>CM077650.1:7020618-8220618 GCA_039707465.1 Rhabdophis nuchalis
AGAAATTTGCAGGGCTGCAGCGTGGTCGTCTCCATCCCCTTTCGTGTGGTATTATACATGGGACATGTTTGCCTCGGCTGAGGCCGACTTTGGCCGCTGGGTTCTGTCCGCCCTCCTTCATTGGGGCAGGTCTGATCTCGACCCTCCCGTGGGTCCTTTTCAGGGCTTTGGTATGTCCCATACATGGATGCTATCTCCACCCTTATTGAGAAAGGGCGTTGGTACTTACCTGATACGCCTCTTCTAATAAGGGGGGAGATAGCATCCGGCCCATCCCTTTCTCGTTCAGCCCTGCCTGTGTTTGGAGTCTGGCTCTTGTTGTTCTTGGTAGTGTTACTGTTGGATTTTTCTTGCTAAAGGAGTTGGTTCGTACCGGTGAGTCTGTATTCTTCGTCGAAAACTGGGTGTGGCTACTCCGTAGGGGGTTATATACCATGCCTACTTAATTAATTATTTAATATTATGACTCAGTCCAATCAGAGCGTGGATAGGTTTAACCCATACATGGATGCTATCTCCCCCCTTATTAGAAGAGGCGTATCAGGTAAGTACCAACGCCCTTTTTCTCACCTTTTGGGGAATGTAAAGGGAGGGGGGGCCATGTGGGTTGTATTGCTTGAAAGATGGCAGAAGATGACCCTGAGAAAGTTCTCTTATCACTTTCTCAGAGCGGCCGGTACAATAACATCTTCACATATGCGGATTGGCTGAATCTTTATCCGACTATTGGGAGGGGTTTCTAATTCCTTTTATTCTAACTGTATTGCCTGAGGGTTCTCAGAGCCTGCTTTGATTATGTCCTGCTATCACTCCTGTTCAATAAAAGGTTCCTTTTGAAATGCCAGGTTTCAAGAGTTTTTACTTTCTTGAATAAGGAGGGGAGTTTGGACCTTACACATGGAAGGCAAAGAGACTTTTGGAACACCTGTGAAGCTGGTCTTCAATTGACATTTGAGAAAAATAGTCAATTAGCTCAATACTACAGAATGACAAAGATTATGAATGAAAAAGCACTGAACAGTAGATAGGTCAACATATGAGTGACATTTTGTTCTGCCACTGTTATATATAGGTTAAGCCTGGAGTAATCAAATAATTAAATCCCAATGGGACATGACCTTGATATTTACTCAAAATGTGTTTAGAGGTTTGGGATACTTAGTGTTTAATACATATAGCTAGTTCTACATCTATTCACTTTTCATACATGGAAATTTATTTGAACTATCTTTATGTGTCTCAATTTATTGGATTCCAACAAATCATACCTACTTATAACTGATATACATAAGGCAAAAAGCATTTGGAATAAATCAAACCACATCACTTAATTAACAATTCATTTAACTTCGTGTTTTTAAACTTTTTGCTCTCCAGACCCCTTCCCATTTTTAAAGATTTTGGAAGAACCTCCAAGGAGCTTTTATTTTTTATGTTTTATAAACTATAGTTTATAGTTATTGATATACCCAATATCAAAAATGAAAATTGGTGCCTTTATTGAATCATGCAAGAACAAAAAAGAATTAAAACACTTATCACATTAGATATTAACATCGACCATGGTATCCTATTGCGCCGACTGGAGGGGTTGGGGGTGAGAGGCACCGTCTTACGGTGTTACGTCTTACGGTGTTACGTCTTACGGTGTTACGTCTTACGGTGAGGTACGGGGTACCTCAGGGGTCGGTCCTCTCGCCACTCCTGTTCAACACCTATATGAAGCCGCTGGGCGAGATCATCCGTGGTTTTGGGATAGAGTACCATCAGTACACTGATGACATGCAGCTGTACATATCTACCCCAAACCACCCCAACGATGCCGTTGAAGTGATGTCCCAGTGTCTGGAGGCCGTACGGGCCTGGATGGGGAGTAACAAACTCCGACTCAACCCGTCCAAGACCGAGTGGCTGTGGTTTCCGACGTCCCGGTACAGCCAGTTGACGCCATCACTGGCCATCGGGGGCGAACTATTAGCCCCCGTGGAAAGGGCCCGCAACTTAGGCATCCTCCTGGACTCCCGGCTGTCCATGGAGGACCATGTGACGGCCGTGGCCAGGGGGGCTTTTTACCAGGTTCGCCTGGTACACCAGTTGCGCCCCTTTCTTGACCGGGACGCCCTTCGCACAGTCACTCAAGCACTCGTGACATCCCGTCTAGACTACTGCAATGCTCTCTACATGGGGCTCCCCTTGAGGTGCACCCGAAGACTACAGCTAGTGCAGAATGCGGCCACGCGGGGGATTTTGGGAGCCTCACGGCACTCCCATGTAACACCTCTCCTGTGCGAGCTGCACTGGCTACCTGTGGCCTTTCGGGTGCACTTCAAGGTGTTGATAACCATCTTTAAAACGCTCCATGGCACGGGGCCTAGTTATCTGCGAGACCGTCTCCTACCTCACACATCCCTTCGGCCGATTCGCTCCCATAGAGAGGGACTTCTCCGGGTGCCGTCCGCCGGGCAATGTCGGTTGGTGACCCCCAGGGGAAGGGCCTTCTCTGTGGCGGGCCCGGCCCTCTGGAACGACCTGCCCCCATAACTCCGGACTACCACGGACCTCCGCCTCTTCCGCCAACGTTTGAAGACTCATCTTTTCCATCTAGCTGGCCTAGCCTAGTCCCCGAGACCTCCATCCAGCAGAAGGACACCCGACTATTTTGGCAAATCGTTGCCAGCTCCCTATCGGGCCGTCAAGAGCTCCCTCTCTGCTGTATCTCTAACAGAGACTGGGAAAACCACTTCTCGGCAATTTATCAGGCGTCAACAAGTTCGACTGTGCCTGACCTACTGCTGCCTCCTGTAGCCCCTGACTGGCAACCTGTGTCCTACGCTGAGATCACTGAGATTATCTCCGAACTCAAGTCCGGCAAAGCCCCTGGCCCTGATGCTATTCCCCCTGACCTGCTGAAATCTAACCCTGAATGGTGGATTCCTCTTTTAGCAAGACTCTTCACGTACATTAATTCCTCTGGCAAGCTTCCAACCTCCTGGAGATTAGCAATTATTGTGCCAGTATTTAAACGAGGAAATAGAAACAATCCAGCTGACTATCGCCCCATAAGCCTGCTTTCCATTATTGGGAAATTGTATGCTAAATATCTCCACCGCAGACTCCTCACTTGGGTCGAGGAATCCAACATTATTGGTGCTGAACAGATTGGGTTTAAAGCGGGCTGTGCCACACTGGATCATTGTTTTGTCTTAGCGCACCTGGTCGATAAATATACTACTATACCAGGTGGCAAACTCTTTACTGCTTTCATCGACCTAAAGGCAGCGTTTGACTCAGTCCCTAGGGGACTGCTGTGGGCAAAACTGCTTAAAAGTTCTATCGACAGACATCTGTTGTTCTTAATTAGGGCCTTGTACAATCAGACCTCTAGCCAGGTCAGGTGTGGTTTGCTGGGAGAACTCTCTAAACCTATTCTGATTAAGAATGGAGTAAGGCAGGGATGTGTTTTGGCTCCTCTTCTGTTTAATATATTTTTATCTGACCTGGCTGGCTACATTGGCCATATTGAGTCCCATGCCCCGAAGCTGACAACTATAAAGATCCCGCTTCTTCTTTATGCCGATGATGCGGTCCTCCTCTCATTGTCCAGGCCAGGTCTGAAAAGACTACTTACTGCATTTGGGTCTTACTGCGCCGAAAACCACTTGTCCATCAACTATGATAAATCGAAAGTGTTAGTGTTCACTAAAGCCCGGAAATTGTATAACTGGGATATCAGTGGTAATGCTGTTAAACAGGTCTTCCACTTCAAGTATCTAGGCATTCAATTCCAGAACACCGGTGTCTGGACTAGACATCAAACCCAGGTGCTGAATTCGGCCTCATGTAGTCACCAGCAGATTTTAAGATTCTTCTATACTCAGGGTGGCCAGTCCATTCCTTCTGCCCTACGTATCTATAAAGCCAAAACACTGGCCCAAACCCTTTACGGTATTCCCATATGGATACGGGGCTTCAAGGACTGTATTGAAAGAACCCAGGCTGCCTTTCTTAGAAAACTTTTGGGCCTTCCTTCCTGTGTTGGCTTTGCTTCGATGTACCTGGAACTGGGCATTCGATCGGTTGAATGTATGGGGTGGATTAATACCTTTAAATGGTGGTTTCGGGTGCTTTCTTTGGCAGCCCCTGGTAGTTACCTCTCCCGAGTGCTTGCAGACTCCCATATCTCTTGCTGGGGAAAAGAGCTGCTGAAGAAGCTACATCTGCTAGGTTTCACGGGGGATGATTTGGGAAACTATGGCCTTAAGGACGCCCAATTTAGAGTAGTCCAACGATTCGTGGACATTGATCTACAATATTTAAATATATTTATATATAATTATTTAAAAAATCAGCCCTAGATTTTCACGCGTGTAGGTATGCTGGCATAGCTGGCTTCGGGGATTTTCCCGTGTATAAGGCATAGAAATGTTATTGCAACGTTTCGACAAGATCTCACTTGTCATCATCAGGCAGGCTTCTGTCTGTGACAGTCACAGACAGAAGCCTGCCTGATGATGACAAGTGAGATCTTGTCGAAATGTTGCAATAACATTTCTATGCCTTATACACGGGAAAATCCCCGAAGCCAGCTATGCCAGCATATATATATATATCTAAATATCTAACACACATCTAAAAAATGTCACACAGCAGTAATCTAATTTGGTTCTCTGTCTGGATGACTCTGGGTTGAGTCAAAGGGCAGAGAGGGATGACGTTGAGTCTCCTCCCCTTAAAGGGACCTCTTCACAGGAGCTGTGATAATTAGTCTTCATATATATATATATATATATATATATATATATATATATATATATATATATATATATATATATATATATATATATATATATATATATATATATCCCTCTTCACCCAAGTACCAATCAAAGAAGCCTTGACAGCTATCCAAAACAAATATAGCCCCCCCAAACATATCCTAGATCTGACCAACCACTGCCTATCCAACACATACTTCATCTATAACGGACAAAAATACAAACAAATAAGAAGGAGCACCCATGGGATCACCCCTCTCACCTGTCATTGCTAACCTCTACATGGAACACTTTGAAACCCAAGCTCTAGAAAAATCAGATCACAAACCCAAACTCTGGCTCAGATACGTAGATGACACCTTCATAATCTGGCCACACGGGAAAGATAAACTGGACAACTTCCTCACACACCTCAACAGCCTACACCCCAAAATGTGTGGTGGCTCAACAGTTTCCGCGACACTTGGAGGAAGTTGATTATCTAGACCCGCGCCAGTCCGGCTTCCGACCCGGGCACAGCACCGAGACGGCATTGGTCGCGTTGGTTGATGATCTCTGGAGGGCGCGGGATAGAGGATATTCCTCTATCCTAGTCCTATTAGACCTCTCAGCGGCTTTTGATACCATCGACCATGGTATCCTATTGCGCCGACTGGGGGGGTTGGGGCTGGGAGGCACCGTTTTGCGGTGGTTCTCATCCTACCTCTCTGGTCGGTCGCAATATGTGTTGGCAGGGGGGCAGAGATCGGCCTCGAGACCCCTCATATGTGGGGTTCCTCAGGGGTCGGTCCTCTCGCCCCTACTGTTCAACACATATATGAAGCCGCTGGGTGAGATCATCCGTGGTTTTGGGGTGGGATATCATCTGTACGCTGATGATACTCAGTTGTACATATCCACCCCAGACCACCCCAACGATGCCGTCGAGGTTATGTCCCGGTGCTTGGAAGCCGTACGGATCTGGATGGGTGGTAACAAACTCAAGCTCAACCCGTCCAAGACTGAGTGGCTGTGGCTTCCGGCACCCCGGGTCAGCCAGATTACTCCAACTCTGGCCATTGGGGGCGAAACACCGGCCCCCGTGGAGAGGGCGCGCAATTTGGGTGTCCTCCTGGATTCCCGGCTGTCTATGGAAGATCATGTGGCAGCCGTGGCCAGGGGGGCGTTTCATCAGGTACGCCTGATGCGCCAATTGCGCCCCTTACTGGACCGGGGTGCCTTACGCACAGTCACTCAAGCACTCGTCACCTCTCGACTCGACTACGGTAATGCTCTCTACATGGGGCTCCCCTTGAGGTGCACCCGAAAGCTGCAGCTAGTCCAGAACGCAGCCGCGCGGGTGATTACGGGAGCCCCCAGATGCTCCCACATAACACCGATCCTGCGCGAGCTGCACTGGCTTCCTGTGGTCTTTCGGGTGCGCTTCAAGGTCTTGACGACCATCTTTAAAGCGCTCCATGGCTCGGGGCCTAGTTATATGCGAGACCGCCTCCTGCCCCATACATCCCTCAGACCGATACGCTCCCACAGAGAGGGCCTCCTCAGGGTGCCGTCGGCTGGACAATGCCGACTGGCGACACCCAGGGGAAGAGCCTTTTCTGTGGCGGGCCCTGCCCTTTGGAATGACCTACCCCCTGAACTCCGCACCATCTCCGACCTCCGCCTCTTCCGCAAGTGTCTGAAGACACACCTATTCCATCTAGCTGGCCTAGCGTAACCTCCATACTGATTATTAGATAGTTTTAAATTTGGGATTTTAATTCGGTTTTTAGCGCAGGGTTTATTTATTAGAATAAGTATTTTAAATTTTGATATATTTTATATATTTTGTATCTATTTTAACATCCCTGTGCGCCGCCCTGGGTCCATTTGGAGAAGGGCGGGGTATAAATTTAATAAATAAATAATAAATAAATAAATAAAATACAGTTCACCATGGAAACAGAAGCCAATAACCAACTCCCCTTCCTGGATGTCTTAGTCTATAAGAAATCCAATGGATCCCTAGGACACACCATCTACCAGAAGAAAACACACACAAACCGCTATTTGCACGCACTCTCACACCACCACCCAGCACAGATCAACTCTGTAGCCAAGACACTCATCTCCAGAACAAAACGCTTAGCTGACAAACAACACCTAAAAACCGAACTACATACTCTCACCAACGTACTAACATCCAACGGATTCCAAAGAAACAAGATCACTAACCTAATCCAAAAAGAAAACCCCACTAAAATCCAAGACAGTGAACAAGAAAACGGCAAAGCCCTCCTCCCATACATAAAAGGCACCACAGACAGAATCAGCAAGATCCTCCACAAACACAACATCAAGACAGCATTCTACATAAACCGAAAAATATCCACCATCCTAAGAAACCCCAAAGACAAAATAGAGTTAGAAAATCAAGGAGTATATGAAATCCCATGCACCACCTGCCCCACCACATACATCGGACAAACCAACAGAAGAATAAAGGCACGCATTGAAGAACACAAAAACTCAGTCAGAAAGGAGGAACCAACTTCTTCCCTGGTCCAACACCTCAAAGCCACAGGACATGATATAGACTTTAAAAAGACCAGAACTATTGCCAAAATTGAACACTTTAACAACAGAATAATCAGAGAAGCTATTGAGATAGAAAAACGGCCACACAGCATGAATAAACGAGATGATACCTCCCGCCTACCAGCCATTTGGAAACCCGCCCTCACTGACAAACGAGTCCCTAACACAAAGAATGATACCAGACCCACACTCACGAAAACCACACAGGATGTCACTATCACACATCCACGCAAAAAGCAAGCCCAAACCCACACCGATGACCACAAACCAGAAGCCTGACCACAAACCAGAAGCCAGACCACAGCTGCATTATTAGCCACTTTAAACCCCTCCAATCCATACACGAAGCAAACTGATGCCCACCACGGAGATGTGGCACGACCACAAACGCGAAGCCAAACAACAGTAATGCAGCTCACCAGGTCAAATCCCTCTGCAATTCGGACTAACACAAGCACAACCAGGCCCCCACCCAAACAGAACACGCCCCCATCCAATCAGAGCACAGCCAAACTCCCATCCAATCAGAGCACAGCCAAACCCCCTACCAATCAGAACACACCTCCACCCAATCAGAATGCAGCTAAGCTCCCACCCAATCAGGTCACACCCCCACTGGCAGTTAAAAAGAGGAACCGGCTGAGATCTCACATTGCTCCTGGAAGCACCAAGCCGGAAGCACCAGCCTGAAGATGATGAATGAGACTTCATCGAAACGTCGTGAAGATACTTCCAATTCTACGCGGGAGAAAACCCTAGATTTTCACGGGTGTAGGTATGCTGGCATAGCTGGCTTCGGGGATTTTCCCGTGTATAAGGCATAGAAATGTTATTGCAACGTTTCGACAAGATCTCACTTGTCATCATCAGGCAGGCTTCTGTCTGTGACTGTCACAGACAGAAGCCTGCCTGATGATGACAAGTGAGATCTTGTCGAAACGTTGCAATAACATCTCCATGCTATATACATGGGAAAATCCCCGAAGCCAGCAATACCAGTATACCTACACCCGTGAAAATCTACGAAAACAAATATATATATATATATATATATATATATACTTCATTCACAATGACCAAAGATACAAACAGATAGAAGGAGCACCCATGGGATCACCCCTCTCACCGGTCATCGCAAACTTATACATGGAACACTTTGAAACCAACGCCCTAGACAAATCTGAACACAAACCCAAACTCTGGCTCAGATATGTAGATGACACTTTTGTAATTTGGCCACATGGGAAAGAAAAACTGGAAAACTTCCTCACACACCTCAACTCCCTACACCCCAAAATACAATTCACCATGGAAATAGAAGCCAACAACCAACTCCCTTTTCTAGACGTCCTAATCTACAAAAAACCTAATGGCTCCCTGGGACACACCATCTACCGGAAAAAACCACACACCAACCGCTACCTAAATGCACAATCCCATCACCACCCTGCACAGATAAACTCTGTAGCCAAAACTCTCATACACAGAACCAAACGCCTAGCTGACAAAGACCATCTGAAAACCGAAATACACTTCCTCACAAATACATTAATATCCAACGGATTCCGAAGAAAAACAATCACCAAACTAATCCAACAAGAGACACCCCCCAAGAACCAAGACAAAGAACAGGAAAATGGCATTGCCCTCATCCCATACATTAAAGGTACCACAGACAAAATCAGCAAAATTCTCCACAAGCACAACATCAAGACAGCCTTCAACACCGACCAAAAAATAACCAATATCCTAAAGAACCCGAAAGACAAGATCCAGCTAGAAAACCAAGGAATCTACAAAATTCCATGTAAAAGCTGCCCTGCCACTTACATAGGACAAACCAACAGAAGGATTAGTGCACGTATTGCTGAACATGAAAATGCATTAAAAAATCATCTTAATACCTCATCTCTCTATCAACATTTCAAAACTACAGGACATGACATTGACTTTCAAGGAACTAAAATGATCTCCAAGGCGGAACAGCTCAACAGGAGAATAATCAGAGAAGCCATTGAAATAGAGAAACAATCTAACAGCATGAACAAACGTGATGATACCTCCTGCCTACCAGACATCTGGAAGCCAGCATTGACCAGCAGACGAGCCCCACCCTCCACCCAAGCCGTTGAAATTCAAAACAAGGAGAAACATACAAATGAGACCAATCAGCATCAATCTACCAGTCATGATGCAGCTGCACAGCCAATCAACCCACTCACAACAATAGTCAGCACTCCACCCACCCCCCCCCACCAAGATTTAAAGAGGGGCGATGCCTCCGCAGTCACAGTCACAGACAGAAGCCTACCTGATGATGACAAGTGAGATCTATGTCAGGGGAAGTGGGGGCTTGGTTACATTTATACTTTACTCTTTTCTCTGCTATGTATCCTATATCCTGTAGATCAGGGGTCCCCAACCTTTGCAACTTTAAGTCTGAAGGACTTCAGTTCCCAGAATTCTCCAGCCAGCAAAGCTGGCTGGAGAAGTTTGGGAGCTGAAGTCCTTCAGACTTAAAGTTGCAAAGGTTGGGGACCCCTGCTGTAGATTATTGATTTATAACCTTTAGCCTGGAGCCTAGCAGCCTAGCATTCTCAATAAGGGTGGAGATAGCATCCATGTATGGGTTAAACCTATCCACGCTCTGATTGGACTGAGTCATAATATTAAATAATTAATTAAGTAGGCATGGTATATAACCCCCTACGGAGTAGCCACACCCAGTTTCCGACTCAGTTCCAGCTCTGGGACTATTCGGTGTCCAACTCCTATTTGATTGTTTGAATTGAATGGAATTGAATTGTTTGAATCAGAGATTGAGATTTGGATTTGATCACATTGAGCGCTGTGAGTAGACAGGGGACCCCCTCCTTCAGGAGCAGCCCAGGGCTCAGGCTTCCCTGTCTCAATTCAGCCACAGGCCCCGGCCTTCGGCTGCCTTTAAGGCCTCAATACTAGCCTCCTACCTGAGCCTCCCCCATCTGAGTTTCCAGCATTCCTCGCTGTGGCTGCTGCTGGTTAGGAGAGGAGGGTGAGGTCAAGCGCTATTAGGAGGCGGGCCGTACGCGCAGCTTTGCTGTGAGGCCTTGTCCCTGCTGCGGCAGGTGCGCACTCTGCTCCCCGGCTAGCTTCGGCCTGCCGCGCAAGTGCGATCGCTCCCAGGGCCTTCTCTGCCGAACCAAATTAATTCTGTGCAGGCTTTCCCACAACTGACAGGCCTCTGTCAACTGTGAGGGCTGTTCCACTGGGCCTAAATGAATGGTGCCTCTTTATTACCCCTTTTGGAAAAGAACAGAGCCAAGTCAGCTTCTAAAGGCTGTTTTGGAGAAGGGGTCAGGCGTGCGGAAGCTCTTTGCAGCAAGGCCGCTCTTTCACTTTATATTCAAGCCTCTCTCAGGGGCCTTTGGCATGAACGGCCATTTTGAAGCCTGCCTGAATCAAGAACCAAAATGGCTGCCGCCTCAGCTTCAGAGGACAGTGAGTGGAGTCAGGTCCTCACGGCTACGACCAGTGGCCCCACGGAAGGAACAGAGGCTCCTGCAGTGGTAATTGCCCCCATCGCCACAAGGCAAAGGGGAAGAAAGAGCATGTGGAACCACAAGCCTCAAAAGGGGCCAAATTGGGGTTCAAAATCCCCTAAGCCTGCCTTTAAGTATGAGAAGCAGAGGCATGAGGCACTAGAAAGCATTTATAAAAGTACCAGCAGCCAGAAGTCTTCTCTTGTCCTGAGCACTAAGGTGAGGCAGTCTGCACTCTCTTCGCCTGGGAGAGCTGCAGAGGATCCCTCCATGTGAGGATCCCCATTGACTCCTCAGGCCCCTGGGGTTCTGGCCAAGGTTGGCAGTCGCCCCCACGCACTGCCCCATGGGGGCTTCACCTCAACCTCTTCCCTCTACATCCGCAGGGGTTGGTGCTGCTCAATTACCCCACTCGGGAGGGGGAGCAATTTCAGGACCTAATGTTCAGGGCTTTCCAGCAGTGCAGCGTTGCTGCTTCCCAACGGCCTCAGATTCAGCCACAGGGTGCTCCTCCATCTGCAGTTCCTGTGGGGATAGATGGTCAGGAGTCTCCCCTGTTTCGTCCCAGGACAATAGTGAATCTGAATCTGAAGAGGGCGAAATCAGAGAGGAGAAGCTTTCAGGGGATGAGGGCATACGCCCTTCTAAGCCTTCCTTCTCAGTTTGTTTCAGCATTGTTTAAGTGTATGCCCTTTAAAGCTAAGGCATCGGCCAATTTTGGCGAAAAGCCATTGGAACCCCTGGTGCTACGGCTGGGCCTTTTTGCCGAGACTATATTTTCATCCAATTTTCTTCGGGCATCACTTTAGTCGCAGCCAGGTTTGCCTTCAGGGCAGTTGCTTCATCCATAGGCTGCAGCTGTGGCAAGCTGATGCGTGCCACATATGACGCCTGGCGTCATCCCTCTTTGCTGGAGGGTCCTTCTTTGGGGCGTCTATTGACCTTTTCTTAATTGAGAATTAGGGCAAATGGAAGGTGTTTCTTTCAGCTCCTAGGAAGGGCAATTTCTGGGCAGTGCCCTAGCCCCGTTGCTCCAATTTCTGTGGTCAAACTACGGTCCTGGGGTCAGGACTACAGATCTTCTTTTAAGGGGTCTGATTTCAGTCAGTCAGGTTTCAGGCTGTACCAGGGAGGCTATGCCCCCAGCCAGAGATATCAACTGGATAGGCAGCAGAGGGGTGGACAGCAGAAACAGCCCTTTCATGGGGGCGAAGGAGGCGGCACTTTTTTTCCGCAAGAATTAATTCTGGGCCCAGCTCTCCCCTCATCGGGGGATGCTTGGCATATTTCGCAGATTGTTGGGACTCCTCTACCTCCGATGCGTGGGTACAATCAACCATCGGATAACCCGACTCGGAGGTGACTTATGCAGGAAGCCATTCAACACCTATTGGACATTAGGGCTATCCAACTGGTGCCTCCAGTTTAACAGGATCAGGATTATTAATCCTTTCTCTCCGGGATCCCAAAGGCTTGGGGCGGCTGGAGAACTATTTTTGATTTTAAATAGTTTGACCGCTATGTGCGTTATCGCAGGTTTAAGATGCGTTCACTGCACTCAATATTAAAGGGTATTAGGCAGGGAGATATCCTCACATCCATCAGCCTTACTGAGGTCTATCTGCACATACCTATAGCCCCTGAATACTGTCAGTTTCTCAGGTTTTGTTACCTTGGGCACCACTTCCAGTACCGAGCCTTACCCATCGGGTTGTCATCTGCACCTCAAGTCTTCAGGTAGGTGATGGTGGCATTGGCAGCGTTCCTGAGACAGGTACGTGTGCAAATCCAAGGCGGCCTAGATGACCTGTTGCTACAGTCCTCTTCTATAAGTGATGCCCCAAGGGACTTAGACATTACCAGGTTGACCTTGCGAGGCCAGGTGCTTTCGATCAATCTGGCCAAAAGCTATCTAGGCACTATGGTGTCTTGCCATTGGCATTGCCTTACCAATAAAGACCTTCAATGGTTTCTTTCACCATTTCAGCTAAGGCTCATGAGTTGCTCCCAGATCCAGGTTCTTCTGCCAGCGGAAGTCTCCTGCTCTTTGATTGGTGGACATCATCTAGCCTACCCAAGGGGGAATTCTTCAGGGTCCCAGACCGAGGTCACAGTCACTTCAGACACCAACCTACTCGGAGGGGGGGATCCAACTTCAGGGGAGAACCTGGTGGCTTAGTGGCTAAACCATCTGCCTAATGTAATACGGCCCTGGTTAGAATCCCAGTAGGGATATGACTAGCTGATGAGAGCTAAATAGTTTGAAATAGATCTATACTAGTCTCCCTTATATGCAGATGGCACAGGGACAATGGAGCCAAGCGGAACTAGCTCACAACATAAACTGGTTGGAACTCAGGGCGGTCCACCTGGATCTCAAACCATTTCGTTTTTCGGTCAAGGGCACACATATTCTGGTCCTCACAGACAACATGGCCACCAAGGCTCATATTACAGGCAGGGGGGGACCAGGTCAAGGTCCCTCATGCTGGGGGCCAGGAGCTTGGGTCTTTGGGCAGAGAGGAATTTGCTCTCAATAACCGCAGAACATATAGCGGGGGTGGACAATGTCAGGGCTGACCAGCTCAGTCGGATTGAGGTGGACAATTCAGGATTGCAGCTGCAGCTGGCTATCTTCCAGGCAATTGTGGACCCTTTTGGCTGCCCAGAGGTCGACCTGTTTGCAACTCCCCTCAATACTCAGCTCCCGATATTTTATTCCCAGTTCCTTCGCAGAATGCAGAGGGGGTGGATGCTCTCCACTGCCAATGGCCTCTGGGGCTCCTTTATGCCTTCCTGCCTTTGCCCCTGATTCCCAGAGTCATTCAAAAGATCTTGCGGGAGGGGGCGGAGGTGGTGCTTGCCCCACATTGGCCTCAGCAGCCCTGGTTTGCCGACCTTTGATCTCTATAGTGGAAAGGCTCTGGAGGATTCCCCAAGAGATTATTTCCTTCAGCCAGGGGTCGCTGGAGCATCTGGAGCCTCAATGGCTCTAGTTGACGCCTAATGCTTGAGCGGAGCGTTCAGAGACGAGACACCTTTTCCTCCAGGATCATTCAGATTATTCAGGCTTCCTGTCCACCTTCCATGCGGCTCATATACTGTGCAACCTGGGGCGCTTGTTGTAAGTGGTGTTTGATGAACCACTTTGACCCAGTACAAGCCTCTATCCCACAGGTCCCGGAATTTCTTCAAGTGGGCCTGGGCAAAGGGTTGACTCCTAATACCATTGAGAGACAGGTATCAGTAGTTTCTTCTGTACCTTTGTGCGGTAGGTCACAAGCTTTGACTCAACGTCCTAGAGTCAAGAGATTTCTCAAGGGTTCTTTGGTACTCCTTTACATAAGGTATTGGATTCTTTGACAGGTGTCCTCTTGACACTGTGGAAGGAGATTTTTCGGATTTGTGCAAGTTTTATGCAGATAGGGTTGTCCTACGTCTGGATCCCTCCTTTGTCCCGAAGATGGGGTCTTGCTTCCATCGGGCTCAGGAGGTGGTCCTCCCCAGCTTTCCTGCAGAGTCTGCGCAGACCTCAGAGGACCGGTGGCACTTGCTGGATGTCAGGCGTGCCTTGCATGTGTACATTGATTGTATGGCTGTTATTTGCAGGCCGGAGTCTCTTTTTGTCTCCTTTCTGCCAGGTTCCCTGGGTAAGAAGGTGTCTGTCTCCTGTATGGGACGATGGGTTTGTCAATGCAATTGAGAACACCTAGGCAGCTTGTGACGAGGCAGTTCCTCGAGGAGTCACAGCACATTCTGCATGCAGTGCAACGACGACTTTGGCTTGGGCGATGCAAGCTTCTCTGGGAGAAATTTGCAGGGCTGCAGCGTGGTCGTCTCCATCCCCTTTCGTGTGGTATTATACATGGGACATGTTTGCCTCGGCTGAGGCCGACTTTGGCCGCTGGGTTCTGTCCGCCCTCCTTCATTGGGGCAGGTCTGATCTCGACCCTCCCGTGGGTCCTTTTCAGGGCTTTGGTATGTCCCATACATGGATGCTATCTCCACCCTTATTGAGAAAGGGCGTTGGTACTTACCTGATACGCCTCTTCTAATAAGGGGGGAGATAGCATCCGGCCCATCCCTTTCTCGTTCAGCCCTGCCTGTGTTTGGAGTCTGGCTCTTGTTGTTCTTGGTAGTGTTACTGTTGGATTTTTCTTGCTAAAGGAGTTGGTTCGTACCGGTGAGTCTGTATTCTTCGTCGAAAACTGGGTGTGGCTACTCCGTAGGGGGTTATATACCATGCCTACTTAATTAATTATTTAATATTATGACTCAGTCCAATCAGAGCGTGGATAGGTTTAACCCATACATGGATGCTATCTCCCCCCTTATTAGAAGAGGCGTATCAGGTAAGTACCAACGCCCTTTTTCTCACCTTTTGGGGAATGTAAAGGGAGGGGGGGCCATGTGGGTTGTATTGCTTGAAAGATGGCAGAAGATGACCCTGAGAAAGTTCTCTTATCACTTTCTCAGAGCGGCCGGTACAATAACATCTTCACATATGCGGATTGGCTGAATCTTTATCCGACTATTGGGAGGGGTTTCTAATTCCTTTTATTCTAACTGTATTGCCTGAGGGTTCTCAGAGCCTGCTTTGATTATGTCCTGCTATCACTCCTGTTCAATAAAAGGTTCCTTTTGAAATGCCAGGTTTCAAGAGTTTTTACTTTCTTGAATAAGGAGGGGAGTTTGGACCTTACACATGGAAGGCAAAGAGACTTTTGGAACACCTGTGAAGCTGGTCTTCAATTGACATTTGAGAAAAATAGTCAATTAGCTCAATACTACAGAATGACAAAGATTATGAATGAAAAAGCACTGAACAGTAGATAGGTCAACATATGAGTGACATTTTGTTCTGCCACTGTTATATATAGGTTAAGCCTGGAGTAATCAAATAATTAAATCCCAATGGGACATGACCTTGATATTTACTCAAAATGTGTTTAGAGGTTTGGGATACTTAGTGTTTAATACATATAGCTAGTTCTACATCTATTCACTTTTCATACATGGAAATTTATTTGAACTATCTTTATGTGTCTCAATTTATTGGATTCCAACAAATCATACCTACTTATAACTGATATACATAAGGCAAAAAGCATTTGGAATAAATCAAACCACATCACTTAATTAACAATTCATTTAACTTCGTGTTTTTAAACTTTTTGCTCTCCAGACCCCTTCCCATTTTTAAAGATTTTGGAAGAACCTCCAAGGAGCTTTTATTTTTTATGTTTTATAAACTATAGTTTATAGTTATTGATATACCCAATATCAAAAATGAAAATTGGTGCCTTTATTGAATCATGCAAGAACAAAAAAGAATTAAAACACTTATCACATTAGATATTAACATCGACCATGGTATCCTATTGCGCCGACTGGAGGGGTTGGGGGTGAGAGGCACCGTCTTACGGTGTTACGTCTTACGGTGTTACGTCTTACGGTGTTACGTCTTACGGTGAGGTACGGGGTACCTCAGGGGTCGGTCCTCTCGCCACTCCTGTTCAACACCTATATGAAGCCGCTGGGCGAGATCATCCGTGGTTTTGGGATAGAGTACCATCAGTACACTGATGACATGCAGCTGTACATATCTACCCCAAACCACCCCAACGATGCCGTTGAAGTGATGTCCCAGTGTCTGGAGGCCGTACGGGCCTGGATGGGGAGTAACAAACTCCGACTCAACCCGTCCAAGACCGAGTGGCTGTGGTTTCCGACGTCCCGGTACAGCCAGTTGACGCCATCACTGGCCATCGGGGGCGAACTATTAGCCCCCGTGGAAAGGGCCCGCAACTTAGGCATCCTCCTGGACTCCCGGCTGTCCATGGAGGACCATGTGACGGCCGTGGCCAGGGGGGCTTTTTACCAGGTTCGCCTGGTACACCAGTTGCGCCCCTTTCTTGACCGGGACGCCCTTCGCACAGTCACTCAAGCACTCGTGACATCCCGTCTAGACTACTGCAATGCTCTCTACATGGGGCTCCCCTTGAGGTGCACCCGAAGACTACAGCTAGTGCAGAATGCGGCCACGCGGGGGATTTTGGGAGCCTCACGGCACTCCCATGTAACACCTCTCCTGTGCGAGCTGCACTGGCTACCTGTGGCCTTTCGGGTGCACTTCAAGGTGTTGATAACCATCTTTAAAACGCTCCATGGCACGGGGCCTAGTTATCTGCGAGACCGTCTCCTACCTCACACATCCCTTCGGCCGATTCGCTCCCATAGAGAGGGACTTCTCCGGGTGCCGTCCGCCGGGCAATGTCGGTTGGTGACCCCCAGGGGAAGGGCCTTCTCTGTGGCGGGCCCGGCCCTCTGGAACGACCTGCCCCCATAACTCCGGACTACCACGGACCTCCGCCTCTTCCGCCAACGTTTGAAGACTCATCTTTTCCATCTAGCTGGCCTAGCCTAGTCCCCGAGACCTCCATCCAGCAGAAGGACACCCGACTATTTTGGCAAATCGTTGCCAGCTCCCTATCGGGCCGTCAAGAGCTCCCTCTCTGCTGTATCTCTAACAGAGACTGGGAAAACCACTTCTCGGCAATTTATCAGGCGTCAACAAGTTCGACTGTGCCTGACCTACTGCTGCCTCCTGTAGCCCCTGACTGGCAACCTGTGTCCTACGCTGAGATCACTGAGATTATCTCCGAACTCAAGTCCGGCAAAGCCCCTGGCCCTGATGCTATTCCCCCTGACCTGCTGAAATCTAACCCTGAATGGTGGATTCCTCTTTTAGCAAGACTCTTCACGTACATTAATTCCTCTGGCAAGCTTCCAACCTCCTGGAGATTAGCAATTATTGTGCCAGTATTTAAACGAGGAAATAGAAACAATCCAGCTGACTATCGCCCCATAAGCCTGCTTTCCATTATTGGGAAATTGTATGCTAAATATCTCCACCGCAGACTCCTCACTTGGGTCGAGGAATCCAACATTATTGGTGCTGAACAGATTGGGTTTAAAGCGGGCTGTGCCACACTGGATCATTGTTTTGTCTTAGCGCACCTGGTCGATAAATATACTACTATACCAGGTGGCAAACTCTTTACTGCTTTCATCGACCTAAAGGCAGCGTTTGACTCAGTCCCTAGGGGACTGCTGTGGGCAAAACTGCTTAAAAGTTCTATCGACAGACATCTGTTGTTCTTAATTAGGGCCTTGTACAATCAGACCTCTAGCCAGGTCAGGTGTGGTTTGCTGGGAGAACTCTCTAAACCTATTCTGATTAAGAATGGAGTAAGGCAGGGATGTGTTTTGGCTCCTCTTCTGTTTAATATATTTTTATCTGACCTGGCTGGCTACATTGGCCATATTGAGTCCCATGCCCCGAAGCTGACAACTATAAAGATCCCGCTTCTTCTTTATGCCGATGATGCGGTCCTCCTCTCATTGTCCAGGCCAGGTCTGAAAAGACTACTTACTGCATTTGGGTCTTACTGCGCCGAAAACCACTTGTCCATCAACTATGATAAATCGAAAGTGTTAGTGTTCACTAAAGCCCGGAAATTGTATAACTGGGATATCAGTGGTAATGCTGTTAAACAGGTCTTCCACTTCAAGTATCTAGGCATTCAATTCCAGAACACCGGTGTCTGGACTAGACATCAAACCCAGGTGCTGAATTCGGCCTCATGTAGTCACCAGCAGATTTTAAGATTCTTCTATACTCAGGGTGGCCAGTCCATTCCTTCTGCCCTACGTATCTATAAAGCCAAAACACTGGCCCAAACCCTTTACGGTATTCCCATATGGATACGGGGCTTCAAGGACTGTATTGAAAGAACCCAGGCTGCCTTTCTTAGAAAACTTTTGGGCCTTCCTTCCTGTGTTGGCTTTGCTTCGATGTACCTGGAACTGGGCATTCGATCGGTTGAATGTATGGGGTGGATTAATACCTTTAAATGGTGGTTTCGGGTGCTTTCTTTGGCAGCCCCTGGTAGTTACCTCTCCCGAGTGCTTGCAGACTCCCATATCTCTTGCTGGGGAAAAGAGCTGCTGAAGAAGCTACATCTGCTAGGTTTCACGGGGGATGATTTGGGAAACTATGGCCTTAAGGACGCCCAATTTAGAGTAGTCCAACGATTCGTGGACATTGATCTACAATATTTAAATATATTTATATATAATTATTTAAAAAATCAGCCCTAGATTTTCACGCGTGTAGGTATGCTGGCATAGCTGGCTTCGGGGATTTTCCCGTGTATAAGGCATAGAAATGTTATTGCAACGTTTCGACAAGATCTCACTTGTCATCATCAGGCAGGCTTCTGTCTGTGACAGTCACAGACAGAAGCCTGCCTGATGATGACAAGTGAGATCTTGTCGAAATGTTGCAATAACATTTCTATGCCTTATACACGGGAAAATCCCCGAAGCCAGCTATGCCAGCATATATATATATATCTAAATATCTAACACACATCTAAAAAATGTCACACAGCAGTAATCTAATTTGGTTCTCTGTCTGGATGACTCTGGGTTGAGTCAAAGGGCAGAGAGGGATGACGTTGAGTCTCCTCCCCTTAAAGGGACCTCTTCACAGGAGCTGTGATAATTAGTCTTCATATATATATATATATATATATATATATATCCCTCTTCACCCAAGTACCAATCAAAGAAGCCTTGACAGCTATCCAAAACAAATATAGCCCCCCCAAACATATCCTAGATCTGACCAACCACTGCCTATCCAACACATACTTCATCTATAACGGACAAAAATACAAACAAATAAGAAGGAGCACCCATGGGATCACCCCTCTCACCTGTCATTGCTAACCTCTACATGGAACACTTTGAAACCCAAGCTCTAGAAAAATCAGATCACAAACCCAAACTCTGGCTCAGATACGTAGATGACACCTTCATAATCTGGCCACACGGGAAAGATAAACTGGACAACTTCCTCACACACCTCAACAGCCTACACCCCAAAATGTGTGGTGGCTCAACAGTTTCCGCGACACTTGGAGGAAGTTGATTATCTAGACCCGCGCCAGTCCGGCTTCCGACCCGGGCACAGCACCGAGACGGCATTGGTCGCGTTGGTTGATGATCTCTGGAGGGCGCGGGATAGAGGATATTCCTCTATCCTAGTCCTATTAGACCTCTCAGCGGCTTTTGATACCATCGACCATGGTATCCTATTGCGCCGACTGGGGGGGTTGGGGCTGGGAGGCACCGTTTTGCGGTGGTTCTCATCCTACCTCTCTGGTCGGTCGCAATATGTGTTGGCAGGGGGGCAGAGATCGGCCTCGAGACCCCTCATATGTGGGGTTCCTCAGGGGTCGGTCCTCTCGCCCCTACTGTTCAACACATATATGAAGCCGCTGGGTGAGATCATCCGTGGTTTTGGGGTGGGATATCATCTGTACGCTGATGATACTCAGTTGTACATATCCACCCCAGACCACCCCAACGATGCCGTCGAGGTTATGTCCCGGTGCTTGGAAGCCGTACGGATCTGGATGGGTGGTAACAAACTCAAGCTCAACCCGTCCAAGACTGAGTGGCTGTGGCTTCCGGCACCCCGGGTCAGCCAGATTACTCCAACTCTGGCCATTGGGGGCGAAACACCGGCCCCCGTGGAGAGGGCGCGCAATTTGGGTGTCCTCCTGGATTCCCGGCTGTCTATGGAAGATCATGTGGCAGCCGTGGCCAGGGGGGCGTTTCATCAGGTACGCCTGATGCGCCAATTGCGCCCCTTACTGGACCGGGGTGCCTTACGCACAGTCACTCAAGCACTCGTCACCTCTCGACTCGACTACGGTAATGCTCTCTACATGGGGCTCCCCTTGAGGTGCACCCGAAAGCTGCAGCTAGTCCAGAACGCAGCCGCGCGGGTGATTACGGGAGCCCCCAGATGCTCCCACATAACACCGATCCTGCGCGAGCTGCACTGGCTTCCTGTGGTCTTTCGGGTGCGCTTCAAGGTCTTGACGACCATCTTTAAAGCGCTCCATGGCTCGGGGCCTAGTTATATGCGAGACCGCCTCCTGCCCCATACATCCCTCAGACCGATACGCTCCCACAGAGAGGGCCTCCTCAGGGTGCCGTCGGCTGGACAATGCCGACTGGCGACACCCAGGGGAAGAGCCTTTTCTGTGGCGGGCCCTGCCCTTTGGAATGACCTACCCCCTGAACTCCGCACCATCTCCGACCTCCGCCTCTTCCGCAAGTGTCTGAAGACACACCTATTCCATCTAGCTGGCCTAGCGTAACCTCCATACTGATTATTAGATAGTTTTAAATTTGGGATTTTAATTCGGTTTTTAGCGCAGGGTTTATTTATTAGAATAAGTATTTTAAATTTTGATATATTTTATATATTTTGTATCTATTTTAACATCCCTGTGCGCCGCCCTGGGTCCATTTGGAGAAGGGCGGGGTATAAATTTAATAAATAAATAATAAATAAATAAATAAAATACAGTTCACCATGGAAACAGAAGCCAATAACCAACTCCCCTTCCTGGATGTCTTAGTCTATAAGAAATCCAATGGATCCCTAGGACACACCATCTACCAGAAGAAAACACACACAAACCGCTATTTGCACGCACTCTCACACCACCACCCAGCACAGATCAACTCTGTAGCCAAGACACTCATCTCCAGAACAAAACGCTTAGCTGACAAACAACACCTAAAAACCGAACTACATACTCTCACCAACGTACTAACATCCAACGGATTCCAAAGAAACAAGATCACTAACCTAATCCAAAAAGAAAACCCCACTAAAATCCAAGACAGTGAACAAGAAAACGGCAAAGCCCTCCTCCCATACATAAAAGGCACCACAGACAGAATCAGCAAGATCCTCCACAAACACAACATCAAGACAGCATTCTACATAAACCGAAAAATATCCACCATCCTAAGAAACCCCAAAGACAAAATAGAGTTAGAAAATCAAGGAGTATATGAAATCCCATGCACCACCTGCCCCACCACATACATCGGACAAACCAACAGAAGAATAAAGGCACGCATTGAAGAACACAAAAACTCAGTCAGAAAGGAGGAACCAACTTCTTCCCTGGTCCAACACCTCAAAGCCACAGGACATGATATAGACTTTAAAAAGACCAGAACTATTGCCAAAATTGAACACTTTAACAACAGAATAATCAGAGAAGCTATTGAGATAGAAAAACGGCCACACAGCATGAATAAACGAGATGATACCTCCTGCCTACCAGCCATTTGGAAACCCGCCCTCACTGACAAACGAGTCCCTAACACAAAGAATGATACCAGACCCACACTCACGAAAACCACACAGGATGTCACTATCACACATCCACGCAAAAAGCAAGCCCAAACCCACACCGATGACCACAAACCAGAAGCCTGACCACAAACCAGAAGCCAGACCACAGCTGCATTATTAGCCACTTTAAACCCCTCCAATCCATACACGAAGCAAACTGATGCCCACCACGGAGATGTGGCACGACCACAAACGCGAAGCCAAACAACAGTAATGCAGCTCACCAGGTCAAATCCCTCTGCAATTCGGACTAACACAAGCACAACCAGGCCCCCACCCAAACAGAACACGCCCCCATCCAATCAGAGCACAGCCAAACTCCCATCCAATCAGAGCACAGCCAAACCCCCTACCAATCAGAACACACCTCCACCCAATCAGAATGCAGCTAAGCTCCCACCCAATCAGGTCACACCCCCACTGGCAGTTAAAAAGAGGAACCGGCTGAGATCTCACATTGCTCCTGGAAGCACCAAGCCGGAAGCACCAGCCTGAAGATGATGAATGAGACTTCATCGAAACGTCGTGAAGATACTTCCAATTCTACGCGGGAGAAAACCCTAGATTTTCACGGGTGTAGGTATGCTGGCATAGCTGGCTTCGGGGATTTTCCCGTGTATAAGGCATAGAAATGTTATTGCAACGTTTCGACAAGATCTCACTTGTCATCATCAGGCAGGCTTCTGTCTGTGACTGTCACAGACAGAAGCCTGCCTGATGATGACAAGTGAGATCTTGTCGAAACGTTGCAATAACATCTCCATGCTATATACATGGGAAAATCCCCGAAGCCAGCAATACCAGTATACCTACACCCGTGAAAATCTACGAAAACAAATATATATATATATATATATATATATATACTTCATTCACAATGACCAAAGATACAAACAGATAGAAGGAGCACCCATGGGATCACCCCTCTCACCGGTCATCGCAAACTTATACATGGAACACTTTGAAACCAACGCCCTAGACAAATCTGAACACAAACCCAAACTCTGGCTCAGATATGTAGATGACACTTTTGTAATTTGGCCACATGGGAAAGAAAAACTGGAAAACTTCCTCACACACCTCAACTCCCTACACCCCAAAATACAATTCACCATGGAAATAGAAGCCAACAACCAACTCCCTTTTCTAGACGTCCTAATCTACAAAAAACCTAATGGCTCCCTGGGACACACCATCTACCGGAAAAAACCACACACCAACCGCTACCTAAATGCACAATCCCATCACCACCCTGCACAGATAAACTCTGTAGCCAAAACTCTCATACACAGAACCAAACGCCTAGCTGACAAAGACCATCTGAAAACCGAAATACACTTCCTCACAAATACATTAATATCCAACGGATTCCGAAGAAAAACAATCACCAAACTAATCCAACAAGAGACACCCCCCAAGAACCAAGACAAAGAACAGGAAAATGGCATTGCCCTCATCCCATACATTAAAGGTACCACAGACAAAATCAGCAAAATTCTCCACAAGCACAACATCAAGACAGCCTTCAACACCGACCAAAAAATAACCAATATCCTAAAGAACCCGAAAGACAAGATCCAGCTAGAAAACCAAGGAATCTACAAAATTCCATGTAAAAGCTGCCCTGCCACTTACATAGGACAAACCAACAGAAGGATTAGTGCACGTATTGCTGAACATGAAAATGCATTAAAAAATCATCTTAATACCTCATCTCTCTATCAACATTTCAAAACTACAGGACATGACATTGACTTTCAAGGAACTAAAATGATCTCCAAGGCGGAACAGCTCAACAGGAGAATAATCAGAGAAGCCATTGAAATAGAGAAACAATCTAACAGCATGAACAAACGTGATGATACCTCCTGCCTACCAGACATCTGGAAGCCAGCATTGACCAGCAGACGAGCCCCACCCTCCACCCAAGCCGTTGAAATTCAAAACAAGGAGAAACATACAAATGAGACCAATCAGCATCAATCTACCAGTCATGATGCAGCTGCACAGCCAATCAACCCACTCACAACAATAGTCAGCACTCCACCCCCCCCCCCCCACCAAGATTTAAAGAGGGGCGATGCCTCCGCAGTCACAGTCACAGACAGAAGCCTACCTGATGATGACAAGTGAGATCTATGTCAGGGGAAGTGGGGGCTTGGTTACATTTATACTTTACTCTTTTCTCTGCTATGTATCCTATATCCTGTAGATCAGGGGTCCCCAACCTTTGCAACTTTAAGTCTGAAGGACTTCAGTTCCCAGAATTCTCCAGCCAGCAAAGCTGGCTGGAGAAGTTTGGGAGCTGAAGTCCTTCAGACTTAAAGTTGCAAAGGTTGGGGACCCCTGCTGTAGATTATTGATTTATAACCTTTAGCCTGGAGCCTAGCAGCCTAGCATTCTCAATAAGGGTGGAGATAGCATCCATGTATGGGTTAAACCTATCCACGCTCTGATTGGACTGAGTCATAATATTAAATAATTAATTAAGTAGGCATGGTATATAACCCCCTACGGAGTAGCCACACCCAGTTTCCGACTCAGTTCCAGCTCTGGGACTATTCGGTGTCCAACTCCTATTTGATTGTTTGAATTGAATGGAATTGAATTGTTTGAATCAGAGATTGAGATTTGGATTTGATCACATTGAGCGCTGTGAGTAGACAGGGGACCCCCTCCTTCAGGAGCAGCCCAGGGCTCAGGCTTCCCTGTCTCAATTCAGCCACAGGCCCCGGCCTTCGGCTGCCTTTAAGGCCTCAATACTAGCCTCCTACCTGAGCCTCCCCCATCTGAGTTTCCAGCATTCCTCGCTGTGGCTGCTGCTGGTTAGGAGAGGAGGGTGAGGTCAAGCGCTATTAGGAGGCGGGCCGTACGCGCAGCTTTGCTGTGAGGCCTTGTCCCTGCTGCGGCAGGTGCGCACTCTGCTCCCCGGCTAGCTTCGGCCTGCCGCGCAAGTGCGATCGCTCCCAGGGCCTTCTCTGCCGAACCAAATTAATTCTGTGCAGGCTTTCCCACAACTGACAGGCCTCTGTCAACTGTGAGGGCTGTTCCACTGGGCCTAAATGAATGGTGCCTCTTTATTACCCCTTTTGGAAAAGAACAGAGCCAAGTCAGCTTCTAAAGGCTGTTTTGGAGAAGGGGTCAGGCGTGCGGAAGCTCTTTGCAGCAAGGCCGCTCTTTCACTTTATATTCAAGCCTCTCTCAGGGGCCTTTGGCATGAACGGCCATTTTGAAGCCTGCCTGAATCAAGAACCAAAATGGCTGCCGCCTCAGCTTCAGAGGACAGTGAGTGGAGTCAGGTCCTCACGGCTACGACCAGTGGCCCCACGGAAGGAACAGAGGCTCCTGCAGTGGTAATTGCCCCCATCGCCACAAGGCAAAGGGGAAGAAAGAGCATGTGGAACCACAAGCCTCAAAAGGGGCCAAATTGGGGTTCAAAATCCCCTAAGCCTGCCTTTAAGTATGAGAAGCAGAGGCATGAGGCACTAGAAAGCATTTATAAAAGTACCAGCAGCCAGAAGTCTTCTCTTGTCCTGAGCACTAAGGTGAGGCAGTCTGCACTCTCTTCGCCTGGGAGAGCTGCAGAGGATCCCTCCATGTGAGGATCCCCATTGACTCCTCAGGCCCCTGGGGTTCTGGCCAAGGTTGGCAGTCGCCCCCACGCACTGCCCCATGGGGGCTTCACCTCAACCTCTTCCCTCTACATCCGCAGGGGTTGGTGCTGCTCAATTACCCCACTCGGGAGGGGGAGCAATTTCAGGACCTAATGTTCAGGGCTTTCCAGCAGTGCAGCGTTGCTGCTTCCCAACGGCCTCAGATTCAGCCACAGGGTGCTCCTCCATCTGCAGTTCCTGTGGGGATAGATGGTCAGGAGTCTCCCCTGTTTCGTCCCAGGACAATAGTGAATCTGAATCTGAAGAGGGCGAAATCAGAGAGGAGAAGCTTTCAGGGGATGAGGGCATACGCCCTTCTAAGCCTTCCTTCTCAGTTTGTTTCAGCATTGTTTAAGTGTATGCCCTTTAAAGCTAAGGCATCGGCCAATTTTGGCGAAAAGCCATTGGAACCCCTGGTGCTACGGCTGGGCCTTTTTGCCGAGACTATATTTTCATCCAATTTTCTTCGGGCATCACTTTAGTCGCAGCCAGGTTTGCCTTCAGGGCAGTTGCTTCATCCATAGGCTGCAGCTGTGGCAAGCTGATGCGTGCCACATATGACGCCTGGCGTCATCCCTCTTTGCTGGAGGGTCCTTCTTTGGGGCGTCTATTGACCTTTTCTTAATTGAGAATTAGGGCAAATGGAAGGTGTTTCTTTCAGCTCCTAGGAAGGGCAATTTCTGGGCAGTGCCCTAGCCCCGTTGCTCCAATTTCTGTGGTCAAACTACGGTCCTGGGGTCAGGACTACAGATCTTCTTTTAAGGGGTCTGATTTCAGTCAGTCAGGTTTCAGGCTGTACCAGGGAGGCTATGCCCCCAGCCAGAGATATCAACTGGATAGGCAGCAGAGGGGTGGACAGCAGAAACAGCCCTTTCATGGGGGCGAAGGAGGCGGCACTTTTTTTCCGCAAGAATTAATTCTGGGCCCAGCTCTCCCCTCATCGGGGGATGCTTGGCATATTTCGCAGATTGTTGGGACTCCTCTACCTCCGATGCGTGGGTACAATCAACCATCGGATAACCCGACTCGGAGGTGACTTATGCAGGAAGCCATTCAACACCTATTGGACATTAGGGCTATCCAACTGGTGCCTCCAGTTTAACAGGATCAGGATTATTAATCCTTTCTCTCCGGGATCCCAAAGGCTTGGGGCGGCTGGAGAACTATTTTTGATTTTAAATAGTTTGACCGCTATGTGCGTTATCGCAGGTTTAAGATGCGTTCACTGCACTCAATATTAAAGGGTATTAGGCAGGGAGATATCCTCACATCCATCAGCCTTACTGAGGTCTATCTGCACATACCTATAGCCCCTGAATACTGTCAGTTTCTCAGGTTTTGTTACCTTGGGCACCACTTCCAGTACCGAGCCTTACCCATCGGGTTGTCATCTGCACCTCAAGTCTTCAGGTAGGTGATGGTGGCATTGGCAGCGTTCCTGAGACAGGTACGTGTGCAAATCCAAGGCGGCCTAGATGACCTGTTGCTACAGTCCTCTTCTATAAGTGATGCCCCAAGGGACTTAGACATTACCAGGTTGACCTTGCGAGGCCAGGTGCTTTCGATCAATCTGGCCAAAAGCTATCTAGGCACTATGGTGTCTTGCCATTGGCATTGCCTTACCAATAAAGACCTTCAATGGTTTCTTTCACCATTTCAGCTAAGGCTCATGAGTTGCTCCCAGATCCAGGTTCTTCTGCCAGCGGAAGTCTCCTGCTCTTTGATTGGTGGACATCATCTAGCCTACCCAAGGGGGAATTCTTCAGGGTCCCAGACCGAGGTCACAGTCACTTCAGACACCAACCTACTCGGAGGGGGGGATCCAACTTCAGGGGAGAACCTGGTGGCTTAGTGGCTAAACCATCTGCCTAATGTAATACGGCCCTGGTTAGAATCCCAGTAGGGATATGACTAGCTGATGAGAGCTAAATAGTTTGAAATAGATCTATACTAGTCTCCCTTATATGCAGATGGCACAGGGACAATGGAGCCAAGCGGAACTAGCTCACAACATAAACTGGTTGGAACTCAGGGCGGTCCACCTGGATCTCAAACCATTTCGTTTTTCGGTCAAGGGCACACATATTCTGGTCCTCACAGACAACATGGCCACCAAGGCTCATATTACAGGCAGGGGGGGACCAGGTCAAGGTCCCTCATGCTGGGGGCCAGGAGCTTGGGTCTTTGGGCAGAGAGGAATTTGCTCTCAATAACCGCAGAACATATAGCGGGGGTGGACAATGTCAGGGCTGACCAGCTCAGTCGGATTGAGGTGGACAATTCAGGATTGCAGCTGCAGCTGGCTATCTTCCAGGCAATTGTGGACCCTTTTGGCTGCCCAGAGGTCGACCTGTTTGCAACTCCCCTCAATACTCAGCTCCCGATATTTTATTCCCAGTTCCTTCGCAGAATGCAGAGGGGGTGGATGCTCTCCACTGCCAATGGCCTCTGGGGCTCCTTTATGCCTTCCTGCCTTTGCCCCTGATTCCCAGAGTCATTCAAAAGATCTTGCGGGAGGGGGCGGAGGTGGTGCTTGCCCCACATTGGCCTCAGCAGCCCTGGTTTGCCGACCTTTGATCTCTATAGTGGAAAGGCTCTGGAGGATTCCCCAAGAGATTATTTCCTTCAGCCAGGGGTCGCTGGAGCATCTGGAGCCTCAATGGCTCTAGTTGACGCCTAATGCTTGAGCGGAGCGTTCAGAGACGAGACACCTTTTCCTCCAGGATCATTCAGATTATTCAGGCTTCCTGTCCACCTTCCATGCGGCTCATATACTGTGCAACCTGGGGCGCTTGTTGTAAGTGGTGTTTGATGAACCACTTTGACCCAGTACAAGCCTCTATCCCACAGGTCCCGGAATTTCTTCAAGTGGGCCTGGGCAAAGGGTTGACTCCTAATACCATTGAGAGACAGGTATCAGTAGTTTCTTCTGTACCTTTGTGCGGTAGGTCACAAGCTTTGACTCAACGTCCTAGAGTCAAGAGATTTCTCAAGGGTTCTTTGGTACTCCTTTACATAAGGTATTGGATTCTTTGACAGGTGTCCTCTTGACACTGTGGAAGGAGATTTTTCGGATTTGTGCAAGTTTTATGCAGATAGGGTTGTCCTACGTCTGGATCCCTCCTTTGTCCCGAAGATGGGGTCTTGCTTCCATCGGGCTCAGGAGGTGGTCCTCCCCAGCTTTCCTGCAGAGTCTGCGCAGACCTCAGAGGACCGGTGGCACTTGCTGGATGTCAGGCGTGCCTTGCATGTGTACATTGATTGTATGGCTGTTATTTGCAGGCCGGAGTCTCTTTTTGTCTCCTTTCTGCCAGGTTCCCTGGGTAAGAAGGTGTCTGTCTCCTGTATGGGACGATGGGTTTGTCAATGCAATTGAGAACACCTAGGCAGCTTGTGACGAGGCAGTTCCTCGAGGAGTCACAGCACATTCTGCATGCAGTGCAACGACGACTTTGGCTTGGGCGATGCAAGCTTCTCTGGGAGAAATTTGCAGGGCTGCAGCGTGGTCGTCTCCATCCCCTTTCGTGTGGTATTATACATGGGACATGTTTGCCTCGGCTGAGGCCGACTTTGGCCGCTGGGTTCTGTCCGCCCTCCTTCATTGGGGCAGGTCTGATCTCGACCCTCCCGTGGGTCCTTTTCAGGGCTTTGGTATGTCCCATACATGGATGCTATCTCCACCCTTATTGAGAAAGGGCGTTGGTACTTACCTGATACGCCTCTTCTAATAAGGGGGGAGATAGCATCCGGCCCATCCCTTTCTCGTTCAGCCCTGCCTGTGTTTGGAGTCTGGCTCTTGTTGTTCTTGGTAGTGTTACTGTTGGATTTTTCTTGCTAAAGGAGTTGGTTCGTACCGGTGAGTCTGTATTCTTCGTCGAAAACTGGGTGTGGCTACTCCGTAGGGGGTTATATACCATGCCTACTTAATTAATTATTTAATATTATGACTCAGTCCAATCAGAGCGTGGATAGGTTTAACCCATACATGGATGCTATCTCCCCCCTTATTAGAAGAGGCGTATCAGGTAAGTACCAACGCCCTTTTTCTCACCTTTTGGGGAATGTAAAGGGAGGGGGGGCCATGTGGGTTGTATTGCTTGAAAGATGGCAGAAGATGACCCTGAGAAAGTTCTCTTATCACTTTCTCAGAGCGGCCGGTACAATAACATCTTCACATATGCGGATTGGCTGAATCTTTATCCGACTATTGGGAGGGGTTTCTAATTCCTTTTATTCTAACTGTATTGCCTGAGGGTTCTCAGAGCCTGCTTTGATTATGTCCTGCTATCACTCCTGTTCAATAAAAGGTTCCTTTTGAAATGCCAGGTTTCAAGAGTTTTTACTTTCTTGAATAAGGAGGGGAGTTTGGACCTTACACATGGAAGGCAAAGAGACTTTTGGAACACCTGTGAAGCTGGTCTTCAATTGACATTTGAGAAAAATAGTCAATTAGCTCAATACTACAGAATGACAAAGATTATGAATGAAAAAGCACTGAACAGTAGATAGGTCAACATATGAGTGACATTTTGTTCTGCCACTGTTATATATAGGTTAAGCCTGGAGTAATCAAATAATTAAATCCCAATGGGACATGACCTTGATATTTACTCAAAATGTGTTTAGAGGTTTGGGATACTTAGTGTTTAATACATATAGCTAGTTCTACATCTATTCACTTTTCATACATGGAAATTTATTTGAACTATCTTTATGTGTCTCAATTTATTGGATTCCAACAAATCATACCTACTTATAACTGATATACATAAGGCAAAAAGCATTTGGAATAAATCAAACCACATCACTTAATTAACAATTCATTTAACTTCGTGTTTTTAAACTTTTTGCTCTCCAGACCCCTTCCCATTTTTAAAGATTTTGGAAGAACCTCCAAGGAGCTTTTATTTTTTATGTTTTATAAACTATAGTTTATAGTTATTGATATACCCAATATCAAAAATGAAAATTGGTGCCTTTATTGAATCATGCAAGAACAAAAAAGAATTAAAACACTTATCACATTAGATATTAACATCGACCATGGTATCCTATTGCGCCGACTGGAGGGGTTGGGGGTGAGAGGCACCGTCTTACGGTGTTACGTCTTACGGTGTTACGTCTTACGGTGTTACGTCTTACGGTGAGGTACGGGGTACCTCAGGGGTCGGTCCTCTCGCCACTCCTGTTCAACACCTATATGAAGCCGCTGGGCGAGATCATCCGTGGTTTTGGGATAGAGTACCATCAGTACACTGATGACATGCAGCTGTACATATCTACCCCAAACCACCCCAACGATGCCGTTGAAGTGATGTCCCAGTGTCTGGAGGCCGTACGGGCCTGGATGGGGAGTAACAAACTCCGACTCAACCCGTCCAAGACCGAGTGGCTGTGGTTTCCGACGTCCCGGTACAGCCAGTTGACGCCATCACTGGCCATCGGGGGCGAACTATTAGCCCCCGTGGAAAGGGCCCGCAACTTAGGCATCCTCCTGGACTCCCGGCTGTCCATGGAGGACCATGTGACGGCCGTGGCCAGGGGGGCTTTTTACCAGGTTCGCCTGGTACACCAGTTGCGCCCCTTTCTTGACCGGGACGCCCTTTGCACAGTCACTCAAGCACTCGTGACATCCCGTCTAGACTACTGCAATGCTCTCTACATGGGGCTCCCCTTGAGGTGCACCCGAAGACTACAGCTAGTGCAGAATGCGGCCACGCGGGGGATTTTGGGAGCCTCACGGCACTCCCATGTAACACCTCTCCTGTGCGAGCTGCACTGGCTACCTGTGGCCTTTCGGGTGCACTTCAAGGTGTTGATAACCATCTTTAAAACGCTCCATGGCACGGGGCCTAGTTATCTGCGAGACCGTCTCCTACCTCACACATCCCTTCGGCCGATTCGCTCCCATAGAGAGGGACTTCTCCGGGTGCCGTCCGCCGGGCAATGTCGGTTGGTGACCCCCAGGGGAAGGGCCTTCTCTGTGGCGGGCCCGGCCCTCTGGAACGACCTGCCCCCATAACTCCGGACTACCACGGACCTCCGCCTCTTCCGCCAACGTTTGAAGACTCATCTTTTCCATCTAGCTGGCCTAGCCTAGTCCCCGAGACCTCCATCCAGCAGAAGGACACCCGACTATTTTGGCAAATCGTTGCCAGCTCCCTATCGGGCCGTCAAGAGCTCCCTCTCTGCTGTATCTCTAACAGAGACTGGGAAAACCACTTCTCGGCAATTTATCAGGCGTCAACAAGTTCGACTGTGCCTGACCTACTGCTGCCTCCTGTAGCCCCTGACTGGCAACCTGTGTCCTACGCTGAGATCACTGAGATTATCTCCGAACTCAAGTCCGGCAAAGCCCCTGGCCCTGATGCTATTCCCCCTGACCTGCTGAAATCTAACCCTGAATGGTGGATTCCTCTTTTAGCAAGACTCTTCACGTACATTAATTCCTCTGGCAAGCTTCCAACCTCCTGGAGATTAGCAATTATTGTGCCAGTATTTAAACGAGGAAATAGAAACAATCCAGCTGACTATCGCCCCATAAGCCTGCTTTCCATTATTGGGAAATTGTATGCTAAATATCTCCACCGCAGACTCCTCACTTGGGTCGAGGAATCCAACATTATTGGTGCTGAACAGATTGGGTTTAAAGCGGGCTGTGCCACACTGGATCATTGTTTTGTCTTAGCGCACCTGGTCGATAAATATACTACTATACCAGGTGGCAAACTCTTTACTGCTTTCATCGACCTAAAGGCAGCGTTTGACTCAGTCCCTAGGGGACTGCTGTGGGCAAAACTGCTTAAAAGTTCTATCGACAGACATCTGTTGTTCTTAATTAGGGCCTTGTACAATCAGACCTCTAGCCAGGTCAGGTGTGGTTTGCTGGGAGAACTCTCTAAACCTATTCTGATTAAGAATGGAGTAAGGCAGGGATGTGTTTTGGCTCCTCTTCTGTTTAATATATTTTTATCTGACCTGGCTGGCTACATTGGCCATATTGAGTCCCATGCCCCGAAGCTGACAACTATAAAGATCCCGCTTCTTCTTTATGCCGATGATGCGGTCCTCCTCTCATTGTCCAGGCCAGGTCTGAAAAGACTACTTACTGCATTTGGGTCTTACTGCGCCGAAAACCACTTGTCCATCAACTATGATAAATCGAAAGTGTTAGTGTTCACTAAAGCCCGGAAATTGTATAACTGGGATATCAGTGGTAATGCTGTTAAACAGGTCTTCCACTTCAAGTATCTAGGCATTCAATTCCAGAACACCGGTGTCTGGACTAGACATCAAACCCAGGTGCTGAATTCGGCCTCATGTAGTCACCAGCAGATTTTAAGATTCTTCTATACTCAGGGTGGCCAGTCCATTCCTTCTGCCCTACGTATCTATAAAGCCAAAACACTGGCCCAAACCCTTTACGGTATTCCCATATGGATACGGGGCTTCAAGGACTGTATTGAAAGAACCCAGGCTGCCTTTCTTAGAAAACTTTTGGGCCTTCCTTCCTGTGTTGGCTTTGCTTCGATGTACCTGGAACTGGGCATTCGATCGGTTGAATGTATGGGGTGGATTAATACCTTTAAATGGTGGTTTCGGGTGCTTTCTTTGGCAGCCCCTGGTAGTTACCTCTCCCGAGTGCTTGCAGACTCCCATATCTCTTGCTGGGGAAAAGAGCTGCTGAAGAAGCTACATCTGCTAGGTTTCACGGGGGATGATTTGGGAAACTATGGCCTTAAGGACGCCCAATTTAGAGTAGTCCAACGATTCGTGGACATTGATCTACAATATTTAAATATATTTATATATAATTATTTAAAAAATCAGCCCTAGATTTTCACGCGTGTAGGTATGCTGGCATAGCTGGCTTCGGGGATTTTCCCGTGTATAAGGCATAGAAATGTTATTGCAACGTTTCGACAAGATCTCACTTGTCATCATCAGGCAGGCTTCTGTCTGTGACAGTCACAGACAGAAGCCTGCCTGATGATGACAAGTGAGATCTTGTCGAAATGTTGCAATAACATTTCTATGCCTTATACACGGGAAAATCCCCGAAGCCAGCTATGCCAGCATATATATATATATCTAAATATCTAACACACATCTAAAAAATGTCACACAGCAGTAATCTAATTTGGTTCTCTGTCTGGATGACTCTGGGTTGAGTCAAAGGGCAGAGAGGGATGACGTTGAGTCTCCTCCCCTTAAAGGGACCTCTTCACAGGAGCTGTGATAATTAGTCTTCATATATATATATATATATATATATATATATATATATATATATATATATATATATATATATATATATATATATATATATATATATATATATATATATATATATATATCCCTCTTCACCCAAGTACCAATCAAAGAAGCCTTGACAGCTATCCAAAACAAATATAGCCCCCCCAAACATATCCTAGATCTGACCAACCACTGCCTATCCAACACATACTTCATCTATAACGGACAAAAATACAAACAAATAAGAAGGAGCACCCATGGGATCACCCCTCTCACCTGTCATTGCTAACCTCTACATGGAACACTTTGAAACCCAAGCTCTAGAAAAATCAGATCACAAACCCAAACTCTGGCTCAGATACGTAGATGACACCTTCATAATCTGGCCACACGGGAAAGATAAACTGGACAACTTCCTCACACACCTCAACAGCCTACACCCCAAAATGTGTGGTGGCTCAACAGTTTCCGCGACACTTGGAGGAAGTTGATTATCTAGACCCGCGCCAGTCCGGCTTCCGACCCGGGCACAGCACCGAGACGGCATTGGTCGCGTTGGTTGATGATCTCTGGAGGGCGCGGGATAGAGGATATTCCTCTATCCTAGTCCTATTAGACCTCTCAGCGGCTTTTGATACCATCGACCATGGTATCCTATTGCGCCGACTGGGGGGGTTGGGGCTGGGAGGCACCGTTTTGCGGTGGTTCTCATCCTACCTCTCTGGTCGGTCGCAATATGTGTTGGCAGGGGGGCAGAGATCGGCCTCGAGACCCCTCATATGTGGGGTTCCTCAGGGGTCGGTCCTCTCGCCCCTACTGTTCAACACATATATGAAGCCGCTGGGTGAGATCATCCGTGGTTTTGGGGTGGGATATCATCTGTACGCTGATGATACTCAGTTGTACATATCCACCCCAGACCACCCCAACGATGCCGTCGAGGTTATGTCCCGGTGCTTGGAAGCCGTACGGATCTGGATGGGTGGTAACAAACTCAAGCTCAACCCGTCCAAGACTGAGTGGCTGTGGCTTCCGGCACCCCGGGTCAGCCAGATTACTCCAACTCTGGCCATTGGGGGCGAAACACCGGCCCCCGTGGAGAGGGCGCGCAATTTGGGTGTCCTCCTGGATTCCCGGCTGTCTATGGAAGATCATGTGGCAGCCGTGGCCAGGGGGGCGTTTCATCAGGTACGCCTGATGCGCCAATTGCGCCCCTTACTGGACCGGGGTGCCTTACGCACAGTCACTCAAGCACTCGTCACCTCTCGACTCGACTACGGTAATGCTCTCTACATGGGGCTCCCCTTGAGGTGCACCCGAAAGCTGCAGCTAGTCCAGAACGCAGCCGCGCGGGTGATTACGGGAGCCCCCAGATGCTCCCACATAACACCGATCCTGCGCGAGCTGCACTGGCTTCCTGTGGTCTTTCGGGTGCGCTTCAAGGTCTTGACGACCATCTTTAAAGCGCTCCATGGCTCGGGGCCTAGTTATATGCGAGACCGCCTCCTGCCCCATACATCCCTCAGACCGATACGCTCCCACAGAGAGGGCCTCCTCAGGGTGCCGTCGGCTGGACAATGCCGACTGGCGACACCCAGGGGAAGAGCCTTTTCTGTGGCGGGCCCTGCCCTTTGGAATGACCTACCCCCTGAACTCCGCACCATCTCCGACCTCCGCCTCTTCCGCAAGTGTCTGAAGACACACCTATTCCATCTAGCTGGCCTAGCGTAACCTCCATACTGATTATTAGATAGTTTTAAATTTGGGATTTTAATTCGGTTTTTAGCGCAGGGTTTATTTATTAGAATAAGTATTTTAAATTTTGATATATTTTATATATTTTGTATCTATTTTAACATCCCTGTGCGCCGCCCTGGGTCCATTTGGAGAAGGGCGGGGTATAAATTTAATAAATAAATAATAAATAAATAAATAAAATACAGTTCACCATGGAAACAGAAGCCAATAACCAACTCCCCTTCCTGGATGTCTTAGTCTATAAGAAATCCAATGGATCCCTAGGACACACCATCTACCAGAAGAAAACACACACAAACCGCTATTTGCACGCACTCTCACACCACCACCCAGCACAGATCAACTCTGTAGCCAAGACACTCATCTCCAGAACAAAACGCTTAGCTGACAAACAACACCTAAAAACCGAACTACATACTCTCACCAACGTACTAACATCCAACGGATTCCAAAGAAACAAGATCACTAACCTAATCCAAAAAGAAAACCCCACTAAAATCCAAGACAGTGAACAAGAAAACGGCAAAGCCCTCCTCCCATACATAAAAGGCACCACAGACAGAATCAGCAAGATCCTCCACAAACACAACATCAAGACAGCATTCTACATAAACCGAAAAATATCCACCATCCTAAGAAACCCCAAAGACAAAATAGAGTTAGAAAATCAAGGAGTATATGAAATCCCATGCACCACCTGCCCCACCACATACATCGGACAAACCAACAGAAGAATAAAGGCACGCATTGAAGAACACAAAAACTCAGTCAGAAAGGAGGAACCAACTTCTTCCCTGGTCCAACACCTCAAAGCCACAGGACATGATATAGACTTTAAAAAGACCAGAACTATTGCCAAAATTGAACACTTTAACAACAGAATAATCAGAGAAGCTATTGAGATAGAAAAACGGCCACACAGCATGAATAAACGAGATGATACCTCCCGCCTACCAGCCATTTGGAAACCCGCCCTCACTGACAAACGAGTCCCTAACACAAAGAATGATACCAGACCCACACTCACGAAAACCACACAGGATGTCACTATCACACATCCACGCAAAAAGCAAGCCCAAACCCACACCGATGACCACAAACCAGAAGCCTGACCACAAACCAGAAGCCAGACCACAGCTGCATTATTAGCCACTTTAAACCCCTCCAATCCATACACGAAGCAAACTGATGCCCACCACGGAGATGTGGCACGACCACAAACGCGAAGCCAAACAACAGTAATGCAGCTCACCAGGTCAAATCCCTCTGCAATTCGGACTAACACAAGCACAACCAGGCCCCCACCCAAACAGAACACGCCCCCATCCAATCAGAGCACAGCCAAACTCCCATCCAATCAGAGCACAGCCAAACCCCCTACCAATCAGAACACACCTCCACCCAATCAGAATGCAGCTAAGCTCCCACCCAATCAGGTCACACCCCCACTGGCAGTTAAAAAGAGGAACCGGCTGAGATCTCACATTGCTCCTGGAAGCACCAAGCCGGAAGCACCAGCCTGAAGATGATGAATGAGACTTCATCGAAACGTCGTGAAGATACTTCCAATTCTACGCGGGAGAAAACCCTAGATTTTCACGGGTGTAGGTATGCTGGCATAGCTGGCTTCGGGGATTTTCCCGTGTATAAGGCATAGAAATGTTATTGCAACGTTTCGACAAGATCTCACTTGTCATCATCAGGCAGGCTTCTGTCTGTGACTGTCACAGACAGAAGCCTGCCTGATGATGACAAGTGAGATCTTGTCGAAACGTTGCAATAACATCTCCATGCTATATACATGGGAAAATCCCCGAAGCCAGCAATACCAGTATACCTACACCCGTGAAAATCTACGAAAACAAATATATATATATATATATATATATATATACTTCATTCACAATGACCAAAGATACAAACAGATAGAAGGAGCACCCATGGGATCACCCCTCTCACCGGTCATCGCAAACTTATACATGGAACACTTTGAAACCAACGCCCTAGACAAATCTGAACACAAACCCAAACTCTGGCTCAGATATGTAGATGACACTTTTGTAATTTGGCCACATGGGAAAGAAAAACTGGAAAACTTCCTCACACACCTCAACTCCCTACACCCCAAAATACAATTCACCATGGAAATAGAAGCCAACAACCAACTCCCTTTTCTAGACGTCCTAATCTACAAAAAACCTAATGGCTCCCTGGGACACACCATCTACCGGAAAAAACCACACACCAACCGCTACCTAAATGCACAATCCCATCACCACCCTGCACAGATAAACTCTGTAGCCAAAACTCTCATACACAGAACCAAACGCCTAGCTGACAAAGACCATCTGAAAACCGAAATACACTTCCTCACAAATACATTAATATCCAACGGATTCCGAAGAAAAACAATCACCAAACTAATCCAACAAGAGACACCCCCCAAGAACCAAGACAAAGAACAGGAAAATGGCATTGCCCTCATCCCATACATTAAAGGTACCACAGACAAAATCAGCAAAATTCTCCACAAGCACAACATCAAGACAGCCTTCAACACCGACCAAAAAATAACCAATATCCTAAAGAACCCGAAAGACAAGATCCAGCTAGAAAACCAAGGAATCTACAAAATTCCATGTAAAAGCTGCCCTGCCACTTACATAGGACAAACCAACAGAAGGATTAGTGCACGTATTGCTGAACATGAAAATGCATTAAAAAATCATCTTAATACCTCATCTCTCTATCAACATTTCAAAACTACAGGACATGACATTGACTTTCAAGGAACTAAAATGATCTCCAAGGCGGAACAGCTCAACAGGAGAATAATCAGAGAAGCCATTGAAATAGAGAAACAATCTAACAGCATGAACAAACGTGATGATACCTCCTGCCTACCAGACATCTGGAAGCCAGCATTGACCAGCAGACGAGCCCCACCCTCCACCCAAGCCGTTGAAATTCAAAACAAGGAGAAACATACAAATGAGACCAATCAGCATCAATCTACCAGTCATGATGCAGCTGCACAGCCAATCAACCCACTCACAACAATAGTCAGCACTCCACCCACCCCCCCCCACCAAGATTTAAAGAGGGGCGATGCCTCCGCAGTCACAGTCACAGACAGAAGCCTACCTGATGATGACAAGTGAGATCTATGTCAGGGGAAGTGGGGGCTTGGTTACATTTATACTTTACTCTTTTCTCTGCTATGTATCCTATATCCTGTAGATCAGGGGTCCCCAACCTTTGCAACTTTAAGTCTGAAGGACTTCAGTTCCCAGAATTCTCCAGCCAGCAAAGCTGGCTGGAGAAGTTTGGGAGCTGAAGTCCTTCAGACTTAAAGTTGCAAAGGTTGGGGACCCCTGCTGTAGATTATTGATTTATAACCTTTAGCCTGGAGCCTAGCAGCCTAGCATTCTCAATAAGGGTGGAGATAGCATCCATGTATGGGTTAAACCTATCCACGCTCTGATTGGACTGAGTCATAATATTAAATAATTAATTAAGTAGGCATGGTATATAACCCCCTACGGAGTAGCCACACCCAGTTTCCGACTCAGTTCCAGCTCTGGGACTATTCGGTGTCCAACTCCTATTTGATTGTTTGAATTGAATGGAATTGAATTGTTTGAATCAGAGATTGAGATTTGGATTTGATCACATTGAGCGCTGTGAGTAGACAGGGGACCCCCTCCTTCAGGAGCAGCCCAGGGCTCAGGCTTCCCTGTCTCAATTCAGCCACAGGCCCCGGCCTTCGGCTGCCTTTAAGGCCTCAATACTAGCCTCCTACCTGAGCCTCCCCCATCTGAGTTTCCAGCATTCCTCGCTGTGGCTGCTGCTGGTTAGGAGAGGAGGGTGAGGTCAAGCGCTATTAGGAGGCGGGCCGTACGCGCAGCTTTGCTGTGAGGCCTTGTCCCTGCTGCGGCAGGTGCGCACTCTGCTCCCCGGCTAGCTTCGGCCTGCCGCGCAAGTGCGATCGCTCCCAGGGCCTTCTCTGCCGAACCAAATTAATTCTGTGCAGGCTTTCCCACAACTGACAGGCCTCTGTCAACTGTGAGGGCTGTTCCACTGGGCCTAAATGAATGGTGCCTCTTTATTACCCCTTTTGGAAAAGAACAGAGCCAAGTCAGCTTCTAAAGGCTGTTTTGGAGAAGGGGTCAGGCGTGCGGAAGCTCTTTGCAGCAAGGCCGCTCTTTCACTTTATATTCAAGCCTCTCTCAGGGGCCTTTGGCATGAACGGCCATTTTGAAGCCTGCCTGAATCAAGAACCAAAATGGCTGCCGCCTCAGCTTCAGAGGACAGTGAGTGGAGTCAGGTCCTCACGGCTACGACCAGTGGCCCCACGGAAGGAACAGAGGCTCCTGCAGTGGTAATTGCCCCCATCGCCACAAGGCAAAGGGGAAGAAAGAGCATGTGGAACCACAAGCCTCAAAAGGGGCCAAATTGGGGTTCAAAATCCCCTAAGCCTGCCTTTAAGTATGAGAAGCAGAGGCATGAGGCACTAGAAAGCATTTATAAAAGTACCAGCAGCCAGAAGTCTTCTCTTGTCCTGAGCACTAAGGTGAGGCAGTCTGCACTCTCTTCGCCTGGGAGAGCTGCAGAGGATCCCTCCATGTGAGGATCCCCATTGACTCCTCAGGCCCCTGGGGTTCTGGCCAAGGTTGGCAGTCGCCCCCACGCACTGCCCCATGGGGGCTTCACCTCAACCTCTTCCCTCTACATCCGCAGGGGTTGGTGCTGCTCAATTACCCCACTCGGGAGGGGGAGCAATTTCAGGACCTAATGTTCAGGGCTTTCCAGCAGTGCAGCGTTGCTGCTTCCCAACGGCCTCAGATTCAGCCACAGGGTGCTCCTCCATCTGCAGTTCCTGTGGGGATAGATGGTCAGGAGTCTCCCCTGTTTCGTCCCAGGACAATAGTGAATCTGAATCTGAAGAGGGCGAAATCAGAGAGGAGAAGCTTTCAGGGGATGAGGGCATACGCCCTTCTAAGCCTTCCTTCTCAGTTTGTTTCAGCATTGTTTAAGTGTATGCCCTTTAAAGCTAAGGCATCGGCCAATTTTGGCGAAAAGCCATTGGAACCCCTGGTGCTACGGCTGGGCCTTTTTGCCGAGACTATATTTTCATCCAATTTTCTTCGGGCATCACTTTAGTCGCAGCCAGGTTTGCCTTCAGGGCAGTTGCTTCATCCATAGGCTGCAGCTGTGGCAAGCTGATGCGTGCCACATATGACGCCTGGCGTCATCCCTCTTTGCTGGAGGGTCCTTCTTTGGGGCGTCTATTGACCTTTTCTTAATTGAGAATTAGGGCAAATGGAAGGTGTTTCTTTCAGCTCCTAGGAAGGGCAATTTCTGGGCAGTGCCCTAGCCCCGTTGCTCCAATTTCTGTGGTCAAACTACGGTCCTGGGGTCAGGACTACAGATCTTCTTTTAAGGGGTCTGATTTCAGTCAGTCAGGTTTCAGGCTGTACCAGGGAGGCTATGCCCCCAGCCAGAGATATCAACTGGATAGGCAGCAGAGGGGTGGACAGCAGAAACAGCCCTTTCATGGGGGCGAAGGAGGCGGCACTTTTTTTCCGCAAGAATTAATTCTGGGCCCAGCTCTCCCCTCATCGGGGGATGCTTGGCATATTTCGCAGATTGTTGGGACTCCTCTACCTCCGATGCGTGGGTACAATCAACCATCGGATAACCCGACTCGGAGGTGACTTATGCAGGAAGCCATTCAACACCTATTGGACATTAGGGCTATCCAACTGGTGCCTCCAGTTTAACAGGATCAGGATTATTAATCCTTTCTCTCCGGGATCCCAAAGGCTTGGGGCGGCTGGAGAACTATTTTTGATTTTAAATAGTTTGACCGCTATGTGCGTTATCGCAGGTTTAAGATGCGTTCACTGCACTCAATATTAAAGGGTATTAGGCAGGGAGATATCCTCACATCCATCAGCCTTACTGAGGTCTATCTGCACATACCTATAGCCCCTGAATACTGTCAGTTTCTCAGGTTTTGTTACCTTGGGCACCACTTCCAGTACCGAGCCTTACCCATCGGGTTGTCATCTGCACCTCAAGTCTTCAGGTAGGTGATGGTGGCATTGGCAGCGTTCCTGAGACAGGTACGTGTGCAAATCCAAGGCGGCCTAGATGACCTGTTGCTACAGTCCTCTTCTATAAGTGATGCCCCAAGGGACTTAGACATTACCAGGTTGACCTTGCGAGGCCAGGTGCTTTCGATCAATCTGGCCAAAAGCTATCTAGGCACTATGGTGTCTTGCCATTGGCATTGCCTTACCAATAAAGACCTTCAATGGTTTCTTTCACCATTTCAGCTAAGGCTCATGAGTTGCTCCCAGATCCAGGTTCTTCTGCCAGCGGAAGTCTCCTGCTCTTTGATTGGTGGACATCATCTAGCCTACCCAAGGGGGAATTCTTCAGGGTCCCAGACCGAGGTCACAGTCACTTCAGACACCAACCTACTCGGAGGGGGGGATCCAACTTCAGGGGAGAACCTGGTGGCTTAGTGGCTAAACCATCTGCCTAATGTAATACGGCCCTGGTTAGAATCCCAGTAGGGATATGACTAGCTGATGAGAGCTAAATAGTTTGAAATAGATCTATACTAGTCTCCCTTATATGCAGATGGCACAGGGACAATGGAGCCAAGCGGAACTAGCTCACAACATAAACTGGTTGGAACTCAGGGCGGTCCACCTGGATCTCAAACCATTTCGTTTTTCGGTCAAGGGCACACATATTCTGGTCCTCACAGACAACATGGCCACCAAGGCTCATATTACAGGCAGGGGGGGACCAGGTCAAGGTCCCTCATGCTGGGGGCCAGGAGCTTGGGTCTTTGGGCAGAGAGGAATTTGCTCTCAATAACCGCAGAACATATAGCGGGGGTGGACAATGTCAGGGCTGACCAGCTCAGTCGGATTGAGGTGGACAATTCAGGATTGCAGCTGCAGCTGGCTATCTTCCAGGCAATTGTGGACCCTTTTGGCTGCCCAGAGGTCGACCTGTTTGCAACTCCCCTCAATACTCAGCTCCCGATATTTTATTCCCAGTTCCTTCGCAGAATGCAGAGGGGGTGGATGCTCTCCACTGCCAATGGCCTCTGGGGCTCCTTTATGCCTTCCTGCCTTTGCCCCTGATTCCCAGAGTCATTCAAAAGATCTTGCGGGAGGGGGCGGAGGTGGTGCTTGCCCCACATTGGCCTCAGCAGCCCTGGTTTGCCGACCTTTGATCTCTATAGTGGAAAGGCTCTGGAGGATTCCCCAAGAGATTATTTCCTTCAGCCAGGGGTCGCTGGAGCATCTGGAGCCTCAATGGCTCTAGTTGACGCCTAATGCTTGAGCGGAGCGTTCAGAGACGAGACACCTTTTCCTCCAGGATCATTCAGATTATTCAGGCTTCCTGTCCACCTTCCATGCGGCTCATATACTGTGCAACCTGGGGCGCTTGTTGTAAGTGGTGTTTGATGAACCACTTTGACCCAGTACAAGCCTCTATCCCACAGGTCCCGGAATTTCTTCAAGTGGGCCTGGGCAAAGGGTTGACTCCTAATACCATTGAGAGACAGGTATCAGTAGTTTCTTCTGTACCTTTGTGCGGTAGGTCACAAGCTTTGACTCAACGTCCTAGAGTCAAGAGATTTCTCAAGGGTTCTTTGGTACTCCTTTACATAAGGTATTGGATTCTTTGACAGGTGTCCTCTTGACACTGTGGAAGGAGATTTTTCGGATTTGTGCAAGTTTTATGCAGATAGGGTTGTCCTACGTCTGGATCCCTCCTTTGTCCCGAAGATGGGGTCTTGCTTCCATCGGGCTCAGGAGGTGGTCCTCCCCAGCTTTCCTGCAGAGTCTGCGCAGACCTCAGAGGACCGGTGGCACTTGCTGGATGTCAGGCGTGCCTTGCATGTGTACATTGATTGTATGGCTGTTATTTGCAGGCCGGAGTCTCTTTTTGTCTCCTTTCTGCCAGGTTCCCTGGGTAAGAAGGTGTCTGTCTCCTGTATGGGACGATGGGTTTGTCAATGCAATTGAGAACACCTAGGCAGCTTGTGACGAGGCAGTTCCTCGAGGAGTCACAGCACATTCTGCATGCAGTGCAACGACGACTTTGGCTTGGGCGATGCAAGCTTCTCTGGGAGAAATTTGCAGGGCTGCAGCGTGGTCGTCTCCATCCCCTTTCGTGTGGTATTATACATGGGACATGTTTGCCTCGGCTGAGGCCGACTTTGGCCGCTGGGTTCTGTCCGCCCTCCTTCATTGGGGCAGGTCTGATCTCGACCCTCCCGTGGGTCCTTTTCAGGGCTTTGGTATGTCCCATACATGGATGCTATCTCCACCCTTATTGAGAAAGGGCGTTGGTACTTACCTGATACGCCTCTTCTAATAAGGGGGGAGATAGCATCCGGCCCATCCCTTTCTCGTTCAGCCCTGCCTGTGTTTGGAGTCTGGCTCTTGTTGTTCTTGGTAGTGTTACTGTTGGATTTTTCTTGCTAAAGGAGTTGGTTCGTACCGGTGAGTCTGTATTCTTCGTCGAAAACTGGGTGTGGCTACTCCGTAGGGGGTTATATACCATGCCTACTTAATTAATTATTTAATATTATGACTCAGTCCAATCAGAGCGTGGATAGGTTTAACCCATACATGGATGCTATCTCCCCCCTTATTAGAAGAGGCGTATCAGGTAAGTACCAACGCCCTTTTTCTCACCTTTTGGGGAATGTAAAGGGAGGGGGGGCCATGTGGGTTGTATTGCTTGAAAGATGGCAGAAGATGACCCTGAGAAAGTTCTCTTATCACTTTCTCAGAGCGGCCGGTACAATAACATCTTCACATATGCGGATTGGCTGAATCTTTATCCGACTATTGGGAGGGGTTTCTAATTCCTTTTATTCTAACTGTATTGCCTGAGGGTTCTCAGAGCCTGCTTTGATTATGTCCTGCTATCACTCCTGTTCAATAAAAGGTTCCTTTTGAAATGCCAGGTTTCAAGAGTTTTTACTTTCTTGAATAAGGAGGGGAGTTTGGACCTTACACATGGAAGGCAAAGAGACTTTTGGAACACCTGTGAAGCTGGTCTTCAATTGACATTTGAGAAAAATAGTCAATTAGCTCAATACTACAGAATGACAAAGATTATGAATGAAAAAGCACTGAACAGTAGATAGGTCAACATATGAGTGACATTTTGTTCTGCCACTGTTATATATAGGTTAAGCCTGGAGTAATCAAATAATTAAATCCCAATGGGACATGACCTTGATATTTACTCAAAATGTGTTTAGAGGTTTGGGATACTTAGTGTTTAATACATATAGCTAGTTCTACATCTATTCACTTTTCATACATGGAAATTTATTTGAACTATCTTTATGTGTCTCAATTTATTGGATTCCAACAAATCATACCTACTTATAACTGATATACATAAGGCAAAAAGCATTTGGAATAAATCAAACCACATCACTTAATTAACAATTCATTTAACTTCGTGTTTTTAAACTTTTTGCTCTCCAGACCCCTTCCCATTTTTAAAGATTTTGGAAGAACCTCCAAGGAGCTTTTATTTTTTATGTTTTATAAACTATAGTTTATAGTTATTGATATACCCAATATCAAAAATGAAAATTGGTGCCTTTATTGAATCATGCAAGAACAAAAAAGAATTAAAACACTTATCACATTAGATATTAACATCGACCATGGTATCCTATTGCGCCGACTGGAGGGGTTGGGGGTGAGAGGCACCGTCTTACGGTGTTTCTCCTCCTACCTCTCCGGTCGGTCGCAATTCGTGTTGGCAGGGGGGCAGAGGTCGACCTCGAGGCCCCTCATGTGTGGGGTACCTCAGGGGTCGGTCCTCTCGCCACTCCTGTTCAACACCTATATGAAGCCGCTGGGCGAGATCATCCGTGGTTTTGGGATAGAGTACCATCAGTACACTGATGACATGCAGCTGTACATATCTACCCCAAACCACCCCAACGATGCCGTTGAAGTGATGTCCCAGTGTCTGGAGGCCGTACGGGCCTGGATGGGGAGTAACAAACTCCGACTCAACCCGTCCAAGACCGAGTGGCTGTGGTTTCCGACGTCCCGGTACAGCCAGTTGACGCCATCACTGGCCATCGGGGGCGAACTATTAGCCCCCGTGGAAAGGGCCCGCAACTTAGGCATCCTCCTGGACTCCCGGCTGTCCATGGAGGACCATGTGACGGCCGTGGCCAGGGGGGCTTTTTACCAGGTTCGCCTGGTACACCAGTTGCGCCCCTTTCTTGACCGGGACGCCCTTCGCACAGTCACTCAAGCACTCGTGACATCCCGTCTAGACTACTGCAATGCTCTCTACATGGGGCTCCCCTTGAGGTGCACCCGAAGACTACAGCTAGTGCAGAATGCGGCCACGCGGGGGATTTTGGGAGCCTCACGGCACTCCCATGTAACACCTCTCCTGTGCGAGCTGCACTGGCTACCTGTGGCCTTTCGGGTGCACTTCAAGGTGTTGATAACCATCTTTAAAACGCTCCATGGCACGGGGCCTAGTTATCTGCGAGACCGTCTCCTACCTCACACATCCCTTCGGCCGATTCGCTCCCATAGAGAGGGACTTCTCCGGGTGCCGTCCGCCGGGCAATGTCGGTTGGTGACCCCCAGGGGAAGGGCCTTCTCTGTGGCGGGCCCGGCCCTCTGGAACGACCTGCCCCCATAACTCCGGACTACCACGGACCTCCGCCTCTTCCGCCAACGTTTGAAGACTCATCTTTTCCATCTAGCTGGCCTAGCCTAGTCCCCGAGACCTCCATCCAGCAGAAGGACACCCGACTATTTTGGCAAATCGTTGCCAGCTCCCTATCGGGCCGTCAAGAGCTCCCTCTCTGCTGTATCTCTAACAGAGACTGGGAAAACCACTTCTCGGCAATTTATCAGGCGTCAACAAGTTCGACTGTGCCTGACCTACTGCTGCCTCCTGTAGCCCCTGACTGGCAACCTGTGTCCTACGCTGAGATCACTGAGATTATCTCCGAACTCAAGTCCGGCAAAGCCCCTGGCCCTGATGCTATTCCCCCTGACCTGCTGAAATCTAACCCTGAATGGTGGATTCCTCTTTTAGCAAGACTCTTCACGTACATTAATTCCTCTGGCAAGCTTCCAACCTCCTGGAGATTAGCAATTATTGTGCCAGTATTTAAACGAGGAAATAGAAACAATCCAGCTGACTATCGCCCCATAAGCCTGCTTTCCATTATTGGGAAATTGTATGCTAAATATCTCCACCGCAGACTCCTCACTTGGGTCGAGGAATCCAACATTATTGGTGCTGAACAGATTGGGTTTAAAGCGGGCTGTGCCACACTGGATCATTGTTTTGTCTTAGCGCACCTGGTCGATAAATATACTACTATACCAGGTGGCAAACTCTTTACTGCTTTCATCGACCTAAAGGCAGCGTTTGACTCAGTCCCTAGGGGACTGCTGTGGGCAAAACTGCTTAAAAGTTCTATCGACAGACATCTGTTGTTCTTAATTAGGGCCTTGTACAATCAGACCTCTAGCCAGGTCAGGTGTGGTTTGCTGGGAGAACTCTCTAAACCTATTCTGATTAAGAATGGAGTAAGGCAGGGATGTGTTTTGGCTCCTCTTCTGTTTAATATATTTTTATCTGACCTGGCTGGCTACATTGGCCATATTGAGTCCCATGCCCCGAAGCTGACAACTATAAAGATCCCACTTCTTCTTTATGCCGATGATGCGGTCCTCCTCTCATTGTCCAGGCCAGGTCTGAAAAGACTACTTACTGCATTTGGGTCTTACTGCGCCGAAAACCACTTGTCCATCAACTATGATAAATCGAAAGTGTTAGTGTTCACTAAAGCCCGGAAATTGTATAACTGGGATATCAGTGGTAATGCTGTTAAACAGGTCTTCCACTTCAAGTATCTAGGCATTCAATTCCAGAACACCGGTGTCTGGACTAGACATCAAACCCAGGTGCTGAATTCGGCCTCATGTAGTCACCAGCAGATTTTAAGATTCTTCTATACTCAGGGTGGCCAGTCCATTCCTTCTGCCCTACGTATCTATAAAGCCAAAACACTGGCCCAAACCCTTTACGGTATTCCCATATGGATACGGGGCTTCAAGGACTGTATTGAAAGAACCCAGGCTGCCTTTCTTAGAAAACTTTTGGGCCTTCCTTCCTGTGTTGGCTTTGCTTCGATGTACCTGGAACTGGGCATTCGATCGGTTGAATGTATGGGGTGGATTAATACCTTTAAATGGTGGTTTCGGGTGCTTTCTTTGGCAGCCCCTGGTAGTTACCTCTCCCGAGTGCTTGCAGACTCCCATATCTCTTGCTGGGGAAAAGAGCTGCTGAAGAAGCTACATCTGCTAGGTTTCACGGGGGATGATTTGGGAAACTATGGCCTTAAGGACGCCCAATTTAGAGTAGTCCAACGATTCGTGGACATTGATCTACAATATTTACGAGCCAAAGCCAATAAAACTTGCTCCCCCCTGACCTTCAATCAATTCAATAATTACGGACTGAGGATGGCTTCCTATTTCTATACTTTAACCATTCCTAAGTATAGAAGAGCTTTCTCCCTAGCTCGCTTTAATGTCTTGCCCTCAGCACTTTTGGATGGTCGCTTCAAGAGGCTCCCGATTAACGAGCGACTATGCCCTTGCGACAGAGCCGAGGTTGAAACTGCGGAGCATGTCCTTCTATCTTGCCCCATGTATAATGCAGACAGATCTAAGTTACTGTCTCTCCTTGAAACCATCCCTTCTAGACTTAATGGTTGTAACTTGATGGCCCACTGCCTAGGAGATGGCTCTCCATATATCACTTTTCAGGTCTCAAAATTCTTCTTAAGAGCTGTAACCATTAGAGGAGAACGCTGTAACCTTCCTTAGTTAAGCTATTGGCGATCCATTGCTATGATACTATGATGATAATAATAATAATAATAATAATAATAATAATAATAATAATTATTATTATTATTATTATTATTTTTAACGTTTCTTCCTGTAGTACTTGTGTTTTGGTCTGTGACCGTAAATAAAAGTGTGTGTGTGTAGTCCCCGAGACCACTTTCGTAGACTGAGTTTTAAATTGTCTTATTGGATTTTAATGTGTTGGTAACGTTTTAGGGAATTTTTAGCACAGGGCACTTTAAATTTAATTAGATTTTATTCTGTAGTCTTATTTATTATACGTCCATTTTATTAATATGTTTGTATTTCCGCTTTTAATTTCCTGTGCACCGCCCTGAGTCCCTTCGGGGAGATAGGTGCGGTATAAAAATTAAATAAATTAAATTAAAATTAATAATATTAATATTGATTATATAAATTTCATGTCATGTATTCAGGAGTCCTTGGACCATACTTTAAGACCCACTGATTTAGCTGATACATTTTTTTATATACGTACAGTACATATACGATAGTGTTTTGTTTTTCAGATGCAGATGAGTGTCTTCATTGTTCTGAAGATCAATTTCCAAGCCAGGCTCAAAATCTTTGCATTCAAAGAGTAATAATATTCTTGTCTTACAGTGAGCCAGTGGGAATCACCTTGGTCACTGTTAGTCTCTCCTTTTCTTTCATCACAGCTTTGGTGTTGGAAATCTTCGTTAAAAAGCAGAACACCCCCATTGTCAAGACCAACAACAAGAATCTTGCCTACATTCTTCTTATTGTTCTCCTGCTCGCCTTCCTTTGCACTTTGCTCTTCATTGGGCAACCTGACCAAGTGAAATGTCTCTTGCGACAAGTTGCTTTTGGCATCCTCTTCTCTGTAGCCCTTTCTTGCATATTGGGGAAAACGATTGTAGTGGTTCTTGCTTTCATGGCCACCAAGCCAGGTTTGAAAATGAGGAAATGGGTAGGGAAATGGCTAGCCAACACTATTGTTTCTTCTTGCTCTGTGGTGCAAATTACCATTTGTGGTGTGTGGCTGGCAATTTTTCCCCCATTCCCAGATTCAGACATGCACTCCATGACTGAAGAAATTGTCTTAGAATGTAATGAAGTTTCAGCCATCACATTTTATCTTGCCCTTGGCTTTATGGGGTTCTTGGCTTCTATCAGCTTCACAGTAGCCTTTCTAGCCAGAAGATTACCAGATAGCTTTAATGAAGCCAAATTTATCACATTCAGCATGTTGCACTTTTGCAGTGTCTGAATATCATTTGTTCCAGCCTACTTGAGTACAAAGGAAAAATACATGGTAGCTGTGGAAATCTTCTCCATTTTGGCTTCAGCATCTGGATTACTGGGCTGCATCTTTCCCCCCAAATGCTATGATATTCTACTGAGACCAGATTTGAACAAAAAGGAACAATTAATAAAAAGAGACAAATGAGTTGTGGCTCTGTAAATTATACATTTTGTAAACCAGCCTCTGGAACATTGAATGGTCACTAAGCAACCAGTTGTAAGGACTACATGTTGTGTGGAAGGGAGAGAGAGAGGGAGAGGGGGAGAGAGAGGGGGGGAGAGGAAGAGAGGGGGGAGAGGGGGGAGAGAGAGAGAAAGGGAGAGAGAGGGAGAGGAGAAGAGCGAGGAATGGAGGGAGAGAGGGAGGGAGAGAGGGAGGGAGAAGTTCTGTCAAGCCAGCCTCCTTCAGTAACCAAAAAAGAAACCACTCAAATTCATTTTGAAGAATTAAGAGTACTTTTACTGGTTATGAAAAGATAGCAGCTAGGTAAAGCAAGGTCTGAAGCAAAAGCATGCAAAATCATACATATCAATTTATGTCCAACCCCCTCCCCCCAACAACCCCACCCCATTGTCCAATCCACAAATCCCTTGTTTGCGCATGTGCGAGAATGGAGGTCCGATCTTGAGTGCGGAATGGGGCCCGGGGGTCGTTTTGCCCCAGGAGGATGTTGCCAGCTCTCATTGATCATCTCCGAGGGCTGGCCCAGCAAGTTTGCATGTCAGCCGTCACACCAGGCCGTTTTGGATGCGGAGGGTGAGCCGAGGGTGTGACGGCGGGGCGAAGAACACCGGAGCGAGGCCCGAATCAGCCCATTTCGGCCTAGCGCGGCCTGGCGCGGCAGGAAAGCAGAGGAGGTAGGCCTGCGAAGCCGGGACGCTGGGGGCAATCGACTGTCCGGGCTGGGAGGATATTCCATCGGTCCACACAAGAAGGTTGTGGATCGTGCGGCCTACATCCGACCCGACCCGAGTGTTCCCCACCTGATCCGGGGCTGGAGCGTCGGGAGCGGCTGAGGAAGAACGGCTGGAGGATGTCGGAAGAGTAAGGAGCAATGGAGAAGCTGGGAAGGAGAGAGGATGTGAGAGGAGAGTGGAAGAGAGGAAACGTGAGAAAAGAGGACGGGAGGAAGGTGAAAGAAGGAGAAATGGAAGGAGAAAGAAGGAGAAAGAAGGAATGGAAATAGAAGGAATGAAGTGAATGGGTAGAAGGAAGGAGTGAATGGATGGAGGAGGAGGCCAAGCAGCCGGGTTGTGGAGTGGTGGAACTTTGGCCGAGGAGGACCCAGGAAGATCTCTGGAGTGTGTGCACAGGACTGGAGGATGTAAGCCGTGCCAGCACATGGTGAGCATTTATCATCAGGCCGTGCGATGGACCAACTGGCCGCACGGCACTAAATGCAGACTGAGACCTGTGTGGCTGAAGAGGACAGACGGGTGGGGCCCTTTAAGGGGCTAAATTATGATCTTCCCCCATCTGTCGGATTATTAGACTGACTGACTTTTATTCCTCCTGCCTTTATGGATTTGGCATCTTCTATTACAACTATCTTCACTTTACATCGCCACTTTACTTGAACTCTGATCTGACTTGCGATTATATTCTCCTTGGACTATACGGCCTTCGTGTTTCCCAGTAATGTATTCAAGGTGTGATCTCCTTTGCCTGCGAGAGTCTCCCCTCTCGCAGGCCTGGCCCCCTGGTCTTACATGGGCCCACCTCGAGGATGGACTGATTGCTCCTGAGAGGTGGGCGAAGCGCAAACTCAGGGGGTTTTTATTTACATTTTTAATTCGGTTTTTAGGGGGTTCCAGGGAGGAGGGGGGGGGTCAGTCAGGCGGGGGGGGGGGGGGCGACAAGCTACAGGGCCGGCTGGCGGAAGTAGGGAAACGGAGGAGGGGGGAGGGGGGGTCGTTCCTGCAGAGGTACTTCCCATCAGATTGGTCCTGGGAAGGGGCAGAGGCGGTGGGAGACGGGATGGGTATCATCTGTTGGAGGACCGTGGCCGCTGGCTATGGGCGGTCACGCGCTCCAACCCCCCAAGCTCCCATCGCAGACTAGGAGGTTAAGGACCACAGAGCCGGGGCCCTAGGCTGATGTTATGCAACGCCAGGTCCGTGGTACAAAAAGCCCCCCTCATTTGTGACCTGGTGTCAGAGGGGGACCCGGACCTGGTGGGTATAACGGAAACCTGGTTGGGCCACGAGGGAGGATTACCCTTCGTAGAAATGTGCCCACCAAGCTACCGAGCCTTTCATCAGCCTAGGGCCCTAGGTAGGGGTGGGGGGGGGTGGCGATTATGGTTAGGGAAGGTCTTGAGCCGAAGGAGACCACGATCCCTCAGACGACCGGGTGTGAGTCCCTCTTCGTGAAATGGGGCCTAGGGAGGCAGTTGGGCATGTTAGTTGTATACCTGGCTCCCCGCTATGTAACAACAGCCCTGCCTGAGCTCCAGGAGGTGATAGCCGAGGCGGCAGTTGAGACCCCCAGACTGTTGGTCATGGGGGATTTTAACCTGCCGTCAGTAGGCGAAACCTCCGGAGTAGCTCGGGAGTTCATGGCCTCCATGACAGCCATGGACCTGACCCAGGTAGTTTTAGGCCCCACTCACGAGGGAGGACACACTGTCTCGGGACAGTGGAGAAGTGATCTGGGAATAGGGGACTTAGTCATCTTACCCTTGTCATGGACAGATCACGCTCTCCTTTGGCTGGACTTTCCAATCGCTACACCCCACCGCGGGGAGGCGGAACCTGAGATTCCCAGATGGTTCCGCCCCAGGCTCCTGATGGACCCTGAAAGGTTCCAGAGGGAGCTTGGGCCAATACCTGTGGCCTTGCCCCGCGACTCGACTGAGGAACTAGTGGCCGCATGGTTAAGTGCGGCCGCGGGGGCCTTGGACCGAGTCGCGCCCTTGCGGCCTCTCTTGCGGCGTCGAATCACCCAGGCTCCTTGGTTTACCGAGGAGCTGAGGGAGATGAAACGCCGCAAGAGACGCCTAGAGAGCAGATGGAGATCTTCTCGCTCCGAAACCGACCGAACACTAGTGAGAGCCCATATTAGGACTTACTTAGTGGCGATAAGGGTGGCCAAACGTGAGTATTGTGCCACCCTTATTGCATCTGCAGATAACCGCCCTGCCGCCCTTTTTGGGGTGACCCGCTCCCTCCTTCACCAGAGGCCGCGGGAAGCCCCTCTACAGGGACGAGCAGAGGAATTTGGAATATATCTGCAGGACAAAATCACTCGGATTCGGGACGAGTTGCCCTCCATTGAGAGTGGTCCGGTCGGATTGTCCGAGGCTGTTCTTGAGACACCATCTTGGGAGGAGTTTGACTTTGTTACCACCAAGGATATGGACAGGCTGTCAAGGAGACTTAAGGCCACCACATGTTTATTGGACCCGTGTCCCTCCTGGCTTGTACTGGCATCCTGGGAGACGACACGAGGCTGGCTCCAGGATATTGTGAACGCATCCTTGAGTGAGGGGTACTTACCTACCGCCTTGAAAGAGGCGGTGGTGAGACCTCTCCTCAAGAAGCCTTCCCTGGACCCAGCATTATTGGAAAATTATCGTCCGGTCTCCAACCTTCACTTTTTAGCGAAGGTTGTAGAGAGTGTGGTGGCCCAACAGTTTCCGCGACACCTGGAGGAAATTGATTATCTAGACCCGCGCCAGTCCGGCTTCCGACCCGGTCACAGCACCGAGACGGCATTGGTCGCGTTGGTGGATGATCTCTGGAGGGTGTGGGATATTGGATGTTCCTCTATCCTAGTCCTATTAGACCTCTCAGCGGCTTTTGATACCATCGACCATGGTATCCTATTGCACCGACTGGGGGGGTTGGGGCTGGGAGGCACCGTATTACGGTGGTTCTCGTCCTACCTCTCTGGTCGGTCGCAATGTGTGTTGGCAGGGGGGCAGAGGTCGGCTTCGAGACCCCTCTTATGTGGGGTTCCTCAGGGGTCGGTCCTCTCGCCCCTCCTGTTCAACACCTATATGAAGCCGCTGGGCGAGATCATCCGTGGTTCTGAGGTGGGATATCATCTGTACACTGATGATACTCAGCTGTACATATCCACCCCAGACCACCCCAACGATGCCGCCGAGGTGTTGTCCCGGTGTTTGGAGGCCGTACGGATCTGGATGGGTAGTAACAAACTCAAACTCAACCCGTCCAAGACTGAGTGGCTGTGGTTTCCGGCACCCTGGTTCAGCCAGGTAACTCCAACTCTGGCCATTGGGGGTGAAACACTGGCCCCCGTGGAGAGGGCGCGCAATTTGGGTGTCCTCCTGGATTCCCGGCTGTCCATGGAGGACCATGTGGCGGCCGTGGCCAGGGGGGCGTTCTATCAGGTATGCCTGATGCGCCAATTGCGCCCCTTACTGGACCGGGCTGACCTTCTCACAGTCACTCAAGCATTCGTGACATCCCGACTTGACTACTGTAACGCTCTCTACATGGGGCTTCCCTTGAAGTGCACTCGAAAGCTACAGCTAGTCCAGAATGCGGCCGCGCGGGTGATTATGGGAGCCTCTAGGTACTCCCACATAACACCTCTCCTGCGCGAGCTGCACTGGCTGCCTGTGGCCTTTCGGGTGCGCTTCAAGGTTTTGACAACCATCTTCAAAGTGCTCCATGGCTCGGGGCCTAGTTATATGCGAGACCGTCTTCTGCCCCATACATCCCTTCGTCCGATCCGCTCCCACAGAGAGGGCCTTCTCAGGGTGCCGTTGGCCGGGCAATGCCGGTTGGCGACACCCAGGGGAAGGGCCTTCTCTGTGGCGGGCCCTACCCTCTGGAACGACTTACCCCCGAACTACGTACCATCACAGACTCTTCCACCTCTTCCACCAGCGTCTTAAGACGCACCTTTTCCAACAAGCCGGCCTAGCATAACCTCCCGTTTTGACTGTTTTTAGTTAGTTTTAATTCGGGGGATTTTATACTATTTTAGCACAGGGTATATTTAATAGCTTTTTAAAATTTTGTATTTTGTTATATTGTTGTTTTTAAATTTCCTGTGCGCCGACCTGGGTCCTTTTTGGAGAAGATGCGGGGTATAAATTTGAATAAACTAAACTAAACTAAACTCAGGTGTCATGTGAAGAAAAGGCAGAAAAGGAAAGCAGTATGCTTCCTCCCTTAATTGGGGCTTACCAGGGTGTTGTGACACAAGCGTATATGTACATGTATATGTATATTTATTTATTTATTTTATTAATCCAATTTATACCCCGCCCTTCTCCTAAAAGGACCCAGGGCGGCACACAGGAAATTTAAAACCAAAACATACAGAGTTCCAGTGACGTCACGACAAACGGAGCAGGCAGAAGACTTCGGTCCGAAGCCTATCGCGCCGTTTACCACGTCTGGCGGCTTCCCGGAGGGCCATTTTGCGGCCAAGAAGGAGCCATCGCTGGGCGGGAAACCCAGTGAACAGAGGGGGAACTTGCCAGCCCCGTTCGGACCCTGCAAGCTGAAGGTGAAGCTGAAGATATCCCCTGGTGCCAGCACGCTAAGAGGGCGATAATATGGCGCCCCAGAGTCGTTGACAGCTGAGGAAGGAAGGATCGCGATCCCAGTTCTGACAAACTTTTCCTTTTTTTCGCTGATGCTGATTTGAGAAGATATTGAGATTTACTGCCTAAGATTCCCAAATTACTCATAAAGTGAAGCCAACTTTCAAACGAGTGGCAGGAAATTTTGTGGGGCGAACTGGAGGATTTGTATGACTACAATCAACTCTCAGACTAAAAGACCTTTGAAATTCCGCTAATTTAATTTCTTTGGATATCCGGAATTGACAATTAATCGCGAAGAATACCTGAATTTTTGGTGTGGCTACATAATTTAGACATTATTTTTGACAATCCTTCTTTGTCCTACTATGTTTCCCCCCCACTTTTTTTTTCTTTTTTTCTCTGACAATTTTGAGTTCCGTTTGATTGTAATAGCTCCTTCCGTTTCCGACCTATTTCTTAGCTTTCTCTTTCTTTATTCTGACACTAGGCTGCCACCTAGTGGCTGATAGCAGAAGTTTGATTGTAAAATTAATTGTACTTAGCTGTGATAAGCCAATAACTATTGAAGTAATTGTGATTATATTAGGATTATATCAAATATTATAGATCTGGTCTGCTAGACTTTATAATTTGACCTGGGAATTTTGGGAAATTGATTGAATAATTTAAACTTAATTATTGATATATTTGATTAATTGTTTACTATTATTAATTAATATTATTGTGATTTGTAACTATATACTATCTGGTCTAACCTGATAATTAGATAACTAAGATAGGTCAGTTTACCTAAGTGAGGGAATAAGCTAAAATTACTATCGGCGACAATGACTTCTACTACTACTACTACTACCAAAAGGAATATACCTACTATATCCAGTTGGGCATCCTCTTCTTCCCCAGCGACAACCAAGAAAGCTACAGAAGACCTCTCGGCAGTGGGCAAAGCAGCACCTGTGCCCCAAGCTCTACAAGATACCCTGCAAGGGATCCAAGATATTCTAGCTAAAAATCAAGAGGCAACAGCTAAAGTACTAGAAAATCTGACAGAAAAGGTGGATACATTAACGATGGAGACACGCCAGATCCATAACAAATTTGAAGAAATCCATGCACATGTAGTAAACCACGAAGAGAGACTGCAAACAGTGGAAGACAATATGACAAAGACGGAACATAAAATAGACCGCAATGAAAACCGACATCTTATGACGGAAAAAAAGATGCAAGACGAGATCTTATTTTTGGAAATGGACCGGTCCAGATATTTTACACGGGTTCAAAATGTGATAGATGACAATCAAGAAAAAATAGAAGAGGTGATGGAGGAAATTATAGCAGGCATCCTCAAAATTGACTGCTCGGAAGCAAATAGATATATTGATGAAGTATTTCGCATATATACATCCTACGCCCGGCGTCACAAGCTCCCTCGTGAGGTGCACGTAAAATTAACTAAGAAATCTATACGAGAGGAAATCCTTAAGAAATCCAGAGATCAGACCTTCACATACAAAGGAAATGAACTTATAATTCTACCTCAAATACCAAGAAATGTAAGAGAATGCAGAAGGAAATATGACTTTCTTACCACATGCCTCAGGAAGCAGGGAATACGGTACAGATGGCGCCTCCCGGAAGGTTTAACATTTACATGGCAAGACCAGCACATCAAGTTAGCTTCCTTTCAAGAGGCGCATGATTTTTTAAAACTACAACAATATTTAAATGATCCGGAAAGTGAAGAAGAAGGCGAAAGAACTAAAAGTGAAGAAGACCTAACAATGGAGAAGACGACAAGAAACCCTAACGGTCGAGAGGTGAAGACAGTAGAGGAGGGAAAAACATCCAATGGAAAGGCACCATACCTGAATGCCTCCCTGATCTTATGAGCACAATTTTAGCAGACTATTTACAAAAACCTAAGGATGAGATCAGGGGGGACATTGACCTAGCCTACAGAATTAACTCAGCATATGCCAGGATAAATGAAGTGCCTAGAGAGATACATGTGAAATTTGTTAGAAGGTCAACCAGAGAGGAGATCCTGAAAGCGCAGAGAGAGAAACCTTTAACTTATCAACGAAAAACGGTCACTATCTTGAAGCAGATCCCTAGAAAAATTAGAGATTTAAGAAGGAAATTTTCCTTCTTGTCTAAAACCTTGTTTGATCACGGGATTTGGTTCAAGTGGATGACACCTGAAGGGATGCTGGTGTTCTGGGAAGGAGGAAGAGTGAGGATTAAAACAGTTGCTGAGGCGGAAGCCTTTCTTAAAAAATATTCCTCTGTCCTGGGGGAAGATCCAGGGGGGACGGAGGGGGCCACGGCCCTGCCTACGGGGGGCCAGGGGGGAGAGAAAGAAGATACAATAGCCAAAAGACTTAGATCAAAAAAATAACTTTGCCTTGATTTTTCTTGAACAATTTTGCATAATATTTCTATCTGGACTTTTTGTAAATGTCTGACAGCATGGAATGGAGAATTTAAGTAAATGTACTTGCTTTCATCTTGTAGTGGTATGGAAAATGTTTTCTATGATAACTTTTTTTATTGTGTATTTTGAGGTCTCGGAAGGTCCGACGACTCTAACGTGAATGCTCTCAAAATTTCTTTGTAACCATTACCCTATCCTGTTAAAAAATGTAAAACCAATAAAACTTTTTCAATTAAAAAAAAAAAAAAAAAAAAAGGAAAGGCACCATACCACCAAATCGAAACAAGGTCAAAGACCCAGAAAACTACGAATCGATAAAAATGGAAAAGAAGAACTCTGTCTTTATTCTGTTAATATTAATGGATTAAATAACCCGTCTAAGAAAAAGAAAATTTGGCTAAATCTACAAAAAGAAAAATATGATATAGTATGTCTTCAGGAAGTTCATATAAGGAAAAGGCATCTTAGGGTTTTGACTTGTCCTAAATTGGGGAAATTATACGCATCCCTGGCCGACCAAAAGAAGAGAGGAGTGATTGTCTATGATAAAAAAAACCTAGTATCAAAACAAATATATGCAGATAACGAGGGTAGAATTTTATTATTGGAAATAAAAATTGGATCAAAGATGGCCCTCTTAGCTAATATTTACGCCCCAAATGTAAATCAAAGACAATTTTTAAAAAATCTGTCAGACAAATTAAACCAATTAAATTACGAACATATCTATGTAGTAGGTGATTTCAATGCAATTGCGAACATAGAGAAAGACTATAAGCCAGGATTTAAGACCCCAAAACATAACCTGAAACGAAAAAAAATACTTCCCCAAATATGGGGTGACCTGAGGGATCAGCTAGGATTAAGGGATGTATGGCGGGACTTGCACCCCTTTGAGAAGCAATTTACTTACTACTCCCCTAGACATAAATTATGGTCTAGAATAGACATGGCTTGGGCATCGACAGTAGCCGCTGAGGAAATAGAATCTCTTGAAATTGGGCCGAATATATGGGCAGACCACCACCCGCTAATAATGAAATGGGCAATTCCACAGGTTAGGACAAGATGGTCCATGAGAGCCAATCTCATGAAAGATGATAATTTTGTAAAAATGACCCAAAAAGAGCTCCAATACTTCTTCCTTGAAAATAAAAGACAGGATACATCACTACAGATTATATGGGACACGGCTAGAGCAGTAATAAGGGGAGCAGCAATAAAATATACGGCTAGACAATGGAAATTAGAGAAAGAAAAAAGAATGGAATTAATAACAGCACTACAAAATCAAGAGAAGGAAGCCCAGAAAGATTCACAGAATATAAGGGTAAGAGAAAAAAATAATCTTTTGAGACATAAAATCTCCCTACTAGACCAGAACCAATTAGCAGAAAAAATAAAGATGTAGGCAATCCCACTTTGAACATGCAAACAAAATTGGAAAATGGTTGACATATAGGTTAAGAAAAGAAACAGAAACAAGAAAAATAGAATCTCTTCAAGATAATAATGGGAAAATTGCAAACACTATAGAATACAAACTTAAAATAGCACAAGATTTCTTTAGCTCGCTTTATGCAGAGGAGACACAACAAAGGGATAAGATTAATTCCTATCTCACAAAACAACACCTTGGAGTAGTCCCTGACATACACAAAAATACATTAAATACAGAAATAACAACTGAAGAGATAGAAAACGCAATTAGGAAACAGGCAAATGGGAAAACTCCAGGCCCAGATGGATTGCCAGGAGAACTGTATAAAGGTATTTGGGAAATTCTGGTCCCACAAATGAAAGATTTATTCAATGAAATTTTGGAAAAAGGGGAAACGCATCAATCATGGACTGAAGCCTTTATCTCTCTAATCCCCAAACCTGATGCAGACCTAACCCAAATCCAAAACTATAGACCTATATCACTTCTAAATGTTGACGATAAGATATTTGTGATGATCCTGGCCGAAAGATTGAAACCATTTTTATCTAACTATATTCATCAAGACCAAAACGGATTTTTACCAGGTAGGTACTTAAGAGACAACGTACGGACAATAACTAATTGCTTAGAATATTATGAGGCACATCCAAACAAAGAAATGAGTATGATTTTCCTAGACGCACAAAAAGCATTTGATAGAGTTAATTGGGAGTTCATCACACAACAATTGCAAACTATGGAATTTGGCCCTAAATTCATTAACGCAGTTCAGGCCATTTATACAACACAATCAGCAAGACTGCTACTCAATAAGGTTTTATCAGACCGGATCCCAATAAGTAGAGGCACTAGACAAGGTTGCCCGCTATCGCCCCTTTTATTTATTCTGACATTAGAACCCCTCCTAAATATAGTTAGACAAGAGAAAAGTATTAGAGGACTGTTAGTTAGAGGGGAAGAATACAAAATACAGGCATTTGCCGATGACTTGGTCTTTGTGATAGAACAACCTCTGACCTCAGGACCAAAACTAATCACAACACTAGAAGAATATGGAGAGGTGGCCGGTTTAAAAATTAATAAACAAAAAACTAAAATGCTGGCAAAAAATATGACAGGACAACAAAAGGAACAGATACAAAAATTACTGGGAATTGAAATTGTTAAAAAAGTTAAATACTTGGGAATCTGGTTAACCAATAGATGCTACGCGATCAAAGAATTAAATTATAACAAACTAATAGGTGAAATGATCAAGGAACTTGAAAAATGGAGCAAAATCCCTTTATCACTGCTAGGGAGGATAGCTGCTATTAAAGCATACATCCTCCCAAAATGGATATACCTGTTCCAAACGGCACCCGTAAAGTTAAATAAAGAATTTTTTCAAAAATTAGACTATACCACATTGAAATTTGTCTGGCAGGGGAAAAAATCACGCATAAAAAAGAAAATGCTTCAGGAACACAAATTGAGAGGAGGCTTGGGACTCCCAAACTGGGAACTTTACTACCATGCCTCAATTTTGATCTGGGTCAAAGATTGGGTTACCCTAATGAGAGGACAGATCCTAACAATTGAAGGTTATGATCTCCTTCAAGGTTGGCATTCATCACTTTGGCCCAAAAACAATAGACAACCCAAAAGTTTTACCACCCACCACACGAGAGCGACCCTCTTCATGACATGGCAGAAAATTAAACAACAACTGTACACCCAAATCCCAAGATGGCTAGCCCCAATCGAAGCAATAACCTACCCAACCGTTCACAACCCAAAGAGAAACCTAACTTATGGAGATTTGATAGATGAGGGGGGCAACATCAGAACATGGACAGATCTACAACTAAGGGGTTGGAAGATAGACTGGTGGCCATATACTCAGGCAGTATCCAAATTTAACAAAGATAAACAAGAATTCGGAATATACCCAACAAATCAAGATATAGATAAGATTCTGTGGGACACACCAACTAAATTCATTTCTAAGGTTTATAAATTATTATTGCAAAGGTACATTGGTGAAGAAACAATTAAAGGTGCCATGATCGCTTGGGGAAGGAATATAGGAAGGAATATCAACTTAGAAGAGTGGCAAACTATTTGGGGCAAAACCATGAAAATGACCTTGTTGTCCTCCTATAAGGAAAACTCATATAAAATGCTCTATAGATGGTACCTACCACCAGCCCGAATTGCACACATGTTCCCAAATTCCTCAGACAGATGCTGGAAATGCAAAACGGCCAGGGGCACGTTCTTCCACCAATGGTGGACCTGTCCAATTTCTATGCAACTTTGGAAAAAAATACAAATTTGGCTCCTGGAAATAGTAGGTATCAACTTCCCCCTCAAACCTGATTTATACCTGCTTGGCATTAAGCCACACGAAATCCAAAATCAAGATTGGTACCTTTTCACCCATATCACAACAGCGACTAGGATGGCCATTGCGCAACACTGGAAAAACACTAACCCACCAACAGAGAGCTTAATTATATCAAAAAATTTTAGTTACGCAGAATCCGATAAACTAACGTATATCCTAAAGGACAAGTCAAACTCAATTTATGCCCAATCCTGGGAAAAATGGTATATATGGTACAACAAGAGAACAACGGATACCAAAGAAACTAATTAGACAAAATAATAGTGAAATAGGCACAAGGAACAAACAAGATAATAGTACTTAAGACAATTTTATAGATTTATATATAGACATCAGAATATAATTGTAAACAATACTTGATGTTAGTCTGGGACAAATATATTTCTTAAATTAGGGGAGTAGTTATATCCCCGGTTTGTATTTCCCCCTTACCTTTCCTCTACCTCTTCTTCTCTCCTTTTTCTATCTTTGTACGTCTCTCCCATCACCCTTATCCTATAACTGTTAAATGTTTGATTTTATATTAATAAAGACTATTTTTAAAAAAAATAAAAAATAAAACCAAAACATACATATAAATACTCATATTAAAAAACTATTAAATAATAATCCCGTGCTAAAACCAACATTATAAAATCTCTAATTAAAATTTACAGTGTTAAAACTCAGTATCGGGGGTTATACTAGGCCGGCTTGTTGGAACAGAAGCGTTTTGAGGCGCTGGCAGGACAGGCAGAGGTCCGAGATGTTACGTAGTTCGGGGGGCAGGTCGTTCCAGAGGGCAGGGCCTGCCACAGAGAAGGCTCTTCCCCTGGGTGTCGCTAACCGGCATTGTCCGGCCGACGGCACCTGGAGAAGGCCCTCTCTGTGGGAGCGGATCGGTCGAAGGGAAGTATGGGGCAGGAGGCGGTCTCGTATGTAGCTAGGCCCCGAGCAATGGAGCGCTTTAAAGATGGTCATCAACACCTTGAAGCGCACCCGAAAGGTCACAGGTAGCCAGTGCAGCTCGCGCAGGAGTGGTGTTACGTGGGATTGCCTTGTGGCTCCCATAATAACCCGCGCGGCTGCGTTCTGAACTAACTGCAACCTTCGAGCGCACCTCAAGGGGAGCCCCATGTAGAGAGCGTTGCAGTAGTCCAGCCGGGACGTCACGAGTGCTTGAGTGACTGTGCGAAGGGCAGCCCGGTCCAGTAAGGCGCGCAATTGGCGAATCAAGCGTACCTGATAAAACGCCCCCCTGGCCACAGCTGTCACATGGTCATCCATGGACAGCCGAGAATCCAGGAGGACACCCACACTCTCTACAACCTTTGCTAAAAAGTGAAGGTTGGAGACCGGACGATAATTTTCCAATAATGCTGGGTCCAGGGAAGGCTTCTTGAGGAGAGGTCTCACCACCGCCACTTTCAAGGCGGTAGGTAAGTACCCCTCACTCAAGGATGCATTCACAATATCCTGGAGCCAGCCTCGTGTCACCTCCCAGGATGCCAGTACAAGCCAGGAGGGACACGGGTCCAATAAACATGTGGTGGCCCTAAGTCTCTTTGACAACCTGTCCATATCCTCGGTAGTAACAAAGTCAAATTCCTCCCAAGATGTTGTCTCAAGACCAGCCTCGGACAGTCCAGCTGGAGCACTTATAGTGGAGTGCAACTCGTTCCAAATCTGAGTGATTTTATCCTGCAGATACACTCCAAATTCCTCTGCTCGACCCTGCAAGGGGGCTTCCCGCGGCCTCTGATGAAGGAGGGAGTGGGTCACCCCAAACAGGGCTGCAGGGCGGTTCTCTGCGGATGCGATGAAGGTGGCACAATACTCACGTTTGGCCACTCTTATCGCCACTAAGTAAGTCCTTATATGGGCTCTTACTAGTGTTCGGTCACCTTCGGATCGAGAGGATCTCCACCTACTCTCTAGGCATTTCTTGCGGCGTTTCATCCCACTCAGCTCCTCGGTAAACCATGGAGCCTGAGTGATTCGACGCCGCCTGAGAGGCCGCAAGGGCGCGACTCGGTCCAAGGCCCCCGTGGCCGCACTATACCATGCAGCCACTAGGTCCTCAGTCGAGTCGCGGGGCAGGGATACAGGTATTGGCCCAAGCTCCCTCTGGAACCTTTCTGGGTCCATGAGGCGCCTGGGGCGGAACCATCTAGGTGTCTCCGGTTCCGCCTCCCCGTGGTGGGGTGTGGCGATTGGAAAGTCGAGCCGAAGGAGAGAGTCATCTGTCCATGATAAGGGTGAGATGACTAAGTCCCCGATTCCAAGATCACTTCTCCACTGGCCAGAGACAAAGATAAGATCCAGCGTGTGTCCTCCAATGTGCGTGGGACCCTGAACTACTTGGGTCAGGTCCATGGCCGTCATGGCAGCCATGAACTCCCGAGCTACCTCGGATGTTTCGCACGCTGATGGCAGGTTAAAATCCCCCACGACTAATAGTCTGGGGGATTCAACCGCCATCTCGGCGATCACCTCGAGGAGCTCGGGCAGGGCTGCTGTTACATAGCGGGGAGCCAGGTATACAATCAGCAAGCCCAACTGCCTCCCTAGGCCCCACTTCACATAGAGGGACTCACAGCCGGTAGTCTGTAGCACAGTGGTCTCCTTTGGCTCAAGACCTTCCTTAACAATAACCGCCACCCCTCCACCCCTGCCTAGGGCCCGAGGCTGATGGAATGCCTGGTGTCACATAGCCTGGTGGGCACATATCCACGAGGGGTAAACCCCCCTCGAGGCCCAACCAGGTCTCCGTAATTCCCACCAGGTCCGGGTCCCCCTCTGACACAAGGTCATTTATGAGGGGGGCTTTATTCACCACGGACCTGGCGTTGCAGAACATCAGTCTGGGGCCCTGGCTCTGTAATCCCTGACCGCCTAGCCCCCGAGGGGAGCACAGGGGGTTGGTGCGGGTGACCGCTTGTAGCCAGCGGCCACGATCCCCCAACACACGATGGACACCCTGTCTCCCGCCGCCCCTGCCCCTCCCCAAGACCGATCGAATGGGAAAACCCTCCCTAGGAATGACCCCCCCTCCCCCCCCCTTAATGGACCTATCCTTTTCCCTAGCTCCGCCAGCCGGCCCTGTACTTTGACCCCCCTCTAACTGAATAAACCCTCCCCCCCCGAACCCCTTAAAATCCGGATTAAATTTTTTGATAAAAAGCCCCTGAGTTTGCGCTTCGCCCACCTCTCTGGATCTATCAATCCTTCCTCGAGGTGGGCCCGTGTTAGACTAGGGGGCCAGGCCTGCGAGAGAGGAACCTCCCGCAGGCGAAGGAGATCTAATCTTGAGTACTTAATAGGTAATAAATATATTGCACGAAGGTTGTACTAGCCCTAAAATAAGCAGGATCGCCTGAGATATTTACAGCAAGACAAAATACGGTTCAAATAGTTACTAAGAGATGGTAATCTAGTAAGAGATGGTATTCCAATAAATCAGTAGATCAGGAGAGATCAATCATAAAGGGGGGGTGGGGGGGAATAGGGTGGAGAGTCATATAAAACAGTACAGGGAAGTCCTGGCAGTTCGATTAGGGGAATATATTTCAGCTCCCTTTGTTGGATCTCCACCGGCCTGTTCTTCTCACCGCGCGGCTAGATGGTTTGCCGTAGTCCCTTTATGTGGCCCTGTTGCCTCCTGGTGGTCTCCAAATGGACCAAAAGGTCTCCAAATTGTCCAGAGGGGGGGTCACCGCGTGGCCGGTTGGCCGGTTCAACACATCAGGACATCCTGTCTCTTCCTGCAGCCCGGGTGGAGGCCACGCGGCCTGCTGGTATACCGCGTGGCAGATTATCACTCCTCCTACGGCCGCTCCAGTCAGGGTCGAGAGGAGGCTGCGCGGGCTGGGATGGGGGCCGCATGGTCAGTCCACTCCACGTGCGGCCCGATGGTAAAATGAAGTGATAACATTCTCGCCGTTATTAGGCGGGCGGTCCACGGGTGAGGGGGAAGAAAAACGACACCAAATTCTTCTTCGAGTGGGGTGGAACGGCGCACAGACAAAAGCCTGCAAGCCCTTTTATTAACTTTATCAGAAGGCAGAGTTAAGCATGCAACGTCATGTAAACAATACACAAATCATAGCCATATAAGGGAATTCACACAGTAGAATAGGAGTCACGTGCTCTTTGTTGATAGTTAGCACGTTGCAAGAAGGTGGGAACTTTTCTCCAAGGTGTTGAATGTCAGAGGGTGTGCTAGTAACTTTCCATGCCAGCTTCCTTGTTTATGTCCGACCGGTCAGAACCAGTCTACACTAACAGAAATGCTTAGCACGTGATGCAGTGTCATAATGCAACATCTCCTCTGTTTTTATTTTTTCAAAAAAGATGGTCTTCGTCACCATACAGCAGCCTGAAGGGGGGCTTAATTCGGTGTTTGAAAATTACCTCTTCCTCCTCGTCACTGCCCAGGGTTAACGGTTTCTTCTCCAGAGGGTCTCCCTGGGGCTCAGGAGCATACTTCTGTTTCCACAAAGCATTTATGTGAGCTATAGCTCGTTTCTCAGCAAACAAAGATAAACTGTTAGAAATTGCACGAACAAATATAGGAAAAACACAAGGTAAAACAATACATCCTAAAGCAATCATACCAATTAAAGCTACAATAGCTTGCAAACCGGGTAATTTTGGAAACCATGAACCAAACATTTCTTTCAAATTTAAACCATGCCATGTTTGTACAGGCACATGAACAATTTTTACCATTTTGTCTGATATTTCCTGAATGACTTTTCCATTATCATCAATTTCAACACAGCAATTAGTCAAATTAAATTTACCGCATACTCCCCCTTCTTTTGCCAATAAGTAATCAAGAGCTAAACGATTCTGCATAATATATGTTCTAGACTTTGCACTTTCTTGGGCTAAATGTTGTAAGGCTAACACTGTCTGATTTGTAATAATTTCAATTACATCTTGAAGACGAATTATTCTATTTATCATGTATATGGGAGTACGATATCCAAATGTACCATCCTCCGCCCATGTTGCTGGGCCGTAGACGGCAATTATGCGTTCAGGAGGCCAATCCTCGTCAGTCCAATCTCCTCTATGAATGTCTTTAGTGTCTATAATGTCTCTGCGGTCTCGCACATTACCTAGTTCTTAGTAGACTGGAACTCCCAGATCTTGTCGTTGTCGTAGTGGGAGTAGGAAGAAACCAGGGCGAATGGTGGATAGGACGCAAGACCCATACCAGTTTGCTGGTAATTTGTTGTAAGCAAAACGTCCACAAACCCAATACAGTCCGTGTGGGGTAGACCAAGGAAAGTAATTGTTTTCTGGCAGTGTCAAGAATTTCATGTTAATAATTTTTCCCAAAGATTTGTTTGGGGCTTTTGTGCAGTTAGCCAGTTTTGTGGAACAGGAAAGGTGATGTTAATGGGGTTGCAAGTGTGTTGGTAACAGTCAGCTGGTGGGGATAATCTGGTTATGTACAATTTTCTATCTTTTTCTTGTTTTGGGATGGTGTCTGGCGGAACAGTGAGTCCTTGGGATATAAAGTCCACACATCTCCAATCTCCACAAGATGTGCCAGATCCGCAACTGTGATACGGATTGCTGGCTCGAGCACAAATGTATTTTTCGTTGTGAGAGTATGTTCTACGCCATGAGAGAGAGAGCCACATTCGTTGGTGCCCTCATCCATGGCTTCACATGCATCAAAAATGACTGATTGAGGAAGTTCCAAATTATAAAAGTCCTTGTTGATGATCAATTTGTTGCCAGCAGTGATTTGTATGGTATATCTATGAGTTGGACCTGTAGGGTCATAACACTGTTGTTGGTTATTGTCAATACAAATTGAGTAAGTAGTGCCATTGTGTGTACATGTTTGGAGTGCTTTGTTTTTACAGTTCAATTGAGTGCTTTGGTACCTGAAGTTATTTGGTTGATGTCTTTTGTTGGAAGTCCTTTACTGATCACGATGGTCGTCACAAACAGCAGTTGAATCTGGAGAAGTGACAGGATCAGAAGAAGATGTATCTTCATCTTTGGTCTTTGGTGGCAGATGACAGGGACGAACGTGTCGAGCAGGAACCCACAGAGTCTTTTCAGGAAGTGCAACCGTGGCGTAACCTCTTCCTCACGTGATGAGCTCTGCTGGTCCTCGCCAGGTCAGGTCAGGTAGGCACCAGTAATAGATGAGTCGTCGCTGATGTTCAGCAGAGGGGGAAGAAGAAAAGTGACGACAAGCAGCAGACATTGCAGGTTGACCAGTGAGGTTAAGAAAATTAAGAGTATAAAGACACAAGTTAAGGGTGTCTTGCACAGCTGGGAGACCAGGGGCTGTTTTCCCCCGTGAGCCAATGTAACGGTCAAGAGCATGTTTTAAAGTTTGATTTGCTCTTTCAACCAAGGCTTGTCCTTGACTATTGTATGGAATACCAAATTTGTGAATTATGCTCCATTTTTGACAAAAGGCAGCAAATGCTGTGCTTGTGTAAGCAGGCCCATTGTCAGTTGTGAGTTCGTTTGGGCGTCCCAGCGATGCAAAGGTACGAATGCAATGATTAATTACATGTTTTGTGGCTTCGCCCCTTTGAGGGGTAGCCATGATGAAACCTGAATATGTGTCAATGGACACATGAATGTACTTCCATGGAGCAAAGGAAGAATATTGGGTAACATCCATTTGCCAAATTTGACAACATTCAGTCCCTCGGGGATTGACTCCCATAGGGATAGAATGCGCTTGTTTACTACAAGTAGGACACTGTTGCAATATAGCAGTTGCTTCTGCTGTTGTTATACCAAATTGTTTTATCAGCGCCTTTTTATTTTGATGAAAATAAGAGTGACTTTCCCAAGGAGTAAGAAAAAGAGACAAAAGTGAGGATTCAATAGAAGGTGAAAGGTAGGCTTGATAGATAGAAGAGATAATCTGTGTAACGTACAGACTATCCAAAATCAGGTTAAAAGGTTGATCAGAAAATTGTTGAAAAGCCAAAATTGAAGCATAGAGTTCTGCGCGTTGCGCAGAAGTCTATGGTGGAGTAATTTTTGTGTGCCATTGGCCTTCAGATTGCCAGGCACAAGCACCATATGTGTTACTTCCATCTGCAAAAACTGTGACAGCATTTGGAATTGGAAATGAAGAAAAAGGAGTTTCCCACACGAAAGGTGTGGTTTTCAAAAGTTGTAGTCTTGGGTCAGGAGGATGATGACAAGAGACAGAACCAGGCCAATCAGCAAGGGCATACTGCAATGCCTCGCTGGAGGCCAAAAGAGTTTCCCAAGTAGCAAGAGAAGAAGGAACATAGATTGTAATTGGTTCCTGTCCAGCAAGTGCTTTAGCACGATGGCGACCCTTAGTAATAAGGAGTGCCATTTGAGCTGGCTTTGTAGTTAAAGTGGAACGAGGTGTGTGTGAAAGGTGTATCCATTCAAGGATTAACAGTGAAGGTGTAACTTGTACAATTGCAGCTGTAGGTAACTGCAATGTGTTGATTAACAAAAGTGCAAGAGGAAAACCATCCAGCAAACGATCCACCCATTTTGTTTTTAAAGCCTGATTTACTGATTGCATTGTTTCAAAATGTTCTTTTTGCAATGGGATTTTGTCTGCTGGTTGCTTACCTTTAGTTAAGGCATTGAAAAGAGGAGAAAGTTGAACAGTAGTAAGACCGAAATAAGGACGTATCCAATTAATAGAACCTAAGTATTGTTGTAATTGAAGCAAAGTTGGTTTTGGAGGTAACTGTACCTGTGGACATGCAGGAGCAGCATGAGAAGAAAGTAAAATATTGAAAAGGAGGAAAAGTTTGAACTTTGTCAGAGGCTATCTTTTAAATCAATAATCATCATGTCATAATTTTGAGGAATTAAATTTGGATTAGGTAATCCACATTGTAGCGCCCCCATTGGTTGTAAAAATCTGCCGTGGGGCGTGAGGTGAAGAGGCTTCTGGGAGCAAAATCATAGTGGCAACTAATTCCCCTTTTTTTTTGTAAGCGGAGAATTAATCGTCATGGAAAAAACGAGGTCTGAAAAGCTGTCAAAACTCAAAATTAAAAGACAATTCAGATGGAAGGAAATTTTCCAAAGGCAGATATCAGAAACAAACAAACAAATGACATAGGATGGGGTACTTTAAATCTGACATCAAAATAGGATGTGGGAAAAATCAGTTTCATTGTTATGGAAGCTAGGTAATTCTCATTAAGTATGTCAAAACATTTTAAAATGCAGGCAAAATAGCAGAAAATCATTCCTGCTTATAGATTAAAATAAATGTAAAACTCAAAAAATGTCCAACAGAAAAATCAAAATTGTTGGCAAAACTGAAAAAGGAATACCATACAGCTCATTAAAATGGTTATAATGATTGATTTGCATGAAAAAAGAGTGAAATGGGATTATTTGTATGTAAATGTGGGTATGTTGATGGTAAAATTAATGTGAATGTACTTCAACTCCCCTTAAAGAAGTGTGTGCGTGTATGTGTGTTATGTCTGGCCTGTGTGATTTCACCCCTCCCTCTGTCCTCCTCTTCCCTCCGTGTTATTCTTCAGAGAGACGCAGGCAAGAGGGGGGAGTGGGCAAAAGGATGTGTGGGTAGCTGCTTGTTTTGACTGTGTGTGAGTGAAAGGGAGAGAGTGATGCTCCAGTGAGAGCATCCCCTCCCACTTTCCCATTAAGGGGGGCTGCAGTTTTTCTGCTCATTTTAAAAAGTTTTTTGCAACGTAGGCAAACAGTATTCGGGCGGAAGGACTCGAAAGATTTATGCCATCTTAGGGCTCCTCCCTCACCCCCACCTGGAGGAGGGCACTGATTTTTAAAATGGCCAAGCTTCCCACAATTAAAGCAAATTCCGGTGGGGCACAAAAAAGAAGCAGGAAGTGGGTGATTTATTTGCAATGCAACAACCAGAGCGTCCATTTTTGCAGACTCTGGGTTTGGTCTGACCACTCCCTTACAATTAAAAAGTTTCACATTTATTCCAACAGACACACACCTTTCAATGCAATCCTTTCTGGCTGATCTTACTCAAAACACAGATTAGATATGCTCATTCATGTCGAAGGCCTCCTTTCACACATGCACAAACACAAAGCAACACTCCCCTCTATCCTCAAAAGAGAGAAAAAAATTATCTATTCACCTAGCACAGTACAATCTTCTTCAAGCCTCTTTGGCATTCAGGTCTGGATGGATTCAGGGTCTGCTGGTGTCCGGCCAAGCCCATGTCACTGGTCCAAAAGTGACCAGGAGCGCTCTTTGACATTGTCTGTGGCCCACACCAGTGTCTCCAGTCCACCATGGTGAATGCCTGCCAAACCTCAAAGGGGTTCAGCTGTATGGGAAGCCAGATGTGGCTACCCTTAAGAAATCACATTGGGTGGACTTCCGGTTCCGGCTCCAGCGGCGACGGGCGAGCCTAGGGCTCGCTCGCCGCTTTGTTTCTTTTCCTGCCCCCCCACGGGGGCGAGACGCCCCGTTTTTGGGGGTCTCCCGTAAAGCCGGCTTGCCTGGGTCGTCCTCCCCCAGCGGCAGCTGGGAAGCGACCCTTGTCTTCGGCTTAGGTGGAGGAGGACATGCTGCGGGGGGTTTCCCCTTCGCCAATGGCGGGCGGCATCGTTCTGAAAATATGAGGAGAGCTGGCCGTCTGAGTCGGAAGGCTTCCCGGGGCTTCGGCTGCGAGGGTGAAAGTGAGTGGTTTTAAACATTTTTTTTCCTGCTGTCAGCCTGGGCTGAAAGAACTTGGAGGGGGGTGTCTGCTTGTTAAACCCCCCCTCGGACTAAAGCGGCACTTAAGAATGGCTCCTCGCTGCGAGGAAGCGGATATCTTTAATCTGGACTGTTTGAAACAAGGGAAAGTGGTCTGCGGTTTGTCTTTGAAACAATGTATCTAGGTCTGGCTGATTGGAAACATTTTTTTTTACCACTCTCTCCTTCTGGCTCTGAGTCTGGGCGGTGGAAAATGGCTTCTCTTTGTCCCTGAATGACTATTTTACTTATGGAAAATTTCCAGCGTCTCTTTGTGATTTGGACTCCCTCTGGTTACTAAAGAAGAATTTTTTTTTTGATTTGTGATTTCTTTTCTGGAGTGCCTTCGTTATTATACTTATTGACTTGGAAAATTGTTTCTCTCTTGGTTCCTGAACTTTACAACCCTGATCTGAACTTTTGGCTCCTGACTTGCCTCAACAGCCCCACCCAAAAAATGCCATTTTAGTGGCACGGATTTTAACAGCTAATCATGGCACAAGAATCAGCACTGGCAAGCTTAGAACTAAGGATGGCCTCTCTTGAATCTGTTATACAAACTTTGGTACAAGAAATCAAGGCCCAGAGGGCAGAAAATATCAACTTTAAAAAGGAATTATTGGACACACGGAAACAAGTGCTGGAGAACACACAGAAGAATGAAGAACTGGAAGGGGGGCTGGCGGGGGCTAAGGGAGAGATTAAAAATGTTACTAATGAGGTTGTGGAAATAAATGGGCATGTGTCTAGGATTGATATGGAAAGGATGACATATTTTTTGAGATTTCAGAACGTTTCTGAGGAAACTGGTGAATGTCTCCCTGAACTCATGAGCACAATTTTAGCAGACTATTTACATAAACCTAAGGATGAGATCAGGGGGGACATTGACCTAGCCTACAGAATAAACTCTGCATATGCCAGGATAAATGAAGTACCCAGAGAGATACATGTTAAATTTGTTAGAAGGTCAACCAGAGAGGAAATCTTGAAAGTGCAAAGAGGAGGTCCGTTAATTTACCAACAAAAGGAGGTTGCCATCCTAAAGCAGATCCCAAGAAAGATTAGAGAAGCAAGAAGGAAATTTTCCTTCTTGTCCAAAAAATTGTTTGACCACGGGATCTGGTTTAGGTGGGTGATGCCCGAAGGGATGCTGGTGTTCTGGGAAGGAGGAAGAGTGAGGATTAAAACAGTTGCTGAGGCGGAAGCCTTTCTTAAAAAACATTCCTCTGTCCTGGGGGAAGATCCAGGGGGGGCAGGGGGGGCCACGGCCCCGCCCGCTGGGGGCCTGGAAGGAGAGATAGAAGATACAATTGCCAAGAGACTTAGATCTAAAAAATAACTTTGCCTTGATTTTTTGAATAATATTGTATAATATAACATGTGCATCTGGATTTTTGTAAATGACTGACAGCATAGAACTGAGAACTTAGAAATATGTACTTGCTTTCACTTTGTAGTGTATGGAAAATGTTTTTTTATTAATGATCTATTTTGATGACCCGGTAGGGCCGACGACTTTGACGTGAATGCTCTCAAAATTTCTTTGTATCCCTTACCCTATCCTATTGAAAAATTGTAAAACCAATAAAACTTTTTCAATATAAAAAAAAAGAAATCACATTGGGTGAAAATTCATTGAAACCCATAGAAAACGTTCAAGTCACAATATGCCAAACAAGAGACTTAAACGGAGGCTTGAATAACAAAGAGGACAGACTTTATTCTTTGATCAAAGTTAAGGTTCTGAGAGAGAATTTCCATACACATGTGCAAAGGACATGGAAGGAAAATTGTACAAAATTCAAAGGTGCATTATCCTTACTTATATACAAAAAATCTTTAATGTTCAAAATTCCTATTACTCTATAGCCTTATATCTAGCAACATTGTAAACTTCCAAGTAACATATCCCAACTTTTATGTACATTTAAACAAAGACACAAACTAAAGAAAAAAGTTATAACATTCATACAGTGTAGTTTTCCTAAGCAATAAATCCTTTTACATTCCTGAAAGCCAATTAGGTGTTGTCTTTTGGAGTTCCAATTAAAACATCATCCATGCAATGATTTATTAAAGCCAATAGATAACGCTTGCGAAAAGGATTCAAGTCTGCAGCAAAATCAAAACCCAACACAGACTCTTCCTGATAGCTGGAAGAGGTGTAAATTCCTCTCCCCCTGCTGCTTTTTGTTATTGCAGGGAGAGGGGAGGGCCGATGGTGAATTGCCCTATAATGAGGAAATCTGTTCTTTTTAAGAAAAGGCAGTCGGGTGCCTTTGTTAGATAAAGTGATGTTGGAAGCCATAAGGAGGTCTCCAAGGCCACAGAGGTGTCTTATCTGTGTCTTAGACGACCCACTCCCCATACTTACGAAGGGAACTGTAGACCAGTTGATCGCGAGGTGCCCTTGGGCGGGGGTAAGTGTGGGGGCTCTTCAGGCTGGACGTGACGATGCAGACCACAACTCCCACAATAAGATGATGAAAGGAATCACGTCGATAGAGGTCACCAGATGAAGTGATAACATTCTCGCCGTTATCAGGCGGGCGGTCCACGGGTGAGGGGGAAGAAAAACGACACCAAATTCTTCTTCGAGTGGGGTGGAACGGCGCACAGACAAAAGCCTGCAAGCCCTTTTATTAACTTTATCAGAAGGCAGAGTTAAGCATGCAACGTCATGTAAACAATACATAAATCATAGCCATATAAGGGAATTCACACAGTAGAATAGGAGTCACGTGCTCTTTGTTGATAGTTAGCACGTTGCAAGAAGGTGGGAACTTTTCTCCAAGGTGTTGAATGTCAGAGGGTGTGCTAGTAACTTTCCATGCCAGCTTCCTTGTTTATGTCCGACCGGTCAGAACCAGTCTACACTAACAGAAATGCTTAGCACGTGATGCAGTGTCATAATGCAACAGTAAAATAGCCATCCGGCCCGGCCTCCTCATACCCGCCCCGACCTCGCCGGCCTACCTCCAGGCCGCTCCGATCTTCCAGAGCTCTCCTTCATCTCCGCATCGTTCGTCACGTGCTCTTTGTTGATAGTTAGCACGTTGCAAGAAGGTGGGAACTTTTCTATTGAAACCCATAGAAAACGTTCAAGTCACAATATGCCAAACAAGAGACTTAAACGGAGGCTTGAATAAACAAAAAGGACACACTTTATGCTTTGATCAAAGTTAAAGTTCTAAGAGAGAATTTCCATAGACATGTGCAAAGGACATGGGAGGAAAATTCTACAAAATTCAAAGGTGCATTATCCTTACTTATATACAAAAAATCTTTAATGTTCAAAATTCCTATTACTCTATAGCCTTATATCTAGCAACATTGTAAACTTCCAAGTAACATATCCCAACTTTTATGTACATTTAAACAAAGACACTAACTAGAGGGGAAAAAATTAAAACATTCATACAGTGTAGTTTTCCTAAGCAATAAAGCCTTTTGCATTCCTGAAAGCCAATTAGGTGTTGGAAGCCATAAGGAGGTCTCCAAGTTAACAGATGTGTCTTATCTGTTTCTTAGACGACCCGTCCCTCATACTCACGAAGGGAACTGAGAATCAGTTGATGCGCATAGTGTGAGGGTTCTTCAGGCTGGACGTGACGAAGCAACCACAGTAACCACAGCTAAATGAAAGGAATTACGTCAAGGGTTCACCAGATGTAATGATAACATTCTCGCAGTTATCAGGCGGGCGGTCCACGGGTGAGGGAAAAGAAGAGGCGACACCAAATTCTTCTTCGAGTGGGGTGGAACGGCGCACAGACAAAAGCCTGCAAGCCCTTTTATTAACTTTATCAGAAGGCAGGGTTAAGCAAGCAACGTCATGTAAACATACACAAATCATGACCATATAAGGAAATTCACACAGTAGAATAGGAGTCACGTGCCCTTTGTTGATAGTTAGCACGTTGCAGAAGGTGGGAACTTTTTCTCCAAGGTGTCAGGTGTCAGAGGGTATGACTAGTAACTTTTCATGCTAGCTTCCTTGTTTATGTCCGACCGGTCAGAACCAGTCTACACTAACAGAAATGCTTAGCACATGATGCAGTGTCATAATGCAACAACCTACCTACTGTATTTTTCCTTCTCTCTCTCTCTCTCTCTCTCCCTCTACCTACCTACTTAACTCCCTACCTACTGTATTTTTCCTTCTCTCTATCTATCCCCCTACCTACCTACCTACCTACCTACCTGCCTACCTACCTACCTACCTACCTACCTACCTACCTACCTACCTACCTATCTATTCTATTTCTCCCTCTCTCCCTTTACCTACCTACCTACTGTATTTCTCCCTCTATCCCTCTACCTAAATACCTACTGTATTTCTCCCTCTATCCCTCTACCTAAATACCTACTGTATTTCTCCCTCTATCCCTCTACCTACCTACCTACTGTATTCCTCCCTCTCCCTCTCTCCCTCTCCCTATCTACCTATTCTATTTCTCCCTCTCCCTCTACCTACCTACTTACTGTATTTCTCCCTCTCCCTCTCTATCCCTCTACCTAAATACCTACTGTATTTTTCCCTCTATCCCTCTACCTACCTATCTACTGTATTTCTCCCTCTCCGTCTCTCCCTCTACCTACCTACCTATTCTATTTCTCCCTCTCCCTCTCTCCCTCTACCTACCTACCTACTGTGTTTCTCCCTCTCCCTCTATCCCTCTACCTACCTACCTACCTACCTTCCCCTCCCCTCCCCAGACCCCCCCAGTCAACCTCCTCCAGGCCTCCCTCCCTCCCTCCCTCCCTCCCTCCCTCCAAGTGACCATCAGGTTCTCTCTCACCTCCCCAATCACCCACCCCCCCACCCAAAAGAAAGGAAGTGGCGTTTGCGGCGGAAAAACTTTCGGCCATGATTCTCCTGGCTTCCAACCTCCACCGGCAGCAGGTCAGCCTCCATCGGCGCTGGCAAATGTGGGGAGTGACAGGGCACCGAGAGCGGAACTCCCGCCCCCGAATCCCGGAAGCGCTAGGGTGATTTGTCCCTTGGGCCGCAAGGACACCTTCCTCCTCCTCCCCCTCCTCCCCCCCCAGTTCAGGTAGACTGCCTCTCTACCTGGAGGCGCCGATTGGGGGGTGGGGGTGGGGATCCCTGCCCCAAAACTCTACCCCCTTATCCCGGTAATCTTCGGACAGGATGCTGAGCATGTGTGCATGCATCCACGTGCGCGTATATGCCTCACGCTGCCAGGGCCGCAGGGCCTTGTGGGAAGGGTAGTTCATTGATGAAGCGACTTTTGGAAATGTGACATTGGGGGAAGGGCATCAGCACGTGCTGCTGCACGTGTGCATGACACAGCATAAGAAGCAGCCGGGTGGGAGGAGCTAAAGGGAGGTAAAAAACTCAGAAGTGCCGCACTTTTACATTTGTGTAGCGTGCACCTGGCACAGGTATGCCATCCACACAATCTATACATATCATTGGTGCTGCACTTGTAAGGAACGTTGTGTGAAAATGTGGTGGCGATCGGTGCAGTACTTTCTGAGATTAGCGGTTTTGAACAAACTCATAGTTACATTTTTATTTGTATAGATAGTTCCTTTTACAAGAGAAAGGAGAATTTTATGTGATAGTTGCCCAAATAGTTTGTCATATTCTGAATTTATTTTATAATTGATTGCTACACTTATCTATTCCACAAGGCAAATTAAGTATAAGGTTTTCCCCCCTTTTTCTTCAGCTCACATTGACAACAAAAATAAAAATAGGATTGAAGAGCCAAAACTAAAGGTAAGATGACAATTAGATTATCATATGTGTACATTTTCTCTGTTTTGAAACATTTTTCTTCTGAGAGCAGGCTGTTTTCTATCTGACAGAAAAAAAAATATTAAATGCATTTTCTAAACTATCTGACTATCCAGGAAGTTGTTTTGAAATCTGGACACTTTCTCCAATTCTAATATTAACTTATCTGACTTCCCCACTCTCCCCCTTTGAAACAAGTCCATAATCTGAATCTCTTAAAGACAAATAGGTTTCCTATGCATCAAAATGGCCATTTTTATTCTCTAAGCAACAAAGTGCTCCTGTAGTATAACCTACCATAGTAATTAATATGGAAGGGGGTAGAGCAAGCTTGATAGGACATACAAATAAAGGACATTGTATAGCTTTTTTATGTTGTACAGCAGATTTCATGACTTGTTCTGTGACTGAAGTTTGCAAAGTAGTTTTTTAACCTTAGTACAATTAAGTTAGCTACAATAAAGTACTGATTCTGCTTACAGTGTGCTCAGAATGAGTACGGGCTTTTATAGACACACATAATAGTCCAGACAAGAACCATGACTGGAAGAGCTGCAGTCTTGTGTCCATTGAATTATCTAAGGCTTGTTCTTTTAAGTTTATAATTCTAAAATGTCCCAATTAAAAATAGTTTTCCTCTTAACCAATAAACATCTGTAAGGTATATAATTCTTAGGATGTACCCAGCCATTTTATTGGTAATAATAATTCAAAAAACCCTGAACCTCTATTTCAGCAATAAACTCTTCGGTGCTTCTGCGCATGCACACGGCCTGTACAGCGCCTGTGTGATGCTCCACCAAGCAACTGGAGCGTCACGGAGGCTCATGGAGGCGTCGTTGGATGGTAAGACGCATACGCGTACTGTGCACATCCATGTGGATGACACTGGGCTTGTTCCAACCGTACCAGTTGGAACAGGATTCAGAACCCACCACTGGTGTGTGTGTGTGTGTGTGTGTGTGTGTGTGTGTGTGTGTGTGTGTACAAAGCATGCCAAAGGAGATGTTCTCCCAATCCCAGACATTGTTGGCATTTCACTGCCTGGTGCACCCTCCCAGCAAAGAAGGAGGCGAAGGATGCTGCACCTGTGTGTGGAAATGTGGAGGAGAAAGTTTGCAGGAAGCAGTTTCTGTTGAGTCCAACTTCTGCCTTGGCAAATCTCTGGAGAGCAAGAGGATGTGGCAGGGGAGCAGTGCTCCCTGGTCCTGCATGATGGAAGCTGGCCCTTCTCGAAAGGGAATCCCTGTTTCCAATTATGATTGGTAAGGATTCTAGCTTGTTGGGGCAGTCTTCCCTCATGCTGCTCCCTCACCATCCTCTCCTCCTCTCCAGAAATCTTTCAAGGCAGAAGTTGGACTTGGAGGAAATTGCTTCCTGAAAACTTTCACTGCATCAGCATTATGGTTGCCCTCAAAGGGTCAGTTGCATGTAAGACTATTGTATCATATTAGTTCAAGAGTGTATTAATGTGGGCCGAACAAGATTAATATTTCAAATATTTCAAATAAATCTGCAAAAACAAATTTAAAATAAAGAACAAACAAACTTTTAATATGCAAAAATAAATGTAAAACAAAGAACAAACATAAGCTTTTAATATGCAAAAGCAAAGAAAAAACAAAGAAAAAACATAAGCTTTTAAGTTCTCTCTGTCAGGGTTCCAAGTAACAGCCCTGACGAAAGAAAACTCCGAGGCCTGAAGTTCCTCAAAGTTCCAGTTTATTAGAGATGTCATATTGGCACATCTGGGAAAACCCGAATCTGAAAGCTTTCAGGTTTTCCCCACCCAAAAGAAAGTCCAAGCACCTACCCAGCACACACATCCCATCATATGCTCCAATCAAAGCACCGTCCCAACTGGAGATGCCTCCCAATCACACCCCTCCAGGTGCAGGGCAGTCTGTCCTTGACTCTCAGAGAAAGGATTTAGCCGGTTCACACTGGTTCAAGCAAACCAGTTGTTAAACTTTTGTGCAGTTTGGAGAATGGGCTAATTGCTCCACTGGCTTGCCCCACCCCTCCCAGTCACTCCTTATCTTGCCTCACCTGCCTTGACATAGCAGCTGCTGCTCTGGCTCTCTTGATCACTAGTTCGTTTGCCTCGACCATGTGGCCCCCGTGGCCCCCATGGCCCAGCCCACTTGCCTGACTTTGCCATGGCCTCCCACACAGCCCAGCTCCCTGCCAAGCCTTCCTTCACCCTTCTCTGCTGCCTCCCACGTGGCCCAGCTACCTGCATGCTTGGTGAGCCTTCCTTCGCCTCTTTGCCGGTGCGAACGGCCTGCAGCCGCAGCCTCTTTGCCAGTGTGAACGGCTTGCAGCCACATCCTCTTTTCCAGTTTGAACGGCCTGCTGCTGCTGCCTCTTTGCCAGTGTGAACAGCCTGCACCTGCAGCCTCTTCGCGTGTTCAAACAGGATGCAGCTGCTTCCTCTTTGCTGGCAGGCCATTTGTGCCAGCAAAGAGGCTGCAGCTGCAGGCGGTTGGTGCTGGCAAATAGTCCATGGCTGCAGACCATTCACGCTGGAAAGAGGCAGTGGCGGTGGCAAGCCAGTGTCTCAGGGCAGAGTTGTGCCCTCTTTTTAAAAACCCTGATTAACAGGCAGCAAGACCCAGCAAGAGATGGTGTAGCCTTGTATGTCAAAGAAGAGATAAAGTAATATGAATTGGCATATCGAGGTGATTTAGAGTCACCACTAGAAACTCTGTGGGTAAGACTATCAGGCCAAAAGAATGGTCTAACAGTAGGCCTCCCCTATGGGGAGAGGGAGCGGTTTACAAATATTAAATATTATTATTATTATTATTATTATTATTATTATTATTATTATTATTATTATTATTATTATTATTATTATTATTATTATTATTATTATTATTATTATTATTATTATTATTATTATTATTATTATTATTATTATTATTATTATTATTATTATTATTATTATCGGCCTCCGACCCAAGCCCCCGAGAGAGACTGGCAGTTGGAGAATGTTGTAAAGGAGGCATCAAAACAGGGAAGCCTGGTTATAATGGGAGATTTCAATTACCCTCACATAGACTGGGCGAACTGTTGTTCAGCACATGACAAAGAGATAAAGTTCCTAGATATGCTAAATGATTGTTCCCTGGAACAGATGGTTGAAGACCCAACTAGAGGTACAAGAATCCTTGACTTGGTTCTGAGCAATATACAGGATCTGGTGCAAAATGTTAATGTGACTGATCCAATAGGGAACAGTGACCACAACACAATTATTTTTAACTTAATCATAGACTGCAAATCACCGATAAAATCTAACACAGAGACCTTAAATTTTCATAAAGGAAATTTCCCGAAGATGAGGAAACTAGTAAAAAAGAAGCTGAAAGGGAGAATTGAGAAAGTCCAAACACTCCATGAGGCATGGAGGCTGCTCACAAAAACAATAACAGAGGCCCAATTGGAATGTATACCTAAAAGGAAAAAGGGCACCGCCAGGTTCAAGAGGACTCCAATGTGGCTTACAGGAGCTGTTCGGGAAGTGTTCAAAAGCAAGAAAAGCTCATTTAAAAGATGGAAGGCTTCTCCAAACGAGGACAACAGGCAGAAACGTAAATTCTGGCAGAACAAATGCAAGGCAACAATCAGGAAAGCAAAGCAAGACTTTGAGGAGCGTTTAGCTAAAAACACTCAAGGAAATAACAAGGACTTCTTTAAGTACATTAGAAGTAAGAACCCAACTGGGAAGGCCATTGGACCATTAGATGACAATGGAAGGCAAGAGATTATTAAGGAGGAAACAGAGATTGCAGAGAGACTCAATGAATTCTTTGCTTCAGTATTCACTGAAGAAGACAGAGATCACATGCCCAAAACAGAGCCTATCTTCGTAGGGAGGGAAACTGAGGAATTAACCCAGATAGAAATAACCAGGGAGGAGGTCCTTGCATGTCTTGTTAAACTAAACACTAACAAATCACCAGGACCAGATGGCATCCATCCACGAGTTCTCAAGGAACTTAAAGATGATATTGCTGATGTCCTTGCCAAAATATATAATCTTTCCCTCAAATCAGGCCTTGTGCCGGATGACTGGAAGGTAGCGAATATAACATCTATCTTCAAAAAAGGATCCAGAGGTGATCCAGGAAATTACCGACCGGTCAGCTTGACAAGTGTCCCAGGTAAAGTGATGGAAACCATCTTAAAAGATAAAATTAATAGGCACATAGGAGAGAAGGCGCTGCTGAAGGAGAGCCGACATGGCTTTGGCAAGGGCAAATCATGCCTCACTAATCTGCTGGAATTTTTTGAGAGTGTCAACAAGCATGTGGACAAGGGAGATCCAGTTGACATTGTTTATCTGGACTTTCAGAAGGCCTTTGACAAGGTCCCGCACCAAAGGCTCTTAAATAAACTTGCCAGTCATGGAATAAAGGGACAGGCCTTGTCTTGGATTAGCAACTGGCTAAGGGACAGGAAACAGAGAGTAGCATTAAATGGACACTTCTCCAGGTGGAGGGAGGTAAAGAATGGGGTCCCCCAAGGTTCAGTACTGGGACCCCTGCTTTTCAACCTTTTCATAAATGATCTAGAAGTAGGAGTAAACAGCAAGGTAGCCAAATTCGCCGACGACACTAAATTATTCAGGGTAGTAAAAACTGAGAGAGAGTGTGAGGAGGTCCAGAGGGATCTCTTGACACTGGGGGAGTGGGCAAACCAGTGGCAAATGAGCTTCAACATTAGTAAGTGCAAAGTGATGCACGTTGGGGCAAAAAAACCCAACTACATCTATAAACTGATGGGGTCTGAACTCCTTGCAACTAACCAGGAAAGGGACCTTGGTGTCCTGGTGGACAGCTCAATGAAGGTGTCAACCCAGTGTGCCGCAGCAGTGAAAAAAGCAAACTCATTGCTAGGGATCATTAGGAAGGGTATAGAAAATAAGTCAGCAAGTGTCATTTTGCCTCTTTATAAATCTATGGTGAGGCCCCATCTGGAGTATTGTGTACAGTTCTGGTCACCATACCTTCAGAAGGATATTATGGAAATGGAAAAGGTGCAGAGGAGGGCAACCAGAATGATTAGGGGGCTGGAACACCTTCCTTACCATCTGAGGCTGCAACGGCTGGGCCTCTTCACTCTAGAACGACGGCGGCTGAGAGGTGACCTGATTGAAGTCTATCAAATCATGCACGGTGTGGACAAAGTAGAAAAGGAAAAACTGTTTTCCCTATCGCACAACACTGGAACTAGGGGGCACTCCATTAAACTTTTGATAGCTAGACCTCAAACAAATAATAGGAAGTACTTTTTCACCCAGAGGATCACTGGTCTATGGAACTCCCTGCCAGAAGAAGTGGTGACAGCTGTCAGCCTCGACACCTTTAAGAAAGGATGAGAGGAGTTCATGGAGAACAAGGGTATCAATGGCTATCATTATGGACGCCTAAGGACACCCTCCGGGATGGAGAGATAGGCAGGATATTTCTCAATGCCATTTGCAGGGAATCATAAGCAGGTGAAGACATCTGCTTGGGAATACCCTGAAGCAAATGGTGAGCCACTGTGTGAGACAGAATGCTGGACTGGATGGGCTGTGGCCTGTTCCAGCAAGGCTGTTCTTATGTTCTTATGTTCTTATGAGATGAGGCATCGGAGAATTGCTGTTGCTGCACAAAAGTAAGTCTAAGACTTCTGCCTCAAGTGTTGTAGGCTTGCTCGGGGCATGCAGTTAACTCCATGCTTAGGAATCTTATTCAGATCAAGTTTATTATCAGGCATTCTTAATAGCAAAACATACAGTTCAGTGTTAAGATACTTCCAACTTTCCATAATCTGTCCCATCATGTGGTGTAAAAAGATGAAGAATTGACTCCCATGTTGAGAGGAGACACGCGTGTTGCTTCTGGTTTACAATGGCATTTCAAATGACCGGCTTTGTTCTCTGCACACAGGCCGAGTGTCCTAGTGGCCAATCAGAAACACAGATATGATCACATGTCAAGGAACTACATTTCCTAAAAGGTAGTCCATGCCTAGTTATATACTGCTGGGGCAGCACACTCCCCACCTAGAATTATAAATTCCACTATCAACTAACTTTTAACTAAAGACAAACAAAGGCATGGCATAAAACAATGCAAACTTAACTATCTAATTAACTAAGATAAACAAAGGCATAACATCAAACATGCAAATTAACTAACTAATTAACTGAGTTACACAAAGGCATAGCATCAAACAATGCAAACTATGAGGTAAACACAAAGCATACAAAGCTTGAGGTTCAATCTTCTAGTTCGGTCTTCCTTAGCAGCAGTACCAGGTCGGTGATTGGTCTGGTGTAGAGCTTCTTGGCAAAAGTCCGCTGTTCACGACATGACTCCAGTGGCTTTGCAACTTCAACTTCCACCTGGTGAACTAGTCCATCATTACTGTGTAGGACTTGGTGCACAAGTCCTATTGGCCACAAGTTCCAAGGTACGTCCTTGTCTTTTAGTAAGACAAAATCTCCTTCTTCGAGGTTAGGCTCTTTGATCTGCCATTTGCGGTGAACTTGCAGGGTGGACAAGTATTGTTGCTTCCAGCACTTTCAGAAAGTGTTGGCAAGCAGTTGAACTTGTCTCCATTGTTGTTTATTCATGTCCTTGGGAACAAAGTTCCCTGCTGGTGGTGGCCAGTCACCTGTCTTCTGGGTCAGCAAGGTGACTGGGGTGAGGATAGTTGGGTTTTCAGGATCTGAAGAAACTGGACTCAAAGGTCGAGAGTTGATGATAGCTTCCACCTCTGCCATGAGGGTGGTGAGGCTCTCATGTGTCAGTATAGGCATCTTTGTTAACATGGAATCCAAGATTTTGCTGGCTATGCTTATCATTCGTTCCCACACTCCTCCCATATGGGATGCATGGGGAGGATTGAATGTCTATACACAGTTATGGGCCTTCAGGTAGCCATCAATTGCTGGGTCTAGTTGAGCACTTTCACCTATCTTCAATTCTTTGCAATCTAAACACCTTGACCGGTCCTCTGTGCGCCTGGAACCGCCTTAGAGCATTGATAATGCAGGAACTGTCCATAGATTTGATGACATCAGTGTGGACAGCTGGAATGCTGAGACAAGTGAAAAGTACAGCCCAGTGTGTGCTGTTAGCTTGTCCACCTCTGGTCCGATGGGCAGACATGGACCAGGGGCCAAAAATGTCTAAACCTACGTTGGTGAAAGGAGGTTCGGGACTAAGTCATTTGGGTGGCAGGTCAGCCATCAGCTAGCATTGTGTCACACCTCGTTGCTTGCAACAGTGCAGGCACTTGTGTTAGACAGTAGCGATGAGCCTCTTGGCGCCTACGATCCAGAGTCCAGCAGCCCTAACAGCTCCTTCTGTGAAGTGCCTGCCTTGATGGTGGACGTTTTCATGGTGGTACTGGACCAGCAGGTTTGTCACATGTTGGCGGGCAGGAAGGATGATAGGATGCTTGAGATTTGAGGTTATTTCAGCCCTATCTAAATGCCCTCCTACCCGAAGTAAGCCATGGCCATCAAGAAATGGTATCAGTTTTAGAAGTGAGCTGGATCGGGACAGGCTTCTTAGCCTTTAACCACTCGAATTCTGCTGGGTACGCATCTTGTTGCACACTCCACAGAATGGCTCTCTCTGCTAGGGTATGGCGGTCTGGGGAGCCTGTTTTGTGATGCAGGAAACAAACGATCATTGCCACCCCAATACGAGAGATCTCCATCTGGAGAAGCATTTGAAGCGAGCTAGTTCAAGGGGATGGTTAAGGCTTCCGGTGACATCACGACAAGTGGAGCAGGCTAAAGACTTCGGTCTGAAGCCGATCGCTCTGTTTATTGCGTCTGGCGGCTACCTGAAAAGCCGATTCGTGGCAAATAAGGAGCCGTCGCTGGGCGGGAAGCCCAGTGAACAGAGGGGAAGATTTCCAGCCCCGTTCGGACCCTGCAAACTGAAGGTGAGGCTGAAGACATCCCCTGGTGCCAGCGCACTAAGAGGGCGATAATATGGCGCCCCAGAGTCGTTGACAGCTGCTGAAGGGAAAGATCGTGATCCCAGTTCTGACTAACTTCTTCTTTTTGTTGATGCTGATTTGAGAGGACACTGAGGTTTACTACTTAAAATTCCCAAATTACTGATAAAGTGAAGTCGACTTTCAAACGAGTGGCAGGAAATTCGGTGGGGCGGACTGGAGGATTTGTATTACTACAATCAATTCTCAGACCGAAGACCCTTGGAATTCTGCTAATTTAAAATCTTTGGATATCCGAAATTGACAATTAACTGTGGACATACTCCCTCTGTCAAATAACCAAATATCCGAATTTTGGTGTGATTCAATACTTTAGACATTTCCTTTTTGACATTTTTTCTCTGTCTTTTTGTTTTGACATTTTTTGAGTTCCGTTTGATTACAACAGCCCTTTCCTCTTCCTGCTTATCTCTCAGCTTTCTGTTCTGATATTGGGCTGCCATCTAGTGGTTGAAAGCGGAATTACGATTATAAAACAATTGTATTTAGCTGTAATAAGTCAATAACTATTGAAGTAACTGTGATTATATTAAGACTATCAAATATTATAGAGTTGGACTGTTAGACTCTATAATTTAATTTGGAAAATTATGAAAATTAATTGATTAATTTAAGTGTAATTAATAGGATAACTGATTAACTGTTTATTATTATTAATTAATATTATTGTGATTTGTAATTATATATTACTTGGTTTAACTAGATAATTAGATAAATTAGAAAAATTAGATAAGTCAGTTCAGCTAAGTGAGGGGTTAAGTTAAAACTACTACTGGCGACGATGACTACTACTATTAAAAGGAATATAACAACTATATCTAGCTGGGCATCCTCCTCTTCTCCAGCGACAACCAAGAAAGCTATAGAAGATCTCCCGGCAGCAGGCAAAACACCAGCTATGCCTCAAGCTCTACAAGATACTCTACAAGGGATCCAAGATACTCTAGCTAAAAATCAAGAGACAACAGCTAAAGTACTAGAAAATTTGACAGAAAAGGTGGATACATTACCGATGGAGACGCGGCAGATCCACAATAAATTTGAAGAAATTCATGCACACCTAGTAAACCACGAAGAGAGATTGCAAACAGTGGAAGATAAAATGACAAGGACGGAACATAAAATAGAGCGTAATGAAAACCGACATCTCATGACAGAAAAAAAGATGCAAGACGAGATTTTATTTTTGGAAATGGACCATTCCAGATATTTTATACGGTTTCAAAATGTGATAGATAATAATCAAGAAAAAATAGAAGAGGTGATGGAGGAAATTATAGCAGACATTCTCAAAATTGACCGTTTGGAAGCAACTAGATACATTGATGAAGTATTCCGCATATATACATCCTACGCTCGGCGTCACAAGCTCCCTCGTGAGGTGCACGTAAAATTAACTAAGAAATCTATACGAGAGGAAATTCTCAGGAAATCTAGAGAGCAAACCTTTGCATACAGAGGAAATGATCTCATAATTCTACCTCAAATACCAATAAATGTAAGAGAATGCAGGAGGAAATATGACTTTCTTACTACACGCCTCAGGAAGCAGGGAATATGATATAGATGGCGCCTCCCGGAAGGTTTAACATTTACATGGCAGGATCAGCACATCAAATTGGCCTCCTTTCAAGAGGCGCATGATTTTTAAAACTACAACAATCTCTAAATGATCCGGAAAGTGAGGAAGAAGGTGAAGGAACAAAAAGCGAAGAAGACCTAACAATGGAGAAGACGACAAGAAACCCTAACGGTCGAGAGGTGAGGACAGCAGAGGAAGAAAAAACATCAAATGGAAAGACATCACACCACCAGATTGAAACAAGATCAAACACAGAAAGCAACAAGTAGATAAAAATGGAAAAGAAGAAATTTGTCTCTGCTCTGTTAATATTAATGGGTTAAATAATCCGTCTAAGAAAAAGAAAATTTGGCTAAATTTACAAAAAGAAAAGTATGATATAATATGTCTTGAAGAAGTTCACACAAGGAAAAGGCAACTTAGAGTTTTGACTTGTCCAAAATTGGGGAAACTTTAGGCATCCCTGGCCGACCAAAAGAAGAGAGGTGTGATTGTTTATGATAAAAGAAACTTAGTATCAAAACAAATATATGCAGATAATGAGGGCAGAATTTTACTACTGGAAATAAAAATTGATCCAAAGATGGCCCTCTTAGCTAATATTTATGCCCCAAATGTAAACCAAAGACAATTTTATAAAAAAACTGTTAGATAAACTAAACCAATTAAACTATGATCATATCTATGTAGTAGGTGATTTTAATGCAATTGCGGACATAGAGAAAGACTATAAACCAGGATCTAAGATCCCAAGACATAAATTAAAACGAAAAAAAGTACTTTCTAAAACATGGGGAGATCTGAGGGACCAGCTAGGATTAAGGGATGTATGACGGGACCTGCACCCTTTTGAGAAGCAGTTTACATATTACTCCCCTAGACATAAATCATGTTCAAGAATAGATATGGCTTGGGCATCGACAGTAGCCGCTAAGGAAATCAAATCTCTTGAAATTGGGCCGAATACTTGGGCAGACCATCATCCGTTATTAATGAAATGGGCAATTGTACAGGCTAGGACAAGATGGTCTATGAGAGCTAGTCTCATGAAAGATGATAATTTTGTAAAAATGACTCAAAAAGAGCTACAATACTTCTTTCTCGAAAATAAAAGACAGGATACATCATTACAGAATATATGGGACATGGCTAAGGCAGTAATAAGGGGGGCAGCAATAAAATACACGGCTAGACAATGGAAAATAGAGAAAGCAAAAAGAATGGAATTAATAACAGCACTACAAAAACAAGAGAAGGAAGCCCAGAAAGATCCACAAAATATAAGGGTAAGAGAAAAAATTAATCTTTTGAGACATAAAATTTCCCTACTAGACCAGAACCAACTAGCAGAAAAAATAAAGAAATGTAGGCAATCCCACTTTGAACATGCAAACAAAACTGGAAGATGGTTGACATATAGGTTAAGAAAGGAAACAGAAATAAGAAAAATAGAATCTCTCCAAGATAATAATGGGAAAATCGCAAACACTGTGGAACACAAACTAAAAATAGCACAAGACTTCTTTAGCTCACTCTATGCAGATAAGACACAACAAAAGGAAAAAATTAACTCTTACCTTACAAAACATCTTGGAGTAGTTTCTGACACACATAAAAATACATGAAATACAGAAATAACAACCGAAGAGATAGAAAATGCAATTAGGAAACAGGCAAGTGGGAAAACCCCAGGTCCAGATGGAATACCAGGAGAAATATATATAAAGGTATTTGGGAGATTTTAGTCCCACAAATGAAAGATCTATTTAACGAAATTCTGGGAAAAGGGGAAACACCCCAATCATGGACCGAGGCTTATATTTCTCTAATCCCCAAACCTGACTCAGACCTAACCCAAATTAAAAACTATAGACCTATCTCACTCTTAAATGTTGATTATAAAATATTCGCGACAATTCTGGCTGGAAGGTTGAAACCATTTTTATCTAACTATATTAATCAAGATCAAAGTGGATTTTTACCTGAGGGACAATGTACGAACAATAATTAATTGCTTAGAATACTATGAGGCACACCCAAATAAACAAATGAGTATGATTTTCTTAGACGCACAAAAAGCATTTGACAGGGTTAATTGGAAGTTCATTACACAACAACTGCAAATTATGGAATTCGGCCCTAAATTCATCAACGCAGTTCAGGCCATTTATACAACACAATCGGCAAGGTTGCTACTTAATAAGGTCTTATCAGACCGGATTCCAATATGTAGGGGCACTAGACAAGGATGCCCGTTATCACCCCTCTTATTTATTTTGACACTGGAACCTCTCCTAAATATAGTTAGACAAGAGAAGAGTATTAGAGCAGGGGTCCCCAACCTTTTTTGCACCAGGGACCGGTTTCATTTTAAAGAAAATTCCGTGGACCGGCCGGCGTAGAGGGGGAGCGGGGGGAGGGGGAAACAGGTAGCGCATGCGCACGCGGGGTGGTGGTGAGTCGGCTCACTCACCCCTCTAGGGCCCCCAATGGCGTGAGCGGCCGCACCTGCGCTTTCCCGCCCCCGGTGCGCGGTCTGCCCAGGGGGCTGTCCCGTCCTCCCTCCTTCTCCTCTCCGGCCCTGCGGCCCGGTTCCTATCAAGCCATGGACCGGCACCTGTCCGTGGACCGGGGGTTGGGGACCCCTGTATTAGAGGACTGCAAGTCAGAGGAGAAGAATACAAAATCCAAGCATTCGCTGACGATTTGGTCTTTGTGATAGAAGAACCTCTGACTTCAGGACCAAAATTAATCACAACAATAGAAGAATATGGAGAGGTGGCCGGTTTAAAAATTAATAAACAAAAAACTAAAATGTTAGCTAAAAATATGACAGGACAAGAAAAGGAACAGATACAGAAACTAATGGGAATTGAAATTGTTAAAAAAGTGAAATACAGTGGTACCTCGCTTCACGAACGCCTCTCTTCACGACCAATTCGGATTACGACCAAAAATTTCACAAAAAATGTGCTCCGCTGCACGAACTCTGCCTCGCTGCACGAACGGCAATGTTCGTAAAAAACGCCTCGCTTCACGAACTCCGCCTTGCTTCACGAACTCCGCCTCGCTTCACGAACTCCGCCCTCGCATCACGAACAAAAAAGTTCGTAAAAATGCTCGGATTTGCAAACCCCGCCTCGCTGCACGACCCGGAGCCGCGGACATTTTATCTACGAACGGATTTCCTGTTCGTCACATGGTTGCGACTTCCTTCCTGCACGAACGTTCGTGGAGAGAGACACAGACAACGACACAGAGAAGCTGACTGCAAAATGGCTCCCAGGAAGCGTGGTGGAAAGAGGAGAGTACGGAGCAGCAATGCAGGTGACAATTTGCAAGCTGGGAATGCAGAAATTGCTGTGGAAGCTGGGGATGCAGGGCTTGCTGTGCCAGCTGGGGATACAGAACTTGCTGGGCCACCTGGGCCACCTGGGGATACAGAACTTGCTGTGCCACCTGGGGATACAGAGCTTGCTGGGCCACCTGGGGATACAGAACTTGCTGTGCCACCTGGGGATACAGAACTTGCTGTGCCACCTGGGGATACAGAGCTTGCTGGGCCACCTGGGCCACCTGGGGATACAGAACTTGCTGTGCCACCTGGGGATACAGAGCTTGCTGGGCCAGCTGGGGATACAGAACATGCTGTGCCACCTGGGCCACCTGGGGATGCAGAACTTGCTGGGCCACCTGGGGATACAGAGCTTGCTGGGCCACCTGGGCCACCTGGGGATGCAGAACTTGCTGTGCCACCTGGGGATACAGAGCTTGCTGGGCCACCTGGGCCACCTGGGGATGCAGAACTTGCTGTGCCAGCTGGGGATACAGAACTTGCTGGGCCATCTGGGCCACCTGGGGATACAGAACTTGCTGTGCCAGCTGGGAATGCAGGTGACAAAAATGTGCAGCGCAAGCATGGTGGAAAGAAGCAAGTGCGGAGAAGCACTGAAAGTGCCAGCAAAGCTGGGAAGAAAATAACCATTGAGGTGAAGAAGGAGATTGTGGAAAAGCATGACCGTGGCATTCGTGTGACTGATCTGGCCTCGGAGTACAAGATGCCAAAGTCAACAATCTCTACTATTTTAAAAAACAAAGCCGCCATCAAAGGAGCTGATGTTGCTAAAGGCGTAACAAGATTAAGCAAGCAGAGGACGCAAGTGCTGGAAGAGGTGGAAAAACTTTTGTTGGTGTGGGTGAATGAGAAACAGCTGGCAGGTGATAGCGTTAGTGAAACTATGATCTGTGAGAAAGCCAGGAGATTGCACAGTGATTTAGTGCAAGGAAGCCCCTCTACAAGTGCCACGAGTGACGACTTTAAAGCCAGTAGAGGGTGGTTTGAAAAATTCCGCAGGAGAAGTGGCATCCACAGTGTGATTAGACATGGTGAGGCTACCAGCTCTGACAAGGCCGCAGCAGAAGCCTACAAGGTGGAATTTGCAGAATTCATGGCAACAGAAGGCTACGTCGCTCAACAAGTCTTCAACTGTGACGAAACAGGGCTCTTCTGGAAAAAAATGCCAAACAGAACCTACATCACGCAGGAGGAAAAGGCACTACCAGGGCACAAGCCCATGAAGGACAGATTGACCCTTTTGCTGTGTGCCAACGCAAGTGGCGATCTAAAAATCAAACCACTGCTGGTTTACCATTCACAGACCCCTCGTGCATTTAGGCAACAAAATGTCAACAAGGCCAGACTGCCCGTCATGTGGAGATCCAATGCCAAAGCTTGGGTGACAAGGCAGTTGTTCATGGAATGGCTGCACGAGGTGTTTGCACCCACTGTCAAAAAGTATCTCTCTGATAACCAGCTGCCTGAAAGGTGCCTTCTTCTAATGGACAATGCCCCAGCACACCCTCCAGTCTTGGTGGATGATATGGATGCTGAGTATGACTTCATCAAGGTCAAGTTCCTCCCCCCCAACACAACACCACTTCTGCAACCAATGGACCAGCAAGTCATCTGCAACTTCAAGAAGCTGTACACAAAGGCGCTCTTCACTAGGTGCTATAATGTCACTGAAGAGACGTCCTTGACTTTAAAAGAGTTCTGGAAGAAACATTTCAATGTTGTCCACTGCATTAACCTCATTGACAAAGCCTGGCAAGAGGTCACTCACCGAACTCTAACTGCAGCCTGGAGGAAACTGTGGCCAGAATGTGCCACTGAACAGGAACAGGAACATGACATAGACCTAGAAGGGTCTGACACAGAGGTAGTGGACGAAATTGTGTCCATGGGCAAGAGTATGGGTCTGGACGTTGACGGTGCTGATGTGGAAGACCTTGTTGAGGAACATAGGGAGGAGCTGACCACTGAGGAACTTTCTGAACTCCACAGTGAGCAGCAAAAGGCACTTCTTGAGGAGCATTCAACAGAGGAGGAGGAAGAGAGGGAGGAGGTTACCAGTGATGCCATAAAAGCCATTATGGTAAAATGGCATGAGTGCCATGATTTCTTTGAAAAGCACCACCCCAACATAACTGTCACGAACAGAGTGTTAAATCTCATGGATGATAATGTGGTGTCTCATTTCCGGAAGGTTTTGCAACGCAGGAAAAGACAAGTGACATTGGACAGATTTTTCAGCAAAGCTGAGCCTGCAGCTAAGAGACAAAGGAGAGAGGAAAGCCCTGAAGAAGCCTTTGATGTCCTTATGGAGGGGGACTCTCCCTCCAAACAATAACTGCCTCCCACCTGCCTTCATCCATGCCAGAAGTCATCTCAAGCAAGCTTGGTGTTCTCTCTTTACTGTGTACTGTACATACATTACCATACTGTACAAATGTGTTTTGTGATTTGTTTCATATTTTGGGGTGTTTCCATAACCTTAAAACCAGGTCAGAAATGTACAAATGTGTTTTGTTATTTGTTTCATATTTTGGGGTGCTTCCATAACCTTAAAACCAGGTCAGAAATGTACAAATGTGTAATTTTTGCCTATGTTGGGGTGCTTCCATAACCTTAAAACCAGGTCAGAAATGTACAAATGTGTTTTGTGATTTGTTTCATATTTTGGGGTGCTTCCATAACCTTAAAACCAGGTCAGAAATGTACAAATGTGTAATTTCTGCCTATGTTGGGGTGCTTCCATAACCTTAAAACCAGGTCAGAAATGTACAAATGTGTAATTTTTGCCTATGTTGGGGTGCTTCCATAACCTTAAAACCAGGTCAGAAATGTACAAATGTGTTTTGTTATTTGTTTCATATTTTGGGGTGCTTCCATAACCTTAAAACCAGGTCAGAAATGTACAAATGTGTAATTTTTGCCTATGTTGGGGTGCTTCTATAACCTTAAAACCAGGTCAGAAATGTACAAATGTGTTTTGTTATTTGTTTCATATTTTGGGGTGCTTCCATAACCTTAAAACCAGGTCAGAAATGTACAAATGTGTAATTTCTGCCTATGTTGGGGTGCTTCCATAACCTTAAAACCAGGTCAGAAATGTACAAATGTGTTTTGTTATTTGTTTCATATTTTGGGGTGCTTCTATAACCTTAAAACCAGGTCAGAAATGTACAAATGTGTAATTTTTGCCTATGTTGGGGTGCTTCTAAAACCACAATACAGTACAAGTTGAGAACTGTACAAATGTGTCTTGTAATTTTTTTCATATTTTGGGTGCTTCAAAACCCAAAAAACAAGGTCAGAACGGATTAACCGGATTTACATTGAACCCTATGGGAAACTGTGCCTCTCTTCACGACCAATTCTGTTCGCGAACAGAGTCCGTTCAAGATTCACGACCAAAAAACAAGGTCGGAACGGATTAATCGGATTTACATTGAACCCTATGGGAAATTGTGCCTCGCATCACGACCAATTCGGATCGCGACCAGAGTCATTTCACGAATTAAGTTCGTGATCCGAGGTACCACTGTACTTGGGAATCTGGCTAACTAATAGATGCTCTGCAATTAAAGAATTAAATTATAATAAATTAATAGGCGAAATGACTAAGGAACTTGAAAAATGGAGCAAAATTCCAATATCACTGTTAGGGAGGATAGCTGCTATAAAAGCATACATCCTCTCAAAATGGATCTATCTGTTCCAAACGGCACCTGTAAAGCTAAATAAAGAATTTGTTCAAAAGTTAGATCACATTACTTTGAAATTTTTCTGGCAGGGAAAAAAATCACATATAAAAAAGAAAATGCTTCAAGAACACAAATTGAGAGGAGGCTTGAGACTCCCAAATTGGGAGCTCTATTACCATGCCTCAATTTTAATCTGGGTCAAGGATTGGGTCACCCTAATAAGAGGACGGATATTAACAATCGAAGGCTATGATCTGCTTCAGGGTTGGCACTCATCCCTTTGGCCCAAAAATAATAGACAACCTAAAAGTTTCATTATTCACCACACTAGGGCGACCCTATTCATGACATGGCGGAAAATTAAACAGCAACTATACACCCAAATTCCAAGATGGTTAGCCCCAATTGAAGCAGTAACCTACCCAACTGTCCATAACCCAAAGAGAAACTTAACATATGGAGATTTGATAGACGAAGGGGGCAACATTAGAACACGGACAGATTTACAGCTAAGGGGTTGGAAGATAGACTGGTGGTCATATACTCAGGCAGTATCTAAATTCAACAAAGATAAACAAGAATTCGGAATATATTCAACAAATCAAGATATCGATAAGATCCTGTGGGACACACCGACAAAATTTATTTCTAAGGTATATAAATTGTTACTGCAAAGATATATTGGAGAAGAAATAATGAAAGGTGTCATGATTGCCTGGGGGAGGAATATAGGGAGGAATATTAAATTAGAAGAATGGCAAACAATTTGGGGCAAAACTATGAAAATGACCCTGGCCTCCTCATTTAAGGAAAACTCATATAAAATGCTTTACAGGTGGTACTTACCACCGGCCCAAATTGCAAACATGTTCCCAAATTCCTCAGACAGATGCTGGAAATGCAAAACGGCCAGGGGTACGTTCTTTCACCAATGGTGGACCTGTCCAATAATTACTCAACTTTGGAAAAAAATACAAGTCTGGCTCCTGGAAATAATAGGTATCAACTTTCCCCTCAAACCTGATTTATATCTCCTGGGCATTAAGCCAAACGAAATTCAAAATCAAGACTGGTATCTTTTCATACATATTATAACAGCGACTAGGATGGCCATTGCGCAACATTGGAAAAATATGAACCCACCAACAGAGTGTTTAATTATATCAAAAAAATTTAATTGCGCAGAATCCGATAAGCTAACATATATTCTAAAAGACAAGTCAAACTCAATTTATGCCCAATCCTGGGGAAAATGGTATATATGGTATAATAAGAGAATAATGGATACCAAAGAAATTAATTAGATAAAATAATGGTGAAATATATATGAGGAATAAACAAGGTGACAGTGAACTTGAGACAATTTCTTAGATATATATGTAGACATCTATGCACAATTGTAAATAATAACTGATGTTAGGCTGGGACAAACGTAACTCTTAAATTAGGGGAGTAGTTATACCCCCGGTATGTCCTTTTCCCCTTTTTCTTTCTTCTCTTCTTTTTCCTTTTCCCCCCCTTTATCTATGTATGTCCTTCCCATTACCCCTATCCTATATTTGTTAAGTGTTTGATTTTATATTTATATTAATAAAGATTATTTAAAAAAGGGGGGGCGGTTAAGGAGCAGTTTTCCTGTTTCCTTTACTGCTGTTGACAAACATACAGCCTGGACATTCGTCTTTTTGTTCTGTCTGGGAGATTTGTTGGGTGCCTCAGGTTGTACGTCGACATAACGATCTGGGTCTTGAAGCTCCTTTTGTTCTGATCTCTGTGACATCATGGTGTCTGGGCGAGCCAGGAACTCTGGGCCCTTCAGACAGGTTGATTCTGCCAACTGTGATGCAAGAATAGAGCACGTGGCGTGGTCTGTCGGGTTCTGATCTGTTGGTACATACCGCCACTGCTTCAGGTTTGAAGATTTTCTGATCCTGTCTACTCTATTGCTTACGTAGACATAGAAGCGTCTGCTTTGATTGTGAATGTAGCCCAGCACCACCTTATTGTCTGTGTAGAAGCAGACCCTGATGTATCCTATGGCTGCTATTGCCTTTGTTGGCTCATCCGAGAAGATATGGAGCTCTTTCTTCATTGCGGTGGTGGGCGAGATGGGAATGTACATGCGCTGCACATGAACACTTTGGAGACAACTCAGGGAGGCTCGCCATGTCTCCCATTCTTGCTTCTGCTCTGGCTGAAGCAGCTCGTCCCAGTCTTTGGTGTTTTGGGAGAGCGTGCACAGAAGGAGCCTCCCCTGGATCGTTACAGGCACAGCGAAACCTAGGGGGTCGAACAGGCTGTTCACTGTTGACAGGACTCCTCTCCTTGTGAAAGCGGTCTTCTGGCCTGGGGCTTTGAAGGTGAAGACGTCCTTCTTCAAGTCCCAACAAATATCGAGACTGCATTGAATAAAGGGGGTATCTGTGCCGAAGTCAAGTTCCTGCAATCCCTTAGCATGGTCTTCAGGATTTAAGGCTGCTAGCACTTCCTCACTGTTGGATGCGATTTTATGCAGCTTAAGGTTGGATGTCCCTAGCATCTGACATGTCCTTTTTAATAGGTCTATGGCCTCTGCCAGGGTGGGCACGGATTTTAGGCCATTGTCCACATAGAAGTCCCATTCCACAAATTATTTAGCATCTGCACCGTATTTGGCTTCACCCACATGAGCAGTGTGTTGCAGGCCATAGTTGGCAATTGCCAGGGAAAAGCCATTTCCAAATGCACTTGCATTCTATACTCCGTTATCTGTTGGTCATGCTGTTCGTCGCTGAACCACAGGAAGCATAGGTTGTTGCGATGATCTTCCCTGGCGAGGAATGTGTAGAACATCTGCTGGATGTTGGCCATGATGGCTATGGCTTCCTTTCTGAAGCGGATGAGCATGCCGAGCAGACTGTTGGTGAGGTCAGGTCCTGTGAGAAGGACTTTGTTCAGAGAGAGGCCTTGCAATTGTGCGCTGGCATCGAAAACTACTCGGATCTGACCTGGCTTCTGTGGGTGGTACACTCCAAAGAATGGCAGGTACCAGCATTTCTCACCATTTCTCAGAGGTGGAGCAAGTTCTGTGTGTCTGTTCTGGACCATCTTGTCCATGAACTCCACTAAATGAGCTTTCATTGCAGGCTTCCTGTTCATGAGTTGTCTTAGACTGAAGAGGCAAGAGAGAGGCAGCTCATGGTTGTTTGGAAGCCATTGCCTGGGTATGCAAAAGGGTCGTGGAGCCACCCAACTCTTGGTAGCATCCTATTGAAGTTCCTTGTCCATGAGTTTCAGAAATTCTTTCTCCTCTATCGACAAGGCCAAGTCATTGTCTTCTTTGCTGGTCTAGAACACTGTTGCTCCTAAAACTGGTTTGATTGATGAAGTCGTGAAGTGTTCTTGGCATGGTTTCAAGTGGGATGTTCTCCCATTACTGAGAGTGGAAGTTGTGAAGATATTCACCTGGGTTGGGGCACGCAGCCGAACAACACAAACCGTTCCTGAGATGATCCATCCGAGTTCTGTCTTGAGGGCAAGTGGAGAGCCTATTGGGCCTCTGACCATTCCATGGCAAGCGAAAGTGTCAGGGGCATCCACTTCCAACAAGAGGAGGATTTCTACTTCAGGATCTAGGGCAGGAAAGTTATTAGCCATGTGCCTCAGGTGAGGTATGGTGTCTGCTAACACTGGTGTCACAATCTGATTGCGATCATCTGGTAGGTCGTCCCATTCTAGTAATGGCAGCAGTGGGAACTGTGCACTCCCTTCTAACAATTCTATGCAGAATCCATTGACTTTCCTCCCCGCCGTGCACTGGGACCCTGTGCACATTGATATAGTGAATTCCATCTCTGTGCTTTGGACGTCAAAGAGATCGAAGAATGCTGACCTTGCTAACGATTTATTGTTTTGCATGTCTAGGATTACATACATCTTCACAGCTTCCTCTGGCCATGTAGCAGGGTAGACTTTGGCTAGGCAGATCTGGTGGCATGTGCGAGGTGATAGAGAACCATCACATACTGAGGTGCAGCTGACACTTACATCTGTGGTAGCTTCTGGGTGCGCTTTGGCATCTTGTGGAGAGTTCTTGTTCGTAGGAGGGTCAGCAGTCAGTTGTTGCATCATCTCAGAATTTGGATGTAGGGCGCTTGGGTGTCTGTCACTCTTGCAAAGGTGACATTGTACCTTAGCTGTACAGGTTTTGGCCATGTGTTCTGTAGATTCACAACATTTATAGCAGACTTTGTACTCCCTAATCAGAGCTTTCCTTTCCTCTAGGGGCTTGTGTGAAGACTTGTGGAGTGGACAGAATGGGTCTTTATTCGTCATTGTAGGAAAGCCTACATTCCTACATTGTTGTAGCAAAGCCAAGACACAGACAAGCTCTTCAAAGCAGCAAAGAGTTTATTATGTGCACGGTTCAGCGATAGGCGTGCAGCCCATACAAACATGTCTGAACCCCGATATATATATATTTTTTTTTAATTGAAAAAGTTTTATTCACACAAATTTTCCCCCTTTTTACCCCCCCCGACATGTAATATAAATCACATACAAATACTATACCCCCCCCTCACCCCATCTTAAAATAAGTTTCTCATTCAGATATTATACCCCCTCGCCTCCCAGCAGACACAATATAAGTTTCTCTTAGTATATTAATATCCCATTAACACCATCTTCTAAGTTAATTAAAGATATAAAAAACATAATATAAATTTCTCTTTAAGAAAAAGAAAAAAAAAAGGCATATCCCATTATTCCCCTCTCTAGATTAATCATACATATATATTACCCCGCCCTCCACCCTAGCCCTCCCCCACCTCCCATTCAAACCCACCCCCCTGACTTCCGCTATACACCACTCTAATAATTCCAAGCATCCCAAATATTATTTACTCTATTCACCTATCAATCAAAGCATTCTTACCTAAAAGCTACATAATACTTCCTAATCTGATATTTATTCTGTATATAATCAATCCATTAGAAACCTTATAACAAACTCAACATAAACACCCCCTTTTAGTTGAACATTAAAATACATAGAAAATAATTCTTAAGATCTAAATACCATATCATATAACCTAACACTTATAAAACTTAAACCATATATCCTAGCTTAAGTTTACATCCTTCCTGATTCAAAAGGTTTACTATTTTTCCCCTCTCCATTTGCTTAATTGCCCACTTAACAACACAAAAAAATGTAAAGATTACTCTAATATTTGAAAAAAGCAAAGTTACTTCTCTCTTCACAAAGGAAACAGAAATAATATAGGAAAATTTCAGATCCTATCACATGAAGGATACATGAAGGATACAAATTGATTCCCTGCTGTCGATGTGACCCGTAATATATTCAAGGGCAGACCTAATCCTACTGCGGGAGTCCCCCCTCTCGCAGGTATGGCCCGCTGTATTATCAAGGGCACACTTTGATGAGGGACTAATAAGTCAGGAGAAGTGGCGAAAGCGCAGGTGTAGGGGTTTTTTAGTTAACAAATTGCTGTTTATTTTAGGGGGCACCAGGGAGGGGGGAGGGTTTAGACAGGTTGAGACTAGCCAAAAGGGAACGGGCCGAGCCAGCAGACGACGGAGGGAGGCGGATGGTTTCGTTAAGAGGGGGGAAACACAAGTCATTCCGGTGGAGGGCTTCCCCATCCAGAGGGTCGTGGGGAGGGGCAGGTCCGAGGGGAGACAAGTTCTTTCCTCCCGGTTGATGGCACGTAGCCGTTGGTTACAAACGGTTGGGTGCCACAACCCCCGCAGGCTAGGTGGCCAGGGAATACAGAGCCAGGGTCTGCGGCTGATGTTTTGCAACGCCAGGTCCGTTGTCAACAAAGCCCCCCTCATTAGTGACCTTGTGTCAGAGGGGGAGCCGGACCTGGTAGGAATTGCGGAGACCTGGTTGGGCCACGAGGGAGGACATCCCCTCGTTGAAATGTGCCCACCAGGCTACCGCGCATTTCATCAGCCGCGGGCCCTAGGCAGGGGTGGTGGGGTAGCGGTCATTATTAAGGAAGGCCTTGAGCCGAGAGAGACCATTGTGCCTCAGACTTCCGGCTGTGAGTCCCTCTGCGTGAGGTGGGGCCTAGGGAGGCAGTTGGGCTTGCTGGTTGTATACCTGGCTCCCCGCTATGTAGCAGCAGCCCTGCCCGAGCTCCTGGAGGTGATCGCTACGGTGGCAGTGGAGACCCCCAGACTTATAGTCATGGGGGACTTTAACCTGCCATCGTTGGGCGAATCATCCGTGGTAGCTCGGGAGTTCATGGCTTCCATGACGGCCATGGACCTGACCCAAGTAATTCAAGGCCCCACTCACGAGGGTGGACATACGCCGGACCTCATCTTTGTCTCGGGCCAATGGAAAAGTGATCTGGGTACAGGGGATATAGTCATCACACCCTTGTCATGGTCAGACCACTCACTTCTCCGGCTCGACTTTCCGACCGCTGCTCCCCTCCGCGGGGAGGCGGAACCAGAGTCACTAATCTGGTACCGCCCCAGGCGCTTGATGGACCCGGATGGGTTCCAGACAGCGCTTGGGCCATTTCCTGTATCCCTGACCCGCGCCCCGATGGAGGACCTCACGGCCGCATGGAATAGTGCGGCCGTGGGAGCCTTAGATCGGGTCGCGCCCCTGCGGCCTCTCTCGCGGCGGCGAACCACCCTGGCTCCTTGGTTCACTGTGGAGCTGCGGGTGATGAAACGCCGCAAGAGATGCCTAGAGAGAAGATGGAGGGCTAGCCGCTCTGAATCTGACCGGACACAGGTAAGAGCCCATTTACGGACTTACATTGTGGCGCTGAGAGTGGCCAAACGTCATCATTGTGCCACTCTCATAGCATCCGCAGAAAACCGCCCTGCCGCCCTGTTTAGGGTGACCCGCGACCTCCTTCAACAGAGGGAACGGGAAGCCCCGCTACAGGGTAGAGCAGAGGAATTTGTGATTTTTCTGCAGGAGAAAACCGCCCAGATACAGAGTGAGCTAACCCCCATTCATGACCCAGTGGGATGCCACGAGAGAGATCTTGTTTGGGAGGAGTTTGACTCCGTTACTTCCGAGGATATGGACAGGCTACGTGGGCGACTGCGAGCCACCACATGTTTATTGGACCCGTGCCCCTCCTGGCTTGTACTGGCATCCTGGGAGGTGACACGAGGCTGGCTCCAAGAGGTTGTCAACGCATCCTTGAGTGAGGGTTCCTTGCCTGCCTCCCTAAAAGAGGCCATGGTGAGGCCCCTCCTCAAGAAGCCCTCTTTGGACCCAGCTCTTTTGAACAACTACCGTCCAGTCTCCAACCTTCCCTTCTTGGCGAAGGTTGTTGAGAGTGTGGTGGCACAACAGTTTCCCCGTCACCTGGAGGAAGTTGACTATCTAGATCCGCGCCAGTCCGGCTTTCGGCCCGGGCATAGCACCGAGACGGCATTGGTCGCGTTGGTAGATGATCTCTGGAGGGCCAGAGATGGGGGATGTTCCTCCATCCTGGTCCTATTAGACCTCTCGGCGGCTTTCGATACCATCGACCATGGTATCCTATTGCATCGGCTGGGGGGGTTGGGGGTGGGAGGCACCGTTTTACGGTGGTTCTCCTCCTACCTCTCTGGCCGATCGCAATTTGTGCGTGCAGGAGAGCAGAGGTCGACCCCGAGACCCCTCACATGCGGGGTGCCTCAGGGGTCGGTCCTCTCGCCTCTCCTGTTTAACGCATACATGAAGCCGCTGGGCGAGATCATCCGTGGTTTTGGGGTAGAGTACCACCTGTACGCTGATGACACCCAGCTGTACATATCTACCCCAAACCACCCCAACGATGCCGTAGCGGTGATGTGCCGGTGCTTGGAAGCCGTGCGGATCTGGATGGGAAGTAACGGACTTAGGCTCAACCCGACCAAGACCGAGTGGCTGTGGTTTCCGGCTGCCCGGTTCAACCAGCTCTCTCCAACGCTGGCCATAGGGGGCGAACATCTTGCCCCTGTGGATGGGGCGCGCAACTTGGGTGTCCTCCTGGATACCCGGCTGTCCATGGAAGATCAAGTGACAGCCGTGGCCAGGAGGGCGTTTTACCAGGTTCGCCTGGTACGCCAGTTGCGCCCCCTATTGGATCGGGACGCCCTTCGCACAGTCACTCATGCTCTCGTGACATCCCGACTGGATTATTGCAACTCTCTCTACATGGGGCTCCCCTTGAGGTGTACCCGGAGGCTTCAGTTGGTCCAGAATGCAGCCGCGCGAGCAATTATGGGCACCTCTAGGTTTGCCCATGTAACACCGCTCTTGCGCGAGCTGCACTGGCTACCTGTCGTCTTCCGGGTGCGCTTCAAGGTGTTAATTACCATCTTCAAAGCGCTCCATGGCTCGGGACCTAGCTACCTGCGGGATCGGATCCTGCCCCATACATCCTCACGGCCGATTCGCTCCCACAGAGAGGGACTTCTCCGGGTGCCGTCCACTAGACTTTGTCAGCGGGCGACACCCAGGGGAAGGGCCTTCTCTGTGGCGGGCCCAGCCCTCTGGAATGACCTTCCCCCCGATATCAGGACAACTACGGACCTCCGCTCCTTCCGCTTAAAATTAAAGACTCACTTTTTTCGTCTGGCCGGCCTTGGGTAGTCTCTTTTTAGGTTAGGGTTTTTTAGGGGTAATTTTTAGTTTATAGGTTTTAGCGCAGGATTTATTTAATTTATTTTTAATTCTGTATTTTGTACTTGTCTGTGTTTATTTGTATTTTTAATTGCCTGTGCCCCGCCTCGAGTCCCCTCGGGGAGAGAGAGCGGGATATAAATTAAATTATTATTATTATTATTAGTAGTAAATTGCAAGAAAATTTCAAAGTTCGACCCAAGTTTTTTCCCAGAACACTAACATAATATTAGTCCTTTCCGCGTCAATGTTCATAAGTCCAACTCTTCAGGTCTCCTTCCATTCCATCCATAGCTGTTTGTAATACCAGTTTAAGCAGCTGCCCCCATAAATAACAAAAAAAAACCAACCCTTTACATAGTTAACCCCCGAGTGACTTTTCATCAGGATTATAAAGTTCCAAGATCGTGATAGGGTAACAACCAGATCCACTGCAAATGCTCTGGTTCCAATTTTCAACCCTGAAAAAGTTTCCACATCCAAGAGAACCAGCATTGCAGAGATCTGTATATTTTTATCTAGATTGATTAATTGCTTCGTCCTTTAATCCTTTTGTCTTTCTTAACTCGCCGAGATTGAGACCTCCTCTGCTTCTGCGGTTTCTCAATTTGTCTGGTGCTAGACCTGGCTTCACATTGCTCATCTGATTTACGTATTGGCATTCCAACAGATCCCCCTATAGCAGTCTTCGACATTTCCTCCAGAGTAGGGCTTAAAAAAAGCCCAGGGGAATCCAACTGAGTATGTTCTTCCATCTCTTTTCCAAATTGTTTCTGCTCCATCTCAATATCTTGCTCTGAACCATCCAGATCTACTAGTGTTGGTATAGATATACGTGGGGGCGTTGCACTTTTCTTCAGTATTTCATAATAAAAATCTCTTGCCTTGTCTATAGTATTCAAACAATATCGCGCCCCTTCATATCTGAATATAACACCCATTGGAGCATCCCACCTGTACTGTATCCCTCTTTTCTTCAGCTCCTCCACCAAAAAACCAAAATCCCTTCTGAGCTTCAGGATAGTTGATGGAAGTTCCTTAAAGACACCAATCCGTTTTCCAGCTATGTGGAGAGAGGAGTGAAAAGACTTCTGCAGAATATCATTTCTGAGGTTTCTCTCAGTAAAATATATCACAACATCTCTCGGTAGTTGCCTTTGTAATGCTATACGTGAGTTTGCTCTATAAATTTTATCAATCTTAGCATAAATTTCACCAGGATCCATTTTTACTAATATAGCCAAAGCATCGGCAGAAACTTTTCTTAAGTCTTCTCTAGGATTTTCTGATAATCCCCTCAGTCTAATGGCGTTTTCCATTAACAAAAATTGTAACATAATAACCTGTTTGTCCAATTTGTGCATAGTCCCCTCCATTTCCACCAATTTCAAATCCGTTTCCTTTGCTTTGACTTCCACCTCTGAAGACAGCTTTTCGATTTTCCCATCAATTTTAATGATAACTTCAGACAGACTCTTGGCCATTGCAAGCATTTTTTTTCCCAATTGTTCATATTTCTCCTGGATCATTCTTTTGAGGTCTCTGCTTTCATTAACTATAAAGTTCATCAAATCTTTAAAGTCCTGGGGAGTTACTACACGAGTTTGTTCCATTGCCTTGCTTTTAAGCTTTCCAAGTTTTCAGGAAGAGAAAAAAAAAAAACCTCTTCAAAATATCAAAATAAGTCAGTAATAAGTAATACGTTTAGCTTAACGCTCAATAAATCAGATAGTGCATTTGGCTTTATAGCTTGCTCCCCCTTTCCACCTACAGCTGTCCGCTATCAGCCAGGGGTTAAGCAGAGACCAAAATCCACAAATCAATAATTAGACAAGGCAACTAAGTTTCATTTCATTCATCTGGTAGTTAACGCCATCTTGAATCCTTTGTTCTTTAAAACAAGTCACAAACTTTAATTACTTGCGTTTAGTTTCCTTTGAAGTACGAAGGCTTGAAATATAGTCCTTCTTGATGGATTGCATGTCGATCAGGATTGGGTACAAGCCAAAACAACTAACTTTCATTTCGTCTCATCTGGTAATTAACGCCATCTTGATTCCTTCGTTCTAAAGGCTGTGTCTAAGATCCACTATATTCTGGCAAAATCACAAACTTTAATTACTTGTGTTTACGATGAGTAGCCAAGAAGTTCCCTTTGAAGTATAAAGTTGCCTTGGAATGTAGATTAGAAGTTAAAAGCAGTTTGCTTTGCCGTGTTAATTAGCCAATTAACACGGTCTCCACACCCGTCCGGAGAAGATCGCTGCCTAAAGAGGGGAGGGTCTCTCCTTACTCGCTCCTCAGAGGAAAACTAACCCTCTGAGGGCTTCGCAAGGGGACTCTTCCCTGGCAGCAAAAACTCTCCCACAAGCTCATAATAGAGCTTGGGGTTTCCGAGGCATTTGATCTTATAAAAAACGCCTCTACAGACGAGTGGGATGGCAGGCTTGAAAAAAGCCTACCGACAGCAACTGTATATAGTGAATTCCATCTCTGTGCTTTGGACGTCAAAGAGATCGAAGAATGCTGACCTTGCTAACGATTTATTGTTTTGCATGTCTAGGATTACATACATCTTCACAGCTTCCTCTGGCCATGTAGCAGGGTAGACTTTGGCTAGGCAGATCTGGTGGCATGTGCGAGGTGATAGAGAACCATCACATACTGAGGTGCAGCTGACACTTACATCTGTGGTAGCTTCTGGGTGCGCTTTGGCATCTTGTGGAGAGTTCTTGTTCGTAGGAGGGTCAGCAGTCAGTTGTTGCATCATCTCAGAATTTGGATGTAGGGCGCTTGGGTGTCTGTCACTCTTGCAAAGGTGACATTGTACCTTAGCTGTACAGGTTTTGGCCATGTGTTCTGTAGATTCACAACATTTATAGCAGTCTTTGTACTCCCTAATCAGAGCTTTCCTTTCCTCTAGGGGCTTGTGTGAAGACTTGTGGAGTGGACAGAATGGGTCTTTATTCGTCATTGTAGGAAAGCCTACATTCCTACATTGTTGTAGCAAAGCCAAGACACAGACAAGCTCTTCAAAGCAGCAAAGAGTTTATTATGTGCACGGTTCAGCGATAGGCTTGCAGCCCATACAAACATGTCTGAACCCTGATATATTGACAAAGATTGTTTCTTATACCCTCGGTGACGTAGACATTCCTGTCCTCCTACATCTGCCCAAATATGGGGTTGGGGGACTCGAAAACCTACCAGTTGACACAGTTTGCTTAGGTCGACAAGATATATGCATTCAGAGGCTATTTGTGGCTAGCAAGGAGATAAATGGGGAAGTTGCTGGGAAAAGATCATGGGAGCAACCCAGCAAACAGGATGCTGTCTGGGGCAGGACCTTTTTGCAAATACAGCAGTATATTGAGCATAGCTTGCAATCTTACTTCTTGACCAAAGGTTACTTGACCAATGTTTCATGCCTAGGCCAGCCCTAGACCTCTGTATCTTCCGTTGCTACCTCAGTATAATTGGAACTGTTATTCGGGGTTTAATTGGGACTGTCCTTGATGGTTGCTCATCTGAGTTGTCCCTGGTGGAGTTGGAGACTTGTGTTTTGTGTACAGACACAAAGGTTTTTTCTCTTGCATTTTGCACTGGACTGTTGGTTGATCCATAGTTCTGAACATACTTTTTGGCCGCTGGGGACCTTCATTCTCGAAGGCCTTGAATTTGAGAATCATTGTTCATCTTTGTTTGTTGGACAACAACATCTGCAAAGATAGCAAAAGTATATACCTAGTGTAGGAATGAAGAGCTGTCTCCTTTAAGAAACTACCTCCTGGAAAATGTAGGCAGAGACTACCTTATGGGAAATGTAGGCAGAGACTACCTTATGGGAAATGTAGTTCCATGACATGTGATCATATCTGTGTTTCTGATTGGCCACTAGGACACTCGGCCTGTGTGCAGAGAACAAAGCCGGTCATTTGAAATGCCATTGTAAACCAGAAGCAACACGCGTGTCTCCTCTCAACATGGGAGTCAATTCTTCATGTTTTTACACCACGTGATGGGACAGATTATGGAAAGTTGGAAGTATCTTAACACTGAACTGTATGTTTTGCTATTAAGAATGCCTGATAATAAACTTGATCTGAATAAGATTCCTAAGCGTGGAGTTAACTGCATGCCCCGAGCAAGCCTACAACGCTTGAGGCAGAACAGCAAAAAGATGATGAATTGACTCCCATGTTGAGAGGAGAAAAACTTGAAGTGGGATCAGGCAGAAGACCCTCTTTGTGACCTTGCCATGAGGGCTCTGGGGAGGGCTCAGCAGGATGTCTGTTATCTGACTCCCCAAAAGAAGCCTGACTGTTGCATGAAGAATGGGATGGTTATAGCTCTGAGGAGGGGTGGTTTATTGGAGGCGCCTCTCAGATAGGCTCGAGGAAAGGTGGCAGGTGCTGGAGAAGCATGGGGAAGCAGTGTTGATCACACTACACACAATGAGCATGGACATTTGGGACCCAAGAGGACCTTCAAGTTAGTAAGAGATCAGTTCTACTGGCCTTGTATGAGGATGGAGGTTGAGAACTATTGTCGGTCCTCCCTGCACTGTATCCAGTGAAAGACCCTATGCCCCAAGGCCACTCCAATGGGCCACCTACAAAGTCAAGGGCCAATGGAGCTAGTTTGTATTGACTTCCTGTGCCTGGAATCAGATATCAGTGGACAGGGGAATGTATTGGTAGCAACTGATCACTTCACCCACTACGCACAGGCTTCCCCAATGGAGGGCCAGCAAACTGCCATGGTAACCAAAGTACTGGTAGAGAAGTTCTTCATTTACTATGGGTTGGCCCAGCACATCCACTCTGATCAAGGCAGAAACTTAGAGAGCAGCTCATCAAACAATGGCTTGATCTGCTGGGCATTAAGAAGTCCCATGCCACTCCCTACCATCCACAAGGGGACCTGCAGCTGGAGAGGTTTAACTGCACCCACCTTGACATGTTAGGGACACTGACTGCAGAAAGGAAACAGCAGTGGACTCGATACATTTCCACTGCTGCACATGCATACAACAGTACAGAAAATGATGCTACCAGATACTCCCCATATCAATTAATGTTTGGAAGGGCCTGGCTGCTGGATATAGTGTTTGGGGTTTCCCTGGATGAGACACCACTTGCTTCACACCGGGGTTATGTGGACCGGTTGAGGAAGAATCTGAAGACTCTGTATGAGAGGGCTCAAGTTGTTTCAGGGGTTGGAGCACACAGAAAAAAGAGGAATTATGACCTGAAGGTGAGGATTCAGGACTTTCAACCCAGTGACTGGGTGTTGTTACAGAATCTCGACATTCCCAGGAAGCATAAACTAGTGGACCGGTAGAGTTCCCAGCCTTACCTTATCTGTGAGAAGCTACCTGAGCTGCCAGTGTACCGGATTGACTCAGAGGGGAGCACAGAACCACTGAAGTCATGGCACCAAAATCATATCTTGCCTCTGAATGAGGCAGTACAAGTCCCCCAGCAGCCCACACTGCAACCTGCTAAGCTCTGCTTGTCAAAAAAGGGTCCAGTGACCCAAGCACAGGCCCCTTCGTCTGTGGAAAAGGAGGATGGGGACAGTGATAATGAAGGAGACTGCATGAACTGGTTGTGGCCATCTGAGCACATTGAGGCAGCCCCACCCACGTCTGATGCAAGTATTGGCCCAGGGAAATTAGGCTAGAAGCCCCCAAGTTTGTGCCTCACACTTGGGAGCAGGACAAAGTTCACAGGGAACCTGCAAGAGAGGCCAGTGACCACTCATTGCAGTAGCCAGAGCCCAAGAATGAATGCCCAGCCACAAGGGCCCCCGAGCCTGTTGACCCCTCGCAGGAAGACCCATTCATCCCAGCCAAGCCTAAAGAGCTGAGACCAAAAGGGGCTATACATTCCCCGCAGAGACTGACATATGATACTCTAGGCGACAGCATGGAGGAGAAGGTATTCACCACTAGACGGACCACAGAAGTCCAACTGCAGGTCAATAGAGACAATGGGGAAAGAGACTCCTGACCCATCCCTCAACACACCCACAGATCCTATTAGTAAGAAGTGCTATAGGATTAACATCACCTCACTGGACACATTTAATGAACATAGACTGTGGGTGAACTGTCCCTCACTCTGGGGGACCAAAGATTTTTGAGTTGGGAGAGTATGCAGCGGGGGTGCTGGAGCGGCAACACTCATTTCTGAGCGCTGAATCTCCAGCCAGCCAGCAGATCAGTGCTGGGCAGCTGGGTGGTGGCAGGCTGCAGGCATCCTGGGGCCCAATCCAGTCAGCTGGGCAGTGGCCAGCTGTGGGTGTCCCAGGGCCCTATCCAGGGCTCAGAATCAGTGGCTGGCCATGGACATCCTGGGACCACAGTGGTTATCTGGCGGCCAAATGCAGGCACCCAGGGGGGCAGCACTCGGCCAGAAGCTGAATACGAATGGCTTGGGTTGACCGCCAGGTGAAGAAACTACCTGGAAATTAGGCGGGAGGGGGCAGCACAGGAGAAGATAAAAAGGGGTAGTACAATATATTGGAGAGGTTTAGAGTTGAGCCCAGAAAACACCTCATGTCAAAGCTGATCCAAATTCTATCCCTACTAATCCCTAATAATCCCTAATCCCTATCCCTAATTTTCCCCGCAGCTTGAAAACAGAAATGGAATGGAGGGGGTGGAATCCTTGGGGGGAGGGGGGAGGGGTTGAGGAATCAAGCAAGCCAGCTGGACCCTCTGAAAGTTCCTTTACTTTAAGACTTCCAGTTGATGTCGTGGCACTATTGAACACGAAAAGCAGGGCTCTGTGAACTCACAACCAATCCCTTCATTGGAGGGCCTCGTAAGGGGCTAAAGTCGCCCTGTAGGGGTGATGAAGAGTGGAGAGGTGCGCTGCAGGTCGCAGAGAGTGGTGGCTCTCCTGCTTGATCCAGGGCTAACTCCATCTCATCTGACAATGAAGAGGAGAGGCAGCCATTCTGCAGGATCGGATCCTGCCTCATACATCCTCACGGCCGATTCGCTCCCACAGAGAGGGGCTTCTCCGGGTGCCGTCCACTAGACTGTGTCAGCGGGCGACACCCAGGGGAAGGGCGCTCTCTGTGGCGGGCCCGGCCCTCTGGAACGACCTTCCCCCCGACATCAGGACAACTACGGACCTCCGCTCCTTCCGTCTTAAATTAAAAACTTACTTTTTCCGTCTGGCCGGCCTGGGATAGCCTCCTTGCCTTGGGATTTTATAGAATAGGTTTTAGCTTAATTGGGATTTTAGCACAGGGTTTATTTAATTGGTTCTTAAATTTTGTTGGTATATTTATTGTTGTTTGCTATTTATTGCTTTTATGCTACCTGTGCACCGCCCCGAGTCCCCATGGGGAGAGGGGGCGGTCTAGAAATAATAAATTTCATTTCATTTCATTTCATTTCATTTCATTTCATTTCATTTCATTTCATTATGGCTGCTGTAAAGCTGGGGCAGCTGAAGAAACAAAGAATGTGCTGGAGTGGTGTGAATGAACAGCGACTGGAACTGGGTACGGTGACTTTTTTTTAACCTGAAACCTAGTCCTCCTTTTGGGGTCTGTTTTTCGCCCCTCCAGCAGCACCTCCAATCACCTTCAGCCACAGGAAAACGTCAAATCAAAAAGCCACTACCTAGTTCTCCTTTTGGTGTCTTTGTTTCCCAAGGCCAGCAGCACCTCCATTCACCTTCAGCCACAGGAAAAGGTCAAATCAAATAGCCACTACCTAGTCCTCCTTTTGGTGTCTTTGTTTCCCCCCGCCAGCAGCACCTCCAATCACCTTCAGCCACCGGAATATGTCAGATGAAATATCCACTACCTAGTCCTCCTTTTGGTGTCTTTGTTTCCCCCTGCCAGCAGCACCTCCAATCACCTTCAGTCACAGGAAAACGTCAAATGAAATAGCCACTACCTAGTCCTCCTTTGGTGTCTGTTTTTCGCCCCTCCAGCAGCACCTCCAGTCACCTTCAGCCACAGGAAAAGGTCAAATCAAATAGCCACTACCTAGTCCTCCTTTTTGTGTCTTTGTTTCCCTTTGACAGCAGCACCTCCAATCACCTTCAGCCACAGGAAAAGGTCAAATCAAATAGCCACTACCTAGTCCTCCTTTTGGTGTCTGTTTTTCGCCCCTTGACAGCAGCACCTCCAATCACCTTCAGCCACAGGAAAATGTCAAATCAAATAGCCACTACCTAGTCCTCCTTTTGGTGTTTTTGTTTTCCCCCGCCAGCAGCACCTCCAATCACTTTCAGCCACAGGAAAAGGTCAAATCAAATAGCCACTACCTAGTCCTCCTTTTGGTGTCTTTGCTTCCCCCTGCCAGCAGCACCTCCAATCACCTTCAGTCACAGGAAAAGGTCAAATGAAATAGCCACTATCTAGTCCTCCTTTTGGTGTCTTTGTTTCCCCCCGCCAGCAGCACCTCCAATCACCTTCTGTCACAGGAAAAGGTCATATTAAATAGCCACTATCTAGTCCTCCTTTTGGTGTCTTTGTTTCCCCCCGCCAGCAGCACCTCCAATCACCTTCTGTCACAGGAAAAGGTCATATTAAATAGACACTATCTAGTCCTCCTTTTGGTGTCTTTGTTTCCCCCCTCCAGCAGCACCTCCAATCACCTTCAGCCACCGGAATATGTCAGATGAAATAGCCACTACCTAGTCCTCCTTTTGGTGTTTTTGTTTCCCCCCACCCCTGCCAGCAGCACCTCCAATCACCTTCAGCCAAAGGAAAATGTCAAATCAAATAGCCACTACCTAGTCCTCCTTTTGGTGTCTTTGCTTCCCCCTGCCAGCAGCACCTCCAATCACCTTCAGTTACAGGAAAAGGTCAAATGAAATAGCCACTATCTAGTCCTCCTTTTGGTGTCTTTGCTTCCCACCCGCCAGCAGCACCTCCAATCACCTTCAGTCACAGGAAAATGTCAAATCAAATAGCCACTACCTAGTCCTCCTTTTGGTGTCTTTGCTTCCCCCTGCCAGCAGCACCTCCAATCACCTTCAGCCACCGGAATATGTCAGATGAAATAGCCACTACCTAGTCCTCCTTTTGGTGTCTTTGTTTCCCCCTGCCAGCAGCACCTCCAATCACCTTCAGTCACAGGAAAACGTCAAATGAAATAGCCACAACCTAGTCCTCCTTTGGTGTCTGTTTTTTGCCCCTCCAGCAGCACCTCCAATCACCTTCAGCCACAGGAAAAGGTCAAATCAAATAGCCACTACCTAGTTCTCCTTTTGGTGTCTTTGTTTCCCCAGGCCAGCAGCACCTCCATTCACCTTCAGCCACAGGAAAAGGTCAAATGAAATAGCCACTACCTAGTCCTCCTTTTGGTGTCTTTGTTTCCCCTTGACAGCAGAACCTGCAATCACCTTCAGCCACAAGAAAAGGTCAAATGAAATAGCCACTACCTAGTCCTCCTTTTGGTGTCTTTGTTTCCCCTCGCCAGCAGCACCTCCAATCACCTTCAGCCACAGGTAAAGATCAAATCAAATATCCACTACCTAGTCCTCTTTTTGGTGTTTCCCCCCCCTCCATCAGCACCTCCAATCACCTTCAGCCACAGGTAAATGTCAAATGAAATAGCCACTACCTACTCTTCCTTTTGGTGTCTTTGTTTCCCCAGGCCAGCAGCACCTCCATTCACCTTCAGCCACAGGAAAAGGTCAAATGAAATAGCCACTACCTAGTCCTCCTTTTGGTGTCTTTGTTTCCCCTTGACAGCAGAACCTGCAATCACCTTCAGCCACAAGAAAAGGTCAAATGAAATAGCCACTACCTAGTCCTCCTTTTGGTGTCTTTGTTTCCCCCCGCCAGCAGCACCTCCAGTCACCTTCAGCCACAGTTAAAGGTCAAATGAAATAGCCACTACCTACTCCTCCTTTTGGTGTCTTTGTTTCCCCCTTCCAGCAGCACCTCCAATCACCTTCAGCCACCGGAATATGTCAGATGAAATAGCCACTACCTAGTCCTCCTTTTGGTGTCTTTGCTTCCCCCCGCCAGCAGCACCTCCAATCACCTTCAGTCAAAGGAAAAGGTCAAATGAAATAGCCACTATCTAGTCCTCCTTTTGGTGTCTTTGCTTCCCCCCCGCCAGCAGCACCTCCAATCACCTTCAGTCACAGGAAAAGGTCAAATGAAATAGCCACTATCTAGTCCTCCTTTTGGTGTTTTTGTTTCCCCCCGCCAGCAGCACCTCCAATCACCTTCAGCCACCGGAATATGTCAGATGAAATAGCCACTACCTAGTCCTCCTTTTGGTGTCTTTGTTTCCCCCTGCCAGCAGCACCTCCAATCACCTTCAGTCACAGGAAAACGTCAAATGAAATAGCCACAACCTAGTCCTCCTTTGATGTCTGTTTTTTGCCCCTCCAGCAGCACCTCCAATCACCTTCAGCCACAGGAAAAGGTCAAATCAAATACCCACTACCTAGTTCTCCTTTTGGTGTCTTTGTTTCCCCAGGCCAGCAGCACCTCCATTCACCTTCAGCCACAGGAAAAGGTCAAATGAAATAGCCACTACCTAGTCCTCCTTTTGGTCTCTTTGTTTCCCCTTGAAGGCAGAACCTGCAATCACCTTCAGCCACAGGAAAATGTCAAATCAAATAGCCACTACCTAGTCCTCCTTTTGGTGTTTTTGTTTTCCCCCGCCAGCAGCACCTCCAATCACTTTCAGCCACAGGAAAAGGTCAAATCAAATAGCCACTACCTAGTCCTCCTTTTGGTGTCTTTGCTTCCCCCTGCCAGCAGCACCTCCAATCACCTTCAGTCACAGGAAAAGGTCAAATGAAATAGCCACTATCTAGTCCTCCTTTTGGTGTCTTTGTTTCCCCCCGCCAGCAGCACCTCCAATCACCTTCTGTCACAGGAAAAGGTCATATTAAATAGCCACTATCTAGTCCTCCTTTTGGTGTCTTTGTTTCCCCCCGCCAGCAGCACCTCCAATCACCTTCTGTCACAGGAAAAGGTCATATTAAATAGACACTATCTAGTCCTCCTTTTGGTGTCTTTGTTTCCCCCCTCCAGCAGCACCTCCAATCACCTTCAGCCACCGGAATATGTCAGATGAAATAGCCACTACCTAGTCCTCCTTTTGGTGTTTTTGTTTCCCCCCACCCCTGCCAGCAGCACCTCCAATCACCTTCAGCCAAAGGAAAATGTCAAATCAAATAGCCACTACCTAGTCCTCCTTTTGGTGTCTTTGCTTCCCCCTGCCAGCAGCACCTCCAATCACCTTCAGTTACAGGAAAAGGTCAAATGAAATAGCCACTATCTAGTCCTCCTTTTGGTGTCTTTGCTTCCCCCCCGCCAGCAGCACCTCCAATCACCTTCAGTCACAGGAAAATGTCAAATGAAATAGCCACTATCTAGTCCTCCTTTTGGTGTTTTTGTTTCCCCCCGCCAGCAGCACCTCCAATCACCTTCAGCCACCGGAATATGTCAGATGAAATAGCCACTACCTAGTCCTCCTTTTGGTGTCTTTGTTTCCCCCTGCCAGCAGCACCTCCAATCACCTTCAGTCACAGGAAAACGTCAAATGAAATAGCCACAACCTAGTCCTCCTTTGGTGTCTGTTTTTTGCCCCTCCAGCAGCACCTCCAATCACCTTCAGCCACAGGAAAAGGTCAAATCAAATAGCCACTACCTAGTTCTCCTTTTGGTGTCTTTGTTTCCCCAGGCCAGCAGCACCTCCATTCACCTTCAGCCACAGGAAAAGGTCAAATGAAATAGCCACTACCTAGTCCTCCTTTTGGTGTCTTTGTTTCCCCTTGACAGCAGAACCTGCAATCACCTTCAGCCACAAGAAAAGGTCAAATGAAATAGCCACTACCTAGTCCTCCTTTTGGTGTCTTTGTTTCCCCTCGCCAGCAGCACCTCCAATCACCTTCAGCCACAGGTAAAGATCAAATCAAATATCCACTACCTAGTCCTCTTTTTGGTGTTTCCCCCCCCTCCAGCAGCACCTCCAATCACCTTCAGCCACAGGTAAATGTCAAATGAAATAGCCACTACCTACTCTTCCTTTTGGTGTCTTTGTTTCCCCAGGCCAGCAGCACCTCCATTCACCTTCAGCCACAGGAAAAGGTCAAATGAAATAGCCACTACCTAGTCCTCCTTTTGGTGTCTTTGTTTCCCCTTGACAGCAGAACCTGCAATCACCTTCAGCCACAAGAAAAGGTCAAATGAAATAGCCACTACCTAGTCCTCCTTTTTGTGTCTTTGTTTCCCCCCGCCAGCAGCACCTCCAGTCACCTTCAGCCACAGTTAAAGGTCAAATGAAATAGCCACTACCTACTCCTCCTTTTGGTGTCTTTGTTTCCCCCTTCCAGCAGCACCTCCAATCACCTTCAGCCACCGGAATATGTCAGATGAAATAGCCACTACCTAGTCCTCCTTTTGGTGTCTTTGCTTCCCCCCGCCAGCAGCACCTCCAATCACCTTCAGTCAAAGGAAAAGGTCAAATGAAATAGCCACTATCTAGTCCTCCTTTTGGTGTCTTTGCTTCCCCCCCGCCAGCAGCACCTCCAATCACCTTCAGTCACAGGAAAAGGTCAAATGAAATAGCCACTATCTAGTCCTCCTTTTGGTGTTTTTGTTTCCCCCCGCCAGCAGCACCTCCAATCACCTTCAGCCACCGGAATATGTCAGATGAAATAGCCACTACCTAGTCCTCCTTTTGGTGTCTTTGTTTCCCCCTGCCAGCAGCACCTCCAATCACCTTCAGTCACAGGAAAACGTCAAATGAAATAGCCACAACCTAGTCCTCCTTTGATGTCTGTTTTTTGCCCCTCCAGCAGCACCTCCAATCACCTTCAGCCACAGGAAAAGGTCAAATCAAATACCCACTACCTAGTTCTCCTTTTGGTGTCTTTGTTTCCCCAGGCCAGCAGCACCTCCATTCACCTTCAGCCACAGGAAAAGGTCAAATGAAATAGCCACTACCTAGTCCTCCTTTTGGTCTCTTTGTTTCCCCTTGACAGCAGAACCTGCAATCACCTTCAGCCACAGGAAAATGTCAAATCAAATAGCCACTACCTAGTCCTCCTTTTGGTGTTTTTGTTTTCCCCCGCCAGCAGCACCTCCAATCACTTTCAGCCACAGGAAAAGGTCAAATCAAATAGCCACTACCTAGTCCTCCTTTTGGTGTCTTTGCTTCCGCCTGCCAGCAGCACCTCCAATCACCTTCAGTCACAGGAAAAGGTCAAATGAAATAGCCACTATCTAGTCCTCCTTTTGGTGTCTTTGTTTCCCCCCGCCAGCAGCACCTCCAATCACCTTCTGTCACAGGAAAAGGTCATATTAAATAGCCACTATCTAGTCCTCCTTTTGGTGTCTTTGTTTCCCCCCGCCAGCAGCACCTCCAATCACCTTCTGTCACAGGAAAAGGTCATATTAAATAGACACTATCTAGTCCTCCTTTTGGTGTCTTTGTTTCCCCCCTCCAGCAGCACCTCCAATCACCTTCAGCCACAGGTAAATGTCAAATGAAATAGCCACTACCTACTCTTCCTTTTGGTGTCTTTGTTTCCCCAGGCCAGCAGCACCTCCATTCACCTTCAGCCACAGGAAAAGGTCAAATGAAATAGCCACTACCTAGTCCTCCTTTTGGTGTCTTTGTTTCCCCTTGACAGCAGAACCTGCAATCACCTTCAGCCACAAGAAAAGGTCAAATGAAATAGCCACTACCTAGTCCTCCTTTTGGTGTCTTTGTTTCCCCCCGCCAGCAGCACCTCCAGTCACCTTCAGCCACAGTTAAAGGTCAAATGAAATAGCCACTACCTACTCCTCCTTTTGGTGTCTTTGTTTCCCCCTTCCAGCAGCACCTCCAATCACCTTCAGCCACCGGAATATGTCAGATGAAATAGCCACTACCTAGTCCTCCTTTTGGTGTCTTTGCTTCCCCCCGCCAGCAGCACCTCCAATCACCTTCAGTCAAAGGAAAAGGTCAAATGAAATAGCCACTATCTAGTCCTCCTTTTGGTGTCTTTGCTTCCCCCCCGCCAGCAGCACCTCCAATCACCTTCAGTCACAGGAAAACGTCAAATGAAATAGCCACAACCTAGTCCTCCTTTGATGTCTGTTTTTTGCCCCTCCAGCAGCACCTCCAATCACCTTCAGCCACAGGAAAAGGTCAAATCAAATACCCACTACCTAGTTCTCCTTTTGGTGTCTTTGTTTCCCCAGGCCAGCAGCACCTCCATTCACCTTCAGCCACAGGAAAAGGTCAAATGAAATAGCCACTACCTAGTCCTCCTTTTGGTCTCTTTGTTTCCCCTTGACAGCAGAACCTGCAATCACCTTCAGCCACAGGAAAATGTCAAATCAAATAGCCACTACCTAGTCCTCCTTTTGGTGTTTTTGTTTTCCCCCGCCAGCAGCACCTCCAATCACTTTCAGCCACAGGAAAAGGTCAAATCAAATAGCCACTACCTAGTCCTCCTTTTGGTGTCTTTGCTTCCCCCTGCCAGCAGCACCTCCAATCACCTTCAGTCACAGGAAAAGGTCAAATGAAATAGCCACTATCTAGTCCTCCTTTTGGTGTCTTTGTTTCCCCCCGCCAGCAGCACCTCCAATCACCTTCTGTCACAGGAAAAGGTCATATTAAATAGCCACTATCTAGTCCTCCTTTTGGTGTCTTTGTTTCCCCCCGCCAGCAGCACCTCCAATCACCTTCTGTCACAGGAAAAGGTCATATTAAATAGACACTATCTAGTCCTCCTTTTGGTGTCTTTGTTTCCCCCCTCCAGCAGCACCTCCAATCACCTTCAGCCACCGGAATATGTCAGATGAAATAGCCACTACCTAGTCCTCCTTTTGGTGTTTTTGTTTCCCCCCACCCCTGCCAGCAGCACCTCCAATCACCTTCAGCCAAAGGAAAATGTCAAATCAAATAGCCACTACCTAGTCCTCCTTTTGGTGTCTTTGCTTCCCCCTGCCAGCAGCACCTCCAATCACCTTCAGTTACAGGAAAAGGTCAAATGAAATAGCCACTATCTAGTCCTCCTTTTGGTGTCTTTGCTTCCCCCCCGCCAGCAGCACCTCCAATCACCTTCAGTCACAGGAAAATGTCAAATGAAATAGCCACTATCTAGTCCTCCTTTTGGTGTTTTTGTTTCCCCCCGCCAGCAGCACCTCCAATCACCTTCAGCCACCGGAATATGTCAGATGAAATAGCCACTACCTAGTCCTCCTTTTGGTGTCTTTGTTTCCCCCTGCCAGCAGCACCTCCAATCACCTTCAGTCACAGGAAAACGTCAAATGAAATAGCCACAACCTAGTCCTCCTTTGGTGTCTGTTTTTTGCCCCTCCAGCAGCACCTCCAATCACCTTCAGCCACAGGAAAAGGTCAAATCAAATAGCCACTACCTAGTTCTCCTTTTGGTGTCTTTGTTTCCCCAGGCCAGCAGCACCTCCATTCACCTTCAGCCACAGGAAAAGGTCAAATGAAATAGCCACTACCTAGTCCTCCTTTTGGTGTCTTTGTTTCCCCTTGACAGCAGAACCTGCAATCACCTTCAGCCACAAGAAAAGGTCAAATGAAATAGCCACTACCTAGTCCTCCTTTTGGTGTCTTTGTTTCCCCTCGCCAGCAGCACCTCCAATCACCTTCAGCCACAGGTAAAGATCAAATCAAATATCCACTACCTAGTCCTCTTTTTGGTGTTTCCCCCCCCCCTCCAGCAGCACCTCCAATCACCTTCAGCCACAGGTAAATGTCAAATGAAATAGCCACTACCTACTCTTCCTTTTGGTGTCTTTGTTTCCCCAGGCCAGCAGCACCTCCATTCACCTTCAGCCACAGGAAAAGGTCAAATGAAATAGCCACTACCTAGTCCTCCTTTTGGTGTCTTTGTTTCCCCTTGACAGCAGAACCTGCAATCACCTTCAGCCACAAGAAAAGGTCAAATGAAATAGCCACTACCTAGTCCTCCTTTTGGTGTCTTTGTTTCCCCCCGCCAGCAGCACCTCCAGTCACCTTCAGCCACAGTTAAAGGTCAAATGAAATAGCCACTACCTACTCCTCCTTTTGGTGTCTTTGTTTCCCCCTTCCAGCAGCACCTCCAATCACCTTCAGCCACCGGAATATGTCAGATGAAATAGCCACTACCTAGTCCTCCTTTTGGTGTCTTTGCTTCCCCCCGCCAGCAGCACCTCCAATCACCTTCAGTCAAAGGAAAAGGTCAAATGAAATAGCCACTATCTAGTCCTCCTTTTGGTGTCTTTGCTTCCCCCCCGCCAGCAGCACCTCCAATCACCTTCAGTCACAGGAAAAGGTCAAATGAAATAGCCACTATCTAGTCCTCCTTTTGGTGTTTTTGTTTCCCCCCGCCAGCAGCACCTCCAATCACCTTCAGCCACCGGAATATGTCAGATGAAATAGCCACTACCTAGTCCTCCTTTTGGTGTCTTTGTTTCCCCCTGCCAGCAGCACCTCCAATCACCTTCAGTCACAGGAAAACGTCAAATGAAATAGCCACAACCTAGTCCTCCTTTGATGTCTGTTTTTTGCCCCTCCAGCAGCACCTCCAATCACCTTCAGCCACAGGAAAAGGTCAAATCAAATACCCACTACCTAGTTCTCCTTTTGGTGTCTTTGTTTCCCCAGGCCAGCAGCACCTCCATTCACCTTCAGCCACAGGAAAAGGTCAAATGAAATAGCCACTACCTAGTCCTCCTTTTGGTCTCTTTGTTTCCCCTTGACAGCAGAACCTGCAATCACCTTCAGCCACAGGAAAATGTCAAATCAAATAGCCACTACCTAGTCCTCCTTTTGGTGTTTTTGTTTCCCCCCACCAGCAGCACCTCCAATCACTTTCAGCCACAGGAAAAGGTCAAATCAAATAGCCACTACCTAGTCCTCCTTTTGGTGTCTTTGCTTCCCCCTGCCAGCAGCACCTCCAATCACCTTCAGTCACAGGAAAAGGTCAAATGAAATAGCCACTATCTAGTCCTCCTTTTGGTGTCTTTGTTTCCCCCCGCCAGCAGCACCTCCAATCACCTTCTGTCACAGGAAAAGGTCATATTAAATAGCCACTATCTAGTCCTCCTTTTGGTGTCTTTGTTTCCCCCCGCCAGCAGCACCTCCAATCACCTTCTGTCACAGGAAAAGGTCATATTAAATAGACACTATCTAGTCCTCCTTTTGGTGTCTTTGTTTCCCCCCTCCAGCAGCACCTCCAATCACCTTCAGCCACCGGAATATGTCAGATGAAATAGCCACTACCTAGTCCTCCTTTTGGTGTTTTTATTTCCCCCCACCCCTGCCAGCAGCACCTCCAATCACCTTCAGCCAAAGGAAAATGTCAAATCAAATAGCCACTACCTAGTCCTCCTTTTGGTGTCTTTGCTTCCCCCTGCCAGCAGCACCTCCAATCACCTTCAGTTACAGGAAAAGGTCAAATGAAATAGCCACTATCTAGTCCTCCTTTTGGTGTCTTTGCTTCCCCCCCGCCAGCAGCACCTCCAATCACCTTCAGTCACAGGAAAATGTCAAATGAAATAGCCACTATCTAGTCCTCCTTTTGGTGTCTTTGTTTCCCCCTTCCAGCAGCACCTCCAATCACCTTCAGCCACCGGAATATGTCAGATGAAATAGACACTACCTAGTCCTCCTTTTGGTGTCTTTGCTTCCCCCCGCCAGCAGCACCTCCAATCACCTTCAGTCAAAGGAAAAGGTCAAATGAAATAGCCACTATCTAGTCCTCCTTTTGGTGTCTTTGCTTCCCCCCCGCCAGCAGCACCTCCAATCACCTTCAGTCACAGGAAAAGGTCAAATGAAATAGCCACTATCTAGTCCTCCTTTTGGTGTCTTTGTTTCCCCCTGCCAGCGGCACCTCCAATCACCTTCAGTCACAGGAAAATGTCAAATCAAATACCCACTACCTAGTTCTCCTTTTGGTGTCTTTGTTTCCCCAGGCCAGCAGCACCTCCATTCACCTTCAGCCACAGGAAAAGGTCAAATGAAATAGCCACTACCTAGTCCTCCTTTTGGTCTCTTTGTTTCCCCTTGACAGCAGAACCTGCAATCACCTTCAGCCACAGGAAAATGTCAAATCAAATAGCCACTACCTAGTCCTCCTTTTGGTGTTTTTGTTTTCCCCCGCCAGCAGCACCTCCAATCACTTTCAGCCACAGGAAAATGTCAAATCAAATAGCCACTACCTAGTCCTCCTTTTGGTGTCTTTGCCAGCAGCACCTCCAATCACCTTCAGTTACAGGAAAAGGTCAAATGAAATAGCCACTATCTAGTCCTCCTTTTGGTGTCTTTGCTTCCCCCCAACAGCAGCACCTCCAATCACCTTCAGCCACCGGAATATGTCAGATGAAATAGCCACTACCTAGTCCTCCTTTTGGTGTTTTTGTTTCCCCCCACCCCTGCCAGCAGCACCTCCAATCACCTTCAGCCAAAGGAAAATGTCAAATCAAATAGCCACTACCTAGTCCTCCTTTTGGTGTCTTTGCTTCCCCCTGCCAGCAGCACCTCCAATCACCTTCAGTTACAGGAAAAGGTCAAATGAAATAGCCACTATCTAGTCCTCCTTTTGGTGTCTTTGCTTCCCCCCCGCCAGCAGCACCTCCAATCACCTTCAGTCACAGGAAAATGTCAAATGAAATAGCCACTATCTAGTCCTCCTTTTGGTGTTTTTGTTTCCCCCCGCCAGCAGCACCTCCAATCACCTTCAGCCACCGGAATATGTCAGATGAAATAGCCACTACCTAGTCCTCCTTTTGGTGTCTTTGTTTCCCCCTGCCAGCAGCACCTCCAATCACCTTCAGTCACAGGAAAACGTCAAATGAAATAGCCACAACCTAGTCCTCCTTTTGGTGTCTTTGCTTCCCCCCCGCCAGCAGCACCTCCAATCACCTTCAGTCACAAGAAAATGTCAAATGAAATAGCCACTATCTAGTCCTCCTTTTGGTGTCTTTGTTTCCCCCTTCCAGCAGCACCTCCAATCACCTTCAGCCACCGGAATATGTCAGATGAAATAGCCACTACCTAGTCCTCCTTTTGGTGTCTTTGCTTCCCCCCGCCAGCAGCACCTCCAATCACCTTCAGTCAAAGGAAAAGGTCAAATGAAATAGCCACTATCTAGTCCTCCTTTTGGTGTCTTTGCTTCCCCCCCGCCAGCAGCACCTCCAATCACCTTCAGTCACAGGAAAAGGTCAAATGAAATAGCCACTATCTAGTCCTCCTTTTGGTGTTTTTGTTTCCCCCCGCCAGCAGCACCTCCAATCACCTTCAGCCACCGGAATATGTCAGATGAAATAGCCACTACCTAGTCCTCCTTTTGGTGTCTTTGTTTCCCCCTGCCAGCAGCACCTCCAATCACCTTCAGTCACAGGAAAACGTCAAATGAAATAGCCACAACCTAGTCCTCCTTTGGTGTCTGTTTTTTGCCCCTCCAGCAGCACCTCCAATCACCTTCAGCCACAGGAAAAGGTCAAATCAAATACCCACTACCTAGTTCTCCTTTTGGTGTCTTTGTTTCCCCAGGCCAGCAGCACCTCCATTCACCTTCAGCCACAGGAAAAGGTCAAATGAAATAGCCACTACCTAGTCCTCCTTTTGGTCTCTTTGTTTCCCCTTGACAGCAGAACCTGCAATCACCTTCAGCCACAGGAAAATGTCAAATCAAATAGCCACTACCTAGTCCTCCTTTTGGTGTTTTTGTTTTCCCCCGCCAGCAGCACCTCCAATCACTTTCAGCCACAGGAAAAGGTCAAATCAAATAGCCACTACCTAGTCCTCCTTTTGGTGTCTTTGCTTCCCCCTGCCAGCAGCACCTCCAATCACCTTCAGTCACAGGAAAAGGTCAAATGAAATAGCCGCTATCTAGTCCTCCTTTTGGTGTCTTTGTTTCCCCCTGCCAGCAGCACCTCCAATCACCTTCTGTCACAGGAAAAGGTCATATTAAATAGCCACTATCTAGTCCTCCTTTTGGTGTCTTTGTTTCCCCCCGCCAGCAGCACCTCCAATCACCTTCTGTCACAGGAAAAGGTCATATTAAATAGACACTATCTAGTCCTCCTTTTGGTGTCTTTGTTTCCCCCCCCGCCAGCAGCACCTCCAATCACCTTCAGCCACCGGAATATGTCAGATGAAATAGCCACTACCTAGTCCTCCTTTTGGTGTTTTTGTTTCCCCCCACCCCTGCCAGCAGCACCTCCAATCACCTTCAGCCAAAGGAAAATGTCAAATCAAATAGCCATTACCTAGTCCTCCTTTTGTGTCTTTGCTTCCCCCTGCCAGCAGCACCTCCAATCACCTTCAGTTACAGGAAAAGGTCAAATGAAATAGCCACTATCTAGTCCTCCTTTTTGGTGTCTTTGCTTCCCCCCCGCCAGCAGCACCTCCAATCACCTTCAGTCACAGGAAAATGTCAAATGAAATAGCCACTATCTAGTCCTCCTTTTGGTGTTTTTGTTTCCCCCCGCCAGCAGCACCTCCAATCACCTTCAGCCACCGGAATATGTCAGATGAAATAGCCACTACCTAGTCCTCCTTTTGGTGTCTTTGTTTCCCCCTGCCAGCAGCACCTCCAATCACCTTCAGTCACAGGAAAACGTCAAATGAAATAGCCACAACCTAGTCCTCCTTTGGTGTCTGTTTTTTGCCCCTCCAGCAGCACCTCCAATCACCTTCAGCCACAGGAAAAGGTCAAATCAAATAGCCACTACCTAGTTCTCCTTTTGGTGTCTTTGTTTCCCCAGGCCAGCAGCACCTCCATTCACCTTCAGCCACAGGAAAAGGTCAAATGAAATAGCCACTACCTAGTCCTCCTTTTGGTGTCTTTGTTTCCCCTTGACAGCAGAACCTGCAATCACCTTCAGCCACAAGAAAAGGTCAAATGAAATAGCCACTACCTAGTCCTCCTTTTGGTGTCTTTGTTTCCCCTCGCCAGCAGCACCTCCAATCACCTTCAGCCACAGGTAAAGATCAAATCAAATATCCACTACCTAGTCCTCTTTTTGGTGTTTCCCCCCCCTCCAGCAGCACCTCCAATCACCTTCAGCCACAGGTAAATGTCAAATGAAATAGCCACTACCTACTCTTCCTTTTGGTGTCTTTGTTTCCCCAGGCCAGCAGCACCTCCATTCACCTTCAGCCACAGGAAAAGGTCAAATGAAATAGCCACTACCTAGTCCTCCTTTTGGTGTCTTTGTTTCCCCTTGACAGCAGAACCTGCAATCACCTTCAGCCACAAGAAAAGGTCAAATGAAATAGCCACTACCTAGTCCTCCTTTTGGTGTCTTTGTTTCCCCTCGCCAGCAGCACCTCCAATCACCTTCAGCCACAGGTAAAGATCAAATCAAATATCCACTACCTAGTCCTCTTTTTGGTGTTTCCCCCCCCTCCAGCAGCACCTCCAATCACCTTCAGCCACAGGTAAATGTCAAATGAAATAGCCACTACCTACTCTTCCTTTTGGTGTCTTTGTTTCCCCAGGCCAGCAGCACCTCCATTCACCTTCAGTCACAGGAAAATGTCAAATGAAATAGCCACTATCTAGTCCTCCTTTTGGTGTTTTTGTTTCCCCCCGCCAGCAGCACCTCCAATCACCTTCTGTCACAGGAAAAGGTCATATTAAATAGCCACTATCTAGTCCTCCTTTTGGTGTCTTTGTTTCCCCCCGCCAGCAGCACCTCCAATCACCTTCTGTCACAGGAAAAGGTCATATTAAATAGACACTATCTAGTCCTCCTTTTGGTGTCTTTGTTTCCCCCCTCCAGCAGCACCTCCAATCACCTTCAGCCACCGGAATATGTCAGATGAAATAGCCACTACCTAGTCCTCCTTTTGGTGTTTTTATTTCCCCCCACCCCTGCCAGCAGCACCTCCAATCACCTTCAGCCAAAGGAAAATGTCAAATCAAATAGCCACTACCTAGTCCTCCTTTTGGTGTCTTTGCTTCCCCCTGCCAGCAGCACCTCCAATCACCTTCAGTTACAGGAAAAGGTCAAATGAAATAGCCACTATCTAGTCCTCCTTTTGGTGTCTTTGCTTCCCCCCCGCCAGCAGCACCTCCAATCACCTTCAGTCACAGGAAAATGTCAAATGAAATAGCCACTATCTAGTCCTCCTTTTGGTGTTTTTGTTTCCCCCCGCCAGCAGCACCTCCAATCACCTTCAGCCACCGGAATATGTCAGATGAAATAGCCACTACCTAGTCCTCCTTTTGGTGTCTTTGCTTCCCCCCCGCCAGCAGCACCTCCAATCACCTTCAGTCACAGGAAAATGTCAAATGAAATAGCCACTATCTAGTCCTCCTTTTGGTGTCTTTGTTTCCCCCTTCCAGCAGCACCTCCAATCACCTTCAGCCACCGGAATATGTCAGATGAAATAGCCACTACCTAGTCCTCCTTTTGGTGTCTTTGCTTCCCCCCGCCAGCAGCACCTCCAATCACCTTCAGTCAAAGGAAAAGGTCAAATGAAATAGCCACTATCTAGTCCTCCTTTTGGTGTCTTTGCTTCCCCCCCGCCAGCAGCACCTCCAATCACCTTCAGTCACAGGAAAAGGTCAAATGAAATAGCCACTATCTAGTCCTCCTTTTGGTGTTTTTGTTTCCCCCCGCCAGCAGCACCTCCAATCACCTTCAGCCACCGGAATATGTCAGATGAAATAGCCACTACCTAGTCCTCCTTTTGGTGTCTTTGTTTCCCCCTGCCAGCAGCACCTCCAATCACCTTCAGTCACAGGAAAACGTCAAATGAAATAGCCACAACCTAGTCCTCCTTTGGTGTCTGTTTTTTGCCCCTCCAGCAGCACCTCCAATCACCTTCAGCCACAGGAAAAGGTCAAATCAAATACCCACTACCTAGTTCTCCTTTTGGTGTCTTTGTTTCCCCAGGCCAGCAGCACCTCCATTCACCTTCAGCCACAGGAAAAGGTCAAATGAAATAGCCACTACCTAGTCCTCCTTTTGGTCTCTTTGTTTCCCCTTGACAGCAGAACCTGCAATCACCTTCAGCCACAGGAAAATGTCAAATCAAATAGCCACTACCTAGTCCTCCTTTTGGTGTTTTTGTTTTCCCCCGCCAGCAGCACCTCCAATCACTTTCAGCCACAGGAAAATGTCAAATCAAATAGCCACTACCTAGTCCTCCTTTTGGTGTCTTTGCTTCCCCCTGCCAGCAGCACCTCCAATCACCTTCAGTTACAGGAAAAGGTCAAATGAAATAGCCACTATCTAGTCCTCCTTTTGGTGTCTTTGCTTCCCCCCTCCAGCAGCACCTCCAATCACCTTCAGCCACCGGAATATGTCAGATGAAATAGCCACTACCTAGTCCTCCTTTTGGTGTTTTTGTTTCCCACCACCCCTGCCAGCAGCACCTCCAATCACCTTCAGCCAAAGGAAAATGTCAAATCAAATAGCCACTACCTAGTCCTCCTTTTGGTGTCTTTGCTTCCCCCTGCCAGCAGCACCTCCAATCACCTTCAGTTACAGGAAAAGGTCAAATGAAATAGCCACTATCTAGTCCTCCTTTTGGTGTCTTTGCTTCCCCCCCGCCAGCAGCACCTCCAATCACCTTCAGTCACAGGAAAATGTCAAATGAAATAGCCACTATCTAGTCCTCCTTTTGGTGTTTTTGTTTCCCCCCGCCAGCAGCACCTCCAATCACCTTCAGCCACCGGAATATGTCAGATGAAATAGCCACTACCTAGTCCTCCTTTTGGTGTCTTTGTTTCCCCCTGCCAGCAGCACCTCCAATCACCTTCAGTCACAGGAAAACGTCAAATGAAATAGCCACAACCTAGTCCTCCTTTTGGTGTCTTTGCTTCCCCCCCACCAGCAGCACCTCCAATCACCTTCAGTCACAGGAAAATGTCAAATGAAATAGCCACTATCTAGTCTTCCTTTTGGTGTCTTTGTTTCCCCCTTCCAGCAGCACCTCCAATCACCTTCAGCCACCGGAATATGTCAGATGAAATAGCCACTACCTAGTCCTCCTTTTGGTGTCTTTGCTTCCCCCCGCCAGCAGCACCTCCAATCACCTTCAGTCAAAGGAAAAGGTCAAATGAAATAGCCACTATCTAGTCCTCCTTTTGGTGTCTTTGCTTCCCCCCCGCCAGCAGCACCTCCAATCACCTTCAGTCACAGGAAAAGGTCAAATGAAATAGCCACTATCTAGTCCTCCTTTTGGTGTTTTTGTTTCCCCCCGCCAGCAGCACCTCCAATCACCTTCAGCCACCGGAATATGTCAGATGAAATAGCCACTACCTAGTCCTCCTTTTGGTGTCTTTGTTTCCCCCAGCCAGCAGCACCTCCAATCACCTTCAGCCACAGGAAAACGTCAAATGAAATAGCCACAACCTAGTCCTCCTTTGGTGTCTGTTTTTTGCCCCTCCAGCAGCACGTCCAATCACCTTCAGCCACAGGAAAAGGTCAAATCAAATACCCACTACCTAGTTCTCCTTTTGGTGTCTTTGTTTCCCCAGGCCAGCAGCACCTCCATTCACCTTCAGCCACAGGAAAAGGTCAAATGAAATAGCCACTACCTAGTCCTCCTTTTGGTCTCTTTGTTTCCCCTTGACAGCAGAACCTGCAATCACCTTCAGCCACAGGAAAATGTCAAATCAAATAGCCACTACGTAGTCCTCCTTTTGGTGTCTTTGCTTCCCCCTGCCAGCAGCACCTCCAATCACCTTCAGTCACAGGAAAAGGTCAAATGAAATAGCCACTATCTAGTCCTCCTTTTGGTGTCTTTGTTTCCCCCCGCCAGCAGCACCTCCATTCACCTTCAGCCACAGGAAAAGGTCAAATGAAATAGCCACTACCTAGTCCTCCTTTTGGTCTCTTTGTTTCCCCTTGACAGCAGAACCTGCAATCACCTTCAGCCACAGGAAAATGTCAAATCAAATAGCCACTACCTAGTCCTCCTTTTGGTGTCTTTGTTTCCCCTCGCCAGCAGCACCTCCAATCACCTTCAGCCACAGGTAAAGATCAAATCAAATATCCACTACCTAGTCCTCTTTTTGGTGTTCCCCCCCCCTCCAGCAGCACCTCCAATCACCTTCAGCCACAGGTAAATGTCAAATGAAATAGCCACTACCTACTCTTCCTTTTGGTGTCTTTGTTTCCCCAGGCCAGCAGCACCTCCATTCACCTTCAGCCACAGGAAAAGGTCAAATGAAATAGCCACTACCTAGTCCTCCTTTTGGTGTCTTTGTTTCCCCTTGACAGCAGAACCTGCAATCACCTTCAGCCACAAGAAAAGGTCAAATGAAATAGCCACTACCTAGTCCTCCTTTTGGTGTCTTTGTTTCCCCTCGCCAGCAGCACCTCCAATCACCTTCAGCCACAGGTAAAGATCAAATCAAATATCCACTACCTAGTCCTCTTTTTGGTGTTTCCCCCCCCTCCAGCAGCACCTCCAATCACCTTCAGCCACAGGTAAATGTCAAATGAAATAGCCACTACCTACTCTTCCTTTTGGTGTCTTTGTTTCCCCAGGCCAGCAGCACCTCCATTCACCTTCAGTCACAGGAAAATGTCAAATGAAATAGCCACTATCTAGTCCTCCTTTTGGTGTTTTTGTTTCCCCCCGCCAGCAGCACCTCCAATCACCTTCTGTCACAGGAAAAGGTCATATTAAATAGCCACTATCTAGTCCTCCTTTTGGTGTCTTTGTTTCCCCCCGCCAGCAGCACCTCCAATCACCTTCTGTCACAGGAAAAGGTCATATTAAATAGACACTATCTAGTCCTCCTTTTGGTGTCTTTGTTTCCCCCCTCCAGCAGCACCTCCAATCACCTTCAGCCACCGGAATATGTCAGATGAAATAGCCACTACCTAGTCCTCCTTTTGGTGTTTTTATTTCCCCCCCACCCCTGCCAGCAGCACCTCCAATCACCTTCAGCCAAAGGAAAATGTCAAATCAAATAGCCACTACCTAGTCCTCCTTTTGGTGTCTTTGCTTCCCCCTGCCAGCAGCACCTCCAATCACCTTCAGTTACAGGAAAAGGTCAAATGAAATAGCCACTATCTAGTCCTCCTTTTGGTGTCTTTGCTTCCCCCCGGCCAGCAGCACCTCCAATCACCTTCAGTCACAGGAAAATGTCAAATGAAATAGCCACTATCTAGTCCTCCTTTTGGTGTTTTTGTTTCCCCCCGCCAGCAGCACCTCCAATCACCTTCAGCCACCGGAATATGTCAGATGAAATAGCCACTACCTAGTCCTCCTTTTGGTGTCTTTGCTTCCCCCCCGCCAGCAGCACCTCCAATCACCTTCAGTCACAGGAAAATGTCAAATGAAATAGCCACTATCTAGTCCTCCTTTTGGTGTCTTTGTTTCCCCCTTCCAGCAGCACCTCCAATCACCTTCAGCCACCGGAATATGTCAGATGAAATAGCCACTACCTAGTCCTCCTTTTGGTGTCTTTGCTTCCCCCCGCCAGCAGCACCTCCAATCACCTTCAGTCAAAGGAAAAGGTCAAATGAAATAGCCACTATCTAGTCCTCCTTTTGGTGTCTTTGCTTCCCCCCCGCCAGCAGCACCTCCAATCACCTTCAGTCACAGGAAAAGGTCAAATGAAATAGCCACTATCTAGTCCTCCTTTTGGTGTTTTTGTTTCCCCCCGCCAGCAGCACCTCCAATCACCTTCAGCCACCGGAATATGTCAGATGAAATAGCCACTACCTAGTCCTCCTTTTGGTGTCTTTGTTTCCCCCTGCCAGCAGCACCTCCAATCACCTTCAGTCACAGGAAAACGTCAAATGAAATAGCCACAACCTAGTCCTCCTTTGGTGTCTGTTTTTTGCCCCTCCAGCAGCACCTCCAATCACCTTCAGCCACAGGAAAAGGTCAAATCAAATACCCACTACCTAGTTCTCCTTTTGGTGTCTTTGTTTCCCCAGGCCAGCAGCACCTCCATTCACCTTCAGCCACAGGAAAAGGTCAAATGAAATAGCCACTACCTAGTCCTCCTTTTGGTCTCTTTGTTTCCCCTTGACAGCAGAACCTGCAATCACCTTCAGCCACAGGAAAATGTCAAATCAAATAGCCACTACCTAGTCCTCCTTTTGGTGTTTTTGTTTTCCCCCGCCAGCAGCACCTCCAATCACTTTCAGCCACAGGAAAATGTCAAATCAAATAGCCACTACCTAGTCCTCCTTTTGGTGTCTTTGCTTCCCCCTGCCAGCAGCACCTCCAATCACCTTCAGTTACAGGAAAAGGTCAAATGAAATAGCCACTATCTAGTCCTCCTTTTGGTGTCTTTGCTTCCCCCCTCCAGCAGCACCTCCAATCACCTTCAGCCACCGGAATATGTCAGATGAAATAGCCACTACCTAGTCCTCCTTTTGGTGTTTTTGTTTCCCACCACCCCTGCCAGCAGCACCTCCAATCACCTTCAGCCAAAGGAAAATGTCAAATCAAATAGCCACTACCTAGTCCTCCTTTTGGTGTCTTTGCTTCCCCCTGCCAGCAGCACCTCCAATCACCTTCAGTTACAGGAAAAGGTCAAATGAAATAGCCACTATCTAGTCCTCCTTTTGGTGTCTTTGCTTCCCCCCCGCCAGCAGCACCTCCAATCACCTTCAGTCACAGGAAAATGTCAAATGAAATAGCCACTATCTAGTCCTCCTTTTGGTGTTTTTGTTTCCCCCCGCCAGCAGCACCTCCAATCACCTTCAGCCACCGGAATATGTCAGATGAAATAGCCACTACCTAGTCCTCCTTTTGGTGTCTTTGTTTCCCCCTGCCAGCAGCACCTCCAATCACCTTCAGTCACAGGAAAACGTCAAATGAAATAGCCACAACCTAGTCCTCCTTTTGGTGTCTTTGCTTCCCCCCCGCAAGCAGCACCTCCAATCACCTTCAGTCACAGGAAAATGTCAAATGAAATAGCCACTATCTAGTCCTCCTTTTGGTGTCTTTGTTTCCCCCTTCCAGCAGCACCTCCAATCACCTTCAGCCACCGGAATATGTCAGATGAAATAGCCACTACCTAGTCCTCCTTTTGGTGTCTTTGCTTCCCCCCGCCAGCAGCACCTCCAATCACCTTCAGTCAAAGGAAAAGGTCAAATGAAATAGCCACTATCTAGTCCTCCTTTTGGTGTCTTTGCTTCCCCCCCGCCAGCAGCACCTCCAATCACCTTCAGTCACAGGAAAAGGTCAAATGAAATAGCCACTATCTAGTCCTCCTTTTGGTGTTTTTGTTTCCCCCCGCCAGCAGCACCTCCAATCACCTTCAGCCACCGGAATATGTCAGATGAAATAGCCACTACCTAGTCCTCCTTTTGGTGTCTTTGTTTCCCCCTGCCAGCAGCACCTCCAATCACCTTCAGTCACAGGAAAACGTCAAATGAAATAGCCACAACCTAGTCCTCCTTTGGTGTCTGTTTTTTGCCCCTCCAGCAGCACGTCCAATCACCTTCAGCCACAGGAAAAGGTCAAATCAAATACCCACTACCTAGTTCTCCTTTTGGTGTCTTTGTTTCCCCAGGCCAGCAGCACCTCCATTCACCTTCAGCCACAGGAAAAGGTCAAATGAAATAGCCACTACCTAGTCCTCCTTTTGGTCTCTTTGTTTCCCCTTGACAGCAGAACCTGCAATCACCTTCAGCCACAGGAAAATGTCAAATCAAATAGCCACTACCTAGTCCTCCTTTTGGTGTCTTTGCTTCCCCCTGCCAGCAGCACCTCCAATCACCTTCAGTCACAGGAAAAGGTCAAATGAAATAGCCACTATCTAGTCCTCCTTTTGGTGTCTTTGTTTCCCCCCGCCAGCAGCACCTCCAATCACCTTCTGTCACAGGAAAAGGTCATATTAAATAGCCACTATCTAGTCCTCCTTTTGGTGTCTTTGTTTCCCCCCGCCAGCAGCACCTCCAATCACCTTCTGTCACAGGAAAAGGTCATATTAAATAGACACTATCTAGTCCTCCTTTTGGTGTCTTTGTTTCCCCCCTCCAGCAGCACCTCCAATCACCTTCAGCCACCGGAATATGTCAGATGAAATAGCCACTACCTAGTCCTCCTTTCGGTGTTTTTGATTCCCCCCACCCCTGCCAGCAGCACCTCCAATCACCTTCAGCCAAAGGAAAATGTCAAATCAAATAGCCATTACCTAGTCCTCCTTTTGTGTCTTTGCTTCCCCCTGCCAGCAGCACCTCCAATCACCTTCAGTTACAGGAAAAGGTCAAATGAAATAGCCACTATCTAGTCCTCCTTTTGGTGTCTTTGCTTCCCCCTGCCAGCAGCACCTCCAATCACCTTCCGTCACAGGAAAAGGTCAAATGAAATAGCCACTATCTAGTCCTCCTTTTGGTGTCTTTGTTTCCCCCCGCCAGCAGCACCTCCAATCACCTTCTGTCACAGGAAAAGGTCATATTAAATAGCCACTATCTAGTCCTCCTTTTGGTGTCTTTGTTTCCCCCCGCCAGCAGCACCTCCAATCACCTTCAGCCACCGGAATATGTCAGATGAAATAGCCACTACCTAGTCCTCCTTTTGGTGTTTTTGTTTCCCCCCACCCCTGCCAGCAGCACCTCCAATCACCTTCAGCCAAAGGAAAATGTCAAATCAAATAGCCATTACCTAGTCCTCCTTTTGTGTCTTTGCTTCCCCCTGCCAGAAGCACCTCCAATCACCTTCAGTTACAGGAAAAGGTCAAATGAAATAGCCACTATCTAGTCCTCCTTTTGGTGTCTTTGCTTCCCCCCCGCCAGCAGCACCTCCAATCACCTTCAGTCACAGGAAAATGTCAAATGAAATAGCCACTATCTAGTCCTCCTTTTGGTGTTTTTGTTTCCCCCCGCCAGCAGCACCTCCAATCACCTTCAGCCACCGGAATATGTCAGATGAAATAGCCACTACCTAGTCCTCCTTTTGGTGTCTTTGTTTCCCCCTGCCAGCAGCACCTCCAATCACCTTCAGTCACAGGAAAACGTCAAATGAAATAGCCACAACCTAGTCCTCCTTTGGTGTCTGTTTTTTGCCCCTCCAGCAGCACCTCCAAACACCTTCAGCCACAGGAAAAGGTCAAATCAAATAGCCACTACCTAGTTCTCCTTTTGGTGTCTTTGTTTCCCCAGGCCAGCAGCACCTCCATTCACCTTCAGCCACAGGAAAAGGTCAAATGAAATAGCCACTACCTAGTCCTCCTTTTGGTGTCTTTGTTTCCCCTTGACAGCAGAACCTGCAATCACCTTCAGCCACAAGAAAAGGTCAAATGAAATAGCCACTACCTAGTCCTCCTTTTGGTGTCTTTGTTTCCCCCCGCCAGCAGCACCTCCAGTCACCTTCAGCCACAGTTAAAGGTCAAATGAAATAGCCACTACCTACTCCTTCTTTTGGTGTCTTTGTTTTCCCCCTCCAGCAGCACCTCCAATCACCTTCAGCCACAGGAAATGGTCAAATCAAATAGCCACTACCTAGTCCTCCTTTTGGTGTCTTTGTTTCCCCCCTCCAGCAGCACCTCCAATCACCTTCAGCCACAGGTAAATGTGAAATGAAATAGCCACTACCTACTCCTCCTTTTGGTGTTTTTGTTTCCCCCCTTGAAAGCAGCACCTCCAGTCACCTTCAGCCACAGTTAAAGGTCAAATGAAATAGCCACTACCTACTCCTCCTTTTGGTGTCTTTGTTTCCCCCTTCCAGCAGCACCTCCAATCACCTTCAGCCACCGGAATATGTCAGATGAAATAGCCACTACCTAGTCCTCCTTTTGGTGTCTTTGCTTCCCCCCGCCAGCAACACCTCCAATCACCTTCAGTCAAAGGAAAAGGTCAAATGAAATAGCCACTATCTAGTCCTCCTTTTGGTGTCTTTGCTTCCCCCCCGCCAGCAGCACCTCCAATCACCTTCAGTAACAGGAAAAGGTCAAATGAAATAGCCACTATCTAGTCCTCCTTTTGGTGTTTTTGTTTCCCCCCGCCAGCAGCACCTCCAATCACCTTCAGCCACCGGAATATGTCAGATGAAATAGCCACTACCTAGTCCTCCTTTTGGTGTTTTTGTTTCCCCCTGCCAGCAGCACCTCCAATCACCTTCAGTCACAGGAAAACGTCAAATGAAATAGCCACAACCTAGTCCTCCTTTGGTGTCTGTTTTTTGCCCCTCCAGCAGCACCTCCAATCACCTTCAGCCACAGGAAAAGGTCAAATCAAATACCCACTACCTAGTTCTCCTTTTGGTGTCTTTGTTTCCCCAGGCCAGCAGCACCTCCATTCACCTTCAGCCACAGGAAAAGGTCAAATGAAATAGCCACTACCTAGTCCTCCTTTTGGTCTCTTTGTTTCCCCTTGACAGCAGAACCTGCAATCACCTTCAGCCACAAGAAAAGGTCAAATGAAATAGCCACTACCTAGTCCTCCTTTTGGTGTCTTTGTTTCCCCCCGCCAGCAGCACCTCCAATCACCTTCAGCCACAGGTAAAGATCAAATCAAATATCCACTACCTAGTCCTCTTTTTGGTGTTTCCCCCCCCCTCCAGCAGCACCTCCAATCACCTTCAGCCACAGGTAAATGTCAAATGAAATAGCCACTACCTACTCTTCCTTTTGGTGTCTTTGTTTCCCCAGGCCAGCAGCACCTCCATTCACCTTCAGCCACAGGAAAAGGTCAAATGAAATAGCCACTACCTAGTCCTCCTTTTGGTGTCTTTGTTTCCCCTTGACAGCAGAACCTGCAATCACCTTCAGCCACAAGAAAAGGTCAAATGAAATAGCCACTACCTAGTCCTCCTTTTGGTGTCTTTGTTTCCCCCCGCCAGCAGCACCTCCAGTCACCTTCAGCCACAGTTAAAGGTCAAATGAAATAGCCACTACCTACTCCTCCTTTTGGTGTCTTTGTTTTCCCCCTCCAGCAGCACCTCCAATCACCTTCAGCCACAGGAAATGGTCAAATCAAATAGCCACTACCTAGTCCTCCTTTTGGTGTCTTTGTTTCCCCCCTCCAGCAGCACCTCCAATCACCTTCAGCCACAGGTAAATGTCAAATGAAATAGCCACTACCTACTCCTCCTTTTGGTGTTTTTGTTCCCCCCCTTGAAAGCAGCACCTCCAGTCACCTTCAGCCACAGTTAAAGGTCAAATGAAATAGCCACTACCTACTCCTCCTTTTGGTGTCTTTGTCTCCCCCTTCCAGCAGCACCTCCAATCACCTTCAGCCACCGGAATATGTCAGATGAAATAGCCACTACCTAGTCCTCCTTTTGGTGTCTTTGCTTCCCCCCGCCAGCAAAACCTCCAATCACCTTCTGTCACAGGAAAAGTTCATATTAAATAGCCACTATCTAGTCCTCCTTTTGGTGTCTTTCTTTCCCTCCTTGACAGCAGCAACTAGAGCCACCTTCAACCACAGGAAAAGCTCAAATGAAATAGCCACTACCTAGTCCTCCTTTTGGTGTCTTTGTTTCCCCCTTCCAGTAGCACCTCCCATCACCTTCAGCAACAGGAAAAGGTCAAATAGCCACTATCTAGTCCTCCTTTTTGTGTCTTTGTTTCCCTTTGACAGCAGCACCTCCAATCACCTTCAGCCACAGGAAAAGGTCAAATCAAATAGCCACTACCTAGTCCTCCTTTTGGTGTCTGTTTTCGCCCCTTGACAGCAGCACCTCCAATCACCTTCAGCCACAGGAAAATGTCAAATCAAATAGCCACTACCTAGTCCTCCTTTTGGTGTTTTTGTTTTCCCCCGCCAGCAGCACCTCCAATCACTTTCAGCCACAGGAAAAGGTCAAATCAAATAGCTACTATCTAGTCCTCCTTTTGGTGTCTTTGCTTCCCCCTGCCAGCAGCACCTCCAATCACCTTCAGTCACAGGAAAAGGTCAAATGAAATAGCCACTATCTAGTCCTCCTTTTGGTGTCTTTGTTTCCCCCCGCCAGCAGCACCTCCAATCACCTTCTGTCACAGGAAAAGGTCATATTAAATAGCCACTATCTAGTCCTCCTTTTGGTGTCTTTGTTTCCCCCCGCCAGCAGCACCTCCAATCACCTTCTGTCACAGGAAAAGGTCATATTAAATAGCCACTATCTAGTCCTCCTTTTGGTGTCTTTGTTTCCCCCCGACAGCAGCACCTGCAATCACCTTCTGTCACAGGAAAAGGTCATATTAAATAGCCACTATCTAGTCCTCCTTTTGGTGTCTTTGTTTCCCCCCTCCAGCAGCACCTCCAATCACCTTCAGCCACCGGAATATGTCAGATGAAATAGCCACTACCTAGTCCTCCTTTTGGTGTCTTTGTTTCCCCCTGCCAGCAGCACCTCCAATCACCTTCAGTCACAGGAATATGTCAGATGAAATAGCCACTACCTAGTCCTCCTTTTGGTGTCTGTTTTTGGCCCCTCCAGCAGCACCTCCAATCACGTTCAGCCACAGGAAAAGGTCAAATCAAATAGCCACTACCTAGTCCTCCTTTTGGTGTTTTTGTTTCCCCCCGCCAGGAGCACCTCCAATCACATTTAGACACAGGAAAAGCTCAAATGAAATAACCACTACCTAGTCCTCCTTTTGGTGTCTTTGTTTCCCCCTTCCAGTAGCACCTCCCATCACCTTCAGCCACAAGAAAAGGTCAAATGAAATAGCCGCTACCTAGTCCTCCTTTTGGTGTCTTTGTTTCCCCCCGCCAGCAGCACCTCCAATCACCTTCAGCCACAGGTAAATGTCAAATGAAATAGCCACTACCTACTCCTCCTTTTGGTGTTTTTGTTTCCCCCCTTGACAGCAGCACCTCCAGTCACCTTCAGCCACAGTTAAAGGTCAAATGAAATAGCCACTACCTACTCCTCCTTTTGGTGTCTTTGTTTCCCCCTTCCAGTAGCACCTCCCATCACCTTCAGCAACAGGAAAAGGTCAAATCAAATAGCCACTACCTAGTCCTCCTTTTTGTGTCTTTGTTTCCCTTTGACAGCAGCACCTCCAATCACCTTCAGCCACAGGAAAATGTCAAATCAAAAACCACTACCTAGTCCTCCTTTTGGTGTTTTTGTTTTCCCCCACCAGAAGCACCTCAAATCACTTTCAGCCACAGGAAAAGGTCAAATCAAATAGCCACTACCTAGTCCTCCTTTTGGTGTTTTTGTTTCCCCCCGCCAGCAGCACCTCCAATCACCTTCAGTCACAGGAAAAGGTCAAATGAAATAGCCACTATCTAGTCCTCCTTTTGGTGTCTTTGCTTCCCCCCCGCCAGCAGCACCTCCAATAACCTTCTGTCACAGGAAAAGGTCATATTAAATAGCCACTATCTAGTCCTCCTTTTGGTGTCTTTGTTTCCCCCCTCCAGCAGCACCTCCAATCACCTTCAGCCACAGGAAAAGGTCAAATGAAATAGACACTACCTAGTCCTCCTTTTGGTGTCTGTTTTTCGCCCCTCCAACAGCACCTCCAATCACCTTCAGCCACATGTAAATGTCAAATGAAATAGCCACTACCTAGTGCTCCTTTTGGTGTTTTTGTTTTCCCCCGCCAGCAGCAACTCCAATCACTTTCAGCCACAGGAAAAGGTCAAATCAAATAGCCACTACCTAGTCCTCCTTTTGGTGTCTTTGCTTCCCCCCTCCAGCAGCACCTCCAATCACCTTCAGCGACAGGAAAAGGTCAAATGAAATAGACACTACCTAGTCCTCCTTTTGGTGTCTGTTTTTCGCCCCTCCAGCAGCACCTCCAATCACCTTCAGCCACACGTAAATTTCAAATGAAATAGCCACTACCTAGTCCGCCTTTTGGTGTCTGTTTTTCGCCCCTCCAGCAGCACCTCCAATCACCTTCAGTCACAGGAAAATGTCAAATGAAATAGCCACTACCTAGTCCTCCTTTTGGTGTCTGTTTTTCGCCCCTCCAGCAGCACCTCCAATCACCTTCAGCCACAGTTAAAGGTCAAATCAAATAGCCACCAACTAGTCCTCCTTTTTGTGTCTTTGCTTCCCTTTGACAGCAGCACCTCCAATCACCTTCAGCCACAGGAAAATGTCAAATGAAATAGCCACTACCTAGTCCTCCTTTTGGTGTCTTTGTTTCCCATCCGCCAGCAGCACCTCCAATCACCTTCAGCCACAGGAAAAGGTCAAATGAAATAGCCACTACCTAGTCCTCCTTTTGGTGTCTTTGTTTCCCCAGCCCAGCAGCACCTCCAATCACATTCAACCACACGTAAATGTCAAATGAAATAGCCACTACCTAGTGCTCCTTTTGGTGTCTTTCTTTCCCCCCTTGACAGCAGCAACTCCAGCCACCTTCAACCACAGGAAAAGCTCAAATGAAATAGCCACTACCTAGTCCTCCTTTTGGTGGCTTTGTTTCCCCCTTCCAGTAGCACCTCCCATCACCTTCAGCAACAGGAAAAGGTCAAATCAAATAGCCTTATGTAGTCCTCCTTTTTGTGTCTTTGTTTCCCTTTGACAGCAGCACCTCCAATCACCTTCAGGCACAGGAAAACGTCAAATGAAATAGCCACTATCTAGCCCTCCTTTTGGTGTCTTTGTTTCCCCACGCCAGCAGCACCTCCAATCACCTTCTGTCACAGGAAAAGGTCATATTAAATAGCCACTAATTAGTCCTCCTTTTGGTGTCTTTGTTTCCCCCCTCCAGCAGCACCTCCAATCACCTTCAGCCACCGGAATATGTCAGATGAAATAGCCACTACTTAGTCCTCCTTTTGGTGTCTTTGTTTCCCCCTGCCAGCAGCACCTCCAATCACCTTCAGTCACAGGAAAACGTCAAATGAAATAGCCACTACCTAGTCCTCCTTTTGGTGTCTGTTTTTCGCCCCTCCAGCAGCACCTCCAATCACGTTCAGCCACAGGAAAAGGTCAAATCAAATAGCCACTACCTAGTCCTCCTTTTGGGGTCTGTTTTTCGCCCCTCCAGCAGCACCTCCAATCACCTTCAGCCACAGGAAAAGGTCAAATCAAATAGCCACTACCTAGTTCTCCTTTTGGTGTCTTTATTTCCCCAGGCCAGCAGCACCTCCATTCACCTTCAGCCACAGGAAAAGGTCAAATCAAATAGCCACTACCTAGTCCTCCTTTTGGTGTCTTTGCTTCCCCCCGCCAGCAGCACCTCCAATCACCTTCAGTCACAGGAAAAGGTCAAACGAAATAGCCACTATCTAGTCCTCCTTTTGGTGTCTTTGTTTCCCCCCGCCAGCAGCACCTCCAATCACCTTCAGCCACCGGAATATGTAAGATGAAATAGCCACTACCTAGTCCTCCTTTTGGTGTCTTTGTTTTCCCTTGACAGCAGAACCTGCAATCACCTTCAGCCACAAGAAAAGGTCAAATGAAATAGCCACTACCTAGTCCTCCTTTTGGTGTCTTTGTTTCCCCCCGCCAGCAGCACCTCCAATCACCTTCAGCCAAAGGTAAAGATCAAATCAAATATCCACTACCTAGTCCTCTTTTTGGTGTTTTTCCCCCCTCCAGCAGCACCTCCAATCACCTTCAGCCACAGGTAAATGTCAAATGAAATAGCCACTACCTACTCCTCCTTTTGGTGTTTTTGTTTCCCCCCTTGACAGCAGCACCTCCAGTCACCTTCAGCCACAGTTAAGGGTCAAATGAAATAGCCACTACCTAGTCCTCCTTTTGGTGTCTTTGTTTCCCCCCTCCAGCAGCACCTCCAATCACCTTCAGCCGCAGGTAAATGTCAAATGAAATAGCCACTACCTACTCCTCCTTTTGGTGTTTTTGTTTCCCCCCTTGACAGCAGCACCTCCAATCACCTTCAGCCACAGGAAATGGTCAAATCAAATAGCCACTACCTTTTCCTCCTTTTTGTGTCTTTGTTTCCCTTTGACAGCAGCACCTCCAATCACTTTCAGCCACAGGAAAAGGTCAAATCAAATAGTCACTACCTAGTCCTCCTTTTGGTGTCTTTGCTTCCCCCCGCCAGCAGCACCTCCCATCACCTTCAGCAACAGGAAATGGTCAAATCAAATAGCCACTACCTTTTCCTCCTTTTTGTGTCTTTGTTTCCCTTTGACAGCAGCACCTCCAATCACTTTCAGCCACAGGAAAAGGTCAAATCAAATAGCCACTACCTAGTCCTCCTTTTGGTGTCTTTGCTTCCCCCCGCCAGCAGCACCTCCAATCACCTTCAGTCACAGGAAAAGGTCAAATGAAATAGCCACTATCTGGTCCTCCTTTTGGTGTCTTTGTTTCCCCCCGCCAGCAGCACCTCCAATCACCTTCTGTCACAGGAAAAGGTCATATTAAATAGCCACTATCTAGTCCTCCTTTTGGTGTCTTTGTTTCCCCCCTCCAGCAGCACCTCCAATCACCTTCAGCCACCGGAATATTTCAGATGAAATAGCCACTACCTAGTCCTCCTTTTGGTGTCTTTGTTTCCCCCTGCCAGCAGCACCTCCAATCACCTTCAGTCACAGGAAAACGTCAAATGAAATAGCCACTACCTACTCCTCCTTTTGGTGTTTTTGTTTCCCCCCTTGACAGCAGCACCTCCAATCACCTTCAGCCACAGGAAATGGTCAAATCAAATAGCCACTACCTTTTCCTCCTTTTTGTGTCTTTGTTTCCCTTTGACAGCAGCACCTCCAATCACTTTCAGCCACAGGAAAAGGTCAAATCAAATAGCCACTACCTAGTCCTCCTTTTGGTGTCTTTGCTTCCCCCCGCCAGCAGCACCTCCCATCACCTTCAGCAACAGGAAATGGTCAAATCAAATAGCCACCACCTTTTCCTCCTTTTTGTGTCTTTGTTTCCCTTTGACAGCAGCACCTCCAATCTCTTTCAGCCACAGGAAAAGGTCAAATCAAATAGCCACTACCTAGTCCTCCTTTTGGTGTCTTTGCTTCCCCCCGCCAGCAGCACCTCCAATCACCTTCAGTCACAGGAAAAGGTCAAATGAAATAGCCACTATCTGGTCCTCCTTTTGGTGTCTTTGTTTCCCCCCTCCAGCAGCACCTCCAATCACCTTCAGCCACCGGAATATGTCAGATGAAATAGCCACTACCTAGTCCTCCTTTTGGTGTCTTTGTTTCCCCCTGCCAGCAGCACCTCCAATCACCTTCAGCCACAGGAAAACGTCAAATGAAATAGCCACTACTTAGTCCTCCTTTTGGTGTCTGTTTTCCGCCCCTCCAGCAGCACCTCCAATCACGTTCAGCCACAGGAAAAGGTCAAATCAAATAGCCACTACCTAGTCCTCCTTTTGGGGTCTGTTTTTCGCCCCTCCAGCAGCACCTCCAATCACCTTCAGCCACAGGAGAAGGTCAAATCAAATAGCCACTACCTAGTTCTCCTTTTGGTGTCTTTGTTTCCCAAGGCCAGCAGCACCTCCATTCACCTTCAGCCACAGGAAAAGGTCAAATCAAATAGCCACTACCTAGTCCTACTTTTGGTGTCTTTGTTTCCCCCCGCCAGCAGCACCTCCAATCACCTTCAGCCACCGGAATATGTCAGATGAAATAGCCACTACCTAGTCCTCCTTTTGGTGTCTTTGTTTCCCCCTGCCAGCAGCACCTCCAATCACCTTCAGTCACAGGAAAACGTCAAATGAAATAGCCACTACCTAGTCCTCCTTTGGTGTCTGTTTTTCGCCCCTCCAGCAGCACCTCCAATCACCTTCAGCAACAGGAAAAGGTCAAATCAAATAGCCACTACCTAGTCCTCCTTTTGGTGTCTTTGTTTCCCCTTGACAGCAGAACCTGCAATCACCTTCAGCCACAAGAAAAGGTCAAATGAAATAGCCACTACCTAGTCCTCCTTTTGGTGTCTTTGTTTCCCCCCGCCAGCAGCACCTCCAATCACCTTCAGCCACAGGAAAAGGTCAAATCAAATAGCCACTACCTAGTTCTCCTTTTGGTGTCTTTGTTTCCCCAGGCCAGCAGCACCTCCATTCACCTTCAGCCACAGGAAAAGGTCAAATGAAATAGCCACTACCTAGTCCTCCTTTTGGTGTCTTTGTTTCCCCCCGCCAGTAGCACCTCCAATCACCTTCAGCCACAGGTAAAGATCAAATCAAATATCCACTACCTAGTCCTCTTTTTGGTGTTTTTCCCCCCCTCCAGCAGCACCTCCAATCACCTTCAGCTACAGGAAAAGCTCAAATGAAATAGCCACTACCTAGTCCTCCTTTTGGTGTCTTTGTTTCCCCCTTCCAGTAGCACCTCCCATCACCTTCAGCAACAGGAAAAGGTCAAATCAAATAGCCACTACCTAGTCCTCCTTTTTGTGTCTTTGTTTCCCTTTGACAGCAGCACCTCCAATCACCTTCAGCCACAGGAAAAGGTCAAATCAAATAGCCACTACCTAGTCCTCCTTTTGGTGTCTGTTTTTCGCCCCTTGACAGCAGCACCTCCAATCACCTTCAGCCACAGGAAAATGTCAAATCAAATAGCCACTACCTAGTCCTCCTTTTGGTGTTTATGTTTTCCCCCTGCCAGCAGCACCTCCAATCACCTTCAGTCACTGGAAAAGGTCAAATGAAATAGCCACTATCTAGTCCTCCTTTTGGTGTCTTTGTTTCCCCCCTCCAGCAGCACCTCCAATCACCTTCAGCCACCGGAATATGTCAAATGAAATAGCCACTACCTAGTCCTCCTTTTGGTGTCTTTGTTTCCCCGCTCCAGCAGCACCTCCAATCACCTTCAGCCACCGGAATATGTCAAATCAAATAGCCACTACCTAGTCCTCCTTTTGGTGTCTTTGCTTCCCCCTGCCAGCAGCACCTCCAATCACTTTCAGTCACAGGAAAAGGTCAAATGAAATAGCCACTATCTAGTCCTCCTTTTGGTGTCTTTGCTTCCCCCCGCCAGCAGCACCTCCAATCACCTTCAGTCACAGGAAAAGGTCAAATGAAATAGCCACTATCTAGTCCTCCTTTTGGTGTTTTTGTTTCCCCCCGCCAGCAGCACCTCCAATCACCTTCAGCCACCGGAATATGTCAGATGAAATAGCCTCTACCTAGTCCTCCTTTTGGTGTCTTTGTTTCCTCCTGCCAGCAGCACCTCCAATCACCTTCAGTCACAGGAAAACGTCAAATGAAATAGCCACAACCTAGTCCTCCTTTGGTCTCTGTTTTTTGCCCCTCCAGCAGCACCTCCAATCACCTTCAGCCACAGGAAAAGGTCAAATCAAATAGCCACTACCTAGTTCTCCTTTTGGTGTCTTTGTTTCCCCAGGCCAGCAGCACCTCCATTCACCTTCAGCCACAGGAAAAGGTCAAATGAAATAGCCACTACCTAGTCCTCCTTTTGGTGTCTTTGTTTCCCCTTGACAGCAGAACCTGCAATCACCTTCAGCCACAAGAAAAGGTCAAATGAAATAGCCACTACCTAGTCCTCCTTTTGGTGTCTTTGTTTCCCCCCGCCAGCAGCATCTCCAATCACCTTCAGCCACAGGTAAAGATCAAATCAAATATCCACTACCTAGTCCTCTTTTTGGTGTTTCCCCCCCCCCTCCAGCAGCACCTCCAATCACCTTCAGCCACAGGTAAATGTCAAATGAAATAGCCACTACCTACTCCTCCTTTTGGTGTCTTTGTTTCCCCAGGCCAGCAGCACCTCCATTCACCTTCAGCCACAGGAAAAGGTCAAATCAAATAGCCACTACCTAGTCCTCATTTTTGTGTCTTTGTTTCCCTTTGACAGCAGCACCTCCAATCACCTTCTGTCACAGAAAAGGTCAAATGAAATAGCCACTACCTAGTTCTCCTTTTTGTGTCTTTGTTTCCCCTTGACAGCATCACCTCAAATCACCTTCAGCCACAGGAAAATGTCAAATGAAATAGCCACTACCTATTCCTCCTTTTGGTGTCTTTGTTTCCCACCCGCCAGCAGCACCTCCAATCACCTTCAGCCACAGGAAAAGGTCAAATGAAATAGCCACTACCTAGTCCTCCTTTTGGTGTCTTTGTTTCCCCATCCCAGCAGCACCTCCAATCACATTCAGCCACACGTAAATGACAAATGAAATAGCCACTACCTAGTGCTCCTTTTGGTGTCTTTCTTTCCCCCCTTGACAGCAGCAACTCCAGCCACCTTCAACCACAGGAAAAGCTCAAATGAAATAGCCACTACCTAGTCCTCCTTTTGGTGTCTTTGTTTCCCCCTTCCAGTAGCACCTCCCATCACCTTCAGCAACAGGAAAAGGTCAAATCAAATAGCCACTATCTAGTCCTCCTTTTTGTGTCTTTGTTTCCCTTTGACAGCAGCACCTCCAATCACCTTCAGCCACAGGAAAAGGTCAATTGAAACAGCCACTACCTAGTCCTCCTTTTGGTGTCTGTTTTTCGCCCCTTGACAGCAGCACCTCCAATCACCTTCAGCCACAGGAAAAGGTCAAATCAAATAGCCACTACCTAGTCCTCCTTTTGGTGTTTTTGTTTCCCCCCGCCAGCAGCACCTCCAATCACCTTCAGCCACAGGATAATGTCAATTGAAACAGCCACTACCTAGTCCTCCTTTTGGTGTCTTTTTGTCCCCCCCTCCAGCAGCACCTCCAATCACCTTCAGCCACAGGAAAATGTCAAATGAAACAGCCACTAACTAGTCCTCCTTTTGGTGTCTTTGTTTCCCCTTGACAGCAGCACCTGCAATAACCTTCAGCCACAAGTAAATGTCAAATGAAACAGCCACTACCTAGTCCTCCTTTTGGTGTCTTTGTTTCCCCCCTTGACAGCAGCACCTACAGTCACCTTTAGCCACAGGATAAGGTCAAATGAAATAGCCACTACATAGTCCTCCTTTTTGTGTCTTTGTTTCCCCTTGACAGCAGCACCTCCAATAACCTTCAGCCACAGGAAAATGTCAAATGAAAGAGCCACTAACTAGTCCTCCTTTTGGTGTTTTTGTTTCCCCCCTACAGCAGCACCTCCAATCACCTTCTGTCACAGGAAAAGTTCAAATGAAATAGCCACTACCTAGTTCTCTTATTGTGTCTTTGTTTCCCCTTGACAGCAGCACCTCCAATCACTCTCAGCCACAGGAAAAGGTCAAATGAAATAGCCACTACCTAGTCCTCCTTTTGGTATCTTTCTTTCCCACCCGCCAGCAGCACCTCCAATCACCTTCAGCAACAGGAAAAGGTCAAATGAAATAGCCACTACCTAGTCCTCCTTTTGGTGTCTTTGTTTCCCCCCTCCAGTAGCACCTCCCATCACTTTCAGCCACAGGAAAAGGTCAAATCAAAGAGCCACTACCTAGTTCTCCTTTTGGTGTTTTTGTTTCCCCAGGCCAGCAGCACCTCCAATCTCCTTCAGCCACAGGAAAATGTCAAATGAAACAGCCACTACCTAGTCCTCCTTTTGGTGTTTTTGTTTCCCCTTGACAGCAGCACCTCCCATCACCTTCAGCCAAAGGAAAAGGTCAAATGAAATAGCCACAACCTAGTCCTCCTTTTGGTCTCTTTGTTTCCCACCTGCCATTAGCACCTCCAATCACCTTCAGGTACAGTAAAAGATCAAATGAAATAGCCACTACCTAGTCCTCCTTTTGGTGTCTTTGTTTCCCCCCTCCAGCAGCACCTCCAATCACTTTCAACCACAGGAAAAGGTCAAATCAAGTAGCCACTACCTAGTCCTCCTATTGGTGTCTTTGTTTCTCCCCTCCAGCAGCACCTCCAATCACCTTCAGCCACAGGAAAAGGTCAAATCAAATAGCCACTAACTAGTCCTCCTTTTGGTGTCTTTTTTTCCCCCCTTCACAGCAGCACCTCAAATCACCTTCAGCCACAGGAAAACGTCAAATGAAATAGCCACTACCTAGTCCTCCTTTTGGTGTCTGTTTTTCTCCCCTCCAGCAGCACCTCCAGTCACCTTCAGCCACAGGAAAAGGTCACATCAAATAGCCACTACCTAGTCCTCCTTTTGGTGTTTTTGTTTCTCCCCGCCAGCAGCACCTCCAATCACCTTCAGCCACAGGAAAATGTCAATTGAAACAGCCACTACCTAGTCCTCGTTTTGGTGTCTTTTTGTCCCCCCTCCAGCAGCACCTCCTGTCACCTTTAGCCACAGGAAAAGGTCAAATGAAATAGCCACTACCTAGTCCTCCTTTTGGTGTCTTTGTTTCCCCCCTTGACAGCAGCACCTACAGTCACCTTTAGCCACAGGAAAAGGTCAAATGAAATAGCCACTACATAGTCCTCCTTTTTGTGTCTTTGTTTCCCCTTGACAGCAGCACCTCCAATAACCTTCAGCCACAGGAAAATGTCAAATGAAAGAGCCACTAACTAGTCCTCCTTTTGGTGTTTTTGTTTCCCCCCTACAGCAGCACCTCCAATCACCTTCTGTCACAGGAAAAGGTCAAATGAAATAGCCACTACCTAGTTCTCCTTTTGGTGTCTTTGTTTCCCCCCTCCAGTAGCACCTCCCATCACTTTCAGCCACAGGAAAAGGTCAAATCAAAGAGCCACTACCTAGTTCTCCTTTTGGTGTTTTTGTTTCCCCAGGCCAGCAGCACCTCCAATCACCTTCAGCCACAGGAAAATGTCAAATGAAACAGCCACTACCTAGTCCTCCTTTTGGTGTCTTTGTTTCCCCTTGACAGCAGCACCTCCCATCACCTTCAGCCACAGGAAAAGGTCAAATGAAATAGCCACTATCTAGTCCTCCTTTTGGTGTCTTTGCTTCCCCCCCGCCAGCAGCACCTCCAATCACCTTCAGTCACAGGAAAAGGTCAAATGAAATAGCCACTATCTAGTCCTCCTTTTGGTGTTTTTGTTTCCCCCCACCAGCAGCACCTCCAATCACCTTCAGCCACCGGAATATGTCAGATGAAATAGCCACTACCTAGTCCTCCTTTTGGTGTCTTTGTTTCCCCCTGCCAGCAGCACCTCCAATCACCTTCAGTCACAGGAAAACGTCAAATCAAATACCCACTACCTAGTTCTCCTTTTGGTGTCTTTGTTTCCCCCGCCCGCAGAAACTCCAATCACCTTCACCCACAGGAAAAGGTCAAATGAAATAGCCACTACCTAGAACTCATTTTGGTGCCTTTGTTTCCCCCCCCGCCAGCAGCACCTCCAGTCACCATCAGCCACAGGAAAAGGTCAAATTAAATAGCTAGTACCTAGTCCTCCTTTTGGTGTCTCTCTTTTCCCCTGCCAGCAGCACCTCCAATCACCTTCAGCCACAGGAAAGGGTCAAATGAAACAGCCACTACCTAGTCCTCATTTTGGTGTCTTTTTTGTCCCCCCCCCTCCAGCAGCACCTCCAATCACCTTCAGCCACAGGAAAATGTCAAATGAAACAGCCACTAACTAGTCCTCCTTTTGGTGTCTTTGTTTCCCCTTGACAGCAGCACCTCCAATAACCTTCAGCCACAAGTAAATGTCAAATGAAACAGCCACTACCTAGTCCTCCTTTTGGTGTCTTTGTTTCCCCCCTTGACAGCAGCACCTACAGTCACCTTTAGCCACAGGAAAAGGTCAAATGAAATAGCCACTACATAGTCCTCCTTTTTGTGTCTTTGTTTCCCCTTGACAGCAGCACCTCCAATAACCTTCAGCCACAGGAAAATGTCAAATGAAAGAGCCGCTAACTAGTCCTCCTTTGGTGTTTTTGTTTCCCCCCTTGACAGCAGCACCTACAGTCACCTTTAGCCACAGGAAAAGGTCAAATGAAATAGCCACTACATAGTCCTCCTTTTTGTGTCTTTGTTTCCCCTTGACAGCAGCACCTCCAATAACCTTCAGCCACAGGAAAATGTCAAATGAAAGAGCCACTAACTAGTCCTCCTTTTGGTGTTTTTGTTTCCCCCCTACAGCAGCACCTCCAATCACCTTCTGTCACAGGAAAAGGTCAAATGAAATAGCCACTACCTAGTCCTCCTTTTGGTGTCTTTGTTTCCCCCGCCCGCAGAAACTCCAATCACCTTCACCCACAGGAAAAGGTCAAATGAAATAGCCACTACCTAGAACTCATTTTGGTGCCTTTGTTTCCCCCCCCCCTCCAGCAGCACCTCCAATCACCTTCAGCCACAGGAAAAGGTCAAATGAAATAGCCACTAACTAGTACTCCTTTTGGTGTCTTTGTTTCCCCGCCAGCAGAAACTCCAATCATCTTCACCCACAGGAAAAGGTCAAATGAAATAGCCACTACCTAGAAATCATTTTGGTGCCTTTGTTTCCCCCCCTCCAGCAGCACCTCCAATCACCTTCAGCCACAGGAAAAGGTCAAATGAAATAGCCACTACCTAGAACTCATTTTGGTGCCTTTGTTTCCCCCCCCCCCCGCCAGCAGCACCTCCAGTCACCATCAGCCACAGGATAAGGTCAAATGAAATAGCCACTACCTAGTCCTCCTTTTGGTGTCTCTCTTTTCCCCTGCCAGCAGCACCTCCAATCACTTTCAGCCACAGGAAAAGGTCAAATTAAATAGCTAATACCTAGTCCTCCTTTTGGTGTCTCTCTTTTCCCCTGCCAGCAGCACCTCCAATCACCTTCAGCCACAGGAAAGGGTCAAATGAAACAGCCACTACCTAGTCCTCCTTTTGGTGTCTTTTTGTCCCCCCCTCCAGCAGCACCTCCAATCACCTTCAGCCACAGGAAAATGTCAAATGAAACAGCCACTAACTAGTCCTCCTTTTGGTGTCTTTGTTTCCCCTTGACAGCAGCACCTCCAATAACCTTCAGCCACAAGTAAATGTCAAATGAAATAGCCACTACCTAGTCCTCCTTTTGGTGTCTTTGTTTCCCCCCTTGACAGCAGCACCTACAGTCACCTTTAGCCACAGGAAAAGGTCAAATGAAATAGCCACTACATAGTCCTCCTTTTTGTGTCTTTGTTTCCCCTTGACAGCAGCACCTCCAATAACCTTCAGCCACAGGAAAATGTCAAATTAAAGAGCCACTAACTAGTCCTCCTTTTCGTGTTTTTGTTTCCCCCCTACAGCAGCACCTCCAATCACCTTCTGTCACAGGAAAAGATCAAATGAAATAGCCACTACCTAGTACTCCTTTTGGTGTTTTTGTTTCCCCGCCCGCAGAAACTCCAATCATCTTCACCCACAGGAAAAGGTCAAATGAAATAGCCACTACCTAGAACTCATTTTGGTGCCTTTGTCCCCCCCCCCTCCAGCAGCACCTCCAATCACCTTCAGCCACAGGAAAAGGTCAAATGAAATAGCCACTACCTAGTCTTCCTTTTGGTGTCTTTGTTTCCCCTTGACAGCAGCACCTCCAATCACTCTCAGCCACAGGAAAAGGTCAAATGAAATAGCCACTACCTAGTCGTCCTTTTGGTATCTTTCTTTCCCACCCGCCAGCAGCACCTCCAATCACCTTCAGCAACAGGAAAAGGTCAAATGAAATAGCCACTACCTAGTCCTCCTTTTGGTGTCTTTGTTTCCCCCCTCCAGTAGCACCTCCCATCACTTTCAGCCACAGGAAAAGGTCAAATCAAAGAGCCACTACCTAGTTCTCCTTTTGGTGTTTTTGTTTCCCCAGGCCAGCAGCACCTCCAATCACCTTCATCCACAGGAAAATGTCAAATGAAACAGCCACTACCTAGTCCTCCTTTTGGTGTCTTTGTTTCCCCTTGACAGCAGCACCTCCCATCACCTTCAGCCACAGGAAAAGGTCAAATGAAATAGCCACTACCTAATCCCCCTTTTGGTCTCTTTGTTTCCCACCCGCCATTAGCACCTCCAATCACCTTCAGGTACAGTAAAAGATCAAATGAAATAGCCACTACCTAGTCCTCCTTTTGGTGTCTTTGTTTCCCCCCTCCAGCAGCACCTCCAATCACCTTCAACCACAGGAAAAGGTCAAATCAAGTAGCCACTACCTAGTCCTCCTATTGGTGTCTTTGTTTCCCCCCTACAGCAGCACCTCAAATCACCTTCAGCCACAGGAAAAGGTCAAATGAAATAGCCACTACCTAGTCCTCCTTTTGGTGTCTGTTTTTTGCCCCTCCAGAAGCACCTCCAATCACCTTCAGCCACAGGAAATGGTCAAATCAAATAGCCACTACCTAGTCCTCCTTTTGGTGTCTGTTTTTCTCCCCTCCAGCAGCACCTCCAATCACCTTCAGCCACAGGAAAAGGTCAAATCAAATAGCCACTATCTAGTCCTCCTTTTGGTGTCTTTTTTTCCCCCCTTCACAGCAGCACCTCAAATAACCTTCAGCCACAGGAAAACGTCAAATGAAATAGCCACTACCTAGTCCTACTTTTGGTGTCTGTTTTTCTCCCCTCCAGCAGCACCTCCAGTCACCTTCAGCCACAGGAAAAGGTCACATCAAATAGCCACTACCTAGTCCTCCTTTTGGTGTTTTTGTTTCTCCCCGCCAGCAGCACCTCCAATCACCTTCAGCCACAGGAAAAGGTCAAATGAAATAGCCACTACCTAGTCCTCCTTTTGGTGTCTTTTTGTCCCCCCTCCAGCAGCACCTCCAATCACCTTCAACCACAGGAAAAGGTCAAATCAAGTAGCCACTACCTAGTCCTCCTTTTGGTGTCTTTGTTTCCCCCCTTCACAGCAGCACCTCAAATCACCTTCAGCCACAGGAAAACGTCAAATGAAATAGCCACTACCTAGTCCTCCTTTTGGTGTCTGTTTTTCTCCCCTCCAGCAGCACCTCCAATCACCTTCAGCCACAGGAAAAGGTCAAATCAAATAGCCACTACCTAGTCCTCTTTTTTGTGTTTTTATTTCTCCCCTCCAGCAGCACCTCCAATCACCTTCAGCCTGACGAAAATGTCAATTGAAACAGCCACTATCTAGTCCTCCTTTTGGTGTCTTTTTGTCCCCCCTCCAGCAGCACCTCCAATCACCTTCATCCACAGGAAAATGTCAAATGAAACAGCCACTAACTAGTCCTCCTTTTGGTGTCTTTGTTTCCCCCCGCCAGCAGCACCTCCAATCACCTCCAGTCACAGGAAAACGTCAAATGTAATAGCCACTAGCTAGTCCTCCTTTTGGTGTCTGTTTTTCGTCCCTCCAGCAGCACCTCCAATCACCTTCAGCCATGCGAAAAGGTCAAATGAAATAGCCACTAGCTACTCCTCCTTTTGGTGTCTTTGTTTCCCCCCGCCAGAAGCACTTCCAATCACCTTCAGTCACAGGAACAGGTCCAATGAAATAGCCACTACCTAGTCCTCCTTTTGGTGTCTCTCTTTTCCCCTGCCAGCAGCAACTCCAATCACCTTCAGCCACAGGAAAGGGTCAAATGAAATAGCCACTACCTAGAACTCATTTTGGTTCCTTTGGTTCCCCCCCCTCCAGCAGCACCTCCAATCACCTTCAGCCACAGGAAAAGGTCAAATGAAATAGCCACTACCTAGTCTTCCTTTTGGTGTCTTTCTTTCCAACCTCCATCAGCACCTCCAATTACCTTCACCCATAGGAAATGGTCAAGTGAAATAGCCACTACCTTGTCCTCCTTTTGGTGTCTCTATTTTCGCCTGCCAGCAGCACCTCCAACCACCTTCACCCACCGGGAAGAGTCAAATGAAACAGCCACTACCTAGTCCTCCTTTTGGTGTCTTTGTTTCCCCCCTTGACAGCAGCACCTACAGTCACCTTTAGCCACAGGAAAAGGTCAAATGAAATAGCCACTACATAGTCCTCCTTTTTGTGTCTTTGTTTCCCCTTGACAGCAGCACCTCCAATAACCTTCAGCCACAGGAAAATGTCAAATGAAAGAGCCACTAACTAGTCCTCCTTTTGGTGTTTTTGTTTCCCCCCTACAGCAGCACCTCAAATCACCTTCTGTCACAGGAAAAGGTCAAATGAAATAGCCACTACCTAGTTCTCTTATTGTGTCTTTCTTTCCCACCCGCCAGCAGCACCTCCAATCACCTTCAGCAACAGGAAAAGGTCAAATGAAATAGCCACTACCTAGTCTTCCTTTTGGTGTCTTTGTTTCCCCCCTCCAGTAGCACCTCCCATCACTTTCAGCCACAGGAAAATGTCAAATCAAAGAGCCACTACCTAGTTCTCCTTTTGGTGTTTTTGTTTCCCCAGGCCAGCAGCACCTCCAATCACCTTCAGCCACAGGAAAATGTCAAATGAAACAGCCACTACCTAGTCCTCCTTTTGGTGTGTTTGTTTCCCCTTGACAGCAGCACCTCCCATCACCTTCAGCCACAGGAAAAGGTCAAATGAAATAGCCACTACCTAGTCCTCCTTTTGGTGTCTTTGTTTCCCCCGCCCGCAGAAACTCCAATCACCTTCACCCACAGGAAAAGGTCAAATGAAATAGCCACTACCTAGAACTCATTTTGGTGCCTTTGTTTCCCCCCCCCCCCGCCAGCAGCACCTCCAGTCACCATCAGCCACAGGAAAAGGTCAAATTAAATAGCTAGTACCTAGTCCTCCTTTTGGTGTCTCTCTTTTCCCCTGCCAGCAGCACCTCCAATCACCTTCAGCCACAGGAAAGGGTCAAATGAAGCAGCCACTACCTAGTCCTCCTTTTGGTGTCTTTTTGTCCCCCCCCCCCTCCAGCAGCACCTCCAATCACCTTCAGCCACAGGAAAATGTCAAATGAAACAGCCACTAACTAGTCCTCCTTTTGGTGTCTTTGTTTCCCCTTGACAGCAGCACCTCCAATAACCTTCAGCCACAAGTAAATGTCAAATGAAACAGCCACTACCTAGTCCTCTTTTTGGTGTCTTTGTTTCCCCCCTTGACAGCAGCACCTACAGTCACCTTTAGCCACAGGAAAAGGTCAAATGAAATAGCCACTACATAGTCCTCCTTTTTGTGTCTTTGTTTCCCCTTGACAGCAGCACCTCCAATAACCTTCAGCCACAGGAAAATGTCAAATGAAAGAGCCGCTAACTAGTCCTCCTTTTGGTGTTTTTGTTTCCCCCCTTGACAGCAGCACCTACAGTCACCTTTAGCCACAGGAAAAGGTCAAATGAAATAGCCACTACATAGTCCTCCTTTTTGTGTCTTTGTTTCCCCTTGACAGCAGCACCTCCAATAACCTTCAGCCACAGGAAAATGTCAAATGAAAGAGCCACTAACTAGTCCTCCTTTTGGTGTTTTTGTTTCCCCCCTACAGCAGCACCTCCAATCACCTTCTGTCACAGGAAAAGGTCAAATGAAATAGCCACTACCTAGTCCTCCTTTTGGTGTCTTTGTTTCCCCCGCCCGCAGAAACTCCAATCACCTTCACCCACAGGAAAAGGTCAAATGAAATAGCCACTACCTAGTCCTCCTTTTGGTCTCTTTGTTTCCCACCCGCCATTAGCACCTCCAATCACCTTCAGGTACAGGAAAAGATCAAATGAAATAACCACTACCTAGTACTCCTTTTGGTGTCTTTGTTTCCCCGCCCGCAGAAACTCCAATCACCTTCACCCACAGGAAAAGGTCAAATGAAATAGCCACTACCTAGAACTCATTTTGGTGCCTTTGTCCCCCCCCCCCTCCAGCAGCACCTCCAATCACCTTCAGCCACAGGAAAAGGTAAAATGAAATAGCCACTACCTAGTCTTCCTTTTGGTGTCTTTCTTTCCAACCTCCATCAGCACCTCCAATCACCTTCACCCATAGGAAAATGTCAAATGAAAGAGCCACTAACTAGTCCTCCTTTTCGTGTTTTTGTTTCCCCCCTACAGCAGCACCTCCAATCACCTTCTGTCACAGGAAAAGGTCAAATGAAATAGCCACTACCTAGTTCTCTTATTGTGTCTTTGTTTCCCTTTGACAGCAGCACCTCCAATCACTCTCAGCCACAGGAAAAGGTCAAATGAAATAGCAACTACCTAGTCCTCCTTTTAGTATCTTTCTTTCCCACCCGCCAGCAGCACCTCCCATCACTTTCAGCCACAGGAAAAGGTCAAATCAAAGAGCCACTACCTAGTTCTCCTTTTGGTGTTTTTGTTTCCCCAGGCCAGCAGCACCTCCAATCACCTTCAGCCACAGGAAAATGTCAAATGAAACAGCCACTACCTAGTCCTCCTTTTGGTGTCTTTGTTTCCCCTTGACAGCAGCACCTCCCATCACCTTCAGCCACAGGAAAAGGTCAAATGAAATAGCCACTACCTAGTCCTCCTTTTGGTCTCTTTGTTTCCCACCCGCCATTAGCACCTCCAATCACCTTCAGGTACAGGAAAAGATCAAATGAAATAGCCACTACCTAGTCCTCCTTTTGGTGTCTTTGTTTCCCCCCTCCAGCAGCACCTCCAATCACCTTCAACCACAGGAAAAGGTCAAATGAAATAGCCACTACCTAGTCCTCCTATTGGTGTCTTTGTTTCCCCCCTACAGCAGCACCTCAAATCACCTTCAGCCACAGGAAAATGTCAAATGAAATAGCCACTACCTACTCCTCCTTTTGGTGTCTGTTTTTCGCCCCTCCAGAAGCACCTCCAATCACCTTCAGCCACAGGAAATGGTCAAATCAAATAGCCACTACCTAGTCCTCCTTTTGGTGTCTTTGTTTCCCCCCTTCACAGCAGCACCTCAAATCACCTTCAGCCACAGGAAAACGTCAAATGAAATAGCCACTACCTAGTCCTCCTTTTTGTGTCTGTTTTTCTCCCCTCCAGCAGCACCTCCAATCACCTTCAGCCACAGGAAAAGGTCAAATCAAATAGCAACTACCTAGTCCTCCTTTTGGTGTTTTTATTTCTTCCCTCCAGCAGCACCTCCAATCACCTTCAGCCACAGGAAAATGTCAATTGAAACAGCCACTACCTAGTCCTCCTTTTGGTGTCTTTGTTTCCCCCCGCCAGCAGCACCTCCAATCACCTCCAGTCACAGGAAAACGTCAAATGTAATAGCCACTAGCTAGTCCTCCTTTTGGTGTCTGTTTTTCGCCCCTCCAGCAGCACCTCCAATCACCTTCAGCCATGCGAAAAGGTCAAATGAAATAGCCACTAGCTACTCCTCCTTTTGGTGTCTTTGTTTCCCCCCGCCAGAAGCACTTCCAATCACCTTCAGTCACAGGAACAGGTCCAATGAAATAGCCACTACCTAGTCCTCCTTTTGGTGTCTTTTTTTCTCCCTGCCAGCATCACCTCCAATCACCTTCAGCCACGGGAAAAGGTCAAATGAAATAACGACTACCTAGTCTTCCTTTTGGTGTATTTGTTTCCCCCTTAAGCAGCAACTCCAGTCACCATCAGCCACAGGAAAAGGTCAAATGAAATAGCCACTACCTAGTCCTCCTTTTGGTGTCTCTCTTTTCCCCTGCCAGCAGCAACTCCAATCACCTTCAGCCACAGGAAAGGGTCAAATGAAATAGCCACTACCTAGAACTCCTATTGGTGTCTTTGTTTCCCCCTGCCAGCAGCACTTCCAATCACCTTCAACCACAGGAACAGGTCAAATGAAATAGCCACTAACTAGTCCTCCTTTTGGTGTCTTTTTTTCTCCCCGCCAGCACCACCTCCAATCACCTTCAGCCACGCGAAAAGGTCAAATGAAATAGCCACTACCTAGTATTCCTTTTGGTGTCTTTGTTTCTCCCCTCCAGCAGCACCTCCAATCACCTTCAGCCACAGGAAAAGGTCAAAAGAAATAGCCACTACCTTGTCCTTTTTTTGAGATCTTTTTCCCCTTCTCCAGCAGAACCTCCAATCACCTTCAGCCACAGGAAAAGGTCAAATGAAATAGCCACTACATAGAACTCCTATTGGTGTCTTTGTTTCTCCACGCCAGCAGCACCTCCAGTCACCATCAGCCACAGGAAAAGGTCAAATGAAATAGCCACTACCTAGTCCTCCTTTTGGTGTCTCTCTTTTCCCCTGCCAGCAGCACCTCCAATCACTTTCAGCCACAGGAAAAGGTCAAATGACATAGCCACTACCTAGAACTCCTATTGGTGTCTTTGTTTCCCCCCGCCAGCAGCACCTCCAGTCACCTTAAGCCACAGGAAAAGGTCAAATGAAATAGCCACTACCTAGTCCGACTTTTGGTGTATTTTTCCCCCCGCCAGCAGCACCTCCAATCACCTTCAGTCACAGGAAAAGGTCAAATGACATAGCCACTATCTAGTCCTCCTTTTGCTGTCTTTGTTTCCCCCCTTCACAGCAGCACCTCAAATCACCTTCAGCCACAGGAAAACGTCAAATGAAATAGCCACTACCTAGTCCTCCTTTTGGTGTCTTTGTTTCTCCTGGATAGCAGCACCTGCAATCACCTTCAGCCACAGGAAAATGTCAAATCAAAGAGCCACTACCTAGTTCTCCTTTTGTTGTTTTTGTTTCCCCAGGCCAGCAGCACCTCCAATCACCTTCAGCCACAGGAAAATGTCAAATGAAACAGCCACTACCTAGTCCTCCTTTTGGTGTCTTTGTTTCCCCTTGACAGCAGCACCTGCCATCACCTTCAGCCACAGGAAAAGGTCAAATGAAATAGCCACTACCTAGTCCTCCTTTTGGTGTCTTTGTTTCCCCCGCCCGCAGAAACTCCAATCACCTTCACCCACAGGAAAAGGTCAAATGAAATAGCCACTACCTAGAACTCATTTTGGTGCCTTTGTTTCCCCCCCCCCCCCGCCAGCAGCACCTCCAGTCACCATCAGCCACAGGAAAAGGTCAAATTAAATAGCTAGTACCTAGTCCTCCTTTTGGTGTCTCTCTTTTCCCCTGCCAGCAGCACCTCCAATCACCTTCAGCCACAGGAAAGGGTCAAATGAAGCAGCCACTACCTAGTCCTCCTTTTGGTGTCTTTTTGTCCCCCCCCCCTCCAGCAGCACCTCCAATCACCTTCAGCCACAGGAAAATGTCAAATGAAACAGCCACTAACTAGTCCTCCTTTTGGTGTCTTTGTTTCCCCTTGACAGCAGCACCTCCAATAACCTTCAGCCACAAGTAAATGTCAAATGAAACAGCCACTACCTAGTCCTCTTTTTGGTGTCTTTGTTTCCCCCCTTGACAGCAGCACCTACAGTCACCTTTAGCCACAGGAAAAGGTCAAATGAAATAGCCACTACATAGTCCTCCTTTTTGTGTCTTTGTTTCCCCTTGACAGCAGCACCTCCAATAACCTTCAGCCACAGGAAAATGTCAAATGAAAGAGCCGCTAACTAGTCCTCCTTTTGGTGTTTTTGTTTCCCCCCTTGACAGCAGCACCTACAGTCACCTTTAGCCACAGGAAAACGTCAAATGAAATAGCCACTACATAGTCCTCCTTTTTGTGTCTTTGTTTCCCCTTGACAGCAGCACCTCCAATAACCTTCAGCCACAGGAAAATGTCAAATGAAAGAGCCACTAACTAGTCCTCCTTTTGGTGTTTTTGTTTCCCCCGCCCGCAGAAACTCCAATCACCTTCACCCACAGGAAAAGGTCAAATGAAATAGCCACTACCTAGAACTCATTTTGGTGCCTTTGTTTCCCCCCCCTCCAGCAGCACCTCCAATCACCTTCAGCCACAGGAAAAGGTCAAATGAAATAGCCACTACCTAGTCCTCCTTTTGGTCTCTTTGTTTCCCACCCGCCATTAGCACCTCCAATCACCTTCAGGTACAGGAAAAGATCAAATGAAATAGCCACTACCTAGTACTCCTTTTGGTGTCTTTGTTTCCCCGCCCGCAGAAACTCCAATCACCTTCACCCACAGGAAAAGGTCAAATGAAATAGCCACTACCTAGAACTCATTTTGGTGCCTTTGTCCCCCCCCCCTCCAGCAGCACCTCCAATCACCTTCAGCCACAGGAAAAGGTAAAATGAAATAGCCACTACCTAGTCTTCCTTTTGGTGTCTTTCTTTCCAACCTCCATCAGCACCTCCAATCACCTTCACCCATAGGAAAATGTCAAATGAAAGAGCCACTAACTAGTCCTCCTTTTCGTGTTTTTGTTTCCCCCCTACAGCAGCACCTCCAATCACCTTCTGTCACAGGAAAAGGTCAAATGAAATAGCCACTACCTAGTTCTCTTATTGTGTCTTTGTTTCCCTTTGACAGCAGCACCTCCAATCACTCTCAGCCACAGGAAAAGGTCAAATGAAATAGCAACTACCTAGTCCTCCTTTTAGTATATTTCTTTCCCACCCGCCAGCAGCACCTCCCATCACTTTCAGCCACAGGAAAAGGTCAAATCAAAGAGCCACTACCTAGTTCTCCTTTTGGTGTTTTTGTTTCCCCAGGCCAGCAGCACCTCCAATCACCTTCAGGTACAGGAAAAGATCAAATGAAATAGCCACTACCTAGTCCTCCTTTTGGTGTCTTTGTTTCCCCCCTCCAGCAGCACCTCCAATCACCTTCAACCACAGGAAAAGGTCAAATGAAATAGCCACTACCTAGTCCTCCTATTGGTGTCTTTGTTTCCCCCCTACAGCAGCACCTCAAATCACCTTCAGCCACAGGAAAATGTCAAATGAAATAGCCACTACCTAGTCTTCCTTTTGGTGTCTTTCTTTCCAACCTCCATCAGCACCTCCAATCACCTTCACCCATAGGAAAATGTCAAATGAAAGAGCCACTAACTAGTCCTCCTTTTCGTGTTTTTGTTTCCCCCCTACAGCAGCACCTCCAATCACCTTCTGTCACAGGAAAAGGTCAAATGAAATAGCCACTACCTAGTTCTCTTATTGTGTCTTTGTTTCCCTTTGACAGCAGCACCTCCAATCACTCTCAGCCACAGGAAAAGGTCAAATGAAATAGCAACTACCTAGTCCTCCTTTTAGTATATTTCTTTCCCACCCGCCAGCAGCACCTCCCATCACTTTCAGCCACAGGAAAAGGTCAAATCAAAGAGCCACTACCTAGTTCTCCTTTTGGTGTTTTTGTTTCCCCAGGCCAGCAGCACCTCCAATCACCTTCAGGTACAGGAAAAGATCAAATGAAATAGCCACTACCTAGTCCTCCTTTTGGTGTCTTTGTTTCCCCCCTCCAGCAGCACCTCCAATCACCTTCAACCACAGGAAAAGGTCAAATGAAATAGCCACTACCTAGTCCTCCTATTGGTGTCTTTGTTTCCCCCCTACAGCAGCACCTCAAATCACCTTCAGCCACAGGAAAATGTCAAATGAAATAGCCACTACCTACTCCTCCTTTTGGTGTCTGTTTTTCGCCCCTCCAGAAGCACCTCCAATCACCTTCAGCCACAGGAAATGGTCAAATCAAATAGCCACTACCTAGTCCTCCTTTTGGTGTCTTTGTTTCCCCCCTTCACAGCAGCACCTCAAATCACCTTCAGCCACAGGAAAACGTCAAATGAAATAGCCACTACCTAGTCCTCCTTTTTGTGTCTGTTTTTCTCCCCTCCAGCAGCACCTCCAATCACCTTCAGCCACAGGAAAAGGTCAAATCAAATAGCCACTACCTAGTCCTCCTTTTGGTGTTTTTATTTCTTCCCTCCAGCAGCACCTCCAATCACCTTCAGCCACAGGAAAATGTCAATTGAAACAGCCACTACCTAGTCCTCCTTTTGGTGTCTTTTTGTCCCCCCTCCAGCAGCACCTCCAATCACCTTCATCCACAGGAAAATGTCAAATGAAACAGCCACTAACTAGTCCTCCTTTTGGTGTCTTTGTTTCCCCCCGCCAGCAGCACCTCCAATCACCTCCAGTCACAGGAAAACGTCAAATGTAATAGCCACTAGCTAGTCCTCCTTTTGGTGTCTGTTTTTCGCCCCTCCAGAAGCACCTCCAATCACCTTCAGCCACAGGAAATGGTCAAATCAAATAGCCACTACCTAGTCCTCCTTTTGGTGTCTTTGTTTCCCCCCTTCACAGCAGCACCTCAAATCACCTTCAGCCACAGGAAAACGTCAAATGAAATAGCCACTACCTAGTCCTCCTTTTTGTGTCTGTTTTTCTCCCCTCCAGCAGCACCTCCAATCACCTTCAGCCACAGGAAAATGTCAAATCAAATAGCCACTACCTAGTCCTCCTTTTGGTGTTTTTATTTCTTCCCTCCAGCAGCACCTCCAATCACCTTCAGCCACAGGAAAATGTCAATTGAAACAGCCACTACCTAGTCCTCCTTTTGGTGTCTTTTTGTCCCCCCTCCAGCAGCACCTCCAATCACCTTCATCCACAGGAAAATGTCAAATGAAACAGCCACTAACTAGTCCTCCTTTTGGTGTCTTTGTTTCCCCCCGCCAGCAGCACCTCCAATCACCTCCAGTCACAGGAAAACGTCAAATGTAATAGCCACTAGCTAGTCCTCCTTTTGGTGTCTGTTTTTCGCCCCTCCAGCAGCACCTCCAATCACCTTCAGCCATGCGAAAAGGTCAAATGAAATAGCCACTAGCTACTCCTCCTTTTGGTGTCTTTGTTTCCCCCCGCCAGAAGCACTTCCAATCACCTTCAGTCACAGGAACAGGTCCAATGAAATAGCCACTACCTAGTCCTCCTTTTGGTGTCTTTTTTTCTCCCTGCCAGCATCACCTCCAATCACCTTCAGCCACGGGAAAAGGTCAAATGAAATAACGACTACCTAGTCTTCCTTTTGGTGTATTTGTTTCCCCCTTAAGCAGCAACTCCAGTCACCATCAGCCACAGGAAAAGGTCAAATGAAATAGCCACTACCTAGTCCTCCTTTTGGTGTCTCTCTTTTCCCCTGCCAGCAGCAACTCCAATCACCTTCAGCCACAGGAAAGGGTCAAATGAAATAGCCACTACCTAGAACTCCTATTGGTGTCTTTGTTTCCCCCTGCCAGCAGCACTTCCAATCACCTTCAACCACAGGAACAGGTCAAATGAAATAGCCACTAACTAGTCCTCCTTTTGGTGTCTTTTTTTCTCCCCGCCAGCACCACCTCCAATCACCTTCAGCCACGCGAAAAGGTCAAATGAAATAGCCACTACCTAGTATTCCTTTTGGTGTCTTTGTTTCTCCCCTCCAGCAGCACCTCCAATCACCTTCAGCCACAGGAAAAGGTCAAAAGAAATAGCCACTACCTTGTCCTTTTTTTGAGATCTTTTTCCCCTTCTCCAGCAGAACCTCCAATCACCTTCAGCCACAGGAAAAGGTCAAATGAAATAGCCACTACATAGAACTCCTATTGGTGTCTTTGTTTCTCCACGCCAGCAGCACCTCCAGTCACCATCAGCCACAGGAAAAGGTCAAATGAAATAGCCACTACCTAGTCCTCCTTTTGGTGTCTCTCTTTTCCCCTGCCAGCAGCACCTCCAATCACTTTCAGCCACAGGAAAAGGTCAAATGACATAGCCACTACCTAGAACTCCTATTGGTGTCTTTGTTTCCCCCCGCCAGCAGCACCTCCAGTCACCTTAAGCCACAGGAAAAGGTCAAATGAAATAGCCACTACCTAGTCCGACTTTTGGTGTATTTTTCCCCCCGCCAGCAGCACCTCCAATCACCTTCAGCCACAGGAAAAGGTCAAATGACATAGCCACTACCTAGTCCTCCTTTTGCTGTCTTTGTTTCCCCCCTTCACAGCAGCACCTCAAATCACCTTCAGCCACAGGAAAACGTCAAATGAAATAGCCACTACCTAGTCCTCCTTTTGGTGTCTTTGTTTCTCCTGGATAGCAGCACCTGCAATCACCTTCAGCCACAGGAAAAGGTCAAATCAAATAGCCACTACCTAGTCCTCCTTTTGGTGTCTGTTTTTCTCCCCTCCAGCAGCACCTCCAATCACCTTCAGCCACAGGAAAATGTCAAATCAAATAGCCACTACCTAGTCCTCCTTTTGGTGTTTTTGTTTCCCCCCTTCACAGCAGCACCTCAAATCACCTTCAGCCACAGGAGAACGTCAAATGAAATAGCCACTACCTAGTCCTCCTTTTGGTGTCAGTTTTTCTCCCCTCCAGCAGCACCTCCAATCACCTTCTGTCACAGGAAAAGGTCAAATGAAATAGCCACTACCTAGTCCTCCTTTTGGTGTCTTTGTTTCCCCCGCCCGCAGAAACTCCAATCACCTTCACCCACAGGAAAAGGTCAAATGAAATAGCCACTACCTAGAACTCATTTTGGTGCCTTTGTTTCCCCCCCCCTCCAGCAGCACCTCCAATCACCTTCAGCCACAGGAAAAGGTCAAATGAAATAGCCACTACCTAGTCCTCCTTTTGGTCTCTTTGTTTCCCACCCGCCATTAGCACCTCCAATCACCTTCAGGTACAGGAAAAGATCAAATGAAACAGCCACTACATAGTCCTCCTTTTGGTGTCTTTGTTTCCCCTTGACAGCAGCACCTCCCATCACCTTCAGCCACAGGAAAATGTCAAATGACATAGCCACTACCTAGAACTATTGGTGTCTTTGTTTCCCCAGGCCAGCAGCACCTCCAATCACCTTCAGCCACAGGAAAATGTCAAATGAAATAGCCACTACCTAGTCCTCCTTTTGGTGTCTTTGTTTCCCCTTGACAGCAGCACCTCCCATCACCTTCAGCCACAGGAAAAGGTCAAATGAAATAGCCACTACCTAGTCCTCCTTTTGGTGTCTTTGTTTCCCCCGCCCGCAGAAACTCCAATCACCTTCACCCACAGGAAAAGGTCAAATGAAATAGCCACTACCTAGAACTCATTTTGGTGCCTTTGTTTCCCCCCCGCCAGCAGCACCTCCAGTCACCATCAGCCACAGGAAAAGGTCAAATTAAATAGCTAGTACCTAGTCCTCCTTTTGGTGTCTCTCTTTTCCCCTGCCAGCAGCACCTCCAATCACCTTCAGCCACAGGAAAGGGTCAAATGAAACAGCCACTATCTAGTCCTCCTTTTGGTGTCTTTTTGTCCCCCCCCTCCAGCAGCACCTCCAATCACCTTCAGCCACAGGAAAATGTCAAATGAAACAGCCACTAACTAGTCCTCCTTTTGGTGTCTTTTTTTCTCCCCGCCAGCACCACCTCCAATCACCTTCAGCCACGCGAAAAGGTCAAATGAAATAGCCACTACCTAGTATTCCTTTTGGTGTCTTTGTTTCTCCCCTCCAGCAGCACCTCCAATCACCTTCAGCCACAGGAAAAGGTCAAAAGAAATAGCCACTACCTTGTCCTTTTTTTGAGATCTTTTTCCCCTTCTCCAGCAGAACCTCCAATCACCTTCAGCCACAGGAAAAGGTCAAATGAAATAGCCACTACATAGAACTCCTATTGGTGTCTTTGTTTCTCCACGCCAGCAGCACCTCCAGTCACCATCAGCCACAGGAAAAGGTCAAATGAAATAGCCACTACCTAGTCCTCCTTTTGGTGTCTCTCTTTTCCCCTGCCAGCAGCACCTCCAATCACTTTCAGCCACAGGAAAAGGTCAAATGACATAGCCACTACCTAGAACTCCTATTGGTGTCTTTGTTTCCCCCCGCCAGCAGCACCTCCAGTCACCTTAAGCCACAGGAAAAGGTCAAATGAAATAGCCACTACCTAGTCCGACTTTTGGTGTATTTTTCCCCCCGCCAGCAGCACCTCCAATCACCTTCAGCCACAGGAAAAGGTCAAATGACATAGCCACTACCTAGTCCTCCTTTTGCTGTCTTTGTTTCCCCCCTTCACAGCAGCACCTCAAATCACCTTCAGCCACAGGAAAACGTCAAATGAAATAGCCACTACCTAGTCCTCCTTTTGGTGTCTTTGTTTCTCCTGGATAGCAGCACCTGCAATCACCTTCAGCCACAGGAAAAGGTCAAATCAAATAGCCACTACCTAGTCCTCCTTTTGGTGTCTGTTTTTCTCCCCTCCAGCAGCACCTCCAATCACCTTCAGCCACAGGAAAATGTCAAATCAAATAGCCACTACCTAGTCCTCCTTTTGGTGTTTTTGTTTCCCCCCTTCACAGCAGCACCTCAAATCACCTTCAGCCACAGGAGAACGTCAAATGAAATAGCCACTACCTAGTCCTCCTTTTGGTGTCAGTTTTTCTCCCCTCCAGCAGCACCTCCAATCACCTTCTGTCACAGGAAAAGGTCAAATGAAATAGCCACTACCTAGTCCTCCTTTTGGTGTCTTTGTTTCCCCCGCCCGCAGAAACTCCAATCACCTTCACCCACAGGAAAAGGTCAAATGAAATAGCCACTACCTAGAACTCATTTTGGTGCCTTTGTTTCCCCCCCCCTCCAGCAGCACCTCCAATCACCTTCAGCCACAGGAAAAGGTCAAATGAAATAGCCACTACCTAGTCCTCCTTTTGGTCTCTTTGTTTCCCACCCGCCATTAGCACCTCCAATCACCTTCAGGTACAGGAAAAGATCAAATGAAACAGCCACTACATAGTCCTCCTTTTGGTGTCTTTGTTTCCCCTTGACAGCAGCACCTCCCATCACCTTCAGCCACAGGAAAATGTCAAATGACATAGCCACTACCTAGAACTATTGGTGTCTTTGTTTCCCCAGGCCAGCAGCACCTCCAATCACCTTCAGCCACAGGAAAATGTCAAATGAAATAGCCACTACCTAGTCCTCCTTTTGGTGTCTTTGTTTCCCCTTGACAGCAGCACCTCCCATCACCTTCAGCCACAGGAAAAGGTCAAATGAAATAGCCACTACCTAGTCCTCCTTTTGGTGTCTTTGTTTCCCCCGCCCGCAGAAACTCCAATCACCTTCACCCACAGGAAAAGGTCAAATGAAATAGCCACTACCTAGAACTCATTTTGGTGCCTTTGTTTCCCCCCCGCCAGCAGCACCTCCAGTCACCATCAGCCACAGGAAAAGGTCAAATTAAATAGCTAGTACCTAGTCCTCCTTTTGGTGTCTCTCTTTTCCCCTGCCAGCAGCACCTCCAATCACCTTCAGCCACAGGAAAGGGTCAAATGAAACAGCCACTATCTAGTCCTCCTTTTGGTGTCTTTTTGTCCCCCCCCTCCAGCAGCACCTCCAATCACCTTCAGCCACAGGAAAATGTCAAATGAAACAGCCACTAACTAGTCCTCCTTTTGGTGTCTTTGTTTCCCCTTGACAGCAGCACCTCCAATAACCTTCAGCCACAAGTAAATGTCAAATGAAAGAGCCGCTAACTAGTCCTCCTTTTGGTGTTTTTGTTTCCCCCCTTGACAGCAGCACCTACAGTCACCTTTAGCCACAGGAAAAGGTCAAATGAAATAGCCACTACATAGTCCTCCTTTTTGTGTCTTTGTTTCCCCTTGACAGCAGCACCTCCAATAACCTTCAGCCACAGGAAAATGTCAAATGAAAGAGCCACTAACTAGTCCTCCTTTTGGTGTTTTTGTTTCCCCCCTACAGCAGCACCTCCAATCACCTTCTGTCACAGGAAAAGGTCAAATGAAATAGCCACTACCTAGTCCTCCTTTTGGTGTCTTTGTTTCCCCCGCCCGCAGAAACTCCAATCACCTTCACCCACAGGAAAAGGTCAAATGAAATAGCCACTACCTAGAACTCATTTTGGTGCCTTTGTTTCCCCCCCCCCTCCAGCAGCACCTCCAATCACCTTCAGCCACAGGAAAAGGTCAAATGAAATAGCCACTACCTAGTCCTCCTTTTGGTCTCTTTGTTTCCCACCCGCCATTAGCACCTCCAATCACCTTCAGGTACAGGAAAAGATCAAATGAAATAGCCACTACCTAGTACGCCTTTTGGTGTTTTTGTTTCCCCGCCCGCAGAAACTCCAATCATCTTCACCCACAGGAAAAGGTCAAATGAAATAGCCACTACCTAGAACTCATTTTGGTGCCTTTGTTCCCCCCCCCTCCAGCAGCACCTCCAATCACCTTCAGCCACAGGAAGAGGTCAAATGAAATAGCCACTACCTAGTCTTCCTTTTGGTGTCTTTGTTTCCCCACGCCAGCAGCACCTCCAGTCACCATCAGCCACAGGAAAAGGTCAAATGAAATAGCCACTACCTAGTCCTCCTTTTGGTGTCTCTCTTTTCCCCTGCCAGCAGCACCTCCAATCACTTTCAGCCACAGGAAAAGGTCAAATTAAATAGCTAATACCTAGTCCTCCTTTTGGTGTCTCTCTTTTCCCCTTCCAGCAGCACCTCCAATCACCTTCAGCCACAGGAAAGGGTCAAATGAAACAGCCACTACCTAGTCCTCCTTTTGGTGTCTTTTTGTCCCCCCCTCCAGCAGCACCTCCAATCACCTTCAGCCACAGGAAAATGTCAAATGAAACAGCCACTAACTAGTCCTCCTTTTGGTGTCTTTGTTTCCCCCCGCCAGCAGCACCTCCAATCACCTTCAGTCACAGGAAAAGGTCAAATGACATAGCCACTACCTAGTCCTCCTTTTGCTGTCTTTGTTTCCCCCCTTCACAGCAGCACCTCAAATCACCTTCAGCCACAGGAAAACGTCAAATGAAATAGCCACTACCTAGTCCTCCTTTTGGTGTCTTTGTTTCTACTGGATAGCAGCACCTGCAATCACATTCAGCCACAGGAAAAGGTCAAATCAAATAGCCACTACCTAGTCCTCCTTTTGGTGTCTTTGTTTCCCCCCTACAGCAGCACCTCAAATCACCTTCAGCCCCAGGAAAAGGTCAAATGAAATAGCCACTACCTAGTCCTCCTTTTGGTGTCTGTTTTTCGCCCCTCCAGCAGCACCTCCAATCACCTTCAGCCACAGGAAATGGTCAAATCAAATAGCCACTACCTAGTCCTCCTTTTGGTGTCTGTTTTTCTCCCCTCCAGCAGCACCTCCAATCACCTTCAGCCACAGGAAAAGGTCAAATCAAATAGCCACTACCTAGTCCTCCTTTTGGTGTCTTTGTTTCCCCCCTTCACAGCAGCACCTCAAATCACCTTCAGCCACAGGAAAACGTCAAATGGAATAGCCACTACCTAGTCCTCCTTTTGGTGTCTGTTTTTCTCCCATCCAGCAGCACCTCCAATCACCTTCAGCCAAAGGAAAAGCTCAAATCAAATAGCCACTACCTAGTCCTCCTTTTGGTGTTTTTGTTTCCCCCCGCCAGCAGCACCTCCAATCACCTTCAGCCACAGGAAAATGTCAATTGAAACAGCCACTACCTAGTCCTCCTTTTGGTGTCTTTTTGTCCCCCCTCCAGCAGCACCTCCAATCACCTTCAGGCACAGGAAAATGCCAAATGAAACAGCCACTAACTAGTCCTCCTTTTGGTGTCTTTGTTTCCCCCCGCCAGCAGCACCTCCAATCACCTCCAGTCACAGGAATACGTCAACTGTAATAGCCACTAGCTACTCCTCCTTTTGGTGTCTGTTTTTCGCCCCTCCAGCAGCACCTCCAATCAGCTTCAGCCACGCGAAAAGGTCAAATGAATTAGCCACTACCTAGTCTTCCTTTTGGTGTCTTTTTTTCTCCCTGCCAGCATCACCTCCAATCACCTTCAGCCACGGGAAAAGGTCAAATGAAATAACGACTACCTAGTCTTCCTTTTGGTGTATTTGTTTCCCCCTTAAGCAGCAACTCCAGTCACCATCAGCCACAGGAAAAGGTCAAATGAAATAGCCACTACCTAGTCCTCCTTTTGGTGTCTCTCTTTGCCCCTGCCAGCAGCAACTCCAATCACCTTCAGCCACAGGAAAGGGTCAAATGAAATAGCCACTACCTAGAACTCCTATTGGTGTCTTTGTTTCCCCCTGCCAGCAGCAATTCCAATCACCTTCAACCACAGGAACATGTCAAATGAAATAGCCACTACCTAGTTCTCCTTTTGGTGTTTTTGTTTCCCCAGGCCAGCAGCACCTCCAATCACCTTCAGCCACAGGAAAATGTCAAATGAAACAGCCACTACCTATTCCTCCTTTGGGTGACTTTGTTTCCCCTTGACAGCAGCACCTCCCATCACCTTCAGCCACAGGAAAAAGTCAAATGAAATAGCCACTACCTAGTCCTCCTTTTGGTCTCTTTGTTTCCCACCCGCCATTAGCACCTCCAATCACCTTCAGCCACAGGAAAAGATCAAATGAAATAGCCACTACCTAGTCCTCCTTTTGGTGTCTTTGTTTCCCCCCTCCAGCAGCACCTCCAATCACCTTCAACCACAGGAAAAGGTCAAATCAAGTAGCCACTACCTAGTCCTCCTATTGGTGTCTTTGTTTCCCCCCTACAGCAGCACCTCAAATCACCTTCAGCCACAGGAAAACGTCAAATGAAATAGCCACTACCTAGTCCTCCTTTTGGTGTCTGTTTTTCTCCCATCCAGCAGCGCCTCCAATCACCTTCAGCCACAGGAAAAGGTCAATTGAAACAGCCACTACCTAGTCCTCCTTTTGGTGTCTTTTTGTCCCCCCTCCAGCAGCACCTCCAATCACCTTCAGGCACAGGAATATGTCAAATGAAACAGCCACTAACTAGTCCTCCTTTTGGTGTCTTTGTTTCCCCCCGCCAGCAGCACCTCCAATCACCTCCAGTCACATGAATACGTCAACTGTAATAGCCACTAGCTACTCCTCCTTTTGGTGTCTGGTTTTCGCCCCTCCAGCAGCACCTCCAATCACCTTCAGCCACGCGAAAAGGTCAAATGAAATAGCCACTACCTAGTCTTCCTTTTGGTGTCTTTGTTTCCCCCCTCCAGTAGCACCTCCCATCACTTTCAGCCACAGGAAAATGTCAAATCAAAGAGCCACTACCTAGTTCTCCTTTTGGTGTTTTTGTTTCCCCAGGCCAGCAGCACCTCCAATCACCTTCAGCCACAGGAAAATGTCAAATGAAACAGCCACTACCTAGTCCTCCTTTTGGTGTCTTTGTTTCCCCTTGACAGCAGCACCCCCTATCACCTTCAGCCACAGGAAAAGGTCAAATGAAATAGCCACTACCTAGTCCTCCTTTTGGTGTCTTTGTTTCCCCCGCCCGCAGAAACTCCAATCACCTTCACCCACAGGAAAAGGTCAAATGAAATAGCCACTACCTAGAACTCATTTTGGTGCCTTTGTTTCCCCCCCCCCGCCAGCAGCACCTCCAGTCACCATCAGCCACAGGAAAAGGTCAAATTAAATAGCTAGTACCTAGTCCTCCTTTTGGTGTCTCTCTTTTCCCCTGCCAGCAGCACCTCCAATCACCTTCAGCCACAGGAAAGGGTCAAATGAAACAGCCACTACCTAGTCCTAATTTTGGTGTCTTTTTGTCCCCCCCTCCAGCAGCACCTCCAATCACCTTCAGCCACAGGAAAATGTCAAATGAAACAGCCACTAACTAGTCCTCCTTTTGGTGTCTTTGTTTCCCCTTGACAGCAGCACCTCCAATAACCTTCAGCCACAAGTAAATGTCAAATGAAACAGCCACTACCTAGTCCTCCTTTTGGTGTCTTTGTTTCCCCCCTTGACAGCAGCACCTACAGTCACCTTTAGCCACAGGAAAAGGTCAAATGAAATAGCCACTACATAGTCCTCCTTTTTGTGTCTTTGTTTCCCCTTGACAGCAGCACCTCCAATAACCTTCAGCCACAGGAAAATGTCAAATGAAAGAGCCACTAACTAGTCCTCCTTTTGGTGTTTTTGTTTCCCCCCTACAGCAGCACCTCCAATCACCTTCTGTCACAGGAAAAGGTCAAATGAAATAGCCACTACCTAGTCCTCCTTTTGGTGTCTTTGTTTTCCCCGCCCGCAGAAACTCCAATCACCTTCAGCCACAGGAAAAGGTCAAATGAAAAAGCCACTACCTAGTCCTCCTTTTGGTGTCTTTGTTTCCCCCGCCCGCAGAAACTCCAATCACCTTCACCCACAGGAAAAGGTCAAATGAAATAGCCACTACCTAGAAATCATTTTGGTGCCTTTGTTTCCCCCCCCCCCGCCAGCAGCACCTCCAGTCACCATCAGCCACAGGAAAAGGTCAAATTAAATAGCCACTACCTAGTCCTCCTTTTGGTGTCTCTCTTTTCCCCTGCCAGCAGCACCTCCAATCACCTTCAGCCACAGGAAAGGGTCAAATGAAACAGCCACTACCTAGTCCTAATTTTGGTGTCTTTTTGTCCCCCCCTCCAGCAGCACCTCCAATCACCTTCAGCCACAGGAAAATGTCAAATGAAACAGCCACTAACTAGTCCTCCTTTTGGTGTCTTTGTTTCCCCTTGACAGCAGCACCTCCAATAACCTTCAGCCACAAGTAAATGTCAAATGAAAGAGCCACTAACTAGTCCTCCTTTTGGTGTTTTTGTTTCCCCCCTACAGCAGCACCTCCAATCACCTTCTGTCACAGGAAAAGGTCAAATGAAATAGCCACTACCTAGTCCTCCTTTTGGTGTCTTTGTTTCCCCCGCCCGCAGAAACTCCAATCACCTTCACCCACAGGAAAAGGTCAAATGAAATAGCCACTACCTAGAACTCATTTTGGTGCCTTTGTTTCCCCCCCCTCCAGCAGCACCTCCAATCACCTTCAGCCACAGGAAAAGGTCAAATGAAATAGCCACTACCTAGTCCTCCTTTTGGTCTCTTTGTTTCCCACCCGCCATTAGCACCTCCAATCACCTTCAGGTACAGGAAAAGATCAAATGAAATAGCCACTACCTAGTCCTCCTTTTGGTGTCTTTGTTTCCCCCGCCCGCAGAAACTCCAATCACCTTCACCCACAGGAAAAGGTCAAATGAAATAGCCACTACCTAGAACTCATTTTGGTGCCTTTGTTCCCCCCCCCCTCCAGCAGCACCTCCAATCACCTTCAGCCACAGGAAAAGGTCAAATGAAATAGCCACTACCTAGTCTTCCTTTTGGTGTCTTTCTTTCCAACCTCCATCAGCACCTCCAATCACCTTCACCCATAGGAAATGGTCAAGTGAAATAGCCACTACCTTGTCCTCCTTTTGGTGTCTTTGTTTCCCCACGCCAGCAGCACCTCCAGTCACCATCAGCCACAGGAAAAGGTCAAATGAAATAGCCACTACCTAGTCCTCCTTTTGGTGTCTCTCTTTTCCCCTGCCAGCAGCACCTCCAATCACTTTCAGCCACAGGAAAAGGTCAAATGACATAGCCACTACCTAGAACTCCTATTGGTGTCTTTGTTTCCCCCTGCCAGCAGCACCTCCAGTCACCATCAGCCACAGGAAAAGGTCAAATTAAATAGCTAATACCTAGTCCTCTTTTTGGTGTCTCTCTTTTCCCCTGCCAGCAGCACCTCCAATCACCTTCAGCCACAGGAAAGGGTCAAATGAAACAGCCACTACCTAGTCCTCCTTTTGGTGTCTTTTTGTCCCCCCCTCCAGCAGCACCTCCAATCACCTTCAGCCACAGGAAAATGTCAAATGAAACAGCCACTAACTAGTCCTCCTTTTGGTGTCTTTGTTTCCCCTTGACAGCAGCACCTCCAATAATTTCAGCCACAGGAAAATGTCAAATGAAACAGCCACTAACTAGTCCTCCTATTGGTGTCTTTGTTTCCCCCCTTGACAGCAGCACCTACAGTCACCTTTAGCCACAGGAAAAGGTCAAATGAAATAGCCACTACATAGTCCTCAATTTTGTGTCTTTGTTTCCCCTTGACAGCAGCACCTCCAATAACCTTCAGCCACAGGAAAATGTCAAATGAAAGAGCCACTAACTAGTCCTCCTTTTGGTGTTTTTGTTTCCCCCCTACAGCAGCACCTCCAATCACCTTCTGTCACAGGAAAAGGTCAAATGAAATAGCCACTACCTAGTTCTCTTATTGTGTCTTTGTTTCCCCTTGACAGCAGCACCTCCAATCACTCTCAGCCACAGGAAAAGGTCAAATGAAATAGCCACTACCTAGTCCTCCTTTTGGTATCTTTCTTTCCCACCAGCCAGCAGCACCTCCAATCACCTTCAGCAACAGGAAAAAGTCAAATGAAATAGCCACTACCTAGTCCTCGTTTTGGTGTCTTTGTTTCCCCCCTCCAGTAGCACCTCCCATCACTTTCAGCCACAGGAAAAGGTCAAATCAAAGAGCCACTACCTAGTTCTCCTTTTGGTGTTTTTGTTTCCCCAGGCCAGCAGCACCTCCAATCACCTTCAGCCACAGGAAAATGTCAAATGAAACAGCCACTACCTTGTCCTCCTTTTGGTGTCTTTGTTTCCCCTTGACAGCAGCACCTCCCATCACCTTCAGCCACAGGAAAAGGTCAAATGAAATAGCCACTAACTAGTCCTCCTTTTGGTCTCTTTGTTTCCCACCCGCCATTAGCACCTCCAATCACCTTCAGGTACAGGAAAAGATCAAATGAAATAGCCACTACCTAGTCCTCCTTTTGGTGTCTTTGTTTCCCCACTCCAGCAGCACCTCCAATCACCTTCAACCACAGGAAAAGGTCAAATCAAGTAGCCACTACCTAGTCCTCCTTTTGGTGTCTGTTTTTCGCCCCTCCAGAAGCACCTCCAATCACCTTCAGCCACAGGAAATGGTCAAATCAAATAGCCACTACCTAGTCCTCCTTTTGGTGTCTTTGTTTCCCCCCTTCACAGCATCACCTCAAATCACCTTCAGCCACAGGAAAACGTCAAATGAAATAGCCACTACCTAGTCCTCCTTTTGATGTCTTTTTGTCCCCCCTGCAGCAGCACCTCCAATCACCTTCATCCACAGGAAAATGTCAAATGAAACAGCCACTAACTAGTCCTCCTTTTGGTGTCTTTGTTTCCCCCCGCCAGCAGCACCTCCAATCACCTCCAGTCACAGGAAAACGTCAAATGTAATAGCCACTAGCTAGTCCTCCTTTTGGTGTCTGTTTTTCGCCCCTCCAGCAGCACCTCCAATCACCTTCAGCCACGCGAAAAGGTCAAATGAAATAGCCACTAGCTACTCCTCCTTTTGGTGTCTTTGTTTCCCCCCGCCAGAAGCACTTCCAATCACCTTCAGTCACAGGAACAGGTCCAATGAAATAGCAACTACGTAGTCCTCCTTTTGGTGTCTTTTTTTCTCCCTGCCAGCATCACCTCCAATCACCTTCAGCCACGGGAAAAGGTCAAATGAAATAACGACTACCTAGTCTTCCTTTTGGTGTATTTGTTTCCCCCTTAAGCAGCAACTCCAGTCACCATCAGCCACAGGAAAAGGTCAAATGAAATAGCCACTAACTAGTCCTCCTTTTGGTGTCTCTCTTTTCCCCTGCCAGCAGCAACTCCAATCACCTTCAGCCACAGGAAAGGGTCAATTGAAATAGCCACTACCTAGAACTCCTATTGGTGTCTTTGTTTCCCCCTGCCAGCAGCACTTCCAATCACCTTCAACCACAGGAACAGGTCAAATGAAATAGCCACTAACTAGTCCTCCTTTTGGTGTCTTTTTTTCTCCCCGCCAGCACCACCTCCAATCACCTTCAGCCACGCGAAAAGGTCAAATGAAATAGCCACTACATAGAACTCCTATTGGTGTCTTTGTTTCCCCACGCCAGCAGCACCTCCAGTCACCATCAGCCACAGGAAAAGGTCAAATGAAATAGCCACTACCTAGTCCTCCTTTTGGTGTCTCTCTTTTCCCCTGCCAGCAGCACCTCCAATCACTTTCAGCCACAGGAAAAGGTCAAATGACATAGCCACTACCTAGAACTCCTATTGGTGTCTTTGTTTCCCCCCGCCAGCAGCATGTCCATTCACCTTAAGCCACAGGAAAAGGTCAAATGAAATAGCCACTACCTAGTCCGACTTTTGGTGTCTTTGTTTCCCCCCTTCACAGCAGCACCTCAAATCACCTTCAGCCACAGGAAAACGTCAAATGAAATAGCCACTACCTAGTCCTCCTTTTGGTTTCTTTGTTTCTCCTGGATAGCAGCACCTCCAATCACCTTCAGCCACAGGAAAAGGTCAAATCAAATAGCCACTACCTAGTCCTCCTTTTGGTGTTTTTGTTTCCCCCCTTCACAGCAGCACCTCAAATCACCTTCAGCCACAGGAGAACGTCAAATGAAATAGCCACTACCTAGTCCTCCTTTTGGTGTCAGTTTTTCTCCCCTCCAGCAGCACCTCCAATCACCTTCAGCCACAGGAAAAGGTCAAATCAAATAGCCACTATCTAGTCCTCCTTTTGGTGTTTTTGTTTCCCCCCGCCAGCAGCACCTCCAATCACCTTCAGCCACAGGAAAATGTCAATTGAAACATCCACTACCTAGTCCTCCTTTTGGTGTCTTTTTGTCCCCCCTCCAGCAGCACCTCCAATCACCTTCATCCACAGGAAAATGTCAAATGAAACAGCCACTAACTAGTCCTCCTTTTGGTGTCTTTGTTTCCCCCCGCCAGCAGCACCTCCAATCACCTCCAGTCACAGGAAAACGTCAAGTGTAATAGCCACTACCTAGTCCTCCTTTTGGTGTCTGTTTTTCGCCCCTCCAGCAGCACCTCCAATCATCTTCAGCCACGCGAAAAGGTCAAATGAAATAGCCACTACCTAGTCTTCCTTTTGGTGTCTTTGTTTCCCCCCGCCAGAAGCACTTCCAATCACCTTCAGTCACAGGAACAGGTCAAATGAAATAGCCACTACCTAGTCCTCCTTTTGGTGTCTTTGTTTCCCCCCTCCAGTAGCACCTCCCATCACTTTCAGCCACAGGAAAAGGTCAAATCAAATAGCCACTACCTAGTCCTCCTTTTGGTGTCTTTGTTTCCCCCCTTGACAGCAGCACCTCCAGCACCTTTAGCCATAGGAAAAGCTCAAATGAAACAGCCACTACCTAGTCCTCCTTTTGGTCTCTTTGTTTCCCACCCGCCATTAGCACCTCCAATCAACTTCAGCCACAGGAAAAGATCAAATGAAATAGCCACTACCTAGTCCTCCTTTTGGTGTCTTTGTTTCCCACCTCCAGCAGCACCTCCAATCACCTTCAACCACAGGAAAAGGTCAAATCAAGTAGCCACTACCTAGTCCTCCTATTGGTGTCTTTGTTTCCCCCCTACAGCAGCACCTCAAATCACCTTCAGCCACAGGAAAGGGTCAAATGAAATAGCCACTACCTAGTCCTCCTTTTGGTGTCTGTTTTTCGCCCCTCCAGCAGCACTTCCAATCACCTTCAGTCACAGGAACAGGTCCAATGAAATAGCCACTACGTAGTCCTCCTTTTGGTGTCTTTTTTTCTCCCTGCCAGCATCACCTCCAATCACCTTCAGCCACGGGAAAAGGTCAAATGAAATAACGACTACCTAGTCTTCCTTTTGGTGTATTTGTTTCCCCCTTAAGCAGCAACTCCAGTCACCATCAGCCACAGGAAAAGGTCAAATGAAATAGCCACTACCTAGTCCTCCTTTTGGTGTCTCTCTTTTCCCCTGCCAGCAGCAACTCCAATCACCTTCAGCCACAGGAAAGGGTCAAATGAAATAGCCACTACCTAGAACTCCTATTGGTGTCTTTGTTTCCCCCTGCCAGCAGCACTTCCAATCACCTTCAACCACAGGAACAGGTCAAATGAAATAGCCACTAACTAGTCCTCCTTTTGGTGTCTTTTTTTCTCCCCGCCAGCACCACCTCCAATCACCTTCAGCCACGCGAATAGGTCAAATGAAATAGCCACTACCTAGTATTCCTTTTGGTGTCTTTGTTTCTCCCCTCCAGCAGCACCTCCAATCACCTTCAGCCACAGGAAAAGGTCAAAAGAAATAGCCACTACCTTGTCCTTTTTTTGAGATCTTTTTCCCCTTCTCCAGCAGAACCTCCAATCACCTTCAGCCACAGGAAAAGGTCAAATGAAATAGCCACTACATAGAACTCCTATTGGTGTCTTTGTTTCCCCACGCCAGCAGCACCTCCAGTCACCATCAGCCACAGGAAAAGGTCAAATGAAATAGCCACTACCTAGTCCTCCTTTTGGTGTCTCTCTTTTCCCCTGCCAGCAGCACCTCCAATCACTTTCAGCCACAGGAAAAGGTCAAATGACATAGCCACTACCTAGAACTCCTATTGGTGTCTTTGTTTCCCCCCGCCAGCAGCACCTCCAGTCACCTTAAGCCACAGGAAAAGGTCAAATGAAATAGCCACTACCTAGTCCGACTTTTGGTGTATTTGTTTCCCCCCGCCAGCAGCACCTCCAATCACCTTCAGTCACAGGAAAAGGTCAAATGAAATAGCCACTACCTATTCCTCCTTTTGCTGTCTTTGTTTCCCCCCTTCACAGCAGCACCTCAAATCACCTTCAGCCACAGGAAAACGTCAAATGAAATAGCCACTACCTAGTCCTCCTTTTGGTGTCTTTGTTTCTCCTGGATAGCAGCACCTGCAATCACCTTCAGCCACAGGAAAAGGTCAAATCAAATAGCCACTACCTAGTCCTCCTTTTGGTGTCTGTTTTTCTCCCCTCCAGCAGCACCTCCAATCACCTTCAGCCACAGGAAAAGGTCAAATCAAATAGCCACTACCTAGTCCTCCTTTTGGTGTTTTTGTTTTCCCCCGCCAGCAGCACCTCCAATCACCTTCAGCCACAGGAAAATGTAAATTGAAACATCCACTACCTAGTCCTCCTTTTGGTGTCTTTTTTCCCCCCTCCAGCAGCACCTCCAATCACCTTCAGCCACAGGAAAATGTCAAATGAAACAGCCACTACCTAGTCTTCCTTTTGGTGTCTTTGTTTCCCCCCGCCAGAAGCACTTCCAATCACCTTCAGTCACAGGAACAGGTCAAATGAAATAGCCACTACCTAGTCCTCCTTTTGGTGTCTTTGTTTCCCCCCTCCAGTAGCACCTCCCATCACTTTCAGCCACAGGAAAAGGTCAAATCAAATAGCCACTACCTAGTTCTCCTTTTGGTGTTTTTGTTTCCCCAGGCCAGCAGCACCTCCAATCACCTTCAGCCACAGGAAAATGTCAAATGAAATAGCCACTACCTAGTCCTCCTTTTGGTCTCTTTGTTTCCCACCCGCCATTAGCACCTCCAATCACCTTCAACCACAGGAAAAGGTCAAATCAAGTAGCCACTACCTAGTCCTCCTATTGGTGTCTTTGTTTCCCCCCTACAGCAGCACCTCAAATCACCTTCAGCCCCAGGAAAAGGTCAAATGAAATAGCCACTACCTAGTCCTCCTTTTGGTGTCTGTTTTTCGCCCCTCCAGCAGCACCTCCAATCACCTTCAGCCACAGGAAATGGTCAAATCAAATAGCCACTACCTAGTCCTCCTTTTGGTGTCTGTTTTTCTCCCCTCCAGCAGCACCTCCAATCACCTTCAGCCACAGGAAAAGGTCAAATGAAATAGCCACTACCTAGTCCTCCTTTTGGTGTTTTTGTTTCCCCCCGCCAGCAGCACCTCCAATCACCTTCAGCCACAGGAAAATGTCAATTGAAACAGCCACTACCTAGTCCTCCTTTTGGTGTCTTTTTGTCCCCCCTCCAGCAGCACCTCCAATCACCTTCAGGCACAGGAAAATGTCAAATGAAACAGCCACTAACTAGTCCTCCTTTTGGTGTCTTTGTTTCCCCCCGCCAGCAGCACCTCCAATCACCTCCAGTCACAGGAATACGTCAACTGTAATAGCCACTAGCTACTCCTCCTTTTGGTGTCTGGTTTTCGCCCCTCCAGCAGCACCTCCAATCAGCTTCAGCCACGCGAAAAGGTCAAATGAATTAGCCACTACCTAGTCTTCCTTTTGGTGTCTTTGTTTCCCCCCGCCAGAAGCACTTCCAATCACCTTCAGTCACAGGAACAGGTCAAATGAAATAGCCACTACCTAGTCCTCCTTTTGGTGTCTTTTTTTCTCCCTGCCAGCATCACCTCCAATCACCTTCAGCCACGGGAAAAGGTCAAATGAAATAACGACTACCTAGTCTTCCTTTTGGTGTATTTGTTTCCCCCTTAAGCAGCAACTCCAGTCCCCATCAGCCACAGGAAAAGGTCAAATGAAATAGCCACTACCTAGTCCTCCTTTTGGTGTCTCTCTTTTCCCCTGCCAGCAGCAACTCCAATCACCTTCAGCCACAGGAAAGGGTCAAATGAAATAGCCACTACCTAGAACTCCTATTGGTGTCTTTGTTTCCCCCTGCCAGCAGCACTTCCAATCACCTTCAACCACAGGAACATGTCAAATGAAATAGCCACTAACTAGTCCTCCTTTTGGTGTCTTTTTTTCTCCCCGCCAGCACCACCTCCAATCACCTTCAGCCACGCGAAAAGGTCAAATGAAATAGCCACTACCTAGTCTTCCTTTTGGTGTCTTTGTTTCTCCCCTCCAGCAGCATCTCCAATCACCTTCAGCCACAGGAAAAGGTCAAAAGAAATAGCCACTACCTTGTCCTTTTTTTGAGATCTTTTTCCCCTTCTCCAGCAGAACCTCCAATCACCTTCAGCCACAGGAAAATGTCAAATGAAACAGCCACTAACTAGTCCTCCCTTTGGTGTCTTTGTTTCCCCCCGCCAGAAGCACTTCCAATCACCTTCAGTCACAGGAACAGGTCAAATGAAATAGCCACTACCTAGTCCTCCTTTTGGTGTCTTTGTTTCCCCCCTCCAGTAGCACCTCCCATCAATTTCAGCCACAGGAAAAGGTCAAATCAAATAGCCACTACCTAGTCCTCCTATTGGTGTCTTTGTTTCCCCCCTACAGCAGCACCTCAAATCACCTTCAGCCCCAGGAAAAGGTCAAATGAAATAGCCACTACCTAGTCCTCCTTTTGGTGTCTGTTTTTCGCCCCTCCAGCAGCACCTCCAATCACCTTCAGCCACAGGAAATGGTCAAATCAAATAGCCACTACCTAGTCCTCCTTTTGGTGTCTGTTTTTCTCCCCTCCAGCAGCACCTCCAATCACCTTCAGCCACAGGAAAAGGTCAAATCAAGTAGCCACTACCTAGTCCTCCTTTTGGTGTCTTTGTTTCCCCCCTTCACAGCAGCACCTCAAATCACCTTCAGCCACAGGAAAACGTCAAATGAAATAGCCACTACCTAGTCCTCCTTTTGGTGTCTGTTTTTCTCCCATCCAGCAGCACCTCCAATCACCTTCAGCCACAGGAAAAGGTCAAATCAAATAGCCACTACCTAGTCCTCCTTTTGGTGTTTTTGTTTCCCCCCGCCAGCAGCACCTCCAATCACCTTCAGCCACAGGAAAATGTCAATTGAAACAGCCACTACCTAGTCCTCCTTTTGGTGTCTTTTTGTCCCCCTTCTCCAGCAGAACCGCCAATCACCTTCAGGCACAGGAAAATGTCAAATGAAACAGCCACTAACTAGTCCTCCTTTTGGTGTCTTTGTTTCCCCCCGCCAGCAGCACCTCCAATCACCTCCAGTCACAGGAAAACGTCAAATGTAATAGCCACTAGCTAGTCCTCCTTTTGGTGTCTGTTTTTCGCCCCTCCAGCAGCACCTCCAATCACCTTCAGCCACGCGAAAAGGTCAAAACAAATAGCCACTACCTAGTCTTCCTTTTGGTGTCTTTGTTTCCCCCCGCCAGAAGCACTTCCAATCACCTTCAGTCACAGGAACAGGTCAAATGAAATAGCCACTACCTAGTCCTCCTTTTGGTGTCTTTGTTTCCCCCCTCCAGTAGCACCTCCCATCACTTTCAGCCACAGGAAAAGGTCAAATCAAATAGCCACTACCTAGTTCTCCTTTTGGTGTTTTTGTTTCCCCAGGCCAGCAGCACCTCCAATCACCTTCAGCCACAGGAAAATGTCAAATGAAACAGCCACTACCTAGTCCTCCTTTGGGTGTCTTTGTTTCCCCTTGACAGCAGCACCTCCCATCACCTTCAGCCACAGGAAAAGGTCAAATCAAGTAGCCACTACCTAGTCCTCCTATTGGTGTCTTTGTTTCCCCCCTACAGCAGCACCTCAAATCACCTTCAGCCACAGGAAAACGTCAAATGAAATAGCCACTACCTAGTCCTCCTTTTGGTGTCTGTTTTTCTCCCATCCAGCAGCACCTCCAATCACCTTCAGCCACAGGAAAAGGTCAAATCAAATAGCCACTAACTAGTCCTCCTTTTTGTGTCTTTGTTTCCCCCCGCCAGCAGCACCTCCAATCACCTCCAGTCACAGGAATACGTCAACTGTAATAGCCACTAGCTACTCCTCCTTTTGGTGTCTGGTTTTCGCCCCTCCAGCAGAACCTCCAATCACATTCAGCCACGCGAAAAGGTCAAATTAAATAGCCAATACCTAGTCTTCCTTTTGGTGTCTTTGTTTCCCCCCGCCAGAAGCACTTCCAATCACCTTCAGTCACAGGAACAGGTCCAATGAAATAGCCACTACCTAGTCCTCCTTTTGGTGTCTTTTTTTCTCCCTGCCAGCATCACCTCCAATCACCTTCAGCCACGGGAAAAGGTCAAATGAAATAATGACTACCTAGTCTTCCTTTTGCTGTATTTGTTTCCCCCTTAAGCAGCAACTCCAGTCACCATCAGCCACAGGAAAAGGTCAAATGAAATAGCCACTACCTAGTCCTCCTTTTGGTGTCTCTCTTTTCCCCTGCCAGCAGCAACTCCAATCACCTTCAGCCACAGGAAAGGGTCAAATGAAATAGCCACTACCTAGAACTCCTATTGGTGTCTTTGTTTCCCCCTGCCAGCAGCACTTCCAATCACCTTCAACCACAGGAACATGTCAAATGAAATAGCCACTAACTAGTCCTCCTTTTGGTGTCTTTTTTTCTCACCGCCAGCACCACCTCCAATCACCTTCAGCCACGCGAAAAGGTCAAATGAAATAGCCACTACCTAGTCTTCCTTTTGGTGTCTTTGTTTCCCCCCGCTAGCAGCACCTCCAATCACCTCCAGTCACAGGAAAACGTCAAATGTAATAGCCACTAGCTAGTCCTCCTTTTGGTGTCTGTTTTTCGCCCCTCCAGCAGCACCTCCAATCACCTTCAGCCACGCAAAAAGGTCAAAACAAATAGCCACTACCTAGTCTTCCTTTTGGTGTCTTTGTTTCCCCCCGCCAGAAGCACTTCCAATCACCTTCAGTCACAGGAACAGGTCAAATGAAATAGCCACTACCTAGTCCTCCTTTTGGTGTCTTTGTTTTCCCCCCTCCAGTAGCACCTCCCATCACTTTCAACCACAGGAAAAGGTCAAATCAAATAGCCACTACCTAGTTCTCCTTTTGGTGTTTTTGTTTCCCCAGGCCAGCAGCACCTCCAATCACCTTCAGCCACAGGAAAAGGTCAAATCAAATAGCCACTACCTAGTCCTCCTTTGGGTGTCTTTGTTTCCCCTTGACAGCAGCACCTCCCATCACCTTCAGCCACAGGAAAGGGTCAAATGAAATAGCCACTACCTAGTCCTCCTTTTGGTCTCTTTGTTTCCCACCCGCCATTAGCACCTCCAATCACCTTCAGCCACAGGAAAAGATCAAACGAAATAGCCACTAACTAGTCCTCCTTTTGGTGTCTTTGTTTCCCCCCTCCAGCAGCACCTCCAATCACCTTCAACCACAGGAAAAGGTCAAATCAAGTAGCCACTACCTAGTCCTCCTATTGGTGTCTTTGTTTCCCCCCTACAGCAGCACCTCAAATCACCTTCAGCCACAGGAAAACGTCAAATGAAATAGCCACTACCTAGTCCTCCTTTTGGTGTCTTTGTTTCCCCCCTCCAGTAGCACCTCCCATCACTTTCAGCCACAGGAAAAGGTCAAATCAAATAGCCACTACCTAGTTCTCCTTTTGGTGTTTTTGTTTCCCCAGGCCAGCAGCACCTCCAATCACCTTCAGCCACAGGAAAATGTCAAATGAAACAGCCACTACCTAGTCCTCCTTTGGGTGTCTTTGTTTCCACTTGACAGCAGCACCTCCCATCACCTTCAGCCACAGGAAAAGGTCAAATGAAATAGCCACTACCTAGTCCTCCTTTTGGTCTCTTTGTTTCCCACCCGCCATTAGCACCTCCAATCACCTTCAGCCACAGGAAAAGATCAAATGAAATAGCCACTACCTAGTCCTCCTTTTGGTGTCTTTGTTTCCCCCCTCCAGCAGCACCTCCAATCACCTTCAACCACAGGAAAATGTCAAATCAAGTAGCCACTACCTAGTCCGCCTATTGGTGTCTTTGTTCCCCCCCTACAGCAGCACCTCAAATCACCTTCAGCCACAGGAAAACGTCAAATGAAATAGCCACTACCTAGTCCTCCTTTTGGTGTCTGTTTTTCTCCCATCCAGCAGCACCTCCAATCACCTTCAGCCACAGGAAAAGGTCAAATCAAATAGCCACTACCTAGTCCTCCTTTTGGTGTCTTTGTTTCCCCCCGCCAGAAGCACTTCCAATCACCTTCAGTCACAGGAACAGGTCAAATGAAACAGCCACTAACTAGTCCTCCTTTTTGTGTCTTTGTTTCCCCCCGCCAGCAGCACCTCCAATCACCTTCAGCCACGGGAAAAGGTCAAATGAAATAACGACTACCTAGTCTTCCTTTTGGTGTATTTGTTTCCCCCTTAAGCAGCAACTCCAGTCACCATCAGCCACAGGAACAGGTCAAATGAAATAGCCACTACCTAGTCCTCCTTTTGGTGTCTTTTTTTCTCCCTACCAGCATCACCTCCAATCACCTTCAGCCACGGGAAAAGGTCAAATGAAATAACGACTACCTAGTCTTCCTTTTGGTGTATTTGTTTCCCCCTTAAGCAGCAACTCCAGTCACCATCAGCCACAGGAAAAGGTCAAATGAAATAGCCACTACCTAGTCCTCCTTTTGGTGTCTCTCTTTTCCCTTGCCAGCAGCAACTCCAATCACCTTCAGCCACAGGAAAGGGTCAAATGAAATAGCCACTACCTAGAACTCCTATTGGTGTCTTTGTTTCCCCCTGCCAGCAGCACTTCCAATCACCTTCAACCACAGGAACATGTCAAATGAAATAGCCACTAACTAGTCCTCCTTTTGGTGTCTTTTTTTCTCCCCGCCAGCAGCACCTCCAATCACCTTCAGCCACGCGAAAAGGTCAAATGAAATAGCCACTACCTAGTCTTCCTTTTGGTGTCTTTGTTTCTCCCCTCCAGCAGCACCTCCAATCACCTTCAGCCACAGGAAAAGGACAATTGAAACAGCCACTACCTAGTCCTCCTTTTGGTGTCTTTTTGTCCCCCCTCCAGCAGCACCTCCAATGACCTTCAGGCACAGGAAAATGTCAAATGAAACAGCCACTAACTAGTCCTCCTTTTTGTGTCTTTGTTTCCCCCCGCCAGCAGCACCTCCAATCACCTCCAGTCACAGGAATACGTCAACTGTAATAGCCACTAGCTACTCCTCCTTTTGGTGTCTGGTTTTCGCCCCTCCAGCAGCACCTCCAATCACCTTCAGCCACGCGAAAATGTCAAATGAAATAGCCACTACCTAGTCTTCCTTTTGGTGTCTTTGTTTCCCCCCGCCAGAAGCACTTCCAATCACCTTCAGTCACAGGAACAGGTCAAATGAAATAGCCACTACCTAGTCCTCCTTTTGGTGTCTTTTTTTCTCCCTACCAGCATCACCTCCAATCACCTTCAGCCACGGGAAAAGGTCAAATGAAATAACGACTACCTAGTCTTCCTTTTGGTGTATTTGTTTCCCCCTTAAGCAGCAACTCCAGTCACCATCAGCCACAGGAAAAGGTCAAATGAAATAGCCACTACCTAGTCCTCCTTTTGGTGTCTCTCTTTTCCCTTGCCAGCAGCAACTCCAATCACCTTCAGCCACAGGAAAGGGTCAAATGAAATAGCCACTACCTAGAACTCCTATTGGTGTCTTTGTTTCCCCCTGCCAGCAGCACTTCCAATCACCTTCAACCACAGGAACATGTCAAATGAAATAGCCACTAACTAGTCCTCCTTTTGGTGTCTTTTTTTCTCCCCGCCAGCAGCACCTCCAATCACCTTCAGCCACGCGAAAAGGTCAAATGAAATAGCCACTACCTAGTCTTCCTTTTGGTGTCTTTGTTTCTCCCCTCCAGCAGCACCTCCAATCACCTTCAGCCACAGGAAAAGGTAAAAAGAAATAGCCACTACCTTGTCCTTTTTTTGAGATCTTTTTCCCCTTCTCCAGCAGAACCTCCAATCACCTTCAGCCACAGGAAAATGTCAAATGAAACAGCCACTAACTAGTCCTCCTTTTGGTGTCTTTGTTTCCCCCCGCCAGCAGCACCTCCAATCACCTCCAGTCACAGGAAAACGTCAAATGTAATAGCCACTAACTAGTCCTCCCTTTGGTGTCTTTGTTTCCCCCCGCCAGAAGCACTTCCAATCACCTTCAGTCACAGGAACAGGTCAAATGAAATAGCCACTACCTAGTCCTCCTTTTGGTGTCTTTGTTTCCCCCCTCCAGTAGCACCTCCCATCAATTTCAGCCACAGGAAAAGGTCAAATCAAATAGCCACTACCTAGTCCTCCTTTTGGTGTCTGTTTTTCGCCCCTCCAGCAGCACCTCCAATCACCTTCAGCCACAGGAAATGGTCAAATCAAATAGCCACTACCTAGTCCTCCTTTTGGTGTCTGTTTTTCTCCCCTCCAGCAGCACCTCCAATCACCTTCAGCCACAGGAAAAGGTCAAATCAAGTAGCCACTACCTAGTCCTCCTTTTGGTGTCTTTGTTTCCCCCCTTCACAGCAGCACCTCAAATCACCTTCAGCCACAGGAAAACGTCAAATGAAATAGCCACTACCTAGTCCTCCTTTTGGTGTCTTTGTTTCCCCCCGCCAGAAGCACTTCCAATCACCTTCAGTCACAGGAACAGGTCAAATGAAATAGCCACTACCTAGTCCTCCTTTTGGTGTCTTTTTTTCTCCCTACCAGCATCACCTCCAATCACCTTCAGCCACGGGAAAAGGTCAAATGAAATAGCCACTACCTAGTCTTCCTTTTGGTGTCTTTGTTTCCCCCCGCCAGAAGCACTTCCAATCACCTTCAGTCACAGGAACAGGTCAAATGAAATAGCCACTACCTAGTCCTCCTTTTGGTGTCTTTTTTTCTCCCTACCAGCATCACCTCCAATCACCTTCAGCCACGGGAAAAGGTCAAATGAAATAACGACTACCTAGTCTTCCTTTTGGTGTATTTGTTTCCCCCTTAAGCAGCAACTCCAGTCACCATCAGCCACAGGAAAAGGTCAAATGAAATAGCCACTACCTAGTCCTCCTTTTGGTGTCTCTCTTTTCCCTTGCCAGCAGCAACTCCAATCACCTTCAGCCACAGGAAAGGGTCAAATGAAATAGCCACTACCTAGAACTCCTATTGGTGTCTTTGTTTCCCCCTGCCAGCAGCACTTCCAATCACCTTCAACCACAGGAACATGTCAAATGAAATAGCCACTAACTAGTCCTCCTTTTGGTGTCTTTTTTTCTCCCCGCCAGCACGACCTCCAATCACCTTCAGCCACGCGAAAAGGTCAAATGAAATAGCCACTACCTAGTCTTCCTTTTGGTGTCTTTGTTTCTCCCCTCCAGCAGCATCTCCAATCACCTTCAGCCACAGGAAAAGGTCAAAAGAAATAGCCACTACCTTGTCCTTTTTTTGAGATCTTTTTCCCCTTCTCCAGCAGAACCTCCAATCACCTTCAGCCACAGGAAAATGTCAAATGAAACAGCCACTAACTAGTCCTCCTTTTGGTGTCTTTGTTTCCCCCCGCCAGCAGCACCTCCAATCACCTCCAGTCACAGGAAAACGTCAAATGTAATAGCCACTAACTAGTCCTCCCTTTGGTGTCTTTGTTTCCCCCCGCCAGAAGCACTTCCAATCACCTTCAGTCACAGGAACAGGTCAAATGAAATAGCCACTACCTAGTCCTCCTTTTGGTGTCTTTGTTTCCCCCCTCCAGTAGCACCTCCCATCAATTTCAGCCACAGGAAAAGGTCAAATCAAATAGCCACTACCTAGTCCTCCTTTTGGTGTCTGTTTTTCGCCCCTCCAGCAGCACCTCCAATCACCTTCAGCCACAGGAAATGGTCAAATCAAATAGCCACTACCTAGTCCTCCTTTTGGTGTCTGTTTTTCTCCCCTCCAGCAGCACCTCCAATCACCTTCAGCCACAGGAAAAGGTCAAATCAAGTAGCCACTACCTAGTCCTCCTTTTGGTGTCTTTGTTTCCCCCCTTCACAGCAGCACCTCAAATCACCTTCAGCCACAGGAAAACGTCAAATGAAATAGCCACTACCTAGTCCTCCTTTTGGTGTCTGTTTTTCTCCCATCCAGCAGCACCTCCAATCACCTTCAGCCACAGGAAAAGGTCAAATCAAATAGCCACTACCTAGTCCTCCTTTTGGTGTTTTTGTTTCCCCCCGCCAGCAGCACCTCCAATCACCTTCAGCCACAGGAAAATGTCAATTGAAACAGCCACTACCTAGTCCTCCTTTTGGTGTCTTTTTGTCCCCCCTCCAGCAGCACCTCCAATCACCTTCAGGCACAGGAAAATGTCAAATGAAACAGCCACTAACTAGTCCTCCTTTTGATGTCTTTGTTTCCCCCCGCCAGCAGCACCTCCAATCACCTCCAGTCACAGGAATACGTCAACTGTAATAGCCACTAGCTACTCCTCCTTTTGGTGTCTGTTTTTCGCCCCTCCAGCAGCACCTCCAATCACCTTCAGCCACGCGAAAAGGTCAAATGAAATAGCCACTACCTAGTCTTCCTTTTGGTGTCTTTGTTTCCCCCCGCCAGAAGCACTTCCAATCACCTTCAGTCACAGGAACAGGTCAAATGAAATAGCCACTACCTAGTCCTCCTTTTGGTGTCTTTTTTTCTCCCTACCAGCATCACCTCCAATCACCTTCAGCCACGGGAAAAGGTCAAATGAAATAACGACTAACTAGTCTTCCTTTTGGTGTATTTGTTTCCCCCTTAAGCAGCAACTCCAGTCACCATCAGCCACAGGAAAAGGTCAAATGAAATAGCCACTACCTAGTCCTCCTTTTGGTGTCTCTCTTTTCCCTTGCCAGCAGCAACTCCAATCACCTTCAGCCACAGGAAAGGGTCAAATGAAATAGCCACTACCTAGAACTCCTATTGGTGTCTTTGTTTCCCCCTGCCAGCAGCACTTCCATTCACCTTCAACCACAGGAACATGTCAAATGAAATAGCCACTAACTAGTCCTCCTTTTGGTGTCTTTTTTTCTCCCCGCCAGCAGCACCTCCAATCACCTTCAGCCACGCGAAAAGGTCAAATGAAATAGCCACTACCTAGTCTTCCTTTTGGTGTCTTTGTTTCTCCCCTCCAGCAGCACCTCCAATCACCTTCAGCCACAGGAAAAGGTCAAAAGAAATAGCCACTACCTTGTCCTTTTTTTGAGATCTTTTTCCCCTTCTCCAGCAGAACCGCCAATCACCTTCAGGCACAGGAAAATGTCAAATGAAACAGCCACTAACTAGTCCTCCTTTTGGTGTCTGTTTTTCGCCCCTCCAGCAGCACCTCCAATCACCTTCAGCCACGCGAAAAGGTCAAAACAAATAGCCACTACCTAGTCTTCCTTTTGGTGTCTTTGTTTCCCCCCGCCAGAAGCACTTCCAATCACCTTCAGTCACAGGAACAGGTCAAATGAAATAGCCACTACCTAGTCCTCCTTTTGGTGTCTTTGTTTCCCCCCTCCAGTAGCACCTCCCATCACTTTCAGCCACAGGAAAAGGTCAAATCAAATAGCCACTACCTAGTTCTCCTTTTGGTGTTTTTGTTTCCCCAGGCCAGCAGCACCTCCAATCACCTTCAGCCACAGGAAAATGTCAAATGAAACAGCCACTACCTAGTCCTCCTTTGGGTGTCTTTGTTTCCCCTTGACAGCAGCACCTCCCATCACCTTCAGCCACAGGAAAAGGTCAAATCAAGTAGCCACTACCTAGTCCTCCTATTGGTGTCTTTGTTTCCCCCCTACAGCAGCACCTCAAATCACCTTCAGCCACAGGAAAACGTCAAATGAAATAGCCACTACCTAGTCCTCCTTTTGGTGTCTGTTTTTCTCCCATCCAGCAGCACCTCCAATCACCTTCAGCCACAGGAAAAGGTCAAATCAAATAGCCACTACCTAGTCCTCCTTTTGGTGTTTTTGTTTCCCCCCGCCAGCAGCACCTCCAATCACCTTCAGCCACAGGAAAAGGACAATTGAAACAGCCACTACCTAGTCCTCCTTTTGGTGTCTTTTTGTCCCCCCTCCAGCAGCACCTCCAATGACCTTCAGGCACAGGAAAATGTCAAATGAAACAGCCACTAACTAGTCCTCCTTTTTGTGTCTTTGTTTCCCCCCGCCAGCAGCACCTCCAATCACCTCCAGTCACAGGAATACGTCAACTGTAATAGCCACTAGCTACTCCTCCTTTTGGTGTCTGGTTTTCGCCCCTCCAGCAGCACCTCCAATCACCTTCAGCCACGCGAAAATGTCAAATGAAATAGCCACTACCTAGTCTTCCTTTTGGTGTCTTTGTTTCCCCCCGCCAGAAGCACTTCCAATCACCTTCAGTCACAGGAACAGGTCAAATGAAATAGCCACTACCTAGTCCTCCTTTTGGTGTCTTTTTTTCTCCCTACCAGCATCACCTCCAATCACCTTCAGCCACGGGAAAAGGTCAAATGAAATAACGACTACCTAGTCTTCCTTTTGGTGTATTTGTTTCCCCCTTAAGCAGCAACTCCAGTCACCATCAGCCACAGGAAAAGGTCAAATGAAATAGCCACTACCTAGTCCTCCTTTTGGTGTCTCTCTTTTCCCTTGCCAGCAGCAACTCCAATCACCTTCAGCCACAGGAAAGGGTCAAATGAAATAGCCACTACCTAGAACTCCTATTGGTGTCTTTGTTTCCCCCTGCCAGCAGCACTTCCAATCACCTTCAACCACAGGAACATGTCAAATGAAATAGCCACTAACTAGTCCTCCTTTTGGTGTCTTTTTTTCTCCCCGCCAGCAGCACCTCCAATCACCTTCAGCCACGCGAAAAGGTCAAATGAAATAGCCACTACCTAGTCTTCCTTTTGGTGTCTTTGTTTCTCCCCTCCAGCAGCACCTCCAATCACCTTCAGCCACAGGAAAAGGTAAAAAGAAATAGCCACTACCTTGTCCTTTTTTTGAGATCTTTTTCCCCTTCTCCAGCAGAACCTCCAATCACCTTCAGGCACAGGAAAATGTCAAATGAAACAGCCACTAACTAGTCCTCCTTTTGGTGTCTTTGTTTCCCCCCGCCAGCAGCACCTCCAATCACCTCCAGTCACAGGAAAACGTCAAATGTAATAGCCACTAGCTAGTCCTCCTTTTGGTGTCTTTGTTTCCCCCCTCCAGTAGCACCTCCCATCACTTTCAGCCACAGGAAAAGGTCAAATCAAATAGCCACTACCTAGTTCTCCTTTTGGTGTTTTTGTTTCCCCAGGCCAGCAGCACCTCCAATCACCTTCAGCCACAGGAAAATGTCAAATGAAACAGCCACTACCTAGTCCTCCTTTGGGTGTCTTTGTTTCCCCTTGACAGCAGCACCTCCCATCACCTTCAGCCACAGGAAAAGGTCAAATGAAATAGCCACTACCTAGTCCTCCTTTTGGTCTCTTTGTTTCCCACCCGCCATTAGCACCTCCAATCACCTTCAGCCACAGGAAAAGATCAAATGAAATAGCCACTACCTAGTCCTCCTTTTGGTGTCTTTGTTTCCCCCCTCCAGCAGCACCTCCAATCACCTTCAACCACAGGAAAAGGTCAAATCAAGTAGCCACTACCTAGTCCTCCTATTGGTGTCTTTGTTTCCCCCCTACAGCAGCACCTCAAATCACCTTCAGCCACAGGAAAACGTCAAATGAAATAGCCACTACCTAGTCCTCCTTTTGGTGTCTGTTTTTCTCCCATCCAGCAGCACCTCCAATCACCTTCAGCCACAGGAAAAGGTCAAATCAAATAGCCACTACCTAGTCCTCCTTTTGGTGTTTTTGTTTCCCCCCGCCAGCAGCACCTCCAATCACCTTCAGCCACAGGAAAAGGTCAATTGAAACAGCCGCTACCTAGTCCTCCTTTTGGTGTCTTTTTGTCCCCCCTCCAGCAGCACCTCCAATCACCTTCAGGCACAGGAAAATGTCAAATGAAACAGCCACTAACTAGTCCTCCTTTTTGTGTCTTTTTCCCCCCCGCCAGCAGCACCTCCAATCACCTCCAGTCACAGGAATACGTCAACTGTAATAGCCACTAGCTACTCCTCCTTTTGGTGTCTGGTTTTCGCCCCTCCAGCAGCACCTCCAATCACCTTCAGCCACGCGAAAAGGTCAAATGAAATAGCCACTACCTAGTCCTCCTTTTGGTCTCTTTGTTTCCCACCCGCCATTAGCACCTCCAATCACCTTCAGCCACAGGAAAAGATCAAATGAAATAGCCACTACCTAGTCCTCCTTTTGGTGTCTTTGTTTCCCACCCGCCATTAGCACCTCCAATCACCTTCAGCCACAGGAAAAGATCAAATGAAATAGCCACTACCTAGTCCTCCTTTTGGTGTCTCTCTTTTCCCTTGCCAGCAGCAACTCCAATCACCTTCAGCCACAGGAAAGGGTCAAATGAAATAGCCACTACCTAGAACTCCTATTGGTGTCTTTGTTTCCCCCTGCCAGCAGCACTTCCAATCACCTTCAACCACAGGAACATGTCAAATGAAATAGCCACTAACTAGTCCTCCTTTTGGTGTCTTTTTTTCTCCCCGCCAGCACCACCTCCAATCACCTTCAGCCACGCGAAAAGGTCAAATGAAATAGCCACTACCTAGTCTTCCTTTTGGTGTCTTTGTTTCTCCCCTCCAGCAGCATCTCCAATCACCTTCAGCCACAGGAAAAGGTCAAAAGAAATAGCCACTACCTTGTCCTTTTTTTGAGATCTTTTTCCCCTTCTCCAGCAGAACCTCCAATCACCTTCAGCCACAGGAAAATGTCAAATGAAACAGCCACTAACTAGTCCTCCTTTTGGTGTCTTTGTTTCCCCCCGCCAGCAGCACCTCCAATCACCTCCAGTCACAGGAAAACGTCAAATGTAATAGCCACTAACTAGTCCTCCCTTTGGTGTCTTTGTTTCCCCCCGCCAGAAGCACTTCCAATCACCTTCAGTCACAGGAACAGGTCAAATGAAATAGCCACTACCTAGTCCTCCTTTTGGTGTCTTTGTTTCCCCCCTCCAGTAGCACCTCCCATCAATTTCAGCCACAGGAAAAGGTCAAATCAAATAGCCACTACCTAGTCCTCCTATTGGTGTCTTTGTTTCCCCCCTACAGCAGCACCTCAAATCACCTTCAGCCCCAGGAAAAGGTCAAATGAAATAGCCACTACCTAGTCCTCCTTTTGGTGTCTGTTTTTCGCCCCTCCAGCAGCACCTCCAATCACCTTCAGCCACAGGAAATGGTCAAATCAAATAGCCACTACCTAGTCCTCCTTTTGGTGTCTGTTTTTCTCCCCTCCAGCAGCACCTCCAATCACCTTCAGCCACAGGAAAAGGTCAAATCAAGTAGCCACTACCTAGTCCTCCTTTTGGTGTCTTTGTTTCCCCCCTTCACAGCAGCACCTCAAATCACCTTCAGCCACAGGAAAACGTCAAATGAAATAGCCACTACCTAGTCCTCCTTTTGGTGTCTGTTTTTCTCCCATCCAGCAGCACCTCCAATCACCTTCAGCCACAGGAAAAGGTCAAATCAAATAGCCACTACCTAGTCCTCCTTTTGGTGTTTTTGTTTCCCCCCGCCAGCAGCACCTCCAATCACCTTCAGCCACAGGAAAATGTCAATTGAAACAGCCACTACCTAGTCCTCCTTTTGGTGTCTTTTTGTCCCCCCTCCAGCAGCACCTCCAATCACCTTCAGGCACAGGAAAATGTCAAATGAAACAGCCACTAACTAGTCCTCCTTTTGATGTCTTTGTTTCCCCCCGCCAGCAGCACCTCCAATCACCTCCAGTCACAGGAATACGTCAACTGTAATAGCCACTAGCTCCTCCTCCTTTTGGTGTCTGTTTTTCGCCCCTCCAGCAGCACCTCCAATCACCTTCAGCCACGCGAAAAGGTCAAATGAAATAGCCACTACCTAGTCTTCCTTTTGGTGTCTTTGTTTCCCCCCGCCAGAAGCACTTCCAATCACCTTCAGTCACAGGAACAGGTCAAATGAAATAGCCACTACCTAGTCCTCCTTTTGGTGTCTTTTTTTCTCCCTACCAGCATCACCTCCAATCACCTTCAGCCACGGGAAAAGGTCAAATGAAATAACGACTAACTAGTCTTCCTTTTGGTGTATTTGTTTCCCCCTTAAGCAGCAACTCCAGTCACCATCAGCCACAGGAAAAGGTCAAATGAAATAGCCACTACCTAGTCCTCCTTTTGGTGTCTCTCTTTTCCCTTGCCAGCAGCAACTCCAATCACCTTCAGCCACAGGAAAGGGTCAAATGAAATAGCCACTACCTAGAACTCCTATTGGTGTCTTTGTTTCCCCCTGCCAGCAGCACTTCCATTCACCTTCAACCACAGGAACATGTCAAATGAAATAGCCACTAACTAGTCCTCCTTTTGGTGTCTTTTTTTCTCCCCGCCAGCAGCACCTCCAATCACCTTCAGCCACGCGAAAAGGTCAAATGAAATAGCCACTACCTAGTCTTCCTTTTGGTGTCTTTGTTTCTCCCCTCCAGCAGCACCTCCAATCACCTTCAGCCACAGGAAAAGGTCAAAAGAAATAGCCACTACCTTGTCCTTTTTTTGAGATCTTTTTCCCCTTCTCCAGCAGAACCGCCAATCACCTTCAGGCACAGGAAAATGTCAAATGAAACAGCCACTAACTAGTCCTCCTTTTGGTGTCTTTGTTTCCCCCCGCCAGCAGCACCTCCAATCACCTCCAGTCACAGGAAAACGTCAAATGTAATAGCCACTAGCTAGTCCTCCTTTTGGTGTCTGTTTTTCGCCCCTCCAGCAGCACCTCCAATCACCTTCAGCCACGCGAAAAGGTCAAAACAAATAGCCACTACCTAGTCTTCCTTTTGGTGTCTTTGTTTCCCCCCGCCAGAAGCACTTCCAATCACCTTCAGTCACAGGAACAGGTCAAATGAAATAGCCACTACCTAGTCCTCCTTTTGGTGTCTTTGTTTCCCCCCTCCAGTAGCACCTCCCATCACTTTCAGCCACAGGAAAAGGTCAAATCAAATAGCCACTACCTAGTTCTCCTTTTGGTGTTTTTGTTTCCCCAGGCCAGCAGCACCTCCAATCACCTTCAGCCACAGGAAAATGTCAAATGAAACAGCCACTACCTAGTCCTCCTTTGGGTGTCTTTGTTTCCCCTTGACAGCAGCACCTCCCATCACCTTCAGCCACAGGAAAAGGTCAAATCAAGTAGCCACTACCTAGTCCTCCTATTGGTGTCTTTGTTTCCCCCCTACAGCAGCACCTCAAATCACCTTCAGCCACAGGAAAACGTCAAATGAAATAGCCACTACCTAGTCCTCCTTTTGGTGTCTGTTTTTCTCCCATCCAGCAGCACCTCCAATCACCTTCAGCCACAGGAAAAGGTCAAATCAAATAGCCACTACCTAGTCCTCCTTTTGGTGTTTTTGTTTCCCCCCGCCAGCAGCACCTCCAATCACCTTCAGCCACAGGAAAAGGACAATTGAAACAGCCACTACCTAGTCCTCCTTTTGGTGTCTTTTTGTCCCCCCTCCAGCAGCACCTCCAATCACCTTCAGGCACAGGAAAATGTCAAATGAAACAGCCACTAACTAGTCCTCCTTTTTGTGTCTTTGTTTCCCCCCGCCAGCAGCACCTCCAATCACCTCCAGTCACAGGAATACGTCAACTGTAATAGCCACTAGCTACTCCTCCTTTTGGTGTCTGGTTTTCGCCCCTCCAGCAGAACCTCCAATCACATTCAGCCACGCGAAAAGGTCAAATTAAATAGCCAATACCTAGTCTTCCTTTTGGTGTCTTTGTTTCCCCCCGCCAGAAGCACTTCCAATCACCTTCAGTCACAGGAACAGGTCCAATGAAATAGCCACTACCTAGTCCTCCTTTTGGTGTCTTTTTTTCTCCCTGCCAGCATCACCTCCAATCACCTTCAGCCACGGGAAAAGGTCAAATGAAATAATGACTACCTAGTCTTCCTTTTGCTGTATTTGTTTCCCCCTTAAGCAGCAACTCCAGTCACCATCAGCCACAGGAAAAGGTCAAATGAAATAGCCACTACCTAGTCCTCCTTTTGGTGTCTCTCTTTTCCCCTGCCAGCAGCAACTCCAATCACCTTCAGCCACAGGAAAGGGTCAAATGAAATAGCCACTACCTAGAACTCCTATTGGTGTCTTTGTTTCCCCCTGCCAGCAGCACTTCCAATCACCTTCAACCACAGGAACATGTCAAATGAAATAGCCACTAACTAGTCCTCCTTTTGGTGTCTTTTTTTCTCACCGCCAGCACCACCTCCAATCACCTTCAGCCACGCGAAAAGGTCAAATGAAATAGCCACTACCTAGTCTTCCTTTTGGTGTCTTTGTTTCCCCCCGCTAGCAGCACCTCCAATCACCTCCAGTCACAGGAAAACGTCAAATGTAATAGCCACTAGCTAGTCCTCCTTTTGGTGTCTGTTTTTCGCCCCTCCAGCAGCACCTCCAATCACCTTCAGCCACGCAAAAAGGTCAAAACAAATAGCCACTACCTAGTCTTCCTTTTGGTGTCTTTGTTTCCCCCCGCCAGAAGCACTTCCAATCACCTTCAGTCACAGGAACAGGTCAAATGAAATAGCCACTACCTAGTCCTCCTTTTGGTGTCTTTGTTTTCCCCCCTCCAGTAGCACCTCCCATCACTTTCTTTTTTTTTTTTTTTTTTTTTTTTTTTTTTTTATTGCAAAAGTTTTATTCAGACAAGTTTTCCCCCCTTTTTACCCCCCCAACATATAATATAAAATCACATACAAAAAATTATACCCCTCACCTCCCCCATCTTAAAACAAAGTTCTCATTCAGATATTCAATATTATACCCCCTCGCCACACGACAGACATGATATAAATTTAGTGTATAATACATCAATCTCTCCCTAACACCCTCTTCTAAATTAATTCAACATGTACACATCATAACATAACCGTGTCCCCTTATTCCCATCTCTATATTACTTATTACCCCACCCTCCACCCTAACCCACCCCTACCTCCCAATCAATCCCACCCCCCTGACTTCCGCTATACCACTTTAAAAATTCCAAACATCCCAAATATTATTTAATCTATTCACCTATCAATCCAAACATTCTTACCTAAAGGCTACATGGTATTTCCCTGTCTGATATTTATTCTGTATATAATTAATCCATTTTGCCCATTCCTGTGTATAATTCTCCTGTTTCTGATCTTTTAAAAAAAACTGAAATTTTTGCCATTTCGGCAAACCCCGCCACTTTTTAAATCCATTGATCAATTGTCGGTAAGAAATCTTTTTTCCAATGTTGAACAATCAACAACCTCGCTGCTGTAACCATATACAAAATCAATTTTGTTTCCCCTTTAGTATAATCCTTAATTATACCCAGTAAAAACATTTGCGGGGTAAATTGTATTCTTTTCTTAAACACATTTTGCATAACCCACCATACTTTTAACCAAAAAGCTTTAACCTTATTGCAAGTCCACCATACATGAAAAAAGTAGCATCTAAACACCCGCATCTCCAGCATTTAGGTTAGGCATTTGGGTACATACATAATAACTTCTTAGGATCTAAATACCATCTATAAAACATTTTATAAAAATTCTCCCTTAAATTCTGTGCCTGCGTAAATTTAACATTCTGAACCCATATTTTTTCCCCATAAACCCACCCCCCTGACTTCCGCTATACACCACTCTAATAATTCCAAGCATCCCAAATATTATTTACTCTATTCACCTATCAATCAAAGCATTCTTACCTAAAAGCTACATAATACTTCCTAATCTGATATTTATTCTATATATAATCAATCCATTAGAAACCTTATAACAAACTCAACATAAACACCCCCTTTTAGTTGAACATTAAAATACATAGAAAATAATTCTTAAAATCTAAATACCATGTCATATAACCTAACACTTATAAAACTTAAACCATATATCCTAGCTTAAGTTTACATCCTTCCTGATTCAAAAGGTTTACTATTTTTCCCCTCTCCATTTGCTTAATTGCCCATTTAACAACACAAAAAAAATGTAAAGATTACTCTAATATTTAAAAAAAGCAAAGTTACTTCTCTCTTCACCAAGGAAACAGAAATAGTATAGGAAAATCAGATCCTATCACATGAAGGATACTGTAAATTGCAAGAAAATTTCAAAGTTCGACCCAAGTATTTTCCCAGAACACTAACATAATATTAGTCCTTTCCGCGTCAATGTTCATAAGTCCAACTCTTCAGGTCTCCTTCCATTCCATCCATAGCTGTTTGTAATACCAGTTTAAGCAGCTGCCCCCATAAATAACAAAAAAAAAAAACCCTTTACATAGGTAACCCCCGAGTGACTTTTCATCAGGATTATAAAATTCCAAGATCGTGATAGGGTAACAACCAGATCCACTGCAAATGCTCCGGTTCCAGTTTTCAACCCTGAAAAAGTTTCCACATCCAAGAGAACCAGCATTGCAGAGATCTGTATATTTTTATCTAGATTGATTAATTGCTTCATCCTTTAATCCTTTTGTCTTTCTTAACTCGCCGAGATTGAGACCTCCTCTGCTTCTGCGGTTTCTGAATTTGTCTGGTGCTAGACCTGGCTTCACATTGCTCATCTGATTTACGTATTGGCATTCCAACAGATCCCCCTATAGCAGTCTTCGACATTTCCTCCAGAGTAGGGCTTAAAAAAAGCCCAGGGGAATCCAACTGAGTATGTTCTTCCATCTCTTTTCCAAATTGTTTCTGCTCCATCTCAATATCTTGCTCTGAACCATCCAGATCTACTAGTGTTGGTATAGATATACGTGGGGGCGTTGCACTTTTCTTCAGTATTTCATAATAAAAATCTCTTGCCTTGTCTATAGTATTCAAACAATACCGCACCCCTTCATATCTGAATATAACACCCATTGGAGCATCCCACCTGTACTGTATCCCTCTTTTCTTCAGCTCCTCCACCAAAAAACCAAAATCCCTTCTGAGCTTCAGGATAGTTGATGGAAGTTCCTTAAAGACACCAATCCGTTTTCCAGCTATGTGGAGAGAGGAGTGAAAAGACTTCTGCAGAATATCATTTCTGAGGTTTCTCTCAGTAAAATATATCACAACATCTCTCGGTAGTTGCCTTTGTAATGCTATACGTGAGTTTGCTCTGTAAATTTTATCAATCTTAGCATAAATTTCACCAGGATCCATTTTTACTAATATAGCCAAAGCATCGGCAGAAACTTTTCTTAAGTCTTCTCTAGGATTTTCTGATAATCCCCTCAGTCTAATGGCGTTATCCATTAACAAAAGTTGTAACATAATAACCTGTTTATCCAATTTGTGCATATTCCCCTCCATTTCCGCCAATTTCAAATCCGTTTCCTTTGCTTTGACTTCCACCTGTGAAGACAACTTTTCGATTTTCCCATCAATTTTAATGATAACTTCAGACAGACTCTTGGCCATTGCAAACATTTTTTTTTCCAATTGTTCATATTTCTCCTGGATCATTCTTTTGAGGTCTCTGCTTTCATTAACTATAAAGTTCATCAAATCTTTAAAGTCCTGGGGAGTAACTACACGAGTTTGTTCCATTGCCTTGCTTTTAAGCTTTCCAAGTTTTCAGGAAAAGAAAAAAAGAAAAAAAAAACCCTCTTCAAAATATCAAAATAAGTCAGTAATAAGTAATACGTTTAGCTTAACGCTCAATAAATCAGATAGTGCATTTGGCTTTATAGCTTGCTCCCCCTTTCTGCCTACCGCTGTCCGCTATCAGCCAGGGGTTTTGGGTACAAGCCAAAACAACTAACTTTCGTTTCGTCTCATCTGGTAATTAACGCCATCTTGATTCCTTTGTTCTAAAGGCTGTGTCTAAGATCTACTATATTCTGGCAAAATCACAGACTTTAATTACTTGCGTTTACGATGAGTAGCCAAAAAAGTTCCCTTTGAAGTATAAAGTTGCCTTGGAATGTAGATTAGAAGTTAGAAGCAGTTTGCTTTGCCGTGCTAATTAGCCAATTAACACGGTCTCCACACCCGTCCGGAGAAGATCGCAGCCTAAATAGGGGAGGGTCTCTCCTTACTCGCTCCTCAGAGGAAAACTAACCCTCTGAGGGCCTCGCAAGGGGACTCTTCCCAGGCAGCAAAAACTCTCCCACAAGCTCATAATAGAGCTTGTGGTTTTGGAGGTGTTTGATGTTCTAAAAACACCTCTACAGGCGAGTGGGATGGCAGGCTTGAAAAAAGCCTACCGACAGCAACTGCAACCGGAAGCGGCACCTCCCATCACTTTCAACCACAGGAAAAGGTCAAATCAAATAGCCACTACCTAGTTCTCCTTTTGGTGTTTTTGTTTCCCCAGGCCAGCAGCACCTCCAATCACCTTCAGCCACAGGAAAAGGTCAAATCAAATAGCCACTACCTAGTCCTCCTTTGGGTGTCTTTGTTTCCCCTTGACAGCAGCACCTCCCATCACCTTCAGCCACAGGAAAGGGTCAAATGAAATAGCCACTACCTAGTCCTCCTTTTGGTCTCTTTGTTTCCCACCCGCCATTAGCACCTCCAATCACCTTCAGCCACAGGAAAAGATCAAACGAAATAGCCACTAACTAGTCCTCCTTTTGGTGTCTTTGTTTCCCCCCTCCAGCAGCACCTCCAATCACCTTCAACCACAGGAAAAGGTCAAATCAAGTAGCCACTACCTAGTCCTCCTATTGGTGTCTTTGTTTCCCCCCTACAGCAGCACCTCAAATCACCTTCAGCCACAGGAAAACGTCAAATGAAATAGCCACTACCTAGTCCTCCTTTTGGTGTCTTTGTTTCCCCCCTCCAGTAGCACCTCCCATCACTTTCAGCCACAGGAAAAGGTCAAATCAAATAGCCACTACCTAGTTCTCCTTTTGGTGTTTTTGTTTCCCCAGGCCAGCAGCACCTCCAATCACCTTCAGCCACAGGAAAATGTCAAATGAAACAGCCACTACCTAGTCCTCCTTTGGGTGTCTTTGTTTCCACTTGACAGCAGCACCTCCCATCACCTTCAGCCACAGGAAAAGGTCAAATGAAATAGCCACTACCTAGTCCTCCTTTTGGTCTCTTTGTTTCCCACCCGCCATTAGCACCTCCAATCACCTTCAGCCACAGGAAAAGATCAAATGAAATAGCCACTACCTAGTCCTCCTTTTGGTGTCTTTGTTTCCCCCCTCCAGCAGCACCTCCAATCACCTTCAACCACAGGAAAATGTCAAATCAAGTAGCCACTACCTAGTCCGCCTATTGGTGTCTTTGTTCCCCCCCTACAGCAGCACCTCAAATCACCTTCAGCCACAGGAAAACGTCAAATGAAATAGCCACTACCTAGTCCTCCTTTTGGTGTCTGTTTTTCTCCCATCCAGCAGCACCTCCAATCACCTTCAGCCACAGGAAAAGGTCAAATCAAATAGCCACTACCTAGTCCTCCTTTTGGTGTCTTTGTTTCCCCCCGCCAGAAGCACTTCCAATCACCTTCAGTCACAGGAACAGGTCAAATGAAACAGCCACTAACTAGTCCTCCTTTTTGTGTCTTTGTTTCCCCCCGCCAGCAGCACCTCCAATCACCTCCAGTCACAGGAATACGTCAACTGTAATAGCCACTAGCTACTCCTACTTTTGGTGTCTGGTTTTCGCCCCTCCAGCAGCACCTCCAATCACCTTCAGCCACGCGGAAATGTCAAATGAAATAGCCACTACCTAGTCTTCCTTTTGGTGTCTTTGTTTCCCCCCGCCAGAAGCACTTCCAATCACCTTCAGTCACAGGAACAGGTCAAATGAAATAGCCACTACCTAGTCCTCCTTTTGGTGTCTTTTTTTCTCCCGACCAGCATCACCTCCAATCACCTTCAGCCACGGGAAAAGGTCAAATGAAATAACGACTACCTAGTCTTCCTTTTGGTGTATTTGTTTCCCCCTTAAGCAGCAACTCCAGTCACCATCAGCCACAGGAAAAGGTCAAATGAAATAGCCACTACCTAGTCCTCCTTTTGGTGTCTCTCTTTTCCCTTGCCAGCAGCAACTCCAATCACCTTCAGCCACAGGAAAGGGTCAAATGAAATAGCCACTACCTAGAACTCCTATTGGTGTCTTTGTTTCCCCCTGCCAGCAGCACTTCCAATCACCTTCAACCACAGGAACATGTCAAATGAAATAGCCACTACCTTGTCCTTTTTTTGAGATCTTTTTCCCCTTCTCCAGCAGAACCTCCAATCACCTTCAGGCACAGGAAAATGTCAAATGAAACAGCCACTAACTAGTCCTCCTTTTGGTGTCTTTGTTTCCCCCCGCCAGCAGCACCTCCAATCACCTCCAGTCACAGGAAAACGTCAAATGTAATAGCCACTAGCTAGTCCTCCTTTTGGTGTCTGTTTTTCGCCCCTCCAGCAGCACCTCCAATCACCTTCAGCCACGCGAAGAGGTCAAAACAAATAGCCACTACCTAGTCTTCCTTTTGGTGTCTTTGTTTCCCCCCGCCAGAAGCACTTCCAATCACCTTCAGTCACAGGAAGAGGTCAAATGAAATAGCCACTACCTAGTCCTCCTTTTGGTGTCTTTGTTTCCCCCCTCCAGTAGCACCTCCCATCACTTTCAGCCACAGGAAAAGGTCAAATCAAATAGCCACTACCTAGTTCTCCTTTTGGTGTTTTTGTTTCCCCAGGCCAGCAGCACCTCCAATCACCTTCAGCCACAGGAAAATGTCAAATGAAACAGCCACTACCTAGTCCTCCTTTGGGTGTCTTTGTTTCCCCTTGACAGCAGCACCTCCCATCACCTTCAGCCACAGGAAAAGGTCAAATGAAATAGCCACTACCTAGTCCTCCTTTTGGTCTCTTTGTTTCCCACCCGCCATTAGCACCTCCAATCACCTTCAGCCACAGGAAAAGATCAAATGAAATAGCCACTACCTAGTCCTCCTTTTGGTGTCTTTGTTTCCCCCCTCCAGCAGCACCTCCAATCACCTTCAACCACAGGAAAAGGTCAAATCAAGTAGCCACTACCTAGTCCTCCTATTGGTGTCTTTGTTTCCCCCCTACAGCAGCACCTCAAATCACCTTCAGCCACAAGAAAACGTCAAATGAAATAGCCACTACCTAGTCCTCCTTTTGGTGTCTGTTTTTCTCCCATCCAGCAGCACCTCCAATCACCTTCAGCCACAGGAAAAGGTCAAATCAAATAGCCACTACCTAGTCCTCCTTTTGGTGTTTTTGTTTCCCCCCGCCAGCAGCACCTCCAATCACCTTCAGCCACAGGAAAAGGTCAATTGAAACAGCCGCTACCTAGTCCTCCTTTTGGTGTCTTTTTGTCCCCCCTCCAGCAGCACCTCCAATCACCTTCAGGCACAGGAAAATGTCAAATGAAACAGCCACTAACTAGTCCTCCTTTTTGTGTCTTTTTTTCCCCCCGCCAGCAGCACCTCCAATCACCTCCAGTCACAGGAATACGTCAACTGTAATAGCCACTAGCTACTCCTCCTTTTGGTGTCTGGTTTTCGCCCCTCCAGCAGCACCTCCAATCACCTTCAGCCACGCGAAAAGGTCAAATGAAATAGCCACTACCTAGTCCTCCTTTTGGTCTCTTTGTTTCCCACCCGCCATTAGCACCTCCAATCACCTTCAGCCACAGGAAAAGATCAAATGAAATAGCCACTACCTAGTCCTCCTTTTGGTGTCTTTGTTTCCCACCCGCCATTAGCACCTCCAATCACCTTCAGCCACAGGAAAAGATCAAATGAAATAGCCACTACCTAGTCCTCCTTTTGGTGTCTTTTTTCCTCCCTGCCAGCATCACCTCCAATCACCTTCAGCCACGGGAAAAGGTCAAATGAAATAATGACTACCTAGTCTTCCTTTTGCTGTATTTGTTTCCCCCTTAAGCAGCAACTCCAGTCACCATCAGCCACAGGAAAAGATCAAATGAAATAGCCACTACCTAGTCCTCCTTTTGGTGTCTTTGTTTCCCACCCGCCATTAGCACCTCCAATCACCTTCAGCCACAGGAAAAGATCAAATGAAATAGCCACTACCTAGTCCTCCTTTTGGTGCCTTTGTTTCCCCCCTCCAGCAGCACCTCCAATCACCTTCAACCACAGGAAAAGGTCAAATCAAGTAGCCACTACCTAGTCCTCCTATTGGTGTCTTTGTTTCCCCCCTACAGCAGCACCTCAAATCACCTTCAGCCACAGGAAAACGTCAAATGAAATAGCCACTACCTAGTCCTCCTTTTGGTGTCTGTTTTTCTCCCATCCAGCAGCACCTCCAATCACCTTCAGCCACAGGAAAAGGTCAAATCAAATAGCCACTACCTAGTCCTCCTTTTGGTGTTTTTGTTTCCCCCCCGCCAGCAGCACCTCCAATCACCTTCAGCCACAGGAAAAGGTCAATTGAAACAGCCACTACCTAGTCCTCCTTTTGGTGTCTTTTTGTCCCCCCTCCAGCAGCACCTCCAATGACCTTCAGGCACAGGAAAATGTCAAATGAAACAGCCACTAACTAGTCCTCCTTTTTGTGTCTTTGTTTCCCCCCGCCAGCAGCACCTCCAATCACCTCCAGTCACAGGAATACGTCAACTGTAATAGCCACTAGCTACTCCTCCTTTTGGTGTCTGGTTTTCGCCCCTCCAGCAGCACCTGCAATCACCTTCAGCCACGCGAAAATGTCAAATGAAATAGCCACTACCTAGTCTTCCTTTTGGTGTCTTTGTTTCCCCCCGCCAGAAGCACTTCCAATCACCTTCAGTCACAGGAACAGGTCAAATGAAATAGCCACTACCTAGTCCTCCTTTTGGTGTCTTTTTTTCTCCCTACCAGCATCACCTCCAATCACCTTCAGCCACGGGAAAAGGTCAAATGAAATAACGACTACCTAGTCTTCCTTTTGGTGTATTTGTTTCCCCCTTAAGCAGCAACTCCAGTCACCATCAGCCACAGGAAAAGGTCAAATGAAATAGCCACTACCTAGTCCTCCTTTTGGTGTCTCTCTTTTCCCTTGCCAGCAGCAACTCCAATCACCTTCAGCCACAGGAAAGGGTCAAATGAAATAGCCACTACCTAGAACTCCTATTGGTGTCTTTGTTTCCCCCTGCCAGCAGCACTTCCAATCACCTTCAACCACAGGAACATGTCAAATGAAATAGCCACTAACTAGTCCTCCTTTTGGTGTCTTTTTTTCTCCCCGCCAGCAGCACCTCCAATCACCTTCAGCCACGCGAAAAGGTCAAATGAAATAGCCACTACCTAGTCTTCCTTTTGGTGTCTTTGTTTCTCCCCTCCAGCAGCACCTCCAATCACCTTCAGCCACAGGAAAAGGTAAAAAGAAATAGCCACTACCTTGTCCTTTTTTTGAGATCTTTTTCCCCTTCTCCAGCAGAACCTCCAATCACCTTCAGGCACAGGAAAATGTCAAATGAAACAGCCACTAACTAGTCCTCCTTTTGGTGTCTTTGTTTCCCCCCGCCAGCAGCACCTCCAATCACCTCCAGTCACAGGAAAACGTCAAATGTAATAGCCACTAGCTAGTCCTCCTTTTGGTGTCTTTGTTTCCCCCCTCCAGTAGCACCTCCCATCACTTTCAGCCACAGGAAAAGGTCAAATCAAATAGCCACTACCTAGTTCTCCTTTTGGTGTTTTTGTTTCCCCAGGCCAGCAGCACCTCCAATCACCTTCAGCCACAGGAAAATGTCAAATGAAACAGCCACTACCTAGTCCTCCTTTGGGTGTCTTTGTTTCCCCTTGACAGCAGCACCTCCCATCACCTTCAGCCACAGGAAAAGGTCAAATGAAATAGCCACTACCTAGTCCTCCTTTTGGTCTCTTTGTTTCCCACCCGCCATTAGCACCTCCAATCACCTTCAGCCACAGGAAAAGATCAAATGAAATAGCCACTACCTAGTCCTCCTTTTGGTGTCTTTGTTTCCCCCCTCCAGCAGCACCTCCAATCACCTTCAACCACAGGAAAAGGTCAAATCAAGTAGCCACTACCTAGTCCTCCTATTGGTGTCTTTGTTTCCCCCCTACAGCAGCACCTCAAATCACCTTCAGCCACAGGAAAACGTCAAATGAAATAGCCACTACCTAGTCCTCCTTTTGGTGTCTGTTTTTCTCCCATCCAGCAGCACCTCCAATCACCTTCAGCCACAGGAAAAGGTCAAATCAAATAGCCACTACCTAGTCCTCCTTTTGGTGTTTTTGTTTCCCCCCGCCAGCAGCACCTCCAATCACCTTCAGCCACAGGAAAAGGTCAATTGAAACAGCCGCTACCTAGTCCTCCTTTTGGTGTCTTTTTGTCCCCCCTCCAGCAGCACCTCCAATCACCTTCAGGCACAGGAAAATGTCAAATGAAACAGCCACTAACTAGTCCTCCTTTTTGTGTCTTTTTCCCCCCCGCCAGCAGCACCTCCAATCACCTCCAGTCACAGGAATACGTCAACTGTAATAGCCACTAGCTACTCCTCCTTTTGGTGTCTGGTTTTCGCCCCTCCAGCAGCACCTCCAATCACCTTCAGCCACGCGAAAAGGTCAAATGAAATAGCCACTACCTAGTCCTCCTTTTGGTCTCTTTGTTTCCCACCCGCCATTAGCACCTCCAATCACCTTCAGCCACAGGAAAAGATCAAATGAAATAGCCACTACCTAGTCCTCCTTTTGGTGTCTTTGTTTCCCACCCGCCATTAGCACCTCCAATCACCTTCAGCCACAGGAAAAGATCAAATGAAATAGCCACTACCTAGTCCTCCTTTTGGTGTCTTTGTTTCCCCCCTCCAGCAGCACCTCCAATCACCTTCAACCACAGGAAAAGGTCAAATCAAGTAGCCACTACCTAGTCCTCCTATTGGTGTCTTTGTTTCCCCCCTACAGCAGCACCTCAAATCACCTTCAGCCACAGGAAAACGTCAAATGAAATAGCCACTACCTAGTCCTCCTTTTGGTGTCTGTTTTTCTCCCATCCAGCAGCACCTCCAATCACCTTCAGCCACAGGAAAAGGTCAAATCAAATAGCTACTACCTAGTCCTCCTTTTGGTGTTTTTGTTTCCCCCCCCGCCAGCAGCACCTCCAATCACCTTCAGCCACAGGAAAAGGTCAATTGAAACAGCCACTACCTAGTCCTCCTTTTGGTGTCTTTTTGTCCCCCCTCCAGCAGCACCTCCAATCACCTTCAGGCACAGGAAAATGTCAAATGAAACAGCCACTAACTAGTCCTCCTTTTTGTGTCTTTGTTTCCCCCCGCCAGCAGCACCTCCAATCACTCCAGTCACAGGAATACGTCAACTGTAATAGCCACTAGCTACTCCTCCTTTTGGTGTCTGGTTTTCGCCCCTCCAGCAGCACCTCCAATCACCTTCAGCCACGCGAAAATGTCAAATGAAATAGCCACTACCTAGTCTTCCTTTTGGTGTCTTTGTTTCCCCCCGCCAGAAGCACTTCCAATCACCTTCAGTCACAGGAACAGGTCAAATGAAATAGCCACTACCTAGTCCTCCTTTTGGTGTCTTTTTTTCTCCCTGCCAGCATCACCTCCAATCACCTTCAGCCACGGGAAAAGGTCAAATGAAATAATGACTACCTAGTCTTCCTTTTGCTGTATTTGTTTCCCCCTTAAGCAGCAACTCCAGTCACCATCAGCCACAGGAAAAGGTCAAATGAAATAGCCACTACCTAGTCCTCCTTTTGGTGTCTCTCTTTTCCCCTGCCAGCAGCAACTCCAATCACCTTCAGCCACAGGAAAGGGTCAAATGAAATAGCCACTACCTAGAACTCCTATTGGTGTCTTTGTTTCCCCCTGCCAGCAGCACTTCCAATCACCTTCAACCACAGGAACATGTCAAATGAAATAGCCACTAACTAGTCCTCCTTTTGGTGTCTTTTTTTCTCCCCGCCAGCACCACCTCCAATCACCTTCAGCCACGCGAAAAGGTCAAATGAAATAGCCACTACCTAGTCTTCCTTTTGGTGTCTTTGTTTCTCCCCTCCAGCAGCACCTCCAATCACCTTCAGCCACAGGAAAAGGTAAAAAGAAATAGCCACTACCTTGTCCTTTTTTTGAGATCTTTTTCCCCTTCTCCAGCAGAACCTCCAATCACCTTCAGCCACAGGAAAATGTCAAATGAAACAGCCACTAACTAGTCCTCCTTTTGGTGTCTTTGTTTCCCCCCGCCAGCAGCACCTCCAATCACCTCCAGTCACAGGAAAACGTCAAATGTAATAGCCACTAGCTAGTCCTCCTTTTGGTGTCTGTTTTTCTCCCCTCCAGCAGCACCTCCAATCACCTTCAGCCACGCGAAAAGGTCAAATGAAATAGCCACTACCTAGTCTTTATACAATACAATACAATACAATACAATAGCAGAGTTGGAAGGGACCTTGTAGGTCTTCTAGTCCAACCCCCTGCGTGGGCAGGAACCTTATACCATTTCAGACAAATGGCTGTCTAACATCTTTTTAAAGACTTCCAGGGATGGGGCATTCACAACTGCTGGAGGCAAGCTGTTCCAGAGGTTAATTGTTCTTACTGTTAGGAAATTTCTCCTTAGTTCTAAGTTGCTTCTCTCCTTGGTTAGTTTCCACCCATTGCTCCTTGTCCTGCCCCCAGGTGCCTTGGAGAATAGTTTGACTCCCTCTTCTTTGTGGCACCCTCTGAGATATCGGAACACTGCTATCATGTCTCCCCTGGTCCTTCTCTTCATCAAACTAGACATACCCAGCTCCTGCAGCCGTTCTTCATATGTCTTAGTCTCCAGTCCTCTAATCATCTTGGTTGCTCTTCTTTGCACTCTTTCCAGAGTCCCCACATCTTTTCTACATCGTGGCGACCAAAACTGTATGCAGTATTCCAAGTGTGGCCTTACCAAGGCACTATACAGTGGCATTAACACTTCACGCGATCTAGATTCTATCCCTCTGTTGATGCAGCCTAGAACTGTGTTGGCTTTTTTGGCAGCTGCTGCACACTGCTGGCTCATATTTAAATGGTTGTCCACTAGGATTCCAAGATCCCTCTCACAGTTGCTACTATTGAGCAAGGTACCACCTATACTGTACTTGTGCATTTGGTTTTTCTTGCCTATATGTAGGACCTTACTTTTTTCACAATTGAATTTCATTTTATTAGACAGTGCCCAATGTTCAAGTTTGTCTAGATCCTTCTGTATCTTAAGCCTATCTTCTGGAGTGTTGGCTATTCCTGCCAGCTTGGTGTCGTCTGCGAATTTGATGAGTTCCCCATTTATCCCCTCATCCAAATCGTTGATGAAGATGTTAAAGAGGGCTTCCGGTTCCGGCTCCAGCGGCGACGTGCGAGCCTTGGGCTCGCTTGCCGCTTTGTTGCCTTTTCTGCCCCCCCACGGGGGCGAGACACTCCGGTTACCGGAGGTCTCCCGTAGGGTCGGCTCGGAGGAGACGTTTCTCCTCACGGCGGTGGGGAGAGCGATCCCCTCCGCGACCTAGGTGAGGAGGAACATGCTGCGGGGGGTTCTCCCTTCGCCAACGGCTGTCGGCGCCATTCACTTTAATGTAGAGGGCTGAGCGGAGGAGATCGGAAGGCTCGCCGGGGCTTCAGCTGCGAGAGAGAGTGAGTTTTAAAAAGACTTTTTCCTTGCTGCCAGCCAGGCTGAACGGACTGGGAGGGGGGTGTTTGTTTCCAAAACCCCCCCCTCGGACTTAAGCGGCACTTAAAAATGGCTTCTCTGGAAGAGAAAGCGGAAATCTTAAATCCGGACTGTCTCTAACAAGGGAAAGTGGTATGCGGCTACTTGCAACATTGTTTCTAGGTCTGGCTGGTTATAAAGAATTTATTTTTCTACTCTCTCCTCTGGGCTCTGAGATGGGCGGTGGAAAGTGGCTTCTCTCTGTCCCTGCCTGACTATTTTAATCATGGAAAATTCCCAGCGTCTCTTTACAAGTGGGACTCTCTCTGGATATTAATGAAGAATTTTTTTCTTGTTGGATTTGTGATTCCTTTCTGGATTACCTTCGTTATTATAACTATTGAGCTGGAAAATTGTCTCTCTCTTGGTTTCTGAATTTTACAACGTTCCAACCTTGATCTGAACTTTTGGCTCCCGGCTAGTCTCACCAGCCCCACCCTGAAAACGCCATTTTGGCTGGCACTGACTTTAACAGATAATCATGGCTCAAGAAACAGCACTGGCAAGTTTAGAACAACGGCTGGCTTCTCTTGAAACTGTTATACAAACTTTGGTAAATGAAATTCAGGCCCAGAGGGCTGAAAACATCAATTTCAAGAAGGAGCTATTGGATACCAGGAACCAGGTGCTGGAAAACACACAGAAGACTGAAGAATTGCAAGGGGGGTTGGTGGGGGTTAAGGGAGAGATTAAAAATGTTACTAAAGAGGTTGGGGAAATAGATGGGCATGTGTCTAGGATTGATATGGAAAGAATGACATATTTTTTGAGATTTCAGAACGTTCTAGAGGAATCTGGTGAATGCCTCCCTGATCTTATGAGCACAATTTTAGTAGACTATTTACAAAAACCTAAAGATGAGATCAGGGGGGACATTGACCTAGCTTATAGAATTAACTCAGCATATGCCAGGATAAATGAAGTGCCTAGAGAGATACATGTGAAATTTGTTAGAAGGTCAACCAGAGAGGAAATCCTGAGGGCGCAGAGAGAGAACCCTTTAATTTACCAACACAAAAAGGTCACTATCTTGAAGCAGATTCCTAGAAAGATTCGAGATGCAAGACGGAAATTTTCCTTCTTGTCTAAAACATTGTTTGATCATGGGATTTGGTTCAAGTGGGTGACACCCGAAGGGATGCTGGTGTTCTGGGAAGGAGGAAGAGTGAGGATTAAAACAGTTGTTGAGGCGGAAGCCTTTCTTAAAAAACATTCCTCTGTCCTGGGGGAAGATCCAGGGGGGACGGAGGGGGCCACGGCCCTGCCCGCTGGGGGCCAGGGAGGAGAAAAAGAAGATACAATAGCCAAGAGACTTAGATCGAAAAAATAACTTTGCCTTGATTTTTCTGAACAATTTTGTATAATATTTTCTGGATTTATTGTAAATGTCTGACAGCATGGAACTGAGAATTTAGGTATATGTACTTGCTTTTACCTTGTAGTGTTATGAAAAATGCTTTTTTTGTTGTTATTTTTTTATTGTGTATTTTGAGGTCTCGGAAGGGCCGACGACTCTGACGTGAATGCTTTCAAAATTTCTTTGTATCCCTTACCCTACCCTATAGAAAAATGTAAAACCAATAAAACTTTTTCAATATTAAAAAAAAAGATGTTAAAGAGTACTGGGCCTAAAACAGAGCCTTGGGGGACTCCACTGCATACTTCCTTCCATGTAGATGCAGTTCCATTGAGGACTACACGTTGAGTGCGGTTGGTCAGCCAGTTGCGAATCCATTTGGTGGTGCTGCTGTCTAACCCACAATTTTCTACTTTATCTAATAGTAGGTTATGGTCTACTTTATCAAATGCCTTACTGAAGTCCAGGTAAATTATATCAACAGCATTCCTCTGGTCCACTGATTTTGTTACTTTGTCAAAGAATGCAATTAGATTCGTCTGGCATGATCTGTTTTTGACAAACCCATGTTGGCTTTTGGCTATTACTTTGTTTGCTTCTAGGTGTTCACTTATTTGTTGTTTAATTATCTTTTCCAGAATCTTTCCTGGTATTGAGGTCAGGCTGATGGGTCTATAGTTTCCCGGATCTGTTTTTTTTCCCTTTTTGAAGATGGGAACCACATCTGCTCTTTTCCAGTCTTCTGGCAGTTCCCCGGTGCTCCAGGATCTCTGAAAGATATAGTTCAGTGGTTCTGAGATCTCATCTGCCAGTTCCTTCAGAACCCTGGGGTGTAATCCATCCGGTCCTGGTGATTTGAACTCGTCCAGGGCAGACAGGTGCTCACTTACCATTTTCTTCCCTATTTCAACTTGTGTTCCTAATCTGATATTTGTGGTGCTGTTTTTGATTGGTTGGACTGTTTTATCCCTTTGTGTAAAGACAGATGCGAAAGAAGAGTTAAATAGTTCTGCTTTCTCCCTGTTGCTTATCATCTTCTTGCCATTTTCTCCCAGCAGTGGACCAATTGTTTCCTTAACTTTTTTCTTATTTTTAACATGTTGGAAGAAGCTTTTTTTGTTATTTTTTACTTTTTTGGCAAGCCTTTCTTCATTGCGAGCCTTAGCTTTCCTCACTTCATCTTTACAGGCTCGGGCTATTTGCTGATATTTTGCCTTGGTTATGTCCCCCTTTTTCCACTTTTTATATTTATCCTTTTTGTCTTTCAATTTGTCAGAGAGTTCTTTATGCAGCCATGCTGGTTTCTTTTGGGAACTGTTATTTTTCTTCTTCATTGGTATTGCGCTGGACTGGGCTTTTATAATCTCATTTTTCAAAATTTCCCAAGCTTCTTGAGTTGTTTTCCCCTTGAGGATTCTCATCCATGGAATCCTTCCCAAGCTCTCTCTGAGTTTATTGAAATTAGCTCTCTTGAAGTCTAAGACTCTAGTTTGACTTTGTTCAACTACTTTTGTTTGCATAATGTTGAATTCCAGTATTTCATGATCGCTTGCCCCCAAAGTTCCTGTAGCTTCTACACCTTCTATCATTTCCTCTCTGTTAGTGAGAATTAAGTCCAATATTGCTGATCCCCTTGTTCCCTTCTCTACCTTTTGGGAAACAAAGTTGTCTGCTAGGTTTGTTAGGAACCTGTTGGATCTTCCACTTGGTGCAGAGTTTGTTTCCCAATTGATGTCAGGGTAGTTAAAATCTCCCATTACTATTGCAGTGTGCTTCCTACATACCTTAGTTAGCTGGTTAGCAAAAAGTACATCCACTTCCTCTGCTTGGTTGGGTGGCCTGTAGTATAGACCTATGACAATATCATTCCCCCCCAACCTTTAATATTGACCCAAATACATTCAAGATAGTTCTCATCATTGTTGTGCTCTATTTCTGTAGAGATGTAATTATTTCTTACATATAGTGCAACTCCACCTCCTCTTTTATTTGGTCTATTTCTTTTAAATAATTTAAATCCTTCTAGCTGTATGTTCCATTTGTGGGTTTCATCCCACCAAGTTTCTGTAATGGCAACAATATCGTATCTGCCCTCATTTACTTGAATTTCTAATTCACCCTGTTTATTCCTCATACTCTGTGCATTGGTGTATAGACATTTGAGTCCATTTTGATTGACCCTGTGTTTTCTGTCTACGAAACCTGTGTTATGCCTGACTATGGTTCTCTTTGCCCCTATTTCTTTGCCACTTGTATGGTTCATGTACATGGTATGGCACTCACTGTTAATTGTTTGGTTTTGCTTGACAGCAGTGTTGATAATATTACCTGCACAAATATCTATGTTACACGCACTGATAACCCTATGAATTTTAGTTTGCTGGGGACAGAAATATTCTTTATCTATTGATTCTCTGTCCCCACTATTCAGTTTAAATGTTTAGCCAGGAAATCTGTGAATTTAGTGCCAAGTAACTCAGTCCCTTTCTTGGATGGGTGCAAACCATCTCTTTTGTACAGTTTATCATTGGACCAGCTGCAGGCATCATGACTAATAAGACCAAAGCCTTCCTTTTTACACCACTCCTTTAGCCACACATTAAACTCTGCTATGCGCTGGCCCTTTCCTTTTTGTTCCTTGTATACTGGTATGATCTCTGAGAAGATAAGCCTACAACCTGTACTACTAAGTTCGTACCCCAAACTCTGGAAATCATTCTGCACAGAAGCTACATCTTTTTGGGACAGATCATTTGTGCCAAGATGTATAATAGCATCAACTTTACAGTCCTTACTTGCATTCTTGACTATCTTAAGAATACGCCTCTTGTCTCTGCTGGCTGTAGCACCCGGTAAACATCTGACATCTTTCAAAACCTCCATATCCTTACCTAAGTTTACATCTCTTACGATTGAGTCACCAATCAGGAGGTGACTTCTCTTTTTGGGTACCTTACTCTTGTTGTGTGACTGATGCATGATCCCTGGTTCACACTTTTGCATTTCTGAAGTAGGTTCTTCACTTTGGACCACAATCCGCTGCTTATTTGAGTCGTCATTATTACCTTGACCTGTCACTTTAGTGTCCCCATTAAGATCAGCAAGGGCGCTATATCTGTTATGCTGGGACACAGCAAAAGTTTTGTGTTTGTGGGTCACAGCTCTCACCCTGCCAGATCCCACAGTTGTCCAGGCTGCTCTTCTTCTGTGGGATCTTTGCGGTAGAGGAGGCTGGTAGTGTGGCATCTCCACAGGGTGGAGTGGCCGAATTGGACACTTAATTTCTGCCTGGAGAGCACAAATTACAGATTCAAGATATGTGATGTGTCTATGTAATCTATTAATTTGTCTGCAAGGGGGACAGTATCCAAATTTGAAAAGAGTGCTGCGGAAGACAGGTGCAAAACAGTTATTACATTGAACTAAGCCAGTCATTTTGAAATAAAATACAATCACAGTCTTTCTTTTGGTGTCTTTGTTTCCCCCCGCCAGAAGCACTTCCAATCACCTTCAGTCACAGGAACATGTCAAATGAAATAGCCACTACCTAGTCCTCCTTTTGGTGTCTTTGTTGCCCTCCTCCAGTAGCACCTCCCATCACTTTCAGCCACAGGAAAAGGTCAAATGAAATAGCCACTACCTAGTTCTCCTTTTGGTGTTTTTGTTTCCCCAGGTCAGCAGCACCTCCAATCACCTTCAGCCACAGGAAAATGTCAAATGAAACAGCCACTACCTAGTCCTCCTTTGGGTGTCTTTGTTTCCCCTTGACAGCAGCACCTCCCAACACCTTCAGCCACAGGAAAAGGTCAAATGAAATAGCCACTACCTAGTCCTCCTTTTGGTCTCTTTGTTTCCCACCCGCCATTAGCACCTCCAATCACCTTCAGCCACAGGAAAAGATCAAATGAAATAGCCACTACCTAGTCCTCCTTTTGGTGTCTTTGTTTCCCCCCTCCAGCAGCACCTCCAATCACCTTCAACCACAGGAAAAGGTCAAATCAAGTAGCCACTACCTAGTCCTCCTATTGGTGTCTTTGTTTCCCCCCTACAGCAGCACCTCAAATCACCTTCAGCCACAGGAAAAGGTCAAATGAAATAGCCACTACCTAGTCCTCCTTTTGGTGTCTGTTTTTCGCCCCTCCAGCAGCACCTCCAATCACCTTCAGCCACAGGAAATGGTCAAATCAAAGAGCCACTACCTAGTCCTCCTATTAGTGTCTTCCCCCCCCTCCAGCAGCACCTCCAATCACCTTCAGCCACAGGAAAAGGCCAAATCAAATAGCCACTACCTAGTCCTCCTTTTGGTGTTTTTATATCTCCCCGCCAGCAGCACCTCCAATCACCTTCAACCACAGGAAAAGGTCAAATCAAGTAGCCACTACCTAGTCCTCCTATTGGTGTCTTTGTTTCCCCCCTACAGCAGCACCTCAAATCACCTTCAGCCACAGGAAAATGTCAAATGAAACAGCGACTAACTAGTCCTCCTTTTGGTGTCTTTGTTTCCCCCTGCCAGCAGCATCTCCAATCACCTCCAGTCACAGGAATACGTCAAATGTAATAGCCACTAGCTAGTCCTCCTTTTGGTGTCTGTTTTTTGCCCCTCCAGTAGCACCTCCAATCACCTTCAGCCACGCGAAAAGGTCAAATGAAATAGCCACTACCTAGTCTTCCTTTTGGTGTCTTTGTTTCCCCCCGCCAGAAGCACTTCCAATCACCTTCAGTCACAGGAACAGGTCAAATGAAATAGCCACTACCTAGTCCTCCTTTTGGTGTCTTTTTTTCTCCCTGCCAGCATCACCTCCAATCACCTTCAGCCACGGGAAAAGGTCAAATGAAATAACGACTACCTAGTCTTCCTTTTGGTGAATTTGTTTCCCCCTTAAGCAGCAACTCCAGTCACCATCAGCCACAGGAAAAGGTCAAATGAAATAGCCACTACATAGAACTCCTATTGGTGTCTTTGTTTCCCCCCGCCTTCAACACCTCCAGTCACCATCAGCCACAGGAAAAGGTCAAATGAAATAGCTACTACCTAGTCCTCCCTTTGGTGTCTCCCTTTTCCCCTGCCAGCAGCAACTCCAATCACCTTCAGCCACAGGAAAGGGTCAAATGAAATAGCCACTACCTAGAACTCCTATTGGTGTCTTTGTTTCCCCCTGCCAGCAGCACTTCCAATCACCTTCAACCACAGGAACAGGTCAAATGAAATAGCCACTAACTAGTCCTCCTTTTGGTGTCTTTTTTTCTCCCCGCCAGCGTCACCTCCAATCACCTTCAGCCACGCGAAAAGGTCAAATGAAATAGCCACTACCTAGTCTTCCTTTTGGTGTCTTTGTTTCCCCCCGCCAGAAGCACTTCCAATCACCTTCAGTCACAGGAAAAGGTCAAAAGAAATAGCCACTACCTTGTCCTTTTTTTGAGGTCTTTTTCCCCTTCTCCAGCAGAACCTCCAATCACCTTCAGCCACAGGAAAAGGTCAAATGAAATAGCGACTACCTAGTCCTCCTTTTGGTGTCTTTGTTTCCCCCGCCCGCAGAAACTCCAATCACCTTCACCCACAGGAAAGAGTCAAATGAAATAGCCACTACATAGAACTCCTATTGGTGTCTTTGTTTCCCCACGCCAGCAGCACCTCCAGTCACCATCAGCCACAGGAAAAGGTCAAATGAAATAGCCACTACCTAGTTCTCCTTTTGGTGTCTCTCTTTTCCCCTGCCAGCAGCACCTCCAATCACTTTCAGCCACAGGAAAAGGTCAAATGAAATAGCCAGTACCTAGAACTCCTATTGGTGTCGTTGTTTTCCCCCACCAGCAGCACCTCCAGTCACCATCAGCCACAGGAAAAGGTCAAATTAAATAGCTACTACCTAGTCCTCCTTTTGGTGTCTCTCTTTTCCCCTGCCAGCAGCACCTCCAATCACCTTCAGCCACAGGAAAGGGTCAAATGAAATAGCCACTACCTAGAACTCCTATTGGTTTTTTTATTTCCCCCCGCCAGCAGCACTTCCAATCACCTTCAGCCACAGGAACAGGTCAAATGAAATAGCCACTACCTAGTCCTCCTTTTGGTGTATTTGTTTCCACCTTAAGCAGCACCTCCAGTCACCATCAGCCACAGGAAAAGGTCAAATGAAATAGTCACTACCTAGTCCTCCTTTTGGTGTCTGTTTTTCGCCCCTCCAGCAGCACCTCCAATCACCTTCAGCCACGCGAAAAGGTCAAATGAAATAGCCACTATCTAGAACTCCTATTGGTGTCTTTGTTTCCCCCTGCCAGCAGCACTTCCAATCACCTTCAGCCACAGGAACAGGTCAAATGAAATAGCCACTACCTAGTCCTCCTTTTGGTGTCTTTTTTTCTCCCTGCCAGCATCACCTCCAATCACCTTCAGCCACGGGGAAAGGTCAAATGAAATAGCGACTACGTAGTCTTCCTTTTGGTGTATTTGTTTCCCCCTTAAGCAGCACTTCCAATCACCTTCAACCACAGGAACAGGTCAAATGAAATAGCCACTACATAGAACTCCTATTGCTGTCTTTGTTTCCCCCCGCCTTCAACACCTCCAGTCACCATCAGCCACAGGAAAAGGTCAAATGAAATAGCTACTACCTAGTCCTCCTTTTGGTGTCTCTCTTTTCCCCTGCCAGCAGCACCTCCAATCACCTTCAGCCACAGGAAAGGGTCAAATGAAATAGCCACTACCTAGAACTCCTATTGGTTTTTTTATTTCCCCCCGCCAGCAGCACTTCCAATCACCTTCAGCCATGGGAAAATGTCAAATGAAATAGCCACTACCTAGTCCTCCTTTTTGTGTCTTTGTTTCCCCTTGACAGCAGCACCTCCAGTCACCTTCAGCCACAGTTAAAGGTCAAATGAAATAGCCACTACCTAGACCTCCTTTTGGTGTCTGTTTTTCGCCCCTCCAGCAGCACCTCCAACCACTTCAGCCACAGGAAAAGGTCAAATCAAATAGCCACTACCTAGTCCTCCTTTTGGTGTTTTTACATCTCCCCGCCAGCAGCACCTCCAATCACCTTCAGCCACAGGAAAATGTCAATTGAAAGAGCCACTACGTAGTCCTCCTTTTGGTGTCTTTTTGTCCCCCCTCCAGCAGCACCTCCAACCACTTCAGCCACAGGAAAAGGTCAAATCAAATAGCCACTACCTAGTCCTCGTTTTGGTGTTTTTATATCTCCCCGCCAGCAGCACCTCCAATCACCTTCAGCCACAGGAAAATGTCAATTGAAAGAGCCACTACGTAGTCCTCTTTTTGGTGTCTTTTTGTCCCCCCTCCAGTAGCACCTCCAATCACCTTCAGCCACAGGAAAATGTCAAATGAAACAGCGACTAACTAGTCCTCCTTTTGGTGTCTTTGTTTCCCCCTGCCAGCAGCACCTCCAATCACCTCCAGTCACAGGAATACGTCAAATGTAATAGCCACTAGCTAGTCCTCCTTTTGGTGTCTGTTTTTTGCCCCTCCAGTAGCACCTCCAATCACCTTCAGCCACGCGAAAAGGTCAAATGAAATAGCCACTACCTAGTCTTCCTTTTGGTGTCTTTGTTTCCCCCCGCCAGAAGCACTTCCAATCACCTTCAGTCACAGGAACAGGTCAAATGAAATAGCCACTACCTAGTCCTCCTTTTGGTGTCTTTTTTTCTCCCTGCCAGCATCACCTCCAATCACCTTCAGCCACGGGAAAAGGTCAAATGAAATAACGACTACCTAGTCTTCCTTTTGGTGAATTTGTTTCCCCCTTAAGCAGCAACTCCAGTCACCATCAGCCACAGGAAAAGGTCAAATGAAATAGCCACTACCTAGTCCTCCTTTTGGTGTCTCTCTTTTCCCCTACCAGCAGCAACTCCAATCACCTTCAGCCACAGGAAAGGGTCAAATGAAATAGCCACTACCTAGAACTCCTATTGGTGTCTTTGTTTCCCCCTGCCAGCAGCACCTCCAATCACCTTCAACCACAGGAACAGGTCAAATGAAATAGCCACTAACTAGTCCTCCTTTTGGTGTCTTTGTTACCCTCCTCCAGTAGCACCTCCCATCACTTTCAGCCACAGGAAAAGGTCAAATGAAATAGCCACTACCTAGTTCTCCTTTTGGTGTTTTTGTTTCCCCAGGCCAGCAGCACCTCCAATCACCTTCAGCCACAGGAAAATGTCAAATGAAACAGCCACTACCTAGTACTCCTTTGGGTGTCTTTGTTTCCCCTTGACAGCAGCACCTCCCAACACCTTCAGCCACAGGAAAAGGTCAAATGAAATAGCCACTACCTAGTCCTCCTTTTGGTCTCTTTGTTTCCCACCCGCCATTAGCACCTCCAATCACCTTCAGCCACAGGAAAAGATCAAATGAAATAGCCACTACCTAGTCCTCCTTTTGGTGTCTTTGTTTCCCCCCTCCAGCAGCACCTCCAATCACCTTCAACCACAGGAAAAGGTCAAATCAAGTAGCCACTACCTAGTCCTCCTATTGGTGTCTTTGTTTCCCCCCTACAGCAGCACCTCAAATCACCTTCAGCCACAGGAAAAGGTCAAATGAAATAGCCACTACCTAGTCCTCCTTTTGGTGTCTGTTTTTCGCCCCTCCAGCAGCACCTCCAATCACCTTCAGCCACAGGAAATGGTCAAATCAAATAGCCACTACCTAGTCCTCCTATTAGTGTCTCCCCCCCCTCCAGCAGCACCTCCAATCACCTTCAGCCACAAGTAAATGTCAAATGAAATAGCCACTACCTAGTCCTCCTTTTGGTGTCTTTGTTTCCCCCCTTGACAGCAGCACCTCCAGTCACCTTTAGCCACAGGAAAATGTCAAATGAAACAGCCACTAACTAGTCCTCCTTTTGGTGTCTTTGTTTCCCCCCTACAGCAGCACCTCCAATCACCTTCAGCCACAGGAAAAGGTCAAATCAAATAGCCACTACCTAGTCCTCCTTTTGGTGTCTTTGTTTCTCCCTGCCAGCATCACCTCCAATCACCTTCAGCCACGGGAAAAGGTCAAATGAAATAACGACTACCTAGTCTTCCTTTTGGTGAATTTGTTTCCCCCTTAAGCAGCAACTCCAGTCACCATCAGCCACAGGAAAAGGTCAAATGAAATAGCCACTACCTAGTCCTCCCTTTGGTGTCTCTCTTTTCCCCTGCCAGCAGCAACTCCAATCACCTTCAGCCACAGGAAAGGGTCAAATGAAATAGCCACTACCTAGAACTCCTATTGGTGTCTTTGTTTCCCCCTGCCAGCAGCACTTCAAATCACCTTCAACCACAGGAACAGGTCAAATGAAATAGCCACTAACTAGTCCTCCTTTTGGTGTCTTTTTTTCTCCCCGCCAGCGTCACCTCCAATCACCTTCAGCCACGCGAAAAGGTCAAATGAAATAGCCACTACCTAGTCTTCCTTTTGGTGTCTTTGTTTCCCCCCGCCAGAAGCACTTCCAATCACCTTCAGTCACAGGAAAAGGTCAAAAGAAATAGCCACTACCTTGTCCTTTTTTTGAGGTCTTTTTCCCCTTCTCCAGCAGAACCTCCAATCACCTTCAGCCACAGGAAAAGGTCAAATGAAATAGCGACTACCTAGTCCTCCTTTTGGTGTCTTTGTTTCCCCCGCCCGCAGAAACTCCAATCACCTTCACCCACAGGAAAGAGTCAAATGAAATAGCCACTACATAGAACTCCTATTGGTGTCTTTGTTTCCCCACGCCAGCAGCACCTCCAGTCACCATCAGCCACAGGAAAAGGTCAAATGAAATAGCCACTACCTAGTTCTCCTTTTGGTGTCTCTCTTTTCCCCTGCCAGCAGCACCTCCAATCACTTTCAGCCACAGGAAAAGGTCAAATGAAATAGCCAGTACCTAGAACTCCTATTGGTGTCGTTGTTTTCCCCCACCAGCAGCACCTCCAGTCACCATCAGCCACTGGAAAAGGTCAAATTAAATAGCTACTACCTAGTCCTCCTTTTGGTGTCTCTCTTTTCCCCTGCCAGCAGCACCTCCAATCACCTTCAGCCACAGGAAAGGGTCAAATGAAATAGCCACTACCTAGAACTCCTATTGGTTTTTTTATTTCCCCCCGCCAGCAGCACTTCCAATCACCTTCAGCCACAGGAACAGGTCAAATGAAATAGCCACTACCTAGTCCTCCTTTTGGTGTATTTGTTTCCACCTTAAGCAGCACCTCCAGTCACCATCAGCCACAGGAAAAGGTCAAATGAAATAGTCACTACCTAGTCCTCCTTTTGGTGTCTGTTTTTCGCCCCTCCAGCAGCACCTCCAATCACCTTCAGCCACGCGAAAAGGTCAAATGAAATAGCCACTATCTAGAACTCCTATTGGTGTCTTTGTTTCCCCCTGCCAGCAGCACTTCCAATCACCTTCAGCCACAGGAACAGGTCAAATGAAATAGCCACTACCTAGTCCTCCTTTTGGTGTCTTTTTTTCTCCCTGCCAGCATCACCTCCAATCACCTTCAGCCACGGGGAAAGGTCAAATGAAATAGCGACTACGTAGTCTTCCTTTTGGTGTATTTGTTTCCCCCTTAAGCAGCACTTCCAATCACCTTCAACCACAGGAACAGGTCAAATGAAATAGCCACTACATAGAACTCCTATTGGTGTCTTTGTTTCCCCCCGCCTTCAACACCTCCAGTCACCATCAGCCACAGGAAAAGGTCAAATGAAATAGCTACTACCTAGTCCTCCTTTTGGTGTCTCTCTTTTCCCCTGCCAGCAGCACCTCCAATCACCTTCAGCCACAGGAAAGGGTCAAATGAAATAGCCACTACCTAGAACTCCTATTGGTTTTTTTATTTCCCCCCGCCAGCAGCACTTCCAATCACCTTCAGCCACGGGAAAATGTCAAATGAAATAGCCACTACCTAGTCCTCCTTTTTGTGTCTTTGTTTCCCCTTGACAGCAGCACCTCCAGTCACCTTCAGCCACAGTTAAAGGTCAAATGAAATAGCCACTACCTAGACCTCCTTTTGGTGTCTGTTTTTCGCCCCTCCAGCAGCACCTCCAACCACTTCAGCCACAGGAAAAGGTCAAATCAAATAGCCACTACCTAGTCCTCCTTTTGGTGTTTTTATATCTCCCCGCCAGCAGCACCTCCAATCACCTTCAGCCACAGGAAAATGTCAATTGAAAGAGCCACTACGTAGTCCTCCTTTTGGTGTCTTTTTGTCCCCCCTCCAGCAGCACCTCCAACCACTTCAGCCACAGGAAAAGGTCAAATCAAATAGCCACTACCTAGTCCTCCTTTTGGTGTTTTTATATCTCCCCGCCAGCAGCACCTCCAATCACCTTCAGCCACAGGAAAATGTCAATTGAAAGAGCCACTACGTAGTCCTCTTTTTGGTGTCTTTTTGTCCCCCCTCCAGTAGCACCTCCAATCACCTTCAACCACAGGAAAATGTCAAATGAAACAGCGACTAACTAGTCCTCCTTTTGGTGTCTTTGTTTCCCCCTGCCAGCAGCACCTCCAATCACCTCCAGTCACAGGAATAGGTCAAATGTAATAGCCACTAGCTAGTCCTCCTTTTGGTGTCTGTTTTTTGCCCCTCCAGTAGCACCTCCAATCACCTTCAGCCACGCGAAAAGGTCAAATGAAATAGCCACTACCTAGTCTTCCTTTTGGTGTCTTTGTTTCCCCCCGCCAGAAGCACTTCCAATCACCTTCAGTCACAGGAACAGGTCAAATGAAATAGCCACTACCTAGTCCTCCTTTTGGTGTCTTTTTTTCTCCCTGCCAGCATCACCTCCAATCACCTTCAGCCACGGGAAAAGGTCAAATGAAATAACGACTACCTAGTCTTCCTTTTGGTGAATTTGTTTCCCCCTTAAGCAGCAACTCCAGTCACCATCAGCCACAGGAAAAGGTCAAATGAAATAGCCACTACCTAGTCCTCCTTTTGGTGTCTCTCTTTTCCCCTGCCAGCAGCAACTCCAATCACCTTCAGCCACAGGAAAGGGTCAAATGAAATAGCCACTACCTAGAACTCCTATTGGTGTCTTTGTTTCCCCCTGCCAGCAGCACTTCCAATCACCTTCAACCACAGGAACAGGTCAAATGAAATAGCCACTAACTAGTCCTACTTTTGGTGTCTTTTTTTCTCCCCGCCAGCGCCACCTCCAATCACCTTCAGCCACGCGAAAAGGTCAAATGAAATAGCCACTACCTAGTCTTCCTTTTGGTGTCTTTGTTTCCCCCCGCCAGAAGCACTTCCAATCACCTTCAGTCACAGGAAAAGGTCAAAAGAAATAGCCACTACCTTGTCCTTTTTTTGAGGTCTTTTTCCCCTTCTCCAGCAGAACCTCCAATCACCTTCAGCCACAGGAAAAGGTCAAATGAAATAGCGACTACCAGGTCCTCCTTTTGGTGTCTTTGTTTCCCCCGCCCGCAGAAACTCCAATCACCTTCACCCACAGGAAAGAGTCAAATGAAATAGCCACTACATAGAACTCCTTTTGGTGTCTCTCTTTTCCCCTGCCAGCAGCACCTCCAATCACTTTCAGCCACAGGAAAAGGTCAAATGAAATAGCCAGTACCTAGAACTCCTATTGGTGTCTTTGTTTTCCCCCACCAGCAGCACCTCCAGTCACCATCAGCCACAGGAAAAGGTCAAATTAAATAGCTACTACCTAGTCCTCCTTTTGGTGTCTCTCTTTTCCCCTGCCAGCAGCACCTCCAATCACCTTCAGCCACAGGAAAGGGTCAAATGAAATAGCCACTACCTAGAACTCCTATTGGTTTTTTTATTTCCCCCCGCCAGCAGCACCTCCAATCACCTTCAGCCACGCGAAAAGGTCAAATGAAATAGCCACTATCTAGAACTCCTATTGGTGTCTTTGTTTCCCCCTGCCAGCAGCACTTCCAATCACCTTCAGCCACAGGAACAGGTCAAATGAAATAGCCACTACCTAGTCCTCCTTTTGGTGTCTTTTTTTCTCCCTGCCAGCATCACCTCCAATCACCTTCAGCCACGGGGAAAGGTCAAATGAAATAGCGACTACGTAGTCTTCCTTTTGGTGTATTTGTTTCCCCCTTAAGCAGCAACTCCAGTCACCATCAGCCACAGGAAAAGGTCAAATGAAATAGCCACTACCTAGTCCTCCTTTTGGTGTCTCTCTTTTCCCCTGCCAGCAGCAACTCCAATCACCTTCAGCCACAGGAAAGGGTCAAATGAAATAGCCACTACCTAGAACTCCTATTGGTGTCTTTGTTTCCCCCTGCCAGCAGCACTTCCAATCACCTTCAACCACAGGAACAGGTCAAATGAAATAGCCACTACATAGAACTCCTATTGGTGTCTTTGTTTCCCCCCGCCTTCAACACCTCCAGTCACCATCAGCCACAGGAAAAGGTCAAATGAAATAGCTACTACCTAGTCCTCCTTTTGGTGTCTCTCTTTTCCCCTGCCAGCAGCACCTCCAATCACCTTCAGCCACAGGAAAGGGTCAAATGAAATAGCCACTACCTAGAACTCCTATTGGTTTTTTTATTTCCCCCCGCCAGCAGCACTTCCAATCACCTTCAGCCACGGGAAAATGTCAAATGAAATAGCCACTACCTAGTCCTCCTTTTTGTGTCTTTGTTTCCCCTTGACAGCAGCACCTCCAGTCACCTTCAGCCACAGTTAAAGGTCAAATGAAATAGCCACTACCTAGACCTCCTTTTGGTGTCTGTTTTTCGCCCCTCCAGCAGCACCTCCAACCACTTCAGCCACAGGAAAAGGTCAAATCAAATAGCCACTACCTAGTCCTCCTTTTGGTGTTTTTATATCTCCCCGCCAGCAGCACCTCCAATCACCTTCAGCCACAGGAAAATGTCAATTGAAAGAGCCACTACGTAGTCCTCCTTTTGGTGTCTTTTTGTCCCCCCTCCAGCAGCACCTCCAACCACTTCAGCCACAGGAAAAGGTCAAATCAAATAGCCACTACCTAGTCCTCCTTTTGGTGTTTTTATATCTCCCCGCCAGCAGCACCTCCAATCACCTTCAGCCACAGGAAAATGTCAATTGAAAGAGCCACTACGTAGTCCTCCTTTTGGTGTCTTTTTGTCCCCCCTCCAGTAGCACCTCCAATCACCTTCAGCCACAGGAAAATGTCAAATGAAACAGCGACTAACTAGTCCTCCTTTTGGTGTCTTTGTTTCCCCCTGCCAGCAGCACCTCCAATCACCTCCAGTCACAGGAATACGTCAAATGTAATAGCCACTAGCTAGTCCTCCTTTTGGTGTCTGTTTTTTGCCCCTCCAGTAGCACCTCCAATCACCTTCAGCCACGCGAAAAGGTCAAATGAAATAGCCACTACCTAGTCCTCCTTTTGGTGTCTTTTTTTCTCCCTGCCAGCATCACCTCCAATCACCTTCAGCCACGGGAAAAGGTCAAATGAAATAACGACTACCTAGTCTTCCTTTTGGTGAATTTGTTTCCCCCTTAAGCAGCAACTCCAGTCACCATCAGCCACAGGAAAAGGTCAAATGAAATAGCCACTACCTAGTCCTCCTTTTGGTGTCTCTCTTTTCCCCTGCCAGCAGCAACTCCAATCACCTTCAGCCACAGGAAAGGGTCAAATGAAATAGCCACTACCTAGAACTCCTATTGGTGTCTTTGTTTCCCCCTGCCAGCAGCACTTCCAATCACCTTCAACCACAGGAACAGGTCAAATGAAATAGCCACTAACTAGTCCTCCTTTTGGTGTCTTTTTTTCTCCCCGCCAGCGCCACCTCCAATCACCTTCAGCCACGCGAAAGGTCAAATGAAATAGCCACTACCTAGTCTTCCTTTTGGTGTCTTTGTTTCCCCCCGCCAGAAGCACTTCCAATCACCTTCAGTCACAGGAAAAGGTCAAAAGAAATAGCCACTACCTTGTCCTTTTTTTGAGGTCTTTTTCCCCTTCTCCAGCAGAACCTCCAATCACCTTCAGCCACAGGAAAAGGTCAAATGAAATAGCGACTACCAGGTCCTCCTTTTGGTGTCTTTGTTTCCCCCGCCCGCAGAAACTCCAATCACCTTCACCCACAGGAAAGAGTCAAATGAAATAGCCACTACATAGAACTCCTTTTGGTGTCTCTCTTTTCCCCTGCCAGCAGCACCTCCAATCACTTTCAGCCACAGGAAAAGGTCAAATGAAATAGCCAGTACCTAGAACTCCTATTGGTGTCTTTGTTTTCCCCCACCAGCAGCACCTCCAGTCACCATCAGCCACAGGAAAAGGTCAAATTAAATAGCTACTACCTAGTCCTCCTTTTGGTGTCTCTCTTTTCCCCTGCCAGCAGCACCTCCAATCACCTTCAGCCACAGGAAAGGGTCAAATGAAATAGCCACTACCTAGAACTCCTATTGGTTTTTTTATTTCCCCCCGCCAGCAGCACTTCCAATCACCTTCAGCCACAGGAACAGGTCAAATGAAATAGCCACTACCTAGTCCTCCTTTTGGTGTATTTGTTTCCACCTTAAGCAGCACCTCCAGTCACCATCAGCCACAGGAAAAGGTCAAATGAAATAGTCACTACCTAGTCCTCCTTTTGGTGTCTGTTTTTCGCCCCTCCAGCAGCACCTCCAATCACCTTCAGCCACGCGAAAAGGTCAAATGAAATAGCCACTACCTAGTCTTCCTTTTGGTGTCTTTGTTTCCCCCCGCCAGAAGCACTTCCAATCACCTTCAGTCACAGGAACAGGTCAAATGAAATAGCCACTACCTAGTCCTCCTTTTGGTGTCTTTTTTTCTCCCTGCCAGCATCACCTCCAATCACCTTCAGCCACGGGAAAAGGTCAAATGAAATAACGACTACCTAGTCTTCCTTTTGGTGAATTTGTTTCCCCCTTAAGCAGCAACTCCAGTCACCATCAGCCACAGGAAAAGGTCAAATGAAATAGCCACTACCTAGTCCTCCTTTTGGTGTCTCTCTTTTCCCCTGCCAGCAGCACTTCCAATCACCTTCAACCACAGGAACAGGTCAAATGAAATAGCCACTACATAGAACTCCTATTGGTGTCTTTGTTTCCCCCCGCCTTCAACACCTCCAGTCACCATCAGCCACAGGAAAAGGTCAAATGAAATAGCTACTACCTAGTCCTCCTTTTGGTGTCTCTCTTTTCCCCTGCCAGCAGCAACTCCAATCACCTTCAGCCACAGGAAAGGGTCAAATGAAATAGCCACTACCTAGAACTCCTATTGGTGTCTTTGTTTCCCCCTGCCAGCAGCACTTCCAATCACCTTCAACCACAGGAACAGGTCAAATGAAATAGCCACTACATAGAACTCCTATTGGTGTCTTTGTTTCCCCCCGCCTTCAACACCTCCAGTCACCATCAGCCACAGGAAAAGGTCAAATGAAATAGCTACTACCTAGTCCTCCTTTTGGTGTCTCTCTTTTCCCCTGCCAGCAGCACCTCCAATCACCTTCAGCCACAGGAAAGGGTCAAATGAAATAGCCACTACCTAGAACTCCTATTGGTTTTTTTATTTCCCCCCGCCAGCAGCACTTCCAATCACCTTCAGCCACGGGAAAATGTCAAATGAAATAGCCACTACCTAGTCCTCCTTTTTGTGTCTTTGTTTCCCCTTGACAGCAGCACCTCCAGTCACCTTCAGCCACAGTTAAAGGTCAAATGAAATAGCCACTACCTAGACCTCCTTTTGGTGTCTGTTTTTCGCCCCTCCAGCAGCACCTCCAACCACTTCAGCCACAGGAAAAGGTCAAATCAAATAGCCACTACCTAGTCCTCCTTTTGGTGTTTTTATATCTCCCCGCCAGCAGCACCTCCAATCACCTTCAGCCACAGGAAAATGTCAATTGAAAGAGCCACTACGTAGTCCTCCTTTTGGTGTCTTTTTGTCCCCCCTCCAGCAGCACCTCCAACCACTTCAGCCACAGGAAAAGGTCAAATCAAATAGCCACTACCTAGTCCTCCTTTTGGTGTTTTTATATCTCCCCGCCAGCAGCACCTCCAATCACCTTCAGCCACAGGAAAATGTCAATTGAAAGAGCCACTACGTAGTCCTCCTTTTGGTGTCTATTTGTCCCCCCTCCAGTAGCACCTCCAATCACCTTCAGCCACAGGAAAATGTCAAATGAAACAGCGACTAACTAGTCCTCCTTTTGGTGTCTTTGTTTCCCCCTGCCAGCAGCACCTCCAATCACCTCCAGTCACAGGAATACGTCAAATGTAATAGCCACTAGCTAGTCCTCCTTTTGGTGTCTGTTTTTTGCCCCTCCAGTAGCACCTCCAATCACCTTCAGCCACGCGAAAAGGTCAAATGAAATAGCCACTACCTAGTCTTCCTTTTGGTGTCTTTGTTTCCCCCCGCCAGAAGCACTTCCAATCACCTTCAGTCACAGGAACAGGTCAAATGAAATAGCCACTACCTAGTCCTCCTTTTGGTGTCTTTTTTTCTCCCTGCCAGCATCACCTCCAATCACCTTCAGCCACGGGAAAAGGTCAAATGAAATAACGACTACCTAGTCTTCCTTTTGTTGAATTTGTTTCCCCCTTAAGCAGCAACTCCAGTCACCATCAGCCACAGGAAAAGGTCAAATGAAATAGCCACTACCTAGTCCTCCTTTTGGTGTCTCTCTTTTCCCCTGCCAGCAGCAACTCCAATCACCTTCAGCCACAGGAAAGGGTCAAATGAAATAGCCACTACCTAGAACTCCTATTGGTGTCTTTGTTTCCCCCTGCCAGCAGCACTTCCAATCACCTTCAACCACAGGAACAGGTCAAATGAAATAGCCACTAACTAGTCCTCCTTTTGGTGTCTTTTTTTCTCCCCGCCAGCGCCACCTCCAATCACCTTCAGCCACGCGAAAAGGTCAAATGAAATAGCCACTACCTAGTCTTCCTTTTGGTGTCTTTGTTTCCCCCCGCCAGAAGCACTTCCAATCACCTTCAGTCACAGGAAAAGGTCAAAAGAAATAGCCACTACCTTGTCCTTTTTTTGAGGTCTTTTTCCCCTTCTCCAGCAGAACCTCCAATCACCTTCAGCCACAGGAAAAGGTCAAATGAAATAGCGACTACCAGGTCCTCCTTTTGGTGTCTTTGTTTCCCCCGCCCGCAGAAACTCCAATCACCTTCACCCACAGGAAAGAGTCAAATGAAATAGCCACTACATAGAACTCCTTTTGGTGTCTCTCTTTTCCCCTGCCAGCAGCACCTCCAATCACTTTCAGCCACAGGAAAAGGTCAAATGAAATAGCCAGTACCTAGAACTCCTATTGGTGTCTTTGTTTTCCCCCACCAGCAGCACCTCCAGTCACCATCAGCCACAGGAAAAGGTCAAATTAAATAGCTACTACCTAGTCCTCCTTTTGGTGTCTCTCTTTTCCCCTGCCAGCAGCACCTCCAATCACCTTCAGCCACAGGAAAGGGTCAAATGAAATAGCCACTACCTAGAACTCCTATTGGTTTTTTTATTTCCCCCCGCCAGCAGCACCTCCAATCACCTTCAGCCACGCGAAAAGGTCAAATGAAATAGCCACTATCTAGAACTCCTATTGGTGTCTTTGTTTCCCCCTGCCAGCAGCACTTCCAATCACCTTCAGCCACAGGAACAGGTCAAATGAAATAGCCACTACCTAGTCCTCCTTTTGGTGTCTTTTTTTCTCCCTGCCAGCATCACCTCCAATCACCTTCAGCCACGGGGAAAGGTCAAATGAAATAGCGACTACGTAGTCTTCCTTTTGGTGTATTTGTTTCCCCCTTAAGCAGCAACTCCAGTCACCATCAGCCACAGGAAAAGGTCAAATGAAATAGCCACTACCTAGTCCTCCTTTTGGTGTCTCTCTTTTCCCCTGCCAGCAGCAACTCCAATCACCTTCAGCCACAGGAAAGGGTCAAATGAAATAGCCACTACCTAGAACTCCTATTGGTGTCTTTGTTTCCCCCTGCCAGCAGCACTTCCAATCACCTTCAACCACAGGAACAGGTCAAATGAAATAGCCACTACATAGAACTCCTATTGGTGTCTTTGTTTCCCCCCGCCTTCAACACCTCCAGTCACCATCAGCCACAGGAAAAGGTCAAATGAAATAGCTACTACCTAGTCCTCCTTTTGGTGTCTCTCTTTTCCCCTGCCAGCAGCACCTCCAATCACCTTCAGCCACAGGAAAGGGTCAAATGAAATAGCCACTACCTAGAACTCCTATTGGTTTTTTTATTTCCCCCCGCCAGCAGCACTTCCAATCACCTTCAGCCACGGGAAAATGTCAAATGAAATAGCCACTACCTAGTCCTCCTTTTTGTGTCTTTGTTTCCCCTTGACAGCAGCACCTCCAGTCACCTTCAGCCACAGTTAAAGGTCAAATGAAATAGCCACTACCTAGACCTCCTTTTGGTGTCTGTTTTTCGCCCCTCCAGCAGCACCTCCAACCACTTCAGCCACAGGAAAAGGTCAAATCAAATAGCCACTACCTAGTCCTCCTTTTGGTGTTTTTATATCTCCCCGCCAGCAGCACCTCCAATCACCTTCAGCCACAGGAAAATGTCAATTGAAAGAGCCACTACGTAGTCCTCCTTTTGGTGTCTTTTTGTCCCCCCTCCAGCAGCACCTCCAACCACTTCAGCCACAGGAAAAGGTCAAATCAAATAGCCACTACCTAGTCCTCCTTTTGGTGTTTTTATATCTCCCCGCCAGCAGCACCTCCAATTACCTTCAGCCACAGGAAAATGTCAATTGAAAGAGCCACTACGTAGTCCTCCTTTTGGTGTCTTTTTGTCCCCCCTCCAGTAGCACCTCCAATCACCTTCAGCCACAGGAAAATGTCAAATGAAACAGCGACTAACTAGTCCTCCTTTTGGTGTCTTTGTTTCCCCCTGCCAGCAGCACCTCCAATCACCTCCAGTCACAGGAATACGTCAAATGTAATAGCCACTAGCTAGTCCTCCTTTTGGTGTCTGTTTTTTGCCCCTCCAGTAGCACCTCCAATCACCTTCAGCCACGCGAAAAGGTCAAATGAAATAGCCACTACCTAGTCCTCCTTTTGGTGTCTTTTTTTCTCCCTGCCAGCATCACCTCCAATCACCTTCAGCCACGGGAAAAGGTCAAATGAAATAACGACTACCTAGTCTTCCTTTTGGTGAATTTGTTTCCCCCTTAAGCAGCAACTCCAGTCACCATCAGCCACAGGAAAAGGTCAAATGAAATAGCCACTACCTAGTCCTCCTTTTGGTGTCTCTCTTTTCCCCTGCCAGCAGCAACTCCAATCACCTTCAGCCACAGGAAAGGGTCAAATGAAATAGCCACTACCTAGAACTCCTATTGGTGTCTTTGTTTCCCCCTGCCAGCAGCACTTCCAATCACCTTCAACCACAGGAACAGGTCAAATGAAATAGCCACTAACTAGTCCTCCTTTTGGTGTCTTTTTTTCTCCCCGCCAGCGCCACCTCCAATCACCTTCAGCCACGCGAAAGGTCAAATGAAATAGCCACTACCTAGTCTTCCTTTTGGTGTCTTTGTTTCCCCCCGCCAGAAGCACTTCCAATCACCTTCAGTCACAGGAAAAGGTCAAAAGAAATAGCCACTACCTTGTCCTTTTTTTGAGGTCTTTTTCCCCTTCTCCAGCAGAACCTCCAATCACCTTCAGCCACAGGAAAAGGTCAAATGAAATAGCGACTACCAGGTCCTCCTTTTGGTGTCTTTGTTTCCCCCGCCCGCAGAAACTCCAATCACCTTCACCCACAGGAAAGAGTCAAATGAAATAGCCACTACATAGAACTCCTTTTGGTGTCTCTCTTTTCCCCTGCCAGCAGCACCTCCAATCACTTTCAGCCACAGGAAAAGGTCAAATGAAATAGCCAGTACCTAGAACTCCTATTGGTGTCTTTGTTTTCCCCCACCAGCAGCACCTCCAGTCACCATCAGCCACAGGAAAAGGTCAAATTAAATAGCTACTACCTAGTCCTCCTTTTGGTGTCTCTCTTTTCCCCTGCCAGCAGCACCTCCAATCACCTTCAGCCACAGGAAAGGGTCAAATGAAATAGCCACTACCTAGAACTCCTATTGGTTTTTTTATTTCCCCCCGCCAGCAGCACTTCCAATCACCTTCAGCCACAGGAACAGGTCAAATGAAATAGCCACTACCTAGTCCTCCTTTTGGTGTATTTGTTTCCACCTTAAGCAGCACCTCCAGTCACCATCAGCCACAGGAAAAGGTCAAATGAAATAGTCACTACCTAGTCCTCCTTTTGGTGTCTGTTTTTCGCCCCTCCAGCAGCACCTCCAATCACCTTCAGCCACGCGAAAAGGTCAAATGAAATAGCCACTACCTAGTCTTCCTTTTGGTGTCTTTGTTTCCCCCCGCCAGAAGCACTTCCAATCACCTTCAGTCACAGGAACAGGTCAAATGAAATAGCCACTACCTAGTCCTCCTTTTGGTGTCTTTTTTTCTCCCTGCCAGCATCACCTCCAATCACCTTCAGCCACGGGAAAAGGTCAAATGAAATAACGACTACCTAGTCTTCCTTTTGGTGAATTTGTTTCCCCCTTAAGCAGCAACTCCAGTCACCATCAGCCACAGGAAAAGGTCAAATGAAATAGCCACTACCTAGTCCTCCTTTTGGTGTCTCTCTTTTCCCCTGCCAGCAGCACTTCCAATCACCTTCAACCACAGGAACAGGTCAAATGAAATAGCCACTACATAGAACTCCTATTGGTGTCTTTGTTTCCCCTCGCCTTCAACACCTCCAGTCACCATCAGCCACAGGAAAAGGTCAAATGAAATAGCTACTACCTAGTCCTCCTTTTGGTGTCTCTCTTTTCCCCTGCCAGCAGCAACTCCAATCACCTTCAGCCACAGGAAAGGGTCAAATGAAATAGCCACTACCTAGAACTCCTATTGGTGTCTTTGTTTCCCCCTGCCAGCAGCACTTCCAATCACCTTCAACCACAGGAACAGGTCAAATGAAATAGCCACTACATAGAACTCCTATTGGTGTCTTTGTTTCCCCCCGCCTTCAACACCTCCAGTCACCATCAGCCACAGGAAAAGGTCAAATGAAATAGCTACTACCTAGTCCTCCTTTTGGTGTCTCTCTTTTCCCCTGCCAGCAGCACCTCCAATCACCTTCAGCCACAGGAAAGGGTCAAATGAAATAGCCACTACCTAGAACTCCTATTGGTTTTTTTATTTCCCCCCGCCAGCAGCACTTCCAATCACCTTCAGCCACGGGAAAATGTCAAATGAAATAGCCACTACCTAGTCCTCCTTTTTGTGTCTTTGTTTCCCCTTGACAGCAGCACCTCCAGTCACCTTCAGCCACAGTTAAAGGTCAAATGAAATAGCCACTACCTAGACCTCCTTTTGGTGTCTGTTTTTCGCCCCTCCAGCAGCACCTCCAACCACTTCAGCCACAGGAAAAGGTCAAATCAAATAGCCACTACCTAGTCCTCCTTTTGGTGTTTTTATATCTCCCCGCCAGCAGCACCTCCAATCACCTTCAGCCACAGGAAAATGTCAATTGAAAGAGCCACTACGTAGTCCTCCTTTTGGTGTCTTTTTGTCCCCCCTCCAGCAGCACCTCCAACCACTTCAGCCACAGGAAAAGGTCAAATCAAATAGCCACTACCTAGTCCTCCTTTTGGTGTTTTTATATCTCCCCGCCAGCAGCACCTCCAATCACCTTCAGCCACAGGAAAATGTCAATTGAAAGAGCCACTACGTAGTCCTCCTTTTGGTGTCTATTTGTCCCCCCTCCAGTAGCACCTCCAATCACCTTCAGCCACAGGAAAATGTCAAATGAAACAGCGACTAACTAGTCCTCCTTTTGGTGTCTTTGTTTCCCCCTGCCAGCAGCACCTCCAATCACCTCCAGTCACAGGAATACGTCAAATGTAATAGCCACTAGCTAGTCCTCCTTTTGGTGTCTGTTTTTTGCCCCTCCAGTAGCACCTCCAATCACCTTCAGCCACGCGAAAAGGTCAAATGAAATAGCCACTACCTAGTCTTCCTTTTGGTGTCTTTGTTTCCCCCCGCCAGAAGCACTTCCAATCACCTTCAGTCACAGGAACAGGTCAAATGAAATAGCCACTACCTAGTCCTCCTTTTGGTGTCTTTTTTTCTCCCTGCCAGCATCACCTCCAATCACCTTCAGCCACGGGAAAAGGTCAAATGAAATAACGACTACCTAGTCTTCCTTTTGTTGAATTTGTTTCCCCCTTAAGCAGCAACTCCAGTCACCATCAGCCACAGGAAAAGGTCAAATGAAATAGCCACTACCTAGTCCTCCTTTTGGTGTCTCTCTTTTCCCCTGCCAGCAGCAACTCCAATCACCTTCAGCCACAGGAAAGGGTCAAATGAAATAGCCACTACCTAGAACTCCTATTGGTGTCTTTGTTTCCCCCTGCCAGCAGCACTTCCAATCACCTTCAACCACAGGAACAGGTCAAATGAAATAGCCACTAACTAGTCCTCCTTTTGGTGTCTTTTTTTCTCCCCGCCAGCGCCACCTCCAATCACCTTCAGCCACGCGAAAAGGTCAAATGAAATAGCCACTACCTAGTCTTCCTTTTGGTGTCTTTGTTTCCCCCCGCCAGAAGCACTTCCAATCACCTTCAGTCACAGGAAAAGGTCAAAAGAAATAGCCACTACCTTGTCCTTTTTTTGAGGTCTTTTTCCCCTTCTCCAGCAGAACCTCCAATCACCTTCAGCCACAGGAAAAGGTCAAATGAAATAGCGACTACCAGGTCCTCCTTTTGGTGTCTTTGTTTCCCCCGCCCGCAGAAACTCCAATCACCTTCACCCACAGGAAAGAGTCAAATGAAATAGCCACTACATAGAACTCCTTTTGGTGTCTCTCTTTTCCCCTGCCAGCAGCACCTCCAATCACTTTCAGCCACAGGAAAAGGTCAAATGAAATAGCCAGTACCTAGAACTCCTATTGGTGTCTTTGTTTTCCCCCACCAGCAGCACCTCCAGTCACCATCAGCCACAGGAAAAGGTCAAATTAAATAGCTACTACCTAGTCCTCCTTTTGGTGTCTCTCTTTTCCCCTGCCAGCAGCACCTCCAATCACCTTCAGCCACAGGAAAGGGTCAAATGAAATAGCCACTACCTAGAACTCCTATTGGTTTTTTTATTTCCCCCCGCCAGCAGCACTTCCAATCACCTTCAGCCACAGGAACAGGTCAAATGAAATAGCCACTACCTAGTCCTCCTTTTGGTGTATTTGTTTCCACCTTAAGCAGCACCTCCAGTCACCATCAGCCACAGGAAAAGGTCAAATGAAATAGTCACTACCTAGTCCTCCTTTTGGTGTCTGTTTTTCGCCCCTCCAGCAGCACCTCCAATCACCTTCAGCCACGCGAAAAGGTCAAATGAAATAGCCACTACCTAGTCTTCCTTTTGGTGTCTTTGTTTCCCCCCGCCAGAAGCACTTCCAATCACCTTCAGTCACAGGAACAGGTCAAATGAAATAGCCACTACCTAGTCCTCCTTTTGGTGTCTTTTTTTCTCCCTGCCAGCATCACCTCCAATCACCTTCAGCCACGGGAAAAGGTCAAATGAAATAACGACTACCTAGTCCTCCTTTTGGTGAATTTGTTTCCCCCTTAAGCAGCAACTCCAGTCACCATCAGCCACAGGAAAAGGTCAAATGAAATAGCCACTACCTAGTCCTCCTTTTGGTGTCTCTCTTTTCCCCTGCCAGCAGCAACTCCAATCACCTTCAGCCACAGGAAAGGGTCAAATGAAATAGCCACTACCTAGAACTCCTATTGGTGTCTTTGTTTCCCCCTGCCAGCAGCACTTCCAATCACCTTCAACCACAGGAACAGGTCAAATGAAATAGCCACTAACTAGTCCTCCTTTTGGTGTCTTTTTTTCTCCCCGCCAGCGCCACCTCCAATCACCTTCAGCCACGCGAAAAGGTCAAATGAAATAGCCACTACCTAGTCTTCCTTTTGGTGTCTTTGTTTCCCCCCGCCAGAAGCACTTCCAATCACCTTCAGTCACAGGAACAGGTCAAATGAAATAGCCACTACCTAGTCCTCCTTTTGGTGTCTTTTTTTCTCCCTGCCAGCATCACCTCCAATCACCTTCAGCCACGGGAAAAGGTCAAATGAAATAACGACTACCTAGTCTTCCTTTTGTTGAATTTGTTTCCCCCTTAAGCAGCAACTCCAGTCACCATCAGCCACAGGAAAAGGTCAAATGAAATAGCCACTACCTAGTCCTCCTTTTGGTGTCTCTCTTTTCCCCTGCCAGCAGCAACTCCAATCACCTTCAGCCACAGGAAAGGGTCAAATGAAATAGCCACTACCTAGAACTCCTATTGGTGTCTTTGTTTCCCCCTGCCAGCAGCACTTCCAATCACCTTCAACCACAGGAACAGGTCAAATGAAATAGCCACTAACTAGTCCTCCTTTTGGTGTCTTTTTTTCTCCCCGCCAGCGCCACCTCCAATCACCTTCAGCCACGCGAAAAGGTCAAATGAAATAGCCACTACCTAGTCTTCCTTTTGGTGTCTTTGTTTCCCCCCGCCAGAAGCACTTCCAATCACCTTCAGTCACAGGAAAAGGTCAAAAGAAATAGCCACTACCTTGTCCTTTTTTTGAGGTCTTTTTCCCCTTCTCCAGCAGAACCTCCAATCACCTTCAGCCACAGGAAAAGGTCAAATGAAATAGCGACTACCAGGTCCTCCTTTTGGTGTCTTTGTTTCCCCCGCCCGCAGAAACTCCAATCACCTTCACCCACAGGAAAGAGTCAAATGAAATAGCCACTACATAGAACTCCTTTTGGTGTCTCTCTTTTCCCCTGCCAGCAGCACCTCCAATCACTTTCAGCCACAGGAAAAGGTCAAATGAAATAGCCAGTACCTAGAACTCCTATTGGTGTCTTTGTTTTCCCCCACCAGCAGCACCTCCAGTCACCATCAGCCACAGGAAAAGGTCAAATTAAATAGCTACTACCTAGTCCTCCTTTTGGTGTCTCTCTTTTCCCCTGCCAGCAGCACCTCCAATCACCTTCAGCCACAGGAAAGGGTCAAATGAAATAGCCACTACCTAGAACTCCTATTGGTTTTTTTATTTCCCCCCGCCAGCAGCACTTCCAATCACCTTCAGCCACAGGAACAGGTCAAATGAAATAGCCACTACCTAGTCCTCCTTTTGGTGTATTTGTTTCCACCTTAAGCAGCACCTCCAGTCACCATCAGCCACAGGAAAAGGTCAAATGAAATAGTCACTACCTAGTCCTCCTTTTGGTGTCTGTTTTTCGCCCCTCCAGCAGCACCTCCAATCACCTTCAGCCACGCGAAAAGGTCAAATGAAATAGCCACTACCTAGTCTTCCTTTTGGTGTCTTTGTTTCCCCCCGCCAGAAGCACTTCCAATCACCTTCAGTCACAGGAACAGGTCAAATGAAATAGCCACTACCTAGTCCTCCTTTTGGTGTCTTTTTTTCTCCCTGCCAGCATCACCTCCAATCACCTTCAGCCACGGGAAAAGGTCAAATGAAATAACGACTACCTAGTCCTCCTTTTGGTGAATTTGTTTCCCCCTTAAGCAGCAACTCCAGTCACCATCAGCCACAGGAAAAGGTCAAATGAAATAGCCACTACCTAGTCCTCCTTTTGGTGTCTCTCTTTTCCCCTGCCAGCAGCAACTCCAATCACCTTCAGCCACAGGAAAGGGTCAAATGAAATAGCCACTACCTAGAACTCCTATTGGTGTCTTTGTTTCCCCCTGCCAGCAGCACTTCCAATCACCTTCAACCACAGGAACAGGTCAAATGAAATAGCCACTAACTAGTCCTCCTTTTGGTGTCTTTTTTTCTCCCCGCCAGCGCCACCTCCAATCACCTTCAGCCACGCGAAAAGGTCAAATGAAATAGCCACTACCTAGTCTTCCTTTTGGTGTCTTTGTTTCCCCCCGCCAGAAGCACTTCCAATCACCTTCAGTCACAGGAACAGGTCAAATGAAATAGCCACTACCTAGTCCTCCTTTTGGTGTCTTTTTTTCTCCCTGCCAGCATCACCTCCAATCACCTTCAGCCACGGGAAAAGGTCAAATGAAATAACGACTACCTAGTCTTCCTTTTGGTGAATTTGTTTCCCCCTTAAGCAGCAACTCCAGTCACCATCAGCCACAGGAAAAGGTCAAATGAAATAGCCACTACCTAGTCCTCCTTTTGGTGTCTCTCTTTTCCCCTGCCAGCAGCACCTCCAATCACTTTCAGCCACAGGAAAAGGTCAAATGAAATAGCCAGTACCTAGAACTCCTATTGGTGTCTTTGTTTTCCCCCACCAGCAGCACCTCCAGTCACCATCAGCCACAGGAAAAGGTCAAATTAAATAGCTACTACCTAGTCCTCCTTTTGGTGTCTCTCTTTTCCCCTGCCAGCAGCACCTCCAATCACCTTCAGCCACAGGAAAGGGTCAAATGAAATAGCCACTACCTAGAACTCCTATTGGTTTTTTTATTTCCCCCCGCCAGCAGCACTTCCAATCACCTTCAGCCACAGGAACAGGTCAAATGAAATAGCCACTACCTAGTCCTCCTTTTGGTGTATTTGTTTCCACCTTAAGCAGCACCTCCAGTCACCATCAGCCACAGGAAAAGGTCAAATGAAATAGTCACTACCTAGTCCTCCTTTTGGTGTCTGTTTTTCGCCCCTCCAGCAGCACCTCCAATCACCTTCAGCCACGCGAAAAGGTCAAATGAAATAGCCACTACCTAGTCTTCCTTTTGGTGTCTTTGTTTCCCCCCGCCAGAAGCACTTCCAATCACCTTCAGTCACAGGAACAGGTCAAATGAAATAGCCACTACCTAGTCCTCCTTTTGGTGTCTTTTTTTCTCCCTGCCAGCATCACCTCCAATCACCTTCAGCCACGGGAAAAGGTCAAATGAAATAACGACTACCTAGTCTTCCTTTTGGTGAATTTGTTTCCCCCTTAAGCAGCAACTCCAGTCACCATCAGCCACAGGAAAAGGTCAAATGAAATAGCCACTACCTAGTCCTCCTTTTGGTGTCTCTCTTTTCCCCTGCCAGCAGCAACTCCAATCACCTTCAGCCACAGGAAAGGGTCAAATGAAATAGCCACTACCTAGAACTCCTATTGGTGTCTTTGTTTCCCCCTGCCAGCAGCACTTCCAATCACCTTCAACCACAGGAACAGGTCAAATGAAATAGCCACTAACTAGTCCTCCTTTTGGTGTCTTTTTTTCTCCCCGCCAGCGCCACCTCCAATCACCTTCAGCCACGCGAAAAGGTCAAATGAAATAGCCACTACCTAGTCTTCCTTTTGGTGTCTTTGTTTCCCCCCCGCCAGAAGCACTTCCAATCACCTTCAGTCACAGGAACAGGTCAAATGAAATAGCCACTACCTAGTCTTCCTTTTGGTGAATTTGTTTCCCCCTTAAGCAGCAACTCCAGTCACCATCAGCCACAGGAAAAGGTCAAATGAAATAGCCACTACCTAGTCCTCCTTTTGGTGTCTCTCTTTTCCCCTGCCAGCAGCAACTCCAATCACCTTCAGCCACAGGAAAGGGTCAAATGAAATAGCCAATACCTAGAACTCCTATTGGTGTCTTTGTTTCCCCCTGCCAGCAGCACTTCCAATCACCTTCAACCACAGGAACAGGTCAAATGAAATAGCCACTAACTAGTCCTCCTTTTGGTGTCTTTTTTTCTCCACGCCAGCGCCACCTCCAATCACCTTCAGCCACACGAAAAGGTCAAATGAAATAGCCACTACCTAGTCTTCCTTTTGGTGTCTTTTTGTCCCCCCTCCAGCAGCACCTCCAACCACTTCAGCCACAGGAAAAGGTCAAATCAAATAGCCACTACCTTGTCCTTTTTTTGAGGTCTTTTTCCCCTTCTCCAGCAGAACCTCCAATCACCTTCAGCCACAGGAAAAGGTCAAATGAAATAGCGACTACCAGGTCCTCCTTTTGGTGTCTTTGTTTCCCCCGCCCGCAGAAACTCCAATCACCTTCACCCACAGGAAAGAGTCAAATGAAATAGCCACTACATAGAACTCCTATTGGTGTCTTTGTTTCCCCACGCCAGCAGCACCTCCAGTCACCATCAGCCACAGGAAAAGGTCAAATGAAATAGCCACTACCTAGTTCTCCTTTTGGTGTCTCTCTTTTCCCCTGCCAGCAGCACCTCCAATCACTTTCAGCCACAGGAAAAGGTCAAATGAAATAGCCAGTACCTAGAACTCCTATTGGTGTCTTTGTTTCCCCCCACCAGCAGCACCTCCAGTCACCATCAGCCACAGGAAAAGGTCAAATTAAATAGCTACTACCTAGTCCTCCTTTTGGTGTCTCTCTTTTCCCCTGCCAGCAGCACCTCCAATCACCTTCAGCCACAGGAAAGGGTCAAATGAAATAGCCACTACCTAGAACTCCTATTGGTTTTTTTATTTCCCCCCACCAGCAGCACTTCCAATCACCTTCAGCCACAGGAACAGGTCAAATGAAATAGCTACTACCTAGTCCTCCTTTTGGTGTATTTGTTTCCACCTTAAGCAGCACCTCCAGTCACCATCAGCCACAGGAAAAGGTCAAATGAAATAGTCACTATCTAGTCCTCCTTTTGGTGTCTGTTTTTCGCCCCTCCAGCAGCACCTCCAATCACCTTCAGCCACGCGAAAAGGTCAAATGAAATAGCCACTACCTAGTCTTCCTTTTGGTGTCTTTGTTTCCCCCCGCCAGAAGCACTTCCAATCACCTTCAGTCACAGGAACAGGTCAAATGAAATAGCCACTAACTAGTCCTCCTTTTGGTGTCTTTTTTTCTCCCCGCCAGCGCCACCTCCAATCACCTTCAGCCACACGAAAAGGTCAAATGAAATAGCCACTACCTAGTCTTCCTTTTGGTGTCTTTTTGTCCCCCCTCCAGCAGCACCTCCAACCACTTCAGCCACAGGAAAAGGTCAAATCAAATAGCCACTACCTTGTCCTTTTTTTGAGGTGTTTTTCCCCTTCTCCAGCAGAACCTCCAATCACCTTCAGCCACAGGAAAAGGTCAAATGAAATAGCGACTACCAGGTCCTCCTTTTGGTGTCTTTGTTTCCCCCGCCCGCAGAAACTCCAATCACCTTCACCCACAGGAAAGAGTCAAATGAAATAGCCACTACATAGAACTCCTATTGGTGTCTTTGTTTCCCCACGCCAGCAGCACCTCCAGTCACCATCAGCCACAGGAAAAGGTCAAATGAAATAGCCACTACCTAGTTCTCCTTTTGGTGTCTCTCTTTTCCCCTGCCAGCAGCACCTCCAATCACTTTCAGCCACAGGAAAAGGTCAAATGAAATAGCCAGTACCTAGAACTCCTATTGGTGTCTTTGTTTTCCCCCACCAGCAGCACCTCCAGTCACCATCAGCCACAGGAAAAGGTCAAATTAAATAGCTACTACCTAGTCCTCCTTTTGGTGTCTCTCTTTTCCCCTGCCAGCAGCACCTCCAATCACCTTCAGCCACAGGAAAGGGTCAAATGAAATAGCCACTACCTAGAACTCCTATTGGTTTTTTTATTTCCCCCCGCCAGCAGCACTTCCAATCACCTTCAGCCACAGGAACAGGTCAAATGAAATAGCTACTACCTAGTCCTCCTTTTGGTGTATTTGTTTCCACCTTAAGCAGCACCTCCAGTCACCATCAGCCACAGGAAAAGGTCAAATGAAATAGTCACTACCTAGTCCTCCTTTTGGTGTCTGTTTTTCGCCCCTCCAGCAGCACCTCCAATCACCTTCAGCCACGCGAAAAGGTCAAATGAAATAGCCACTACCTAGTCTTCCTTTTGGTGTCTTTGTTTCCCCCCGCCAGAAGCACTTCCAATCACCTTCAGTCACAGGAACAGGTCAAATGAAATAGCCACTACCTAGTCCTCCTTTTGGTGTCTTTTTTTCTCCCTGCCAGCATCACCTCCAATCACCTTCAGCCACGGGAAAAGGTCAAATGAAATAACGACTACCTAGTCTTCCTTTTGGTGAATTTGTTTCCCCCTTAAGCAGCAACTCCAGTCACCATCAGCCACAGGAAAAGGTCAAATGAAATAGCCACTACCTAGTCCTCCTTTTGGTGTCTCTCTTTTCCCCTGCCAGCAGCAAATCCAATCACCTTCAGCCACAGGAAAGGGTCAAATGAAATAGCCACTACCTAGAACTCCTATTGGTGTCTTTGTTTCCCCCTGCCAGCAGCACCTCCAATCACCTTCAGCCACGCGAAAAGGTCAAATGAAATAGCCACTACCTAGTCTTCCTTTTGGTGTCTTTGTTTCCCCCCGCCAGAAGCACTTCCAATCACCTTCAGTCACAGGAAAAGGTCAAAAGAAATAGCCACTACCTTGTCCTTTTTTTGAGGTCTTTTTCCCCTTCTCCAGCAGAACCTCCAATCACCTTCAGCCACAGGAAAAGGTCAAATGAAATAGCGACTACCTAGTCCTCCTTTTGGTGTTTTTATATCTCCCCGCCAGCAGCACCTCCAATCACCTTCAGCCACAGGAAAATGTCAATTGAAAGAGCCACTACGTAGTCCTCCTTTTGGTGTCTTTTTGTCCCCCCTCCAGTAGCACCTCCAATCACCTTCAGCCACAGGAAAATGTCAAATGAAACAGCGACTAACTAGTCCTCCTTTTGGTGTCTTTGTTTCCCCCTGCCAGCAGCACCTCCAATCACCTCCAGTCACAGGAATACGTCAAATGTAATAGCCACTAGCTAGTCCTCCTTTTGGTGTCTGTTTTTTGCCCCTCCAGTAGCACCTCCAATCACCTTCAGCCACGCGAAAAGGTCAAATGAAATAGCCACTACCTAGTCTTCCTTTTGGTGTCTTTGTTTCCCCCCCCCCAGAAGCACTTCCAATCACCTTCAGTCACAGGAACAGGTCAAATGAAATAGCCACTACCTAGTCCTCCTTTTGGTGTCTTTTTTTCTCCCTGCCAGCATCACCTCCAATCACCTTCAGCCACGGGAAAAGGTCAAATGAAATAACGACTACCTAGTCTTCCTTTTGGTGAATTTGTTTCCCCCTTAAGCAGCAACTCCAGTCACCATCAGCCACAGGAAAAGGTCAAATGAAATAGCCACTACCTAGTCCTCCTTTTGGTGTCTCTCTTTTCCCCTGCCAGCAGCAACTCCAATCACCTTCAGCCACAGGAAAGGGTCAAATGAAATAGCCACTACCTAGAACTCCTATTGGTGTCTTTGTTTCCCCCTGCCAGCAGCACTTCCAATCACCTTCAACCACAGGAACAGGTCAAATGAAATAGCCACTAACTAGTCCTCCTTTTGGTGTCTTTTTTTCTCCCCGCCAGCGCCACCTCCAATCACCTTCAGCCACACGAAAAGGTCAAATGAAATAGCCACTACCTAGTCTTCCTTTTGGTGTCTTTTTGTCCCCCCTCCAGCAGCACCTCCAACCACTTCAGCCACAGGAAAAGGTCAAATCAAATAGCCACTACCTTGTCCTTTTTTTGAGGTCTTTTTCCCCTTCTCCAGCAGAACCTCCAATCACCTTCAGCCACAGGAAAAGGTCAAATGAAATAGCGACTACCAGGTCCTCCTTTTGGTGTCTTTGTTTCCCCCGCCCGCAGAAACTCCAATCACCTTCACCCACAGGAAAGAGTCAAATGAAATAGCCACTACATAGAACTCCTATTGGTGTCTTTGTTTCCCCACGCCAGCAGCACCTCCAGTCACCATCAGCCACAGGAAAAGGTCAAATGAAATAGCCACTACCTAGTTCTCCTTTTGGTGTCTCTCTTTTCCCCTGCCAGCAGCACCTCCAATCACTTTCAGCCACAGGAAAAGGTCAAATGAAATAGCCAGTACCTAGAACTCCTATTGGTGTCTTTGTTTTCCCCCACCAGCAGCACCTCCAGTCACCATCAGCCACAGGAAAAGGTCAAATTAAATAGCTACTACCTAGTCCTCCTTTTGGTGTCTCTCTTTTCCCCTGCCAGCAGCACCTCCAATCACCTTCAGCCACAGGAAAGGGTCAAATGAAATAGCTACTACCTAGTCCTCCTTTTGGTGTATTTGTTTCCACCTTAAGCAGCACCTCCAGTCACCATCAGCCACAGGAAAAGGTCAAATGAAATAGTCACTACCTAGTCCTCCTTTTGGTGTCTGTTTTTCGCCCCTCCAGCAGCACCTCCAATCACCTTCAGCCACGCGAAAAGGTCAAATGAAATAGCCACTACCTAGTCTTCCTTTTGGTGTCTTTGTTTCCCCCCGCCAGAAGCACTTCCAATCACCTTCAGTCACAGGAACAGGTCAAATGAAATAGCCACTACCTAGTCCTCCTTTTGGTGTCTTTTTTTCTCCCTGCCAGCATCACCTCCAATCACCTTCAGCCATGGGAAAAGGTCAAATGAAATAACGACTACCTAGTCTTCCTTTTGGTGAATTTGTTTCCCCCTTAAGCAGCAACTCCAGTCACCATCAGCCACAGGAAAAGGTCAAATGAAATAGCCACTACCTAGTCCTCCTTTTGGTGTCTCTCTTTTCCCCTGCCAGCAGCAACTCCAATCACCTTCAGCCACAGGAAAGGGTCAAATGAAATAGCCACTACCTAGAACTCCTATTGGTGTCTTTGTTTCCCCCTGCCAGCAGCACTTCCAATCACCTTCAACCACAGGAACAGGTCAAATGAAATAGCCACTAACTAGTCCTCCTTTTGGTGTCTTTTTTTCTCCCCGCCAGCGCCACCTCCAATCACCTTCAGTCACAGGAAAAGGTCAAAAGAAATAGCCACTACCTTGTCCTTTTTTTGAGGTCTTTTTCCCCTTCTCCAGCAGAACCTCCAATCACCTTCAGCCACAGGAAAAGGTCAAATGAAATAGCGACTACCTAGTCCTCCTTTTGGTGTTTTTATATCTCCCCGCCAGCAGCACCTCCAATCACCTTCAGCCACAGGAAAATGTCAATTGAAAGAGCCACTACGTAGTCCTCCTTTTGGTGTCTTTTTGTCCCCCCTCCAGTAGCACCTCCAATCACCTTCAGCCACAGGAAAATGTCAAATGAAACAGCGACTAACTAGTCCTCCTTTTGGTGTCTTTGTTTCCCCCTGCCAGCAGCACCTCCAATCACCTCCAGTCACAGGAATACGTCAAATGTAATAGCCACTAGCTAGTCCTCCTTTTGGTGTCTGTTTTTTGCCCCTCCAGTAGCACCTCCAATCACCTTCAGCCACGCGAAAAGGTCAAATGAAATAGCCACTACCTAGTCTTCCTTTTGGTGTCTTTGTTTCCCCCCGCCAGAAGCACTTCCAATCACCTTCAGTCACAGGAACAGGTCAAATGAAATAGCCACTACCTAGTCCTCCTTTTGGTGTCTTTTTTTCTCCCTGCCAGCATCACCTCCAATCACCTTCAGCCACGGGAAAAGGTCAAATGAAATAACGACTACCTAGTCTTCCTTTTGGTGAATTTGTTTCCCCCTTAAGCAGCAACTCCAGTCACCATCAGCCACAGGAAAAGGTCAAATGAAATAGCCACTACCTAGTCCTCCTTTTGGTGTCTCTCTTTTCCCCTGCCAGCAGCAACTCCAATCACCTTCAGCCACAGGAAAGGGTCAAATGAAATAGCCACTACCTAGAACTCCTATTGGTGTCTTTGTTTCCCCCTGCCAGCAGCACTTCCAATCACCTTCAACCACAGGAACAGGTCAAATGAAATAGCCACTAATTAGTCCTCCTTTTGGTGTCTTTTTTTCTCCCCGCCAGCGCCACCTCCAATCACCTTCAGCCACGCGAAAAGGTCAAATGAAATAGCCACTACCTAGTCTTCCTTTTGGTGTCTTTGTTTCCCCCCGCCAGAAGCACTTCCAATCACCTTCAGTCACAGGAAAAGGTCAAAAGAAATAGCCACTACCTTGTCCTTTTTTTGAGGTCTTTTTCCCCTTCTCCAGCAGAACCTCCAATCACCTTCAGCCACAGGAAAAGGTCAAATGAAATAGCGACTACCAGGTCCTCCTTTTGGTGTCTTTGTTTCCCCCGCCCGCAGAAACTCCAATCACCTTCACCCACAGGAAAGAGTCAAATGAAATAGCCACTACATAGAACTCCTATTGGTGTCTTTGTTTCCCCACGCCAGCAGCACCTCCAGTCACCATCAGCCACAGGAAAAGGTCAAATGAAATAGCCACTACCTAGTTCTCCTTTTGGTGTCTCTCTTTTCCCCTGCCAGCAGCACCTCCAATCACTTTCAGCCACAGGAAAAGGTCAAATGAAATAGCCAGTACCTAGAACTCCTATTGGTGTCTTTGTTTTCCCCCACCAGCAGCACCTCCAGTCACCATCAGCCACAGGAAAAGGTCAAATTAAATAGCTACTACCTAGTCCTCCTTTTGGTGTCTCTCTTTTCCCCTGCCAGCAGCACCTCCAATCACCTTCAGCCACAGGAAAGGGTCAAATGAAATAGCCACTACCTAGAAGTCCTATTGGTTTTTTTATTTCCCCCCGCCAGCAGCACTTCCAATCACCTTCAGCCACAGGAACAGGTCAAATGAAATAGCCACTACCTAGTCCTCCTTTTGGTGTATTTGTTTCCACCTTAAGCAGCACCTCCAGTCACCATCAGCCACAGGAAAAGGTCAAATGAAATAGTCACTACCTAGTCCTCCTTTTGGTGTCTGTTTTTCGCCCCTCCAGCAGCACCTCCAATCACCTTCAGCCACGCGAAAAGGTCAAATGAAATAGCCACTACCTAGTCTTCCTTTTGGTGTCTTTGTTTCCCCCCGCCAGAAGCACTTCCAATCACCTTCAGTCACAGGAACAGGTCAAATGAAATAGCCACTACCTAGTCCTCCTTTTGGTGTCTTTTTTTCTCCCTGCCAGCATCACCTCCAATCACCTTCAGCCACGGGAAAAGGTCAAATGAAATAACGACTACCTAGTCTTCCTTTTGGTGAATTTGTTTCCCCCTTAAGCAGCAACTCCAGTCACCATCAGCCACAGGAAAAGGTCAAATGAAATAGCCACTACCTAGTCCTCCTTTTGGTGTCTCTCTTTTCCCCTGCCAGCAGCAACTCCAATCACCTTCAGCCACAGGAAAGGGTCAAATGAAATAGCCACTACCTAGAACTCCTATTGGTGTCTTTGTTTCCCCCTGCCAGCAGCACTTCCAATCACCTTCAACCACAGGAACAGGTCAAATGAAATAGCCACTAACTAGTCCTCCTTTTGGTGTCTTTTTTTCTCCCCGCCAGCGCCACCTCCAATCACCTTCAGCCACGCGAAAAGGTCAAATGAAATAGCCACTACCTAGTCTTCCTTTTGGTGTCTTTGTTTCCCCCCGCCAGAAGCACTTCCAATCACCTTCAGTCACAGGAAAAGGTCAAAAGAAATAGCCACTACCTTGTCCTTTTTTTGAGGTCTTTTTCCCCTTCTCCAGCAGAACCTCCAATCACCTTCAGCCACAGGAAAAGGTCAAATGAAATAGCGACTACCAGGTCCTCCTTTTGGTGTCTTTGTTTCCCCCGCCCGCAGAAACTCCAATCACCTTCACCCACAGGAAAGAGTCAAATGAAATAGCCACTACATAGAACTCCTATTGGTGTCTTTGTTTCCCCACGCCAGCAGCACCTCCAGTCACCATCAGCCACAGGAAAAGGTCAAATGAAATAGCCACTACCTAGTTCTCCTTTTGGTGTCTCTCTTTTCCCCTGCCAGCAGCACCTCCAATCACTTTCAGCCACAGGAAAAGGTCAAATGAAATAGCCAGTACCTAGAACTCCTATTGGTGTCTTTGTTTTCCCCCACCAGCAGCACCTCCAGTCACCATCAGCCACAGGAAAAGGTCAAATTAAATAGCTACTACCTAGTCCTCCTTTTGGTGTCTCTCTTTTCCCCTGCCAGCAGCACCTCCAATCACCTTCAGCCACAGGAAAGGGTCAAATGAAATAGCCACTACCTAGAAGTCCTATTGGTTTTTTTATTTCCCCCCGCCAGCAGCACTTCCAATCACCTTCAGCCACAGGAACAGGTCAAATGAAATAGCCACTACCTAGTCCTCCTTTTGGTGTATTTGTTTCCACCTTAAGCAGCACCTCCAGTCACCATCAGCCACAGGAAAAGGTCAAATGAAATAGTCACTACCTAGTCCTCCTTTTGGTGTCTGTTTTTCGCCCCTCCAGCAGCACCTCCAATCACCTTCAGCCACGCGAAAAGGTCAAATGAAATAGCCACTACCTAGTCTTCCTTTTGGTGTCTTTGTTTCCCCCCGCCAGAAGCACTTCCAATCACCTTCAGTCACAGGAACAGGTCAAATGAAATAGCCACTACCTAGTCCTCCTTTTGGTGTCTTTTTTTCTCCCTGCCAGCATCACCTCCAATCACCTTCAGCCACGGGAAAAGGTCAAATGAAATAACGACTACCTAGTCTTCCTTTTGGTGAATTTGTTTCCCCCTTAAGCAGCAACTCCAGTCACCATCAGCCACAGGAAAAGGTCAAATGAAATAGCCACTACCTAGTCCTCCTTTTGGTGTCTCTCTTTTCCCCTGCCAGCAGCAACTCCAATCACCTTCAGCCACAGGAAAGGGTCAAATGAAATAGCCACTACCTAGAACTCCTATTGGTGTCTTTGTTTCCCCCTGCCAGCAGCACTTCCAATCACCTTCAACCACAGGAACAGGTCAAATGAAATAGCCACTAACTAGTCCTCCTTTTGGTGTCTTTTTTTCTCCCCGCCAGCGCCACCTCCAATCACCTTCAGCCACGCGAAAAGGTCAAATGAAATAGCCACTACCTAGTCTTCCTTTTGGTGTCTTTGTTTCCCCCCGCCAGAAGCACTTCCAATCACCTTCAGTCACAGGAAAAGGTCAAAAGAAATAGCCACTACCTTGTCCTTTTTTTGAGGTCTTTTTCCCCTTCTCCAGCAGAACCTCCAATCACCTTCAGCCACAGGAAAAGGTCAAATGAAATAGCGACTACCAGGTCCTCCTTTTGGTGTCTTTGTTTCCCCCGCCCGCAGAAACTCCAATCACCTTCACCCACAGGAAAGAGTCAAATGAAATAGCCACTACATAGAACTCCTATTGGTGTCTTTGTTTCCCCACGCCAGCAGCACCTCCAGTCACCATCAGCCACAGGAAAAGGTCAAATGAAATAGCCACTACCTAGTTCTCCTTTTGGTGTCTCTCTTTTCCCCTGCCAGCAGCACCTCCAATCACTTTCAGCCACAGGAAAAGGTCAAATGAAATAGCCAGTACCTAGAACTCCTATTGGTGTCTTTGTTTTCCCCCACCAGCAGCACCTCCAGTCACCATCAGCCACAGGAAAAGGTCAAATTAAATAGCTACTACCTAGTCCTCCTTTTGGTGTCTCTCTTTTCCCCTGCCAGCAGCACCTCCAATCACCTTCAGCCACAGGAAAGGGTCAAATGAAATAGCCACTACCTAGAACTCCTATTGGTTTTTTTATTTCCCCCCGCCAGCAGCACTTCCAATCACCTTCAGCCACAGGAACAGGTCAAATGAAATAGCCACTACCTAGTCCTCCTTTTGGTGTATTTGTTTCCACCTTAAGCAGCACCTCCAGTCACCATCAGCCACAGGAAAAGGTCAAATGAAATAGTCACTACCTAGTCCTCCTTTTGGTGTCTGTTTTTCGCCCCTCCAGCAGCACCTCCAATCACCTTCAGCCACGCGAAAAGGTCAAATGAAATAGCCACTATCTAGAACTCCTATTGGTGTCTTTGTTTCCCCCTGCCAGCAGCACTTCCAATCACCTTCAGCCACAGGAACAGGTCAAATGAAATAGCCACTACCTAGTCCTCCTTTTGGTGTCTTTTTTTCTCCCTGCCAGCATCACCTCCAATCACCTTCAGCCACGGGGAAAGGTCAAATGAAATAGCAACTACGTAGTCTTCCTTTTGGTGTATTTGTTTCCCCCTTAAGCAGCAACTCCAGTCACCATCAGCCACAGGAAAAGGTCAAATGAAATAGCCACTACCTAGTCCTCCTTTTGGTGTCTCTCTTTTCCCCTGCCAGCAGCAACTCCAATCACCTTCAGCCACAGGAAAGGGTCAAATGAAATAGCCACTACCTAGAACTCCTATTGGTGTCTTTGTTTCCCCCTGCCAGCAGCACTTCCAATCACCTTCAACCACAGGAACAGGTCAAATGAAATAGCCACTACATAGAACTCCTATTGGTGTCTTTGTTTCCCCCCGCCTTCAACACCTCGAGTCACCATCAGCCACAGGAAAAGGTCAAATGAAATAGCTACTACCTAGTCCTCCTTTTGGTGTCTCTCTTTTCCCCTGCCAGCAGCACCTCCAATCACCTTCAGCCACAGGAAAGGGTCAAATGAAATAGCCACTACCTAGAACTCCTATTGGTTTTTTTATTTCCCCCCGCCAGCAGCACTTCCAATCACCTTCAGCCACGGGAAAATGTCAAATGAAATAGCCACTGATAGATAGATAGATAGATTTTATTTTCTATACCGCGTCCTCTCCCCAGGCGGACTCGGAGCGGTGCACAGGGAAAATTAAAACAACATAAAATATATACATAAATAAATACAATAAAAACAGATTAAATCAACTGTCCCTGCACTAAAATCCCCATTTTTAAAATTAACATTCCCTAACCCCTGAGGTAGAGACTAACCTAGGCCGGCCAATCAGAAAAAGTGAGTTTTTAATTTCTGACGGAAGGAGCGGAGGTCCGTAGTTGTTCTAATGTCGGGGGGAAGGTCGTTCCAGAGGGCTGGGCCCGCCACAGAGAAGGCCCTTCCCCTGGGCGTCGCCCGCTGACAAAGTCTAGTGGACGGCACCCAGAGAAGTCCCTCTCTGTGGGAGCGAATCGGCCGGGAAGATGTATGGGGCAGAATCCGATCCCGCAGATAGCTAGGTCCTGAGCCATGGAGCGCTTTAAAGATGAGAACTAGCACCTTGAAGCGCACCCGAAAGACGACAGGTAGCCAGTGCAGCTCGCGCAAGAGCGGTGTTACAAGGGTATACCTTGCGGTACCCATTATTGCTCGCGCGGCTGCATTCTGGACCAGCTGAAGTCTTCGGGTGCACCTCAAGGGGAGCCCCATGTAGAGAGAGTTACAATAGTCCAGTCGGGATGTCACGAGAGCATGAGTGACTGTGCGAAGGGCGTCCCGATCCAATAGGGGGCGCAACTGGCGAACCAGGCGAACCTGGTAAAACGCCCTCCTGGCCACGGCTGTCACTTGATCTTCCATGGACAGCCGGGCATCCAGGAGGACACCCAAGTTGCGCACCCCATCCACAGGGGCAAGATGTTCGCCCCCTATGGCCAGCGATGGAATCAGCTGGTTGAATCGGGCAGCCGGAAACCACAGCCACTCGGTCTTGGTCGGGTTGAGTCTGAGTCCGTTACTTCCCATCCAGATCCGTACGGCTTCCAGGCACTGGCACATCACCGCTACGGCAATGTTGGGGTGGTTTGGGGTAGATATATACAGCTGAGTATCATCAGCGTAGAGATGGTACTCTACCCCAAAGCCACGGATGATCTCACCCAGCGGCTTCATATATGTGTTGAACAGGAGAGGTGAGAGGACCGACCCCTGAGGTACCCCACATGTGAGGGGTCTCGAGGTCGACCTCTGCTCTCCTGCCAACACAAATTGCGATCGGCCAGAGAGGTAGGAGGAGAACCACCGTAAAACGGTGCCTCCCACCCCCAACCCCTCCAGCCGATGCAATAGGATACCATGGTCGATGGTATCGAAAGCCGCCGAGAGGTCTAATAGGACCAGGATGGAGGAGCAACCCCCATCTCTGGCCCTCCAGAGATCATCGACCAACGCGACCAATGCCGTCTCGGTGCTATGCCCGGGCCGAAAGCCGGACTGGCGCGGGTCTAGATAATCAACTTCCTCCAGGTGACGGGGAAACTGTTGTGCCACCACACTCTCAACAACCTTCGCCAAAAAAGGAAGGTTGGAGACTGGACGATAGTTGGTTAATAAAGCTGGATCCAAAGAGGGCTTCTTAAGGAGGGGCCTCACCATAGCCTCTTTTAGGGAAGCAGGTAAGGCACCCTCACTTAAGGATGCGTTGACAACCTCTTGGAGCCAGCCTCGTGTCACCTCCCAGGATGCCAGTACAAGCCAGGAGGGACACGGGTCCAATAAACATGTGGTGGCTCGCAGTCGCCCACGTAACCTGTCCATATCCTCGGAAGTAACGGAGTCAAACTCCTCCCAAACAAGATCTGTCTCGTGGCATCCCACTGGGCCATCAATGGAGGCTAACTCATTCTGTATCTGAGCAATTTTCTCCTGCAGAAAAATCACAAATTCCTCTGCTCTACCCTGTAGCGGGGCTTCCCACACCCTCTGTTGAAGGAGGGAGCGGGTCACCCTAAACAGGGCGGCAGGGCGGTTTTCTGCGGATGCTATGAGAGTGGCACAATGATGACGTTTGGCCACTCTCAGCGCCACAATGTAAGTCCATAAATGGGCTCTTACCTGTGTCTGGTCAGATTCAGAACGGGTAGACCTCCATCTTCTCTCTAGGCATCTCTTGTGGCGTTTCATCACCCTCAGCTCCTCGGTAAACCAAGGAGCCAGGGTGGCTCGCCGCCGCAAGAGAGGCCGCAAGGGCGCGACCCGATCCAAGGCTCCCGTGGTCGCAATATTCCATGCGGCCACGAGGTCCTCCATCGGGGCGCGGGTCAGGGGTACAGGAAGTGGCCCAAGTGCCGTCTGGAACCCATCAGGGTCCATCAGGCGCCTGGGGCGGAACCAAATAGGTGACTCAGGTTCCGCCTCCCCGCGGTGAGGGGCAGCGGTTGGAAAGTCGAGCCGGAGAAGTGAGTGGTCTGTCCATGACAAGGGCGTGATGACTATATCCCCTATACCCAGATCACTCTTCCATTGGCCTGAGACAAAGATGAGATCCGGTGTATGTCCACCCTCGTGAGTGGGGCCTTGAATTAGTTGGGTCAGGTCCATGGCCGTCATGGAAACCATGAACTCCCGAGCTACCCCGGATGATTCGCCCGCCGATGGCAGATTAAAGTCCCCCATGACTAAAAGTCTGCCATCGTAGCGATGCTAACTGCCATTGTAGCGATCACCTCGAGGAGCTCGGGCAGGGCTGCTGTTACATAGCAGGGGGCCAGGTATACAACTAGCAAGCCCAACTGCCTCCCTAGGCCCCACTTCACGCAGAGGGACTCACAACCGGTAGTCTGTGGCACAATGGTCTCTCTCGGCTCTAGACCTTCCCTAATAATAACCGCTACCCCACCACCCCTGCCTAGGGCCCGAGGCTGATGAAAAGCGCGGTAACCTGGTGGGCACATTTCAACGAGGGGGAGTCCTCCCTCGTGTCCCAACCAGGTCTCCGCAATTCCTACCAGGTCCGGCTCCCGCTCTGACACGAGGTCATGGATGAGGGGGGCTTTGTTGACCACGGACCTGGCATTGCAGAACATCAGCCGTAGGCCCTGGCTCTGTACTTCCTGACCACCTAGCCTGCGGGAGTTGTGGCACTTGACCGTTTGTAGCCATCGGCCTCGTGCCCCCAACCGGGAGGATAGAACTTGTCTCCCATCGGATCTGCCTCTCCCTGCCACCCTCTCGATGGGTAGGCCCTCCATGGAAACGACCCCTGTATCCCCCCTCTTAGCGGAACCATCCGCCTCCCTCCGTCGTCTGCTGGCTCGGCCCGTTCCCTTCTTGCTAGTCTCAACCTGACTATACCCTCCCCCCTCCCTGGTACCCCCTAAAATAGACAACAGCTTTTTTACTAAAAAACCCCTACACCTGCGCTTTCGCCACTTCTCCTGACTTACTAGTCCCTCATCAAAGTGTGCCCTTGATAACACAGCGGGCCATACCTGCGAGAGGGGGGACTCTCGCAGCGAGAGAAGGCAGGCCCTTGAGTACATGCTAGGTAATACAGAGACCACGCTGGATAAAAGGTTAAGATATTAAATATGGTGCAAAAAGATGGTTATAAATAAATAAATATACATATATAAATATATAAATATATAAACATATGAATATTAAATATATAAAATAGTCCAGTAGGGTAATTCGGCTGATTCAAATTCGGTAGTCAGATAAAATTCGGGCCATGTGCAATATAAACGGGAGATGATATAGATGAAATAAATAATATAGATGGTATAGACATATAAAGTCCAGAGTCCAAAATCCTCCAGCCCAACGAATAGTATCCCTGGTGAAGCCCCACGGTGAGGTCCCTGGGGGTCCATGCTCGTCCTAACTCTGCTTCTCCAGCCTGGCTCCAGCCTGGCTCCGGCCTCCAGTCAGGCATTTCGACCCCTCCTCGCCTCTACTCGGCCTGCGCTTTGGCCTCACCTCCTACGGTCTTCTACATGGCCTCTGCTCTGCCTCCGCCAGGCCTCTGATCTTCCAGCCAGGCCTCTGGTCCTCCGCCAGGCCTCTGGTCTTCCAGCCACCCTCAGGCCTCGGTTAACATTCAGCCACTCAGCCACCTCCGTCAGGGCTCCCTCCAGGGTTCCGCTCGGCCCCCGTTTCTCCATGCCGCCCTCGCCCGGCATCCGTTCCTCGACCCACTCCGGAATGACCGGCCTCCGCTCTTCCCGTTCACCTCAGGGGCTCCTCCAGCCATCCGGGGGGTCCTCCGGGCTCCCAGGCGTCCTCCATGCTCCAACCTTCCCAGCCTCTCGGCCTCTGACGCCCGGCTCCCCGTAGATCTCATCGGCTCGGCGTCCAGGCTCGGGCTTCGGCCTCGGCGTTCTCGGCGTTCTCTTCCGCCCTCTCTCCTTCCGCCCGGCGTCTTCTCCTCGCCCGGGCTCACTCGGCCGGACCCGCAGCGCCGAAAAAACCACCCGGGCGGCCCCAACTAGGGCACGATCGCAAGCCCAGGTGGTCCTCCTACCAGTCCCGACCCCCAAAGCTGGAAATGGGGTCGGGTAGCACCTCCTTTCCACCAGCGGGCCTCCGCGGCCCGCACGGAACTCAACGGCGCGCCACCATCTTTTCGCGCACTGCCTAGTCTTCCTTTTGGTGTATTTGTTTCTCCCCTCCAGCAGCACCTCCAGTCACCATCAGCCACAGGAAAAGGTCAAATGAAATAGCCACTACCTAGTCCTCCTTTTGGTGTCTCTCTTTTCCCCTGCCAGCAGCAACTCCAATCACCTTCAGCCAAAGGAAAGGGTCAAATGAAATAGCCACTACCTAGAACTCCTATTGGTGTCTTTGTTTCCCCCTGCCAGCAGCACTTCCAATCACCTTCAGCCACAGGAAAGGGTCAAATGAAATAGCCACTACCTAGAACTCCTATTGGTGTCTTTGTTTCCCCCTGCCAGCAGCACTTCCAATCACCTTCAAGCACAGGAACAGGTCAAATGAAATGGCCACTAACTAGTCCTCCTTTTGGTGTCTTTTTTTCTCCCCGCCAGCACCACCTCCAATCACCTTCAGCCACGCGAAAAGGTCAAATGAAATAGCCACTACCTAGTCTTCCTTTTGGTGTCTTTGTTTCTCCCCTCCAGCAGCACCTCCAATCACCTTCAGCCACAGGAAAAGGTCAAAAGAAATAGCCACTACCTAGAACTCATTTTGGTGTCTTTGTTTCCCCCCCTCCAGCAGCACCTCCAATCACCTTCAGCCACAGGAAAAGGTCAAATGAAATAGCCACTACCTAGGCTTCCTTTTGGTGTCTTTGTTTCTCCCCTCCAGCAGCACCTCCAATCACCTTCAGCCACAGGAAAAGGTCAAAAGAAATAGCCACTACCTAGAACTCATTTTGGTGTCTTTGTTTCCCCCCCTCCAGCAGCACCTCCAATCACCTTCAGCCACAGGAAAAGGTCAAATGAAATAGCCACTACCTAGGCTTCCTTTTGGTGTCTTTCTTTCCAACCTCCATCAGCACCTCCAATCACCTTCACCTATAGGAAAAGGTCAAGTGAAATAGCCACTACCTTGTCCTCCTTTTGGTGTCTCTATTTTCGCCTGCCAGCACCACCTCCAATCACCTTCAGCCACGCGAAAAGGTCAAATGAAATAGCCACTACCTAGTCTTCCTTTTGGTGTCTTTGTTTCTCCCCTCCAGCAGCACCTCCAATCACCTTCAGCCACAGGAAAAGGTCAAATGAAATAGCCACTACCTAGGCTTCCTTTTGGTGTCTTTCTTTCCAACCTCCATCAGCACCTCCAATCACCTTCAAGCACAGGAACAGGTCAAATGAAATGGCCACTAACTAGTCCTCCTTTTGGTGTCTTTTTTTCTCCCCGCCAGCACCACCTCCAATCACCTTCAGCCACGCGAAAAGGTCAAATGAAATAGCCACTACCTAGTCTTCCTTTTGGTGTCTTTGTTTCTCCCCTCCAGCAGCACCTCCAATCACCTTCAGCCACAGGAAAAGGTCAAAAGAAATAGCCACTACCTAGAACTCATTTTGGTGTCTTTGTTTCCCCCCCTCCAGCAGCACCTCCAATCACCTTCAGCCACAGGAAAAGGTCAAATGAAATAGCCACTACCTAGGCTTCCTTTTGGTGTCTTTCTTTCCAACCTCCATCAGCACCTCCAATCACCTTCACCTATAGGAAAAGGTCAAGTGAAATAGCCACTACCTTGTCCTCCTTTTGGTGTCTCTATTTTCGCCTGCCAGCAGCACCTCCAACCACCTTCACCCACAGGAAAGAGTCAAATGAAATAGCCACTACATAGAACTCCTATTGGTGTCTTTGTTTCCCCCCGCCAGCAGCACCTCCAGTCACCATCAGCCACAGGAAAAGGTCAAATGAAATAGACACTACCTAGTCCTCCTTTTGGTGTCTCTCTTTTCCCCTGCCAGCAGCACCTCCAATCACTTTCAGCCACAGGAAAAGGTCAAATGAAATAGCCACTACCTAGAACTCCTATTGGTGTCTTTGTTTCCCCCCGCCTGCAACACCTCCAGTCACCATCAGCCACAGGATAAGGTCAAATGAAATAGCTACTACCTAGTCTTCCTTTTGGTGTCTCTCTTTTCCCCTGCCAGCAGCACCTCCAATCACCTTCAGCCACAGGAAAGGATCAAATGAAATAGCCACTACCTAGAACTCCTATTGGTTTTTTTATTTCCCCCCGCCAGCAGCACTTCCAATCACCTTCAGCCACGGGAAAATGTCAAATGAAATAGCCACTACCTAGTCTTCCTTTTGGTGTATTTGTTTCTCCCCTCCAGCAGCACCTCCAGTCACCATCAGCTACAGGAAAAGGTCAAATGAAATAGCCACTACCTAGTCCTCCTTTTGGTGTCTCTCTTTTCCCCTGCCAGCAGCAACTCCAATCACCTTCAGCCACAGGAAAGGGTCAAATGAAATAGCCACTACCTAGAACTCCTATTGGTGTCTTTGTTTCCCCCTGCCAGCAGCACCTCCAATCACCTTCAGCCACAGGAAAGGGTCAAATGAAATAGCCACTACCTAGAACTCCTATTGGTGTCTTTGTTTCCCCCTGCCAGCAGCACTTCCAATCACCTTCAACCACAGGAACAGGTCAAATGAAATAGCCACTAACTAGTCCTCCTTTTGGTGTCTTTTTTTCTCCCCGCCAGCACCACCTCCAATCACCTTCAGCAACGCGAAAAGGTCAAATGAAATAGCCACTACCTAGTCTTCCTTTTGGTGTCTTTGTTTCTCCCCTCCAGCAGCACCTCCAATCACCTTCAGCCACAGGAAAAGGTCAAAAGAAATAGCCACTAAGTTGTCCTTTTTTTGAGGTCTTTTTCCCCTTCTCCAGCAAAACCTCCAATCACCTTCAGCCACAGGAAAAGGTCAAATGAAATAGCCACTACCTAGTCCTCCTTTTGGTGTCTTTGTTTCCCCCGCCCGCAGAAACTCCAATCACCTTCAACCACAGGAAAGTGTCAAATGAAATAGCCACTACATAGAACTCCTATTGGTGTCTTTGTTTCCCCACGCCAGCAGCACCTCCAGTCACCATCAGCCACAGGAAAAGGTCAAATTAAATAGCTACTACCTAGTCCTCCTTTTGGTGTCTCTCTTTTCCCCTGCCAGCAGCACCTCCAATCACCTTCAGCCACAGGAAAGGGTCAAATGAAATAGCCACTACCTAGAACTCCTATTGGTTTTTTTATTTCCCCCCGCCAGCAGCACCTCCAGTCACCATCAGCCACAGGAAAAGGTCAAATGAAATAGCCACTACCTAGTCCTCCTTTTGGTGTCTCTCTTTTCCCCTGCCAGCAGCAACTCCAATCACCTTCAGCCACAGGAAAGGGTCAAATGAAATAGCCACTACCTAGAACTCCTATTGGTGTCTTTGTTTCCCCCTGACAGCAGCACTTCCAATCACCTTCAGCCACAGGAAAGGGTCAAATGAAATAGCCACTACCTAGTCCTCCTTTTGGTGTCTTTTTTTCTCCCCGCCAGAACCACCTCCAATCACCTTCAGCCACGGGAAAAGGTCAAATGAAATAGCGACTACCTAGTCTTCCTTTTGGTGTCTTTGTTTCTCCCCTCCAGCAGCACCTCCAATCACCTTCAGCCACAGGAAAAGGTCAAATGAAATAGCCACTACCTAGAACTCCTATTGGTGTCTTTGTTTCCCCCTGCCAGCAGCACTTCCAATCACCTTCAACCACAGGAACAGGTCAAATGAAATAGCCACTACCTAGTCCTCCTATTGGTGTCCCTCTTTTCCCCTGCCAGCAGCACCTACAATCACCTTCAGCCACAGGAAAGGGTCAAATGAAATAGCCATTACCTAGAACTCCTATTGGTTTTTTAATTTCCCCCCGCCAGCAGCACTTCCAATCACCTTCAGCCACGGGAAAATGTCAAATGAAATAGCCACTACCTTTTATTCCTTTTGGTGTATTTGTTTCTCCCCTCCAGCAGCACCTCCAGTCACCATCAGCCACAGGAAAAGGTCAAATGAAATAGCCACTACCTAGTCCTCCTTTTGGTGTCTCTCTTTTCCCCTGCCAGCAGCAACTCCAATCACCTTCAGCCACAGGAAAGGGTCAAATGAAATAGCCACTACCTAGAACTCCTATTGGTGTCTTTGTTTCCCCCTGCCAGCAGCACTTCCAATCACCTTCAAGCACAGGAACAGGTCAAATGAAATAGCCACTATCTAGTCCTCCTTTTGGTGTCTTTGTTTCCCCCCGCCAGCAGCACCTCCAATCACCTTCTGTCACAGGAAAAGGTCATATTAAATAGCCACTATCTAGTCCTCCTTTTGGTGTCTTTGTTTCCCCCCGCCAGCAGCACCTCCAATCACCTTCTGTCACAGGAAAAGGTCATATTAAATAGCCACTATCTAGTCCTCCTTTTGGTGTCTTTTTTTCTCCCCGCCAGCACCACCTCCAATCACCTTCAGCCACGCGAAAAGGTCAAATGAAATAGCCACTACCTAGTCTTCCTTTTGGTGTCTTTGTTTCTCCCCTCCAGCAGCACCTCCAATCACCTTCAGCCACAGGAAAAGGTCAAAAGAAATAGCCACTAAGTTGTCCTTTTTTTGAGGTCTTTTTCCCCTTCTCCAGCAGAACCTCCAATCACCTTCAGCCACAGGAAAAGGTCAAATGAAATAGCGACTACCTAGTCCTCCTTTTGGTGTCTTTGTTTCCCCCGCCCGCAGAAACTCCAATCACCTTCACCCACAGGAAAGAGTCAAATGAAATAGCCACTACATAGAACTCCTATTGGTGTCTTTGTTTCCCCACGCCAGCAGCACCTCCAGTCACCATCAGCCACAGGAAAAGGTCAAATGAAATAGCCACTACCTAGAACTCCTATTGGTGTCTTTGTTTCCCCCCGCCTGCAACATCTCCAGTCACCATCAGCCACAGGAAAAGATCAAATGAAATAGCTACTACCTAGTCCTCCTTTTGGTGTCTCTCTTTTCCCCTGCCAGCAGCACCTCCAATCACCTTCAGCCACAGGAAAGGGTCAAATGAAATAGCCACTACCTAGAACTCCTATTGGTTTTTTTATTTCCCCCCGCCAGCGGCACTTCCAATCACCTTCAGCCACGGGAAAATGTCAAATGAAATAGCCACTACCTAGTATTCCTTTTGGTGTATTTGTTTCTCCCCTCCAGCAGCACCTCCAGTCACCATCAGCCACAGGAAAAGGTCAAATGAAATAGCCACTACCTAGTGCTCCTTTTGGTGTCTCTCTTTTCCCCTGCCAGCAGCAACTCCAATCACCTTCAGCCACAGGAAAGGGTCAAATGAAATAGCCACTACCTAGAACTCCTATTGGTGTCTTTGTTTCCCCCTGCCAGCAGCACTTCCGATCACCTTCAACCACAGGAACAGGTCAAATGAAATAGCCACTAATTAGTCCTCCTTTTGGTGTCTTTTTTTCTCCCCGCCAGCACCACCTCCAATCACCTTCAGCCACGCGAAAAGGTCAAATGAAATAGCCACTACCTAGTCTTCCTTTTGGTGTCTTTGTTTCTCCCCTCCAGCAGCACCTCCAATCACCTTCAGCCACAGGAAAAGGTCAAAAGAAATAGCGACTACCTAGTCCTCCTTTTGGTGTCTTTGTTCCCCCCGCCCGCAGAAACTCCAATCACCTTCACCCACAGGAAAGAGTCAAATGAAATAGGCACTACATAGAACTCCTATTGGTGTCTTTGTTTCCCCACGCCAGCAGCACCTCCAGTCACCATCAGCCACAGGAAAAGGTCAAATGAAAAAGCCACTACCTAGTCCTCCTTTTGGTGTCTCTCTTTTCCCCTGCCAGCAGCACCTCCAATAACTTTCAGCCACAGGAAAAGGTCAAATGAAATAGCCACTACCTAGAACTCCTATTGGTGTCTTTGTTTCCCCCCGCCAGCAGCACCTCCAGTCACCATCAGCCATAGGAAAAGGTCAAATTAAATAGCTACTACCTAGTCCTCCTTTTGGTGTCTCTCTTTTCCCCTGCCAGCAGCACCTCCAATCACCTTCAGCCACAGGAAAGGGTCAAATGAAATAGCCACTACCTAGAACTCCTATTGGTTTTTTTATTTCCCCCCGCCAGCAGCACTTCCAATCACCTTCAGCCACAGGAACAGGTCAAATGAAATAGCCACTAATTAGTCCTCCTTTTGGTGTATTTGTTTCCCCCTTAAGCAGCACCTCCAGTCACCATCAGCCACAGGAAAAGGTCAAATGAAATAGCCACTACCTAGTCCTCCTTTTGGTGTCTGTTTTTCGCCCCTCCAGCAGCACCTCCAATCATCTTCAGCCACGCGAAAAGATCAAATGAAATAGCCACTATCTAGAACTCCTATTGGTGTCTTTGTTTCCCCCTGCCAGCAGCACTTCCAATCACCTTCAGCCACAGGAACAGGTCAAATGAAATAGCCACTACCTAGTCCTCCTTTTGGTGTCTTTTTTTCTCCCTGCCAGCAGCACCTCCAATCACCTTCAGCCACGGGAAAAGGTCAAATGAAATAGCGACTACCTAGTCTTCCTTTTGGTGTATTTGTTTCCCCCTTAAGCAGCAACTCCAGTCACCATCAGCCACAGGAAAAGGTCAAATGAAATAGCTACAACCTAGTCCTCCTTTTGGTGTCTCTCTTTTCCCCTCCCAGCAGCAACTCCAATCACCTTCAGCCACAGGAAAGGGTCAAATGAAATAGCCACTACCTAGAACTCCTATTGGTGTCTTTGTTTCTCCCCTCCAGCAGCACCTCCAATCACCTTCAGCCACAGGAAAAGGTCAAAAGAAATAGCCACTAAGTTGTCCTTTTTTTGAGGTCTTTTTCCCCTTCTCCAGCAGAACCTCCAATCACCTTCAGCCACAGAAAAAGGTCAAATGAAATAGCGACTACCTAGTCCTCCTTTTGGTGTCTTTGTTCCCCCCGCCCGCAGAAACTCCAATCACCTTCACCCACAGGAAAGAGTCAAATGAAATAGGCACTACATGTGACTTCCGGGTTGAGTTTCGGCTGTCGCAGACAGGCTTTTACGAGCTTGTCAATCCAGCGGCCTGTTAGAGGCGTTTTTATAAGATCGTAAATGTCTCGGATACTCATAAATCCTTAGGAATTTATGGGTGAACTCACGCTGTCGGGTTGAGCCTCTTGTGTAACTCTCCAGAAGGTATTACAGCCTCTGGGGAGCTGGCAAGAAGAGCCCCCCCTTTTCAGCGCTTTAGTTCCAGGCTGCTGAATTCCTTCGCTAAGAAATTAGTGAAGCTAGACGACCGTAATCAACTCTTTAAAATATGCTCCAGGCAATCCATCAAGAAAGACTATATTTCAAGCCTTCGTACTTCAAAGGAAACTAAAACGCAAGTAATTAAAGTTTGTGGTATATCTCTTAGAACAAAGGATTCAAGATGGCGTTAACTACCAGATGAATGAAACGAAACTTAGTTGCCTTGTCTAATTGATTTGTGGATTTTGGTCTCTGCTTAACCCCTGGCTGATAGCGGACAGCTGTAGGCGGAAAGGGGGAGCAAGCTATAAAGCCAAATGCACTATCTGATTTATTGAGCGTTAAGCTAAACGTATTACTTATTACTGACTTATTTTGATATTTTGAAGAGGTTTTTTTTTTCTCTTCCTGAAAACTTGGAAAGCTTAAAAGCAAGGCAATGGAACAAACTCGTGTAGTAACTCCCCAGGACTTTAAAGATTTGATGAACTTTATAGTTAATGAAAGCAGAGACCTCAAAAGAATGATCCAGGAGAAATATGAACAATTGGAAAAAAAAATGCTTGCAATGGCCAAGAGAAACTGGAACCGGAGCATTTGCAGTGGATCTGGTTGTTACCCTATCACGATCTTGGAACTTTATAATCCTGATGAAAAGTCACTCGGGGGTTACCTATGTAAAGGTTTTTTTTTTTGTTATTTATGGGGGCAGCTGCTTAAACTGGTATTACAAACAGCTATGGATGGAATGGAAGGAGACCTGCAGAGTTGGACTTATGAACATTGACGCGGAAAGGATTAATATTATGTTAGTGTTCTGGGAAAAAACTTGGGTCGAACTTTGAAATTTTCTTGCAATTTACTGTATCCTTCCTGTGATAGGATCTGAAATTTTCCTATACCATTTCTGTTTCCTTTGTGAAGAGAGAAGTAACTTTGCTTTTTTCAAATATTAGAGTAATCTTTACATTTTTTTGTGTTGTTAAGTGGGCAATTAAGCAAATGGAGAGGGGAAAAATAGTAAACCTTTTGAATCAGGAAGGATGTAAACTTAAGCTAGGATATATGGTTTAAGTTTTATAAGTGTTAGGTTATATGACATGGTATTTAGATCTTAAGAATTATTTTCTATGTATTTTAATGTTCAACTAAAAGGGGGTGTTTATGTTGAGTTTGTTATAAGGTTTCTAATGGATTGATTATATACAGAATAAATATCAGATTAGGAAGTACTATGTAGCTTTTAGGTAAGAATGCTTTGATTGATAGGTGAATAGAGTAAATAATATTTGGGATGCTTGGAATTATTAGAGTGGTGTATAGCGGAAGTCAGGGGGGTGGGTTTGAATGGGAGGTGGGGGAGGGTTAGGGTGGAGGGCGGGGTAATATATATGTATGATTAATCTAGAGAGGGGAATAATGGGATACGCTTTTTTTTTTAAAGAGAAATTTATATTATGTTTTTTATATCTTTAATTAACTTAGAAGATGGTGTTATTGGGATATTAATATACTAAGAGAAACTTATATTGTGTCTGCTGGGAGGCGAGGGGGTATAATATCTGAATGAGAAACTTATTTTAAGACGGGGTGAGGGGGGGTATAGTATTTGTATGTGATTTATATTACATGTCGGGGGGGGGTAAAAAGGGGGAAAATCTGTGTGAATAAAACTTTTTCAATAAAAAAAAGAAAAAGAAATAGGCACTACATAGAACTCCTATTGGTGTCTTTGTTTCCCCACGCCAGCAGCACCTCCAGTCACCATCAGCCACAGGAAAAGGTCAAATGAAATAGCCACTACCTAGTCCTCCTTTTGGTGTCTCTCTTTTCCCCTGCCAGCAGCACCTCCAATCACCTTCAGCCACAGGAAAAGGTCAAATGAAATAGCCACTACCTAGAACTCCTATTGGTTTTTTTATTTCCCCCCGCCAGCAGCACTTCCAATCACCTTCAGCCACGGGAAAATGTCAAATGAAATAGCCACTACCTAGTATTCCTTTTGGTGTATTTGTTTCTCCCCTCCAGCAGCACCTCCAGTCACCATCAGCCACAGGAAAAGGTCAAATGAAATAGCCACTACCTAGTGCTCCTTTTGGTGTCTCTCTTTTCCCCTGCCAGCAGCAACTCCAATCACCTTCAGCCACAGGAAAGGGTCAAATGAAATAGCCACTACCTAGAACTCCTATTGGTGTCTTTGTTTCCCCCTGCCAGCAGCACTTCCAATCACCTTCAACCACAGGAACAGGTCAAATGAAATAGCCACTAATTAGTCCTCCTTTTGGTGTCTTTTTTTCTCCCCGCCAGCACCACCTCCAATCACCTTCAGCCACGCGAAAAGGTCAAATGAAATAGCCACTACCTAGTCTTCCTTTTGGTGTCTTTGTTTCTCCCCTCCAGCAGCACCTCCAATCACCTTCAGCCACAGGAAAAGGTCAAAAGAAATAGCCACTAAGTTGTCCTTTTTTTGAGGTCTTTTTCCCCTTCTCCAGCAGAACCTCCAATCACCTTCAGCCACAGGAAAAGGTCAAATGAAATAGCGACTACCTAGTCCTCCTTTTGGTGTCTTTGTTTCCCCCGCCCGCAGAAACTCCAATCACCTTCACCCACAGGAAAGAGTCAAATGAAATAGCCACTACATAGAACTCCTATTGGTGTCTTTGTTTCCCCACGCCAGCAGCACCTCCAGTCACCATCAGCCACAGGAAAAGGTCAAATGAAATAGCCACTACCTAGAACTCCTATTGGTGTCTTTGTTTCCCCCCACCTGCAACATCTCCAGTCACCATCAGCCACAGGAAAAGATCAAATGAAATAGCTACTACCTAGTCCTCCTTTTGGTGTCTCTCTTTTCCCCTGCCAGCAGCACCTCCAATCACCTTCAGCCACAGGAAAGGGTCAAATGAAATAGCCACTACCTAGAACTCCTATTGGTTTTTTTATTTCCCCCCGCCAGCAGCACTTCCAATCACCTTCAGCCACAGGAACAGGTCAAATGAAATAGCCACTAATTAGTCCTCCTTTTGGTGTATTTGTTTCCCCCTTAAGCAGCACCTCCAGTCACCATCAGCCACAGGAAAAGGTCAAATGAAATAGCCACTACCTAGTCCTCCTTTTGGTGTCTGTTTTTCGCCCCTCCAGCAGCACCTCCAATCATCTTCAGCCACGCGAAAAGATCAAATGAAATAGCCACTATCTAGAACTCCTATTGGTGTCTTTGTTTCCCCCTGCCAGCAGCACTTCCAATCACCTTCAGCCACAGGAACAGGTCAAATGAAATAGCCACTACCTAGTCCTCCTTTTGGTGTCTTTTTTTCTCCCTGCCAGCAGCACCTCCAATCACCTTCAGCCACGGGAAAAGGTCAAATGAAATAGCGACTACCTAGTCTTCCTTTTGGTGTATTTGTTTCCCCCTTAAGCAGCAACTCCAGTCACCATCAGCCACAGGAAAAGGTCAAATGAAATAGCTACTACCTAGTCCTCCTTTTGGTGTCTCTCTTTTCCCCTCCCAGCAGCAACTCCAATCACCTTCAGCCACAGGAAAGGGTCAAATGAAATAGCCACTACCTAGAACTCCTATTGGTGTCTTTGTTTCTCCCCTCCAGCAGCACCTCCAATCACCTTCAGCCACAGGAAAAGGTCAAAAGAAATAGCCACTAAGTTGTCCTTTTTTTGAGGTCTTTTTCCCCTTCTCCAGCAGAACCTCCAATCACCTTCAGCCACAGAAAAAGGTCAAATGAAATAGCGACTACCTAGTCCTCCTTTTGGTGTCTTTGTTCCCCCCGCCCGCAGAAACTCCAATCACCTTCACCCACAGGAAAGAGTCAAATGAAATAGGCACTACATGTGACTTCCGGGTTGAGTTTCGGCTGTCGCAGACAGGCTTTTACGAGCTTGTCAATCCAGCGGCCTGTTAGAGGCGTTTTTATAAGATCGTAAATGTCTCGGATACTCATAAATCCTTAGGAATTTATGGGTGAACTCACGCTGTCGGGTTGAGCCTCTTGTGTAACTCTCCAGAAGGTATTACAGCCTCTGGGGAGCTGGCAAGAAGAGCCCCCCCTTTTCAGCGCTTTAGTTCCAGGCTGCTGAATTCCTTCGCTAAGAAATTAGTGAAGCTAGACGACCGTAATCAACTCTTTAAAATATGCTCCAGGCAATCCATCAAGAAAGACTATATTTCAAGCCTTCGTACTTCAAAGGAAACTAAAACGCAAGTAATTAAAGTTTGTGGTATATCTCTTAGAACAAAGGATTCAAGATGGCGTTAACTACCAGATGAATGAAACGAAACTTAGTTGCCTTGTCTAATTGATTTGTGGATTTTGGTCTCTGCTTAACCCCTGGCTGATAGCGGACAGCTGTAGGCGGAAAGGGGGAGCAAGCTATAAAGCCAAATGCACTATCTGATTTATTGAGCGTTAAGCTAAACGTATTACTTATTACTGACTTATTTTGATATTTTGAAGAGGTTTTTTTTTTCTCTTCCTGAAAACTTGGAAAGCTTAAAAGCAAGGCAATGGAACAAACTCGTGTAGTAACTCCCCAGGACTTTAAAGATTTGATGAACTTTATAGTTAATGAAAGCAGAGACCTCAAAAGAATGATCCAGGAGAAATATGAACAATTGGAAAAAAAAATGCTTGCAATGGCCAAGAGAAACTGGAACCGGAGCATTTGCAGTGGATCTGGTTGTTACCCTATCACGATCTTGGAACTTTATAATCCTGATGAAAAGTCACTCGGGGGTTACCTATGTAAAGGGTTTTTTTTTTGTTATTTATGGGGGCAGCTGCTTAAACTGGTATTACAAACAGCTATGGATGGAATGGAAGGAGACCTGCAGAGTTGGACTTATGAACATTGACGCGGAAAGGATTAATATTATGTTAGTGTTCTGGGAAAAAACTTGGGTCGAACTTTGAAATTTTCTTGCAATTTACTGTATCCTTCCTGTGATAGGATCTGAAATTTTCCTATACCATTTCTGTTTCCTTTGTGAAGAGAGAAGTAACTTTGCTTTTTTCAAATATTAGAGTAATCTTTACATTTTTTTGTGTTGTTAAGTGGGCAATTAAGCAAATGGAGAGGGGAAAAATAGTAAACCTTTTGAATCAGGAAGGATGTAAACTTAAGCTAGGATATATGGTTTAAGTTTTATAAGTGTTAGGTTATATGACATGGTATTTAGATCTTAAGAATTATTTTCTATGTATTTTAATGTTCAACTAAAAGGGGGTGTTTATGTTGAGTTTGTTATAAGGTTTCTAATGGATTGATTATATACAGAATAAATATCAGATTAGGAAGTACTATGTAGCTTTTAGGTAAGAATGCTTTGATTGATAGGTGAATAGAGTAAATAATATTTGGGATGCTTGGAATTATTAGAGTGGTGTATAGCGGAAGTCAGGGGGGTGGGTTTGAATGGGAGGTGGGGGAGGGTTAGGGTGGAGGGCGGGGTAATATATATGTATGATTAATCTAGAGAGGGGAATAATGGGATACGCTTTTTTTTTTAAAGAGAAATTTATATTATGTTTTTTATATCTTTAATTAACTTAGAAGATGGTGTTATTGGGATATTAATATACTAAGAGAAACTTATATTGTGTCTGCTGGGAGGCGAGGGGGTATAATATCTGAATGAGAAACTTATTTTAAGACGGGGTGAGGGGGGGTATAGTATTTGTATGTGATTTATATTACATGTCGGGGGGGGGGGTAAAAAGGGGGGAAATCTGTGTGAATAAAACTTTTTCAATAAAAAAAAGAAAAAGAAATAGGCACTACATAGAACTCCTATTGGTGTCTTTGTTTCCCCACGCCAGCAGCACCTCCAGTCACCATCAGCCACAGGAAAAGGTCAAATGAAATAGCCACTACCTAGTCCTCCTTTTGGTGTCTCTCTTTTCCCCTGCCAGCAGCACCTCCAATCACCTTCAGCCACAGGAAAAGGTCAAATGAAATAGCCACTACCTAGAACTCCTATTGGTTTTTTTATTTCCCCCCGCCAGCAGCACTTCCAATCACCTTCAGCCACGGGAAAATGTCAAATGAAATAGCCACTACCTAGTATTCCTTTTGGTGTATTTGTTTCTCCCCTCCAGCAGCACCTCCAGTCACCATCAGCCACAGGAAAAGGTCAAATGAAATAGCCACTACCTAGTGCTCCTTTTGGTGTCTCTCTTTTCCCCTGCCAGCAGCAACTCCAATCACCTTCAGCCACAGGAAAGGGTCAAATGAAATAGCCACTACCTAGAACTCCTATTGGTGTCTTTGTTTCCCCCTGCCAGCAGCACTTCCAATCACCTTCAACCACAGGAACAGGTCAAATGAAATAGCCACTAATTAGTCCTCCTTTTGGTGTCTTTTTTTCTCCCCGCCAGCACCACCTCCAATCACCTTCAGCCACGCGAAAAGGTCAAATGAAATAGCCACTACCTAGTCTTCCTTTTGGTGTCTTTGTTTCTCCCCTCCAGCAGCACCTCCAATCACCTTCAGCCACAGGAAAAGGTCAAAAGAAATAGCCACTAAGTTGTCCTTTTTTTGAGGTCTTTTTCCCCTTCTCCAGCAGAACCTCCAATCACCTTCAGCCACAGGAAAAGGTCAAATGAAATAGCGACTACCTAGTCCTCCTTTTGGTGTCTTTGTTTCCCCCGCCCGCAGAAACTCCAATCACCTTCACCCACAGGAAAGAGTCAAATGAAATAGCCACTACATAGAACTCCTATTGGTGTCTTTGTTTCCCCACGCCAGCAGCACCTCCAGTCACCATCAGCCACAGGAAAAGGTCAAATGAAATAGCCACTACCTAGAACTCCTATTGGTGTCTTTGTTTCCCCCCGCCTGCAACATCTCCAGTCACCATCAGCCACAGGAAAAGATCAAATGAAATAGCTACTACCTAGTCCTCCTTTTGGTGTCTCTCTTTTCCCCTGCCAGCAGCACCTCCAATCACCTTCAGCCACAGGAAAGGGTCAAATGAAATAGCCACTACCTAGAACTCCTATTGGTTTTTTTATTTCCCCCCGCCAGCAGCACTTCCAATCACCTTCAGCCACAGGAACAGGTCAAATGAAATAGCCACTAATTAGTCCTCCTTTTGGTGTATTTGTTTCCCCCTTAAGCAGCACCTCCAGTCACCATCAGCCACAGGAAAAGGTCAAATGAAATAGCCACTACCTAGTCCTCCTTTTGGTGTCTGTTTTTCGCCCCTCCAGCAGCACCTCCAATCATCTTCAGCCACGCGAAAAGATCAAATGAAATAGCCACTATCTAGAACTCCTATTGGTGTCTTTGTTTCCCCCTGCCAGCAGCACTTCCAATCACCTTCAGCCACAGGAACAGGTCAAATGAAATAGCCACTACCTAGTCCTCCTTTTGGTGTCTTTTTTTCTCCCTGCCAGCAGCACCTCCAATCACCTTCAGCCACGGGAAAAGGTCAAATGAAATAGCGACTACCTAGTCTTCCTTTTGGTGTATTTGTTTCCCCCTTAAGCAGCAACTCCAGTCACCATCAGCCACAGGAAAAGGTCAAATGAAATAGCTACTACCTAGTCCTCCTTTTGGTGTCTCTCTTTTCCCCTCCCAGCAGCAACTCCAATCACCTTCAGCCACAGGAAAGGGTCAAATGAAATAGCCACTACCTAGAACTCCTATTGGTGTCTTTGTTTCTCCCCTCCAGCAGCACCTCCAATCACCTTCAGCCACAGGAAAAGGTCAAAAGAAATAGCCACTAAGTTGTCCTTTTTTTGAGGTCTTTTTCCCCTTCTCCAGCAGAACCTCCAATCACCTTCAGCCACAGAAAAAGGTCAAATGAAATAGCGACTACCTAGTCCTCCTTTTGGTGTCTTTGTTCCCCCCGCCCGCAGAAACTCCAATCACCTTCACCCACAGGAAAGAGTCAAATGAAATAGGCACTACATGTGACTTCCGGGTTGAGTTTCGGCTGTCGCAGACAGGCTTTTACGAGCTTGTCAATCCAGCGGCCTGTTAGAGGCGTTTTTATAAGATCGTAAATGTCTCGGATACTCATAAATCCTTAGGAATTTATGGGTGAACTCACGCTGTCGGGTTGAGCCTCTTGTGTAACTCTCCAGAAGGTATTACAGCCTCTGGGGAGCTGGCAAGAAGAGCCCCCCCTTTTCAGCGCTTTAGTTCCAGGCTGCTGAATTCCTTCGCTAAGAAATTAGTGAAGCTAGACGACCGTAATCAACTCTTTAAAATATGCTCCAGGCAATCCATCAAGAAAGACTATATTTCAAGCCTTCGTACTTCAAAGGAAACTAAAACGCAAGTAATTAAAGTTTGTGGTATATCTCTTAGAACAAAGGATTCAAGATGGCGTTAACTACCAGATGAATGAAACGAAACTTAGTTGCCTTGTCTAATTGATTTGTGGATTTTGGTCTCTGCTTAACCCCTGGCTGATAGCGGACAGCTGTAGGCGGAAAGGGGGAGCAAGCTATAAAGCCAAATGCACTATCTGATTTATTGAGCGTTAAGCTAAACGTATTACTTATTACTGACTTATTTTGATATTTTGAAGAGGTTTTTTTTTTCTCTTCCTGAAAACTTGGAAAGCTTAAAAGCAAGGCAATGGAACAAACTCGTGTAGTAACTCCCCAGGACTTTAAAGATTTGATGAACTTTATAGTTAATGAAAGCAGAGACCTCAAAAGAATGATCCAGGAGAAATATGAACAATTGGAAAAAAAAATGCTTGCAATGGCCAAGAGAAACTGGAACCGGAGCATTTGCAGTGGATCTGGTTGTTACCCTATCACGATCTTGGAACTTTATAATCCTGATGAAAAGTCACTCGGGGGTTACCTATGTAAAGGTTTTTTTTTTTGTTATTTATGGGGGCAGCTGCTTAAACTGGTATTACAAACAGCTATGGATGGAATGGAAGGAGACCTGCAGAGTTGGACTTATGAACATTGACGCGGAAAGGATTAATATTATGTTAGTGTTCTGGGAAAAAACTTGGGTCGAACTTTGAAATTTTCTTGCAATTTACTGTATCCTTCCTGTGATAGGATCTGAAATTTTCCTATACCATTTCTGTTTCCTTTGTGAAGAGAGAAGTAACTTTGCTTTTTTCAAATATTAGAGTAATCTTTACATTTTTTTGTGTTGTTAAGTGGGCAATTAAGCAAATGGAGAGGGGAAAAATAGTAAACCTTTTGAATCAGGAAGGATGTAAACTTAAGCTAGGATATATGGTTTAAGTTTTATAAGTGTTAGGTTATATGACATGGTATTTAGATCTTAAGAATTATTTTCTATGTATTTTAATGTTCAACTAAAAGGGGGTGTTTATGTTGAGTTTGTTATAAGGTTTCTAATGGATTGATTATATACAGAATAAATATCAGATTAGGAAGTACTATGTAGCTTTTAGGTAAGAATGCTTTGATTGATAGGTGAATAGAGTAAATAATATTTGGGATGCTTGGAATTATTAGAGTGGTGTATAGCGGAAGTCAGGGGGGTGGGTTTGAATGGGAGGTGGGGGAGGGTTAGGGTGGAGGGCGGGGTAATATATATGTATGATTAATCTAGAGAGGGGAATAATGGGATACGCTTTTTTTTTTAAAGAGAAATTTATATTATGTTTTTTATATCTTTAATTAACTTAGAAGATGGTGTTATTGGGATATTAATATACTAAGAGAAACTTATATTGTGTCTGCTGGGAGGCGAGGGGGTATAATATCTGAATGAGAAACTTATTTTAAGACGGGGTGAGGGGGGGTATAGTATTTGTATGTGATTTATATTACATGTCGGGGGGGGGTAAAAAGGGGGAAAATCTGTGTGAATAAAACTTTTTCAATAAAAAAAAGAAAAAGAAATAGGCACTACATAGAACTCCTATTGGTGTCTTTGTTTCCCCACGCCAGCAGCACCTCCAGTCACCATCAGCCACAGGAAAAGGTCAAATGAAATAGCCACTACCTAGTCCTCCTTTTGGTGTCTCTCTTTTCCCCTGCCAGCAGCACCTCCAATAACTTTCAGCCACAGGAAAAGGTCAAATGAAATAGCCACTACCTAGAACTCCTATTGGTGTCTTTGTTTCCCCCCGCCAGCAGCACCTCCAGTCACCATCAGCCATAGGAAAAGGTCAAATTAAATAGCTACTACCTAGTCCTCCTTTTGGTGTCTCTCTTTTCCCCTGCCAGCAGCACCTCCAATCACCTTCAGCCACAGGAAAGGGTCAAATGAAATAGCCACTACCTAGAACTCCTATTGGTTTTTTTATTTCCCCCCGCCAGCAGCACTTCCAATCACCTTCAGCCACAGGAACAGGTCAAATGAAATAGCCACTACCTAGTCCTCCTTTTGGTGTATTTGTTTCCCCCTTAAGCAGCACCTCCAGTCACCATCAGCCACAGGAAAAGGTCAAATGAAATAGCCACTACCTAGTCCTCCTTTTGGTGTCTGTTTTTCGCCCCTCCAGCAGCACCTCCAATCACCTTCAGCCACGCGAAAAGATCAAATGAAATAGCCACTATCTAGAACTCCTATTGGTGTCTTTGTTTCCCCCTGCCAGCAGCACTTCCAATCACCTTCAGCCACAGGAACAGGTCAAATGAAATAGCCACTACCTAGTCCTCCTTTTGGTGTCTTTTTTTCTCCCTGCCAGCAGCACCTCCAATCACCTTCAGCCACAGGAAAGGGTCAAATGAAATAGCCACTACCTAGAACTCCTATTGGTGTCTTTGTTTCCCCCTGCCAGCAGCACTTCCAATCACCTTCAACCACAGGAACAGGTCAAATGAAATAGCCACTACCTAGTCCTCCTATTGGTGTCTCTCTTTTCCCCTGCCAGCAGCACCTACAATCACCTTCAGCCACAGGAAAGGGTCAAATGAAATAGCCATTACCTAGAACTCCTATTGGTTTTTATATTTCCCCCTGCCAGCAGCACTTCCAATCACCTTCAGTCACAGGAACAGGTCAAATGAAATAGCCACTACCTAGTCCTCCTTTTGGTGTATTTGTTTCCCCCTTAAGCAGCACCTCCAGTCACCATCAGCCACAGGAAAAGGTCAAATGAAATAGCCACTACCTAGTCCTCCTTTTGGTGTCTCTCTTTTCCCCTGCCAGCAGCAACTCCAATCACCTTCAGCCACAGGAAAGGGTCAAATGAAATAGCCACTACCTAGAACTCCTATTGGTGTCTTTGTTTCCCCCTGCCAGCAGCACTTCCAATCACCTTCAGCCACAGGAACAGGTCAAATGAAATAGCCACTAACTAGTCCTCCTTTTGGTGTCTTTTTTTCTCCCCACCAGCACCACCTCCAATCACCTTCAGCCACGGGAAAATGTCAAATGAAATAGCCACTACCTAGTCTTCCTTTTGGTGTATTTGTTTCTCCCCTCCAGCAGCAACTCCAATCACCTTCAGCCACAGGAAAGGGTCAAATGAAATAGCCACTACCTAGAACTCCTATTGGTGTCTTTGTTTCCCCCTGCCAGCAGCACTTCCAATCACCTTCAGCCACAGGAAAGGGTCAAATGAAATAGCCACTACCTAGAACTCCTATTGGTGTCTTTGTTTCCCCCTGCCAGCAGCACTTCCAATCGCCTTCAGCCACAGGAACAGGTCAAATGAAATAGCCACTAATTAGTCCTCCTTTTGGTGTCTTTTTTTCTCCCCGCCAGCACCACCTCCAATCACCTTCAATCACGCGAAAAGGTCAAATGAAATAGCCACTACCTAGTCTTCCTTTTGGTGTCTTTGTTTCTCCCCTCCAGCAGCACTTCCAATCACCTTCAGCCACAGGAAAAGGTCAAATGAAATAGCCACTACCTAGAACTCATTTTGGTGTCTTTTTTTATTTTTTTATAGAAAAAGTTTTATTGAGTTTTACAATTTTTTTTAACAAAAAAGGGTAGGGTAAGGTGAATTAAAAAGATATTTTGAGAACTTTCACGTCGGGAACGTTGGCCCTCCCGGGCTTCTTAACAAGACATTGGTAATACATTTTTCAATAATACAACAAGGTGAAAATAAATGCTTACATATAAATTCTGAATTCTATGCTGGCAGTCGTGTACAAACATCCAGACAAAAATTATACTGTATTAATAAAAATAAAAATAAAAGTCATTTTTTAGATCTAAGTCTCTTGGCAATTGTGTCTTCTTGTTCTCCTTCCTGGCCCCCAGCGGGCGGGGCCGTGGCCCCCTCCGTCCCCCCTGAATCTTCCCCCAGGATAGAGGAATGTTTTTTAAGAAAGGCATCCGCCTCAGCAACTGTTTTAATCCTTACTCTTCCTCCGTCCCAAAACACCAACATCCCTTCTGGCATCGCCCACTTAAACCAAATCCTGTGGTTAAACAATTTTTTAGATAAGAAGGAATATTTCCGTCTCATCTCTCTAATCTTTTTTGGGATCTGCTTCAAGATGGCGACTTCCTTTTGTTGGTAAATTAACGGACCCTCCCTCTGCGCCCTCAAGATTCCCTCCCTTGTCGACCTTCTAACAAATTTAATATGTATCTCTCTGGGTACTTCATTCATCCTGGCATATGCTGAGTTTATTCTATAGACTAGGTCAATGTCCCCCCTGATCTCCTCTTTGGGTTTACGTAAATAGTCTGATAAAATTGTACTCATGAGATCAGGAAGGCATTCACCAGGTTCCTCAGAAATATTCTGAAATCTTAAAAAAAATGGCATCCTCTCAAAATCCATCCTAGACATATGACCAGACAAATCTCCAATTTCAGTATTAACATTTTTAAGTTCTCCCTTTGCCCCAGCCAGCCCCACTTCCAACTCCTCGGTCTTCTGTGTGTTCTCCATCAATTTTTTCTGTGTCTCCAAGAGTTCAAGCTTAGTGCTAGTGTGATCTTTTCTAAATTCTCTAATTTCCAGCACCAAGGAGTTTAACACTGTTTCCATAGCTGTCATTCTCTCTTCCAATCCTGGATTTCCTGGTTGTTTTTTTGAAGCCATGGTGAGCTGTTTAAATCAGTGCCACTAAGATGGCGTTTTTTGGGTGCGGCCGCTGGAGCAAGTCAGGAGAGGAAAGTTCCAATCAAAATTGTAAAAAGTTGTAGAGCCCAGAAGAGAAGCAATTTTCACAGTCAATTATTAAGACAAAGAAGGCATTCCAGGGAGGGAATCAATTAATCCAAAAAAATTCTCCATTGATAGAGAGAGGCAGTCCAAATCACAAAGAGATGTTGGAAATTTTCCATAAAGAAATAAGTGTTCAGGAACAAAGGACAGCCATCTTCCACCACCCACTCTGAAAGCCAGCCGGAGAAAACAGCAGAGAAATTGTTTCAGTCAAGCCGGACTTAGATACATTGTATGAAAACAAGCCGCGGAAGACTTTCACTTGTTGCGCAACAGTCTGGATGCGAAATATCCGCTCCCTGCATTCCAGGAGCCATTTCTGCGCGCCGCTGCTGTAAATCCGAGGGGTTTTTTAGCAAACAAACACCCCCCTCCACGTCTCTCTCAACCAAAGCCGCCAGCAATAAAGCTAAAGTCACTTACTCTCCACCTTGCAGCTCAAGCCCCGGCAAAGCCATCCGACCCGAGCGCTCCGTTCTCTCCGAATTCATTGTTCGTTACCGTCCTCCGTTGGCGAAGGGAACCAAGCCCCCCGCAGTATGTCTTCTTCCACCTAGACCGAAGACAAGGATTGTTACCCAGCCGCCGCTAGGCTGAACCAGTCCAGGCAAGCCAGTCCTACGGAGGGACCCCCCAAAAAAGGGGTACCCCGCCCCGTTTGAGGCAGAAAAAAGAACAAAACGGTGGACGAACCCCAAGGTTCGTCCGTCGCCGCCAGAAGCCGGAACAGGAAGCCCATTTTGGTGTCTTTGTTTCCCCCCCCCCTCCAGCAGCACCTCCAATCATCTTCAGTCACAGGAAAAGGTCAAATAAAATAGCCACTACCTAGTCTTCCTTTTGGTGTCTTTCTTTCCAAAATCCATCAGCACCTCCAATCACCTTCACCCATAGGAAAAGGTCAAGTGAAATAGCCACTACCTTGTCCTCCTTTTGGTGTCTCTATTTTCGCCTGCCAGCAGCACTTCCAATCACCTTCAACCACAGGAACAGGTCAAATGAAATAGCCACTAACTAGTCCTCCTTTTGGTGTCTTTTTTTCTCCCCGCCAGCACCACCTCCAATCACCTTCAGCCACAGGAAAAGGTCAAATGAAATAGCCACTACCTAGGCTTCCTTTTGGTGTCTTTCTTTCCCCCGCCCGCAGAAACTCCAATCACCTTCACCCATAGGAAAAGGTCAAATGAAATAGCCACTACCTAGTCTTCCTTTTGGTGTCTTTGTTTCTCCCCTCCAGCAGCACCTCCAATCACCTTCAGCCACAGGAAAAGGTCAAAAGAAATAGCCACTACCTAGAACTCATTTTGGTGTCTTTGTTCCCCCCCCTCCAGCAGCACCTCCAATCACCTTCAGCCACAGGAAAAGGTCAAATGAAATAGCCACTACCTAGGCTTCCTTTTGGTGTCTTTCTTTCCCCCGCCCGCAGAAACTCCAATCACCTTCACCCATAGGAAAAGGTCAAGTGAAATAGCCACTACCTTGTCCTCCTTTTGGTGTCTCTATTTTCGCCTGCCAGCAGCACCTCCAACCACCTTCACCCACAGGAAAGAGTCAAATGAAATAGCCACTACATAGAACTCCTATTGGTGTCTTTGTTTCCCCCCGCCAGCAGCACCTCCAGTCACCATCAGCCACAGGAAAAGGTCAAATGAAATAGACACTACCTAGTCCTCCTTTTGGTGTCTCTCTTTTCCCCTGCCAGCAGCACCTCCAATCACTTTCAGCCACAGGAAAAGGTCAAATGAAATAGCCACTACCTAGAACTCCTATTGGTGTCTTTGTTTGCCCCCACCTGCAACACCTCCAGTCACCATCAGCCACAGGAAAAGGTCAAATGAAATAGCTACTACCTAGTCCTCCTTTTGGTGTCTTTCCTTTCCCCTGCCAGCAGCACCTCCAATCACCTTCAGCCACAGGAAAGGGTCAAATGAAATAGCCACTACCTAGAACTCCTATTGGTGTCTTTGTTTCCCCCTGCCAGCAGCACTTCCAATCACCTTAAACCACAGGAACAGGTCAAATGAAATAGCCACTAACTAGTCCTCCTTTTGGTGTCTTTTTTTCTCCCCTCCAGCAGCACCTCCAATCACCTTCAGCCACAGGAAAAGGTCAAAAGAAATAGCCACTAAGTTGTCCTTTTTTTGAGGTCTTTTTCCCCTTCTCCAGCAGAACCTCCAATCACCTTCAGCCACAGAAAAAGGTCAAATGAAATAGCGACTACCTAGTCCTCCTTTTGGTGTCTTTGTTTCCCCCGCCCGCAGAAACTCCAATCACCTTCACCCACAGGAAAGAGTCAAATGAAATAGCCACTACCTAGTCCTCCTTTTGGTGTCTCTCTTTTCCCCTGCCAGCAGCACCTCCAATCACCTTCAGCCACAGGAAAGGGTCAAATGAAATAGCCACTACCTAGAACTCCTATTAGTTTTTTTATTTCCCCCCGCCAGCAGCACTTCCAATCACCTTCAGCCACAGGAACAGGTCAAATGAAATAGCCACTACCTAGTCCTCCTTTTGGTGTATTTGTTTCCCCCTTAAGCAGCACCTCCAGTCACCATCAGCCACAGGAAAAGGTCAAATGAAATAGCAACTACCTAGTCCTCCTTTTGGTGTCTGTTTTTTGCCCCTACAGCAGCACCTCCAATCACCTTCAGCCACGCAAAAAGGTCAAATGAAATAGCCACTATCTAGAACTCCTATTGGTGTCTTTGTTTCCCCCTGCCAGCAGCACTTCCAATCACCTTCAGCCACAGGAACAGGTCAAATGAAATAGCCACTACCTGGTCCTCCTTTTGGTGTCTTTTTTTCTCCCTGCCAGCATCACCTCCAATCACCTTCAGCCACGGGAAAAGGTCAAATGAAATAGCCACTACCTAGAACTCCTATTGGTGTTTTTGTTTCCCCCCGCCAGCAGCACCTCCAGTCATCATCAGCCACAGGAAAAGGTCAAATGAAATAGACACTACCTAGTCCTCCTTTTGGTGTCTCTCTTTTCCCCTGCCACCAGCAACTCAAATCACCTTCAGCCACAGGAAAGGGTCAAATGAAATAGCCACTACCTAGAACTCCTATTGGTGTCTTTGTTTCCCCCTGCCAGCAGCACTTCCAATCACCTTCAGCCACAGGAACAGGTCAAATGAAATAGCCACTAACTAGTACTCCTTTTGGTGTCTTTTTTTCTCCCCACCAGTAGCACCTCCAATCACCTTCAGCCACAGGAAAGGGTCAAATGAAATAGCCACTACCTAGAACTCCTATTGGTGTCTCTCTTTTCCCCTGCCAGCAGCACCTCCAATCACCTTCAGCCACAGGAAAGGGTCAAATGAAATAGCCACTACCTAGAACTCCTGTTGGTTTTTTTATTTCCCCCCGCAAGCAGCACTTCCAATCACCTTCAGCCACAGGAACAGGTCAAATGAAATAGCCACTACCTAGTCTTCCTTTTGGTGTATTTGTTTCTCCCCTCCAGCAGCACCTCCAGTCACCATCAGCCACAGGAAAAGGTCAAATGAAATAGCCACTACCTACTCCTCCTTTTGGTTTCTCTCTTTTCCGCTGCCAGCAGCAACTCCAATCACCTTCAGCCACAGGAAAGGGTCAAATGAAATAGCCACTACCTAGAACTCCTATTGGTGTCTTTGTTTCCCCCTGCCAGCAGCACGTCCAATCACCTTCAGCCACAGGAACAGGTCAAATGAAATAGCCACTACCTAGTCTTCCTTTTGGTGTCTTTGTTTCTCCCCTCCAACAGCACCTCCAATCACCTTCAGCCACGGGAAAAGGTCAAAAGAAATAGCCACTACCTTGTCCTTTTTCTGAGGTCTTTTTCCCCTTCTCCAGCAGAACCTCCAATCACCTTCAGCCACAGGAAAAGGTCAAATGAAATAGCGACTACCTAGTCCTCCTTTTGGTGTCTTTGTTTCCCCCGCCCGCAGAAACTCCAATCACCTTCACCCACAGGAAAAGGTCAAATGAAATAGCCACTACCTAGAACTCATTTTGGTGTCTTTGTTTCCCCCCCCTCCAGCAGCACCTCCAATCATCTTCAGCCACAGGAAAAGGTCAAATGAAATAGCCACTACCTAGTCTTCCTTTTGGTGTCTTTCTTTCCAAAATCTATCAGCACCTCCAATCACCTTCACCCATAGGAAAAGGTCAAGTGAAATAGCCACTACCTTGTCCTCCTTTTGGTGTCTCTCTTTTCCCCTGCCAGCAGCACCTCCAATCACTTTCAGCCACAGGAAAAGGTCAAATGAAATAGCCACTACCTAGAACTCCTATTGGTGTTTTTGTTTCCCCTCGCCAGCAGCACCTCCAGTCACCATCAGCCACAGGAAAAGGTCAAATGAAATAGCTACTACCTAGTCCTCCTTTTGGTGTCTCTCTTTCCCCCCGGCAGCAGCACCTCCAGTCACAATCAGCCACAGGAAAAGGTCAAATGAAATAGCTACTACCTAGTCCTCCTTTTGGTGTCTCTCTTTTCCCATGCCAGCAGCACCTCCAATCACCTTCAGCCACAGGAAAGGGTAAAATGAAATAGCCACCAACTAGAACTCCTATTGGTTTTTTTATTTCCCCCCCCCCACCGCCAGCAGCACCTCCAGTCACCATCAGCCACAGGAAAAGGTCAAATGAAATAGCTACTACCTAGTCCTCCTTTTGGTGTCTCTCTTTTCCCCTGCCAGCAGCACCTCCAATCACCTTCAGCCACAGGAAAGGGTAAAATGAAATAGCCACCAACTAGAACTGCTATTGGTTTTTTTATTTCCCCCCTGCCAGCAGCACTTCCAATCCCCTTCAGCCACGGGAAAAGGTCAAATGAAATAGCCACTACCTAGTCTTCCTTTTGGTGTATTTGTTTCCCCCTTAAGCAGCACCTCCAGTCACCATCAGCCACAGTAAAAGGTCAAATGAAATAGCCACTACCTAGTCCTCCTTTTGGTGTCTCTCTTTTCCCCTGCCAGCAGCAACTCCAATCACCTTCAGCCACAGGAAAGGGTCAAATGAAATAGCCACTACCTTGTCCTTTTTTTGAGGTCTTTTTCCCCTTCTCCAGCAGAACCTCCAATCACCATCAGCCATAGGAAAAGGTCAAATGAAATAGCGACTACGTAGTCCTCCTTTTGGTGTCTTTGTTTCCCCCGCCCGCAGAAACACCAATCACCTTCAGCCACAGTAAAGGGTCAAATGATATAGCCACTACCTAGAACTACTATTGGTGTCTTTGTTTCCCCCCTTGACAGCAGCACCTCCAGTCACCTTTAGCCACAGGAAAAGGTCAAATGAAATAGCCACTACCTAGAACTCCTATTGGTGTCTTTGTTTCCCCTTCACAGCAGCACCTCCAATAACCTTCAGCGACAGGAAAATGTCAAATGAAACAACCACTAATTAGCCCTTCTTTTGGTGTCTTTGCTTCCCCCCTACAGCAACACCTCCAATCACGTTCAGCCACAGGAAAATACCAAATGAAACAGCCACTACCTAGTCCTCCTTTTGGTGTCTTTGTTTCCCCCCTACAGCAGCACCTCCAATCACCTTCTGTCACAGGAAAAGGTCAAATGAAATAGCCACTACCTAGTCCTCTTTTTGGTGTCTTTGTTTCCCCCCTCCAGTAGCACCTCCCATCACTTTCAGCCACAGGAAAAGGTCAAATCAAATAGCTACTACCTAGTTCTCCTTTTGGTGTTTTTGTTTCCCCAGGCCAGCAGCACCTCCAATCACCTTAAGCCACAGGAAAATGTCAAATGAAACAGACACTACCTTGTCCTCCTTTTGGTGTCTTTGTTTCCCCTTGACAGCAGCACCTCCCATCACCTTCAGCCACAGGAAAAGGTCAAATGAAATAGCCACTACCTAGTCCTCCTTTTGGTGTCTTTGTTTCCCCCCTCCAGCAGCACCTCCAATCACCTTCAACCACAGGAAAAGGTCAAATCAAGTAGTCACTACCTAGTCTTCCTATTGGTGTCTTTGTTTCCCCCCTACAGCAGCACCTCAAATCACCTTCAGCCACAGGAAAAGGTCAAATGTAATAGCCACTACCTAGTCCTCCTTTTGGTGTCTGTTTTTCGCCCCTCCAGCAGCACCTCCAATCACCTTCAGCCACAGGAAATGGTCAAATCAAATACCCACTACCTAGTCCTTCTTTTGGTGTCTGTTTTTCTCCCCTCCAGCAGCACCTCCAATCACCTTCAGCCACAGGAAAAGGTCAAAAGAAATAGCCACTACCTAGAACTCATTTTGGTGTCTTTGTTTCCCCCCCCTCCAGCAGCACCTCCAATCACCTTCAGCCACAGGAAAAGGTCAAATGAAATAGCCACTACCTAGGCTTCCTTTTGGTGTCTTTCTTTCCCCCGCCCGCAGAAACTCCAATCACCTTCACCCATAGGAAAAGGTCAAGTGAAATAGCCACTACCTTGTCCTCCTTTTGGTGTCTCTATTTTCGCCTGCCAGCAGCACCTCCAACCATCTTCACCCACAGGAAAGAGTCAAATGAAATAGCCACTACATAGAACTCCTATTGGTCTCTTTGTTTCCCCCCGCCAGCAGCACCTCCAGTCACCATCAGCCACAGGAAAAGGTCAAATGAAATAGACACTACCTAGTCCTCCTTTTGGTGTCTCTCTTTTCCCCTGCCAGCAGCACCTCCAATCACTTTCAGCCACAGGAAAAGGTCAAATGAAATAGCCACTACCTAGAACTCTTATTGGTGTCTTTGTTTGCCCCCACCTGCAACACCTCCAGTCACCATCAGCCACAGGAAAAGGTCAAATGAAATAGCTACTACCTAGTCCTCCTTTTGGTGTCTCTCTTTTCCCCTGCCAGCAGCACCTCCAATCACCTTCAGCCACAGGAACAGGTCAAATGAAATAGCCACTACCTAGTCTTCCTTTTGGTGTCTTTGTTTCTCCCCTCCAACAGCACCTCCAATCACCTTCAGCCACAGGAAAAGGTCAAAAGAAATAGCCACTACCTTGTCCTTTTTCTGAGGTCTTTTTCCCCTTCTCCAGCAGAACCTCCAATCACCTTCAGCCACAGGAAAAGGTCAAATGAAATAGCGACTACCTAGTCCTCCTTTTGGTGTCTTTGTTTCCCCCGCCCGCAGAAACTCCAATCACCTTCACCCACAGGAAAAGGTCAAATGAAATAGCCACTACCTAGAACTCATTTTGGTGTCTTTGTTTCCCCCCCCTCCAGCAGCACCTCCAATCATCTTCAGCCACAGGAAAAGGTCAAATGAAATAGCCACTACCTAGTCTTCCTTTTGGTGTCTTTCTTTCCAAAATCTATCAGCACCTCCAATCACCTTCACCCATAGGAAAAGGTCAAGTGAAATAGCCACTACCTTGTCCTCCTTTTGGTGTCTCTCTTTTCCCCTGCCAGCAGCACCTCCAATCACTTTCAGCCACAGGAAAAGGTCAAATGAAATAGCCACTACCTAGAACTCCTATTGGTGTTTTTGTTTCCCCTCGCCAGCAGCACCTCCAGTCACCATCAGCCACAGGAAAAGGTCAAATGAAATAGCTACTACCTAGTCCTCCTTTTGGTGTCTCTCTTTTCCCCCGGCAGCAGCACCTCCAGTCACAATCAGCCACAGGAAAAGGTCAAATGAAATAGCTACTACCTAGTCCTCCTTTTGGTGTCTCTCTTTTCCCATGCCAGCAGCACCTCCAATCACCTTCAGCCACAGGAAAGGGTAAAATGAAATAGCCACCAACTAGAACTCCTATTGGTTTTTTTATTCCCCCCCCCACCGCCAGCAGCACCTCCAGTCACCATCAGCCACAGGAAAAGGTCAAATGAAATAGCTACTACCTAGTCCTCCTTTTGGTGTCTCTCTTTTCCCCTGCCAGCAGCACCTCCAATCACCTTCAGCCACAGGAAAGGGTAAAATGAAATAGCCACCAACTAGAACTGCTATTGGTTTTTTTATTTCCCCCCTGCCAGCAGCACTTCCAATCCCCTTCAGCCACGGGAAAAGGTCAAATGAAATAGCCACTACCTAGTCTTCCTTTTGGTGTATTTGTTTCCCCCTTAAGCAGCACCTCCAGTCACCATCAGCCACAGGAAAAGTTCAAATGAAATAGCCACTACCTAGTCCTCCTTTTGGTGTCTCTCTTTTCCCCTGCCAGCAGCAACTCCAATCACCTTCAGCCACAGGAAAGGGTCAAATGAAATAGCCACTACCTTGTCCTTTTTTTGAGGTCTTTTTCCCCTTCTCCAGCAGAACCTCCAATCACCATCAGCCATAGGAAAAGGTCAAATGAAATAGCGACTACGTAGTCCTCCTTTTGGTGTCTTTGTTTCCCCCGCCCGCAGAAACACCAATCACCTTCAGCTACAGTAAAGGGTCAAATGATATAGCCACTACCTAGAACTACTATTGGTGTCTTTGTTTCCCCCCTTGACAGCAGCACCTCCAGTCACCTTTAGCCACAGGAAAAGGTCAAATGAAATAGCCACTACCTAGAACTCCTATTGGTGTCTTTGTTTCCCCTTCACAGCAGCACCTCCAATAACCTTCAGCGACAGGAAAATGTCAAATGAAACAACCACTAATTAGCCCTTCTTTTGGTGTCTTTGCTTCCCCCCTACAGCAACACCTCCAATCACGTTCAGCCACAGGAAAATACCAAATGAAACAGCCACTACCTAGTCCTCCTTTTGGTGTCTTTGTTTCCCCCCTACAGCAGCACCTCCAATCACCTTCTGTCACAGGAAAAGGTCAAATGAAATAGCCACTACCTAGTCCTCTTTTTGGTGTCTTTGTTTCCCCCCTCCAGTAGCACCTCCCATCACTTTCAGCCACAGGAAAAGGTCAAATCAAATAGCTACTACCTAGTTCTCCTTTTGGTGTTTTTGTTTCCCCAGGCCAGCAGCACCTCCAATCACCTTAAGCCACAGGAAAATGTCAAATGAAACAGACACTACCTTGTCCTCCTTTTGGTGTCTTTGTTTCCCCTTGACAGCAGCACCTCCCATCACCTTCAGCCACAGGAAAAGGTCAAATGAAATAGCCACTACCTAGTCCTCCTTTTGGTGTCTTTGTTTCCCCCCTCCAGCAGCACCTCCAATCACCTTCAACCACAGGAAAAGGTCAAATCAAGTAGTCACTACCTAGTCTTCCTATTGGTGTCTTTGTTTCCCCCCTACAGCAGCACCTCAAATCACCTTCAGCCACAGGAAAAGGTCAAATGTAATAGCCACTACCTAGTCCTCCTTTTGGTGTCTGTTTTTCGCCCCTCCAGCAGCACCTCCAATCACCTTCAGCCACAGGAAATGGTCAAATAAAATACCCACTACCTAGTCCTCCTTTTGGTGTCTGTTTTTCTCCCCTCCAGCAGCACCTCCAATCACCTTCAGCCACAGGAAAAGGTCAAAAGAAATAGCCACTACCTAGAACTCATTTTGGTGTCTTTGTTTCCCCCCCCTCCAGCAGCACCTCCAATCACCTTCAGCCACAGGAAAAGGTCAAATGAAATAGCCACTACCTAGGCTTCCTTTTGGTGTCTTTCTTTCCCCCGCCCGCAGAAACTCCAATCACCTTCACCCATAGGAAAAGGTCAAGTGAAATAGCCACTACCTTGTCCTCCTTTTGGTGTCTCTATTTTCGCCTGCCAGCAGCACCTCCAACCATCTTCACCCACAGGAAAGAGTCAAATGAAATAGCCACTACATAGAACTCCTATTGGTCTCTTTGTTTCCCCCCGCCAGCAGCACCTCCAGTCACCATCAGCCACAGGAAAAGGTCAAATGAAATAGACACTACCTAGTCCTCCTTTTGGTGTCTCTCTTTTCCCCTGCCAGCAGCACCTCCAATCACTTTCAGCCACAGGAAAAGGTCAAATGAAATAGCCACTACCTAGAACTCTTATTGGTGTCTTTGTTTGCCCCCACCTGCAACACCTCCAGTCACCATCAGCCACAGGAAAAGGTCAAATGAAATAGCTACTACCTAGTCCTCCTTTTGGTGTCTCTCTTTTCCCCTGCCAGCAGCACCTCCAATCACCTTCAGCCACAGGAAAGGGTCAAATGAAATAGCCACTACCTAGAACTCCTATTGGTGTCTTTGTTTCCCCCTGCCAGCAGCACTTCCAATCACCTTAAACCACAGGAACAGGTCAAATGAAATAGCCACTAACTAGTCCTCCTTTTGGTGTCTTTTTTTCTCCCCTCCAGCAGCACCTCCAATCACCTTCAGCCACAGGAAAAGGTCAAAAGAAATAGCCACTAAGTTGTCCTTTTTTTGAGGTCTTTTTCCCCTTCTCCAGCAGAACCTCCAATCACCTTCAGCCACAGGAAAAGGTCAAATGAAATAGCGAATACCTAGTCCTCCTTTTGGTGTCTTTGTTTCCCCCGCCCGCAGAAACTCCAATCACCTTCACCCACAGGAAAGAGTCAAATGAAATAGCCACTACCTAGTCCTCCTTTTGGTGTCTCTCTTTTCCCCTGCCAGCAGCACCTCCAGTCACTTTCAGCCACAGGAAAAGGTCAAATGAAATAGCCACTACCTAGAACTCCTATTGGTGTCTTTGTTTCCCCCTGCCAGCAGCACCTCCAATCACCTTCAGCCACAGGAAAGGGTCAAATGAAATAGCCACTACCTAGAACTCCTATTAGTTTTTTTATTTCCCCCCGCCAGCAGCACTTCCAATCACCTTCAGCCACAGGAACAGGTCAAATGAAATAGCCACTACCTAGTCCTCCTTTTGGTGTATTTGTTTCCCCCTTAAGCAGCACCTCCAGTCACCATCAGCCACAGGAAAAGGTCAAATGAAATAGCAACTACCTAGTCCTCCTTTTGGTGTCTGTTTTTTGCCCCTACAGCAGCACCTCCAATCACCTTCAGCCACGCGAAAAGGTCAAATGAAATAGCCACTATCTAGAACTCCTATTGGTGTCTTTGTTTCCCCCTGCCAGCAGCACTTCCAATCACCTTCAGCCACAGGAACAGGTCAAATGAAATAGCCACTACCTGGTCCTCCTTTTGGTGTCTTTTTTTCTCCCTGCCAGCATCACCTCCAATCACCTTCAGCCACGGGAAAAGGTCAAATGAAATAGCCACTACCTAGAACTCCTATTGGTTTTTTTATTTCCCCCCGCAAGCAGCACTTCCAATCACCTTCAGCCACAGGAACAGATCAAATGAAATAGCCACTACCTAGTCCTCCTTTTGGTGTATTTGTTTCCCCCTTAAGCAGCACCTCCAATCACCATCAGCCACAGGAAAAGGTCAAATGAAATAGCCACTACCTAGTCCTCCTTTTGGTGTCTCTCTTTTCCCCTGCCACCAGCAACTCAAATCACCTTCAGCCACAGGAAAGGGTCAAATGAAATAGCCACTACCTAGAACTCCTATTGGTGTCTTTGTTTCCCCCCTCCACCAGCACCTCAAATCACCTTCAGCCAAAGGAAAATATCAAATGAAACGCCACTACCTAGTCCTCCTTTTGGTGTCTTTATTTCCCCCCTACAGCAGCACCTCCAATCACCTTCTGTCATAGGGAAAGATCAAATGAAATAGTCACTACCTAGTTCTCCTTTTTGTGTCTTTGTTTCCCCTTGACCGCAGCACCTCCAATCACCTTCAGCCACAGGAAAATGTCAAATGAAATAGCCACTACCTAGTCCTCCTTTTGGTGTCTTTATTTCCCCCCGCCAGCAGCACCTCCAATCACCTTCAGTCACAGGAAAACGTCAAATGAAATAGCCACTACCTAGTCCTCCTTTTGGTGTCTTTGTTTCCCCCCGCCAGCAGCACCTCCAGCCACCTTCAGCCACAGGAAAAGATCAAATGAAATAGCCACTACCTAGTCCTCCTTTTTGTGTCTTTGTTTCCCCTTGACAGCAGCAGCTCCAGTCACCTTCAGCCACAGTTAAAGGTCAAATGAAATAGCCATTACCTAGTTCTCCTTTTGGTGTTTTTGTTTCCCCCCGCCAGCAGCACCTCCAATCACCTTCAGCCACAGGAAAATGTCAAATCAAATAGCCACTAACTAGTCCTCCTTTTGGTGTCTTTGTTTCCCCCCTACACCAGCACCTCAAATCACCTTCAGCCACAGTAAAAGGTCAAATCAAATAGCCACTACCTAGTCCTCCTTTTGGTGTCTGTTTTTCGCCCCTCCAGCAGCACCTCCAATCACCTTCAGCTACAGGAAATGGTCAAATCAAATAGCCACTACCTAGTCCTCCTTTTGGTGTCTGTTTTTCTCACCTCCAGCAGCACCTCCCATCACCTTCAGCCAAAGGAAAAGGTCAAATCAAATAGCCACTACCCAGTTCTCCTTTTGGTGTCTTTGTTTCCCCCCTCCAGCAGCACCTCCAGCCACCTTCAGCCACAGGAAAATGTCAAATCAAATAGCCACTAACTAGTCCTCCTTTTGGTGTCTTTGTTTCCCCCCTACACCAGCACCTCAAATCACCTTCAGCCACAGTAAAAGGTCAAATCAAATAGCCACTACCTAGTCCTCCTTTTGGTGTCTGTTTTTCGCCCCTCCTGCAGCACCTCCAATCACCTTCAGCTACAGGAAATGGTCAAATCAAATAGCCACTACCTAGTCCTCCTTTTGGTGTCTGTTTTTCTCACCTCCAGCAGCACCTCCCATCACCTTCAGCCACAGTAAAAGGTCAAATCAAATAGCCACTACCTAGTCCTCCTTTTGGTGTCTGTTTTTCTCCCCTCCAGCAGCACCTCCAATCAACTTCAGCCACAGGAAAAGGTCAAATCAAATAGCCACTACCTAGACCTCCTTTTGGTGTCTTTGTTTCCCCCCTCCAGCAGCACCTCCAATCACCTTCAGCCACCGGAATATGTCAGATGAAATAGCCACTACCTAGTCCTCCTTTTGGTGTCTTTGTTTCCCCCCGCCAGCAGCACCTCCAATCACCTTCAGTCACAGGAAACGATCAAATCAAATAGCCACTACCTAGTCCTCCTTTTGGTGTTTTTGTTTCCCCCCGCCAGCAGCACCTCCAGCCACCTTCAGCCACAGGAAAAGATCAAATGAAATAGCCACTACCTAGTCCTCCTTTTTGTGTCTTTGTTTCCCCTTGACAGGAGCAGCTCCAGTCACCTTCAGCCACAGTTAAAGGTCAAATGAAATAGCCATTACCTAGTTCTCCTTTTGGTGTTTTTGTTTCCCCCCGCCAGCAGCACCTCCAATCACCTTCAGCCACAGGAAAATGTCAAATGAAATAGCCACTAACTAGTCCTCCTTTTGGTGTCTTTGTTTCCCCCCTACACCAGCACCTCAAATCACCTTCAGCCACAGTAAAAGGTCAAATCAAATAGCCACTACCTAGTCCTCCTTTTGGTGTCTGTTTTTCTCACCTCCTGCAGCACCTCCCATCACCTTCAGCCAAAGGAAAAGGTCAAATCAAATAGCAACTACCCAGTTCTCCTTTTGGTGTCTTTGTTTCCCCCCTCCAGCAGCACCTCCAGCCACCTTCAGCCACAGGAAAAGGTCAAATCAAATAGCCACTACCTAGTCCTCCTTTTGGTGTCTTTATTTCCCCCCTTCACAGCAGCACCTCAAATCACCTTCAGTCACAGGAAAACGTCAAATGAAATAGCCACTATCTAGTCCTCCTTTTGGTGTCTGTTTTTCACCCCTCCAGCAGCACCTGCAATCACCTTCAGCCACAGGAAATGTTCAAATCAAATAGCCACTACCTAGTCCTCCTTTTGGTGTCTGTTTTTCTCCCCTCCAGCAGCACCTCCAATCAACTTCAGCCACAGGAAAAGGTCAAATCAAATAGCCACTACCTAGTCCTCCTTTTGGTGTCTTTATTTCCCCCCTTCACAGCAGCACCTCAAATCACCTTCAGTCACAGGAAAACGTCAAATGAAATAGCCACTATCTAGTCCTCCTTTTGGTGTCTGTTTTTCACCCCTCCAGCAGCACCTCCAATCACCTTCAGCCACAGGAAAATGTCAAATCAAATAGCCACTACCTAGTCCTCCTTTTTGTGTCTTTTTTTCCCCTTGACAGCTGCACCTCCAATCACCTTCAGCCAAAGGAAAATGTCAAATGAAACGCCACTACCTAGTCCTCCTTTTGGTGTCTTTATTTCCCTACAGCAGTACCTCCAATCACCTTCTGTCACAGGAAAAGATCTTTGTTTCCCACCCGCCAGCAGCACCTCCAATCACCTTCAGTCACAGGAAAACGTCAAATGAAATAGCCACTACCTAGTCCTCCTTTTGGTTTCTGTTTTTCGCCCCTCCAGCAGCACCTCCAATCACCTTCAGTCACAGGAAAACGTCAAATGAAATAGCCACTACCTAGTCCTCCTTTTGGTGTCTATTTTTCGTCCCTCCAGCAGCACCTCCAATCACCTTCAGCCACAGGAAAAGGTCAAATCAAATAGCCACTACCTAGTCCTCCTTTTGGTGTCTTTGTTTCCCCCCTCCAGCAGCACCTCCAATCACCTTCAGCCACCGGAATATGTCAGATGAAATAGCGACTACCTAGTCCTCCTTTTGGTGTCTTTGTTTCCCCCCGCCAGCAGCACCTCCAATCACCTTCAGTCACAGGAAACGATCAAATCAAATAGCCACTACCTAGTCCTCCTTTTGGTGTTTTTGTTTCCCCCCGCCAGCAGCACCTCCAGCCACCTTCAGCCACAGGAAAAGATCAAATGAAATAGCCACTACCTAGTCCTCCTTTTTGTGTCTTTGTTTCCCCTTGACAGGAGCAGCTCCAGTCACCTTCAGCCACAGTTAAAGGTCAAATGAAATAGCCATTACATAGTTCTCCTTTTGGTGTTTTTGTTTCCCCCCGCCAGCAGCACCTCCAATCACCTTCAGCCACAGGAAAATGTCAAATGAAATAGCCACTAACTAGTCCTCCTTTTGGTGTCTTTGTTTCCCCCCTACACCAGCACCTCAAATCACCTTCAGCCACAGTAAAAGGTCAAATCAAATAGCCACTACCTAGTCCTCCTTTTGGTGTCTGTTTTTCGCCCCTCCAGCAGCACCTCCAATCACCTTCAGCTACAGGAAATGGTTAAATCAAATAGCCACTACCTAGTCCTCCTTTTGGTGTCTGTTTTTCTCACCTCCAGCAGCACCACCAATCACCTTCAGCCAAAGGAAAAGGTCAAATCAAATAGCAACTACCCAGTTCTCCTTTTGGTGTCTTTGTTTCCCCCCTCCAGCAGCACCTCCAGCCACCTTCAGCCACAGGAAAAGGTCAAATCAAATAGCCACTACCTAGTCCTCCTTTTGGTGTCTTTATTTCCCCCCTTCACAGCAGCACCTCAAATCACCTTCAGTCACAGGAAAACGTCAAATGAAATAGCCACTATCTAGTCCTCCTTTTGGTGTCTGTTTTTCACCCCTCCAGCAGCACCTGCAATCACCTTCAGCCACAGGAAATGTTCAAATCAAATAGCCACTACCTAGCCCTCCTTTTGGTGTCTGTTTTTCTCCCCTCCAGCAGCACCTCCAATCAACTTCAGCCACAGGAAAAGGTCAAATCAAATAGCCACTACCTAGTCCTCCTTTTGGTGTCTTTATTTCCCCCCTTCACAGCAGCACCTCAAATCACCTTCAGTCACAGGAAAACGTCAAATGAAATAGCCACTATCTAGTCCTCCTTTTGGTGTCTGTTTTTCACCCCTCCAGCAGCACCTCCAATCACCTTCAGCCACAGGAAAATGTCAAATCAAATAGCCACTACCTAGTCCTCCTTTTTGTGTCTTTTTTTCCCCTTGACAGCTGCACCTCCAATCACCTTCAGCCAAAGGAAAATGTCAAATGAAACGCCACTACCTAATCCTCCTTTTGGTGTCTTTATTTCCCTACAGCAGTACCTCCAATCACCTTCTGTCACAGGAAAAGATCTTTGTTTCCCACCCGCCAGCAGCACCTCCAATCACCTTCAGTCACAGGAAAACGTCAAATGAAATAGCCACTACCTAGTCCTCCTTTTGGTTTCTGTTTTCCGCCCCTCCAGCAGCACCTCCAATCACCTTCAGTCACAGGAAAACGTCAAATGAAATAGCCACTACCTAGTCCTCCTTTTGGTGTCTATTTTTCGTCCCTCCAGCAGCACCTCCAATCACCTTCAGCCACAGGAAAAGGTCAAATGAAATAGCCACTACCTAGTCCTCCTTTTGGTGTCTGTTTTTCTCCCCTCCAGCAGCACCTCCAATCACCTTCAGCCACAGGAAAATGTCAAATGAAATAGCCACTATCTAGTCCTCCTTTTGGTGTCTTTGTTTCCCCCCTCCACCAGCACCTCAAATCACCTTCAGCCAAAGGAAAATGTCAAATGAAACGCCACTACCTAGTCCTCCTTTTGGTGTCTTTATTTCCCCCCTACAGCAGCACCTCCAATCACCTTCTGTCATAGGAAAAGATCAAATGAAATAGTCACTACCTAGTTCTCCTTTTTGTGTCTTTGTTTCCCCTTGACCGCAGCACCTCCAATCACCTTCAGCCACAGGAAAATGTCAAATGAAATAGCCACTACCTAGTCCTCCATTTGGTGTCTTTATTTCCCCCCGCCAGCAGCACCTCCAACCACCTTCAGTCACAGGAAAACGTCAAATGAAATAGCCACTACCTAGTCCTCCTTTTGGTGTCTTTGTTTCCCCCCTCCAGCAGCACCTCCAATCACCTTCAGCCACCGGAATATGTCAGATGAAATAGCCACTACCTAGTCCTCCTTTTGGTGTCTTTGTTTCCCCCCGCCAGCAGCACCTCCAATCACCTTCAGTCACAGGAAACGATCAAATCAAATAGCCACTACCTAGTCCTCCTTTTGGTGTTTTTGTTTCCCCCCGCCAGCAGCACCTCCAGCCACCTTCAGCCACAGGAAAAGATCAAATGAAATAGCCACTACCTAGTCCTCCTTTTTGTGTCTTTGTTTCCCCTTGACAGCAGCAGCTCCAGTCACCTTCAGCCACAGTTAAAGGTCAAATGAAATAGCCATTACCTAGTTCTCCTTTTGGTGTTTTTGTTTCCCCCCGCCAGCAGCACCTCCAATCACCTTCAGCCACAGGAAAATGTCAAATGATATAGCCACTAACTAGTCCTCCTTTTGGTGTCTTTGTTTCCCCCCTACACCAGCACCTCAAATCACCTTCAGCCACAGTAAAAGGTCAAATCAAATAGCCACTACCTAGTCCTCCTTTTGGTGTCTGTTTTTCGCCCCTCCAGCAGCACCTCCAATCACCTTCAGCTACAGGAAATGGTCAAATCAAATAGCCACTACCTAGTCCTCCTTTTGGTGTCTGTTTTTCTCCCCTCCAGCAGCACCTCCAATCAACTTCAGCCACAGGAAAAGGTCAAATCAAATAGCCACTACCTAGTCCTCCTTTTGGTGTCTTTAATTCCCCCCTTCACAGCAGCACCTCAAATCACCTTCAGTCACAGGAAAACGTCAAATGAAATAGCCACTACCTAGTCCTCCTTTTGGTGTCTTTGTTTCCCCCCTCCAGCAGCACCTCCAATCACCTTCAGCCACCGGAATATGTCAGATGAAATAGCCACTACCTTGTCCTCTTTTTGGTGTTTTTGTTTCCCCCCGCCAGCAGCACCTCCAGCCACCTTCAGCCACAGGAAAAGATCAAATGAAATAGCCACTACCTAGTCCTCCTTTTTGTGTCTTTGTTTCCCCTTGACAGGAGCAGCTCCAGTCACCTTCAGCCACAGTTAAAGGTCAAATGAAATAGCCATTACCTAGTTCTCCTTTTGGTGTTTTTGTTTCCCCCCGCCAGCAGCACCTCCAATCACCTTCAGCCACAGGAAAACGTCAAATGAAATAGCCACTAACTAGTCCTCCTTTTGGTGTCTTTGTTTCCCCCCTACACCAGCACCTCAAATCACCTTCAGCCACAGTAAAAGGTCAAATCAAATAGCCACTACCTAGTCCTCCTTTTGGTGTCTGTTTTTCGCCCCTCCAGCAGCACCTCCAATCACCTTCAGCTACAGGAAATGGTCAAATCAAATAGCCACTACCTAGTCCTCCTTTTGGTGTCTGTTTTTCTCACCTCCAGCAGCACCTCCCATCACCTTCAGCCAAAGGAAAAGGTCAAATCAAATAGCCACTACCCAGTTCTCCTTTTGTTGTCTTTGTTTCCCCCCTCCAGCAGCACCTCCAGCCACCTTCAGCCACAGGAAAAGGTCAAATCAAATAGCCACTACCTAGTCCTCCTTTTGGTGTCTTTATTTCCCCCCTTCACAGCAGCACCTCAAATCACCTTCAGCCAAAGGAAAATGTCAAATGAAACGCCACTACCTAGTCCTCCTTTTGGTGTCTTTATTTCCCTACAGCAGTACCTCCAATCACCTTCTGTCACAGGAAAAGATCTTTGTTTCCCACCCGCCAGCAGCACCTCCAATCACCTTCAGTCACAGGAAAACGTCAAATGAAATAGCCACTACCTAGTCCTCCTTTTGGTTTCTGTTTTTCGCCCCTCCAGCAGCACCTCCAATCACCTTCAGTCACAGGAAAACGTCAAATGAAATAGCCACTACCTAGTCCTCCTTTTGGTGTCTATTTTTCGTCCCTCCAGCAGCACCTCCAATCACCTTCAGCCACAGGAAAAGGTCAAATGAAATAGCCACTACCTAGTCCTACTTTTGGTGTCTATTTTTCGTCCCTCCAGCAGCACCTCCAATCACCTTCAGCCACAGGAAAAGGTCAAATCAAATAGCCACTACCTAGTCCTCCTTTTGGTGTCTTTGTTTCCCCCCGCCAGCAACACCTCCAATCACCTTCAGTCACAGGAAAACGTCAAATGAAATAGCAAATACCTAGTCCTCATTTTGGTGTCTGTTTTTCGCCCCTCCAGCAGCACCTCCAATCACCCTCAGCCACGCGAAAAGGTCAAATGAAATAGCCACTACCTAGTCTTCCTTTTGGTGTCTTTATTTCCCCCCGCCAGCAGCACTTCCAATCACCTTCAGTCACAGGAACACGTTAAATGAAATAGCCACTACCTAGTCCTCCTTTTGGTGTCTCTCTTTTCCCCTGCCAGCAGCAACTCCAATCACCTTCAGTCACAGGAAAAGGTCAAATGAAATAGCGACTACCTAGTCCTCCTTTTGGTGTCTTTGTTTCCCCCCTTCACAGCAGCACCTCAAATCACCTTCAGCCAAAGGAAATGGTCAAATCAAATAGCCACTACCTAGTCCTCCTTTTGGTGTCTGTTTTTCTCCCCTCCAGCAGCACCTCCAATCACCTTCAGCCACAGGAAAAGGTCAAATCAAATAGCCACTACCTAGTCCTCCTTTTGGTGTCTTTGTTTCCCCCCTTCACAGCAGCACCTCAAATCACCTTCAGCCAAAGGAAAATGTCAAATGAAACACCACTACCTAGTCCTCCTTTTGGTGTCTTTATTTCCCCCCTACAGCAGCACCTCCAATCACATTCTGTCACAGGAAAAAGATCAAATGAAATAGTCACCACCTAGTTCTCCTTTTTGTGTCTTTGTTTCCCCTTGACCGCAGCACCTCCAATCACCTTCAGCCACAGGAAAATGTCAAATGAAATAGCCACTATCTAGTTCTCCTTTTGGTGTCTTTGTTTCCCCCCTCCACCAGCACCTCAAATCACCTTCAGCCAAAGGAAAATGTCAAATGAAACGCCACTACCTAGTCCTCCTTTTGGTGTCTTTATTTCCCCCCTACAGCAGCACCTCCAATCACCTTCTGTCACAGGAAAAGATCAAATGAAATAGTCACTACCTAGTTCTCCTTTTTGTGTCTTTGTTTCCCCTTGACCGCAGCACCTCCAATCACCTTCAGCCACAGGAAAATGTCAAATGAAATAGCCACTATCTAGTCCTCCTTTTGGTGTCTTTGTTTCCCCCCTCCACCAGCACCTCCAATCACCTTCAGCCACTGGAATATGTCAGATGAAATAGCCACTACCTAGTCCTCCTTTTGGTGTCTTTATTTCCCCCCGCCAGCAGAACCTCCAATCACTTACAGTCACAGGAAAACGTCAAATGAAATAGACACTACCTAGTCCTCCTTTTGGTGTCTTTGTTTCCCCCCTCCACCATCACCTCCAATCACCTTCAGCCACCGGAATATGTCAGTTGAAATAGCCACTACCTAGTCCTCCTTTTGGTGTCTTTATTTCCCCCCGCCAGCAGCACCTCCAATCACCTACAGTCACAGGAAAACGTCAAATGAAATAGCCACTACCTAGTCCTCCTTTTGGTGTCTTTGTTTCCCCCCTCCAGCAGCACCTCCAATCACCTTCAGCCACCGGAATATGTCAGATGAAATAGCCACTACCTAGTCCTCCTTTTGGTGTCTTTATTTCCCCCCGCCAGCAGCACCTCCAATCACTTACAGTCACAGGAAAACGTCAAATGAAATAGCCACTACCTAGTCCTCCTTTTGGTGTCTTTGTTTCCCCCCTCCACCATCACCTCCAATCACCTTCAGCCACCGGAATATGTCAGTTGAAATAGCCACTACCTAGTCCTCCTTTTGGTGTCTTTATTTCCCCCCGCCAGCAGCACCTCCAATCACCTACAGTCACAGGAAAACGTCAAATGAAATAGCCACTACCTAGTCCTCCTTTTGGTGTCTTTGTTTCCCCCCTCCAGCAGCACCTCCAATCACCTTCAGCCACCGGAATATGTCAGATGAAATAGCCACTACCTAGTCCTCCTTTTGGTGTCTTTGTTTCCCCCCGCCAGCAGCACCTCCAATCACCTTCAGTCACAGGAAACGATCAAATCAAATAGCCACTACCTAGTCCTCCTTTTGGTGTTTTTTTTCCCCCCGCCAGATGCACCTGCAATCACTTTCACCCACAGGAAAAGGTCAAATCAAATAGCCACTACCTAGTTCTCCTTTTGGTGTCTTTGTTTCCCCCCACCGGCAGCACCTCCAGCCACCTTCAGCCACAGGAAAAGATCAAATGAAATAGCCACTACCTAGTCCTCCTTTTTGTGTCTTTGTTTCCCCTTGACAGCAGCAGCTCCAGTCACCTTCAGCCACAGTTAAAGGTTAAATGAAATAGACATTACCTAGTTCTCCTTTTCGTGTTTTTGTTTCCCCCCGCCAGCAGCACCTCCAATCACCTTCAGCCACAGGAAAATGTCAAATGAAATAGCCACTAACTAGTCCTCCTTTTGGTGTCTTTGTTTCCCCCCTCCAGCAGCACCTCCAATCACCTTCAGCCACAGGAAATGGTCAAATCAAATAGCCAGTACCTAGTCCTCCTTTTGGTGTCTGTTTTTCTCACCTCCAGCAGCACCTCCCATCAACTTCAGCCAAAGGAAAAGGTCAAATCAAATAGCCACTACCTAGTTCTCCTTTTGGTGTCTTTGTTTCCCCCCTCCAGCAGCACCTCCAGCCACCTTCAGCCACAGGAAAAGTTCAAATCAAATAGCCACCAACTAGTCCTCCTTTTTGTGTCTTTTTTTCCCCTTGACAGCAGCGCCTCCAATCACCTTCAGCCAAAGGAAAATATCAAATGAAACAGCCACTACCTAGTCCTCCTTTTGGTGTCTTTATTTCCCCCCTTCACAGCAGCACCTCAAATCACCTTCAGTCACAGGAAAACGTCAAATGAAATAGCCACTATCTAGTCCTCCTTTTGGTCTCTGTTTTTCGCCCCTCCAGCAGCACCTCCAATCACCTTCAGCCACAGGAAAATGTCAAATCAAATAGCCACTACCTAGTCCTCCTTTTTGTGTCTTTTTTTCCCCTTGACAGCAGCACCTCCAATCACCTTCAGCCAAAGGAAAATGTCAAATGAAACGCCACTACCTAGTCCTCCTTTTGGTGTCTTAATTTCCCTACAGCAGTACCTCCAATCACATTCTGTCACAGGAAAAGATCTTTGTTTCCCACCCGCCAGCAGCACCTCCAATCACCTTCAGTCACAGGAAAACGTCAAATGAAATAGCCACTACCTAGTCCTCCTTTTGGTGTCTGTTTTTCGCCCCTCCAGCAGCACCTCCAATCACCTTCAGCCACAGGAAAAGGTCAAATGAAATAGCCACTACCTAGTCCTACATTTGGTATCTTTGTTTCCCACCCGCCAGCAGCACCTCCAATCACCTTCAGCCACAGGAAAAGGTCAAATGAAATAGCCACTACCTAGTCCTCCTTTTGGTGTCTTTGTTGGCCCCGCCAGCAGCACCTCCAATCACCTTCAGCCACAGGAAAAAGTCAAATGAAATAGCCACTATCTAGTCCTCCTTTTGGTGTCTTTGTTTCCCCCCGCCAGCAGCACCTCCAATCACCTCCAGTCACAGGAAAACGTCAAATGAAATAGCCACTACCTAGTCCTCCTTTTGGTGTCTGTTTTTCGCCCCTCCAGCAGCACCTCCAATCACCTTCAGCCACAGGAAAAGGTCAAATGAAATAGCCACTACCTAGTCTTACTTTTGGTATCTTTGTTTCCCACCCGCCAGCAGCACCTCCAATCACCTTCAGCCACAGGAAAAGGTCAAATGAAATAGCCACTACCTAGTCCTCCTTTTCGTGTCTTTGTTGGCCCCGCCAGCAGCACCTCCAATCACCTTCAGCCACAGGAAAAAGTCAAATGAAATAGCCACTATCTAGTCCTCCTTTTGGTGTCTTTGTTTCCCCCCGCCAGCAGCACCTCCAATCACCTCCAGTCACAGGAAAACGTCAAATGAAATAGCCACTACCTAGTCCTCCTTTTGGTTTCTGTTTTTCGCCCCTCCAGCAGCACATCCAATCACCTCCAGTCACAGGAAAACGTCAAATGAAATAGCCACTACCTAGTCCTCCTTTTGGTGTCTGTTTTTCGCCCCTCCAGCAGCACCTCCAATCACCTTCAGCCACAGGAAAAGGTCAAATCAAATAGCCACTACCTAGTCCTCCTTTTTGTGTCTTTTTTTCCCCTTGACAGCAGCACCTCCAATCACCTTCAGCCAAAGGAAAATGTCAAATGAAACACCACTACCTAGTCCTCCTTTTGGTGTCTTAATTTCCCTACAGCAGTACCTCCAATCACATTCTGTCACAGGAAAAGATCTTTGTTTCCCACCCGCCAGCAGCACCTCCAATCACCTTCAGTCACAGGAAAACGTCAAATGAAATAGCCACTACCTAGTCCTCCTTTTGGTGTCTGTTTTTCGCCCCTCCAGCAGCACCTCCAATCACCTTCAGCCACAGGAAAAGGTCAAATGAAATAGCCACTACCTAGTCCTACTTTTGGTATCTTTGTTTCCCACCCGCCAGCAGCACCTCCAATCACCTTCAGCCACAGGAAAAGGTCAAATGAAATAGCCACTACCTAGTCCTCCTTTTGGTGTCTTTGTTTGCCCCGCCAGCAGCACCTCCAATCACCTTCAGCCACAGGAAAAAGTCAAATGAAATAGCCACTATCTAGTCCTCCTTTTGGTGTCTTTGTTTCCCCCCGCCAGCAGCACCTCCAATCACCTCCAGTCACAGGAAAACGTCAAATGAAATAGCCACTACCTAGTCCTCCTTTTGGTGTCTGTTTTTCGCCCCTCCAGCAGCACCTCCAATCACCTTCAGCCAAAGGAAAATGTCAAATGAAACACCACTACCTAGTCCTCCTTTTGGTGTCTTAATTTCCCTACAGCAGTACCTCCAATCACATTCTGTCACAGGAAAAGATCTTTGTTTCCCACCCGCCAGCAGCACCTCCAATCACCTTCAGTCACAGGAAAACGTCAAATGAAATAGCCACTACCTAGTCCTCCTTTTGGTGTCTGTTTTTCGCCCCTCCAGCAGCACCTCCAATCACCTTCAGCCACAGGAAAAGGTCAAATGAAATAGCCACTACCTAGTCCTACTTTTGGTATCTTTGTTTACCACCCGCCAGCAGCACCTCCAATCACCTTCAGCCACAGGAAAAGGTCAAATGAAATAGCCACTACCTAGTCCTCCTTTTGGTGTCTTTGTTTGCCCCGCCAGCAGCACCTCCAATCACCTTCAGCCACAGGAAAAAGTCAAATGAAATAGCCACTATCTAGTCCTCCTTTTGGTGTCTTTGTTTCCCCCCGCCAGCAGCACCTCCAATCACCTCCAGTCACAGGAAAACGTCAAATGAAATAGCCACTACCTAGTCCTCCTTTTGGTGTCTGTTTTTCGCCCCTCCAGCAGCACCTCCAATCACCTTCAGCCACAGGAAAAGGTCAAATCAAATAGCCACTACCTAGTCCTCCTTTTGGTGTCTGTTTTTCGCCCCTCCAGCAGCACCTCCAATCACCTTCAGCCACAGGAAAAGGTCAAATCAAATAGCCACTACCTAGTCCTCCTTTTGGTGTTTTTGTTTCCCACTGCCAGCAGCACCTCCAATCACTTTCAGCCACAGGAAATGGTCAAATCAAATAGCCACTACCTAGTCCTCCTTTTGGTGTCTGTTTTTCTCACCTCCAGCAGCACCTCCCATCACCTTCAGCCAAAGGAAAAGGTCAAATCAAATAGCCACTACCCAGTTCTCCTTTTGGTGTCTTTGTTTCCCCCCTCCAGCAGCACCTCCAGCCACCTTCAGCCACAGGAAAAGGTCAAATCAAATAGCCACTACCTAGTCCTCCTTTTGGTGTCTTTATTTCCCCCCTTCACAGCAGCACCTCAAATCACCTTCAGTCACAGGAAAACGTCAAATGAAATAGCCACTATCTAGTCCTCCTTTTGGTGTCTGTTTTTCACCCCTCCAGCAGCACCTCCAATCACCTTCAGCCACAGGAAATGTTCAAATCAAATACCCACTACCTAGTCCTCCTTTTGGTGTCTGTTTTTCTCCCCTCCAGCAGCACCTCCAATCACCTTCAGCCACAGGAAAAGGTCAAATGAAATAGCCACTACCTAGTCCTACTTTTGGTATCTTTGTTTCCTACCCGCCAGCAGCACCTCCAATCACCTTCAGCCACAGGAAAAGGTAAAATGAAATAGCCACTACCTAGTCCTCCTTTTGGTGTCTTTGTTTGCCCCGCCAGCAGCACCTCCAATCACCTTCAGCCACAGGAAAAAGTCAAATGAAATAGCCACTATCTAGTCCTCCTTTTGGTGTCTTTGTTTCCCCCCGCCAGCAGGACCTCCAATCACCTCCAGTCACAGGAAAACGTCAAATGAAATAGCCACTACCTAGTCCTCCTTTTGGTGTCTGTTTTTCGCCCCTCCAGCAGCACCTCCAATCACCTTCAGCCACAGGAAAAGGTCAAATCAAATAGCCACTACCTAGTCCTCCTTTTTGTGTCTTTTTTTCCCCTTGACAGCAGCACCTCCAATCACCTTCAGCCAAAGGAAAATGTCAAATGAAACGCCACTACCTAGTCCTCCTTTTGGTGTCTTAATTTCCCTACAGCAGTACCTCCAATCACATTCTGTCACAGGAAAAGATCTTTGTTTCCCACCCGCCAGCAGCACCTCCAATCACCTTCAGTCACAGGAAAACGTCAAATGAAATAGCCACTACCTAGTCCTCCTTTTGGTGTCTGTTTTTCGCCCCTCCAGCAGCACCTCCAATCACCTTCAGCCACAGGAAAAGGTCAAATGAAATAGCCACTACCTAGTCCTACTTTTGGTATCTTTGTTTCCCACCCGCCAGCAGCACCTCCAATCACCTTCAGCCACAGGAAAAGGTCAAATGAAATAGCCACTACCTAGTCCTCCTTTTGGTGTCTTTGTTTGCCCCGCCAGCAGCACCTCCAATCACCTTCAGCCACAGGAAAAAGTCAAATGAAATAGCCACTATCTAGTCCTCCTTTTGGTGTCTTTGTTTCCCCCCGCCAGCAGCACCTCCAATCACCTCCAGTCACAGGAAAACGTCAAATGAAATAGCCACTACCTAGTCCTCCTTTTGGTGTCTGTTTTTCGCCCCTCCAGCAGCACCTCCAATCACCTTCAGCCACAGGAAAAGGTCAAATCAAATAGCCACTACCTAGTCCTCCTTTTGGTGTCTGTTTTTCGCCCCTCCAGCAGCACCTCCAATCACCTTCAGCCACAGGAAAAGGTCAAATCAAATAGCCACTACCTAGTCCTCCTTTTGGTGTTTTTGTTTCCCACTGCCAGCAGCACCTCCAATCACTTTCAGCCACAGGAAATGGTCAAATCAAATAGCCACTACCTAGTCCTCCTTTTGGTGTCTGTTTTTCTCACCTCCAGCAGCACCTCCCATCACCTTCAGCCAAAGGAAAAGGTCAAATCAAATAGCCACTACCCAGTTCTCCTTTTGGTGTCTTTGTTTCCCCCCTCCAGCAGCACCTCCAATCACCTTCAGCCAAAGGAAAATGTCAAATGAAACACCACTACCTAGTCCTCCTTTTGGTGTCTTAATTTCCCTACAGCAGTACCTCCAATCACATTCTGTCACAGGAAAAGATCTTTGTTTCCCACCCGCCAGCAGCACCTCCAATCACCTTCAGTCACAGGAAAACGTCAAATGAAATAGCCACTACCTAGTCCTCCTTTTGGTGTCTGTTTTTCGCCCCTCCAGCAGCACCTCCAATCACCTTCAGCCACAGGAAAAGGTCAAATGAAATAGCCACTACCTAGTCCTACTTTTGGTATCTTTGTTTCCCACCCGCCAGCAGCACCTCCAATCACCTTCAGCCACAGGAAAAGGTCAAATGAAATAGCCACTACCTAGTCCTCCTTTTGGTGTCTTTGTTTGCCCCGCCAGCAGCACCTCCAATCACCTTCAGCCACAGGAAAAAGTCAAATGAAATAGCCACTATCTAGTCCTCCTTTTGGTGTCTTTGTTTCCCCCCGCCAGCAGCACCTCCAATCACCTCCAGTCACAGGAAAACGTCAAATGAAATAGCCACTACCTAGTCCTCCTTTTGGTGTCTGTTTTTCGCCCCTCCAGCAGCACCTCCAATCACCTTCAGCCAAAGGAAAATGTCAAATGAAACACCACTACCTAGTCCTCCTTTTGGTGTCTTAATTTCCCTACAGCAGTACCTCCAATCACATTCTGTCACAGGAAAAGATCTTTGTTTCCCACCCGCCAGCAGCACCTCCAATCACCTTCAGTCACAGGAAAAAGTCAAATGAAATAGCCACTATCTAGTCCTCCTTTTGGTGTCTTTGTTTCCCCCCGCCAGCAGCACCTCCAATCACCTCCAGTCACAGGAAAACGTCAAATGAAATAGCCACTACCTAGTCCTCCTTTTGGTGTCTGTTTTTCGCCCCTCCAGCAGCACCTCCAATCACCTTCAGCCACAGGAAAAGGTCAAATCAAATAGCCACTACCTAGTCCTCCTTTTGGTGTCTGTTTTTCGCCCCTCCAGCAGCACCTCCAATCACCTTCAGCCACAGGAAAAGGTCAAATCAAATAGCCACTACCTAGTCCTCCTTTTGGTGTTTTTGTTTCCCACTGCCAGCAGCACCTCCAATCACTTTCAGCCACAGGAAATGGTCAAATCAAATAGCCACTACCTAGTCCTCCTTTTGGTGTCTGTTTTTCTCACCTCCAGCAGCACCTCCCATCACCTTCAGCCAAAGGAAAAGGTCAAATCAAATAGCCACTACCTAGTTCTCCTTTTGGTGTCTTTGTTTCCCCCCTCCAGCAGCACCTCCAGCCACCTTCAGCCACAGGAAAAGGTCAAATCAAATAGCCACTACCTAGTCCTCCTTTTGGTGTCTTTATTTCCCCCCTTCACAGTAGCACCTGCAATCACCTTCAGCCAAAGGAAAAGGTCAAATCAAATAGCCACTACCTAGTTCTCCTTTTGGTGTCTTTGTTTCCCCCCTCCAGCAGCACCTCCAGTCACCTTCAGCCACAGTTAAAGGTCAAATGAAATAGCCACTACCTAGTCCTCCTTTTGGTGTCTGTTTTATTCCCATCCAGCAGCACCTCCAATCACCTTCAGCCACAGGAAAAGCTCAAATCAAATAGCCACTACCTAGTTCTCCTATTGGTGTCTTTGTTTTCCCCCCTCCAGCAGCACCTCCAATCACCTTCAGCCACTGGAAAAGGTCAAATGAAATAGCCACTACCTAGTTCTCCTTTTGGTATCTTTGTTTCCCACCCGCCAGCAGCACCTCCAATCACCTTCTATCACAGGAAAAAGTCAAATGAAATAGCCACTATCTAGTCCTCCTTTTGGTGTCTTTGTTTCCCCCCGCCAGCAGGACCTCCAATCACCTCCAGTCACAGGAAAACGTCAAATGAAATAGCCACTACCTAGTCCTCCTTTTGGTGTCTGTTTTTCGCCCCTCCAGCAGCACCTCCAATCACCTTCAGCCACAGGAAAAGGTCAAATCAAATAGCCACTACCTAGTCCTCCTTTTTGTGTCTTTTTTTCCCCTTGACAGCAGCACCTCCAATCACCTTCAGCCAAAGGAAAATGTCAAATGAAACGCCACTACCTAGTCCTCCTTTTGGTGTCTTAATTTCCCTACAGCAGTACCTCCAATCACATTCTGTCACAGGAAAAGATCTTTGTTTCCCACCCGCCAGCAGCACCTCCAATCACCTTCAGTCACAGGAAAACGTCAAATGAAATAGCCACTACCTAGTCCTCCTTTTGGTGTCTGTTTTTCGCCCCTCCAGCAGCACCTCCAATCACCTTCAGCCACAGGAAAAGGTCAAATGAAATAGCCACTACCTAGTCCTACTTTTGGTATCTTTGTTTCCCACCCGCCAGCAGCACCTCCAATCACCTTCAGCCACAGGAAAAGGTCAAATGAAATAGCCACTACCTAGTCCTCCTTTTGGTGTCTTTGTTTGCCCCGCCAGCAGCACCTCCAATCACCTTCAGCCACAGGAAAAAGTCAAATGAAATAGCCACTATCTAGTCCTCCTTTTGGTGTCTTTGTTTCCCCCCGCCAGCAGCACCTCCAATCACCTCCAGTCACAGGAAAACGTCAAATGAAATAGCCACTACCTAGTCCTCCTTTTGGTGTCTGTTTTTCGCCCCTCCAGCAGCACCTCCAATCACCTTCAGCCAAAGGAAAATGTCAAATGAAACACCACTACCTAGTCCTCCTTTTGGTGTCTTAATTTCCCTACAGCAGTACCTCCAATCACATTCTGTCACAGGAAAAGATATTTGTTTCCCACCCGCCAGCAGCACCTCCAATCACCTTCAGTCACAGGAAAACGTCAAATGAAATAGCCACTACCTAGTCCTCCTTTTGGTGTCTGTTTTTCGCCCCTCCAGCAGCACCTCCAATCACCTTCAGCCACAGGAAAAGGTCAAATGAAATAGCCACTACCTAGTCCTACTTTTGGTATCTTTGTTTACCACCCGCCAGCAGCACCTCCAATCACCTTCAGCCACAGGAAAAGGTCAAATGAAATAGCCACTACCTAGTCCTCCTTTTGGTGTCTTTGTTTGCCCCGCCAGCAGCACCTCCAATCACATTCAGCCACAGGAAAAAGTCAAATGAAATAGCCACTATCTAGTCCTCCTTTTGGTGTCTTTGTTTCCCCCCGCCAGCAGGACCTCCAATCACCTCCAGTCACAGGAAAACGTCAAATGAAATAGCCACTACCTAGTCCTCCTTTTGGTGTCTGTTTTTCGCCCCTCCAGCAGCACCTCCAATCACCTTCAGCCACAGGAAAAGGTCAAATCAAATAGCCACTACCTAGTCCTCCTTTTGGTGTCTGTTTTTCGCCCCTCCAGCAGCACCTCCAATCACCTTCAGCCACAGGAAAAGGTCAAATGAAATAGCCACTACCCAGTTCTCCTTTTGGTGTCTTTGTTTCCCCCCTCCAGCAGCACCTCCAGCCACCTTCAGCCACAGGAAAAGGTCAAATCAAATAGCCACTACCTAGTCCTCCTTTTGGTGTCTTTATTTCCCCCCTTCACAGCAGCACCTCAAATCACCTTCAGTCACAGGAAAACGTCAAATGAAATAGCCACTATCTAGTCCTCCTTTTGGTGTCTGTTTTTCACCCCTCCAGCAGCACCTCCAATCACCTTCAGCCACAGGAAATGTTCAAATCAAATACCCACTACCTAGTCCTCCTTTTGGTGTCTGTTTTTCTCCCCTCCAGCAGCACCTCCAATCACCTTCAGCCACAGGAAAAGGTCAAATGAAATAGCCACTACCTAGTCCTACTTTTGGTATCTTTGTTTCCTACCCGCCAGCAGCACCTCCAATCACCTTCAGCCACAGGAAAAGGTCAAATGAAATAGCCACTACCTAGTCCTCCTTTTGGTGTCTTTGTTTGCCCCGCCAGCAGCACCTCCAATCACCTTCAGCCACAGGAAAAAGTCAAATGAAATAGCCACTATCTAGTCCTCCTTTTGGTGTCTTTGTTTCCCCCCGCCAGCAGCACCTCCAATCACCTCCAGTCACAGGAAAACGTCAAATGAAATAGCCACTACCTAGTCCTCCTTTTGGTGTCTGTTTTTCGCCCCTCCAGCAGCACCTCCAATCACCTTCAGCCACAGGAAAAGGTCAAATCAAATAGCCACTACCTAGTCCTCCTTTTTGTGTCTTTTTTTCCCCTTGACAGCAGCACCTCCAATCACCTTCAGCCAAAGGAAAATGTCAAATGAAACGCCACTACCTAGTCCTCCTTTTGGTGTCTTAATTTCCCTACAGCAGTACCTCCAATCACATTCTGTCACAGGAAAAGATCTTTGTTTCCCACCCGCCAGCAGCACCTCCAATCACCTTCAGTCACAGGAAAACGTCAAATGAAATAGCCACTACCTAGTCCTCCTTTTGGTGTCTGTTTTTCGCCCCTCCAGCAGCACCTCCAATCACCTTCAGCCACAGGAAAAGGTCAAATGAAATAGCCACTACCTAGTCCTACTTTTGGTATCTTTGTTTCCCACCCGCCAGCAGCACCTCCAATCACCTTCAGCCACAGGAAAAGGTCAAATGAAATAGCCACTACCTAGTCCTCCTTTTGGTGTTTTTGTTTGCCCCGCCAGCAGCACCTCCAATCACCTTCAGCCACAGGAAAAAGTCAAATGAAATAGCCACTACCTAGTCCTCCTTTTGGTGTCTGTTTTTCGCCCCTCCAGCAGCACCTCCAATCACCTTCAGCCACAGGAAAAGGTCAAATCAAATAGCCACTACCTAGTCCTCTTTTTGGTGTCTGTTTTTCGCCCCTCCAGCAGCACCTCCAATCACCTTCAGCCACAGGAAAATGTCAAATCAAATAGCCACTACCTAGTCCTCCTTTTGGTGTTTTTGTTTCCCACTGCCAGCAGCACCTCCAATCACTTTCAGCCACAGGAAAAGGTCAAATCAAATAGCCACTACCTAGTCCTCCTTTTGGTGTCTGTTTTTCGCCCCTCCAGCAGCACCTCCAATCACCTTCAGCCACAGGAAATGGTGAAATCAAATAGCCACTACCTAGTCCTCCTTTTGGTGTCTGTTTTTCTCACCTCCAGCAGCACCTCCCATCACCTTCAGCCAAAGGAAAAGGTCAAATCAAATAGCCACTACACAGTTCTCCTTTTTGTGTCTTTGTTTCCCCCCTCCAGCAGCACCTCCAGCCACCTTCAGCCACAGGAAAAGGTCAAATCAAATAGCCACTACCTAGTCCTCCTTTTGGTGTCTTTATTTCCCCCCTTCACAGCAGCACCTCAAATCACCTTCAGTCACAGGAAAACGTCAAATGAAATAGCCACTATCTAGTCCTCCTTTTGGTGTCTCTTTTTCACCCCTCCAGCAGCACCTCCAATCACCTTCAGCCACAGGAAAAGGTCAAATGAAATAGCCACTACCTAGTCCTACTTTTGGTATCTTTGTTTCCCACCCGCCAGCAGCACCTCCAATCACCTTCAGCCACAGGAAAAGGTCAAATGAAATAGCCACTACCTAGACCTCCTTTTGGTGTCTTTGTTTGCCCCGCCAGCAGCACCTCCAATCACCTTCAGCCACAGGAAAAAGTCAAATGAAATAGCCACTACCTAGTCCTCCTTTTGGTGTCTTTATTTCCCCCCTTCACAGCAGCACCTCAAATCACCTTCAGTCACAGGAAAACGTCAAATGAAATAGCCACTATCTAGTCCTCCTTTTGGTGTCTCTTTTTCACCCCTCCAGCAGCACCTCCAATCACCTTCAGCCACAGGAAAAGGTCAAATGAAATAGCCACTACCTAGTCCTACTTTTGGTATCTTTGTTTCCCACCCGCCAGCAGCACCTCCAATCACCTTCAGCCACAGGAAAAGGTCAAATGAAATAGCCACTACCTAGTCCTCCTTTTGGTGTCTTTGTTTGCCCCGCCAGCAGCACCTCCAATCACCTTCAGCCACAGGAAAAAGTCAAATGAAATAGCCACTATCTAGTCCTCCTTTTGGTGTCTTTGTTTCCCCCCGCCAGCAGCACCTCCAATCACCTTCAGTCACAGGAAAACGTCAAATGAAATAGCCACTACCTAGTCCTCCTTTTGGTGTCTGTTTTTCGCCCCTCCAGCAGCACCTCCAATCACCTTCAGCCACAGGAAAAGGTCAAATCAAATAGCCACTACCTAGTCCTCTTTTTGGTGTCTTTTTTTCGCCCCTCCAGCAGCACCTCCAATCACCTTCAGCCACAGGAAAAGGTCAAATCAAATAGCCACTACCTAGTCCTCCTTTTGGTGTTTTTGTTTCCCACTGCCAGCAGCACCTCCAATCACTTTCAGCCACAGGAAAAGGTCAAATCAAATAGCCACTACCTAGTCCACCTTTTGGTGTCTGTTTTTCGCCCCTCCAGCAGCACCTCCAATCACCTTCAGCCACAGGAAATGGTCAAATCAAATAGCCACTACCTAGTCCTCCTTTTGGTGTCTGTTTTTCTCACCTCCAGCAGCACCTCCCATCACCTTCAGCCAAAGGAAAAGGTCAAATCAAATAGCAACTACCCAGTTCTCCTTTTGGTGTCTTTGTTTCCCCCCTCCAGCAGCACCTCCAGCCACCTTCAGCCACAGGAAAAGGTCAAATCAAATAGCCACTACCTAGTCCTCCTTTTGGTGTCTTTATTTCCCCCCTTCACAGCAGCACCTCAAATCACCTTCAGTCACAGGAAAACGTCAAATGAAATAGCCACTATCTAGTCCTCCTTTTGGTGTCTCTTTTTCACCCCTCCAGCAGCACCTCCAATCACCTTCAGCCACAGGAAAAGGTCAAATGAAATAGCCACTACCTAGTCCTACTTTTGGTATCTTTGTTTCCCACCCGCCAGCAGCACCTCCAATCACCTTCAGCCACAGGAAAAGGTCAAATGAAATAGCCACTACCTAGTCCTCCTTTTGGTGTCTTTGTTTGCCCCGCCAGCAGCACCTCCAATCACCTTCAGCCACAGGAAAAAGTCAAATGAAATAGCCACTACCTAGTCCTCCTTTTGGTGTCTTTATTTCCCCCCTTCACAGCAGCACCTCAAATCACCTTCAGTCACAGGAAAACGTCAAATGAAATAGCCACTATCTAGTCCTCCTTTTGGTGTCTCTTTTTCACCCCTCCAGCAGCACCTCCAATCACCTTCAGCCACAGGAAAAGGTCAAATGAAATAGCCACTACCTAGTCCTACTTTTGGTATCTTTGTTTCCCACCCGCCAGCAGCACCTCCAATCACCTTCAGCCACAGGAAAAGGTCAAATGAAATAGCCACTACCTAGTCCTCCTTTTGGTGTCTTTGTTTGCCCCGCCAGCAGCACCTCCAATCACCTTCAGCCACAGGAAAAAGTCAAATGAAATAGCCACTATCTAGTCCTCCTTTTGGTGTCTTTGTTTCCCCCCGCCAGCAGCACCTCCAATCACCTTCAGTCACAGGAAAACGTCAAATGAAATAGCCACTACCTAGTCCTCCTTTTGGTGTCTGTTTTTCGCCCCTCCAGCAGCACCTCCAATCACCTTCAGCCACAGGAAAAGGTCAAATCAAATAGCCACTACCTAGTCCTCTTTTTGGTGTCTTTTTTTCGCCCCTCCAGCAGCACCTCCAATCACCTTCAGCCACAGGAAAAGGTCAAATCAAATAGCCACTACCTAGTCCTCCTTTTGGTGTTTTTGTTTCCCACTGCCAGCAGCACCTCCAATCACTTTCAGCCACAGGAAAAGGTCAAATCAAATAGCCACTACCTAGTCCACCTTTTGGTGTCTGTTTTTCGCCCCTCCAGCAGCACCTCCAATCACCTTCAGCCACAGGAAATGGTCAAATCAAATAGCCACTACCTAGTCCTCCTTTTGGTGTCTGTTTTTCTCACCTCCAGCAGCACCTCCCATCACCTTCAGCCAAAGGAAAAGGTCAAATCAAATAGCAACTACCCAGTTCTCCTTTTGGTGTCTTTGTTTCCCCCCTCCAGCAGCACCTCCAGCCACCTTCAGCCACAGGAAAAGGTCAAATCAAATAGCCACTACCTAGTCCTCCTTTTGGTGTCTTTATTTCCCCCCTTCACAGCAGCACCTCAAATCACCTTCAGTCACAGGAAAACGTCAAATGAAATAGCCACTATCTAGTCCTCCTTTTGGTGTCTGTTTTTCACCCCTCCAGCAGCACCTGCAATCACCTTCAGCCACAGGAAATGTTCAAATCAAATAGCCACTACCTAGCCCTCCTTTTGGTGTCTGTTTTTCTCCCCTCCAGCAGCACCTCCAATCAACTTCAGCCACAGGAAAAGGTCAAATCAAATAGCCACTACCTAGTCCTCCTTTTGGTGTCTTTATTTCCCCCCTTCACAGCAGCACCTCAAATCACCTTCAGTCACAGGAAAACGTCAAATGAAATAGCCACTATCTAGTCCTCCTTTTGGTGTCTGTTTTTCACCCCTCCAGCAGCACCTCCAATCACCTTCAGCCACAGGAAAATGTCAAATCAAATAGCCACTACCTAGTCCTCCTTTTGGTGTCTGTTTTTCTCACCTCCAGCAGCACCTCCCATCACCTTCAGCCAAAGGAAAAGGTCAAATGAAACGCCACTACCTAATCCTCCTTTTGGTGTCTTTATTTCCCTACAGCAGTACCTCCAATCACCTTCTGTCACAGGAAAAGATCTTTGTTTCCCACCCGCCAGCAGCACCTCCAATCACCTTCAGCCACAGGAAAATGTCAAATGAAATAGCCACTACCTAGTCCTCCTTTTGGTGTCTTTATTTCCCCCCGCCAGCAGCACCTCCAACCACCTTCAGTCACAGGAAAACGTCAAATGAAATAGCCACTACCTAGTCCTCCTTTTGGTGTCTTTGTTTCCCCCCTCCAGCAGCACCTCCAATCACCTTCAGCCACCGGAATATGTCAGATGAAATAGCCACTACCTAGTCCTCCTTTTGGTGTCTTTGTTTCCCCCCGCCAGCAGCACCTCCAATCACCTTCAGTCACAGGAAACGATCAAATCAAATAGCCACTACCTAGTCCTCCTTTTGGTGTTTTTGTTTCCCCCCGCCAGCAGCACCTCCAGCCACCTTCAGCCACAGGAAAAGATCAAATGAAATAGCCACTACCTAGTCCTCCTTTTTGTGTCTTTGTTTCCCCTTGACAGCAGCAGCTCCAGTCACCTTCAGCCACAGTTAAAGGTCAAATGAAATAGCCATTACCTAGTTCTCCTTTTGGTGTTTTTGTTTCCCCCCGCCAGCAGCACCTCCAATCACCTTCAGCCACAGGAAAATGTCAAATGATATAGCCACCAACTAGTCCTCCTTTTGGTGTCTTTGTTTCCCCCCTACACCAGCACCTCAAATCACCTTCAGCCACAGTAAAAGGTCAAATCAAATAGCCACTACCTAGTCCTCCTTTTGGTGTCTGTTTTTCGCCCCTCCAGCAGCACCTCCAATCACCTTCAGCTACAGGAAATGGTCAAATCAAATAGCCACTACCTAGTCCTCCTTTTGGTGTCTGTTTTTCTCACTTCCAGCAGCACCTCCCATCACCTTCAGCCAAAGGAAAAGGTCAAATCAAATAGCCACTACCCAGTTCTCCTTTTGGTGTCTTTGTTTCCCCCCTCCAGCAGCACCTCCAGCCACCTTCAGCCACAGGAAAAGGTCAAATCAAATAGCCACTACCTAGTCCTCCTTTTGGTGTCTTTATTTCCCCCCTTCACAGCAGCACCTCAAATCACCTTCAGTCACAGGAAAACGTCAAATGAAATAGCCACTATCTAGTCCTCCTTTTGGTGTCTGTTTTTCACCCCTCCAGCAGCACCTCCAATCACCTTCAGCCACAGGAAATGTTCAAATCAAATAGCCACTACCTAGTCCTCCTTTTGGTGTCTGTTTTTCTCCCCTCCAGCAGCACCTCCAATCAACTTCAGCCACAGGAAAAGGTCAAATCAAATAGCCACTACCTAGTCCTCCTTTTGGTGTCTTTAATTCCCCCCTTCACAGCAGCACCTCAAATCACCTTCAGTCACAGGAAAACGTCAAATGAAATAGCCACTACCTAGTCCTCCTTTTGGTGTCTTTGTTTCCCCCCTCCAGCAGCACCTCCAATCACCTTCAGCCACCGGAATATGTCAGATGAAATAGCCACTACCTTGTCCTCTTTTTGGTGTTTTTGTTTCCCCCCGCCAGCAGCACCTCCAGCCACCTTCAGCCACAGGAAAAGATCAAATGAAATAGCCACTACCTAGTCCTCCTTTTTGTGTCTTTGTTTCCCCTTGACAGGAGCAGCTCCAGTCACCTTCAGCCACAGTTAAAGGTCAAATGAAATAGCCATTACCTAGTTCTCCTTTTGGTGTTTTTGTTTCCCCCCGCCAGCAGTACCTCCAATCACCTTCAGCCACAGGAAAATGTCAAATGAAATAGCCACTAACTAGTCCTCCTTTTGGTGTCTTTGTTTCCCCCCTACACCAGCACCTCAAATCACCTTCAGCCACAGTAAAAGGTCAAATCAAATAGCCACTACCTAGTCCTCCTTTTGGTGTCTGTTTTTCGCCCCTCCAGCAGCACCTCCAATCACCTTCAGCTACAGGAAATGGTCAAATCAAATAGCCACTACCTAGTCCTCCTTTTGGTGTCTGTTTTTCTCACCTCCAGCAGCACCTCCCATCACCTTCAGCCAATGGAAAAGGTCAAATCAAATAGCCACTACCCAGTTCTCCTTTTGGTGTCTTTGTTTCCCCCCTCCAGCAGCACCTCCAGCCACCTTCAGCCACAGGAAAAGGTCAAATCAAATAGCCACTACCTAATCCTCCTTTTGGTGTCTTTATTTCCCCCCTTCACAGCAGCACCTCAAATCACCTTCAGCCAAAGGAAAATGTCAAATGAAACGCCACTACCTAGTCCTCCTTTTGGTGTCTTTATTTCCCTACAGCAGTACCTCCAATCACCTTCTGTCACAGGAAAAGATCTTTGTTTCCCACCCGCCAGCAGCACCTCCAGTCACCTTCAGTCACAGGAAAACGTCAAATGAAATAGCCACTACCTAGTCCTCCTTTTGGTTTCTGTTTTTCGCCCCTCCAGCAGCACCTCCAATCACCTTCAGTCACAGGAAAACGTCAAATGAAATAGCCACTACCTAGTCCTCCTTTTGGTGTCTATTTTTCGTCCCTCCAGCAGCACCTCCAATCACCTTCAGCCACAGGAAAAGGTCAAATGAAATAGCCACTACCTAGTCCTACTTTTGGTGTCTATTTTTCGTCCCTCCAGCAGCACCTCCAATCACCTTCAGCCACAGGAAAAGGTCAAATCAAATAGCCACTACCTAGTCCTCCTTTTGGTGTCTTTGTTTCCCCCCGCCAGCAACACCTCCAATCACCTTCAGTCACAGGAAAACGTCAAATGAAATAGCCACTACCTAGTCCTCCTTTTGGTGTCTGTTTTTCGCCCCTCCAGCAGCACCTCCAATCACCTTCAGCCACAAGAAAAGGTCAAATGAAATAGCCACTACCTAGTCCTCCTTTTGGTGTTTTTCCCCCCCCTCCAGCAGCACCTCCAATCACCTTCAGCTACAGGAAAAAGTCAAATGAAATAGCCACTATCTAGTCCTCCTTTTGGTGTCTTTTTTTCCCCCCGCCAGCAGCACCTCCAATCACCTCCAGTCACAGGAAAACGTCAAATGAAATAGCAAATACCTAGTCCTCATTTTGGTGTCTGTTTTTCGCCCCTCCAGCAGCACCTCCAATCACCCTCAGCCACGCGAAAAGGTCAAATGAAATAGCCACTACCTAGTCTTCCTTTTGGTGTCTTTATTTCCCCCCGCCAGCAGCACTTCCAATCACCTTCAGTCACAGGAACACGTTAAATGAAATAGCCACTACCTAGTCCTCCTTTTGGTGTCTCTCTTTTCCCCTGCCAGCAGCAACTCCAATCACCTTCAGTCACAGGAAAAGGTCAAATGAAATAGCGACTACCTAGTCCTCCTTTTGGTGTCTTTGTTTCCCCCCTTCACAGCAGCACCTCAAATCACCTTCAGCCAAAGGAAATGGTCAAATCAAATAGCCACTACCTAGTCCTCCTTTTGGTGTCTGTTTTTCTCCCCTCCAGCAGCACCTCCAATCACCTTCAGCCACAGGAAAAGGTCAAATCAAATAGCCACTACCTAGTCCTCCTTTTGGTGTCTTTGTTTCCCCCCTTCACAGCAGCACCTCAAATCACCTTCAGCCAAAGGAAAATGTCAAATGAAACGCCACTACCTAGTCCTCCTTTTGGTGTCTTTATTTCCCCCCTACAGCAGCACCTCCAATCACATTCTGTCACAGGAAAAAGATCAAATGAAATAGTCACCACCTAGTTCTCCTTTTTGTGTCTTTGTTTCCCCTTGACCGCAGCACCTCCAATCACCTTCAGCCACAGGAAAATGTCAAATGAAATAGCCACTATCTAGTTCTCCTTTTGGTGTCTTTGTTTCCCCCCTCCACCAGCACCTCAAATCACCTTCAGCCAAAGGAAAATGTCAAATGAAACGCCACTACCTAGTCCTCCTTTTGGTGTCTTTATTTCCCCCCTACAGCAGCACCTCCAATCACCTTCTGTCACAGGAAAAGATCAAATGAAATAGTCACTACCTAGTTCTCCTTTTTGTGTCTTTGTTTCCCCTTGACCGCAGCACCTCCAATCACCTTCAGCCACAGGAAAATGTCAAATGAAATAGCCACTATCTAGTCCTCCTTTTGGTGTCTTTGTTTCCCCCCTCCACCAGCACCTCCAATCACCTTCAGCCACCGGAATATGTCAGATGAAATAGCCACTACCTAGTCCTCCTTTTGGTGTCTTTATTTCCCCCCGCCAGCAGCACCTCCAATCACCTACAGTCACAGGAAAACGTCAAATGAAATAGCCACTACCTAGTCCTCCTTTTGGTGTCTTTGTTTCCCCCCTCCACCATCACCTCCAATCACCTTCAGCCACCGGAATATGTCAGATGAAATAGCCACTACCTAGTCCTCCTTTTGGTGTCTTTATTTCCCCCCGCCAGCAGCACCTCCAATCACCTACAGTCACAGGAAAACGTCAAATGAAATAGCCACTACCTAGTCCTCCTTTTGGTGTCTTTGTTTCCCCCCTCCAGCAGCACCTCCAATCACCTTCAGCCACCGGAATATGTCAGATGAAATAGCCACTACCTAGTCCTCCTTTTGGTGTCTTTGTTTCCCCCCGCCAGCAGCACCTCCAATCACCTTCAGTCACAGGAAACGATCAAATCAAATAGCCACTACCTAGTCCTCCTTTTGGTGTTTTTTTTTTCCCCCCGCCAGATGCACCTGCAATCACTTTCACCCACAGGAAAAGGTCAAATCAAATAGCCACTACCTAGTTCTCCTTTTGGTGTCTTTGTTTCCCCCCACCGGCAGCACCTCCAGCCACCTTCAGCCACAGGAAAAGATCAAATGAAATAGCCACTACCTAGTCCTCCTTTTTGTGTCTTTGTTTCCCCTTGACAGCAGCAGCTCCAGTCACCTTCAGCCACAGTTAAAGGTTAAATGAAATAGACATTACCTAGTTCTCCTTTTCGTGTTTTTGTTTCCCCCCGCCAGCAGCACCTCCAATCACCTTCAGCCACAGGAAAATGTCAAATGAAATAGCCACTAACTAGTCCTCCTTTTGGTGTCTTTGTTTCCCCCCTACACCAGCACCTCAAATCACCTTCAGCCACAGGAAAAGGTCAAATCAAATAGCCACTACCTAGTCCTCCTTTTGGTGTCTGTTTTTCGCCCCTCCAGCAGCACCTCCAATCACCTTCAGCCACAGGAAATGGTCAAATCAAATAGCCAGTACCTAGTCCTCCTTTTGGTGTCTGTTTTTCTCACCTCCAGCAGCACCTCCCATCAACTTCAGCCAAAGGAAAAGGTCAAATCAAATAGCCACTACCTAGTTCTCCTTTTGGTGTCTTTGTTTCCCCCCTCCAGCAGCACCTCCAGCCACCTTCAGCCACAGGAAAAGTTCAAATCAAATAGCCACCAACTAGTCCTCCTTTTTGTGTCTTTTTTTCCCCTTGACAGCAGCGCCTCCAATCACCTTCAGCCAAAGGAAAATATCAAATGAAACAGCCACTACCTAGTCCTCCTTTTGGTGTCTTTATTTCCCCCCTTCACAGCAGCACCTCAAATCACCTTCAGTCACAGGAAAACGTCAAATGAAATAGCCACTATCTAGTCCTCCTTTTGGTCTCTGTTTTTCGCCCCTCCAGCAGCACCTCCAATCACCTTCAGCCACAGGAAAATGTCAAATCAAATAGCCACTACCTAGTCCTCCTTTTTGTGTCTTTTTTTCCCCTTGACAGCAGCACCTCCAATCACCTTCAGCCAAAGGAAAATGTCAAATGAAACGCCACTACCTAGTCCTCCTTTTGGTGTCTTAATTTCCCTACAGCAGTACCTCCAATCACATTCTGTCACAGGAAAAGATCTTTGTTTCCCACCCGCCAGCAGCACCTCCAATCACCTTCAGTCACAGGAAAACGTCAAATGAAATAGCCACTACCTAGTCCTCCTTTTGGTGTCTGTTTTTCGCCCCTCCAGCAGCACCTCCAATCACCTTCAGCCACAGGAAAAGGTCAAATGAAATAGCCACTACCTAGTCCTACATTTGGTATCTTTGTTTCCCACCCGCCAGCAGCACCTCCAATCACCTTCAGCCACAGGAAAAGGTCAAATGAAATAGCCACTACCTAGTCCTCCTTTTGGTGTCTTTGTTGGCCCCGCCAGCAGCACCTCCAATCACCTTCAGCCACAGGAAAAAGTCAAATGAAATAGCCACTATCTAGTCCTCCTTTTGGTGTCTTTGTTTCCCCCCGCCAGCAGCACCTCCAATCACCTCCAGTCACAGGAAAACGTCAAATGAAATAGCCACTACCTAGTCCTCCTTTTGGTGTCTGTTTTTCGCCCCTCCAGCAGCACCTCCAATCACCTTCAGCCACAGGAAAAGGTCAAATCAAATAGCCACTACCTAGTCTTACTTTTGGTATCTTTGTTTCCCACCCGCCAGCAGCACCTCCAATCACCTTCAGCCACAGGAAAAGGTCAAATGAAATAGCCACTACCTAGTCCTCCTTTTGGTGTCTTTGTTGGCCCCGCCAGCAGCACCTCCAATCACCTTCAGCCACAGGAAAAAGTCAAATGAAATAGCCACTATCTAGTCCTCCTTTTGGTGTCTTTGTTTCCCCCCGCCAGCAGCACCTCCAATCACCTTCAGCCACAGGAAAAGGTCAAATCAAATAGCCACTACCTAGTCCTCCTTTTGGTGTTTTTGTTTCCCACTGCCAGCAGCACCTCCAATCACTTTCAGCCACAGGAAAAGGTCAAATCAAATAGCCACTACCTAGTCCACCTTTTGGTGTCTGTTTTTCGCCCCTCCAGCAGCACCTCCAATCACCTTCAGCCACAGGAAATGGTCAAATCAAATAGCCACTACCTAGTCCTCCTTTTGGTGTCTGTTTTTCTCACCTCCAGCAGCACCTCCCATCACCTTCAGCCAAAGGAAAAGGTCAAATCAAATAGCAACTACCCAGTTCTCCTTTTGGTGTCTTTGTTTCCCCCCTCCAGCAGCACCTCCAGCCACCTTCAGCCACAGGAAAAGGTCAAATCAAATAGCCACTACCTAGTCCTCCTTTTGGTGTCTTTATTTCCCCCCTTCACAGCAGCACCTCAAATCACCTTCAGTCACAGGAAAACGTCAAATGAAATAGCCACTATCTAGTCCTCCTTTTGGTGTCTCTTTTTCACCCCTCCAGCAGCACCTCCAATCACCTTCAGCCACAGGAAAAGGTCAAATGAAATAGCCACTACCTAGTCCTACTTTTGGTATCTTTGTTTCCCACCCGCCAGCAGCACCTCCAATCACCTTCAGCCACAGGAAAAGGTCAAATGAAATAGCCACTACCTAGTCCTCCTTTTGGTGTCTTTGTTTGCCCCGCCAGCAGCACCTCCAATCACCTTCAGCCACAGGAAAAAGTCAAATGAAATAGCCACTACCTAGTCCTCCTTTTGGTGTCTTTATTTCCCCCCTTCACAGCAGCACCTCAAATCACCTTCAGTCACAGGAAAACGTCAAATGAAATAGCCACTATCTAGTCCTCCTTTTGGTGTCTCTTTTTCACCCCTCCAGCAGCACCTCCAATCACCTTCAGCCACAGGAAAAGGTCAAATGAAATAGCCACTACCTAGTCCTACTTTTGGTATCTTTGTTTCCCACCCGCCAGCAGCACCTCCAATCACCTTCAGCCACAGGAAAAGGTCAAATGAAATAGCCACTACCTAGTCCTCCTTTTGGTGTCTTTGTTTGCCCCGCCAGCAGCACCTCCAATCACCTTCAGCCACAGGAAAAAGTCAAATGAAATAGCCACTATCTAGTCCTCCTTTTGGTGTCTTTGTTTCCCCCCGCCAGCAGCACCTCCAATCACCTTCAGTCACAGGAAAACGTCAAATGAAATAGCCACTACCTAGTCCTCCTTTTGGTGTCTGTTTTTCGCCCCTCCAGCAGCACCTCCAATCACCTTCAGCCACAGGAAAAGGTCAAATCAAATAGCCACTACCTAGTCCTCTTTTTGGTGTCTTTTTTTCGCCCCTCCAGCAGCACCTCCAATCACCTTCAGCCACAGGAAAAGGTCAAATCAAATAGCCACTACCTAGTCCTCCTTTTGGTGTTTTTGTTTCCCACTGCCAGCAGCACCTCCAATCACTTTCAGCCACAGGAAAAGGTCAAATCAAATAGCCACTACCTAGTCCACCTTTTGGTGTCTGTTTTTCGCCCCTCCAGCAGCACCTCCAATCACCTTCAGCCACAGGAAATGGTCAAATCAAATAGCCACTACCTAGTCCTCCTTTTGGTGTCTGTTTTTCTCACCTCCAGCAGCACCTCCCATCACCTTCAGCCAAAGGAAAAGGTCAAATCAAATAGCAACTACCCAGTTCTCCTTTTGGTGTCTTTGTTTCCCCCCTCCAGCAGCACCTCCAGCCACCTTCAGCCACAGGAAAAGGTCAAATCAAATAGCCACTACCTAGTCCTCCTTTTGGTGTCTTTATTTCCCCCCTTCACAGCAGCACCTCAAATCACCTTCAGTCACAGGAAAACGTCAAATGAAATAGCCACTATCTAGTCCTCCTTTTGGTGTCTGTTTTTCACCCCTCCAGCAGCACCTGCAATCACCTTCAGCCACAGGAAATGTTCAAATCAAATAGCCACTACCTAGCCCTCCTTTTGGTGTCTGTTTTTCTCCCCTCCAGCAGCACCTCCAATCAACTTCAGCCACAGGAAAAGGTCAAATCAAATAGCCACTACCTAGTCCTCCTTTTGGTGTCTTTATTTCCCCCCTTCACAGCAGCACCTCAAATCACCTTCAGTCACAGGAAAACGTCAAATGAAATAGCCACTATCTAGTCCTCCTTTTGGTGTCTGTTTTTCACCCCTCCAGCAGCACCTCCAATCACCTTCAGCCACAGGAAAATGTCAAATCAAATAGCCACTACCTAGTCCTCCTTTTGGTGTCTGTTTTTCTCACCTCCAGCAGCACCTCCCATCACCTTCAGCCAAAGGAAAAGGTCAAATGAAACGCCACTACCTAATCCTCCTTTTGGTGTCTTTATTTCCCTACAGCAGTACCTCCAATCACCTTCTGTCACAGGAAAAGATCTTTGTTTCCCACCCGCCAGCAGCACCTCCAATCACCTTCAGCCACAGGAAAATGTCAAATGAAATAGCCACTACCTAGTCCTCCTTTTGGTGTCTTTATTTCCCCCCGCCAGCAGCACCTCCAACCACCTTCAGTCACAGGAAAACGTCAAATGAAATAGCCACTACCTAGTCCTCCTTTTGGTGTCTTTGTTTCCCCCCTCCAGCAGCACCTCCAATCACCTTCAGCCACCGGAATATGTCAGATGAAATAGCCACTACCTAGTCCTCCTTTTGGTGTCTTTGTTTCCCCCCGCCAGCAGCACCTCCAATCACCTTCAGTCACAGGAAACGATCAAATCAAATAGCCACTACCTAGTCCTCCTTTTGGTGTTTTTGTTTCCCCCCGCCAGCAGCACCTCCAGCCACCTTCAGCCACAGGAAAAGATCAAATGAAATAGCCACTACCTAGTCCTCCTTTTTGTGTCTTTGTTTCCCCTTGACAGCAGCAGCTCCAGTCACCTTCAGCCACAGTTAAAGGTCAAATGAAATAGCCATTACCTAGTTCTCCTTTTGGTGTTTTTGTTTCCCCCCGCCAGCAGCACCTCCAATCACCTTCAGCCACAGGAAAATGTCAAATGATATAGCCACCAACTAGTCCTCCTTTTGGTGTCTTTGTTTCCCCCCTACACCAGCACCTCAAATCACCTTCAGCCACAGTAAAAGGTCAAATCAAATAGCCACTACCTAGTCCTCCTTTTGGTGTCTGTTTTTCGCCCCTCCAGCAGCACCTCCAATCACCTTCAGCTACAGGAAATGGTCAAATCAAATAGCCACTACCTAGTCCTCCTTTTGGTGTCTGTTTTTCTCACTTCCAGCAGCACCTCCCATCACCTTCAGCCAAAGGAAAAGGTCAAATCAAATAGCCACTACCCAGTTCTCCTTTTGGTGTCTTTGTTTCCCCCCTCCAGCAGCACCTCCAGCCACCTTCAGCCACAGGAAAAGGTCAAATCAAATAGCCACTACCTAGTCCTCCTTTTGGTGTCTTTATTTCCCCCCTTCACAGCAGCACCTCAAATCACCTTCAGTCACAGGAAAACGTCAAATGAAATAGCCACTATCTAGTCCTCCTTTTGGTGTCTGTTTTTCACCCCTCCAGCAGCACCTCCAATCACCTTCAGCCACAGGAAATGTTCAAATCAAATAGCCACTACCTAGTCCTCCTTTTGGTGTCTGTTTTTCTCCCCTCCAGCAGCACCTCCAATCAACTTCAGCCACAGGAAAAGGTCAAATCAAATAGCCACTACCTAGTCCTCCTTTTGGTGTCTTTAATTCCCCCCTTCACAGCAGCACCTCAAATCACCTTCAGTCACAGGAAAACGTCAAATGAAATAGCCACTACCTAGTCCTCCTTTTGGTGTCTTTGTTTCCCCCCTCCAGCAGCACCTCCAATCACCTTCAGCCACCGGAATATGTCAGATGAAATAGCCACTACCTTGTCCTCTTTTTGGTGTTTTTGTTTCCCCCCGCCAGCAGCACCTCCAGCCACCTTCAGCCACAGGAAAAGATCAAATGAAATAGCCACTACCTAGTCCTCCTTTTTGTGTCTTTGTTTCCCCTTGACAGGAGCAGCTCCAGTCACCTTCAGCCACAGTTAAAGGTCAAATGAAATAGCCATTACCTAGTTCTCCTTTTGGTGTTTTTGTTTCCCCCCGCCAGCAGTACCTCCAATCACCTTCAGCCACAGGAAAATGTCAAATGAAATAGCCACTAACTAGTCCTCCTTTTGGTGTCTTTGTTTCCCCCCTACACCAGCACCTCAAATCACCTTCAGCCACAGTAAAAGGTCAAATCAAATAGCCACTACCTAGTCCTCCTTTTGGTGTCTGTTTTTCGCCCCTCCAGCAGCACCTCCAATCACCTTCAGCTACAGGAAATGGTCAAATCAAATAGCCACTACCTAGTCCTCCTTTTGGTGTCTGTTTTTCTCACCTCCAGCAGCACCTCCCATCACCTTCAGCCAATGGAAAAGGTCAAATCAAATAGCCACTACCCAGTTCTCCTTTTGGTGTCTTTGTTTCCCCCCTCCAGCAGCACCTCCAGCCACCTTCAGCCACAGGAAAAGGTCAAATCAAATAGCCACTACCTAATCCTCCTTTTGGTGTCTTTATTTCCCCCCTTCACAGCAGCACCTCAAATCACCTTCAGCCAAAGGAAAATGTCAAATGAAACGCCACTACCTAGTCCTCCTTTTGGTGTCTTTATTTCCCTACAGCAGTACCTCCAATCACCTTCTGTCACAGGAAAAGATCTTTGTTTCCCACCCGCCAGCAGCACCTCCAGTCACCTTCAGTCACAGGAAAACGTCAAATGAAATAGCCACTACCTAGTCCTCCTTTTGGTTTCTGTTTTTCGCCCCTCCAGCAGCACCTCCAATCACCTTCAGTCACAGGAAAACGTCAAATGAAATAGCCACTACCTAGTCCTCCTTTTGGTGTCTATTTTTCGTCCCTCCAGCAGCACCTCCAATCACCTTCAGCCACAGGAAAAGGTCAAATGAAATAGCCACTACCTAGTCCTACTTTTGGTGTCTATTTTTCGTCCCTCCAGCAGCACCTCCAATCACCTTCAGCCACAGGAAAAGGTCAAATCAAATAGCCACTACCTAGTCCTCCTTTTGGTGTCTTTGTTTCCCCCCGCCAGCAACACCTCCAATCACCTTCAGTCACAGGAAAACGTCAAATGAAATAGCCACTACCTAGTCCTCCTTTTGGTGTCTGTTTTTCGCCCCTCCAGCAGCACCTCCAATCACCTTCAGCCACAAGAAAAGGTCAAATGAAATAGCCACTACCTAGTCCTCCTTTTGGTGTTTTTCCCCCCCCTCCAGCAGCACCTCCAATCACCTTCAGCTACAGGAAAAAGTCAAATGAAATAGCCACTATCTAGTCCTCCTTTTGGTGTCTTTTTTTCCCCCCGCCAGCAGCACCTCCAATCACCTCCAGTCACAGGAAAACGTCAAATGAAATAGCAAATACCTAGTCCTCATTTTGGTGTCTGTTTTTCGCCCCTCCAGCAGCACCTCCAATCACCCTCAGCCACGCGAAAAGGTCAAATGAAATAGCCACTACCTAGTCTTCCTTTTGGTGTCTTTATTTCCCCCCGCCAGCAGCACTTCCAATCACCTTCAGTCACAGGAACACGTTAAATGAAATAGCCACTACCTAGTCCTCCTTTTGGTGTCTCTCTTTTCCCCTGCCAGCAGCAACTCCAATCACCTTCAGTCACAGGAAAAGGTCAAATGAAATAGCGACTACCTAGTCCTCCTTTTGGTGTCTTTGTTTCCCCCCTTCACAGCAGCACCTCAAATCACCTTCAGCCAAAGGAAATGGTCAAATCAAATAGCCACTACCTAGTCCTCCTTTTGGTGTCTGTTTTTCTCCCCTCCAGCAGCACCTCCAATCACCTTCAGCCACAGGAAAAGGTCAAATCAAATAGCCACTACCTAGTCCTCCTTTTGGTGTCTTTGTTTCCCCCCTTCACAGCAGCACCTCAAATCACCTTCAGCCAAAGGAAAATGTCAAATGAAACGCCACTACCTAGTCCTCCTTTTGGTGTCTTTATTTCCCCCCTACAGCAGCACCTCCAATCACATTCTGTCACAGGAAAAAGATCAAATGAAATAGTCACCACCTAGTTCTCCTTTTTGTGTCTTTGTTTCCCCTTGACCGCAGCACCTCCAATCACCTTCAGCCACAGGAAAATGTCAAATGAAATAGCCACTATCTAGTTCTCCTTTTGGTGTCTTTGTTTCCCCCCTCCACCAGCACCTCAAATCACCTTCAGCCAAAGGAAAATGTCAAATGAAACGCCACTACCTAGTCCTCCTTTTGGTGTCTTTATTTCCCCCCTACAGCAGCACCTCCAATCACCTTCTGTCACAGGAAAAGATCAAATGAAATAGTCACTACCTAGTTCTCCTTTTTGTGTCTTTGTTTCCCCTTGACCGCAGCACCTCCAATCACCTTCAGCCACAGGAAAATGTCAAATGAAATAGCCACTATCTAGTCCTCCTTTTGGTGTCTTTGTTTCCCCCCTCCACCAGCACCTCCAATCACCTTCAGCCACCGGAATATGTCAGATGAAATAGCCACTACCTAGTCCTCCTTTTGGTGTCTTTATTTCCCCCCGCCAGCAGCACCTCCAATCACCTACAGTCACAGGAAAACGTCAAATGAAATAGCCACTACCTAGTCCTCCTTTTGGTGTCTTTGTTTCCCCCCTCCACCATCACCTCCAATCACCTTCAGCCACCGGAATATGTCAGATGAAATAGCCACTACCTAGTCCTCCTTTTGGTGTCTTTATTTCCCCCCGCCAGCAGCACCTCCAATCACCTACAGTCACAGGAAAACGTCAAATGAAATAGCCACTACCTAGTCCTCCTTTTGGTGTCTTTGTTTCCCCCCTCCAGCAGCACCTCCAATCACCTTCAGCCACCGGAATATGTCAGATGAAATAGCCACTACCTAGTCCTCCTTTTGGTGTCTTTGTTTCCCCCCGCCAGCAGCACCTCCAATCACCTTCAGTCACAGGAAACGATCAAATCAAATAGCCACTACCTAGTCCTCCTTTTGGTGTTTTTTTTTTCCCCCCGCCAGATGCACCTGCAATCACTTTCACCCACAGGAAAAGGTCAAATCAAATAGCCACTACCTAGTTCTCCTTTTGGTGTCTTTGTTTCCCCCCACCGGCAGCACCTCCAGCCACCTTCAGCCACAGGAAAAGATCAAATGAAATAGCCACTACCTAGTCCTCCTTTTTGTGTCTTTGTTTCCCCTTGACAGCAGCAGCTCCAGTCACCTTCAGCCACAGTTAAAGGTTAAATGAAATAGACATTACCTAGTTCTCCTTTTCGTGTTTTTGTTTCCCCCCGCCAGCAGCACCTCCAATCACCTTCAGCCACAGGAAAATGTCAAATGAAATAGCCACTAACTAGTCCTCCTTTTGGTGTCTTTGTTTCCCCCCTACACCAGCACCTCAAATCACCTTCAGCCACAGGAAAAGGTCAAATCAAATAGCCACTACCTAGTCCTCCTTTTGGTGTCTGTTTTTCGCCCCTCCAGCAGCACCTCCAATCACCTTCAGCCACAGGAAATGGTCAAATCAAATAGCCAGTACCTAGTCCTCCTTTTGGTGTCTGTTTTTCTCACCTCCAGCAGCACCTCCCATCAACTTCAGCCAAAGGAAAAGGTCAAATCAAATAGCCACTACCTAGTTCTCCTTTTGGTGTCTTTGTTTCCCCCCTCCAGCAGCACCTCCAGCCACCTTCAGCCACAGGAAAAGTTCAAATCAAATAGCCACCAACTAGTCCTCCTTTTTGTGTCTTTTTTTCCCCTTGACAGCAGCGCCTCCAATCACCTTCAGCCAAAGGAAAATATCAAATGAAACAGCCACTACCTAGTCCTCCTTTTGGTGTCTTTATTTCCCCCCTTCACAGCAGCACCTCAAATCACCTTCAGTCACAGGAAAACGTCAAATGAAATAGCCACTATCTAGTCCTCCTTTTGGTCTCTGTTTTTCGCCCCTCCAGCAGCACCTCCAATCACCTTCAGCCACAGGAAAATGTCAAATCAAATAGCCACTACCTAGTCCTCCTTTTTGTGTCTTTTTTTCCCCTTGACAGCAGCACCTCCAATCACCTTCAGCCAAAGGAAAATGTCAAATGAAACGCCACTACCTAGTCCTCCTTTTGGTGTCTTAATTTCCCTACAGCAGTACCTCCAATCACATTCTGTCACAGGAAAAGATCTTTGTTTCCCACCCGCCAGCAGCACCTCCAATCACCTTCAGTCACAGGAAAACGTCAAATGAAATAGCCACTACCTAGTCCTCCTTTTGGTGTCTGTTTTTCGCCCCTCCAGCAGCACCTCCAATCACCTTCAGCCACAGGAAAAGGTCAAATGAAATAGCCACTACCTAGTCCTACATTTGGTATCTTTGTTTCCCACCCGCCAGCAGCACCTCCAATCACCTTCAGCCACAGGAAAAGGTCAAATGAAATAGCCACTACCTAGTCCTCCTTTTGGTGTCTTTGTTGGCCCCGCCAGCAGCACCTCCAATCACCTTCAGCCACAGGAAAAAGTCAAATGAAATAGCCACTATCTAGTCCTCCTTTTGGTGTCTTTGTTTCCCCCCGCCAGCAGCACCTCCAATCACCTCCAGTCACAGGAAAACGTCAAATGAAATAGCCACTACCTAGTCCTCCTTTTGGTGTCTGTTTTTCGCCCCTCCAGCAGCACCTCCAATCACCTTCAGCCACAGGAAAAGGTCAAATCAAATAGCCACTACCTAGTCTTACTTTTGGTATCTTTGTTTCCCACCCGCCAGCAGCACCTCCAATCACCTTCAGCCACAGGAAAAGGTCAAATGAAATAGCCACTACCTAGTCCTCCTTTTGGTGTCTTTGTTGGCCCCGCCAGCAGCACCTCCAATCACCTTCAGCCACAGGAAAAAGTCAAATGAAATAGCCACTATCTAGTCCTCCTTTTGGTGTCTTTGTTTCCCCCCGCCAGCAGCACCTCCAATCACCTCCAGTCACAGGAAAACGTCAAATGAAATAGCCACTACCTAGTCCTCCTTTTGGTGTCTGTTTTTCGCCCCTCCAGCAGCACCTCCAATCACCTTCAGCCACAGGAAAAGGTCAAATCAAATAGCCACTACCTAGTCCTCCTTTTTGTGTCTTTTTCCCCCCCTGACAGCAGCACCTCCAATCACCTTCAGCCAAAGGAAAAGGTCAAATGAAATAGCCACTACCTAGTCCTACTTTTCGTATCTTTGTTTCCCACCCGCCAGCAGCACCTCCAATCACCTTCAGCCACAGGAAAAGGTCAAATGAAATAGCCACTACCTAGTCCTCCTTTTGGTGTCTTTGTTTGCCCCGCCAGCAGCACCTCCAATCACCTTCAGCCACAGGAAAAAGTCAAATGAAATAGCCACTATCTAGTCCTCCTTTTGGTGTCTTTGTTTCCCCCCGCCAGCAGCACCTCCAATCACCTCCAGTCACAGGAAAACGTCAAATGAAATAGCCACTACCTAGTCCTCCTTTTGGTTTCTGTTTTTCGCCCCTCCAGCAGCACCTCCAATCACCTTCAGCCACAGGAAAAGGTCAAATCAAATAGCCACTACCTAGTCCTCCTTTTGGTGTCTGTTTTTCGCCCCTCCAGCAGCACCTCCAATCACCTTCAGCCACAGGAAAAGGTCAAATGAAATAGCCACTACCTAGTCCTACTTTTGGTATCTTTGTTTCCCACCCGCCAGCAGCACCTCCAATCACCTTCAGCCACAGGAAAAGGTCAAATGAAATAGCCACTACCTAGTCCTCCTTTTGGTGTCTTTGTTGGCCCCGCCAGCAGCACCTCCAATCACCTTCAGCCACAGGAAAAAGTCAAATGAAATAGCCACTATCTAGTCCTCCTTTTGGTGTCTTTGTTTCCCCCCGCCAGCAGCACCTCCAATCACCTCCAGTCACAGGAAAACGTCAAATGAAATAGCCACTACCTAGTCCTCCTTTTGGTGTCTGTTTTTCGCCCCTCCAGCAGCACCTCCAATCACCTTCAGCCACAGGAAAAGGTCAAATCAAATAGCCACTACCTAGTCCTCCTTTTTGTGTCTTTTTTTCCCCTTGACAGCAGCACCTCCAATCACCTTCAGCCAAAGGAAAATGTCAAATGAAACACCACTACCTAGTCCTCCTTTTGGTGTCTTAATTTCCCTACAGCAGTACCTCCAATCACATTCTGTCACAGGAAAAGATCTTTGTTTCCCACCCGCCAGCAGCACCTCCAATCACCTTCAGTCACAGGAAAACGTCAAATGAAATAGCCACTACCTAGTCCTCCTTTTGGTGTCTGTTTTTCGCCCCTCCAGCAGCACCTCCAATCACCTTCAGCCACAGGAAAAGGTCAAATGAAATAGCCACTACCTAGTCCTACTTTTGGTATCTTTGTTTCCCACCCGCCAGCAGCACCTCCAATCACCTTCAGCCACAGGAAAAGGTCAAATGAAATAGCCACTACCTAGTCCTCCTTTTGGTGTCTTTGTTTCCCCCCGCCAGCAGCACCTCCAATCACCTCCAGTCACAGGAAAACGTCAAATGAAATAGCCACTACCTAGTCCTCCTTTTGGTGTCTGTTTTTCGCCCCTCCAGCAGCACCTCCAATCACCTTCAGCCAAAGGAAAATGTCAAATGAAACACCACTACCTAGTCCTCCTTTTGGTGTCTTAATTTCCCTACAGCAGTACCTCCAATCACATTCTGTCACAGGAAAAGATCTTTGTTTCCCACCCGCCAGCAGCACCTCCAATCACCTTCAGTCACAGGAAAACGTCAAATGAAATAGCCACTACCTAGTCCTCCTTTTGGTGTCTGTTTTTCGCCCCTCCAGCAGCACCTCCAATCACCTTCAGCCACAGGAAAAGGTCAAATGAAATAGCCACTACCTAGTCCTACTTTTGGTATCTTTGTTTACCACCCGCCAGCAGCACCTCCAATCACCTTCAGCCACAGGAAAAGGTCAAATGAAATAGCCACTACCTAGTCCTCCTTTTGGTGTCTTTGTTTGCCCCGCCAGCAGCACCTCCAATCACCTTCAGCCACAGGAAAAAGTCAAATGAAATAGCCACTATCTAGTCCTCCTTTTGGTGTCTTTGTTTCCCCCCGCCAGCAGCACCTCCAATCACCTCCAGTCACAGGAAAACGTCAAATGAAATAGCCACTACCTAGTCCTCCTTTTGGTGTCTGTTTTTCGCCCCTCCAGCAGCACCTCCAATCACCTTCAGCCACAGGAAAAGGTCAAATCAAATAGCCACTACCTAGTCCTCCTTTTGGTGTCTGTTTTTCGCCCCTCCAGCAGCACCTCCAATCACCTTCAGCCACAGGAAAAGGTCAAATCAAATAGCCACTACCTAGTCCTCCTTTTGGTGTTTTTGTTTCCCACTGCCAGCAGCACCTCCAATCACTTTCAGCCACAGGAAATGGTCAAATCAAATAGCCACTACCTAGTCCTCCTTTTGGTGTCTGTTTTTCTCACCTCCAGCAGCACCTCCCATCACCTTCAGCCAAAGGAAAAGGTCAAATCAAATAGCCACTACCCAGTTCTCCTTTTGGTGTCTTTGTTTCCCCCCTCCAGCAGCACCTCCAGCCACCTTCAGCCACAGGAAAAGGTCAAATCAAATAGCCGCTACCTAGTCCTCCTTTTGGTGTCTTTATTTCCCCCCTTCACAGCAGCACCTCAAATCACCTTCAGTCACAGGAAAACGTCAAATGAAATAGCCACTATCTAGTCCTCCTTTTGGTGTCTGTTTTTCACCCCTCCAGCAGCACCTCCAATCACCTTCAGCCACAGGAAATGTTCAAATCAAATACCCACTACCTAGTCCTCCTTTTGGTGTCTGTTTTTCTCCCCTCCAGCAGCACCTCCAATCACCTTCAGCCACAGGAAAAGGTCAAATGAAATAGCCACTACCTAGTCCTACTTTTGGTATCTTTGTTTCCTACCCGCCAGCAGCACCTCCAATCACCTTCAGCCACAGGAAAAGGTAAAATGAAATAGCCACTACCTAGTCCTCCTTTTGGTGTCTTTGTTTGCCCCGCCAGCAGCACCTCCAATCACCTTCAGCCACAGGAAAAAGTCAAATGAAATAGCCACTATCTAGTCCTCCTTTTGGTGTCTTTGTTTCCCCCCGCCAGCAGGACCTCCAATCACCTCCAGTCACAGGAAAACGTCAAATGAAATAGCCACTACCTAGTCCTCCTTTTGGTGTCTGTTTTTCGCCCCTCCAGCAGCACCTCCAATCACCTTCAGCCACAGGAAAAGGTCAAATCAAATAGCCACTACCTAGTCCTCCTTTTTGTGTCTTTTTTTCCCCTTGACAGCAGCACCTCCAATCACCTTCAGCCAAAGGAAAATGTCAAATGAAACGCCACTACCTAGTCCTCCTTTTGGTGTCTTAATTTCCCTACAGCAGTACCTCCAATCACATTCTGTCACAGGAAAAGATCTTTGTTTCCCACCCGCCAGCAGCACCTCCAATCACCTTCAGTCACAGGAAAACGTCAAATGAAATAGCCACTACCTAGTCCTCCTTTTGGTGTCTGTTTTTCGCCCCTCCAGCAGCACCTCCAATCACCTTCAGCCACAGGAAAAGGTCAAATGAAATAGCCACTACCTAGTCCTACTTTTGGTATCTTTGTTTCCCACCCGCCAGCAGCACCTCCAATCACCTTCAGCCACAGGAAAAGGTCAAATGAAATAGCCACTACCTAGTCCTCCTTTTGGTGTCTTTGTTTGCCCCGCCAGCAGCACCTCCAATCACCTTCAGCCACAGGAAAAAGTCAAATGAAATAGCCACTATCTAGTCCTCCTTTTGGTGTCTTTGTTTCCCCCCGCCAGCAGCACCTCCAATCACCTCCAGTCACAGGAAAACGTCAAATGAAATAGCCACTACCTAGTCCTCCTTTTGGTGTCTGTTTTTCGCCCCTCCAGCAGCACCTCCAATCACCTTCAGCCAAAGGAAAATGTCAAATGAAACACCACTACCTAGTCCTCCTTTTGGTGTCTTAATTTCCCTACAGCAGTACCTCCAATCACATTCTGTCACAGGAAAAGATCTTTGTTTCCCACCCGCCAGCAGCACCTCCAATCACCTTCAGTCACAGGAAAACGTCAAATGAAATAGCCACTACCTAGTCCTCCTTTTGGTGTCTGTTTTTCGCCCCTCCAGCAGCACCTCCAATCACCTTCAGCCACAGGAAAAGGTCAAATGAAATAGCCACTACCTAGTCCTACTTTTGGTATCTTTGTTTACCACCCGCCAGCAGCACCTCCAATCACCTTCAGCCACAGGAAAAGGTCAAATGAAATAGCCACTACCTAGTCCTCCTTTTGGTGTCTTTGTTTGCCCCGCCAGCAGCACCTCCAATCACCTTCAGCCACAGGAAAAAGTCAAATGAAATAGCCACTATCTAGTCCTCCTTTTGGTGTCTTTGTTTCCCCCCGCCAGCAGCACCTCCAATCACCTCCAGTCACAGGAAAACGTCAAATGAAATAGCCACTACCTAGTCCTCCTTTTGGTGTCTGTTTTTCGCCCCTCCAGCAGCACCTCCAATCACCTTCAGCCACAGGAAAAGGTCAAATCAAATAGCCACTACCTAGTCCTCCTTTTGGTGTCTGTTTTTCGCCCCTCCAGCAGCACCTCCAATCACCTTCAGCCACAGGAAAAGGTCAAATCAAATAGCCACTACCTAGTCCTCCTTTTGGTGTTTTTGTTTCCCACTGCCAGCAGCACCTCCAATCACTTTCAGCCACAGGAAATGGTCAAATCAAATAGCCACTACCTAGTCCTCCTTTTGGTGTCTGTTTTTCTCACCCGCCAGCAGCACCTCCCATCACCTTCAGCCAAAGGAAAAGGTCAAATCAAATAGCCACTACCCAGTTCTCCTTTTGGTGTCTTTGTTTCCCCCCTCCAGCAGCACCTCCAGCCACCTTCAGCCACAGGAAAAGGTCAAATCAAATAGCCACTACCTAGTCCTCCTTTTGGTGTCTTTATTTCCCCCCTTCACAGCAGCACCTCAAATCACCTTCAGTCACAGGAAAACGTCAAATGAAATAGCCACTATCTAGTCCTCCTTTTGGTGTCTGTTTTTCACCCCTCCAGCAGCACCTCCAATCACCTTCAGCCACAGGAAATGTTCAAATCAAATACCCACTACCTAGTCCTCCTTTTGGTGTCTGTTTTTCTCCCCTCCAGCAGCACCTCCAATCACCTTCAGCCACAGGAAAAGGTCAAATGAAATAGCCACTACCTAGTCCTACTTTTGGTATCTTTGTTTCCTACCCGCCAGCAGCACCTCCAATCACCTTCAGCCACAGGAAAAGGTCAAATGAAATAGCCACTACCTAGTCCTCCTTTTGGTGTCTTTGTTTGCCCCGCCAGCAGCACCTCCAATCACCTTCAGCCACAGGAAAAAGTCAAATGAAATAGCCACTATCTAGTCCTCCTTTTGGTGTCTTTGTTTCCCCCCGCCAGCAGCACCTCCAATCACCTCCAGTCACAGGAAAACGTCAAATGAAATAGCCACTACCTAGTCCTCCTTTTGGTGTCTGTTTTTCGCCCCTCCAGCAGCACCTCCAATCACCTTCAGCCAAAGGAAAAGGTCAAATCAAATAGCCACTACCTAGTCCTCCTTTTTGTGTCTTTTTTTCCCCTTGACAGCAGCACCTCCAATCACCTTCAGCCAAAGGAAAATGTCAAATGAAACGCCACTACCTAGTCCTCCTTTTGGTGTCTTAATTTCCCTACAGCAGTACCTCCAATCACATTCTGTCACAGGAAAAGATCTTTGTTTCCCACCCGCCAGCAGCACCTCCAATCACCTTCAGTCACAGGAAAACGTCAAATGAAATAGCCACTACCTAGTCCTCCTTTTGGTGTCTGTTTTTCGCCCCTCCAGCAGCACCTCCAATCACCTTCAGCCACAGGAAAAGGTCAAATGAAATAGCCACTACCTAGTCCTACTTTTGGTATCTTTGTTTCCCACCCGCCAGCAGCACCTCCAATCACCTTCAGCCACAGGAAAAGGTCAAATGAAATAGCCACTACCTAGTCCTCCCTTTGGTGTTTTTGTTTGCCCCGCCAGCAGCACCTCCAATCACCTTCAGCCACAGGAAAAAGTCAAATGAAATAGCCACTACCTAGTCCTCCTTTTGGTATCTTTGTTTCCCACCCGCCAGCAGCACCTCCAATCACCTTCAGCCACAGGAAAAGGTCAAATGAAATAGCCACTACCTAGTCCTCCTTTTGGTGTCTTTGTTTGCCCCGCCAGCAGCACCTCCAATCACCTTCAGCCACAGGAAAAGGTCAAATGAAATAGCCACTACCTAGTCCTCCTTTTGGTGTCTTTGTTTGCCCCGCCAGCAGCACCTCCAATCACCTTCAGCCACAGGAAAAAGTCAAATGAAATAGCCACTACCTAGTCCTCCTTTTGGTGTCTTTATTTCCCCCCTTCACAGCAGCACCTCAAATCACCTTCAGTCACAGGAAAACGTCAAATGAAATAGCCACTACCTAGTCCTACTTTTGGTATCTTTGTTTCCCACCCGCCAGCAGCACCTCCAATCACCTTCAGCCACAGGAAAAGGTCAAATGAAATAGCCACTACCTAGTCCTCCTTTTGGTGTCTTTGTTTGCCCCGCCAGCAGCACCTCCAATCACCTTCAGCCACAGGAAAAAGTCAAATGAAATAGCCACTATCTAGTCCTCCTTTTGGTGTCTTTGTTTCCCCCCGCCAGCAGCACCTCCAATCACCTTCAGTCACAGGAAAACGTCAAATGAAATAGCCACTACCTAGTCCTCCTTTTGGTGTCTGTTTTTCGCCCCTCCAGCAGCACCTCCAATCACCTTCAGCCACAGGAAAAGGTCAAATCAAATAGCCACTACCTAGTCCTCTTTTTGGTGTCTTTTTTTCGCCCCTCCAGCAGCACCTCCAATCACCTTCAGCCACAGGAAAAGGTCAAATCAAATAGCCACTACCTAGTCCTCCTTTTGGTGTTTTTGTTTCCCACTGCCAGCAGCACCTCCAATCACTTTCAGCCACAGGAAAAGGTCAAATCAAATAGCCACTACCTAGTCCACCTTTTGGTGTCTGTTTTTCGCCCCTCCAGCAGCACCTCCAATCACCTTCAGCCACAGGAAATGGTCAAATCAAATAGCCACTACCTAGTCCTCCTTTTGGTGTCTGTTTTTCTCACCTCCAGCAGCACCTCCCATCACCTTCAGCCAAAGGAAAAGGTCAAATCAAATAGCCACTACACAGTTCTCCTTTTTGTGTCTTTGTTTCCCCCCTCCAGCAGCACCTCAAGCCACCTTCAGTCACAGGAAAAGGTCAAATCAAATAGCCACTACCTAGTCCTCCTTTTGGTGTCTTTATTTCCCCCCTTCACAGCAGCACCTCAAATCACCTTCAGTCACAGGAAAACGTCAAATGAAATAGCCACTATCTAGTCCTCCTTTTGGTGTCTCTTTTTCACCCCTCCAGCAGCACCTCCAATCACCTTCAGCCACAGGAAAATGTCAAATCAAATAGCCAATACCTAGTCCTCCTTTTTGTGTCTTTTTTTCCCTTTGACAGCAGCACCTCCAATCACCTTCAGCCAAAGGAAAATGTCAAATGAAACGCCACTACCTAGTCCTCCTTTTGGTGTCTTTATTTCCCTACAACAGTACCTCCAATCACCTTCTGTCACAGGAAAAGATCTTTGTTTCCCACCCGCCAGCAGCACCTCCAATCACCTTCAGTCACAGGAAAACGTCAAATGAAATAGCCACTACCTAGTCCTCCTTTTGGTGTCTGTTTTTCGCCCCTCCAGCAGCACCTCCAATCACCTTCAGTCACAGGAAAACGTCAAATGAAATAGCCACTACCTAGTCCTCCTTTTGGTGTCTATTTTTCGCCCCTCCAGCAGCACCTCCAATCACCTTCAGCCACAGGAAAAGGTCAAATGAAATAGCCACTACCTAGTCCTACTTTTGGTATCTTTGTTTCCCACCCGCCAGCAGCACCTCCAATCACCTTCAGCCACAGGAAAAGGTCAAATCAAATAGCCACTACCTAGTCCTCCTTTTGGTGTCTTTGTTTCCCCCGCCAGCAACACCTCCAATCACCTTCAGTCACAGGAAAACGTCAAATGAAATAGCCACTACCTAGTCCTCCTTTTGGTGTCTGTTTTTCGCCCCTCCAGCAGCACCTCCAATCACCTTCAGCCACAGGAAATGGTCAAATCAAATAGCCAGTACCTAGTCCTCCTTTTGGTGTCTGTTTTTCTCACCTCCAGCAGCACCTCCCATCAACTTCAGCCAAAGGAAAAGGTCAAATCAAATAGCCACTACCTAGTCCTCCTTTTGGTATCTTTGTTTCCCACCCGCCAGCAGCACCTCCAATCACCTTCAGCCACAGGAAAAGGTCAAATCAAATAGCCACTACCTAGTCCTCCTTTTGGTGTTTTTCCCCCCTCCAGCAGCACCTCCAATCACCTTCAGGCACAGGAAAATGTCAAATGAAATAGCCACTAACTAGTCCTCCTTTTGGTGTCTTTGTTTCCCCCCTACACCAGCACCTCAAATCACCTTCAGCCACAGGAAAAGGTCAAATCAAATAGCCACTACCTAGTCCTCCTTTTGGTGTCTGTTTTTCGCCCCTCCAGCAGCACCTCCAATCACCCTCAGCCACAGGAAATGGTCAAATCAAATAGCCAGTACCTAGTCCTCCTTTTGGTGTCTGTTTTTCTCACCTCCAGCAGCACCTCCCATCAACTTCAGCCAAAGGAAAAGGTCAAATCAAATAGCCACTACCTAGTCCTCCTTTTGGTGTCTATTTTTCGCCCCTCCAGCAGCACCTCCAATCACCTTCAGCCACAGGAAAAGGTCAAATGAAATAGCCACTACCTAGTCCTACTTTTGGTATCTTTGTTTCCCACCCGCCAGCAGCACCTCCAATCACCTTCAGCCACAGCAAAATGTCAAATGAAATAGCCACTATCTAGTCCTCCTTTTGGTGTCTGTTTTTCTCCCCTCCAGCAGCACCTCCAATCACCTTCAGCCACAGGAAAAGGTCAAATCAAATAGCCACTACCTAGTCCTCCTTTTGGTGTCTTTGTTTCCCCCGCCAGCAACACCTCCAATCACCTTCAGTCACAGGAAAACGTCAAATGAAATAGCCACTACCTAGTCCTCCTTTTGGTGTCTGTTTTTCGCCCCTCCAGCAGCACCTCCAATCACCTTCAGCCACAGGAAATGGTCAAATCAAATAGCCAGTACCTAGTCCTCCTTTTGGTGTCTGTTTTTCTCACCTCCAGCAGCACCTCCCATCAACTTCAGCCAAAGGAAAAGGTCAAATCAAATAGCCACTACCTAGTCCTCCTTTTGGTGTCTATTTTTCGCCCCTCCAGCAGCACCTCCAATCACCTTCAGCCACAGGAAAAGGTCAAATGAAATAGCCACTACCTAGTCCTACTTTTGGTATCTTTGTTTCCCACCCGCCAGCAGCACCTCCAATCACCTTCAGCCACAGCAAAATGTCAAATGAAATAGCCACTATCTAGTCCTCCTTTTGGTGTCTGTTTTTCTCCCCTCCAGCAGCACCTCCAATCACCTTCAGCCACAGGAAAAGGTCAAATCAAATAGCCACTACCTAGTCCTCCTTTTGGTGTCTTTGTTTCCCCCGCCAGCAACACCTCCAATCACCTTCAGTCACAGGAAAACGTCAAATGAAATAGCCACTACCTAGTCCTCCTTTTGGTGTCTGTTTTTCGCCCCTCCAGCAGCACCTCCAATCACCTTCAGCCACAGGAAAAGGTCAAATGAAATAGCCACTACCTAGTCCTCCTTTTGGTGTTTTTCCCCCCTCCAGCAGCACCTCCAATCACCTTCAGGCACAGGAAACTGTCAAATGAAATAGCCACTAACTAGTCCTCCTTTTGGTGTCTTTGTTTCCCCCCTACACCAGCACCTCAAATCACCTTCAGCCACAGGAAAAGGTCAAATCAAATAGCCACTACCTAGTCCTCCTTTTGGTGTCTGTTTTTCGCCCCTCCAGCAGCACCTCCAATCACCTTCAGCCACAGGAAATGGTCAAATCAAATAGCCAGTACCTAGTCCTCCTTTTGGTGTCTGTTTTTCTCACCTCCAGCAGCACCTCCCATCAACTTCAGCCAAAGGAAAAGGTCAAATCAAATAGCCACTACCTAGTTCTCCTTTTGGTGTCTTTGTTTCCCCCCTCCAGCAGCACCTCCAGCCACCTTCAGCCACAGGAAAAGTTCAAATCAAATAGCCACCAACTAGTCCTCCTTTTTGTGTCTTTTTTTCCCCTTGACAGCAGCGCCTCCAATCACCTTCAGCCAAAGGAAAATATCAAATGAAACAGCCACTACCTAGTCCTCCTTTTGGTGTCTTTATTTCCCTGTTTTTCTCCCCGCCAGCAGCACCTCCAATCACCTTCAGCCACAGGAAATGGTCAAATCAAATAGCCACTACCTAGTCCTCCTTTTGGTGTCTGTTTTTCTCCCCTCCAGCAGCACCTCCAATCAACTTCAGCCACAGGAAAAGGTCAAATCAAATAGCCACTACCTAGTCCTCCTTTTGGTGTCTTTATTTCCCCCCTTCACAGCAGCACCTCAAATCACCTTCAGTCACAGGAAAACGTCAAATGAAATAGCCACTATCTAGTCCTCCTTTTGGTCTCTGTTTTTCGCCCCTCCAGCAGCACCTCCAATCACCTTCAGCCACAGGAAAATGTCAAATCAAATAGCCACTACCTAGTCCTCCTTTTTGTGTCTTTTTTTCCCCTTGACAGCAGCACCTCCAATAACCTTCAGCCAAAGGAAAATGTCAAATGAAATGCCACTACCTAGTCCTCCTTTTGGTGTCTTAATTTCCCTACAGCAGTACCTCCAATCACCTTCTGTCACAGGAAAAGATCTTTGTTTCCCACCCGCCAGCAGCACCTCCAATCACCTTCAGTCACAGGAAAACGTCAAATGAAATAGCCACTACCTAGTCCTCCTTTTGGTGTCTGTTTTTCGCCCCTCCAGCAGCACCTCCAATCACCTTCAGCCACAGGATAAGGTCAAATGAAATAGCCACTACCTAGTCCTACTTTTGGTATCTTTGTTTCTCACCCGCCAGCAGCACCTCCAATCACCTTCAGCCACAGGAAAAGGTCAAATTAAATAGCCACTACCTAGTCCTCCTTTTGGTGTCTTTGTTTGCACCGCCAGCAGCACCTCCAATCACCTTCAGCCACAGGAAAAAGTCAAATGAAATAGCCACTATCTAGTCCTCCTTTTGGTGTCTTTGTTTCCCCCCGCCAGCAGCACCTCCAATCACCTCCAGTCACAGGAAAACGTCAAATGAAATAGCCACTACCTAGTCCTCCTTTTGGTGTCTGTTTTTCGCCCCTCCAGCAGCACCTCCAATCACCTTCAGCCACAGGAAAAGGTCAAATCAAATAGCCACTACCTAGTCCTCCTTTTGGTGTCTGTTTTTCGCCCCTCCAGCAGCACCTCCAATCACCTTCAGCCACAGGAAAAGGTCAAATCAAATAGCCACTACCTAGTCCTCCTTATGGTGTTTTTGTTTCCCCTTGCCAGCAGCACCTCCAATCACCTTCAGCCACAGGAAAAGGTCAAATCAAGTAGCCACTACCTAGTCCTCCTATTGGTGTCTTCCCCCCCCCCCCCTACAGCAGCACGTCCAATCACCTTCAGCCACTGGAAAAGGTCAAATGAAACAGCCACTACATAGTCCTCCTTTTTGTGTCTTTGTTTCCCCTTGACAGCAGCACCTCCAATAACCTTCAGCCACAGGAAAATGTCAAATGAAATAGCCACTACCTAGTCCTCCTTTTGGTGTCTTTGTTTCCCCTTGACAGCAGAACCTGCAAACACCTTCAGCCACAGGAAAAGCTCAAATGAAATAGCCACTACCTAGTCCTCCTTTTGGTGTCTTTGTTTCCCCCCTCCAGTAGCACCTCCCATCACCTTCAGCAACAGGAAAAGGTCAAAACAAATAGCCACTACCTAGTCCTCCTTTTTTTTTTTTATATATTGAAAAAGTTTTATTGGTTTTTACAATTTTCCAAAAGGGTAGGGTAAGGGATACAGAAACATTTTGAGAACTTTTGCGTCGGAATCATTGGCCCTTCCAGGGCTTCATAATAAAACATTAAAAAAACATTTTTCAAAAATACTACAAGGTGAAAATAAGTGCATGTTTCCTAAATTCTCAATTCTATGCTGGCAGTCATGTGCAAACATCCAGATATAAAGGTTATACAATGTTAATAAAAAAGCAAAGTTATTTTTTCGATCTAAGTCTCTTGGCAATTGTATCTTCTTTTTCTCCTTCCTGGCCCCCAGCGGGCGGAGCCGTGGCCCCCCCTGCCCCCCCTGAATCTTCCCCCAGTGTTGTAGGAAAAAGGCCAAAACACACAGACAAGCTCTTCAAAGCAGTAAAGATTTTATTGTGCACAGTTTCAGATATGGGCCGTAGCCCAACAAAATGTCTGAACCCCCACATGTTGACAAGGATTGTCCCTTATACCCTCGGTGACGTAGACATTCCCGTTCTCCTACATCTGCCCAAATATGGAGGTGGGGGACTTGAAAACCTACCAGTTGACACAGTTTGCTTAGGTCGACAAGATATATGCATTCAGAGGCTATTTGTGGCTAGCAAGGGGATAAATGGGGAAGTTGCTGGGAAACGATCGTGGGAGCAACCCAGCAAACAGGATGCTGTCTGGGGCAGGACCTTTTTGCAACTTCAGCAGTATATTGAGCAGAGCTTGCAATCTTTACTTCTTGACCAAAGTTTACTTGACCAATGTTTCAGGCCTCTGTATCATCCATTGCTACTTCATTTCCCCCCTGTGTGGCTCCTCTGACTTCCAGAAGAGCCACATATTCATCCTCGTCTCTAGTCTCAGGTTTCAGCTTTTCATATTCCCACATAGCCATCACCTGGGCAGTAGCCTTTCGTTCTGCTAGCATGGATAAGTTATAAATAAGAATAGGGACTATGCAGGGCACGATAATACATCCAGTAGCTATAAGGCTCACCAATGCTACTACTGCTTGCAAGCCAGGGGGCTTTGGAAACCAGGTACCAAACAGTTGCCCAAGATCCAGTCCTCTCCATTTTTGGACAGGAACGTGGACAATCTGTTCTCTGCTCCTTGCACTGTTTTCAATGATGTCCCCTATATCATCGTAGAGTTTGCGCATGCGCGGAATGGAGGTCCGATTCTGAAGGCAGGGCGGGGGCCTGGGGGCTGTTTTGCCCCAGGGGAATGTCGCCAGCCCTCACTGACCATCTCCGAGGGCTGGCCCAGCAAGGCTACATGCCAGTCGTCACACCGGGCCGTTTTGGAGACGGAGGGTGAGCCGAGTGTGTGACGGCGAGGCGAAGAGCGAGGAGAAGGCCCGAATCGGCCTGTTCGGCCTAGCGCGTCCCCGGCTTGCCAGGAAGTAGGAGGAGGCAGGCCTGTGAGGCCGGGACGCTGGAGGCAAGCGAACGGCCGGGCGGAAGGGAGGATTTTCCATCGGGCTGCACGAGTGGATGGGAGATCGTGCAGCCTACATCCGACCCCGACCCGAGTGTTCCCTACCTGATCCGGGGCTGGAGCGGCTGCGAACAACGGCTGCAGATGGAGAAGCTGGAACGGAGAGAGGAGGTGAGAGGAAGGAGAGAGGATGTGAGAGGAGAGATTGGAAGAGAGGAAACGTGTGGAGAAGGGATGGAAAGGAGGAAGGAGGAAGAAGGAAAGAAGGAGAGGAGAGATTGGAAAGAGAAAGGAGAAGGAGAAAGAAGGAATGGAACGGAAATAGAAACGGAAGGAAGGAGTGAAGGAGCGAATGGAAGGAGAGGAGGCCAAGCAGCCAAGCAGCCGGATCGTGGAGTGGTGGAACTTTGGCCGAGGAGGACTGGGAGTGAGTGCATGGGACTGGAGGAGGTAAGCCAAGCCTGCACATGGCAGCATTTACCATCAGGCCGTGCAGTGGACCATCTAGCTGCACGGCACTAAATGCAGACTGAGGCCTGTGTGGCTGAAGAGGGCAGATGGATGGGGCCCTTTAAAGGGGCTGAACTGCGATCTTTCCCATCTGCCGGATTTTCTTTTGGACTATCTTTTGGACTATCTGATTTTACCCCTCCTACCCCTATGGATTTACCTCTATGGACTTACCATCTCCTATTATTTGCACTGTACACTGCCACTTTACACCTGCACTTTATCTGGACTCTTTCTAACTAACTAACTAATTAACTAACTAAACATTAACTTGCAATTACGTTCCCCTGGTTTATGCAGCCTCCATGTTCCCCTAGAAATGTATTCGAGGCGTGACCTCCTTTGCCTGCGAGATTCTGCCCTCTCGCAGGCTTGGCCCCCTAGTTTAACTCGGGCCCACCTCGAAGATGGAGTTATTGCTCCTGAGAGGTGGGCGAAGCGCAAGCTCAGGGGGTTTCTTTGTAATTTTTTAATTCGGATTTTAGGGGGTTCCAGGGTTGGGGTGGGGGAGGGGTCTAAAAAAAGATATAGACAGATGGAGACGGAAGCAACGATCAATAGTAAGGGCCAGGATAGCAGTCGACGGCGGGAAGCGGAAGGCGAAAGGAAGGGGGATACCCGAGTCGTTCCTCAGGAGGGCTTACCAATTCAGAGGGTCGTGGGGAGGGGCAGGACCGAGGGGAGACAATTCTCATCCTCCCGGTTGGTGGCACGCAGCCGTTGGTTACAAACGGTCGGGTGCCACAACCCCCGCAGGCTAGGTGGCCAGGGAATACAGAGCCAGGGTCTGCGGCTGATGTTCTGCAACGCCAGGTCCGTTGTCAACAAAGCCCCCCTCATTAGTGACCTTGTGTCAGAGGGGGAGCCGGACCTGGTAGGAATTGCGGAGACCTGGTTGGGCCACGAGGGAGGTCATCCCCTCGTTGAAATGTGCCCACCAGGCTACCGCGCATTTCATCAGCCGCGGGCCCTAGGCAGGGGTGGCGGGGTAGCGGTCATTATTAAGGAAGGCCTGGAGCCGAGAGAGTCCATTGTGCCTCAGACCCCCGGCTGTGAGTCCCTCTGCATGAAGTGGGGCCTAGGGAGGCAGTTGGGCTTGCTGGTTGTATACCTGGCTCCCCGCTATGTAGCAGCAGCCCTGCCCGAGCTCCTCGAGGTGATCGCTACGGTGGCAGTGGAGACCCCCAGACTTATAGTCATGGGGGACTTTAATCTGCCATCGTTGGGCGAATCATCCGTGGTAGCTCGGGAGTTCATGGCTTCCATGACGGCCATGGACCTGACCCAAGTAATTCAAGGCCCCACCCATGAGGGTGGACATACGCCGGACCTCATCTTTGTCTCGGGCCAATGGAAGAGTGATCTGGGTACAGGGGATATAGTCATCACACCCTTGTCATGGTCAGACCACTCACTTCTCCGACTCGACTTTCCGACCGCTGCTCCCCTCCGCGGGGAGGCGGAACCAGAGTTACCAATCTGGTACCGCCCCAGGCGCTTGATGGACCCGGACGGGTTCCAGACAGCGCTTGGGCCATTTCCTGTATCCCTGACCCGCGCCCCGATGGAGGACCTCACGGCCGCATGGAATAATGCGGCCGTGGGAGCCTTAGATCGGGTCGCGCCCTTGCGGCCTCTCTCGCGGCGGCGAACCACCCTGGCTCCTTGGTTTACTGAGGGGCTGCGGGTGATGAAACGCCGCAAGAGATGCCTAGAGAGAAGGTGGAGGGCTAGCCGCTCTGAATCTGACCGGACACAGGTAAGAGCCCATTTACGGACTTACATTGTGGCGCTGAGGGTGGCCAAACGTCACCATTGTGCTACCCTCATAGCATCCGCAGAAAACCGCCCTGCCGCCCTGTTTAGGGTGACCCGTTCTCTCCTTCATCAGAGGGAGCGGGAAGCCCCGCTACAGGGTAGAGCAGAGGAATTTGTGATTTTTCTGCAGGAGAAAACCGCCCAGATACAGAGTGAGCTAGCCCCCATTCATGGCCCAGTGGGATGCCACGAGAGAGATCTTGTTTGGGAGGAGTTTGACCCCGTTACTTCCGCGGATATGGACAGGCTACGTGGGCGACTGCGAGCCACCACATGTTCATTGGACCCGTGCCCCTCCTGGCTTGTACTGGCATCCTGGGAGGTGACACGAGGCTGGCTCCAAGAGGTTATCAACGCATCCTTGAGTGAGGGTTCCTTGCCTGCCTCCCTAAAAGAGGCTATGGTGAGGCCCCTCCTCAAGAAGCCCTCTTTGGACCCAGCTCTTTTGAACAACTACCGTCCAGTCTCCAACCTTCCCTTCTTGGCGAAGGTTGTTGAGAGTGTGGTGGCACAACAGTTTCCCCGTCACCTGGAGGAAGTTGACTATCTAGATCCGCGCCAGTCCGGCTTTCGGCCCGGGCATAGCACCGAGACGGCATTGGTCGCGTTGGTAGATGATCTCTGGAGGGCCAGAGATGGGGGATGTTCCTCCATCCTGGTCCTATTAGACCTCTCGGCGGCTTTCGATACCATCGACCATGGTATCCTATTGCATCGGCTGGGGGGGTTGGGGGTGGGAGGCACCGTTTTGCGGTGGTTCTCCTCCTACCTCTCTGGCCGATCGCAATTTGTGCGGGCAGGAGAGCAGAGGTCGACCCCGAGACCCCTCACATGTGGGGTGCCTCAGGGGTCGGTCCTCTCGCCTCTCCTGTTTAATGCATACATGAAGCCGCTGGGTGAGATCATCCGTGGTTTTGGTGTAGAGTACCATCTGTACGCTGATGACACCCAGCTGTACATATCTACCCCAGACCACCCCAACGATGCCGTAGCGGTGATGTGCCAGTGCCTGGAAGCCGTGCGGATCTGGATGGGAAGTAACGGACTTAGGCTCAACCCGACCAAGACCGAGTGGCTGTGGTTTCCGGCTGCCCGATTCAACCAGCTTTCTCCAACGCTGGCCATAGGGGGCGAACATCTTGCCCCTGTGGATGGGGCGCGCAATTTGGGTGTCCTCCTGGATACCCGGCTGTCTATGGAAGAGCAAGTGACAGCCGTGGCCAGGAGGGCGTTTTACCAGGTTCGCCTGGTTCGCCAATTGCGCCCCCTATTGGATCGGGACGCCCTTCGCACAGTCACCCATGCCCTCGTGACATCCCGACTGGACTATTGCAACTCTCTCTACATGGGGCTCCCCTTGAGGTGCACCCGGAGGCTTCAGTTAGTTCAGAATGCGGCCGCGCGAGCAATTATGGGCACCTCCAGGTTTGCCCATGTAACACCGCTCCTGCGCGAGCTGCACTGGCTACCTGTCGTCTTCCGGGTGCGCTTCAAGGTGTTAGTTATCATCTTCAAAGCGCTCCATGGCTCGGGACCTAGCTATCTGCGAGATCGGATCCTGCCCCACACATCCTCACGACCGATTCGCTCCCACAGAGAGGGGCTTCTCCGGGTGCCGTCCACTAGACTTTGTCAGCGGGCGACGCCCAGGGGAAGGGCGCTCTCTGTGGCGGGCCCGGCCCTCTGGAACGACCTTCCCCCTGATATTAGAACGACCACCGACCTCCGCTCCTTCCGGGTAAAATTGAAGACCCATCTCTTTCGACTGGCCGGCCTTGAATAGTTCTCTCTGTCTTTTAATTACAAATTTTAATGGGTTTTAATTATATATTTTTAGCATAGGTAGATTTATTTAATTTTATTTTAAGTAATGTTTGTATTTTGTATATTGTTTTTAATTATGCCTGTGCACCGCCCCGGGTCCCTGTGGGGAGAGGGTGCGGTTAATAAATCTTAATTTGAATTTGAATTTGAATCGTACTCAAGGCGACTATTTAAGCACACACTCCCCCTTCTGTCACTAAGAGGTAGTCGAGGGCCAAGCGGTTTTGATAGATTGATTCTCGGCATTTTTCGTTCTGTTTAGCTATAACTTTCAGGGATTGAGCTGTTTCGTTGGCAATAAGCTCAACTGCAGCTTGAAGTCTTATGATTCTATTGAGCATGTAAACTGGGGTTTGATATCCATAGCTTCCATCTTGAGCCCATGTAGCGGGATCATAGTGAAGAATGATTTGTTCAGGGGGCCAGTCCTCATCCTTCCAGTCTCCTATTTTAAAGGAGGCCTTTAGGTGCCTGCCACTCCATTGGTCTGCATCCACTACCCGAGGTTGTTCGAGGGGCAACATGGGAAAGGAGGGATTGATAACTCCTAAGTTACATGCCCCTCTCCAACCCACAGGAACATGCTACATGCTATATGCCATGGTACCACAAATCCAATGTACCCCTGATGGGCCGTTGGTGATGTTTCTAAGAGAGAACTTTGCCCAGAGGTTTACAGTTCCTGCACTGACAGCTGACATAATCTGGGTTTCGGCTATTATTGGCCCACTGCTAGACCCCTGACCTCGGGCGATTACCATGTTTGGGCTGGGTTAATTCGAGGATCATAACAGTCGGTCTTTGAGTCACAAATGGAATACCAGGTTCCCTTATAGCAGCAGGGTGTGTGTGTTCCTTGGCAGTGATAATGAGTGTGATATACCAAAGTAGTGGTGATCTCTCTTTCTTTTAGGACAGTTGAGACAAACAGTTATCTGGGCACATGGTGGTGTGGGGGGGTTTATCCATGGGGGGTTTAGGAACAGCTTGAATATTGGGAGATTCGAGATAACAGGGCACCCCCTCAGTGTCATTACACCTGAGGTAGGTACGCTCTGGGGTTCCAAATACACAAGAGAGCAAGTCAAACTGTAGGCAGGACCAAACTGTAGTCTTTACTTCACTACGTTAATACCCCCAACTGGTGTTATGCATTGTTGGTATTGGTTTTCCTCCCCATGTTTACCTGGTGTGGTTGTATCTCGAGTTTTACTATTGATGCTGAGCCGCTTACGTGAGGTTTGTTCATGAGGCAGGTCCCTTTCCACCCAGTTTTCAACTGGGAGACAGTTGTAATTCTTCTTCAGCCCCATACTGGTGGGTCTCCGCAATCCAAAAGGATGGGGGGAGTTCCCTCCTTATAGGGAACTTTGGTGCACATGCCTATTCTTAACACATACCCCACATAGCGGCAAACCATAGGATTAGGAGGTTGTCAAACCTGGCACCCTATTGAAGTCCCTAGGGAACAAACAGGAACAAACAGGGGTGCGGCAACACTTTTCCCCAGCACTCTGGTGTAAACACCAAGGGGGAATGCCCCACACACCCCTCAGACCCATGGCATAGGAACGGGTGATTGGTGGCCTGTCCTGTGGCCTGCTCCACTGGCCCAGATTTCTAATACATATATCACTTCCCACTGCACTACCAACTAGCACTAGTAAAAATACCACATTCTCCATGCTTCTTCACCCGTGCGTGGAAAGTCAGCTTCCGGTGTGACTCAGCAAGGGTTCTTCACTGCTGTGCGTTGAGAAATCTATTGCCGGTAAGATTTCAGCAGAGCAGCCTGCAAGTGAGAGAGGGCAAACAGGAAATGTTAAAGCTATAGCAAAGCATAGATCATATAAGGAGTAAATACAAGGAATATAAAGCATAAAGGGAATACAGGTGTTTCTTTCGCCTTAAGTGCAGCTTTAGGGGTGTGGTGGGATGAGGGGTGACCTGCCATGCAGTCTCTGAGGCTGCTTTGATTCGAGTCCGGTGTAACCATGACTTTGACTCAGCAACTTTGACTCAGCCAACGGTGAAACCATGATGACTCGAAAAGGCCCCTTCCATCTGCCCTCCAAGGGCTCCTTTTTCCAATGTTTCACCCACACCATATCCCCCGGCTTAAACCGATGATATTTAGTAATCAATTTTGGTGGTGTTTGTACTATCACATAGGACTGCAATTTGTCGACCCGTTGATTTAAGGCCTGTACCATTTCTATATTCCACACACTTCCTTTATGACTTAGATCGGGCCATTCGGCTAAATTCCCTCTCAATAATGTGAGTGGTCTGCCAAACATCAATTCATATGGTGACAAGTTGTGTATTCTTCTTGGAGCTGTTCGCACTGCATACAGGGTAAGGGGGAGAGCGTCCGGCCATTTCAAGTGGCTTTCAGCACAAAGTTTGGTTATTTTCTCTTTCAATGTTTTGTTTAGTCTTTCACAAACACCTCCCCCTTGGGGGTGGAAAGAAACCTCCATTTAATTCCCACTGCTTTAGCTAAAGCTTGATTTACATTGTGCACAAACTCTGGTCCATTATCTGAGGAGATATAGCCTGGTGTTCCATATCTGGGGATTATCTCCTTTAACAACAAGCGGGCTACTTCTCTGGCTTGTTTTGACTTAGTTGAAAACGTTTCCAGCCACCCAGTATACATATCTGCCATTACTACCATTGCCTTATATAAGCTACATCTAGGCATATCAGTAAAGTCAATCATCAAATAGTCCATGGGGTAAATACGATCGGGGGATCGCTCCCAGTGGCAAGAGGCGCCCCTGTCGGGGATTCACTTTTGCACACGTTGCACATCTGGCTACCACCCCCGCCACAAGTCCCGCTAGTCTGTTGATGAACTAATCCCTTCCTAATGCGGTTTCCAATGCGGTTTTTCCCATATGCATGGTTTCGTGGGATAGTTGGACTAAAGTGTACGCCACGGAGGCCGGCACCACCACTCTATTGTCTGGCAACACATACCACCCATTTTCAAGTCTGGCATGTAGGTCAGTAACAGCTTTCTCACATTCCTGATGAGTATAGGTAGGAGTGATAGCCGGTGGAATTACTCCCATATCCATAGCCACCTGGATGAAAAGGTTGGAGTTAGGCTTCTGACGTACAGCTGCTTCCCTGGCCTCTAGGTTTGCCCTTCTATTTCCTTGGGCTACTTTGTCTTCTCCCCTCTGTTGGCCCTTACAATGCATCACTGCTACTTTGGTCGGTAATTGTACTGCTTCGATTAACCGGTTGATCAAATGTCCATGTTGTATATGTTTACCAGCTGAATCCCTAAACCCCCTCTCTTTGTACACAGCCCCATGGGCATGCGAAGTCAGAAAAGCGTACTTGCTGTCTGTCCAAACATTCAGGGATTCCCCTTTAGCTATTTCCAATGCCCGAATGAGCGCCCACAACTCTGCCACTTGAGCACTATGCCCCCCTCCCAGCGGTCCACTTTCTATGATCCCATCATCATCCACTATAGCATATCCCGCCATTCTCCTTCGCTCAATCATGTAACTGGAACCATCTGTATACCAATTGTATACTGTCTTTAGAAGAGGAATATCTAATAAATCAGGGCGGGTAGAATACACAGCTTCCAATACTTGCAAACAGTCATGCTCAGTCTCTACCTCAGTTGGCAACAAGGTGGCAGGATTTAACCTGGTGGACACTTCCAATCGCACCTGAGGATTTTCAACCATCATAGCCTGGTATTTAGTCAGCCTTTGGTTGCTAATCCACAGGTGGCCCTTATTATCCAATACTGATTGAACTGTATGGGGGTGTGTGGACTGTTATGGGGCTAGAGAATGTGAGCTTTTGACAATCTTGTTATCAATTCGGCAATTGCAGCCAGTATTTTTGAACAATGAGGCTACCCCTTGGCCACCCCATCCAGTTGCCACTGTCCGAGCTTCTGTGTTAATACTCCCAGAGCAGTGTTTTTGTTCGTGTCCACATACAGGTTAAAAGGTTTCTCCAAGTTAGGCAGAGCCAAAGCAGGAGCTGATGTCAAAGCACGCTTAATTTCTTTAAAGGAATTTCTTTGTTCCTCTCCCCAACAGAAGGGGTCAGCATTAGCCCCCTTGGTAGCGGCATAAAGCGGAGCAGCCGTTAATGCAAAGTTTGGAATCCATATTCTACAGAACCCTGCCAAGCCCAAAACTCCTCTCAATTGCCTCCTATTTCGCGGCTCTGACAACGCTAGAACTGCCTGCTTACGTTCATGCCCCAACGACCTCTTTCTTTACTCAATATCATACCCTAGATACCACACTCTTTGTCTTACACTCTATATCCATATTCCATCAACAATATCAAGAAAGCTTTAGTACTATCCCAACACACTTCCTCCGATTGTCCTGTCCCCGAAACATCTTCCACATCTCCTCTCTGGAGAGGCACTGCTAACCCTTCACTGAAGCAGTACCAAAAGAGTAGGTGACTTTTTAAATCCTTGAGGCAGACGGGTCCATGTGAACTGCATTTCTGTCCCTGTTGAGGGATTTTCCCATGCAAATGCAAAAAAGCCATTGAATTACTGGATGTATGGAGATGGTGAACAAACATCCTTCAAATCAGTTACAGACAACCACTTTGCATAGGGGGCAGAAGACCTATGAACAGGTGAAGCTGTGAGCTTCATTCCCACAATCACAGAGGGGTGATGTGATGCAATATACAGAAATTCATGTTGAACCTCTGGCCCTTTAAAAACACAAGTTACAGGTTTCAATATCTGTCGCCCACAAATCTGTCCAGACACCCCCTGGACCTGTATCCCATGCAGTCCAGGGGCAGCAATTCACCACCTGAATTGCACCATGTCAATAGCAACTGCTATTCACCACCGATCATCCAGCCCCTGTATCCACCAAAAAGGTAGTCTGCTGGCCCCCACATCCATAGTAACCAATGGCTCGGGTGGGGCCTCTTCCAAGCCCAGCCCCCTTCAATCCATCCATCAAATATCTACCATACCAACCTCTTCCACCTTTCCTAGCCACTCTCACATGCCACATCCTCTCATACCTCTACCAGGGAAGCGGGTTGGGGTCCCAGCTTCCCTACTGAACCCCTGCCAGCCACCAAATCCCCTACCCTAAACTGCCCTCTTCGGACACTCTCTTCGCCACTGACCTTCTCCCTTACAATACACACACTGGTTGCATCTGCAATGCCTCTGCCAACAACTTTGTTTTCTTATTCATCCACATGTCCTTTTTTTCTTCCCACCTATCCCTATCCACATACACTTTCCTTGCCACTTCCAACAACTTACTTGTATTCGTTCCCAATGCTCCTTCCCACCTCTGTAGCTTTCTCCAACTACACCCATAACTCTATAAACCTACAAACCTTTTTTTATTTATTTATTGAAAAAGTTTTATTCACACAGATTTTCCCCCTTTTTACCCCCCCCGACATGTAATATAAATCACATACAAATACTATACCCCCCCTCACCCCGTCTTAAAATAAGTTTCTCATTCAGATATTATACCCCCTCGCCTCCCAGCAGACACAATATAAGTTTCTCTTAGTATATTAATATCCCATTAACACCATCTTCTAAGTTAATTAAAGATATAAAAAACATAATATAAATTTCTCTAAAAAAAAAAAAAAGCATACCCCATTATTCCCCTCTCTAGATTAATCATATATATATATTACCCCGCCCTCCACCCTAACCCTCCCCCACCTCCCATTCAAACCCACCCTCCTGACTTCCGCTATACACCACTCTAATAATTCCAAGCATCCCAAATATTATTTACTCTATTCACCTATCAATCAAAGCATTCTTACCTAAAAGCTACATAGTACTTCCTAATCTGATATTTATTCTGTATATAATCAATCCATTAGAAACCTTATAACAAACTCAACATAAACACCCCCTTTTAGTTGAACATTAAAATACATAGAAAATAATTCTTAAGATCTAAATACCATGTCATATAACCTAACATTATAAAACTTAAACCATATATCCTAGCTTAAGTTTACATCCTTCCTAATTCAAAAGGTTTACTATTTTTCCCCTCTCCATTTGCTTATTTGCCCACTTAACAACACAAAAAAATGTAAAGATTACTCTAATATTTGAAAAAAGCAAAGTTACTTCTCTCTTCACAAAGGAAACCGAAATGGTATAGGAAAATTTCAGATCCTATAACAGGAAGGATACAGTAAATTGCAAGAAAATTTCAAAGTTCGACCCAAGTTTTTTCCCAGAACACTAACATAATATTAATCCTTTCCGCGTCAATGTTCATAAGTCCAACTCTTCAGGTTTCCTTCCATTCCATCCATAGCTGTTTGTAATACCAGTTTAAGCAGCTGCCCCCATAAATAACAAAAAAAACAACCCTTTACATAGGTAACCCCCGAGTGACTTTTCATCAGGATTATAAAGTTCCAAGATCGTGATAGGGTAACAACCAGATCCACTGCAAATGCTCCGGTTCCAGTTTTCAACCCTGAAAAAGTTTCCACATCCAAGAGAACCAGCATTGCAGAGATCTGTATATTTTTATCTAGATTGATTAATTGCTTCGTCCTTTAATCCTTTTGTCTTTCTTAACTCGCCAAGATTGAGACCTCCTCTGCTTCTGCGGTTTCTGAATTTGTCTGGTGCTAGACCTGGCTTCACATTGCTCATCTGATTTACGTATTGGCATTCCAACAGATCCCCCTATAGCAGTCTTCGACATTTCCTCCAGAGTAGGGCTTAAAAAAAGCCCAGGGGAATCCAACTGAGTATGTTCTTCCATCTCTTTTCCAAATTGTTTCTGCTCCATCTCAATATCTTGCTCTGAACCATCCAGATCTACTAGTGTTGGTATAGATATACGTGGGGGCGTTGCACTTTTCTTCAGTATTTCATAATAAAAATCTCTTGCCTTGTCTATAGTATTCAAACAATACCGCACCCCTTCATATCTGAATATAACACCCATTGGAGCATCCCACCTGTACTGTATCCCTCTTTTCTTCAGCTCCTCCACCAAAAAACCAAAATCCCTTCTGAGCTTCAGGATAGTTGATGGAAGTTCCTTAAAGACACCAATCCGTTTTCCAGCTATGTGGAGAGAGGAGTGAAAAGACTTCTGCAGAATATCATTTCTAAGGTTTCTCTCAGTAAAATATATCACAACATCTCTCGGTAGTTGCCTTTGTAATGCTATACGTGAATTTGCTCTGTAAATTTTATCAATCTTAGCATAAATTTCACCAGGATCCATTTTTACTAATATAGCCAAAGCATCGGCAGAAACTTTTCTTAAGTCTTCTCTAGGATTTTCTGATAATCCCCTCAGTCTAATGGCGTTTTCCATTAACAAAAATTGTAACATAATAACCTCTTTGTCCAATTTGTGCATATTCCCCTCCATTTCCACCAATTTCAAATCCGTTTCCTTTGCTTTGACTTCCACCTCTGAAGACAACTTTTCGATTTTCCCATCAATTTTAATGATAACTTCAGACAGACTCTTGGCCATTGCAAGCATTTTTTTTCCCAATTGTTCATATTTCTCCTGGATCATTCTTTTGAGGTCTCTGCTTTCATTAACTATAAAGTTCATCAAATCTTTAAAGTCCTGGGGAGTTACTACACGAGTTTGTTCCATTGCCTTGCTTTTAAGCTTTCCAAGTTTTCAGGAAGAGAAAAAAAAAACCTCTTCAAAATATCAAAATAAGTCAGTAATAAGTAATACGTTTAGCTTAACGCTCAATAAATCAGATAGTGCATTTGGCTTTATAGCTTGCTCCCCCTTTCCGCCTACAGCTGTCCGCTATCAGCCAGGGGTTAAGCAGAGACCAAAATCCACAAATCAATTAGACAAGGCAACTAAGTTTCGTTTCATTCATCTGGTAGTTAACGCCATCTTGAATCCTTTGTTCTAAGAGATATACCACAAACTTTAATTACTTGCGTTTTAGTTTCCTTTGAAGTACGAAGGCTTGAAATATAGTCTTTCTTGATGGATTGCCTGGAGCATATTTTAAAGAGTTGATTACGGTCGTCTAGCTTCACTAATTTCTTAGCGAAGGAATTCAGCAGCCTGGAACTAAAGCGCTGAAAAGGGGGGGCTCTTCTTGCCAGCTCCCCAGAGGCTGTAATACCTTCTGGAGAGTTACACAAGAGGCTCAACCCGACAGCGTGAGTTCACCCATAAATTCCTAAGGATTTATGAGTATCCGAGACATTTACGATCTTATAAAAACGCCTCTAACAGGCCGCTGGATTGACAAGCTCGTAAAAGCCTGTCTGCGACAGCCGAAGCTCAACCCGGAAACCTACAAACCTTTTATTTAACATCCTCACATTATCAATATGCCGAGGATCTACCCCATAGCCTCAATCAGCCTTTGCACAACCTTCATCAGCTCTCTGAATCACCAAAGACATAGTCGCCGAAGGGTTTTCCTGCCCTTCTGAGAGCTCCCACTGTCAAGTTTTGATATTCTTTGAGGAGGGGCATGTGTGCCCCCGTCTAGGTTTCCAAATCGAGTCCCTTTCAGCTCTCTCCTCTGGAGTGAACAATGTTTTCAACAACCTCTGCACATTCATTTCATTTCATTTCCTTTATTCAACTTATAACCGCTCCCTCTCCCCGAAGGGACTATATTAACTTCACATCCTGTTACCAGGCACATATGGAAACATAGCCATGAATCCTGTCTGACCCTGGTGAGTAATTACCTGCTGATCCATTTGTCGCAAGGGGCTCCCAAGCAGCGGCCAAACGGGTCCATAAGCCCACAGCCTCCTTGCCCCCCACAGCACCAAGTCCTTCCCCCTCCTCCTCCTCATGTCCATCCGAATGAGCAGCTTCAACGCCTCCCTTTTCCTCGGACTCCCAGCAATCCCAGCTGGGCCAGCCACTCCATCTTCACCCCCCTGTCCTTAAGGCGGTGAAGAGGGTGGCTGCATTGGGGATGGATGCGGAACATATGGGGGGGGTCATAAAACCTCTTCAGCTTCTTTTCTCTCAACCCCCCTCGCCGTCCCCTGCTTCCTCTATTTCTGTCTAAGAGCCTCAGCGAGGAAAAATGTGTTTCCTTTTGAGGTTCCTTTTTCTCCGGTGCCTTTCCTGGCCCCCCCCCTCTTGTCTTCTGTAACTTTTGCACTTATTTTTCTCCAACCTCAGGATCTAATTCGGTCTTTTCATCCTGTTTCTGTTGAATTTGACAGGACAAAAAGGACATGCATCCCATCTGGATGTTCTCTATAATTAGGAGTTTGATTTGTCCAATTATATTTATTTTATTTTATTTTTTATTTTATTAAATTTATACCCCGCCCTTCTCCTTGTTAGGACCCAGTGAGGATGGAGCATACATTCACGTTTTAAGCTGCTCCTCCTCAGCCCCTGGCATTCACGCTGCGCACTTCTCCTGCCCTGTGGTCTTGCCACACCCAATCTAATCATGTCTGCCCGACATTGCAACAAACCATCAGTTTTCTCATTTACAGCCAGCTCCTGAATGGTTACCGATTTGGATGTTTCATCCTGGCTGCTATCTCTTTCCAGAGATCATCTATAAGCTCTTTATCAAACACCCCTTGAGGAGACCATGTTCTCTCCTTATTACTCTTCAGATATGGGGTGTTACATTTAGTTCAACAGTAATGTTCAGCAAACCCCTATAACATGCACTCCAGCAGTGTGCTGGCAATGCTCTGGTTCCGTCCCATTCTAGCACAAGTCACTGACCTGCCGTCCCGGACTTTCAACGGTCACGGACAGGAAATGCAGCAACTGAACCTCCCACACAGCCTAACGGGGCTACTTTAGGGATGACGCCCCGAGCCCAGGAGGGTGATCGGTCCCCCTCTTCCACCACCAAATGTGGCAGGTAACAACTCTTAACAGATACTCGCCTGAGGCGTCTTCTCTGTCGTCCTGGCCAGGAGATGGTTCAGACAGCCTTTCCTACGATGAAGGGTTCTTGGACTAGCTGTCAGCACCGTCGGTCTCGTGGAGAGGTCGCTGCTGTCTCCCGGAGGTCAAGCCCCCGTGGCGCCTGGAGAATGTTCAGGACCGGCCTCTCAACAGAGCCGAGGGGTGAAGCTGCCCTCAGCGAAACATCGCCTCATCTGTATTCCCGGCCAATGCACCATTTGTTGTAGGAAAAAGGCCAAAACACACAGACAAGCTCTTCAAAGCAGTAAAGATTTTATTGTGCACAGTTTCAGATATGGGCCGTAGCCCAACAAAATGTCTGAACCCCCACATGTTGACAAGGATTGTCCCTTATACCCTCGGTGACGTAGACATTCCCGTTCTCCTACATCTGCCCAAATATGGAGGTGGGGGACTTGAAAACCTACCAGTTGACACAGTTTGCTTAGGTCGACAAGATATATGCATTCAGAGGCTATTTGTGGCTAGCAAGGGGATAAATGGGGAAGTTGCTGGGAAACGATCGTGGGAGCAACCCAGCAAACAGGATGCTGTCTGGGGCAGGACCTTTTTGCAACTTCAGCAGTATATTGAGCAGAGCTTGCAATCTTTACTTCTTGACCAAAGTTTACTTGACCAATGTTTCAGGCCTCTGTATCATCCATTGCTACTTCACCAGGACAGAGGAATGTTTTTTAAGAAAGGCTTCCGCCTCAACAACTGTTTTAATCCTAACTCTCCCTCCTTCCCAGAACACCAACATCCCTTCCGGCATCGCCCACTTAAACCAAGTCCCGTGGTCAAACAATTTTTTGGATAAGAAGGAATACCTCCTTCTCATCTCTCTAATCTTTTTTGGGATCTGCTTCAAGATGGCGACTTCCTTTTGTTGGTAAATTAGCGCCCCCCCCTCTCTGCGCTTTCAAAATTCCCTCTCTGGTTGACCTTCTAACAAATTTAATATGTATCTCTCTGGGTACTTCATTTATCCTGGCATATGTCGAGTTTATTCTGTAGACTAGGTCAATGTCCCCCCTGATCTCATCTTTAGGTTTATGTAAATAGTCTGCTAAAATTGTACTCATGAGTTCAGGAAGACATTCACCAGGTTCTTCAGAAATGTTCTGAAATCTTAAAAAATATGACATCCTTTCAAAATCCATCCTAGACATATGCCCAGTCAGTTCTCCAACCTCACTGTTAACATTTTTAAGCTCTCCCTTTGCCCCAGCCAGCCCCCCCTTCCAGCTCCTCAGTCTTCTGTGTGTTCTCCAGCACTTGTTTCCGTGTTTCCAAAAGATCCTTCTTGAAGCTGCTATTATCTTCTCTCAAAGCTTTAATTTCCTGCACCAAAACTTGTAACACTGATTCCATTGATGTCATTCTTTGTTCCAAACCTGCCAATTCTGATTTTGATGCCATGGTAAGCTGTTAAAGTCAGTGCCACTAAGATGGCGTTTTTTGGGTGGGGCCGTTGAAGCAGGTCAGGAGAAAACAGTTCAAATCAGGGTTGTAAAAAGTTCAAGACCCAGAAGAGAAACACTTTTCACAGTCAATAATTATAGCAGAGAAGGCACTCCGGGGAAGGAATCAATTAATCCAGAAATTTCTTCATTAATAGAGAGAGGGAGTCCAAATCACAAAGAGATGTTGGTAATTTTCCACAAGTAAAAATAGTCATTCAGGAACAAAGGGCAGCCATCTTCCACCGCCCAGTCTGAGAGCCAGAAGGAGAAAGTAGCAAAGGGAAAATTGTTTCAAGCCAGCCGGACTTACATACATTGTAAAGAAACAAGCCGCAAAACACTTTCACTTGCTTCAAGGCAATCCGGATGCGAAATGTCCGCTTCCTCACAACGAGGAGCCATTTCTAAGCGCTGCTTTAAATCCGAGGGGGGGTTTAACAAACAAACACCCCCCTCCACGTTCTTTCAGTCCAGGCTGCCAGCACAAATAAGTTTAAAATCACTCACTCTTCACCTCGCCGCCAAAGCCCCGGAAAGCCTTCCGACCCGAACACTCAGCTCTCTCCAAATTCATCGTGCGTTGCCGCCCTCCATTGGCGAAGGGAAAACCCCCCACAGCATGTCTCCTTCCATCTAGACTGAGGACAAGGACCGTTCCCCAGCTGCCGCCAGGAAGAACCAGTCGCCAGGAAGAACCAGTCCAGGCGAGCCAGTCCTACGGAGGGACCCCCAAAAAAAGGGGTACCCCGCCCCGTTTGGGGAAGAAAAAAGAACAAAACAGCGGACGAACCCCAAGATTCGTACGTCGCCGCCGGGAACTTTGTTTCCCACCCGCCAGCAGCACCTCCAATCACCTTCAGCCAAAGGAAAATGTCAAATGAAACGTCACTACCTAGTCCTCCTTTTGGTATCTTTCTTTCCCACCCGCCAGCAGCACCTCCAATCACCTTCTATCACAGGAAAAGGTCAAATTAAAGAGCCACTATCTAGTCCTCCTTTTGGTGTCTTTGTTTCCCCCCTCCAGCAGCACCTCCAATCACCTTCAGCCACCGGAATATGTCAGATGAAATAGCCACTACCTAGTCCTCCTTTTGGTGTCTTTGTTTCCCCGCGCCAGCAGCACCTCCAATCATCTTCACTCACAGGAAAACCTCAAATTGAATAGCCACTACCTAGTCCTCCTTTTGGTGTCTGTTTTTCGCCCCTCCAGCAGCACCTCCAATCACCTTCAGCCACAGGAAATGGTCAAATCAAATAGCCACTGCCTAGTCCTCCTTTTGGTGTTTTTGTTTCCCCCTGCCAGCAGCACCTCCAATCACTTTCAGCCACAGGAAAAGGTCAAATCAAATAGCCACTACCTAGTTCTCCTATTGGTGTCTTTATTTCCCCCCTACAGCAGCACGTCCAATCACCTTCAGCCACTGGAAGAGGTCAAATGAAATAGCCACTACCTAGTCCTCCTTTTGGTGTCTGTTTTTCTCACCTCCAGCAGCACCTCCAGCCACCTTCAGCCACAGGAAAAGGTCAAATCAAATAGCCACCAACTAGTCCTCCTTTTTGTGTCTTTTTCCCCCTTGACAGCAGCACCTCCAATCACCTTCAGCCAAAGGAAAATATCAAATGAAACAGCCACTACCTAGTCCTCCTTTTGGTGTCTTTATTTCCCTGTTTTTCTCCCCGCCAGCAGCACCTCCAATCACCTTCAGCCACAGGAAATGGTCAAATCAAATAGCCACTACCTAGTCCTCCTTTTGGTGTCTGTTTTTCTCCCCTCCAGCAGCACCTCCAATCAACTTCAGCCACAGGAAAAGGTCAAATCAAATAGCCACTACCTAGTCCTCCTTTTGGTGTCTTTATTTCCCCCCTTCACAGCAGCACCTCAAATCACCTTCAGTCACAGGAAAACGTCAAATGAAATAGCCACTATCTAGTCCTCCTTTTGGTGTCTGTTTTTCGCCCCTCCAGCAGCACCTCCAATCACCTTCAGTCTCAGGAAAAGGTCAAATGAAATAGCCACTACCTAGTCCTACTTTAGGTATCTTTGTTTCCCACCCGCCAGCAGCACCTCCAATCACCTTCAACCACAGGAAAAGGTCATATGAAATAGCCACTACCTAGTCCTCCTTTTGGTGTCTTTGTTTGCCCCGCCAGCATCACCTCCAATCACCTTCAGCCACAGGAAAAAGTCAAATGAAATAGCCACTATCTAGTCCTCCTTTTGGTGTCTTTGTTTCCCCCCTCCAGCAGCACCTCCAATCACCTTCAACAACAGGAAAAGGTCAAATCAAGTAGCCACCACCTAGTCCTCCTACTGGTGTCTTTGTTTCCCCCCGCCAGCAGCACCTCCAATCACCTTCAGCCACAGGAAAATGTCAAATGAAACAGCCACTAACTAGTCCTCCTTTTGGTGTCTTCGTTTCCCCCCGCCAGCAGCACCTCCAATCACCTCCAGTCACAGGAAAATATCAAATCAAATAGCCACTACCTAGTCCTCCTTTTGGTGTCTGTTTTTCTCCCCTCCAGCAGCACCTCCAATCAACTTCAGTCACAGGAAAACGTCAAATGAAATAGCCACTACCTAGTCCTCCTTTTGGTGTCTGCTTTTCGCCCCTCCAGCAGCACCTCCAATCACCTTCAGTCACAGGAAAACGTCAAATGAAATAGCCACTACCTAGTCCTCCTTTTGGTGTCTGTTTTTCGCCCCTCCAGCACCACCTCCAATCACCTTCAGCCACAGGAAAAGGTCAAATATAATAGCCACTACCTAGTCCTACTTTTGGTATCTTTGTTTCCCACCCGCCAGCAGCACCTCCAATAACCTTCAGCCACAGGAAAAGGTCAAATTAAAGAGCCACTATCTAGTCCTCCTTTTGGTGTCTTTGTTTCCCCCCTTCAGCAGCACGTCCAATCACCTTCAGCCACCAGAATATGTCAGATGAAATATCCACTACCTAGTCCTCCTTTTGGTGTCTTTGTTTCCCCCCGCCAGCAGCACCTCAAATCACCTTCAGTCACAGGAAAACGTCAAATGAAATAGCCACTATCTAGTCCTCCTTTTGGTGTCTGTTTTTCGCCCCTCCAGCAGCACCTCCAATCACCTTCAGCCACAGGAAAATGTCAAATCAAATAGCCACTACCTAGTCCTCCTTTTTGTGTCTTTTTTTCCCCTTGACAGCAGCACCTCCAATCACCTTCAGCCAAAGGAAAATGTCAAATGAAACGCCACTACCTAGTCCTCCTTTTGGTGTCTTTATTTCCCTACAGCAGTACCTCCAATCACCTTCTGTCACAGGAAAAGATCTTTGTTTCCCCCCGCCACCAGCACCTCCAATCACCTTCAGCCACAGGAAAATGTCAAATGAAACAGCCACTACATAGTCCTCCTTTCTGTGTCTTTGCTTCCCCTTGACAGCAGCACCTCCAATCACCTTCAGCCACAGGAAAAGGTCAAATCAAATAGCCACTACCTAGTCCTCCTTATGGTGTTTTTGTTTCCCCCTGCCAGCAGCACCTCCAATCCCTTTCAGCCACAGGAAAAGGTCAAATCCAATAGCCACTACCTAGTCCTCCTATTGGTTTCTTCCCCCCCCCAGCAGCACCTCCAATCACCTTCAGCCACAGGAAAATGTCAAATCAAATAGCCACTACCTAGTCCTCCTTTTTGTGTCTTTTTTTCCCCTTGACAGCAGCACCTCCAATCACCTTCAGCCAAAGGAAAATGTCAAATGAAACGCCACTACCTAGTCCTCCTTTTGGTGTCTTTATTTCCCTACAGCAGTACCTCCAATCACCTTCTGTCACAGGAAAAGATCTTTGTTTCCCCCCGCCAGCAGCACCTCCAATCACCTTCAGCCACAGGAAAATGTCAAATGAAATAGCCACTACCTAGCCATCCTTTTGGTGTCTTTGTTTCCGCCCTCCAGCAGCACCTCCAATCACCTTCAGCCACAGGAAAAGGTCAAATCAAGTAGCCACTACCTAGTCCTCCTATTGGTGTCTTCCCCCCCCTCCAGCAGCACCTCCAATCACCTTCAGCCACACGTAAATGTCAAATGAAATAGCCACTACCTAGTGCTCCTTTTGGTGTCTTTGTTTCCCCCCTTGACAGCAGCACCTGCAGTCACCTTTAGCCACAGGAAAAGGTCAAATGAAATAGCCACTACATAGTCCTCCTTTTTGTGTCTTTGCTTCCCCTTGACAGCAGCACCTCCAATAACCTTCAGCCACAGGAAAATGTCAAATGAAATAGCCACTACCTAGTCCTCCTTTTGGTGTCTTTGTTTCCCCCCTCCAGCAGCACCTCCAATCACCTTCAGCCACCGGAATATGTCAGATGAAATAGCCACTACCTAGTCCTCCTTTTGGTGTCTTTGTTTCCCCGCGCCAGCAGCACCTCCAATCATCTTCAGTCACAGGAAAACCTCAAATTGAATAGCCACTACCTAGTCCTCCTTTTGGTGTCTGTTTTTCGCCCCTCCAGCAGCACCTCCAATCACCTTCAGCCACAGGAAGAGGTCAAATCAAATAGCCACTGCCTAGTCCTCCTTTTGGTGTTTTTGTTTCCCCCTGCCAGCAGCACCTCCAATCACTTTCAGCCATAAGGAAAAGGTCAAATCAAATAGCCACTACCTAGTTCTCCTATTGGTGTCTTTATTTCCCCCCTACAGCAGCACGTCCAATCACCTTCAGCCACTGGAAGAGGTCAAATGAAATAGCCACTACCTAGTCCTCCTTTTGGTGTCTGTTTTTCTCACCTCCAGCAGCACCTCCCATCACCTTCAGCCAAAGGAAAAAGTCAAATCAAATAGCCACTACCTAGTTCTCCTTTTGGTGTCTTTGTTTCCCCCCTCCAGCAGCACCTCCAGCCACCTTCAGCCACAGGAAAAGGTCAAATCAAATAGCCACCAACTAGTCCTCCTTTTTGTGTCTTTTTTCCCCTTGACAGCAGCACCTCCAATCACCTTCAGCCAAAGGAAAAGGTCAAATGAAATAGCCACTACCTAGTCCTCCTTTTGGTGTCTTTTTTCCCCTTGACCGCAGCACCTCCAATCACCTTCAGCCAAAGGAAAATGTCAAATGAAACGCCACTACCTAGTCCTCCTTTTGGTGTTTTTATTTCCCTACAGCAGTACCTCCAATCACCTTCTGTCACAGGAAAAGATCTTTGTTTCCCACCCGCCAGCAGCACCTCCAATCACCTTCAGTCACAGGAAAACGTCAAATGAAATAGCCACTACCTAGTCCTCCTTTTGGTGTCTGTTTTTCGCCCCTCCAGCAGCACCTCCAATCACCTTCAGTCACAGGAAAACGTCAAATGAAATAGCCACTACCTAGTCCTCCTTTTGGTGTCTGTTTTTCGCCCCTCCAGCAGCACCTCCAATCACCTTCAGCCACAGGAAAATGTCAAATGAAACGCCACTACCTAGTCCTCCTTTTGGTGTCTTTATTTCCCTACAGCAGTACCTCCAATCACCTTCTGTCACAGGAAAAGATCAAATATAATAGCCACTACCTAGTCCTACTTTTGGTATCTTTGTTTCCCACCCGCCAGCAGCACCTCCAATAACCTTCAGCCACAGGAAAAGGTCAAATTAAAGAGCCACTATCTAGTCCTCCTTTTGGTGTCTTTGTTTCCCCCATTCAGCAGCACGTCCAATCACCTTCAGCCACCGGAATATGTCAGATGAAATATCCACTACCTAGTCCTCCTTTTGGTGTCTTTGTTTCCCCCCGCCAGCAGCACCTCAAATCACCTTCAGTCACAGGAAAACGTCAAATGAAATAGCCACTATCTAGTCCTCCTTTTGGTGTCTGTTTTTCGCCCCTCCAGCAGCACCTCCAATCACCTTCAGCCACAGGAAAATGTCAAATCAAATAGCCACTACCTAGTCCTCCTTTTTGTGTCTTTTTTTCCCCTTGACAGCAGCACCTCCAATCACCTTCAGCCAAAGGAAAATGTCAAATGAAACGCCACTACCTAGTCCTCCTTTTGGTGTCTTTATTTCCCTACAGCAGTACCTCCAATCACCTTCTGTCACAGGAAAAGATCTTTGTTTCCCCCCGCCACCAGCACCTCCAATCACCTTCAGCCACAGGAAAATGTCAAATGAAACAGCCACTACATAGTCCTCCTTTCTGTGTCTTTGCTTCCCCTTGACAGCAGCACCTCCAATCACCTTCAGCCACAGGAAAAGGTCAAATCAAATAGCCACTACCTAGTCCTCCTTATGGTGTTTTTGTTTCCCCCTGCCAGCAGCACCTCCAATCCCTTTCAGCCACAGGAAAAGGTCAAATCCAATAGCCACTACCTAGTCCTCCTATTGGTGTCTTCCCCCCCCCCCAGCAGCACCTCCAATCACCTTCAGCCACAGGAAAATGTCAAATCAAATAGCCACTACCTAGTCCTCCTTTTTGTGTCTTTTTTTCCCCTTGACAGCAGCACCTCCAATCACCTTCAGCCAAAGGAAAATGTCAAATGAAACGCCACTACCTAGTCCTCCTTTTGGTGTCTTTATTTCCCTACAGCAGTACCTCCAATCACCTTCTGTCACAGGAAAAGATCTTTGTTTCCCCCCGCCAGCAGCACCTCCAATCACCTTCAGCCACAGGAAAATGTCAAATGAAATAGCCACTACCTAGCCATCCTTTTGGTGTCTTTGTTTCCGCCCTCCAGCAGCACCTCCAATCACCTTCAGCCACAGGAAAAGGTCAAATCAAGTAGCCACTACCTAGTCCTCCTATTGGTGTCTTCCCCCCCCCTCCAGCAGCACCTCCAATCACCTTCAGCCACACGTAAATGTCAAATGAAATAGCCACTACCTAGTGCTCCTTTTGGTGTCTTTGTTTCCCCCCTTGACAGCAGCACCTGCAGTCACCTTTAGCCACAGGAAAAGGTCAAATGAAATAGCCACTACATAGTCCTCCTTTTTGTGTCTTTGCTTCCCCTTGACAGCAGCACCTCCAATAACCTTCAGCCACAGGAAAATGTCAAATGAAATAGCCACTACCTAGTCCTCCTTTTGGTGTCTTTGTTTCCCCCCTCCAGCAGCACCTCCAATCACCTTCAGCCACCGGAATATGTCAGATGAAATAGCCACTACCTAGTCCTCCTTTTGGTGTCTTTGTTTCCCCGCGCCAGCAGCACCTCCAATCATCTTCAGTCACAGGAAAACCTCAAATTGAATAGCCACTACCTAGTCCTCCTTTTGGTGTCTGTTTTTCGCCCCTCCAGCAGCACCTCCAATCACCTTCAGCCACAGGAAGAGGTCAAATCAAATAGCCACTGCCTAGTCCTCCTTTTGGTGTTTTTGTTTCCCCCTGCCAGCAGCACCTCCAATCACTTTCAGCCACAGGAAAAGGTCAAATCAAATAGCCACTACCTAGTTCTCCTATTGGTGTCTTTATTTCCCCCCTACAGCAGCACGTCCAATCACCTTCAGCCACTGGAAGAGGTCAAATGAAATAGCCACTACCTAGTCCTCCTTTTGGTGTCTGTTTTTCTCACCTCCAGCAGCACCTCCCATCACCTTCAGCCAAAGGAAAAGGTCAAATCAAATAGCCACTACCTAGTTCTCCTTTTGGTGTCTTTGTTTCCCCCCTCCAGCAGCACCTCCAGCCACCTTCAGCCACAGGAAAAGGTCAAATCAAATAGCCACCAACTAGTCCTCCTTTTTGTGTCTTTTTTCCCCTTGACAGCAGCACCTCCAATCACCTTCAGCCAAAGGAAAATATCAAATGAAACAGCCACTACCTAGTCCTCCTTTTGGTGTCTGTTTTTCTCCCCTCCAGCAGCACCTCCCATCAACTTCAGCCACAGGAAAAGGTCAAATCAAATAGCCACTACCTAGTCCTCCTTTTGGTGTCTTTATTTCCCCCCTTCACAGCAGCACCTCAAATCACCTTCAGTCACAGGAAAACGTCAAATGAAATAGCCACTATCTAGTCCTCCTTTTGGTGTCTGTTTTTCGCCCCTCCAGCAGCACCTCCAATCACCTTCAGTCTCAGGAAAAGGTCAAATGAAATAGCCACTACCTAGTCCTACTTTAGGTATCTTTGTTTCCCACCCGCCAGCAGCACCTCCAATCACCTTCAACCACAGGAAAAGGTCAAATGAAATAGCCACTACCTAGTCCTCCTTTTGGTGTCTTTGTTTGCCCCGCCAGCATCACCTCCAATCACCTTCAGCCACAGGAAAAGGTCAAATGAAATAGCCACTATCTAGTCCTCCTTTTGGTGTCTTTGTTTCCCCCCTCCAGCAGCACCTCCAATCACCTTCAACAACAGGAAAAGGTCAAATCAAGTAGCCACCACCTAGTCCTCCTACTGGTGTCTTTGTTTCCCCCCGCCAGCAGCACCTCCAATCACCTTCAGCCACAGGAAAATGTCAAATGAAACAGCCACTAACTAGTCCTCCTTTTGGTGTCTTCGTTTCCCCCCGCCAGCAGCACCTCCAATCACCTCCAGTCACAGGAAAATATCAAATCAAATAGCCACTACCTAGTCCTCCTTTTGGTGTCTGTTTTTCTCCCCTCCAGCAGCACCTCCAATCAACTTCAGCCACAGGAAAATGTCAAATCAAATAGCCACTACCTAGTCCTCCTTTTTGTGTCTTTTTTCCCCTTGACCGCAGCACCTCCAATCACCTTCAGCCAAAGGAAAATGTCAAATGAAACGCCACTACCTAGTCCTCCTTTTGGTGTTTTTATTTCCCTACAGCAGTACCTCCAATCACCTTCTGTCACAGGAAAAGATCTTTGTTTCCCACCCGCCAGCAGCACCTCCAATCACCTTCAGTCACAGGAAAACGTCAAATGAAATAGCCACTACCTAGTCCTCCTTTTGGTGTCTGTTTTTCGCCCCTCCAGCAGCACCTCCAATCACCTTCAGTCACAGGAAAACGTCAAATGAAATAGCCACTACCTAGTCCTCCTTTTGGTGTCTGTTTTTCGCCCCTCCAGCAGCACCTCCAATCACCTTCAGCCACAGGAAAAGGTCAAATATAATAGCCACTACCTAGTCCTACTTTTGGTATCTTTGTTTCCCACCCGCCAGCAGCACCTCCAATAACCTTCAGCCACAGGAAAAGGTCAAATTAAAGAGCCACTATCTAGTCCTCCTTTTGGTGTCTTTGTTTCCCCCCTTCAGCAGCACGTCCAATCACCTTCAGCCACCGGAATATGTCAGATGAAATATCCACTACCTAGTCCTCCTTTTGGTGTCTTTGTTTCCCCCTGCCAGCAGCACCTCAAATCACCTTCAGTCACAGGAAAACGTCAAATGAAATAGCCACTATCTAGTCCTCCTTTTGGTGTCTGTTTTTCGCCCCTCCAGCAGCACCTCCAATCACCTTCAGCCACAGGAAAATGTCAAATGAAATAGCCACTACATAGTCCTCCTTTTTGTGTCTTTGCTTCCCCTTGACAGCAGCACCTCCAATAACCTTCAGCCACAGGAAAATGTCAAATGAAATAGCCACTACCTAGCCCTCCTTTTGGTGTCTTTGTTTCCGCCCTCCAGCAGCACCTCCAATCACCTTCAGCCACAGGAAAATGTCAAATCAAGTAGCCACTACCTAGTCCTCCTATTGGTGTCTTCCCCCCCCTCCAGCAGCACCTCCAATCACCTTCAGCCACACGTAAATGTCAAATGAAATAGCCACTACCTAGTGCTCCTTTTGGTGTCTTTGTTTCCCCCCTTGACAGCAGCACCTGCAGTCACCTTTAGCCACAGGAAAAGGTCAAATGAAATAGCCACTACATAGTCCTCCTTTTTGTGTCTTTGCTTCCCCTTGACAGCAGCACCTCCAATAACCTTCAGCCACAGGAAAATGTCAAATAAAATAGCCACTACCTAGTCCTCCTTTTGGTGTCTTTGTTTCCCCTTGACAGCAGAACCTGCAATCACCTTCAGCCACAGGAATAGCTCAAATGAAATAGCCACTACCTAGTCCTCCTTTTGGTGTCTTTGTTTCCCCTTGACAGCAGCACCTCCAGTCACCTTCAGCCACAGTTAAAGGTCAAATGAAATAGCCACTACCTAGTCCTCCTTTTGGTGTCTGTTTTGCTCCCCTCCAGCAGCACCTCCAATCACCTTCAGCCACAGGAAAAGGTCAAATCAAATAGCCACTACCTAGTCCTCCTTTTGGTGTTTTTGTTTCCCCCCGCCAGCAGCACCTCCAATCACCTTCAGCCACAGGAAAAGGTCAAATGAAATAGCCACTACCTAGTCCTCCTTTTGGTGTCTTTGTTTGCCCCGCCAGCAGCACCTCCAATCACCTTCAGCCACAGGAAAATGTCAAATGAAATAGCCACTACCTAGTCCTCCTTTTGGTGTCTGTTTTTCGCCCCTCCAGCAGCACCTCCAATCACCTTCAGCCACAGGAAAAGGTCAAATCAAATAGCCACTACCTAGTCCTCCTTTTGGTGTTTTTGTTTCCCCCTGCCAGCAGCACCTCCAATCACTTTCAGCCACAGGAAAAGGTCAAATCAAATAGCCACTACCTAGTCCTCCTATTGGTGTCTTTGTTTCCCCCTTACAGCAGCACGTCCAATCACCTTCAGCCACTGGAAAAGGTCAAATGAAATAGCCACTACCTAGTCCTCCTTTTGGTGTCTTTGTTTCTCCTTGATAGCAACACCTGCAATCACCTTCAGCCAAAGGAAAAGGTCAAATCAAATAGCCACTACCTAGTTCTCCTTTTGGTATCTTTTTCCCCCCTCCAGCAGCACCTCCAGTCACCTTCAGCCACAGTTAAAGGTCAAATGAAATAGCCACTACCTAGTCCTCCTTTTGGTGTCTGTTTTTCTCCCCTCCAGCAGCACCTCCAATCACCTTCAGCCACAGGAAAAGGTCAAATCAAATAGCCACTACCTAGTCCTCCTTTTGGTGTTTTTGTTTCCCCCCGCCAGCAGCACCTCCAATCACCTTCAGCCACAGGAAAAGGTCAAATGAAATAGCCACTACCTAGTCCTCCTTTTGGTGTCTTTGTTTGCCCCGCCAGCAGCACCTCCAATCACCTTCAACAACAGGAAAAGGTCAAATCAAGTAGCCACTACCTAGTTCTCCTATTGGTGTCTTTGTTTCCCCCCGCCAGCAGCACCTCCAATCACCTTCAGCCACAGGAAAAGGTCAAATCAAATAGCCACTGCCTAGTCCTCCTTTTGGTGTCTGTTTTTCGCCCCTCCAGCAGCACCTCCAATCACCTTCAGCCACAGGAAAAGTTCAAATCAAATAGCCACTACCTAGTCCTCCTTTTGGTGTTTTTGTTTCCCCCTGCCAGTAGCACCTCCCATCACCTTCAGCAACAGGAAAAGGTCAAAACAAATAGCCACTACCTAGTCCTCCTTTTGGTATCTTTGTTCCCCACCCGCCAGCAGCACCTCCAATCACCTTCTGTCACAGGAAAAGGTCAAATTAAAGAGCCACTATCTAGTCCTCCTTTTGGTGTCTTTGTTTCCCCCCTCCAGCAGCACCTCCAATCACCTTCAGCCACCGGAATATGTCAGATGAAATATCCACTACCTAGTCCTCCTTTTGGTGTCTTTGTTTCCCCCCGCCAGCAGCACCTCAAATCACCTTCAGTCACAGGAAAACGTCAAATGAAATAGCCACTACCTAGTCCTCCTTTTGGTGTCTGTTTTCCGCCCCTCCAGCAGCACCTCCAATCACCTTCAGCCACAGGAAAAGGTCAAATGAAATAGCCACTACCTAGTCCTCCTTTTGGTGTCTGTTTTTCTCCCCTCCAGCAGCACCTCCAATCACCTTCAGCCACAGGAAAAGGTCAAATCAAATAGCCACTACCTAGTCCTCCTTTTGGTGTTTTTGTTTCCCCCCGCCAGCAGCACCTCCAATCACCTTCAGCCACAGGAAAAGGTCAAATGAAATAGCCACTGCTTAGTCCTCCTTTTGGTGTCTTTGTTTGCCCCGCCAGCAGCACCTCCAATCACCTTCAGCCACAGGAAAAAGTCAAATGAAATAGCCACTATCTAGTCCTCCTTTTGGTGTCTTTGTTTCCCCCCTCCAGCAGCACCTCCAATCACCTTCAACAACAGGAAAAGGTCAAATCAAGTAGCCACTACCTAGTTCTCCTATTGGTGTCTTTGTTTCCCCCCGCCAGCAGCACCTCCAATCACCTTCAGCCACAGGAAAATGTCAAATGAAACAGCCACTAACTAGTCCTCCTTTTGGTGTCTTTGTTTCCCCCCGCCAGCAGCACCTCCAAGCACCTCCAGTCACAGGAAAACGTCAAATGAAATAGCCACTACCTAGTCCTCCTTTTGGTGTCTGTTTTTCGCCCCTCCAGCAGCACCTCCAATCACCTACAGCCACAGGAAAAGGTCAAATCAAATAGCCACTGCCTAGTCCTCCTTTTGGTGTCTGTTTTTCTCCCCTCCAGCAGCACCTCCAATAACCTTCAGCCACAGGAAAAGGTCAAATCAAACAGCCACTACCTAGTCCTCCTTTTGGTGTTTTTGTTTCCCCCCGCCAGCAGCACCTCCAATCACCTTCAGCCACAGGAAAAGGTCAAATGAAATAGCCACTACCTAGTCCTCCTTTTGGTGTCTTTGTTTGCCCTGCCAGCAGCACCTCCAATCACCTTCAGCCACAGGAAAAAGTCAAATGAAATAGCCACTATCTAGTCCTCCTTTTGGTGTCTTTGTTTCCCCCCTCCAGCAGCACCTCCAATCACCTTCAACAACAGGAAAAGGTCAAATCAAGTAGCCACTACCTAGTTCTCCTATTGGTGTCTTTGTTTCCCCCCGCCAGCAGCACCTCCAATCACCTTCAGCCACAGGAAAATGTCAAATGAAACAGCCACTAACTAGTCCTCCTTTTGGTGTCTTTGTTTCCCCCCGCCAGCAGCACCTCCAAGCACCTCCAGTCACAGGAAAACGTCAAATGAAATAGCCACTACCTAGTCCTCCTTTTGGTGTCTGTTTTTCGCCCCTCCAGCAGCACCTCCAATCACCTACAGCCACAGGAAAAGGTCAAATCAAATAGCCACTGCCTAGTCCTCCTTTTGGTGTCTGTTTTTCTCCCCTCCAGCAGCACCTCCAATAACCTTCAGCCACAGGAAAAGGTCAAATCAAACAGCCACTACCTAGTCCTCCTTTTGGTGTTTTTGTTTCCCCCCGCCAGCAGCACCTCCAATCACCTTCAGCCACAGGAAAAGGTCAAATGAAATAGCCACTACCTAGTCCTCCTTTTGGTGTCTTTGTTTGCCCTGCCAGCAGCACCTCCAATCACCTTCAGCCACAGGAAAAAGTCAAATGAAATAGCCACTATCTAGTCCTCCTTTTGGTGTCTTTGTTTCCCCCCTTCAGCAGCACCTCCAATCACCTTCAACAACAGGAAAAGGTCAAATCAAGTAGCCACTACCTAGTTCTCCTATTGGTGTCTTTGTTTCCCCCCGCCAGCAGCACCTCCAATCACCTTCAGCCACAGGAAAAGGTCAAATCAAATAGCCACTACCTAGTCCTCCTTTTGGTGTTTTTGTTTCCCCCTGCCAGTAGCACCTCCCATCACCTTCAGCAACAGGAAAAGGTCAAATCAAATAGCCACTACCTAGTCCTCCTATTGGTGTCTTTGTTTCCCCCCTCCAGCAGCACCTCCAATCACCTTCAGCCACCGGAATATGTCAGATGAAATATCCACTACCTAGTCCTCCTTTTGGTGTCTGTTTTTCGCCCCTCCAGCAGCACCTCCAATCACCTTCAGCCACAGGAAAAGGTCAAATCAAATAGCCACTACCTAGTCCTCCTTTTGGTGTCTGTTTTTCTCCCCTCCAGCAGCACCTCCAATCACCTTCAGCCACAGGAAAAGGTCAAATCAAATAGCCACTACCTAGTCCTCCTTTTGGTGTTTTTGTTTCCCCCCGCCAGCAGCACCTCCAATCACCTTCAGCCACAGGAAAAGGTCAAATGAAATAGCCACTACCTAGTCCTCCTTTTGGTGTCTTTGTTTGCCCCGCCAGCAGCACCTCCAATCACCTTCAGCCACAGGAAAAAGTCAAATGAAATAGCCACTATCTAGTCCTCCTTTTGGTGTCTTTGTTTCCCCCCGCCAGCAGCACCTCCAATCACCTCCAGTCACAGGAAAACGTCAAATGAAATAGCCACTACCTAGTCCTCCTTTTGGTGTTTTTGTTTCCCCCCGCCAGCAGCACCTCCAATCACCTTCAACAACAGGAAAAGGTCAAATCAAGTAGCCACTACCTAGTTCTCCTATTGGTGTCTTTGTTTCCCCCCGCCAGCAGCACCTCCAATCACCTTCAGCCACAGGAAAATGTCAAATGAAACAGCCACTAACTAGTCCTCCTTTTGGTGTCTTTGTTTCCCCCCGCCAGCAGCACCTCCAATCACCTCCAGTCACAGGAAAACGTCAAATGAAATAGCCACTACCTAGTCCTCCTTTTGGTGTCTGTTTTTCGCCCCTCCAGCAGCACCTCCAATCACCTTCAGCCACAGGAAAAGGTCAAATCAAATAGCCACTACCTAGTCCTCCTTTTGGTGTTTTTGTTTCCCCCTGCCAGCAGCACCTCCAATCACTTTCAGCCACAAGAAAAGGTCAAATCAAATAGCCACTACCTAGTCCTCCTATTGGTGTCTTTGTTTCCCCCCTACAGCAGCACGTCCAATCACCTTCAGCCACTGGAAAAGGTCAAATGAAATAGCCACTACCTAGTCCTCCTTTTGGTGTCTTTGTTTCTCCTTGATAGCAGCACCTGCAATCACCTTCAGCCAAAGGAAAAGGTCAAATCAAATAGCCACTACCTAGTTCTCCTTTTGGTGTCTTTGTTTCCCCCCTCCAGCAGCACCTCCAGTCACCTTCAGCCACAGTTAAAGGTCAAATGAAATAGCCACTACCTAGTCCTCCTTTTGGTGTCTGTTTTTCTCCCCTCCAGCAGCACCTCCAATCACCTTCAGCAACAGGAAAAGGTCAAATCAAATAGCCACTACCTAGTCCCCCTTTTGGTGTTTTTGTTTCCCCCCGCCAGCAGCACCTCCAATCACCTTCAGCCACAGGAAAAGGTCAAATGAAATAGCCACTACCTAGTCCTCCTTTTGGTGTCTTTGTTTGCCCCGCCAGCAGCACCTCCAATCACCTTCAGCCACAGGAAAAAGTCAAATGAAATAGCCACTATCTAGTCCTCCTTTTGGTGTCTTTGTTTCCCCCCTTCAGCAGCACCTCCAATCACCTTCAACAACAGGAAAAGGTCAAATCAAGTAGCCACTACCTAGTTCTCCTATTGGTGTCTTTGTTTCCCCCCGCCAGCAGCACCTCCAATCACCTTCAGCCACAGGAAAAGGTCAAATCAAATAGCCACTACATAGTCCTCCTTTTGGTGTCTGTTTTTCGCCCCTCCAGCAGCACCTCCAATCACCTTCAGCCACAGGAAAAGGTCAAATCAAATAGCCACTACCTAGTCCTCCTTTTGGTGTTTTTGTTTCCCCCTGCCAGTAGCACCTCCCATCACCTTCAGCAACAGGAAAAGGTCAAAACAAATAGCCACTACCTAATCCTCCATTTTGTGTCTTTGTTTCCCACCCGCCAGCAGCACCTCCAATCACCTTCAGCCAAAGGAAAATGTCAAATGAAACGCCACTACCTAGTCCTCCTTTTGGTATCTTTGTTTCCCACCCGCCAGCAGCACCTCCAATCACCTTCTGTCACAGGAAAAGGTCAAATTAAAGAGCCACTATCTAGTCCTCCTTTTGGTGTCTTTGTTTCCCCCCTCCAGCAGCACCTCCAATCACCTTCAGCCACCGGAATATGTCAGATGAAATGTCCACTACCTAGTCCTCCTTTTGGTGTCTTTGTTTCCCCCCGCCAGCAGCACCTCAAATCACCTTCAGTCACAGGAAAACGTCAAATGAAATAGCCACTACCTAATCCTCCTTTTGGTGTCTGTTTTTCGCCCCTCCAGCAGCACCTCCAATCACCTTCAGCCACAGGAAAAGGTCAAATGAAATAGCCACTATCTAGTCCTCCTTTTGGTGTCTTTGTTTCCCCCCTCCAGCAGCACCTCCAATCATCTTCAGCCACCGGAATATGTCAGATGAAATAGCCACTACCTCGTCCTCCTTTTGGTGTCTTTGTTTCCCCCCGCCAGCAACACCTCCAATCACCTTCAGCCACAGGAAAAGTTCAAATCAAATAGCCACGATCTAGTCCTCCTTTTGGTGTTTTTGTTTCCCCCCGCCAGCAGCACCTCCAATCACTTTCACCCACAGGAAAAGGTCAAATCAAATAGCCACTACCTAGTCCTCCTTTTGGTGTCTTTGTTTCCCCCCTCCAGCAGCACCTCCAGCCACCTTCAGCCACAGGAAAAGGTCAAAAGAAATAGCCACTACCTAGTCCTCCTTTTTGTGTCTTTGTTTCCCCTTGACAGCAGCAGCTCCAGTCACCTTCAGCCACAGTTAAAGGTCAAATGAAATAGCCATTACCTAGTTCTCCTTTTGGTGTTTTTGTTTCCCCCCGCCAGCAGCACCTCCAATCACCTTCAGCCACAGGAAAATGTCAAATGAAACAGCCACTAACTAGTCCTCCTTTTGGTGTCTTTGTTTCCCCCCTACACCAGCACCTCCAATCACCTTCAGCCACAGGAAATGGTCAAATCAAATAGCCACTACCTAGTCCTCCTTTTGGTGTCTGTTTTTCTCACCTCCAGCAGCACCTCCCATCACCTTCAGCCAAAGGAAAAGGTCAAATCAAATAGCCACTACCTAGTTCTCCTTTTGGTGTCTTTGTTTCCCCCCTCCAGCAGCACCTCCAGCCACCTTCAGCCACAGGAAAAGGTCAAATCAAATAGCCACCAACTTGTCCTCCTTTTTGTGTCTTTTTTTCCCCTTGACAGCAGCACCTCCAATCACCTTCAGCCAAAGGAAAATATCAAATGAAATAGCCACTACCTAGTCCTCCTTTTGGTATCTTTGTTCCCCACCCGCCAGCAGCACCTCCAATCACCTTCTGTCACAGGAAAAGGTCAAATTAAAGAGCCACTATCTAGTCCTCCTTTTGGTGTCTTTGTTTCCCCCCTCCAGCAGCACCTCCAATCACCTTCAGCCACCGGAATATGTCAGATGAAATATCCACTACTTAGTCCTCCTTTTGGTGTCTTTGTTTCCCCCCGCCAGCAGCACCTCAAATCACCTTCAGTCACAGGAAAACGTCAAATGAAATAGCCACTACCTAGTCCTCCTTTTGGTGTCTGTTTTCCGCCCCTCCAGCAGCACCTCCAATCACCTTCAGCCACAGGAAAAGGTCAAATGAAATAGCCACTACCTAGTCCTCCTTTTGGTGTCTGTTTTTCTCCCCTCCAGCAGCACCTCCAATCACCTTCAGCCACAGGAAAAGGTCAAATCAAATAGCCACTACCTAGTCCTCCTTTTGGTGTTTTTGTTTCCCCCCGCCAGCAGCACCTCCAATCACCTTCAGCCACAGGAAAAGGTCAAATGAAATAGCCACTGCTTAGTCCTCCTTTTGGTGTCTTTGTTTGCCCCGCCAGCAGCACCTCCAATCACCTTCAGCCACAGGAAAAAGTCAAATGAAATAGCCACTATCTAGTCCTCCTTTTGGTGTCTTTGTTTCCCCCCTCCAGCAGCACCTCCAATCACCTTCAACAACAGGAAAAGGTCAAATCAAGTAGCCACTACCTAGTTCTCCTATTGGTGTCTTTGTTTCCCCCCGCCAGCAGCACCTCCAATCACCTTCAGCCACAGGAAAATGTCAAATGAAACAGCCACTAACTAGTCCTCCTTTTGGTGTCTTTGTTTCCCCCCGCCAGCAGCACCTCCAAGCACCTCCAGTCACAGGAAAACGTCAAATGAAATAGCCACTACCTAGTCCTCCTTTTGGTGTCTGTTTTTCGCCCCTCCAGCAGCACCTCCAATCACCTACAGCCACAGGAAAAGGTCAAATCAAATAGCCACTGCCTAGTCCTCCTTTTGGTGTCTGTTTTTCTCCCCTCCAGCAGCACCTCCAATAACCTTCAGCCACAGGAAAAGGTCAAATCAAACAGCCACTACCTAGTCCTCCTTTTGGTGTTTTTGTTTCCCCCCGCCAGCAGCACCTCCAATCACCTTCAGCCACAGGAAAAGGTCAAATGAAATAGCCACTACCTAGTCCTCCTTTTGGTGTCTTTGTTTGCCCTGCCAGCAGCACCTCCAATCACCTTCAGCCACAGGAAAAAGTCAAATGAAATAGCCACTATCTAGTCCTCCTTTTGGTGTCTTTGTTTCCCCCCTCCAGCAGCACCTCCAATCACCTTCAACAACAGGAAAAGGTCAAATCAAGTAGCCACTACCTAGTTCTCCTATTGGTGTCTTTGTTTCCCCCCGCCAGCAGCACCTCCAATCACCTTCAGCCACAGGAAAATGTCAAATGAAACAGCCACTAACTAGTCCTCCTTTTGGTGTCTTTGTTTCCCCCCGCCAGCAGCACCTCCAAGCACCTCCAGTCACAGGAAAACGTCAAATGAAATAGCCACTACCTAGTCCTCCTTTTGGTGTCTGTTTTTCACCCCTCCAGCAGCACCTCCAATCACCTACAGCCACAGGAAAAGGTCAAATCAAATAGCCACTGCCTAGTCCTCCTTTTGGTGTCTGTTTTTCTCCCCTCCAGCAGCACCTCCAATAACCTTCAGCCACAGGAAAAGGTCAAATCAAACAGCCACTACCTAGTCCTCCTTTTGGTGTTTTTGTTTCCCCCCGCCAGCAGCACCTCCAATCACCTTCAGCCACAGGAAAAGGTCAAATGAAATAGCCACTACCTAGTCCTCCTTTTGGTGTCTTTGTTTGCCCTGCCAGCAGCACCTCCAATCACCTTCAGCCACAGGAAAAAGTCAAATGAAATAGCCACTATCTAGTCCTCCTTTTGGTGTCTTTGTTTCCCCCCTTCAGCAGCACCTCCAATCACCTTCAACAACAGGAAAAGGTCAAATCAAGTAGCCACTACCTAGTTCTCCTATTGGTGTCTTTGTTTCCCCCCGCCAGCAGCACCTCCAATCACCTTCAGCCACAGGAAAAGGTCAAATCAAATAGCCACTACCTAGTCCTCCTTTTGGTGTTTTTGTTTCCCCCTGCCAGTAGCACCTCCCATCACCTTCAGCAACAGGAAAAGGTCAAATCAAATAGCCACTACCTAGTCCTCCTATTGGTGTCTTTGTTTCCCCCCTCCAGCAGCACCTCCAATCACCTTCAGCCACCGGAATATGTCAGATGAAATATCCACTACCTAGTCCTCCTTTTGGTGTCTTTGTTTCCCCCCGCCAGCAGCACCTCAAATCACCTTCAGTCACAGGAAAACGTCAAATGAAATAGCCACTACCTAGTCCTCCTTTTGGTGTCTGTTTTTCGCCCCTCCAGCAGCACCTCCAATCACCTTCAGCCACAGGAAAAGGTCAAATCAAATAGCCACTACCTAGTCCTCCTTTTGGTGTCTGTTTTTCTCCCCTCCAGCAGCACCTCCAATCACCTTCAGCCACAGGAAAAGGTCAAATCAAATAGCCACTACCTAGTCCTCCTTTTGGTGTTTTTGTTTCCCCCCGCCAGCAGCACCTCCAATCACCTTCAGCCACAGGAAAAGGTCAAATGAAATAGCCACTACCTAGTCCTCCTTTTGGTGTCTTTGTTTGCCCCGCCAGCAGCACCTCCAATCACCTTCAGCCACAGGAAAAAGTCAAATGAAATAGCCACTATCTAGTCCTCCTTTTGGTGTCTTTGTTTCCCCCCGCCAGCAGCACCTCCAATCACCTCCAGTCACAGGAAAACGTCAAATGAAATAGCCACTACCTAGTCCTCCTTTTGGTGTTTTTGTTTCCCCCCGCCAGCAGCACCTCCAATCACCTTCAACAACAGGAAAAGGTCAAATCAAGTAGCCACTACCTAGTTCTCCTATTGGTGTCTTTGTTTCCCCCCGCCAGCAGCACCTCCAATCACCTTCAGCCACAGGAAAATGTCAAATGAAACAGCCACTAACTAGTCCTCCTTTTGGTGTCTTTGTTTCCCCCCGCCAGCAGCACCTCCAATCACCTCCAGTCACAGGAAAACGTCAAATGAAATAGCCACTACCTAGTCCTCCTTTTGGTGTCTGTTTTTCGCCCCTCCAGCAGCACCTCCAATCACCTTCAGCCACAGGAAAAGGTCAAATCAAATAGCCACTACCTAGTCCTCCTTTTGGTGTTTTTGTTTCCCCCTGCCAGCAGCACCTCCAATCACTTTCAGCCACAAGAAAAGGTCAAATCAAATAGCCACTACCTAGTCCTCCTATTGGTGTCTTTGTTTCCCCCCTACAGCAGCACGTCCAATCACCTTCAGCCACTGGAAAAGGTCAAATGAAATAGCCACTACCTAGTCCTCCTTTTGGTGTCTTTGTTTCTCCTTGATAGCAGCACCTGCAATCACCTTCAGCCAAAGGAAAAGGTCAAATCAAATAGCCACTACCTAGTTCTCCTTTTGGTGTCTTTGTTTCCCCCCTCCAGCAGCACCTCCAGTCACCTTCAGCCACAGTTAAAGGTCAAATGAAATAGCCACTACCTAGTCCTCCTTTTGGTGTCTGTTTTTCTCCCCTCCAGCAGCACCTCCAATCACCTTCAGCCACAGGAAAAGGTCAAATCAAATAGCCACTACCTAGTCCCCCTTTTGGTGTTTTTGTTTCCCCCCGCCAGCAGCACCTCCAATCACCTTCAGCCACAGGAAAAGGTCAAATGAAATAGCCACTACCTAGTCCTCCTTTTGGTGTCTTTGTTTGCCCCGCCAGCAGCACCTCCAATCACCTTCAGCCACAGGAAAAAGTCAAATGAAATAGCCACTATCTAGTCCTCCTTTTGGTGTCTTTGTTTCCCCCCTTCAGCAGCACCTCCAATCACCTTCAACAACAGGAAAAGGTCAAATCAAGTAGCCACTACCTAGTTCTCCTATTGGTGTCTTTGTTTCCCCCCGCCAGCAGCACCTCCAATCACCTTCAGCCACAGGAAAAGGTCAAATCAAATAGCCACTACATAGTCCTCCTTTTGGTGTCTGTTTTTCGCCCCTCCAGCAGCACCTCCAATCACCTTCAGCCACAGGAAAAGGTCAAATCAAATAGCCACTACCTAGTCCTCCTTTTGGTGTTTTTGTTTCCCCCTGCCAGTAGCACCTCCCATCACCTTCAGCAACAGGAAAAGGTCAAAACAAATAGCCACTACCTAATCCTCCATTTTGTGTCTTTGTTTCCCACCCGCCAGCAGCACCTCCAATCACCTTCAGCCAAAGGAAAATGTCAAATGAAACGCCACTACCTAGTCCTCCTTTTGGTATCTTTGTTTCCCACCCGCCAGCAGCACCTCCAATCACCTTCTGTCACAGGAAAAGGTCAAATTAAAGAGCCACTATCTAGTCCTCCTTTTGGTGTCTTTGTTTCCCCCCTCCAGCAGCACCTCCAATCACCTTCAGCCACCGGAATATGTCAGATGAAATGTCCACTACCTAGTCCTCCTTTTGGTGTCTTTGTTTCCCCCCGCCAGCAGCACCTCAAATCACCTTCAGTCACAGGAAAACGTCAAATGAAATAGCCACTACCTAATCCTCCTTTTGGTGTCTGTTTTTCGCCCCTCCAGCAGCACCTCCAATCACCTTCAGCCACAGGAAAAGGTCAAATGAAATAGCCACTATCTAGTCCTCCTTTTGGTGTCTTTGTTTCCCCCCTCCAGCAGCACCTCCAATCATCTTCAGCCACCGGAATATGTCAGATGAAATAGCCACTACCTCGTCCTCCTTTTGGTGTCTTTGTTTCCCCCCGCCAGCAACACCTCCAATCACCTTCAGCCACAGGAAAAGTTCAAATCAAATAGCCACGATCTAGTCCTCCTTTTGGTGTTTTTGTTTCCCCCCGCCAGCAGCACCTCCAATCACTTTCACCCACAGGAAAAGGTCAAATCAAATAGCCACTACCTAGTCCTCCTTTTGGTGTCTTTGTTTCCCCCCTCCAGCAGCACCTCCAGCCACCTTCAGCCACAGGAAAAGGTCAAAAGAAATAGCCACTACCTAGTCCTCCTTTTTGTGTCTTTGTTTCCCCTTGACAGCAGCAGCTCCAGTCACCTTCAGCCACAGTTAAAGGTCAAATGAAATAGCCATTACCTAGTTCTCCTTTTGGTGTTTTTGTTTCCCCCCGCCAGCAGCACCTCCAATCACCTTCAGCCACAGGAAAATGTCAAATGAAACAGCCACTAACTAGTCCTCCTTTTGGTGTCTTTGTTTCCCCCCTACACCAGCACCTCAAATCACCTTCAGCCACAGGAAAAGGTCAAATCAAATAGCCACTACCTAGTCCTCCTTTTGGTGTCTGTTTTTCGCCCCTCCAGCAGCACCTCCAATCACCTTCAGCCACAGGAAATGGTCAAATCAAATAGCCACTACCTAGTCCTCCTTTTGGTGTCTGTTTTTCTCACCTCCAGCAGCACCTCCCATCACCTTCAGCCAAAGGAAAAGGTCAAATCAAATAGCCACTACCTAGTTCTCCTTTTGGTGTCTTTGTTTCCCCCCTCCAGCAGCACCTCCAGCCACCTTCAGCCACAGGAAAAGGTCAAATCAAATAGCCACCAACTTGTCCTCCTTTTTGTGTCTTTTTTTCCCCTTGACAGCAGCACCTCCAATCACCTTCAGCCAAAGGAAAATATCAAATGAAATAGCCACTACCTAGTCCTCCTTTTGGTGTCTTTATTTCCCTTTTTTTCTCCCCGCCAGCAGCACCTCCAATCACCTTCAGCCACAGGAAATGGTCAAATCAAATAGCCACTACCTAGTCCTCCTTTTGGTGTCTGTTTTTCTCCCCTCCAGCAGCACCTCCAATCATCTTCAGCCACAGGAAAAGGTCAAATCAAATAGCCACTACCTAGTCCTCCTTTTGGTGTCTTTGTTTCCCCCCGCCAGCAGCACCTCAAATCACCTTCAGTCACAGGAAAACGTCAAATGAAATAGCCACTATCTAGTCCTCCTTTTGGTGTCTGTTTTTCGCCCCTCCAGCAGCACCTCCAATCACCTTCAGCCACAGGAAAATGTCAAATCAAATAGCCACTACCTAGTCCTCCTTTTTGTGTCTTTTTTTCCCCTTGACAGCAGCACCTCCAATCACCTTCAGCCAAAGGAAAATGTCAAATGAAACGCCACTACCTAGTCCTCCTTTTGGTGTCTTTATTTCCCTACAGCAGTACCTCCAATCACCTTCTGTCACAGGAGAAGATCTTTGTTTCCCGCCCGCCAGCAGCACCTCCAATCACCTTCAGTCACAGGAAAACGTCAAATGAAATAGCCACTACCTAGTCCTCCTTTTTGTGTCTTTGTTTCCCCTTGGCAGCAGCACCTCCAGTCACCTTCAGCCACAGTTAAAGGTCAAATGAAATAGCCACTACCTAGTCCTCCTTTTGGTGTCTGTTTTTCTCCCCTCCAGCAGCACCTCCAATCACCTTCAGCCACAGGAAAAGGTCATATCAAATAGCCACTACCTAGTCCTCCTTTTGGTGTTTTTGTTTCCCCCCGCCAGCAGCACCTCCAATCACCTTCAACAACAGGAAAAGGTCAAATCAAGTAGCCACTACCTAGTTCTCCTATTGGTGTCTTTGTTTCCCCCCGCCATCAGCACCTCCAATCACCTTCAGCCACAGGAAAATGTCAAATGAAACAGCCACTAAGTAGTCCTCCTTTTGGTGTCTTTGTTTCCCCCCGCCAGCAGCACCTCCAATCACCTCCAGTCACAGGAAAACATCAAATGAAATAGCCACTACCTAGTCCTCCTTTTGGTGTCTGTTTTTCGCCCCTCCAGCAGCACCTCCAATCACCTTCAGCCACAGGAAAAGGTCAAATCAAATAGCCACTACCTAGTCCTCCTTTTGGTGTTTTTGTTTCCCCCTGCCAGTAGCACCTCCCATCACCTTCAGCAACAGGAAAAGGTCAAATCAAATAGCCACTACCTAGTCCTCCTTTTGGTGTCTTTGTTTGCCCCGCCAGCAGCACCTCCAATCACCTTCAACAACAGGAAAAGGTCAAATCAAGTAGCCACTACCTAGTTCTCCTATTGGTGTCTTTGTTTCCCCCCGCCAGCAGCACCTCCAATCACCTTCAGCCACAGGAAAAGGTCAAATCAAATAGCCACTACATAGTCCTCCTTTTGGTGTCTGTTTTTCGCCCCTCCAGCAGCACCTCCAATCACCTTCAGCCACAGGAAAAGGTCAAATCAAATAGCCACTACCTAGTCCTCCTTTTGGTGTTTTTGTTTCCCCCTGCCAGTAGCACCTCCCATCACCTTCAGCAACAGGAAAAGGTCAAAACAAATAGCCACTACCTAATCCTCCATTTTGTGTCTTTGTTTCCCACCCGCCAGCAGCACCTCCAATCACCTTCAGCCAAAGGAAAATGTCAAATGAAACGCCACTACCTAGTCCTCCTTTTGGTATCTTTGTTTCCCACCCGCCAGCAGCACCTCCAATCACCTTCTGTCACAGGAAAAGGTCAAATTAAAGAGCCACTATCTAGTCCTCCTTTTGGTGTCTTTGTTTCCCCCCTCCAGCAGCACCTCCAATCACCTTCAGCCACCGGAATATGTCAGATGAAATGTCCACTACCTAGTCCTCCTTTTGGTGTCTTTGTTTCCCCCCGCCAGCAGCACCTCAAATCACCTTCAGTCACAGGAAAACGTCAAATGAAATAGCCACTACCTAATCCTCCTTTTGGTGTCTGTTTTTCGCCCCTCCAGCAGCACCTCCAATCACCTTCAGCCACAGGAAAAGGTCAAATGAAATAGCCACTATCTAGTCCTCCTTTTGGTGTCTTTGTTTCCCCCCTCCAGCAGCACCTCCAATCATCTTCAGCCACCGGAATATGTCAGATGAAATAGCCACTACCTCGTCCTCCTTTTGGTGTCTTTGTTTCCCCCCGCCAGCAACACCTCCAATCACCTTCAGCCACAGGAAAAGTTCAAATCAAATAGCCACTACCTAGTCCTCCTTTTTGTGTCTTTGTTTCCCCTTGACAGCAGCAGCTCCAGTCACCTTCAGCCACAGTTAAAGGTCAAATGAAATAGCCATTACCTAGTTCTCCTTTTGGTGTTTTTGTTTCCCCCCGCCAGCAGCACCTCCAATCACCTTCAGCCACAGGAAAATGTCAAATGAAACAGCCACTAACTAGTCCTCCTTTTGGTGTCTTTGTTTCCCCCCGCCACCAGCACCTCAAATCACCTTCAGCCACAGGAAAAGGTCAAATCAAATAGCCACTACCTAGTCCTCCTTTTGGTGTCTGTTTTTCGCCCCTCCAGCAGCACCTCCAATCACCTTCAGCCACAGGAAATGGTCAAATCAAATAGCCACTACCTAGTCCTCCTTTTGGTGTCTGTTTTTCTCACCTCCAGCAGCACCTCCCATCACCTTCAGCCAAAGGAAAAGGTCAAATCAAATAGCCACTACCTAGTTCTCCTTTTGGTGTCTTTGTTTCCCCCCTCCAGCAGCACCTCCAGCCACCTTCAGCCACAGGAAAAGGTCAAATCAAATAGCCACCAACTTGTCCTCCTTTTTGTGTCTTTTTTTCCCCTTGACAGCAGCACCTCCAATCACCTTCAGCCAAAGGAAAATATCAAATGAAATAGCCACTACCTAGTCCTCCTTTTGGTGTCTTTATTTCCCTTTTTTTCTCCCCGCCAGCAGCACCTCCAATCACCTTCAGCCACAGGAAATGGTCAAATCAAATAGCCACTACCTAGTCCTCCTTTTGGTGTCTGTTTTTCTCCCCTCCAGCAGCACCTCCAATCATCTTCAGCCACAGGAAAAGGTCAAATCAAATAGCCACTACCTAGTCCTCCTTTTGGTGTCTTTGTTTCCCCCCGCCAGCAGCACCTCAAATCACCTTCAGTCACAGGAAAACGTCAAATGAAATAGCCACTATCTAGTCCTCCTTTTGGTGTCTGTTTTTCGCCCCTCCAGCAGCACCTCCAATCACCTTCAGCCACAGGAAAATGTCAAATCAAATAGCCACTACCTAGTCCTCCTTTTTGTGTCTTTTTTTCCCCTTGACAGCAGCACCTCCAATCACCTTCAGCCAAAGGAAAATGTCAAATGAAACGCCACTACCTAGTCCTCCTTTTGGTGTCTTTATTTCCCTACAGCAGTACCTCCAATCACCTTCTGTCACAGGAGAAGATCTTTGTTTCCCACCCGCCAGCAGCACCTCCAATCACCTTCAGCCACAGGAAAAGGTCAAATCAAATAGCCACTACCTAGTTCTCCTATTGGTGTCTTTGTTTCCCCCCGCCATCAGCACCTCCAATCACCTTCAGCCACAGGAAAATGTCAAATGAAACAGCCACTAAGTAGTCCTCCTTTTGGTGTCTTTGTTTCCCCCCGCCAGCAGCACCTCCAATCACCTCCAGTCACAGGAAAACATCAAATGAAATAGCCACTACCTAGTCCTCCTTTTGGTGTCTGTTTTTCGCCCCTCCAGCAGCACCTCCAATCACCTTCAGCCACAGGAAAAGGTCAAATCAAATAGCCACTACCTAGTCCTCCTTTTGGTGTTTTTGTTTCCCCCTGCCAGTAGCACCTCCCATCACCTTCAGCAACAGGAAAAGGTCAAAACAAATAGCCACTACCTAGTCCTCCTTTTGGTATCTTTGTTCCCCACCCGCCAGCAGCACCTCCAATCACCTTCTGTCACAGGAAAAGGTCAAATTAAAGAGCCACTACCTAGTCCTCCTTTTGGTGTCTTTGTTTCCCCCCGCCAGCAGCACCTCAAATCACCTTCAATCACAGGAAAACGTCAAATGAAATAGCCACTACCTAGTCCTACTTTTGGTGTCTGTTTTTCGCCCCTCCAGCAGCACCTCCAATCACCTTCAGCCACAGGAAAAGGTCAAATGAAATAGCCACTACCTAGTCCTCCTTTTGGTGTCTGTTTTTCTCCCCCCCAGCAGCACCTCCAATCACCTTCAGCCACAGGAAAAGGTCAAATCAAATAGCCACTACCTAGTCCTCCTTTTGGTGTTTTTGTTTCCCCCCGCCAGCAGCACCTCCAATCACCTTCAGCCACAGGAAAAGGTCAAATGAAATAGCCACTGCTTAGTCCTCCTTTTGGTGTCTTTGTTTGCCCCGCCAGCAGCACCTCCAATCACCTTCAGCCACAGGAAAAAGTCAAATGAAATAGCCACTATCTAGTCCTCCTTTTGGTGTCTTTGTTTCCCCCCTCCAGCAGCACCTCCAATCACCTTCAACAACAGGAAAAGGTCAAATCAAGTAGCCACTACCTAGTTCTCCTATTGGTGTCTTTGTTTCCCCCCGCCAGCAGCACCTCCAATCACCTTCAGCCACAGGAAAATGTCAAATGAAACAGCCACTAACTAGTCCTCCTTTTGGTGTCTTTGTTTCCCCCCGCCAGCAGCACCTCCAAGCACCTCCAGTCACAGGAAAACGTCAAATGAAATAGCCACTACCTAGTCCTCCTTTTGGTGTCTGTTTTTCGCCCCTCCAGCAGCACCTCCAATCACCTACAGCCACAGGAAAAGGTCAAATCAAATAGCCACTGCCTAGTCCTCCTTTTGGTGTCTGTTTTTCTCCCCTCCAGCAGCACCTCCAATAACCTTCAGCCACAGGAAAAGGTCAAATCAAACAGCCACTACCTAGTCCTCCTTTTGGTGTTTTTGTTTCCCCCCGCCAGCAGCACCTCCAATCACCTTCAGCCACAGGAAAAGGTCAAATGAAATAGCCACTACCTAGTCCTCCTTTTGGTGTCTTTGTTTGCCCTGCCAGCAGCACCTCCAATCACCTTCAGCCACAGGAAAAAGTCAAATGAAATAGCCACTATCTAGTCCTCCTTTTGGTGTCTTTGTTTCCCCCCTTCAGCAGCACCTCCAATCACCTTCAACAACAGGAAAAGGTCAAATCAAGTAGCCACTACCTAGTTCTCCTATTGGTGTCTTTGTTTCCCCCCGCCAGCAGCACCTCCAATCACCTTCAGCCACAGGAAAAGGTCAAATCAAATAGCCACTACCTAGTCCTCCTTTTGGTGTTTTTGTTTCCCCCTGCCAGTAGCACCTCCCATCACCTTCAGCCAAAGGAAAAGGTCAAATCAAATAGCCACTACCTAGTTCTCCTTTTGGTGTCTTTGTTTCCCCCCTCCAGCAGCACCTCCAGCCACCTTCAGCCACAGGAAAAGGTCAAATCAAATAGCCACCAACTAGTCCTCCTTTTTGTGTCTTTTTTTCCCCTTGACAGCAGCACCTCCAATCACCTTGAGCCAAAGGAAAATATCAAATGAAATAGCCACTACCTAGTCCTCCTTTTGGTGTCTTTATTTCCCTTTTTTTCTCCCCGCCAGCAGCACCTCCAATCACCTTCAGCCACAGGAAATGGTCAAATCAAATAGCCACTACCTAGTCCTCCTTTTGGTGTCTGTTTTTCTCCCCTCCAGCAGCACCTCCAGCCACCTTCAGCCACAGGAAAAGGTCAAATCAAATAGCCACCAACTTGTCCTCCTTTTTGTGTCTTTTTTTCCCCTTGACAGCAGCACCTCCAATCACCTTCAGCCAAAGGAAAATATCAAATGAAATAGCCACTACCTAGTCCTCCTTTTGGTGTCTTTATTTCCCTTTTTTTCTCCCCGCCAGCAGCACCTCCAATCACCTTCAGCCACAGGAAATGGTCAAATCAAATAGCCACTACCTAGTCCTCCTTTTGGTGTCTGTTTTTCTCCCCTCCAGCAGCACCTCCAATCATCTTCAGCCACAGGAAAAGGTCAAATCAAATAGCCACTACCTAGTCCTCCTTTTGGTGTCTTTGTTTCCCCCCGCGAGCAGCACCTCAAATCACCTTCAGTCACAGGAAAACGTCAAATGAAATAGCCACTATCTAGTCCTCCTTTTGGTGTCTGTTTTTCGCCCCTCCAGCAGCACCTCCAATCACCTTCAGCCACAGGAAAATGTCAAATCAAATAGCCACTACCTAGTCCTCCTTTTTGTGTCTTTTTTTCCCCTTGACAGCAGCACCTCCAATCACCTTCAGCCAAAGGAAAATGTCAAATGAAACGCCACTACCTAGTCCTCCTTTTGGTGTCTTTATTTCCCTACAGCAGTACCTCCAATCACCTTCTGTCACAGGAGAAGATCTTTGTTTCCCACCCGCCAGCAGCACCTCCAATCACCTTCAGTCACAGGAAAACGTCAAATGAAATAGCCACTACCTAGTCCTCCTTTTTGTGTCTTTGTTTCCCCTTGGCAGCAGCACCTCCAGTCACCTTCAGCCACAGTTAAAGGTCAAATGAAATAGCCACTACCTAGTCCTCCTTTTGGTGTCTGTTTTTCTCCCCTCCAGCAGCACCTCCAATCACCTTCAGCCACAGGAAAAGGTCATATCAAATAGCCACTACCTAGTCCTCCTTTTGGTGTTTTTGTTTCCCCCCGCCAGCAGCACCTCCAATCACCTTCAACAACAGGAAAAGGTCAAATCAAGTAGCCACTACCTAGTTCTCCTATTGGTGTCTTTGTTTCCCCCCGCCATCAGCACCTCCAATCACCTTCAGCCACAGGAAAATGTCAAATGAAACAGCCACTAAGTAGTCCTCCTTTTGGTGTCTTTGTTTCCCCCCGCCAGCAGCACCTCCAATCACCTCCAGTCACAGGAAAACATCAAATGAAATAGCCACTACCTAGTCCTCCTTTTGGTGTCTGTTTTTCGCCCCTCCAGCAGCACCTCCAATCACCTTCAGCCACAGGAAAAGGTCAAATCAAATAGCCACTACCTAGTCCTCCTTTTGGTGTTTTTGTTTCCCCCTGCCAGTAGCACCTCCCATCACCTTCAGCAACAGGAAAAGGTCAAAACAAATAGCCACTACCTAGTCCTCCTTTTGGTATCTTTGTTCCCCACCCGCCAGCAGCACCTCAAATCACCTTCAACAACAGGAAAAGGTCAAATCAAGTAGCCACTACCTAGTTCTCCTATTGGTGTCTTTGTTTGCCCCGCCAGCAGCACCTCCAATCACCTTCAGCCACAGGAAAAAGTCAAATGAAATAGCCACTATCTAGTCCTCCTTTTGGTGTCTTTGTTTCCCCCCGCCAGCAGCACCTCCAATCACCTCCAGTCACAGGAAAACGTCAAATGAAATAGCCACTACCTAGTCCTCCTTTTGGTGTTTTTGTTTCCCCCCGCCAGCAGCACCTCCAATCACCTTCAACAACAGGAAAAGGTCAAATCAAGTAGCCACTACCTAGTTCTCCTATTGGTGTCTTTGTTTCCCCCCGCCAGCAGCACCTCCAATCACCTTCAGCCACAGGAAAATGTAAAATGAAACAGCCACTAACTAGTCCTCCTTTTGGTGTCTTTGTTTCCCCCCGCCAGCAGCACCTCCAATCACCTCCAGTCACAGGAAAACGTCAAATGAAATAGCCACTACCTAGTCCTCCTTTTGGTGTCTGTTTTTCGCCCCTCCAGCAGCACCTCCAATCACCTTCAGCCACAGGAAAAGGTCAAATCAAATAGCCACTACCTAGTCCTCCTTTTGGTGTTTTTGTTTCCCCCTGCCAGCAGCACCTCCAATCACTTTCAGCCACAAGAAAAGGTCAAATCAAATAGCCACTACCTAGTCCTCCTATTGGTGTCTTTGTTTCCCCCCTACAGCAGCACGTCCAATCACCTTCAGCCACTGGAAAAGGTCAAATGAAATAGCCACTACCTAGTCCTCCTTTTGGTGTCTTTGTTTCTCCTTGATAGCAGCACCTGCAATCACCTTCAGCCAAAGGAAAAGGTCAAATCAAATAGCCACTACCTAGTTCTCCTTTTGGTGTCTTTGTTTCCCCCCTCCAGCAGCACCTCCAGTCACCTTCAGTCACAGGAAAACGTCAAATGAAATAGCCACTACCTAGTCCTCCTTTTGGTGTCTGTTTTTCTCCCCTCCAGCAGCACCTCCAATCACCTTCAGCCACAGGAAAAGGTCAAATCAAATAGCCACTACCTAGTCCTCCTTTTGGTGTTTTTGTTTCCCCCCGCCAGCAGCACCTCCAATCACCTTCAGCCACAGGAAAAGGTCAAATGAAATAGCCACTACCTAGTCCTCCTTTTGGTGTCTTTGTTTGCCCCGCCAGCAGCACCTCCAATCACCTTCAGCCACAGGAAAAAGTCAAATGAAATAGCCACTATCTAGTCCTCCTTTTGGTGTCTTTGTTTCCCCCCTTCAGCAGCACCTCCAATCACCTTCAACAACAGGAAAAGGTCAAATCAAGTAGCCACTACCTAGGAGTTCCGCTTCCGGTTGCAGTTGCTGCCGGCAGGTTTTTTTCAAGCCTGCCATCCCACCCCCCCGTGGAGGCGTTTTTTATACCATCAAAGCGTCTCGGAACTCCAAGTTCTCAAGGAACTTGCGAGGGAGTTTTTGCTGCCAGGGAGGGGCCCACTTGCGAAGCCCCCAGAGGGTTAGTTTCCTCTGAGGAGCGAGTAAGGAGAGGCCCCACCCTCCATAGGCTGCGATCTTCTCCAGGAGGGTGAGGAGCTCGTGCTAATTAGCACGACAAAGCAAACTGCTTTTACCTTTATATCTACATTCCAAGATACTTCGTACTTCAAAGGAAACTTCTTGGCATCTCATCGCAAACGCAAGTAATTAAACTTGGTGATTTCACCAGAAAACAGTAGATTTCAGACACAGCTTTTAGAATGAAGGAACCAAGATGGCGTTAATTACCAGATGAGACGAAACGAAAGCTAAACTATTAACTGTTTACTGACTTGTGGATTGTAGTCTCTGTGTAACCTCTGGAGTTCGAGGCGAAGGGGGAGCAGAGCTAGTCTCTGTGTAACCTCTGGCTGAGTTTGAGACGAAGGGGGAGCAGAGCTATCTTCCTGAAAACTTGGAAAGCTTAAAAGCTTAAAAGCAAGGCAATGGAACAAACTCGTGTAGTAACTCCCCAGGACTTTAAAGATTTGATGAACTTTATAGTTAATGAAAGCAGAGACCTCAAAAGAATGATCCAGGAGAAATATGAACAATTAGAAAAAAAAATGTTTGCAATGGCCAAGAGTCTGTCTGAAGTTATCATTAAAATTGATGGGAAAATCGAACAGCTGACCTCACAGGTGGAACTTAAAGCAAAGGAAACGGATTTGAAACTGGTGGAAATGGAGGGGAATATGCACAAATTGGACAAACAGGTTATTATGTTACAACTTTTTTTAATGGAAAAAGCCATTAGATTGAGAGGATTATCAGAAAAGCCTAGAGAAGACTTAAGAAAAGTTTCTGCCGATGCTTTGGCTATATTAGTAAAAATGAATCCTGGTGAAATTTATGCTAAGATTGATAAAATTTACAGAGCAAACTCACGTATAGCATTACAAAGGCAACTACCGAGAGATGTTGTGATATATTTTACTGAGAGAAACCTCAGAAATGATATTCTGCAGAAGTCTTTTCACTCCTCTCTCCACATAGCTGGAAAACGGATTGGTGTCTTTAAGGAACTTCCATCAACTATCCTGAAGCTTAGAAGGGATTTTGGTTTTTTGGTGGCAGAGCTGAAGAAAAGAGGGATACAGTACAGGTGGGATGCTCCAATGGGTGTTATATTCAGATATGAAGGGGCGCGGTATTGTTTGAATACTATAGATAAGGCAAGAGATTTTTATTATGAAATACTGAAGAAAAGTGCAACGCCCCCACGTATATCTATACCAGTGGTTCTCAGTTATTTTCTGTCAGGCCCCCCCTAGGAAGAAGAAAACATTTCGCGCCCCCCCAGCCCCGGAAAGCGCCCCCCCCAGCCCCGGAAAGCGCCCTCCCCCCAGCCCCGGGGCTGCCCCCTCCCTTCTTTCCCTCTCCTCCTTCCGAGCCAAGGATATTTATTCTCCTTGGTGCCGCCGTTGCCTTCTCCGCATGGCCCGAGCGCCTGTTCCTTACTGCGATGGTCTCAGCAGCTCCCAGCGCTCCCAACGTAGCCAGTCGAAAGCCGGGAGGGAGGCCGCTTTTCCACGCCGTGGAAGGGGGTCGCCTCCCTCCCGGCTTTCGACTGGCCACGTCCAGGCGGGCAGCGGGCAAGAGCCGTGAGCGGGCAAGTCGGGTGGCGCGCTGGGAGCTACTGAGCCGGGCATGGGCGCGCTGGGAGGTGCTAAGGAACAGGCGCTCGGGCCATGCGGAGAATGCAACGGTGGTATCGGTCTTTCCGGGTGTGCGGCTCCGCGCCCCCCCTTACGGAGCCTCGCGCCCCCCTAGGGGGGCCCGCCCCACTATTTGAGAAACGCTGATCTATACCAACACTAGTAGATCTGGATGGTTCAGAACAAGATATTGAGATGGAGCAGAAACAATTTGGAAAAGAGATGGAAGAACATACTCAGTTGGATTCCCCTGGGCTTTTTTTAAGCCCTACTCTGGAGGAAATGTCGAAGACTGCTATAGGGGGATCTGTTGGAATGCCAATACGTAAATCAGATGAGCAATGTGAAGCCAGGTCTAGTACCAGACAAATCCAGAAACCGCAGAAGCAGAGGAGGTCTCAATCTCGGCGAGTTAAGAAAGACAAAAGGATTAAAGGACGAAGCAATTAATCAATCTAGATAAAAATATACAGATCTCTGCAATGCTGGTCCTCTTGGATGTGGAAACTTTTTCAGGGTTGAAAACTGGAACCGGAGCATTTGCAGTGGATCTGGTTGTTACCCTATCACGATCTTGGAACTTTATAATCCTGATGAAAAGTCACTCGGGTGTTACCTATGTAAAGGGTTTTTTTTTCTTGTTATTTATGGGGGCAGCTGCTTAAACTGGTATTACAAACAGCTATGGATGGAATGGAAGGAGACCTGAAGAGTTGGACTTATGAACATTGACGCGGAAAGGATTAATATTATGTTAGTGTTCTGGGAAAAAACTTGGGCCGAACTTTGAAATTTTCTTGCAATTTGCTGTATCCTTCTTGTGATAGGATCTGAAATTTTCCTATACCGTTTCTGTTTCCTTTGTGAAGAGAGAAGTAACTTTGCTTTTTTCAAATATTAGAGTAATCTTTACATTTTTTTTTTGTGTTGTTAAGTGGGCAATTAAGCAAATGGAGAGGGGAAAAATAGTAAACCTTTTGAATCAGGAAGGATGTAAACTTGAGCTAGGATATATGGTTTAAGTTTTATAAGTGTTAGGTTATATGACATGGTATTGAGATCTTAAGAATTATTTTCTATGTATTTTAATGTTTAACTAAAAGGGGGTGTTTATGTTGAGGTTATAAGGTTTCTAATGGATTGGTTATATACAGAATAAATATCAGATTAGGAAGTATTATGTAGTTTTTAGGTAAGAATGCTTTGATTGATAGGTGAATAGAGTAAATAATATTTGGGATGCTTGGAATTATTAGAGTGGTGTATAGCGGAAGTCAGGGGGGTGGGTTTGAATGGGAGGTGGGGGAGGGTTAGGGTGGAGGGCGGGGTAATATATATGTATGATTAATCTAGAGAGGGGAATAATGGGATATGCCTTTTTTTTTTCTTTTTTTTTTTAGAAATTTATATTATGTTTTTGATATCTTTAATTAACTTAGAAGATGGTGTTAATGGGATATTAATATACTAAGAGAAACTTATTTTAAGACGGGGTGAGGGGGGGTATAGTATTTGTATGTGATTTATATTACATGTCGGGGGTGGTGGTAAAAAGGGGGGAAATCTGTGTGAATAAAACTTTTTCAATAAAAAAAAAAAAATATACAGATCTCTGCAATGCTGGTCCTCTTGGATGTGGAAACTTTTTCAGGGTTGAAAACTGGAACCGGAGCATTTGCAGTGGATCTGGTTGTTACCCTATCACGATCTTGGAACTTTATAATCCTGATGAAAAGTCACTCGGGGGTTACCTATGTAAAGGGTTTTTTTTTCTTGTTATTTATGGGGGCAGCTGCTTAAACTGGTATTACAAACAGCTATGGATGGAATGGAAGGAGACCTGAAGAGTTGGACTTATGAACATTGACGCGGAAAGGATTAATATTATGTTAGTGTTCTGGGAAAAAACTTGGGCCGAACTTTGAAATTTTCTTGCAATTTGCTGTATCCTTCTTGTGATAGGATCTGAAATTTTCCTATACCGTTTCTGTTTCCTTTGTGAAGAGAGAAGTAACTTTGCTTTTTTCAAATATTAGAGTAATCTTTACATTTTTTTTTGTGTTGTTAAGTGGGCAATTAAGCAAATGGAGAGGGGAAAAATAGTAAACCTTTTGAATCAGGAAGGATGTAAACTTGAGCTAGGATATATGGTTTAAGTTTTATAAGTGTTAGGTTATATGACATGGTATTGAGATCTTAAGAATTATTTTCTATGTATTTTAATGTTTAACTAAAAGGGGGTGTTTATGTTGAGCTTGTTATAAGGTTTCTAATGGATTGGTTATATACAGAATAAATATCAGATTAGGAAGTACTATGTAGTTTTTAGGTAAGAATGCTTTGATTGATAGGTGAATAGAGTAAATAATATTTGGGATGCTTGGAATTATTAGAGTGGTGTATAGCGGAAGTCAGGGGGGTGGGTTTGAATGGGAGGTGGGGGAGGGTTAGGGTGGAGGGCGGGGTAATATATATGTATGATTAATCTAGAGAGGGGAATAATGGGATATGCCTTTTTTTTTTTTTTAAAGAAATTTATATTATGTTTTTTATATCTTTAATTAACTTAGAAGATGGTGTTAATGGGATATTAATATACTAAGAGAAACTTATATTGTGTCTGCTGGGAGGCGAGGGGGTATAATATCTGAATGAGAAACTTATTTTAAGACGGGGTGAGGGGGGGTATAGTATTTGTATGTGATTTATATTACATGTCGGGGGTGGTGGTAAAAAGGGGGAAAATCTGTGTGAATAAAACTTTTTCAATAAAAAAAAAAAAAAAAAGTAGCCACTACCTAGTTCTCCTATTGGTGTCTTTGTTTCCCCCCGCCAGCAGCACCTCCAATCACCTTCAGCCACAGGAAAAGGTCAAATCAAATAGCCACTACATAGTCCTCCTTTTGGTGTCTGTTTTTCGCCCCTCCAGCAGCACCTCCAATCACCTTCAGCCACAGGAAAAGGTCAAATCAAATAGCCACTACCTAGTCCTCCTTTTGGTGTTTTTGTTTCCCCCTGCCAGTAGCACCTCCCATCACCTTCAACAACAGGAAAAGGTCAAAACAAATAGCCACTACCTAATCCTCCATTTTGTGTCTTTGTTTCCCACCCGCCAGCAGCACCTCCAATCACCTTCAGCCAAAGGAAAATGTCAAATGAAACGCCACTACCTAGTCCTCCTTTTGGTATCTTTGTTTCCCACCCGCCAGCAGCACCTCCAATCACCTTCTGTCACAGGAAAAGGTCAAATTAAAGAGCCACTATCTAGTCCTCCTTTTGGTGTCTTTGTTTCCCCCCTCCAGCAGCACCTCCAATCACCTTCAGCCACCGGAATATGTCAGATGAAATATCCACTACCTAGTCCTCCTTTTGGTGTCTTTGTTTCCCCCCGCCAGCAGCACCTCAAATCACCTTCAGTCACAGGAAAACGTCAAATGAAATAGCCACTACCTAATCCTCCTTTTGGTGTCTGTTTTTCGCCCCTCCAGCAGCACCTCCAATCACCTTCAGCCACAGGAAAAGGTCAAATGAAATAGCCACTATCTAGTCCTCCTTTTGGTGTCTTTGTTTCCCCCCTCCAGCAGCACCTCCAATCACCTTCAGCCACTGGAATATGTCAGATGAAATAGCCACTACCTCGTCCTCCTTTTGGTGTCTTTGTTTCCCCCCGCCAGCAACACCTCCAATCACCTTCAGCCACAGGAAAAGTTCAAATCAAATAGCCACGATCTAGTCCTCCTTTTGGTGTTTTTGTTTCCCCCCGCCAGCAGCACCTCCAATCACTTTCACCCACAGGAAAAGGTCAAATCAAATAGCCACTACCTAGTCCTCCTTTTGGTGTCTTTGTTTCCCCCCTCCAGCAGCACCTCCAGCCACCTTCAGCCACAGGAAAAGGTCAAAAGAAATAGCCACTACCTAGTCCTCCTTTTTGTGTCTTTGTTTCCCCTTGACAGCAGCAGCTCCAGTCACCTTCAGCCACAGTTAAAGGTCAAATGAAATAGCCATTACCTAGTTCTCCTTTTGGTGTTTTTGTTTCCCCCCGCCAGCAGCACCTCCAATCACCTTCAGCCACAGGAAAATGTCAAATGAAACAGCCACTAACTAGTCCTCCTTTTGGTGTCTTTGTTTCCCCCCTACACCAGCACCTCAAATCACCTTCAGCCACAGGAAATGGTCAAATCAAATAGCCACTACCTAGTCCTCCTTTTGGTGTCTGTTTTTCTCACCTCCAGCAGCACCTCCCATCACCTTCAGCCAAAGGAAAAGGTCAAATCAAATAGCCACTACCTAGTTCTCCTTTTGGTGTCTTTGTTTCCCCCCTCCAGCAGCACCTCCAGCCACCTTCAGCCACAGGAAAAGGTCAAATCAAATAGCCACCAACTAGTCCTCCTTTTTGTGTCTTTTTTTCCCCTTGACAGCAGCACCTCCAATCACCTTCAGCCACAGGAAATGGTCAAATCAAATAGCCACTACCTAGTCCTCCTTTTGGTGTCTGTTTTTCGCCCCTCCAGCAGCACCTCCAATCACCTACAGCCACAGGAAAAGGTCAAATCAAATAGCCACTGCCTAGTCCTCCTTTTGGTGTCTGTTTTTCTCCCCTCCAGCAGCACCTCCAATAACCTTCAGCCACAGGAAAAGGTCAAATCAAACAGCCACTACCTAGTCCTCCTTTTGGTGTTTTTGTTTCCCCCCGCCAGCAGCACCTCCAATCACCTTCAGCCACAGGAAAAGGTCAAATGAAATAGCCACTACCTAGTCCTCCTTTTGGTGTCTTTGTTTGCCCTGCCAGCAGCACCTCCAATCACCTTCAGCCACAGGAAAAAGTCAAATGAAATAGCCACTATCTAGTCCTCCTTTTGGTGTCTTTGTTTCCCCCCTTCAGCAGCACCTCCAATCACCTTCAACAACAGGAAAAGGTCAAATCAAGTAGCCACTACCTAGTTCTCCTTTTGGTGTTTTTGTTTCCCCCTGCCAGTAGCACCTCCCATCACCTTCAGCCAAAGGAAAAGGTCAAATCAAATAGCCACTACCTAGTTCTCCTTTTGGTGTCTTTGTTTCCCCCCTCCAGCAGCACCTCCAGCCACCTTCAGCCACAGGAAAAGGTCAAATCAAATAGCCACCAACTTGTCCTCCTTTTTGTGTCTTTTTTTCCCCTTGACAGCAGCACCTCCAATCACCTTCAGCCAAAGGAAAATATCAAATGAAATAGCCACTACCTAGTCCTCCTTTTGGTGTCTTTATTTCCCTTTTTTTCTCCCCGCCAGCAGCACCTCCAATCACCTTCAGCCACAGGAAATGGTCAAATCAAATAGCCACTACCTAGTCCTCCTTTTGGTGTCTGTTTTTCTCCCCTCCAGCAGCACCTCCAATCATCTTCAGCCACAGGAAAAGGTCAAATCAAATAGCCACTACCTAGTCCTCCTTTTGGTGTCTTTGTTTCCCCCCGCCAGCAGCACCTCAAATCACCTTCAGTCACAGGAAAACGTCAAATGAAATAGCCACTATCTAGTCCTCCTTTTGGTGTCTGTTTTTCGCCCCTCCAGCAGCACCTCCAATCACCTTCAGCCACAGGAAAATGTCAAATCAAATAGCCACTACCTAGTCCTCCTTTTTGTGTCTTTTTTTCCCCTTGACAGCAGCACCTCCAATCACCTTCAGCCAAAGGAAAATGTCAAATGAAACGCCACTACCTAGTCCTCCTTTTGGTGTCTTTATTTCCCTACAGCAGTACCTCCAATCACCTTCTGTCACAGGAGAAGATCTTTGTTTCCCACCCGCCAGCAGCACCTCCAATCACCTTCAGTCACAGGAAAACGTCAAATGAAATAGCCACTACCTAGTCCTCCTTTTTGTGTCTTTGTTTCCCCTTGGCAGCAGCACCTCCAGTCACCTTCAGCCACAGTTAAAGGTCAAATGAAATAGCCACTACCTAGTCCTCCTTTTGGTGTCTGTTTTTCTCCCCTCCAGCAGCACCTCCAATCACCTTCAGCCACAGGAAAAGGTCATATCAAATAGCCACTACCTAGTCCTCCTTTTGGTGTTTTTGTTTCCCCCCGCCAGCAGCACCTCCAATCACCTTCAACAACAGGAAAAGGTCAAATCAAGTAGCCACTACCTAGTTCTCCTATTGGTGTCTTTGTTTCCCCCCGCCATCAGCACCTCCAATCACCTTCAGCCACAGGAAAATGTCAAATGAAACAGCCACTAAGTAGTCCTCCTTTTGGTGTCTTTGTTTCCCCCCGCCAGCAGCACCTCCAATCACCTCCAGTCACAGGAAAACATCAAATGAAATAGCCACTACCTAGTCCTCCTTTTGGTGTCTGTTTTTCGCCCCTCCAGCAGCACCTCCAATCACCTTCAGCCACAGGAAAAGGTCAAATCAAATAGCCACTACCTAGTCCTCCTTTTGGTGTTTTTGTTTCCCCCTGCCAGTAGCACCTCCCATCACCTTCAGCAACAGGAAAAGGTCAAAACAAATAGCCACTACCTAGTCCTCCTTTTGGTATCTTTGTTCCCCACCCGCCAGCAGCACCTCAAATCACCTTCAACAACAGGAAAAGGTCAAATCAAGTAGCCACTACCTAGTTCTCCTATTGGTGTCTTTGTTTGCCCCGCCAGCAGCACCTCCAATCACCTTCAGCCACAGGAAAAAGTCAAATGAAATAGCCACTATCTAGTCCTCCTTTTGGTGTCTTTGTTTCCCCCCGCCAGCAGCACCTCCAATCACCTCCAGTCACAGGAAAACGTCAAATGAAATAGCCACTACCTAGTCCTCCTTTTGGTGTTTTTGTTTCCCCCCGCCAGCAGCACCTCCAATCACCTTCAACAACAGGAAAAGGTCAAATCAAGTAGCCACTACCTAGTTCTCCTATTGGTGTCTTTGTTTCCCCCCGCCAGCAGCACCTCCAATCACCTTCAGCCACAGGAAAATGTAAAATGAAACAGCCACTAACTAGTCCTCCTTTTGGTGTCTTTGTTTCCCCCCGCCAGCAGCACCTCCAATCACCTCCAGTCACAGGAAAACGTCAAATGAAATAGCCACTACCTAGTCCTCCTTTTGGTGTCTGTTTTTCGCCCCTCCAGCAGCACCTCCAATCACCTTCAGCCACAGGAAAAGGTCAAATCAAATAGCCACTACCTAGTCCTCCTTTTGGTGTTTTTGTTTCCCCCTGCCAGCAGCACCTCCAATCACTTTCAGCCACAAGAAAAGGTCAAATCAAATAGCCACTACCTAGTCCTCCTATTGGTGTCTTTGTTTCCCCCCTACAGCAGCACGTCCAATCACCTTCAGCCACTGGAAAAGGTCAAATGAAATAGCCACTACCTAGTCCTCCTTTTGGTGTCTTTGTTTCTCCTTGATAGCAGCACCTGCAATCACCTTCAGCCAAAGGAAAAGGTCAAATCAAATAGCCACTACCTAGTTCTCCTTTTGGTGTCTTTGTTTCCCCCCTCCAGCAGCACCTCCAGTCACCTTCAGTCACAGGAAAACGTCAAATGAAATAGCCACTACCTAGTCCTCCTTTTGGTGTCTGTTTTTCTCCCCTCCAGCAGCACCTCCAATCACCTTCAGCCACAGGAAAAGGTCAAATCAAATAGCCACTACCTAGTCCTCCTTTTGGTGTTTTTGTTTCCCCCCGCCAGCAGCACCTCCAATCACCTTCAGCCACAGGAAAAGGTCAAATGAAATAGCCACTACCTAGTCCTCCTTTTGGTGTCTTTGTTTGCCCCGCCAGCAGCACCTCCAATCACCTTCAGCCACAGGAAAAAGTCAAATGAAATAGCCACTATCTAGTCCTCCTTTTGGTGTCTTTGTTTCCCCCCTTCAGCAGCACCTCCAATCACCTTCAACAACAGGAAAAGGTCAAATCAAGTAGCCACTACCTAGGAGTTCCGCTTCCGGTTGCAGTTGCTGCCGGCAGGTTTTTTTCAAGCCTGCCATCCCACCCCCCCGTGGAGGCGTTTTTTATACCATCAAAGCGTCTCGGAACTCCAAGTTCTCAAGGAACTTGCGAGGGAGTTTTTGCTGCCAGGGAGGGGCCCACTTGCGAAGCCCCCAGAGGGTTAGTTTCCTCTGAGGAGCGAGTAAGGAGAGGCCCCACCCTCCATAGGCTGCGATCTTCTCCAGGAGGGTGAGGAGCTCGTGCTAATTAGCACGACAAAGCAAACTGCTTTTACCTTTATATCTACATTCCAAGATACTTCGTACTTCAAAGGAAACTTCTTGGCATCTCATCGCAAACGCAAGTAATTAAACTTGGTGATTTCACCAGAAAACAGTAGATTTCAGACACAGCTTTTAGAATGAAGGAACCAAGATGGCGTTAATTACCAGATGAGACGAAACGAAAGCTAAACTATTAACTGTTTACTGACTTGTGGATTGTAGTCTCTGTGTAACCTCTGGAGTTCGAGGCGAAGGGGGAGCAGAGCTAGTCTCTGTGTAACCTCTGGCTGAGTTTGAGACGAAGGGGGAGCAGAGCTATCTTCCTGAAAACTTGGAAAGCTTAAAAGCTTAAAAGCAAGGCAATGGAACAAACTCGTGTAGTAACTCCCCAGGACTTTAAAGATTTGATGAACTTTATAGTTAATGAAAGCAGAGACCTCAAAAGAATGATCCAGGAGAAATATGAACAATTAGAAAAAAAAATGTTTGCAATGGCCAAGAGTCTGTCTGAAGTTATCATTAAAATTGATGGGAAAATCGAACAGCTGACATCACAGGTGGAACTTAAAGCAAAGGAAACGGATTTGAAACTGGTGGAAATGGAGGGGAATATGCACAAATTGGACAAACAGGTTATTATGTTACAACTTTTTTTAATGGAAAACGCCATTAGACTGAGGGGATTATCAGAAAATCCTAGAGAAGACTTAAGAAAAGTTTCTGCCGATGCTTTGGCTATATTAGTAAAAATGAATCCTGGTGAAATTTATGCTAAGATTGATAAAATTTACAGAGCAAACTCACGTATAGCATTACAAAGGCAACTACCGAGAGATGTTGTGATATATTTTACTGAGAGAAACCTCAGAAATGATATTCTGCAGAAGTCTTTTCACTCCTCTCTCCACATAGCTGGAAAACGGATTGGTGTCTTTAAGGAACTTCCATCAACTATCCTGAAGCTTAGAAGGGATTTTGGTTTTTTGGTGGCAGAGCTGAAGAAAAGAGGGATACAGTACAGGTGGGATGCTCCAATGGGTGTTATATTCAGATATGAAGGGGCGCGGTATTGTTTGAATACTATAGATAAGGCAAGAGATTTTTATTATGAAATACTGAAGAAAAGTGCAACGCCCCCACGTATATCTATACCAACACTAGTAGATCTGGATGGTTCAGAACAAGATATTGAGATGGAGCAGAAACAATTTGGAAAAGAGATGGAAGAACATACTCAGTTGGATTCCCCTGGGCTTTTTTTAAGCCCTACTCTGGAGGAAATGTCGAAGACTGCTATAGGGGGATCTGTTGGAATGTCAATACGTAAATCAGATGAGCAATGTGAAGCCAGGTCTAGTACCAGACAAATCCAGAAACCGCAGAAGCAGAGGAGGTCTCAATCTCGGCGAGTTAAGAAAGACAAAAGGATTAAAGGACGAAGCAATTAATCAATCTAGATAAAAATATACAGATCTCTGCAATGCTGGTCCTCTTGGATGTGGAAACTTTTTCAGGGTTGAAAACTGGAACCGGAGCATTTGCAGTGGATCTGGTTGTTACCCTATCACGATCTTGGAACTTTATAATCCTGATGAAAAGTCACTCGGGGGTTACCTATGTAAAGGGGTTTTTTTTCTTGTTATTTATGGGGGCAGCTGCTTAAACTGGTATTACAAACAGCTATGGATGGAATGGAAGGAGACCTGAAGAGTTGGACTTATGAACATTGACGCGGAAAGGATTAATATTATGTTAGTGTTCTGGGAAAAAACTTGGGCCGAACTTTGAAATTTTCTTGCAATTTGCTGTATCCTTCTTGTGATAGGATCTGAAATTTTCCTATACCGTTTCTGTTTCCTTTGTGAAGAGAGAAGTAACTTTGCTTTTTTCAAATATTAGAGTAATCTTTACATTTTTTTTTTTGTGTTGTTAAGTGGGCAATTAAGCAAATGGAGAGGGGAAAAATAGTAAACCTTTTGAATCAGGAAGGATGTAAACTTGAGCTAGGATATATGGTTTAAGTTTTATAAGTGTTAGGTTATATGACATGGTATTGAGATCTTAAGAATTATTTTCTATGTATTTTAATGTTTAACTAAAAGGGGGTGTTTATGTTGAGCTTGTTATAAGGTTTCTAATGGATTGGTTATATACAGAATAAATATCAGATTAGGAAGTACTATGTAGTTTTTAGGTAAGAATGCTTTGATTGATAGGTGAATAGAGTAAATAATATTTGGGATGCTTGGAATTATTAGAGTGGTGTATAGCGGAAGTCAGGGGGGTGGGTTTGAATGGGAGGTGGGGGAGGGTTAGGGTGGAGGGCGGGGTAATATATATGTATGATTAATCTAGAGAGGGGAATAATGGGATATGCCTTTTTTTTTTTTAAAGAAATTTATATTATGTTTTTTATATCTTTAATTAACTTAGAAGATGGTGTTAATGGGATATTAATATACTAAGAGAAACTTATATTGTGTCTGCTGGGAGGCGAGGGGGTATAATATCTGAATGAGAAACTTATTTTAAGACGGGGTGAGGGGGGGTATAGTATTTGTATGTGATTTATATTACATGTCGGGGGTGGTGGTAAAAAGGGGGAAAATCTGTGTGAATAAAACTTTTTCAGTAAAAAAAAAAAAAAAAAAGTAGCCACTACCTAGTTCTCCTATTGGTGTCTTTGTTTCCCCCCGCCAGCAGCACCTCCAATCACCTTCAGCCACAGGAAAAGGTCAAATCAAATAGCCACTACATAGTCCTCCTTTTGGTGTCTGTTTTTCGCCCCTCCAGCAGCACCTCCAATCACCTTCAGCCACAGGAAAAGGTCAAATCAAATAGCCACTACCTAGTCCTCCTTTTGGTGTTTTTGTTTCCCCCTGCCAGTAGCACCTCCCATCACCTTCAACAACAGGAAAAGGTCAAAACAAATAGCCACTACCTAATCCTCCATTTTGTGTCTTTGTTTCCCACCCGCCAGCAGCACCTCCAATCACCTTCAGCCAAAGGAAAATGTCAAATGAAACGCCACTACCTAGTCCTCCTTTTGGTATCTTTGTTTCCCACCCGCCAGCAGCACCTCCAATCACCTTCTGTCACAGGAAAAGGTCAAATTAAAGAGCCACTATCTAGTCCTCCTTTTGGTGTCTTTGTTTCCCCCCTCCAGCAGCACCTCCAATCACCTTCAGCCACCGGAATATGTCAGATGAAATATCCACTACCTAGTCCTCCTTTTGGTGTCTTTGTTTCCCCCCGCCAGCAGCACCTCAAATCACCTTCAGTCACAGGAAAACGTCAAATGAAATAGCCACTACCTAATCCTCCTTTTGGTGTCTGTTTTTCGCCCCTCCAGCAGCACCTCCAATCACCTTCAGCCACAGGAAAAGGTCAAATGAAATAGCCACTATCTAGTCCTCCTTTTGGTGTCTTTGTTTCCCCCCTCCAGCAGCACCTCCAATCACCTTCAGCCACCGGAATATGTCAGATGAAATAGCCACTACCTCGTCCTCCTTTTGGTGTCTTTGTTTCCCCCCGCCAGCAACACCTCCAATCACCTTCAGCCACAGGAAAAGTTCAAATCAAATAGCCACGATCTAGTCCTCCTTTTGGTGTTTTTGTTTCCCCCCGCCAGCAGCACCTCCAATCACTTTCACCCACAGGAAAAGGTCAAATCAAATAGCCACTACCTAGTCCTCCTTTTGGTGTCTTTGTTTCCCCCCTCCAGCAGCACCTCCAGCCACCTTCAGCCACAGGAAAAGGTCAAATCAAATAGCCACCAACTAGTCCTCCTTTTTGTGTCTTTTTTTCCCCTTGACAGCAGCACCTCCAATCACCTTCAGCCACAGGAAATGGTCAAATCAAATAGCCACTACCTAGTCCTCCTTTTGGTGTCTGTTTTTCGCCCCTCCAGCAGCACCTCCAATCACCTACAGCCACAGGAAAAGGTCAAATCAAATAGCCACTGCCTAGTCCTCCTTTTGGTGTCTGTTTTTCTCCCCTCCAGCAGCACCTCCAATAACCTTCAGCCACAGGAAAAGGTCAAATCAAACAGCCAATACCTAGTCCTCCTTTTGGTGTTTTTGTTTCCCCCCGCCAGCAGCACCTCCAATCACCTTCAGCCACAGGAAAAGGTCAAATGAAATAGCCACTACCTAGTCCTCCTTTTGGTGTCTTTGTTTGCCCTGCCAGCAGCACCTCCAATCACCTTCAGCCACAGGAAAAAGTCAAATGAAATAGCCACTATCTAGTCCTCCTTTTGGTGTCTTTGTTTCCCCCCTTCAGCAGCACCTCCAATCACCTTCAACAACAGGAAAAGGTCAAATCAAGTAGCCACTACCTAGTTCTCCTATTGGTGTCTTTGTTTCCCCCCGCCAGCAGCACCTCCAATCACCTTCAGCCACAGGAAAAGGTCAAATCAAATAGCCACTACCTAGTCCTCCTTTTGGTGTTTTTGTTTCCCCCTGCCAGTAGCACCTCCCATCACCTTCAGCCAAAGGAAAAGGTCAAATCAAATAGCCACTACCTAGTTCTCCTTTTGGTGTCTTTGTTTCCCCCCTCCAGCAGCACCTCCAGCCACCTTCAGCCACAGGAAAAGGTCAAATCAAATAGCCACCAACTTGTCCTCCTTTTTGTGTCTTTTTTTCCCCTTGACAGCAGCACCTCCAATCACCTTCAGCCAAAGGAAAATATCAAATGAAATAGCCACTACCTAGTCCTCCTTTTGGTGTCCTTATTTCCCTTTTTTTCTCCCCGCCAGCAGCACCTCCAATCACCTTCAGCCACAGGAAATGGTCAAATCAAATAGCCACTACCTAGTCCTCCTTTTGGTGTCTGTTTTTCTCCCCTCCAGCAGCACCTCCAGCCACCTTCAGCCACAGGAAAAGGTCAAATCAAATAGCCACCAACTTGTCCTCCTTTTTGTGTCTTTTTTTCCCCTTGACAGCAGCACCTCCAATCACCTTCAGCCAAAGGAAAATATCAAATGAAATAGCCACTACCTAGTCCTCCTTTTGGTGTCTTTATTTCCCTTTTTTTCTCCCCGCCAGCAGCACCTCCAATCACCTTCAGCCACAGGAAATGGTCAAATCAAATAGCCACTACCTAGTCCTCCTTTTGGTGTCTGTTTTTCTCCCCTCCAGCAGCACCTCCAATCATCTTCAGCCACAGGAAAAGGTCAAATCAAATAGCCACTACCTAGTCCTCCTTTTGGTGTCTTTGTTTCCCCCCGCCAGCAGCACCTCAAATCACCTTCAGTCACAGGAAAACGTCAAATGAAATAGCCACTATCTAGTCCTCCTTTTGGTGTCTGTTTTTCGCCCCTCCAGCAGCACCTCCAATCACCTTCAGCCACAGGAAAATGTCAAATCAAATAGCCACTACCTAGTCCTCCTTTTTGTGTCTTTTTTTCCCCTTGACAGCAGCACCTCCAATCACCTTCAGCCAAAGGAAAATGTCAAATGAAACGCCACTACCTAGTCCTCCTTTTGGTGTCTTTATTTCCCTACAGCAGTACCTCCAATCACCTTCTGTCACAGGAGAAGATCTTTGTTTCCCACCCGCCAGCAGCACCTCCAATCACCTTCAGTCACAGGAAAACGTCAAATGAAATAGCCACTACCTAGTCCTCCTTTTTGTGTCTTTGTTTCCCCTTGGCAGCAGCACCTCCAGTCACCTTCAGCCACAGTTAAAGGTCAAATGAAATAGCCACTACCTAGTCCTCCTTTTGGTGTCTGTTTTTCTCCCCTCCAGCAGCACCTCCAATCACCTTCAGCCACAGGAAAAGGTCATATCAAATAGCCACTACCTAGTCCTCCTTTTGGTGTTTTTGTTTCCCCCCGCCAGCAGCACCTCCAATCACCTTCAACAACAGGAAAAGGTCAAATCAAGTAGCCACTACCTAGTTCTCCTATTGGTGTCTTTGTTTCCCCCCGCCATCAGCACCTCCAATCACCTTCAGCCACAGGAAAATGTCAAATGAAACAGCCACTAAGTAGTCCTCCTTTTGGTGTCTTTGTTTCCCCCCGCCAGCAGCACCTCCAATCACCTCCAGTCACAGGAAAACATCAAATGAAATAGCCACTACCTAGTCCTCCTTTTGGTGTCTGTTTTTCGCCCCTCCAGCAGCACCTCCAATCACCTTCAGCCACAGGAAAAGGTCAAATCAAATAGCCACTACCTAGTCCTCCTTTTGGTGTTTTTGTTTCCCCCTGCCAGTAGCACCTCCCATCACCTTCAGCAACAGGAAAAGGTCAAAACAAATAGCCACTACCTAGTCCTCCTTTTGGTATCTTTGTTCCCCACCCGCCAGCAGCACCTCAAATCACCTTCAACAACAGGAAAAGGTCAAATCAAGTAGCCACTACCTAGTTCTCCTATTGGTGTCTTTGTTTGCCCCGCCAGCAGCACCTCCAATCACCTTCAGCCACAGGAAAAAGTCAAATGAAATAGCCACTATCTAGTCCTCCTTTTGGTGTCTTTGTTTCCCCCCGCCAGCAGCACCTCCAATCACCTCCAGTCACAGGAAAACGTCAAATGAAATAGCCACTACCTAGTCCTCCTTTTGGTGTTTTTGTTTCCCCCCGCCAGCAGCACCTCCAATCACCTTCAACAACAGGAAAAGGTCAAATCAAGTAGCCACTACCTAGTTCTCCTATTGGTGTCTTTGTTTCCCCCCGCCAGCAGCACCTCCAATCACCTTCAGCCACAGGAAAATGTAAAATGAAACAGCCACTAACTAGTCCTCCTTTTGGTGTCTTTGTTTCCCCCCGCCAGCAGCACCTCCAATCACCTCCAGTCACAGGAAAACGTCAAATGAAATAGCCACTACCTAGTCCTCCTTTTGGTGTCTGTTTTTCGCCCCTCCAGCAGCACCTCCAATCACCTTCAGCCACAGGAAAAGGTCAAATCAAATAGCCACTACCTAGTCCTCCTTTTGGTGTTTTTGTTTCCCCCTGCCAGCAGCACCTCCAATCACTTTCAGCCACAAGAAAAGGTCAAATCAAATAGCCACTACCTAGTCCTCCTATTGGTGTCTTTGTTTCCCCCCTACAGCAGCACGTCCAATCACCTTCAGCCACTGGAAAAGGTCAAATGAAATAGCCACTACCTAGTCCTCCTTTTGGTGTCTTTGTTTCTCCTTGATAGCAGCACCTGCAATCACCTTCAGCCAAAGGAAAAGGTCAAATCAAATAGCCACTACCTAGTTCTCCTTTTGGTGTCTTTGTTTCCCCCCTCCAGCAGCACCTCCAGTCACCTTCAGTCACAGGAAAACGTCAAATGAAATAGCCACTACCTAGTCCTCCTTTTGGTGTCTGTTTTTCTCCCCTCCAGCAGCACCTCCAATCACCTTCAGCCACAGGAAAAGGTCAAATCAAATAGCCACTACCTAGTCCTCCTTTTGGTGTTTTTGTTTCCCCCCGCCAGCAGCACCTCCAATCACCTTCAGCCACAGGAAAAGGTCAAATGAAATAGCCACTACCTAGTCCTCCTTTTGGTGTCTTTGTTTGCCCCGCCAGCAGCACCTCCAATCACCTTCAGCCACAGGAAAAAGTCAAATGAAATAGCCACTATCTAGTCCTCCTTTTGGTGTCTTTGTTTCCCCCCTTCAGCAGCACCTCCAATCACCTTCAACAACAGGAAAAGGTCAAATCAAGTAGCCACTACCTAGGAGTTCCGCTTCCGGTTGCAGTTGCTGCCGGCAGGTTTTTTTCAAGCCTGCCATCCCACCCCCCCGTGGAGGCGTTTTTTATACCATCAAAGCGTCTCGGAACTCCAAGTTCTCAAGGAACTTGCGAGGGAGTTTTTGCTGCCAGGGAGGGGCCCACTTGCGAAGCCCCCAGAGGGTTAGTTTCCTCTGAGGAGCGAGTAAGGAGAGGCCCCACCCTCCATAGGCTGCGATCTTCTCCAGGAGGGTGAGGAGCTCGTGCTAATTAGCACGACAAAGCAAACTGCTTTTACCTTTATATCTACATTCCAAGATACTTCGTACTTCAAAGGAAACTTCTTGGCATCTCATCGCAAACGCAAGTAATTAAACTTGGTGATTTCACCAGAAAACAGTAGATTTCAGACACAGCTTTTAGAATGAAGGAACCAAGATGGCGTTAATTACCAGATGAGACGAAACGAAAGCTAAACTATTAACTGTTTACTGACTTGTGGATTGTAGTCTCTGTGTAACCTCTGGAGTTCGAGGCGAAGGGGGAGCAGAGCTAGTCTCTGTGTAACCTCTGGCTGAGTTTGAGACGAAGGGGGAGCAGAGCTATCTTCCTGAAAACTTGGAAAGCTTAAAAGCTTAAAAGCAAGGCAATGGAACAAACTCGTGTAGTAACTCCCCAGGACTTTAAAGATTTGATGAACTTTATAGTTAATGAAAGCAGAGACCTCAAAAGAATGATCCAGGAGAAATATGAACAATTAGAAAAAAAAATGTTTGCAATGGCCAAGAGTCTGTCTGAAGTTATCATTAAAATTGATGGGAAAATCGAACAGCTGACCTCACAGGTGGAACTTAAAGCAAAGGAAACGGATTTGAAACTGGTGGAAATGGAGGGGAATATGCACAAATTGGACAAACAGGTTATTATGTTACAACTTTTTTTAATGGAAAACGCCATTAGACTGAGGGGATTATCAGAAAATCCTAGAGAAGACTTAAGAAAAGTTTCTGCCGATGCTTTGGCTATATTAGTAAAAATGAATCCTGGTGAAATTTATGCTAAGATTGATAAAATTTACAGAGCAAACTCACGTATAGCATTACAAAGGCAACTACCGAGAGATGTTGTGATATATTTTACTGAGAGAAACCTCAGAAATGATATTCTGCAGAAGTCTTTTCACTCCTCTCTCCACATAGCTGGAAAACGGATTGGTGTCTTTAAGGAACTTCCATCAACTATCCTGAAGCTTAGAAGGGATTTTGGTTTTTTGGTGGCAGAGCTGAAGAAAAGAGGGATACAGTACAGGTGGGATGCTCCAATGGGTGTTATATTCAGATATGAAGGGGCGCGGTAATGTTTGAATACTATAGATAAGGCAAGAGATTTTTATTATGAAATACTGAAGAAAAGTGCAATGCCCCCACGTATATCTATACCAACACTAGTAGATCTGGATGGTTCAGAACAAGATATTGAGATGGAGCAGAAACAATTTGGAAAAGAGATGGAAGAACATACTCAGTTGGATTCCCCTGGGCTTTTTTTAAGCCCTACTCTGGAGGAAATGTCGAAGACTGCTATAGGGGGATCTGTTGGAATGTCAATACGTAAATCAGATGAGCAATGTGAAGCCAGGTCTAGTACCAGACAAATCCAGAAACCGCAGAAGCAGAGGAGGTCTCAATCTCGGCGAGTTAAGAAAGACAAAAGGATTAAAGGACGAAGCAATTAATCAATCTAGATAAAAATATACAGATCTCTGCAATGCTGGTCCTCTTGGATGTGGAAACTTTTTCAGGGTTGAAAACTGGAACCGGAGCATTTGCAGTGGATCTGGTTGTTACCCTATCACGATCTTGGAACTTTATAATCCTGATGAAAAGTCACTCGGGGGTTACCTATGTAAAGGGTTTTTTTTTCTTGTTATTTATGGGGGCAGCTGCTTAAACTGGTATTACAAACAGCTATGGATGGAATGGAAGGAGACCTGAAGAGTTGGACTTATGAACATTGACGCGGAAAGGATTAATATTATGTTAGTGTTCTGGGAAAAAACTTGGGCCGAACTTTGAAATTTTCTTGCAATTTGCTGTATCCTTCTTGTGATAGGATCTGAAATTTTCCTATACCGTTTCTGTTTCCTTTGTGAAGAGAGAAGTAACTTTGCTTTTTTCAAATATTAGAGTAATCTTTACATTTTTTTTTGTGTTGTTAAGTGGGCAATTAAGCAAATGGAGAGGGGAAAAATAGTAAACCTTTTGAATCAGGAAGGATGTAAACTTGAGCTAGGATATATGGTTTAAGTTTTATAAGTGTTAGGTTATATGACATGGTATTGAGATCTTAAGAATTATTTTCTATGTATTTTAATGTTTAACTAAAAGGGGGTGTTTATGTTGAGCTTGTTATAAGGTTTCTAATGGATTGGTTATATACAGAATAAATATCAGATTAGGAAGTACTATGTAGTTTTTAGGTAAGAATGCTTTGATTGATAGGTGAATAGAGTAAATAATATTTGGGATGCTTGGAATTATTAGAGTGGTGTATAGCGGAAGTCAGGGGGGTGGGTTTGAATGGGAGGTGGGGGAGGGTTAGGGTGGAGGGCGGGGTAATATATATGTATGATTAATCTAGAGAGGGGAATAATGGGATATGCCTTTTTTTTTTTTTTAAGAAATTTATATTATGTTTTTTATATCTTTAATTAACTTAGAAGATGGTGTTAATGGGATATTAATATACTAAGAGAAACTTATATTGTGTCTGCTGGGAGGCGAGGGGGTATAATATCTGAATGAGAAACTTATTTTAAGACGGGGTGAGGGGGGGTATAGTATTTGTATGTGATTTATATTACATGTCGGGGGTGGTGGTAAAAAGGGGGAAAATCTGTGTGAATAAAACTTTTTCAATAAAAAAAAAAAAAAAAAAGTAGCCACTACCTAGTTCTCCTATTGGTGTCTTTGTTTCCCCCCGCCAGCAGCACCTCCAATCACCTTCAGCCACAGGAAAAGGTCAAATCAAATAGCCACTACATAGTCCTCCTTTTGGTGTCTGTTTTTCGCCCCTCCAGCAGCACCTCCAATCACCTTCAGCCACAGGAAAAGGTCAAATCAAATAGCCACTACCTAGTCCTCCTTTTGGTGTTTTTGTTTCCCCCTGCCAGTAGCACCTCCCATCACCTTCAACAACAGGAAAAGGTCAAAACAAATAGCCACTACCTAATCCTCCATTTTGTGTCTTTGTTTCCCACCCGCCAGCAGCACCTCCAATCACCTTCAGCCAAAGGAAAATGTCAAATGAAACGCCACTACCTAGTCCTCCTTTTGGTATCTTTGTTTCCCACCCGCCAGCAGCACCTCCAATCACCTTCTGTCACAGGAAAAGGTCAAATTAAAGAGCCACTATCTAGTCCTCCTTTTGGTGTCTTTGTTTCCCCCCTCCAGCAGCACCTCCAATCACCTTCAGCCACCTGAATATGTCAGATGAAATATCCACTACCTAGTCCTCCTTTTGGTGTCTTTGTTTCCCCCCGCCAGCAGCACCTCAAATCACCTTCAGTCACAGGAAAACGTCAAATGAAATAGCCACTACCTAATCCTCCTTTTGGTGTCTGTTTTTCGCCCCTCCAGCAGCACCTCCAATCACCTTCAGCCACAGGAAAAGGTCAAATGAAATAGCCACTATCTAGTCCTCCTTTTGGTGTCTTTGTTTCCCCCCTCCAGCAGCACCTCCAATCACCTTCAGCCACCGGAATATGTCAGATGAAATAGCCACTACCTCGTCCTCCTTTTGGTGTCTTTGTTTCCCCCCGCCAGCAACACCTCCAATCACCTTCAGCCACAGGAAAAGTTCAAATCAAATAGCCACGATCTAGTCCTCCTTTTGGTGTTTTTGTTTCCCCCCGCCAGCAGCACCTCCAATCACTTTCACCCACAGGAAAAGGTCAAATCAAATAGCCACTACCTAGTCCTCCTTTTGGTGTCTTTGTTTCCCCCCTCCAGCAGCACCTCCAGCCACCTTCAGCCACAGGAAAAGGTCAAAAGAAATAGCCACTACCTAGTCCTCCTTTTTGTGTCTTTGTTTCCCCTTGACAGCAGCAGCTCCAGTCACCTTCAGCCACAGTTAAAGGTCAAATGAAATAGCCATTACCTAGTTCTCCTTTTGGTGTTTTTGTTTCCCCCCGCCAGCAGCACCTCCAATCACCTTCAGCCACAGGAAAATGTCAAATGAAACAGCCACTAACTAGTCCTCCTTTTGGTGTCTTTGTTTCCCCCCTACACCAGCACCTCAAATCACCTTCAGCCACAGGAAATGGTCAAATCAAATAGCCACTACCTAGTCCTCCTTTTGGTGTCTGTTTTTCTCACCTCCAGCAGCACCTCCCATCACCTTCAGCCAAAGGAAAAGGTCAAATCAAATAGCCACTACCTAGTTCTCCTTTTGGTGTCTTTGTTTCCCCCCTCCAGCAGCACCTCCAGCCACCTTCAGCCACAGGAAAAGGTCAAATCAAATAGCCACCAACTAGTCCTCCTTTTTGTGTCTTTTTTTCCCCTTGACAGCAGCACCTCCAATCACCTTCAGCCAAAGGAAAATATCAAATGAAATAGCCACTACCTAGTCCTCCTTTTGGTGTCTTTATTTCCCTTTTTTTCTCCCCGCCAGCAGCACCTCCAATCACCTTCAGCCACAGGAAATGGTCAAATCAAATAGCCACTACCTAGTCCTCCTTTTGGTGTCTGTTTTTCTCCCCTCCAGCAGCACCTCCAATCATCTTCAGCCACAGGAAAAGGTCAAATCAAATAGCCACTACCTAGTCCTCCTTTTGGTGTCTTTGTTTCCCCCCGCCAGCAGCACCTCAAATCACCTTCAGTCACAGGAAAACGTCAAATGAAATAGCCACTATCTAGTCCTCCTTTTGGTGTCTGTTTTTCGCCCCTCCAGCAGCACCTCCAATCACCTTCAGCCACAGGAAAATGTCAAATCAAATAGCCACTACCTAGTCCTCCTTTTTGTGTCTTTTTTTCCCCTTGACAGCAGCACCTCCAATCACCTTCAGCCAAAGGAAAATGTCAAATGAAACGCCACTACCTAGTCCTCCTTTTGGTGTCTTTATTTCCCTACAGCAGTACCTCCAATCACCTTCTGTCACAGGAGAAGATCTTTGTTTCCCACCCGCCAGCAGCACCTCCAATCACCTTCAGTCAGAGGAAAACGTCAAATGAAATAGCCACTACCTAGTCCTCCTTTTTGTGTCTTTGTTTCCCCTTGGCAGCAGCACCTCCAGTCACCTTCAGCCACAGTTAAAGGTCAAATGAAATAGCCACTACCTAGTCCTCCTTTTGGTGTCTGTTTTTCTCCCCTCCAGCAGCACCTCCAATCACCTTCAGCCACAGGAAAAGGTCATATCAAATAGCCACTACCTAGTCCTCCTTTTGGTGTTTTTGTTTCCCCCCGCCAGCAGCACCTCCAATCACCTTCAACAACAGGAAAAGGTCAAATCAAGTAGCCACTACCTAGTTCTCCTATTGGTGTCTTTGTTTCCCCCCGCCATCAGCACCTCCAATCACCTTCAGCCACAGGAAAATGTCAAATGAAACAGCCACTAAGTAGTCCTCCTTTTGGTGTCTTTGTTTCCCCCCGCCAGCAGCACCTCCAATCACCTCCAGTCACAGGAAAACATCAAATGAAATAGCCACTACCTAGTCCTCCTTTTGGTGTCTGTTTTTCGCCCCTCCAGCAGCACCTCCAATCACCTTCAGCCACAGGAAAAGGTCAAATCAAATAGCCACTGCCTAGTCCTCCTTTTGGTGTCTGTTTTTCGCCCCTCCAGCAGCACCTCCAATCACCTTCAGCCACAGGAAAATGTCAAATCAAATAGCCACTACCTAGTCCTCCTTTTGGTGTTTTTGTTTCCCCCTGCCAGCAGCACATCCAATCACTTTCAGCCACAGGAAAAGGTCAAATCAAATAGCCACTACCTAGTTCTCCTATTGGTGTCTTTGTTTCGCACCTACAGCAGCACGTCCAATCACCTTCAGCCACTGGAAAAGGTCAAATGAAATAGCCAGTACCTAGTCCTCCTTTTGGTGTCTTTGTTTCTCCTTGATAGCAGCACCTGCAATCACCTTCAGCCAAAGGAAAAGGTCAAATCAAATAGCCACTACCTACTTCTCCTTTTGGTGTCTTTGTTTCCCCCCTCCAGCAGCACCTCCAGTCACCTTCAGCCACAGTTAAAGGTCAAATGAAATAGCCACTACCTAGTCCTCCTTTTGGTGTCTGTTTTTCTCCCCTCCAGCAGCACCTCCAATCACCTTCAGCCACAGGAAAAGGTCAAATCAAATAGCCACTACCTAGTCCTCCTTTTGGTGTTTTTGTTTCCCCCCGCCAGCAGCACCTCCAATCACCTTCAGCCACAGGAAAAGGTCAAATGAAATAGCCACTACCTAGTCCTCCTTTTGGTGTCTTTGTTTGCCCAGCCAGCAGCACCTCCAATCACCTTCACCCACAGGAAAAAGTCAAATGAAATAGCCACTATCTAGTCCTCCTTTTGGTGTCTTTGTTTCCCCCCTTCAGCAGCACCTCCAATCACCTTCAGCCACAGGAAAAGGTCAAATCAAATAGCCACTGCCTAGTCCTCCTTTTGGTGTCTGTTTTTCGCCCCTCCAGCAGCACCTCCAATCACCTTCAACAACAGGAAAAGGTCAAATCAAGTAGCCACTACCTAGTTCTCCTATTGGTGTCTTTGTTTCCCCCCGCCATCAGCACCTCCAATCACCTTCAGCCACAGGAAAATGTCAAATGAAACAGCCACTAAGTAGTCCTCCTTTTGGTGTCTTTGTTTCCCCCCGCCAGCAGCACCTCCAATCACCTCCAGTCACAGGAAAACATCAAATGAAATAGCCACTACCTAGTCCTCCTTTTGGTGTCTGTTTTTCGCCCCTCCAGCAGCACCTCCAATCACCTTCAGCCACAGGAAAAGGTCAAATCAAATAGCCACTGCCTAGTCCTCCTTTTGGTGTCTGTTTTTCGCCCCTCCAGCAGCACCTCCAATCACCTTCAGCCACAGGAAAATGTCAAATCAAATAGCCACTACCTAGTCCTCCTTTTGGTGTTTTTGTTTCCCCCTGCCAGCAGCACATCCAATCACTTTCAGCCACAGGAAAAGGTCAAATCAAATAGCCACTACCTAGTTCTCCTATTGGTGTCTTTGTTTCGCACCTACAGCAGCACGTCCAATCACCTTCAGCCACTGGAAAAGGTCAAATGAAATAGCCAGTACCTAGTCCTCCTTTTGGTGTCTTTGTTTCTCCTTGATAGCAGCACCTGCAATCACCTTCAGCCAAAGGAAAAGGTCAAATCAAATAGCCACTACCTAGTTCTCCTTTTGGTGTCTTTGTTTCCCCCCTCCAGCAGCACCTCCAATCACCTTCAGCCACAGGAAAAGGTCAAATCAAATAGCCACTGCCTAGTCCTCCTTTTGGTGTCTGTTTTTCGCCCCTCCAGCAGCACCTCCAATCACCTTCAGCCACAGGAAAAGGTCAAATCAAATAGCCACTACCTAGTCCTCCTTTTGGTGTTTTTGTTTCCCCCTGCCAGTAGCACCTCCCATCACCTTCAGCAACAGGAAAAGATCAAAACAAATAGCCACTACCTAATCCTCCTTTTTTTGTCTTTGTTTCCCACCCGCCAGCAGCACCTCCAATCACCTTCAGCCAAAGGAAAATGTCAAATGAAATGCCACTACCTAGTCCTCCTTTTGGTATCTTTGTTTCCCACCCGCCAGCAGCACCTCCAATCACCTTCTGTCACAGGAAAAGGTCAAATTAAAGAGCCACTATCTAGTCCTCCTTTTGGTGTCTTTGTTTCCCCCCTCCAGCAGCACCTCCAATCACTTTCAGCCACCGGAATATGTCAGATGAAATATCCACTACCTAGTCCTCCTTTTGGTGTCTTTGTTTCCCCCCGCCAGCAGCACCTCAAATCACCTTCAGTCACAGGAAAACGTCAAATGAAATAGCCACTACCTAGTCCTCCTTTTGGTGTCTGTTTTTCGCCCCTCCAGCAGCACCTCCAATCACCTTCAGCCACAGGAAAAGGTCAAATGAAATAGCCACTATCTAGTCCTCCTTTTGGTGTCTTTGTTTCCCCCCTCCAGCAGCACCTCCAATCACCTTCAGCCACCGGAATATGTCAGATGAAATAGCCACTACCTAGTCCTCCTTTTGGTGTCTTTGTTTCCCCCCACAAGCAGCACCTCCAATCACCTTCAGTCACAGGAAAAAGTCAAATTGAATAGCCACTACCTAGTTCTCCTTTTGGTGTATTTGTTTCCCCTTGACAGCAGCACCTCCAATCACCTTCAGCCACAGGAAAAGGTCAAATCAAATAGCCACTACCTAGTCCTCCTTTTGGGGTCTGTTTTTCGCCCCTCCAGCAGCACCTCCAATCACCTTCAGCCACAGGAAAAGGTCAAATCAAATAGCCACGACCTAGTCCTCCTTTTGGTGTTTTTGTTTCCCCCCGCCAGCAGCACCTCCAATCACCTTCAGCCACAGGAAAATGTCAAATGAAACAGCCACTACCTAGTCCTCCTTTTGGTGTCTTAGTTTCCCCCCTACAGCAGCACGTCCATTCACCTTCAGCCACAGGAAAAGGTCAAATGAAATAGCCACTGCCTAGTCCTCCTTTTGGTGTCTTTGTTTCCCCCCTCCAGCAGCACCTCCAATCACCTTCAGCCACAGGAAAAGGTCAAATGAAATAGCCACTACCTAGTCCTCCTTTTGGTGTCTTTGTTTCCCCCCGCCAGCATCACCTCCAATCACTTTCATCCACAGGAAAAGGTCAAATCAAATAGCCACTACCTAGTTCTCCTTTTGGTGTCTTTTTTTCCCCTTGACAGCAGCACCTCCAATCACCTTCAGCCAAAGGAAAATGTCAAATCAAATAGCCACTACCTAGTCCTCCTATTGGTGTCTTTGTTTCCCCCCTACAGCAGCACCTCCAATCACCTTCAGCCACAGGAAAAAGTCAAATGAAATAGCCACTATCTAGTCCTCCTTTTGGTGTCTTTGTTTCCCCCCTCTAGCAGCACCTCCAATCACCTTCAACAACAGGAAAAGGTCAAATCAAGTAGCCACTACCTAGTTATTCTATTGGTGTCTTTGTTTCCCCCCGCCAGCAGCACCTCCAATCACCTCCATTCACAGGAAAACGTCAAATGAAATAGCCACTACCTAGTCCTCCTTTTGGTGTCTTTGTTTCCCCCCGCCAGCAGCACCTCCAATCACCTTCAGCCACAGGAAAAGGTCAAATCAAATAGCCACTGCCTAGTCCTCCTTTTGGTGTCTGTTTTTCGCCCCTCCAGCAGCACCTCCAATCACCTTCAGCCACAGGAAAAGGTCAAATCAAATAGCCACTACCTAGTCCTCCTTTTGGTGTTTTTGTTTCCCCCTGCCAGCAGCACCTCCAATCACTTTCAGCCACAGGAAAAGGTCAAATCAAATAGCCACTACCTAGTCCTCCTATTGGTGTCTTTGTTTGCCCCCTACAGCAGCACGTCCAATCACCTTCAGCCACTGGAAAAGGTCAAATGAAATAGCCACTACCTAGTCCTCCTTTTGGTGTCTTTGTTTCTCCTTGATAGCAGCACCTGCAATCACCTTCAGCCAAAGGAAAAGGTCAAATCAAATAGCCACTACATAGTTCTCCTTTTGGTGTCTTTGTTTCCCCCCTCCAGCAGCACCTCCAGTCACCTTCAACCACAGTTAAAGGTCAAATGAAATAGCCACTACCTAGTCCTCCTTTTGGTGTCTGTTTTTCTCCCCTCCAGCAGCACCTCCAATCACCTTCAGCCACAGGAAAAGGTCAAATCAAATAGCCACTACCTAGTCCTCCTTTTGGTGTTTTTGTTTCCCCCCGCCAGCAGCACCTCCAATCACCTTCAGCCACAGGAAAAGGTCAAATGAAATAGCCACTACCTAGTCCTCCTTTTGGTGTCTTTGTTTGCCCCGCCAGCAGCACCTCCAATCACCTTCAGCCACAGGAAAAAATCAAATGAAATAGCCACTATCTAGTCCTCCTTTTGGTGTCTTTGTTTCCCCCCTTCAGCAGCACCTCCAATCACCTTCAACAACAGGAAAAGGTCAAATCAAGTAGCCACTACCTAGTTCTCCTATTGGTGTCTTTGTTTCCCCCCGCCAGCAGCACCTCCAATCACCTTCAGCCACAGGAAAAGGTCAAATCAAATAGCCACTGCCTAGTCCTCCTTTTGGTGTTTGTTTTTCGCCCCTCCAGCAGCACCTCCAATCACCTTCAGCCACAGGAAAAGGTCAAATCAAATAGCCACTACCTAGTCCTCCTTTTGGTGTTTTTGTTTCCCCCTGCCAGCAGCACCTCCAATCACTTTCAGCCACAGGAAAAGGTCAAATCAAATAGCCACTACCTAGTTCTCCTATTGGTGTCTTTGTTTCCCCCCTCCAGCAGCACCTCCAATCACCTTCAGCCACTAAAAAAAGGTCAAATGAAATAGCCACTACCTAGTTCTCCTTTTGGTATCTTTGTTTCCCACACGCCAGCAGCACCTCCAATCACCTTCTATCACAGGAAAAGGTCAAATTAAAGAGCCACTATCTAGTCCTCCTTTTGGTGTCTTTGTTTCCCCCCTCAAGCAGCACCTCCAATCATCTTCAGCCACCGGAATATGTCAGATGAAATAGCCACTACCTAGTCCTCCTTTTGGTGTCTTTGTTTCCCCGCGCCAGCAGCACCTCCAGTCACCTTCAGTCACAGGAAAACCTCAAATTGAATAGCCACTACCTAGTCCTCCTTTTGGTGTCTGTTTTTCGCCCCTCCAGCAGCACCTCCAATCAACTTCAGCCACAGGAAAAGGTCAAATCAAATAGCCACTACCTAGTCCTCCTTTTGGTGTTTTTGTTTCCCCTCTGCCAGCAGCACCTCCAATCACTTTCAGCCACAGGAAAAGGTCAAATCAAATAGCCACTACCTAGTCCTCCTATTGGTGTCTTTGTTTCCCCCCTACAGCAGCACGTCCAATCACCTTCAGCCACAGGAAAAGGTCAAATCAAATAGCCACTACCTAGTCCTCCTTTTGGTGTTTTTGTTTCCCCCTGCCAGCAGCACCTCCAATCACTTTCAGCCACAGGAAAAGGTCAAATCAAATAGCCACTACCTAGTCCTCCTATTGGTGTCTTTGTTTCCCCCCTGCAGCAGCACGTCCAATCACCTTCAGCCACTGGAAAAGGTCAAATGAAATAGCCACTACCTGGTCCTCCTTTGGTGTCTTTGTTTCTCCTTGACAGCAGCACCTGCAATCACCTTCAGCCAAAGGAAAAGGTCAAATCAAATAGCCACTACCTAGTTCTCCTTTTGGTGTTTTTGTTTCCCCCCTTCAGCAGCACCTCCAATCACCTTCAACAACAGGAAAAGGTCAAATCAAGTAGCCACTACCTAGTTCTCCTATTGGTGTCTTTGTTTCCCCCCGCCAGCAGCACCTCCAATCACCTTCAGCCACAGGAAAAGGTCAAATCAAATAGCCACTGCCTAGTCCTCCTTTTGGTGTCTGTTTTCCCCCCTCCAGCAGCACCTCCAATCACCTTCAGCCACAGGAAAAGGTCAAATCAAATAGCCACTACCTAGTCCTCCTTTTGGTGTTTTTGTTTCCCCCTGCCAGTAGCACCTCCCATCACTTTCAGCCCCAGGAAAAGGTCAAATCAAATAGCCACTAGCTAGTTCTCTTATTGGTGTCTTTGTTTCCCACCTACAGCAGCACGTCCAATCACCTTCAGTCACAGGAAAACGTCAAATGAAATAGCCACTACCTAGTCCTCCTTTTGGTGTCTGTTTTTCGCCCCTCCAGCAGCACCTCCAATCACCTTCAGCCACAGGAAAAGGTCAAATGAAATAGCCACTATCTAGTCCTCCTTTTGGTGTCTTTGTTTCCCCCCTCCAGCAGCACCTCCAATCGCCTTCAGCCACCGGAATATGTCAGATGAAATAGCCACTACCTCGTCCTCCTTTTGGTGTCTTTGTTTCCCCCCGCCAGCAACACCTCCAATCACCTTCAGCCACAGGAAAAGTTCAAATCAAATAGCCACGATCTAGTCCTCCTTTTGGTGTCTTTGTTTCCCCCCGCCAGCAGCACCTCAAATCACCTTCAGTCACAGGAAAACGTCAAATGAAATAGCCACTACCTAGTCCTCCTTTTGGTGTCTGTTTTTCGCCCCTCCAGCAGCACCTCCAATCACCTTCAGCCACAGGAAAAGGTCAAATGAAATAGCCACTATCTAGTCCTCCTTTTGGTGTCTTTGTTTCCCCCCTCCAGCAGCACCTCCAATCGCCTTCAGCCACCGGAATATGTCAGATGAAATAGCCACTACCTCGTCCTCCTTTTGGTGTCTTTGTTTCCCCCCGCCAGCAACACCTCCAATCACCTTCAGCCACAGGAAAAGTTCAAATCAAATAGCCACGATCTAGTCCTCCTTTTGGTGTTTTTGTTTCCCCCCGCCAGCAGCACCTCCAATCACTTTCACCCACAGGAAAAGGTCAAATCAAATAGCCACTACCTAGTCCTCCTTTTGGTGTCTTTGTTTCCCCCCTCCAGCAGCACCTCCAGCCACCTTCAGCCACAGGAAAAGGTCAAAAGAAATAGCCACTACCTAGTCCTCCTTTTTGTGTCTTTGTTTCCCCTTGACAGCAGCAGCTCCAGTCACCTTCACCCACAGTTAAAGGTCAAATGAAATAGCCATTACCTAGTTCTCCTTTTGGTGTTTTTGTTTCCCCCCGCCAGCAGCACCTCCAATCACCTTCAGCCACAGGAAAATGTCAAATGAAACAGCCACTAACTAGTCCTCCTTTTGGTGTCTTTGTTTCCCCCCTACACCAGCACCTCAAATCACCTTCAGCCACAGGAAAAGGTCAAATCAAATAGCCACTACCTAGTCCTCCTTTTGGTGTCTGTTTTTCGCCCCTCCAGCAGCACCTCCAATCACCTTCAGCCACAGGAAATGGTCAAATCAAATAGCCACTACCTAGTCCTCCTTTTGGTGTCTGTTTTTCTCACCTCCAGCAGCACCTCCCATCACCTTCAGCCAAAGGAAAAGGTCAAATCAAATAGCCACTACCTAGTTCTCCTTTTGGTGTCTTTGTTTCCCCCCTTCAGCAGCACCTCCAATCACCTTCAACAACAGGAAAAGGTCAAATCAAGTAGCCACTACCTAGTTCTCCTATTGGTGTCTTTGTTTCCCCCCGCCAGCAGCACCTCCAATCACCTTCAGCCACAGGAAAAGGTCAAATCAAATAGCCACTGCCTAGTCCTCGTTTTGGTGTCTGTTTTCCCCCCTCCAGCAGCACCTCCAATCACCTTCAGCCACAGGAAAAGGTCAAATCAAATAGCCACTACCTAGTCCTCCTTTTGGTGTTTTTGTTTCCCCCTGCCAGTAGCACCTCCCATCACCTTCAGCAACAGGAAAAGGTCAAAACAAATAGCCACTACCTAATCCTCCTTTTTGTGTCTTTGTTTCCCACCCGCCAGCAGCACCTCCAATCACCTTCAGCCAAAGGAAAATGTCAAATGAAACGCCACTACCTAGTCCTCCTTTTGGTATCTTTGTTTCCCACCCGCCAGCAGCACCTCCAATCACCTTCTGTCACAGGAAAAGGTCAAATTAAAGAGCCACAATCTAGTCCTCCTTTTGGTGTCTTTGTTTCCCCCCTCCAGCAGCACCTCCAATCACCTTCAGCCACCGGAATATGTCAGATGAAATATCCACTACCTAGTCCTCCTTTTGGTGTCTTTGTTTCCCCCCGCCAGCAGCACCTCAAATCACCTTCAGTCACAGGAAAACGTCAAATGAAATAGCCACTACCTAGTCCTCCTTTTGGTGTCTGTTTTTCGCCCCTCCAGCAGCACCTCCAATCACCTTCAGCCACAGGAAAAGGTCAAATGAAATAGCCACTATCTAGTCCTCTTTTTGGTGTCTTTGTTTCCCCCCTCCAGCAGCACCTCCAATCGCATTCAGCCACCGGAATATGTCAGATGAAATAGCCACTACCTCGTCCTCCTTTTGGTGTCTTTGTTTCCCCCCGCCAGCAACACCTCCAATCACCTTCAGCCACAGGAAAAGTTCAAATCAAATAGCCACGATCTAGTCCTCCTTTTGGTGTTTTTGTTTCCCCCCGCCAGCAGCACCTCCAATCACTTTCACCCACAGGAAAAGGTCAAATCAAATAGCCACTACCTAGTCCTCCTTTTGGTGTCTTTGTTTCCCCCCTCCAGCAGCACCTCCAGCCACCTTCAGCCACAGGAAAAGGTCAAAAGAAATAGCCACTACCTAGTCCTCCTTTTTGTGTCTTTGTTTCCCCTTGACAGCAGCAGCTCCAGTCACCTTCACCCACAGTTAAAGGTCAAATGAAATAGCCATTACCTAGTTCTCCTTTTGGTGTTTTTGTTTCCCCCCGCCAGCAGCACCTCCAATCACCTTCAGCCACAGGAAAATGTCAAATGAAACAGCCACTAACTAGTCCTCCTTTTGGTGTCTTTGTTTCCCCCCTACACCAGCACCTCAAATCACCTTCAGCCACAGGAAAAGGTCAAATCAAATAGCCACTACCTAGTCCTCCTTTTGGTGTCTGTTTTTCGCACCTCCAGCAGCACCTCCAATCAACTTCAGCCACAGGAAATGGTCAAATCAAATAGCCACTACCTAGTCCTCCTTTTGGTGTCTGTTTTTCTCACCTCCAGCAGCACCTCCCATCACCTTCAGCCAAAGGAAAAGGTCAAATCAAATAGCCACTACCTAGTTCTCCTTTTGGTGTCTTTGTTTCCCCCCTCCAGCAGCACCTCCAGCCACCTTCAGCCACAGGAAAAGGTCAAATCAAATAGCCACCAACTAGTCCTCCTTTTTGTGTCTTTTTCTCCCCTTGACAGCAGCACCTCCAATCACCTTCAGCCAAAGGAAAATATCAAATGAAATAGCCACTACCTAGTCCTCCTTTTGGTGTCTTTATTTCCCTGTTTTTCTCCCCGCTAGCAGCACCTCCAATCACCTTCAGCCACAGGAAATGGTCAAATCAAATAGCCACTACCTAGTCCTCCTTTTGGTGTCTGTTTTTCTCCCCTCCAGCAGCACCTCCAATCATCTTCAGCCACAGGAAAAGGTCAAATCAAATAGCCACTACCTAGTCCTCCTTTTGGTGTCTTTGTTTCCCCCCGCCAGCAGCACCTCCAGCCACCTTCAGCCACAGGAAAAGGTCAAATCAAATAGCCACCAACTAGTCCTCCTTTTTGTGTCTTTTTCTCCCCTTGACAGCAGCACCTCCAATCACCTTCAGCCAAAGGAAAATATCAAATGAAATAGCCACTACCTAGTCCTCCTTTTGGTGTCTTTATTTCCCTGTTTTTCTCCCCGCCAGCAGCACCTCCAATCACCTTCAGCCACAGGAAATGGTCAAATCAAATAGCCACTACCTAGTCCTCCTTTTGGTGTCTGTTTTTCTCCCCTCCAGCAGCACCTCCAATCATCTTCAGCCACAGGAAAAGGTCAAATCAAATAGCCACTACCTAGTCCTCCTTTTGGTGTCTTTGTTTCCCCCCGCCAGCAGCACCTCAAATCACCTTCAGTCACAGGAAAACGTCAAATGAAATAGCCACTATCTAGTCCTCCTTTTGGTGTCTGTTTTTCGCCCCTCCAGCAGCACCTCCAATCACCTTCAGCCACAGGAAAAGGTCAAATCAAATAGCCACTAACTAGTCCTCCTTTTGGTGTCTTTGTTTCCCCCCGCCAGCAGCACCTGCAATCACCTCCAGTCACAGGAAAACATCAAATGAAATAGCCACTACCTAGTCCTCCTTTTGGTGTCTTTATTTCCCTACAGCAGTACCTCCAATCACCTTCTGTCACAGGAGAAGATCTTTGTTTCCCACCCACCAGCAGCACCTCCAATCACCTTCAGTCACAGGAAAACGTCAAATGAAATAGCCACTACCTAGTCCTCCTTTTTGTGTCTTTGTTTCCCCTTGACAGCAGCACCTCCAGTCACCTTCAGCCACAGTTAAAGGTCAAATGAAATAGCCACTACCTAGTCCTCCTTTTGGTGTCTGTTTTTCTCCCCTCCAGCAGCACCTCCAATCACCTTCAGCCACAGGAAAAGGTCATATCAAATAGCCACTACCTAGTCCTCCTTTTGGTGTTTTTGTTTCCCCCCGCCAGCAGCACCTCCAATCACCTTAACCAAAGGAAAAGGTCAAATCAAGTAGCCACTACCTAGTTCTCCTATTGGTGTCTTTGTTTCCCCCCGCCATCAGCACCTCCAATCACCTTCAGCCACAGGAAAATGTCAAATGAAACAGCCACTAACTAGTCCTCCTTTTGGTGTCTTTGTTTCCCCCCTCCAGCAGCACCTCCAATCACCTTCAGCCACAGGAAAAGGTCAAATCAAATAGCCACTGCCTAGTCCTCCTTTTGGTGTCTTTGTTTCTCCTTGATAGTAGCACCTGCAATCACCTTCAGCCAAAGGAAAAGGTCAAATCAAATAGCCACTACCTAGTTCTCCTTTTGGTGTCTTTGTTTCCCCCCTCCAGCAGCACCTCCAGTCACCTTCAGCCACAGTTAAAGGTCAAATGAAATAGCCACTACCTAGTCCTCCTTTTGGTGTCTGTTTTATTCCCCTCCAGCAGCACCTCCAATCACCTTCAGCCACAGGAAAAGCTCAAATCAAATAGCCACTACCTAGTTCTCCTATTGGTGTCTTTGTTTTCCCCCCTCCAGCAGCACCTCCAATCACCTTCAGCCACTGGAAAAGGTCAAATGAAATAGCCACTACCTAGTTCTCCTTTTGGTATCTTTGTTTCCCACCCGCCAGCAGCACCTCCAATCACCTTCTATCACAGGAAAAGGTCAAATTAAAGAGCCACTATCTAGTCCTCCTTTTGGTGTCTTTGTTTCCCCCCTCCAGCAGCACCTCCAATCACCTTCAGCCACCGGAATATGTCAGATGAAATAGCCACTACCTAGTCCTCCTTTTGGTGTCTTTGTTTCCCCGCGCCAGCAGCACCTCCAATCACCTTCAGTCACAGGAAAACCTCAAATTGAATAGCCACTACCTAGTCCTCCTTTTGGTGTCTTTGTTTCCCCTTGACAGCAGCACCTCCAATCACCTTCAGCCACAGGAAAAGGTCAAATCAAATAGCCACTACCTAGTCCTCCTTTTGGGGTCTGTTTTTCGCCCCTCCAGCAGCACCTCCAATCACCTTCAGCCACAGGAAAAGGTCAAATCAAATAGCCACTACCTAGTTCTCCTTTTGGTGTCTTTGTTTCGCCAGGCCAGCAGCACCTCCAATCACCTTCAGCCACAGGAAAATGTCAAATGAAACAGCCACTACCTAGTCCTCCTTTTGGTGTCTTTGTTTCCCCCCTACAGCAGCACGTCCATTCACCTTTACCCACAGGAAAAGGTCAAATGAAATAGCCACTACCTAGTCCTCCTTTTGGTGTCTTTGTTTCCCCCCTCCAGCAGCACCTCCAATCACCTTCAGCCACTGGAAAAGGTCAAATGAAATAGCCACTACCTAGTCCTCCTTTTGGTATCTTTGTTTCCCACCCGCCAGCAGCACCTCCAATCACCTTCTGTCACAGGAAAAGGTCAAATCAAATAGCCACTACCTAGTTCTCCTATTGGTGTCTTTGTTTCCCCCCTACAGCAACACGTCCAATCACCTTCAGCCACAGGAAAAGGTCAAATCAAATAGCCACTACCTAGTCCTCCTTTTGGTGTTTTTGTTTCCCCCTGCCAGCAGCATCTCCAATCACTTTCAGCCACAGGAAAAGGTCAAATCAAATAGCCACTACCTAGTCCTCCTTTTGGTGTCTGTTTTTCTCCCCTCCAGCAGCACCTCCAATCATCTTCAGCCACAGGAAAAGGTCAAATCAAATAGCCACTACCTAGTCCTCCTTTTGGTGTCTTTGTTTCCCCCCGCCAGCAGCACCTCAAATCACCTTCAGTCACAGGAAAACGTCAAATGAAATAGCCACTATCTAGTCCTCCTTTTGGTGTCTGTTTTTCGCCCCTCCAGCAGCACCTCCAATCACCTTCAGCCACAGGAAAATGTCAAATCAAACAGCCACTAACTAGTCCTCCTTTTGGTGTCTTTGTTTCCCCCCTCCAGCAGCACCTCCAGCCACCTTCAGCCACAGGAAAAGGTCAAATCAAATAGCCACCAACTAGTCCTCCTTTTTGTGTCTTTTTCTCCCCTTGACAGCAGCACCTCCAATCACCTTCAGCCAAAGGAAAATATCAAATGAAATAGCCACTACCTAGTCCTCCTTTTGGTGTCTTTATTTCCCTGTTTTTCTCCCCGCTAGCAGCACCTCCAATCACCTTCAGCCACAGGAAATGTTCAAATCAAATAGCCACTACCTAGTCCTCCTTTTGGTGTCTGTTTTTCTCCCCTCCAGCAGCACCTCCAATCATCTTCAGCCACAGGAAAAGGTCAAATCAAATAGCCACTACCTAGTCCTCCTTTTGGTGTCTTTGTTTCCCCCCGCCAGCAGCACCTCCAGCCACCTTCAGCCACAGGAAAAGGTCAAATCAAATAGCCACCAACTAGTCCTCCTTTTTGTGTCTTTTTCTCCCCTTGACAGCAGCACCTCCAATCACCTTCAGCCAAAGGAAAATATCAAATGAAATAGCCACTACCTAGTCCTCCTTTTGGTGTCTTTATTTCCCTGTTTTTCTCCCCGCCAGCAGCACCTCCAATCACCTTCAGCCACAGGAAATGGTCAAATCAAATAGCCACTACCTAGTCCTCCTTTTGGTGTCTGTTTTTCTCCCCTCCAGCAGCACCTCCAATCATCTTCAGCCACAGGAAAAGGTCAAATCAAATAGCCACTACCTAGTCCTCCTTTTGGTGTCTTTGTTTCCCCCCGCCAGCAGCACCTCAAATCACCTTCAGTCACAGGAAAACGTCAAATGAAATAGCCACTATCTAGTCCTCCTTTTGGTGTCTGTTTTTCGCCCCTCCAGCAGCACCTCCAATCACCTTCAGCCACAGGAAAATGTCAAATCAAACAGCCACTAACTAGTCCTCCTTTTGGTGTCTTTGTTTCCCCCCGCCAGCAGCACCTGCAATCACCTCCAGTCACAGGAAAACATCAAATGAAATAGCCACTACCTAGTCCTCCTTTTGGTGTCTTTATTTCCCTACAGCAGTACCTCCAATCACCTTCTGTCACAGGAGAAGATCTTTGTTTCCCACCAGCCAGCAGCACCTCCAATCACCTTCAGTCACAGGAAAACGTCAAATGAAATAGCCACTACCTAGTCCTCCTTTTTGTGTCTTTGTTTCCCCTTGACAGCAGCACCTCCAGTCACCTTCAGCCACAGTTAAAGGTCAAATGAAATAGCCACTACCTAGTCCTCCTTTTGGTGTCTGTTTTTCTCCCCTCCAGCAGCACCTCCAATCACCTTCAGCCACAGGAAAAGGTCATATCAAATAGCCACTACCTAGTCCTCCTTTTGGTGTTTTTGTTTCCCCCCGCCAGCAGCACCTCCAATCACCTTCAACAACAGGAAAAGGTCAAATCAAGTAGCCACTACCTAGTTCTCCTATTGGTGTCTTTGTTTCCCCCCGCCATCAGCACCTCCAATCACCTTCAGCCACAGGAAAATGTCAAATGAAACAGCCACTAACTAGTCCTCCTTTTGGTGTCTTTGTTTCCCACCTCCAGCAGCACCTCCAATCACCTTCAGCCACAGGAAAAGGTCAAATCAAATAGCCACTACCTAGTCCTCCTATTGGTGTCTTTGTTTCCCCCCTACAGCAGCACGTCCAATCACCTTCAGCCACTGGAAAAGGTCAAATGAAATAGCCACTACCTAGTCCTCCTTTTGGTGTCTTTGTTTCTCCTTGATAGCAGCACCTGCAATCACCTTCAGCCAAAGGAAAAGGTCAAATCAAATAGCCACTACCTAGTTCTCCTTTTGGTGTCTTTGTTTCCCCCCTCCAGCAGCACCTCCAGTCACCTTCAGCCACAGTTAAAGGTCAAATGAAATAGCCACTACCTAGTCCTCCTTTTGGTGTCTGTTTTATTCCCCTCCAGCAGCACCTCCAATCACCTTCAGCCACAGGAAAAGGTCAAATCAAATAGCCACTACCTAGTCCTCCTTTTGGTGTTTTTGTTTCCCCCCGCCAGCAGCACCTCCAATCACCTTCAGCCACAGGAAAAGGTCAAATGAAATAGCCACTACCTAGTCCTCCTTTTGGTATCTTTGTTTCCCACCCGCCAGCAGCACCTCCAATCACCTTCAGCCACCGGAATATGTCAGATGAAATAGCCACTACCTAGTCCTCCTTTTGGTGTCTTTGTTTCCCCCCACAAGCAGCACCTCCAATCACCTTCAGTCACAGGAAAACGTCAAATTGAATAGCCACTACCTAGTCCTCCTTTTGGTGTATTTGTTTCCCCTTGACAGCAGCACCTCCAATCACCTTCAGCCACAGGAAAAGGTCAAATCAAATAGCCACTACCTAGTCCTCCTTTTGGGGTCTGTTTTTCGCCCCTCCAGCAGCACCTCCAATCACCTTCAGCCACAGGAAAAGGTCAAATCAAATAGCCACAACCTAGTCCTCCTTTTGGTGTTTTTGTTTCCCCCCTACAGCAGCACGTCCATTCACCTTCAGCCACAGGAAAAGGTCAAATGAAATAGCCACTACCTAGTCCTCCTTTTGGTGTCTTTGTTTCCCCCCTCCAGCAGCACCTCCAATCACCTTCAGCCACAGGAAAAGGTCAAATGAAATAGCCACTACCTAGTCCTCCTTTTGGTGTCTTTGTTTCCCCCCGCCAGCATCACCTCCAATCACTTTCAGCCACAGGAAAAGGTCAAATCAAATAGCCACTACCTAGTTCTCCTTTTGGTTTCTTTTTTTCCCCTTGACAGCAGCACCTCCAATCACCTTCAGCCAAAGGAAAATGTCAAATCAAATAGCCACTACCTAGTCCTCCTATTGGTGTCTTTGTTTCCCCCCTACAGCAGCACCTCCAATCACCTTCAGCCACAGGAAAAAGTCGAATGATATAGCCACTATCTAGTCCTCCTTTTGGTGTCTTTGTTTCCCCCCTCTAGCAGCACTTCCAATCACCTTCAACAACAGGAAAAGGTCAAATCAAGTAGCCACTACCTAGTTCTCCTATTGGTGTCTTTGTTTCCCCCCCGCCAGCAGCACCTCCAATCACCTCCAGTCACAGGAAAACGTCAAATGAAATAGCCACTACCTAGTCCTCCTTTTGGTGTCTGTTTTTCGCCCCTCCAGCAGCACCTCCAATCACCTTCAGCCACAGGAAAAGGTCAAATCAAATAGCCACTGCCTAGTCCTCCTTTTGGTGTCTGTTTTTCGCCCCTCCAGCAGCACCTCCAATCACCTTCAGCCACAGGAAAAGGTCAAATCAAATAGCCACTACCTAGTCCTTCTTTTGGTGTTTTTGTTTCCCCCTGCCAGCAGCACCTCCAATCACTTTCAGCCACAGGAACAGCTCAAATCAAATAGCCACTACCTAGTTCTCCTATTGGTGTCTTTGTTTCCCCCCTCCAGCAGCACCTCCAATCACCTTCAGCCACTGGAAAAGGTCAAATGAAATAGCCACTACCTAGTTCTCCTTTTGGTATCTTTGTTTCCCACCCGCCAGCAGCACCTCCAATCACCTTCTATCACAGGAAAAGGTCAAATTAAAGAGCCACTATCTAGTCCTCCTTTTGGTGTCTTTGTTTCCCCCCTCCAGCAGCACCTCCAATCACCTTCAGCCACCGGAATATGTCAGATGAAATAGCCACTACCTAGTCCTCCTTTTGGTGTCTTTGTTTCCCCTTGACAGCAGCACCTCCAATCACCTTCAGCCACAGGAAAAGGTCAAATCAAATAGCCACTACCTAGTCCTCCTTTTGGGGTCTGTTTTTCGCCCCTCCAGCAGCACCTCCAATCACCTTCAGCCACAGGAAAAGGTCAAATCAAATAGCCACTACCTAGTTCTCCTTTTGGTGTCTTTGTTTCGCCAGGCCAGCAGCACCTCCAATCACCTTCAGCCACAGGAAAATGTCAAATGAAACAGCCACTACCTAGTCCTCCTTTTGGTGTCTTTGTTTCCCCCCTACAGCAGCACGTCCATTCACCTTTAGCCACAGGAAAAGGTCAAATGAAAAAGCCACTACCTAGTCCTCCTTTTGGTGTCTTTGTTTCCCGCCTCCAGCAGCACGTCCAATCACCTTCAGCCACTGGAAAGGGTCAAATGAAATAGCCACTACCTAGTCCTCCTTTTGGTGTCTTTGTTTCTCCTTGATAGCAGCACCTGCAATCACCTTCAGCCACAGGAAAAGGTCAAATCAAATAGCCACTACCTAGTCCTCCTATTGGTGTCTTTGTTTCCCCCCTACAGCAACACGTCCAATCACCTTCAGCCACAGGAAAAGGTCAAATCAAATAGCCACTACCTAGTCCTCCTTTTGGTGTTTTTGTTTCCCCCTACCAGCAGCATCTCCAATCACTTTCAGCCACAGGAAAAGGTCAAATGAAACAGCCACTACTTAGTCCTCCTTTTGGTGTCTTTGCTTCCCCAGGCCAGCAGCACCTCCAATCACCTTCAGCCACAGGAAAATGTCAAATGAAACAGCCACTACCTAGTCCTCCTTTTGGTGTCTTTGTTTCCCCCCTACAGCAGCACGTCCATTCACCTTCAGCCACAAGAAAATGTCAAATGAAACAGCCAATACCTAGTCCTCCTTTTGGTGTCTTTGTTTCCCCCTTACAGCAGCACGTCCAATCACCTTCAGCCACTGGAAAGGGTCAAATGAAATAGCCACTACCTAGTCCTCCTTTTGGTGTCTTTGTTTCTCCTTGATAGCAGCACCTGCAATCACCTTCAGCCACAGGAAAAGGTCAAATCAAATAGCCACTACCTAGTCCTCCTTTTGGTGTTTTTGTTTCCCCCTGCCAGCAGCACCTCCAATCACTTTCAGCCACAGGAAAAGGTCAAATCAAATAGCCACTACCTAGTTCTCCTATTGGTGTCTTTGTTTCCCCCCTACAGCAACACGTCCAATCACCTTCAGCCACAGGAAAAGGTCAAATCAAATAGCCACTACCTAGTCCTCCTTTTGGTGTTTTTGTTTCCCCCTGCCAGCAGCACCTCCAATCACTTTCAGCCCCAGGAAAAGGTCAAATCAAATAGCCACTACCTAGTTCTCCTATTGGTGTCTTTGTTTCCCACCTACAGCAGCACGTCCAATCACCTTCAGACACTGGAAAAGGTCAAATGAAATAGTCACTACCTAGTCCTCCTTTTGGTGTCTTTGTTTCTCCTTGATAGCAGCACCTGCAATCACCTTCAGCCACAGGAAAAGGTCAAATCAAATAGCCACTACCTAGTCCTCCTTTTGGTGTTTTTGTTTCCCCCTGCCAGCAGCACCTCCAATCACTTTCAGCCACAGGAAAAGGTCAAATCAAATAGCCACTACCTAGTTCTCCTATTGGTGTCTTTGTTTCCCCCCTACAGCAACACGTCCAATCACCTTCAGCCACAGGAAAAGGTCAAATCAAATAGCCACTACCTAGTCCTCCTTTTGGTGTTTTTGTTTCCCCCTGCCAGCAGCACCTCCAATCACTTTCAGCCCCAGGAAAAGGTCAAATCAAATAGCCACTAGCTAGTTCTCCTATTGGTGTCTTTGTTTCCCACCTACAGCAGCACGTCCAATCACCTTCAGACACTGGAAAAGGTCAAATGAAATAGTCACTACCTAGTCCTCCTTTTGGTGTCTTTGTTTCTCCTTGATAGCAGCACCTGCAGTCACCTTCAGCCACAGGAAAAGGTCAAATCAAATAGCCACTACCTAGTCCTCCTTTTGGTGTTTTTGTTTCCCCCTGCCAGCAGCATCTCCAATCACTTTCAGCCACAGGAAAAGGTCAAATCAAATAGCCACTACCTAGTCCTCCTTTTGGTGTTTTTGTTTCCCCCTGCCAGCAGCACCTCCAATCACTTTCAGCCACAGGAAAAGGTCAAATGAAATAGTCACTACCTAGTCCTCCTTTTGGTGTCTTTGTTTCTCCTTGATAGCAGCACCTGCAATCACCTTCAGCCACAGGAAAAGGTCAAATCAAATAGCCACTACCTAGTCCTCCTTTTGGTGTTTTTGTTTCCCCCTGCCAGCAGCACCTCCAATCACTTTCAGCCACAGGAAAAGGTCAAATCAAATAGCCACTACCTAGTTCTCCTATTGGTGTCTTTGTTTCCCCCCTACAGCAACACGTCCAATCACCTTCAGCCACAGGAAAAGGTCAAATCAAATAGCCACTACCTAGTCCTCCTTTTGGTGTTTTTGTTTCCCCCTGCCAGCAGCACCTCCAATCACTTTCAGCCCCAGGAAAAGGTCAAATCAAATAGCCACTAGCTAGTTCTCCTATTGGTGTCTTTGTTTCCCACCTACAGCAGCACGTCCAATCACCTTCAGACACTGGAAAAGGTCAAATGAAATAGTCACTACCTAGTCCTCCTTTTGGTGTCTTTGTTTCTCCTTGATAGCAGCACCTGCAGTCACCTTCAGCCACAGGAAAAGGTCAAATCAAATAGCCACTACCTAGTCCTCCTTTTGGTGTTTTTGTTTCCCCCTGCCAGCAGCACCTCCAATCACTTTCAGCCACAGGAAAAGGTCAAATCAAATAGCCACTACCTAGTCCTCCTTTTGGTGTTTTTGTTTCCCCCTGCCAGCAGCACCTCCAATCACTTTCAGCCACAGGAAAAGGTCAAATGAAATAGTCACTACCTAGTCCTCCTTTTGGTGTCTTTGTTTCTCCTTGATAGCAGCACCTGCAATCACCTTCAGCCACAGGAAAAGGTCAAATCAAATAGCCACTACCTAGTCCTCCTTTTGGTGTTTTTGTTTCCCCCTGCCAGCAGCACCTCCAATCACTTTCAGCCACAGGAAAAGGTCAAATCAAATAGCCACTACCTAGTCCTCCTTTTGGTGTTTTTGTTTCCCCCTGCCAGCAGCACCTCCAATCACTTTCAGCCACAGGAAAAGGTCAAATCAAATAGGAACTACCTAGTTCTCCTATTGGTGTCTTTTTTCCCCCTTGACAGCAGCACCTCCAATCACCTTCAGCCACAGGAAAAGGTCAAATGAAACAGCCACTACCTAGTCCTCCTTTTGTTGTCTTTGCTTCCCCAGGCCAGCAGCACCTCCAATCACCTTCAGCCACAGGAAAATGTCAAATGAAACAGCCACTACCTAGTCCTCCTTTTGGTGTCTTTGTTTCCCCCCTACAGCAGCACGTCCATTCACCTTCAGCCACAGGAAAATGTCAAATGAAACAGCCAATACCTAGTCCTCCTTTTGGTGTCTTTGTTTCCCCCCTTCAGCAGCAAGTCCATTCACCTCAGCCACAGGAAAAGGTCAAATGAAATAGCCACTACCTAGTTCTCCTTTTGGTGTCTTTTTTTCCCCTTGACAGCAGCACCTCCAATCACCTTCAGCCAAAGGAAAATGTCAAATGAAACGCCACTACCTAGTCCTCCTTTTGGTATCTTTGTTTCCCACCCGCCAGCAGCACCTCCAATCACCTTCAGCCACAGGAAAAGGTCAAATAAATAGCCACTACCTAGTCCTCCTTTTGGTGTCTTTGTTTCCCCCCTACAGCAGCACGTCCAATCACCTTCAGCCAAAGGAAAATGGAAAATGAAACGCCACTACCTAGTCCTCCTTTTGGTATCTTTGTTTTCCACCCGCCAGCAGCACCTCCAATCACCTTCTGTCACAGGAAAAGGTCAAGTTAAAGAGCCACTATCTAGTCCTCCTTTTGGTGTCTTTGTATCCCCCCTCCAGCAGCACGTCCAATCACCTTCAGCCACTGGAAAGGGTCAAATGAAATAGCCACTACCTAGTCCTCCTTTTGGTGTCTTTGTTTCTCCTTGATAGCAGCACCTGCAATCACCTTCAGCCACAGGAAAAGGTCAAATCAAATAGCCACTACCTAGTCCTCCTTTTGGTGTTTTTGTTTCCCCTTGACAGCAGCACCTCCAATCACCTTCAGCCACAGGAAAAGGTCAAATCAAATAGCCACTACCTAGTCCTCCTTTTGGGGTCTGTTTTTCGCCCCTCCAGCAGCACCTCCAATCACCTTCAGCCACAGGAAAAGGTCAAATCAAATAGCCACTACCTAGTTCTCCTTTTGGTGTCTTTGTTTCGCTAGGCCAGCAGCACCTCCAATCACCTTCAGCCACAGGAAAATGTCAAATGAAACAGCCACTACCTAGTCCTCCTTTTGGTGTCTTTGTTTCCCCCCTACAGCAACACGTCCAATCACCTTCAGCCACAGGAAAAGGTCAAATCAAATAGCCACTACCTAGTCCTCCTTTTGGTGTTTTTGTTTCCCCCTGCCAGCAGCACCTCCAATCACTTTCAGCCCCAGGAAAAGGTCAAATCAAATAGCCACTACCTAGTTCTCCTATTGGTGTCTTTGTTTCCCACCTACAGCAGCACGTCCAATCACCTTCAGCCACTGGAAAAGGTCAAATGAAATAGTCACTACCTAGTCCTCCTTTTGGTGTCTTTGTTTCTCCTTGATAGCAGCACCTGCAATCACCTTCAGCCACAGGAAAAGGTCAAATCAAATAGCCACTACCTAGTCCTCCTTTTGGTGTTTTTATTTCCCCCTGCCAGCAGCACCTCCAATCACTTTCAGCCACAGGAAAAGGTCAAATCAAATAGCCACTACCTAGTCCTCCTTTTGGTGTTTTTGTTTCCCCCTGCCAGCAGCACCTCCAATCACTTTCAGCCACAGGAAAAGGTCAAATCAAATAGGAACTACCTAGTTCTCCTATTGGTGTCTTTTTTTCCCCTTGACAGCAGCACCTCCAATCACCTTCAGCCACAGGAAAAGGTCAAATGAAATAGCCACTACCTAGTCCTCCTTTTGGTGTCTTTGTTTCCCCCCGCCAGCAGCACCTCCAATCACTTTCAGCCGCAGGAAAAGGTCAAATCAAATAGCCACTACCTAGTTCTCCTTTTGGTGTCTTTTTTTCCCCTTGACAGCAGCACCTCCAATCACCTTCAGCCACAGGAAAAGGTCAAATGAAACAGCCACTACCTAGTCCTCCTTTTGTTGTCTTTGCTTCCCCAGGCCAGCAGCACCTCCAATCACCTTCAGCCACAGGAAAATGTCAAATGAAACAGCCACTACCTAGTCCTCCTTTTGGTGTCTTTGTTTCCCCCCACAAGCAGCACGTCCATTCACCTTCAGCCACAGGAAAATGTCAAATGAAACAGCCAATACCTAGTCCTCCTTTTGGTGTCTTTGTTTCCCCCCTACAGCAGCAAGTCCATTCACCTCAGCCACAGGAAAAGGTCAAATGAAATAGCCACTACCTAGTTCTCCTTTTGGTGTCTTTTTTTCCCCTTGACAGCAGCACCTCCAATCACCTTCAGCCAAAGGAAAATGTCAAATGAAACGCCACTACCTAGTCCTCCTTTTGGTATCTTTGTTTCCCACCCGCCAGCAGCACCTGCAATCACCTTCAGCCACAGGAAAAGGTCAAATCAAATAGCCACTACCTAGTCCTCCTTTTGGTGTTTTTGTTTCCCCCTGCCAGCAGCACCTCCAATCACTTTCAGCGACAGGAAAAGGTCAAATCAAATAGCCACTACCTAGTTCTCCTATTGGTGTCTTTGTTTCCCCCCTACAGCAACACGTCCAATCACCTTCAGCCACTGGAAAAGGTCAAATGAAATAGCCACTACCTAGTCCTCCTTTTGGTGTCTTTGTTTCTCCTTGATAGCAGCACCTGCAATCACCTTCAGCCACAGGAAAAGGTCAAATCAAATAGCCACTACCTAGTCCTCCTTTTGGTGTTTTTGTTTCCCCCTGCCAGCAGCACCTCCAATCACTTTCAGCCCCAGGAAAAGGTCAAATCAAATAGCCACTACCTAGTTCTCCTATTGGTGTCTTTGTTTCGCACCTACAGCAGCACGTCCAATCACCTTCAGCCACTGGAAAAGGTCAAATGAAATAGCCACTACCTAGTCCTCCTTTTGGTATCTTTGTTTCCCACCCGCCAGCAGCACCTCCAAATCACCTTCAGCCACAGGAAAAGGTCAAATGAAACAGCCACTACCAAGTCCTCCTTTTGGTGTCTTTGCTTCCCCAGGCCAGCAGCACCTCCAATCACCTTCAGCCACAGGAAAATGTCAAATGAAACAGCCACTACCTAGTCCTCCTTTTGGTGTCTTTGTTTCCCCCCTACAGCAGCACGTCCATTCACCTCAGCCACAGGAAAAGGTCAAATGAAATAGCCACTACCTAGTCCTCCTTTTGGTGTCTTTGCTTCCCCCCTACAGCAGCACGTCCATTCACCTCAGCCACTGGAAAAGGTCAAATGAAATAGCCACTACCTAGTCCTCCTTTTGGTATCTTTGTTTCCCACCCGCCAGCAGCACCTCCAAATCACCTTCAGCCACAGGAAAAGGTCAAATGAAACAGCCACTACCAAGTCCTCCTTTTGGTGTCTTTGCTTCCCCAGGCCAGCAGCACCTCCAATCACCTTCAGCCACAGGAAAATGTCAAATGAAACAGCCACTACCTAGTCCTCCTTTTGGTGTTTTTGTTTCCCCCTGCCAGCAGCACCTCCAATCACTTTCAGCGACAGGAAAAGGTCAAATCAAATAGCCACTACCTAGTTCTCCTATTGGTGTCTTTGTTTCCCCCCTACAGCAACACGTCCAATCACCTTCAGCCACTGGAAAAGGTCAAATGAAATAGCCACTACCTAGTCCTCCTTTTGGTGTCTTTGTTTCTCCTTGATAGCAGCACCTGCAATCACCTTCAGCCACAGGAAAAGGTCAAATGAAATAGCCACTACCTAGTCCTCCTTTTGGTGTCTTTGTTTCCCCCCTCCAGTAGCACCTCCCATCACCTTCAGCAACAGGAAAAGGTCAAAACAAATAGCCACTACCTAGTCCTCCTTTTTGTGTCTTTGTTTCCCACTCGCCAGCAGCACCTCCAATCACCTTCAGCCAAAGGAAAATGTCAAATGAAACGCCACTACCTAGTCCTCCTTTTGGTATCTTTGTTTCCCCCATACAGCAGCACGTCCAATCACCTTCAGCCACTGGAAAGGGTCAAATGAAATAGCCACTACCTAGTCCTCCTTTTGGTGTCTTTGTTTCTCCTTGATAGCAGCACCTGCAATCACCTTCAGCCACAGGAAAAGGTCAAATCAAATAGCCACTACCTAGTCCTCCTTTTGGTGTTTTTGTTTCCCCCTGCCAGCAGCACCTCCAATCACTTTCAGCCCCAGGAAAAGGTCAAATCAAATAGCCACTACCTAGTTCTCCTATTGGTGTCTTTGTTTAACCCTACAGCAGCACGTCCATTCACCTTCAGCCACAGGAAAATGTCAAATGAAACGCCACTACCTAGTTCTCCTATTGGTGTCTTTGTTTCCCCCCTACAGCAACACGTCCAATCACCTTCAGCCACTGGAAAAGGTCAAATGAAATAGCCACTACCTAGTCCTCCTTTTGGTGTCTTTGTTTCTCCTTGATAGCAGCACCTGCAATCACCTTCAGCCACAGGAAAAGGTCAAATGAAATAGCCACTACCTAGTCCTCCTTTTGGTGTCTTTGTTTCCCCCCTCCAGTAGCACCTCCCATCACCTTCAGCAACAGGAAAAGGTCAAAACAAATAGCCACTACCTAGTCCTCCTTTTTGTGTCTTTGTTTCCCACCCGCCAGCAGCACCTCCAATCACCTTCAGCCAAAGGAAAATGAAAAATGAAACGCCACTACCTAGTCCTCCTTTTGGTATCTTTGTTTCCCACCCGCCAGCAGCACCTCCAATCACCTTCTGTCACAGGAAAAGGTCAAATTAAAGAGCCACTATCTAGTCCTCCTTTTGGTGTCTTTGTTTCCCCCCTCCAGCAGCACCTCCAATCACCTTCAGCCACCAGAATATGTCAGATGAAATAGCCACTACCTAGTCCTCCTTTTGGTGTCTTTGTTTCCCCCCACAAGCAGCACCTCCAATCACCTTCAGTCACAGGAAAACGTCAAATTGAATAGCCACTACCTAGTCCTCCTTTTGGTGTCTTTGTTTCCCCTTGACAGCAGCACCTCCAATCACCTTCAGCCACAGGAAAAGGTCAAATCAAATAGCCACTACCTAGTCCTCCTTTTGGGGTCTGTTTTTCGCCCCTCCAGCAGCACCTCCAATCACCTTCAGCCACAGGAAAAGGTCAAATCAAATAGCCACTACCTAGTTCTCCTTTTGGTGTCTTTGTTTCGCCAGGCCAGCAGCACCTCCAATCACCTTCAGCCACAGGAAAATGTCAAATGAAACAGCCACTACCTAGTCCTCCTTTTGGTGTCTTTGTTTAACCCTACAGCAGCACGTCCATTCACCTTCAGCCACAGGAAAAGGTCAAATGAAATAGCCACTACCTAGTCCTCCTTTTGGTGTCTTTGTTTCCCCCCTCCAGCAGCACCTCCAATCACCTTCAGCCACTGGAAAAGGTCAAATGAAATAGCCACTACCTAGTCCTCCTTTTGGTATCTTTGTTTCCCACCCGCCAGCAGCACCTCCAATCACCTTCAGCCACAGGAAAAGGTCAAATGAAACAGCCACTACCAAGTCCTCCTTTTGGTGTCTTTGCTTCCCCAGGCCAGCAGCACCTCCAATCACCTTCAGCCACAGGAATATGTCAAATGAAACAGCCACTACCTAGTCCTCCTTTTGGTGTCTTTGTTTCCCCCCTACAGCAGCACGTCCATTCACCTCAGCCACAGGAAAAGGTCAAATGAAATAGCCACTACCTAGTCCTCCTTTTGGTGTCTTTGCTTCCCCCCTACAGCAGCACGTCCAATCACCTTCAGCCACTGGAAAAGGTCAAATGAAATAGCCACTACCTAGTCCTCCTTTTGGTGTCTTTGTTTCTCCTTGATAGCAGCACCTGCAATCACCTTCAGCCACAGGAAAAGGTCAAATCAAATAGCCACTACCTAGTCCTCCTTTTGGTGTTTTTGTTTCCCCCTGCCAGCAGCACCTCCAATCACTTTCAGCCACAGGAAAAGGTCAAATCAAATAGCCACTACCTAGTTCTCCTATTGGTGTCTTTGTTTCCCCCCTACAGCAACACGTCCAATCACCTTCAGCCACTGGAAAAGGTCAAATGAAATAGCCACTACCTAGTCCTCCTTTTGGTTTCTTTGTTTCTCCTTGATAGTAGCACCTGCAATCACCTTCAGCCACAGGAAAAGGTCAAATGAAATAGCCACTACCTAGTCCTCCTTTTGGTGTCTTTGTTTCCCCCCTCCAGTAGCACCTCCCATCACCTTCAGCAACAGGAAAAGGTCAAAACAAATAGCCACTACCTAGTCCTCCTTTTTGTGTCTTTGTTTCCCACCCGCCAGCAGCACCTCCAATCACCTTCAGCCAAAGGAAAATGTCAAATGAAACGCCACTACCTAGTCCTCCTTTTGGTATCTTTGTTTCCCACCCGCCAGCAGCACCTCCAATCACCTTCTGTCACAGGAAAAGGTCAAATCAAAGAGCCACTATCTAGTCCTCCTTTTGGTGTCTTTGTTTCCCCCCTCCAGCAGCACCTCCAATCACCTTCAGCCACCGGAATATGTCAGATGAAATAGCCACTACCTAGTCCTCCTTTTGGTGTCTTTGTTTCCCCCCACCAGCAGCACCTCCAATCACCTTCAGCCACAGGAAAAGGTCAAATGAAATAGCCACTACCTAGTCCTCCTTTTGGTGTCTTTGTTTCCCCCCTCCAGTAGCACCTCCCATCACCTTCAGCAACAGGAAAAGGTCAAAACAAATAGCCACTACCTAGTCCTCCTTTTTGTGTCTTTGTTTCCCACCCGCCAGCAGCACCTCCAATCACCTTCAGCCAAAGGAAAATGAAAAATGAAACGCCACTACCTAGTCCTCCTTTTGGTATCTTTGTTTCCCACCCGCCAGCAGCACCTCCAATCACCTTCTGTCACAGGAAAAGGTCAAATTAAAGAGCCACTATCTAGTCCTCCTTTTGGTGTCTTTGTTTCCCCCCTCCAGCAGCACCTCCAATCACCTTCAGCCACCAGAATATGTCAGATGAAATAGCCACTACCTAGTCCTCCTTTTGGTGTCTTTGTTTCCCCCCACAAGCAGCACCTCCAATCACCTTCAGTCACAGGAAAACGTCAAATTGAATAGCCACTACCTAGTCCTCCTTTTGGTGTCTTTGTTTCCCCTTGACAGCAGCACCTCCAATCACCTTCAGCCACAGGAAAAGGTCAAATCAAATAGCCACTACCTAGTCCTCCTTTTGGGGTCTGTTTTTCGCCCCTCCAGCAGCACCTCCAATCACCTTCAGCCACAGGAAAAGGTCAAATCAAATAGCCACTACCTAGTTCTCCTTTTGGTGTCTTTGTTTCGCCAGGCCAGCAGCACCTCCAATCACCTTCAGCCACAGGAAAATGTCAAATGAAACAGCCACTACCTAGTCCTCCTTTTGGTATCTTTGTTTCCCCCCTACAGCAGCACGTCCATTCACCTTCAGCCACAGGAAAAGGTCAAATGAAATAGCCACTACCTAGTCCTCCTTTTGGTGTCTTTGTTTCCCCCCTCCAGCAGCACCTCCAATCACCTTCAGCCACTGGAAAAGGTCAAATGAAACAGCCACTACCAAGTCCTCCTTTTGGTGTCTTTGCTTCCCCAGGCCAGCAGCACCTCCAATCACCTTCAGCCACAGGAATATGTCAAATGAAACAGCCACTACCTAGTCCTCCTTTTGGTGTCTTTGTTTCCCCCCTACAGCAGCACGTCCATTCACCTCAGCCACAGGAAAAGGTCAAATGAAATAGCCACTACCTAGTCCTCCTTTTGGTGTCTTTGTTTCTCCTTGATAGCAGCACCTGCAATCACCTTCAGCCACAGGAAAAGGTCAAATCAAATAGCCACTACCTAGTCCTCCTTTTGGTGTTTTTGTTTCCCCCTGCCAGCAGCACCTCCAATCACTTTCAGCCACAGGAAAAGGTCAAATCAAATAGCCACTACCTAGTTCTCCTATTGGTGTCTTTGTTTCCCCCCTACAGCAACACGTCCAATCACCTTCAGCCACTGGAAAAGGTCAAATGAAATAGCCACTACCTAGTCCTCCTTTTGGTTTCTTTGTTTCTCCTTGATAGCAGCACCTGCAATCACCTTCAGCCACAGGAAAATGTCAAATGAAATAGCCACTACCTAGTCCTCCTTTTGGTGTCTTTGCTTCCCCAGGCCAGCAGTTTAGTTTTAGTTTAGTTTATTTACATTTATATCCCGCCCTTCTCCGCAGAGGACCCAGGGCGGCGCACAGGAAATTTAGAAAACATACAGAGTACAAAAATAAATACACAATTTAAAATGTAAATTAAACCGTCTTATCCTATGCTAAAAACCCAATTTTAAAATACCCAATAAAACTATCTAAAAGTCCCGAAAGACTTCCGGGTTGAGCTTCGGCTGTCGCGGGCAGGCTTTTATGAGCTTGCCGATCCAGCAGCTTGTAGAGGCGTTTTTATGAGATCGTAAATGTCTCGGATACTCATAAATCCTTAGGAATTTATGAGTGAACTCACGCTGTCGGGTTGAGCAACTTGTGTAGCTCTCCAGAAGGTTTTTATAGCCTCTGGGGTGCAGGCAAGGAGAGCCCCCCTTCTCAGCGGCTTTAGTTCCAGGCTGCCGGACCCCTTCGCTAAGGATTTAGCGAAGCAAGACAACCGTAAACAACTTTTTTAAAATACGCTCCAGGCAATCCATCAAGAAGGACTACATTTCAAGCGTTCGTACTTCAAAGGAAACTAAACGCAAGTAATTAAAGTTTGTGAACTGATTTAAGATACAGCTCTTAGAACAAAGGATTCAAGATGGCGTTAACTACCAGATGAAGTGAATGAAAGTTAGTTGCTTTGTCTATTTACTGATTTGTGGATTTTGGTCTCTGCTTAACCCCTGGCTGATAGCGGACTGCTGGAGGCGGAAAGGGGGAGCAAGTTATAAAGCCAAACGCACTATTTGATTTATTGATTCATTTGGACATTCTGAAGAGCATTTTTCTTGGAAAGTTTAAAACATGGCAACGGAACAGGCTGGTGCAGTAACTACCCAGGATTTTAAAGAACTGATGAATTTCATAGCTAATGAAAGTAAAGAACTTAAAAGAGTGGTTCAGGATAACCATGATCAACTGGATAAAAATATGCAAGCTATGGCCAAGAGCCTGTCTGAAGTTATAATTAAGGTTGATACTAAAATTGATCAATTGGCCTCAGAGGTGGAAGTCAAAGCAAAGGAAACGGATTTGAAATTTGTGGAGATGGAGGGAAACATGCGCAAGATAGATCATGAGGTTATTATGTTACAACTTAGGTCGATGGAGCATGCTATTAGGCTGAGAGGTCTTAGAGAAAATTCTAGACAAGATTTAAGAAAAGCTTGTGCCGATGCTCTGGCTATATTATTAAAAGTGGATCCTGGTGAAATTTATGCTAAAATTGATAAAACTTACAGAGTAAATTCACGTATTGCACTACAAAGGCAATTACCGAGAGATGTTGTGATATATTTTACTGAGAGAAATCTTAGAAACGATATTGTGCAGAAGTCTTATTACTCCTCTATTCATGTAGATGGACATTTGATTAGTGTTTTTAAGGAGTTACCTCCGGCGGTATTAAAGCTTAGAAGGGATTTTGGATTTTTGGTAGCTGAGCTGAAGAAAAGAGAGATACCGTTTAGGTGGGATGCCCCAATGGGTGTTATATTCAGATATGAGGGGGTGAGGTATCGTCTGAACACTATAGACAAGGCAAGAGATTTTTATGATGGAATACTGAAGGCAAGTGCAACGCCCCCACGTACATCTACACCAACACCAGCAGATCTGGATGCCTTAGAGCAGAGGTTGTTTGAAAAAGAGACAGAAGAGCAGATAAAGCAGACGCAGAAAGAGAGGGAAGCCCAGGGTGCTGCAAGCGGATCTCAAGTGGATTCTTCTCGATTTCTTCTAACCTCCTCTGTGGAGGAACCGTCTAAGACACTTAGTGAAATGCCATTACTTGAGCCAGTGGAACAACGTGTTACTAGATCTACGACTAGACAAATGCAGGAGTCTCAGAAGCAGGGGCAATCCCAACAACAAGATATCAAGAAGAACAAAGGTAAAGGCAAGAAGGAAACTGAAGCTGTGGAAGGAGCAGAGCCGAAGACTAGTCTGGTGGAGAGAGATCTTCAGCAAATGCTCTCAATGTTTCAGATTAGGCCAAAAGATGCTTAAACTATTATCCTGGAACGTGAATGGATTGAACTCTCCACAAAAAAGGAAAAAAATATTTTATTATTTGAAGCAATTTAATAATGATGTGTTCTGCCTTCAAGAAACTCATATTAGGCTGCAAGATCAGAAGTATTTATTGAATCCAAGATTGGGAACACTTTATGCAGCCTCTAGTTTGGTAAAGAAAAATGGAGTGGTGATATATATAAATAAAAGATTCTCAGCTAAAATTATAGAGGCGGATGATAGTGGCAGATATATAGCAATTGAACTTGATACAGATTTTGGCTCTATTTTGGTGGTAGGAATATATGCACCTAATCAGCAACAAGAAAGCTTTTACAGGATCCTTCACTCAAAAATTTTGGATTGGAACTTTAAGAGTATTTTAATTATGGGAGATTGGAATGGAGTGATCTCTCCAAGGATAGATAAGAGAACAACGACTAAGGTTACCACTAAACTACCACAGGTTTTTTTTGATTTAAAAGATGACTTGGAACTAAAAGACGTTTGGAGGATACAACATCCAGGCGAGATGGACTTTTCGTTTTATTCAGATAGGCATAAATCTTTTTCAAGGATTGATTTTTTTTTGTTAACACCGGATTTACTTCCTAAAGCTAAGAAAACGAAGATATTCCCCAGGACGTTAACTGATCATAGCCCGGTGTGGTTAGAGATTGAATTAGGGAAGAGGTTAAGAAGGTCATGGAGAGTAAATGAAAATTTATTTAGATATGAAAAAAATGTTGATGAACTTAAAAAACATATGAAGGAATTTTTTAGCTTTAATATGAATAAAGGTACTCCTATTGAAATAGTATGGGATGCAAGTAAAGCTTATATGCGTGGGGTCTTGATACATATGAATTTTAAACATAAACAAAGCAGACAGAAAAAGAGGATGGAATTGGAAAATGAAATTAAAAAAAAGGAACAGTTACTTATAGTAACTCCAAAAGATGTGACACTCCAGATGGCGATAAAGTTGTTGAAAGATAAATTTCAAATGCTTATATCAGAACAAACAGCAACTAACTTACAATTTGCCAAACATAATACTTTTGCCAACGCTAATAAACCTGGTAGATGGTTGGCCTACACCTTGAGAAAGAATACGAATAATAGAATTATTGATAGAATTGAATATGGAGGGAAAACGGTATACCAACAGGATTTGATTAAAAAATCATTTGTGGATTATTATACCAAGTTATATTTACAGGATAATATACAGAACAACTTAATAGAGGACTTTCTGGAAGGAAAAAGGGTTACTAAAATATCCGTGCTTCAAAAGGCAAATTTGGAACGTATGATAACTGCAGACGAGATTATTTTAGCTATAAATCAACTTAAATTAGCCAAGGCTCCAGGGACTGATGGTTTGACTGCAATCTACTATAAAACTTTACAATTGGAAATGATTGAATATCTTACAGAATTATTTTCCAATATTCAGCAGGGAGGTAAAATACCTCTTTCATGGAAAGCGGCTTTTATATCATTGATACCTAAAGACAAAGACGGCCCCAAGAAACCAGAGGATTACAGACCGATATCTCTTCTAAATACAGATTATAAAATATATGCTAAAGTACTTGCCAACAGATTGATGCCAGTTATCCAAGAGATTATTCACTATGACCAAGCAGGATTTATTGAAGGCAGACACATGAAGGAGAATGTAAGGCAATTTATAGATTTAATTGACTATCTTGATAAGAATAAACAGGTCTCTGCAGTGCTGGTCTTTTTGGATGCGGAGAAAGCCTTCGATCGTGTGAACTGGAATTTTCTAACCAAGACGTTGGAAAAGATGGATATGGGTCCACGATTTCGACAAGCGATTGGAGCAATTTATCAGCAACAAAACGCACAACTTATTATCAACGGAAATCTGTCTACAACTTTTGAGATACAAAAAGGTACAAGACAAGGATGCCCATTATCTCCATTGTTATTTATTTTAACTCTGGAAGTCTTGTTGAATACAATTCGGGATTCAAATTCTTTAAGTGGTATAATTATTAGGCAAAAGGAATACAGAACTAGGGCATTTGCTGATGATCTGGTTGTTACCCTTTCACATCCTCTGAACTCAATAATCCAGATGAAAAATATCATTGCTGAATTTGGCACGGTGTCAGGGTTTAAATTGAATCAAAATAAAACGAAAATGATGGTTAAAAATATGTCAGAGATTCAGAGAAAGAGACTTGTAAGTCTGGCAGGGTTCGAAATCGTTTCTAAAGTCAAATATTTAGGAATACAAATTGCAGAAGTAAATACAAAACTTTTTTCAAATAACTATGAAGTGTTGTGGCAAAAGATACAGAAGGATCTTCAAGTTTGGAAAAAGCTACAACTATCTTTGCTTGGAAGGATTTCAGCAATTAAAATGAATATTCTACCTAGATTTATCTTCTTATTTCAGATGATACCGGTGCTTAAATCAGATAAAACCTTGTCAGAATGGCAAGCAACATTAAATAAATTTGTTTGGAAGGAGAAAAAACCGAGAGTAAAGATGAAGATTATGCAAGATACTTGTGAAAGAGGTGGCCTTAGACTCCCAAACCTTCGACTGTATTATGAAGCGGCGGCATTGACGTGTGTGGCAGACTGGTTTGGGAAAACAAAAACTGAACTATTGAATATAGAAGGTCATGACCTTGTTCTGGGTTGGCATGCATATCTGTTCTATGAAGATAAGGTGGACAAAGCGTTTAATAGCGTTTAACTGTAGAAAAGTTTTAAATTGGGTTTTAATTAATAATTGGTTTTAGCACAGGTTTGGGATTTAATATATATTTTAAATTATTTATGTTCTATTTTTGTATGTTTTTTAAATTTCCTGTGCGCCGCCCTGGGTCCTTTGCGGAGAAGGGCGGGATATAAATGTAATAAAATAAAATAAATAAATAAATAAATAAATAACCACGTTCTCCGAAGTCCCTTGATGAGAATATGGAAGAAGCACCGGCCTAATTGGGATTATAAAATACCGCTTTGGTTGGATCTTGCAGACATCATGTGGATTACAAATACTAAGTCACTCGGGGGGTGTTTATATAAAGATGTGCTTATTTTTGATGGGGTTGAATGGCAGTTGAAAACTATGGAACAACTGTTGGACGTAGGAATTACTTTAAATTGGTTACATTATATACAGTTACAGAAGAGATGGAAAGAAGACTGCAGGGTCGGTTTTATGGATAAAGAAGCTGAATTGATCAAGCAGATAAAAGAGACTGGTCCAAAACATATTAAAAGAATATACAATGTATTGTTAGAAAGAGACTCAGAAAGCGAATTGGTGAAGGATTGTATGATTAAATGGGTTCAGAATCTTGATGAACCGGTTATGATGGATACGTGGGAAAAAATATGGGTTCAGAATGTTAAATTTACGCAGTCACAGAATTTAAGGGAGAATTTTTATAAAATGTTTTACAGATGGTATTTAGATCCTAAGAAGTTATCATGTATGTACCCAAATGTGCAACCTAAATGTTGGAGATACGGGTGTTTAGATGCTACTTTTTTTCATGTATGGTGGACTTGCAATAAGGTTAAAGCTTTTTGGATAAAAATATGGTGGGTTATGCAAAATGTATTTAAGAAAAGAATACAATTTATCCCACAAATGTTTTTATTGGGTATAATTAAGGATTTTACCAAAGGGGAAACAAAATTGATTTTGTATATGGTTACAGCAGCGAGGTTGTTGATTGCTCAACACTGGAAAAAAGATTTCTTACCGACAATTGAGCAATGGATTCAGAAAGTGGCGGGGTTTGCGGAAATGGCAAAAAATTCAGCTTTTTTAAAAGATCAGAAACAGGAGAATTATGCACAGGAATGGGCAAAGTGGATTGATTATATACAGAATAGATATCAGACCAGGAAGTATTATGTAGCCTTTAGGTAAGAATGTTTAGATTGATAGGGTGATATATAAGTGATTCAATGTGAATTGAGAAAATATTACATGGGATGTTTGGAATTATTAGAGTGGTGTATAGCGGAAGTCAGGGGGGTGGGTTTGAACGGGAGGTGGGGGAGGGTTAGGGTGGAGGGTGGGGAAACACATATGTATAATTAATTTAGAAGATGGGCCAGTGTTTCGCCCCCTATGGCCAGAGTTGGAATAATCTGGCTGAACCGGGGTGCCGGAAACCACAGCCACTCAGTCTTGGCAGGGTTGAGCTTGAGTTTGTTACCACCCATCCAGATCCGTACGGCCTCCAAACACCGGGACAGCACTTCGACGGCATCGTTGGGGTGGTCTGGGGTGGATATGTACAACTGAGTATCATCAGCGTACAGATGGTACTCCACCCCAAAACCACAGATGATCTCACCCAGCGGCTTCATATATGTGTTGAAAAGGAGGGGCGAGAGGACCGACCCCTGAGGAACCCCACATACGAGGGGCCTCGAGGTCGACCTCTGCCCTCCCGTCAACACATATTGCGACCGACCAGAGAGGTAGGACGAGAACCACCGCAGAACGGTGCCTCCCAGCCCCAACCCCCCCAGTCGGCGCAATAGGATACCATGGTCGATGGTATCAAAAGCCGCTGAGAGGTCTAATAGGACTAGGATAGAGGAATAACCTCTATCCTGCGCCCTCCAGAGATCATCAACCAACGCGACCAATGCCGTCTCGGTACTGTGACCGGGTCGGAAGCCGGACTGGCGCGGGTCTAGATAATCAACTTCCTCCAGGTGTCGCGGAAACTGTTGGGCTACCACACTCTCAACAACCTTCACCAAAAAGTGAAGGTTGGAGACCGGACGATAGTTCTCTAATAATGCCGGGTCCAGGGACGGCTTCTTGAGGAGGGGCCTCACTACCGCCTCTTTCAAGACGGCAGGTACGGACCCCTCACTCAAAGATGCGTTGACAATGCCCTGGAGCCAGCCTCGTGTCGTCTCCCAGGATGCCAGTACAAGCCAGGAGGGACACGGGTCCAATAAACATGTGGTCGCCCTAAGTTTCCTTGACAACCTGTCCATATCCTCGGTGGTAACAAAGTCAAACTCCTCCCAAGAAGGAACCTCAAGACTAGTCTCGGACAGTCCCACAGGACCACTGTCGATGGAGGGTAGCTCATTCCGAATCTGAGTGATTTTCTCCTGCAGATAAATTCCAAATTCCTCTGCTCGCCCTTGTAAAGGGGCTTCCCGCGGCCTCTGATGAAGGAGGGAGCGGGTCACCCCAAACAGGGCGGCAGGGCGGTTATCTGCGGATGCAATAAGGGTGGCACAATACTCCCGTTTGGCCACCCTAATCGCCACCAAGTAAGCCCTAATATGGGTTCTCACTAGTGTTCGGTCGGCTTCGGAGCGAGAGGATCTCCATCTGCTCTCTAGGCTTCTCTTGTGGCGCTTCATCCCCCGAAGCTCCTCAGTAAACCAAGGAGCCTGGGTAGTTCGACGCCGCAAGAGAGGCCGCAAGGGCGTGACTCGGTCCAAGGCCCCCGTGGCCGCACTCAACCATGCGGCCACTAGGTCCTCAGTCGAGTCGCGAGGCAGGGTCACAGGAATTGGTCCCAAGCTCCCTCTGGAATCCATCCGGATCCATTAGAAGCCTGGGGCGGAACCATCTAGGAGTATCTGGTTCCGCCTCCCCGCGGTGAGGTGAAGCGATTGGAAAGTCTAGCTGAAGGAGAGCGTGATCTGTCCATGACAAGGGAATGATGGCTAAATCCCCTATCCCCAGATCACAACTCCACTGTCCCGAGACAAAGATCATATCCAGCGTGTTTCCCCCCTCATGAGTAGGGCCTAAAACTACCTGGGTCAGGTCCATGGCCGTCATGGAAGCCATGAACTCCCGAGCTACTCCAGAGGCTTCGCCCGCCGACGGCAAGTTAAAGTCCCCCATGACTACCAGTCTGGGGGTCTCAACTGCCACCTCGGCTATCACCTCTAGGAGCTCGGGCAGGGCTGCTGTTGTATAGCGAGGAGCCAGGTATACAACCAACACGCCCAACTGCCTCCCTAGGCCCCATCTCACGCAGAGAGATTCACACCCAGTTGTCTGAGGGACTGTGGTCTCCTTCGGTTCAAGACCTTCCTTAACTATAATCGCCACTCCCCCACCCCTCCCTAGGGCCCTAGGCTGATGGAAGGCACGGTAACCTGGTGGGCACATGTCCACGAGGGGTAGACCCCCTTCGTGGCCCAGCCAGGTTTCCGTTATACCCACCAGGTCCGGGTCCCCCTCTGACACAAGGTCATGGATGAGGGGGGCTTTCTGAACCACGGACCTGGCATTGCACAACATCAGCCTGGGGCCCCGGGTCTGTGATTCCTGCCCACCTAGTCTGCGATGGGAGGGCGGAGAGTTGGAGCACGTGACCGCCTGAATCCAGCGGCCACGGTCTTCCAACCGATGATGCCTATTCCGCCTCCCACCGCCCTTGCCCCTCCCCAAGACCGGATCGATGGATAAAACCTCAGTGGAAACGACCCCCCCTCCCCCTTCCTCCGTAGTCCTACTTCCGTCTGCCGGCCCAATCGTTTGCCGTCCCCCCCTGGACTATTTCCCCCCCCCCACCCTGGAACCCCCTAAAAACCGAATCAAATAATTTGTTAAAAAAACCCTCAATCTGCGTTTAGCCCACTTCTCGTGACTAATCAGTCCTTCCTCAAAGTGGGCCCTCGATAACGTGGAGGGCCAGCTCTGCGAGAGGGGGAGCTCCCGCAGAGCGATGAGGTCTGCTCTAGAGTACATTGTGGAAATGGTCGAATTCAGGGGGCCATATCAGCTATTATCAAATGTTATCCAGCAAGACATACACAGTTCTACAATATAAATAGATGTTAAAATATACATAGATAAATAGATGTTAAATAGATGACTAAAATATAGGTATGAAGTAATGGGAGTTAATATTAAAGATATTATACAAAATGAGAGAAGTTATACTAGGCAAGGATGTTATATCATAATGGGAGGGGGGGGAGGGGATTGAGGTGGGTGGGGGTCAAGGAGGGAAATAAAATCCAAGATAGAAATAAAAGTCCAGAACAAATCAAATGTCCCAGCAGATGGAATGCCCACTTCTGGGCTGATGGAATTGTCCAGGTCATTGTCCAGGTCATTGTCCAGTAGGTGGTATAACAGTGTGACCAGATGGATGTCACATAGTCCAGGTTCCACCTAAGTCCGTATTCAGACCTGGTGGAATCAGGGTTAAAGCCTGGCTGCCTGGCTGCCCGGATAGTTCTCCCCCCAACGGTCTCTCCTATCCTCTCCCATCCTCTTTCTCATCACCTTGGAGGCCTGGCTGGCCTAGCTGGAATGGCCTAAAGTCCAGGTCTCCTAGCTGCCCCTCACTGGGTCTACTGGTCCGCTGGTCTGGGCCTCAAGTTCCTCCATTCTGGGGCCTCTGATGACTCCGCTCCCATGGGCCGCCCAACGGAGGCCAACGGAGGCCTCCGATGATTCTGAGGCCGATGATTCTGGCCTCCGACGCTCAATTGGCAGATGTTTCCGGTCCCGGGCCCTTCGATGAGGGCCTCCAGTGCCTCTAATACCTTGGGCCCTCGGCCGGTGCCTCTCACCTCCTCCGACACCGTCTCCGTCGGTCTCTGCTGGACTCTGCTGGTCTCGGCCCCTCGGCGCCATTCCACCACCGACGCCTCCCGGCCAGTCCAGTCCAATCTTCCAGGCCTTCCAGGCATTCCAGGCCTCCAGCGTCCTCAGCGTCCAGCGTCCTCAGCGTCTCGCCGCGACGTCTCTCCACCCCGCCCCTGCTGCTCGCCGACAAGCCGCCGCAAGGCCACACAGACCCCTGCGGGGCGACGGAGCAGCGGGCTTGCTGGGCCTGGCCTCAGAAAGGTAAATTGGGCCAGGCAATGTCCCTTTTGGGCTCGAAGGCCCCCGCAATCCACATCGGACTCACAAGCACGCCGCCAACTTCACGCATGCGCAGATCAGCTAGCAGCACCTCCAATCACCTTCAGCCACCGGAATATGTCAGATGAAATAGCCACTACCTAGTCCTCCTTTTGGTGTCTTTGTTTCCCCCCACCAGCAGCACCTCCAATCACCTTCAGTCACAGGAAAACGTCAAATTGAATAGCCACTATCTAGTCCCTTTTTGGTGTCTTTGTTTCCCCCCGCCAGCAGCACCTCCAATCACCTTCAGCCAAAGGAAAAGATCAAATCAAATAGCCACTACCTAGTCCTCCTTTTGGTGTCTTTTTCCCACCTCCAGCAGCACCTCCAATCACCTTCAGCCACACGTAAATGTCAAATGAAATAGCCACTATCTAGTCCTCCTTTTGGTGTCTTTGTTTCCCCCCTACAGCAGCAAGTACATTCACCTTCAGCCACAGGAAAAGGTCAAATGAAATAGCCACTACCTAGTCCTCCTTTTGGTGTCTTTTTCCCCCCTCCAGCAGCACCTCCAATCACCTTCAGCCACACGTAAATGTCAAATGAAATAGCCACTACCTAGCCCTCCTTTTGGTGTCTTTGTTTCCCCCCTTGACAGCAGCACCTCCAGCACCTTTAGCCATAGGAAAAGCTCAAATGAAATAGCCACTACCTAGTCATCCTTTTGGTGTCTTTGTTTCCCCCCTCCAGTAGCACCTCCCATCACCTTTAGCAACAGGAAAAGGTCAAAACAAATAGCCACTACCTAGTCCTCCTTTTTGTGTCTTTTTTTCCCACCCGCCAGCAGCACCTCCAATCACCTTCAGACAAATGAAAATGTCAAATGAAACGCCACTACCTAGTCCTCCTTTTGGTATCTTTGTTTCCCAACCGCCAGAAACAAATCCAATCACCTTCAGCCACAGGAAAAGGTCAAATGAAATAGCCACTACCTAGTCCTCCTTTTGGTGTCTTTGCTTTCCCAGGCCAGCAGCACCTCCAATCACCTTCAGCCACAGGAAAATGTCAAATGAAATAGCCACTACCTAGTCCTCCTTTTGGTGTCTTTGTTTCCCCCCTACAGCAGCAAGTCCATTCACCTCAGCCACAGGAACAGGTCAAATGAAATAGCAACTACCTAGTCCTCCTTTTGGTGTCTTTGTTTTCCCCCTTGACAGCAGCACCTCCAGCACCTTTAGCCATAGGAAAAGCTCAAATGAAATAGCCACTACCTAGTCATCCTTTTGGTGTCTTTGTTTCCCCCCTCCAGTAGCACCTCCCATCACCTTTAGCAACAGGAAAAGGTCAAAACAAATAGCCACTACCTAGTCCTCCTTTTTGTGTCATTTTTTCCCACCCGCCAGCAGCACCTCCAATCACCTTCAGCCAAAGGAAAATGTCAAATGAAACGCCACTAGCTAGTCCTCCTTTTGGTATCTTTGTTTCCCACCCGCCAGCAGCACCTCCAATCAATTTCAGCCACAGGAAAAGGTCAAATCAAATAGCCACTACCTAGTTCTCCTTTTGGTGTCTTTTTTCCCCCTTGACAGCAGCACCTCCAATCACCATCAGCCAAAGGAAAATGTCAAATGAAACGCCACTACCTAGTCCTCCTTTTGGTATCTTTGTTTCCCCCCGCCAGCAGCACCTACAATCACCTTCAGCCAAAGGAAAAGATCAAATCAAATATCCACTACCTAGTCCTCCTTTTGGTGTCTTTTTTCCCCCTCCAGCAGCACCTCCAATCACCTTCAGCCACACGTAAATGTCAAATGAAATAGCCACTACCTAGTCCTCCTTTTGGTGTCTTTGTTTTCCCCCTTGACAGCAGCACCTCCAGCACCTTTAGCCACAGGAAAAGGTCAAATGAAATAGCCACTACCTAGTCATCCTTTTGGTGTCTTTGTTTCCCCCCTCCAGTAGCACCTCCCATCACCTTTAGCAACAGGAAAAGGTCAAAACAAATAGCCACTACCTAGTCCTCCTTTTTGTGTCATTTTTTCCCACCCGCCAGCAGCACCTCCAATCACCTTCAGCCAAAGGAAAATGTCAAATGAAACGCCACTAGCTAGTCCTCCTTTTGGTATCTTTGTTTCCCACCCGCCAGCAGCACCTCCAATCAATTTCAGCCACAGGAAAAGGTCAAATCAAATAGCCACTACCTAGTTCTCCTTTTGGTGTCTTTTTTCCCCCTTGACAGCAGCACCTCCAATCACCATCAGCCAAAGGAAAATGTCAAATGAAACGCCACTACCTAGTCCTCCTTTTGGTATCTTTGTTTCTCACCCGCCAGCAGCACCTCCAATCACCTTCAGCCACAGGAAAAGGTCAAATGAAATAGCCACTACCTAGTCCTCCTTTTGGTGTCTTTGTTTCCCCCCTCCAGCAGCACCTGCAATCACCTTCAGCGACAGGAAAAGGTCAAATGAAATAGCCACTACCTAGTCCTCCTTTTGGTGTCTTTGCTTCCCCAGGCCAGCAGCACCTCCAATCACCTTCAGCCACAGGAAAATGTCAAATGAAACAGCCACTACCTAGTCCTCCTTTTGGTGTCTTTGTTTCCCCCTTACAGCAGCAAGTCCATTCACCTCAGCCACAGGAAAAGGTCAAATGAAATAGCCACTACCTAGTCCTCCTTTTGGTGTCTTTGTTTCCCCTTGACAGCAGAACCTGCAATCACCTTCAGCCACAAGAAAAGGTCAAATCAAATAGCCACTACCTAGTCCTCGTTTTGGGGTCTGTTTTTCGCCCCTCCAGCAGCACCTCCAATCACCTTCAGCCACAGGAAAAGGTCAAATCAAATAGCCACTACCTAGTCCTCCTATTGGTGTCTTTGTTTCCCCCCTACAGCAGCACCTGCAATCACCTTCAGCCACAGGAAAAGGTCAAATCAAATAGCCACTACCTAGTCCTCCTTTTGGTGTTTTTGTTTCCCACTGCCAGCAGCACCTCCAATCACTTTCAGCCACAGGAAAAGGTCAAATCAAATAGCCACTACCTAGTTCTCCTATTGGTGTCTTTGTTTCCCCCCTACAGCAGCACGTCCAATCACCTTCAGCCACAGGAAAATGTCAAATGAAACAGCCACTACCTAGTCCTCCTTTTGGTGTCTTTGTTTCCCCCCTACAGCAGCACGTCCATTCACCTTAAGCCACAGGAAAAGGTCAAATGAAATAGCCACTACCTAGTCCTCCTTTTGGTGTCTTTGTTTCCCCCCTCCAGCAGCACCTGCAATCACCTTCAGCCACAGGAAAAGGTCAAATCATACAGCCACTATCTAGTCCCTTTTTGGTGTCTTTGTTTCCCACCCGCCAGCAGCACCTCAAATCACCTTCAGCCACAGGAAAAGGTCAAATCATACAGCCACTATCTAGTCCCTTTTTGGTGTCTTTGTTTCCCCCCGCCAGCAGCACCTACAATCACCTTCAGCCAAAGGAGAAGATCAAATCAAATATCCACTACCTAGTCCTCCTTTTGGTGTCTTTTTCCCCCCTCCAGCAGCACCTCCAATCACCTTCAGCCACACGTAAATGTCAAATGAAATAGCCACTACCTAGTCCTCCTTTTGGTGTCTTTGTTTCCCCCCTTGACAGCAGCACCTCCAGCACCTTTAACCATAGGAAAAGCTCAAATGAAATAGCCACTACCTAGTCATCCTTTTGGTGTCTTTGTTTCCCCCCTCCAGTAGCACCTCCCATCACCTTTAGCAACAGGAAAAGGTCAAAACAAATAGCCACTACCTAGTCCTCCTTTTGGTATCTTTGTTTCCCACCCGCCAGCAGCAAATCCAATCACCTTCAGCCACAGGAAAAGGTCAAATGAAATAGCCACTACCTAGTCCTCCTTTTGGTGTCTTTGCTTCCACAGGCCAGCAGCACCTGCAATCACCTTCAGCCACAGGAAAATGTCAAATGAAACAGCCACTACCTAGTCCTCCTTTTGGTGTCTTTGTTTCCCCCCTACAGCAGCAAGTCCATTCACCTCAGCCACAGGAAAAGGTCAAATGAAATAGCCACTACCTAGTCCTCCTTTTGGTGTCTTTGTTTCCCCTTGACAGCAGAACCTGCAATCACCTTCAGCCACAAGAAAAGGTCAAATGAAATAGCCACTACCTAGTCCTCCTTTTGGTGTCTTTGTTTCCCCCCGCCAGCAGCACCTCCAATCACCTTCAGTCACAGGAAAACATCAAATTGAATAGCCACTACCTAGTCCCCCTGTTGGTGTCTGTTTTTCACCCCTCCAGCAGCACCTCCAATCACCTTCAGCCACAGGAAAAGGTCAAATCAAATAGCCACTACGTAGTTCTCCTTTTGGTGTCTTTCTTTCCCCAGGCCAGCAGCACCTCCAATCACCTTCAGCCACAGGAAAATGTCAAATGAAACAGCCACTACCTAGTCCTCCTTTTGGTGTCTTTGTTTCCCCCCTACAGCAGCACGTCCATTCACCTTCAGCCACAGGAAAAGGTCAAATGAAATAGCCACTACCTAGTCCTCCTTTTGGTGTCTTTGTTTCCCCCCTCCAGCAGCACCTGCAATCACCTTCAGCCACAGGAAAAGGTCAAATCATACAGCCACTATCTAGTCCCTTTTTGGTGTCTTTGTTTCCCCCCGCCAGCAGCACCTCCAATCACCTTCAGCCAAAGGAAAAGATCAAATCAAATATCCACTACCTAGTCCTCCTTTTGGTGTCTTTTCCCCCCTCCAGCAGCACCTCCAATCACCTTCAGCCACAGGAAAATGTCAAATGAAATAGCCACTACCTAGTCCTCCTTTTGGTGTCTTTGTTTCCCCCCTTGACAGCAGCACCTCCAGCACCTTTAGCCATAGGAAAAGCTCAAATGAAATATCCACTACCTAGTCCTCCTTTTGGTGTCTTTGTTTCCCCCCTCCAGTAGCACCTCCCATCACCTTTAGCAACAGGAAAAGGTCAAAACAAATAGCCACTACCTAGTCCTCCTTTTTGTGTCTTTTTTTCCCACCCGCCAGCAGCACCTCCAATCACCTTCAGCCAAAGGAATATGTCAAATGAAACACCACTACCTAGTCCTCCTTTTGGTATCTTTGTTTCCCACCCGCCAGCAGCACCTCCAATCACCTTCAGCCACAGGAAAATGTCAAATGAAACAGCCACTACCTAGTCCTCCTTTTGGTGTCTTTGTTTCCCCCTTACAGCAGCAAGTCCATTCACCTCAGCCACAGGAAAAGGTCAAATGAAATAGCCACTACCTAGTCCTCCTTTTGGTGTCTTTGTTTCCCCCCTCCAGCAGCACCTGCAATCACCTTCAGCCACAGGAAAAGGTCAAATCATACAGCCACTATCTAGTCCCTTTTTGGTGTCTTTGTTTCCCCCCGCCAGCAGCACCTACAATCACCTTCAGCCAAAGGAAAAGATCAAATCAAATATCCACTACCTAGTCCTCCTTTTGGTGTCTTTTTTCCCCCTCCAGCAGCACCTCCAATCACCTTCAGCCACACGTAAATGTCAAATGAAATAGCCACTACCTAGTCCTCCTTTTGGTGTCTTTGTTTTCCCCCTTGACAGCAGCACCTCCAGCACCTTTAGCCATAGGAAAAGCTCAAATGAAATAGCCACTACCTAGTCATCCTTTTGGTGTCTTTGTTTCCCCCCTCCAGTAGCACCTCCCATCACCTTTAGCAACACGAAAAGGTCAAAACAAATAGCCACTACCTAGTCCTCCTTTTTGTGTCATTTTTTCCCACCCGCCAGCAGCACCTCCAATCACCTTCAGCCAAAGGAAAATGTCAAATGAAACGCCACTAGCTAGTCCTCCTTTTGGTATCTTTGTTTCCCACCCGCCAGCAGCACCTCCAATCAATTTCAGCCACAGGAAAAGGTCAAATCAAATAGCCACTACCTAGTTCTCCTTTTGGTGTCTTTTTTCCCCCTTGACAGCAGCACCTCCAATCACCATCAGCCAAAGGAAAATGTCAAATGAAACGCCACTACCTAGTCCTCCTTTTGGTATCTTTGTTTCCCACCCGCCAGCAGCACCTCCAATCACCTTCAGCCACAGGAAAAGGTCAAATGAAATAGCCACTACCTAGTCCTCCTTTTGGTGTCTTTGCTTCCCCAGGCCAGCAGCACCTCCAATCACCTTCAGCCACAGGAAAATGTCAAATGAAACAGCCACTACCTAGTCCTCCTTTTGGTGTCTTTGTTTCCCCCTTACAGCAGCAAGTCCATTCACCTCAGCCACAGGAAAAGGTCAAATGAAATAGCCACTACCTAGTCCTCCTTTTGGTGTCTTTGTTTCCCCCCTCCAGCAGCACCTGCAATCACCTTCAGCCACAGGAAAAGGTCAAATCATACAGCCACTATCTAGTCCTTTTTGGTGTCTTTGTTTCCCCCCGCCAGCAGCACCTACAATCACCTTCAGCCAAAGGAAAAGATCAAATCAAATATCCACTACCTAGTCCTCCTTTTGGTGTCTTTTTTCCCCCTCCAGCAGCACCTCCAATCACCTTCAGCCACACGTAAATGTCAAATGAAACGCCACTACCTAGTCCTCCTTTTGGTATCTTTGTTTCTCACCCGCCAGCAGCACCTCCAATCACCTTCAGCCACACGTAAATGTCAAATGAAACGCCACTACCTAGTCCTCCTTTTGGTATCTTTGTTTCTCACCCGCCAGCAGCACCTCCAATCACCTTCAGCCACAGGAAAAGGTCAAATGAAATAGCCACTACCTAGTCCTCCTTTTGGTGTCTTTGTTTCCCCCCTCCAGCAGCACCTGCAATCACCTTCAGCGACAGGAAAAGGTCAAATGAAATAGCCACTACCTAGTCCTCCTTTTGGTGTCTTTGCTTCCCCAGGCCAGCAGCACCTCCAATCACCTTCAGCCACAGGAAAATGTCAAATGAAACAGCCACTACCTAGTCCTCCTTTTGGTGTCTTTGTTTCCCCCTTACAGCAGCAAGTCCATTCACCTCAGCCACAGGAAAAGGTCAAATGAAATAGCCACTACCTAGTCCTCCTTTTGGTGTCTTTGTTTCCCCTTGACAGCAGAACCTGCAATCACCTTCAGCCACAAGAAAAGGTCAAATCAAATAGCCACTACCTAGTCCTCGTTTTGGGGTCTGTTTTTCGCCCCTCCAGCAGCACCTCCAATCACCTTCAGCCACAGGAAAAGGTCAAATCAAATAGCCACTACCTAGTCCTCCTATTGGTGTCTTTGTTTCCCCCCTACAGCAGCACCTGCAATCACCTTCAGCCACAGGAAAAGGTCAAATCAAATAGCCACTACCTAGTCCTCCTTTTGGTGTTTTTGTTTCCCACTGCCAGCAGCACCTCCAATCACTTTCAGCCACAGGAAAAGGTCAAATCAAATAGCCACTACCTAGTTCTCCTATTGGTGTCTTTGTTTCCCCCCTACAGCAGCACGTCCAATCACCTTCAGCCACAGGAAAATGTCAAATGAAACAGCCACTACCTAGTCCTCCTTTTGGTGTCTTTGTTTCCCCCCTACAGCAGCACGTCCATTCACCTTAAGCCACAGGAAAAGGTCAAATGAAATAGCCACTACCTAGTCCTCCTTTTGGTGTCTTTGTTTCCCCCCTCCAGCAGCACCTGCAATCACCTTCAGCCACAGGAAAAGGTCAAATCATACAGCCACTATCTAGTCCCTTTTTGGTGTCTTTGTTTCCCACCCGCCAGCAGCACCTCAAATCACCTTCAGCCACAGGAAAAGGTCAAATCATACAGCCACTATCTAGTCCCTTTTTGGTGTCTTTGTTTCCCCCCGCCAGCAGCACCTACAATCACCTTCAGCCAAAGGAGAAGATCAAATCAAATATCCACTACCTAGTCCTCCTTTTGGTGTCTTTTTCCCCCCTCCAGCAGCACCTCCAATCACCTTCAGCCACACGTAAATGTCAAATGAAATAGCCACTACCTAGTCATCCTTTTGGTGTCTTTGTTTCCCCCCTCCAGTAGCACCTCCCATCACCTTTAGCAACAGGAAAAGGTCAAAACAAATAGCCACTACCTAGTCCTCCATTTTGTGTCTTTTTTTCCCACCCGCCAGCAGCACCTCCAATCACCTTCAGCCACAGGAAAAGGTCAAATGAAATAGCCACTACCTAGTCCTCCTTTTGGTGTCTTTGCTTCCCCAGGCCAGCAGCACCTCCAATCACCTTCAGCCACAGGAAAATGTCAAATGAAACAGCCACTACCTAGTCCTCCTTTTGGTGTCTTTGTTTCCCCCTTACAGCAGCAAGTCCATTCACCTCAGCCACAGGAAAAGGTCAAATGAAATAGCCACTACCTAGTCCTCCTTTTAGTGTCTTTGTTTCCCCCCTCCAGCAGCACCTGCAATCACCTTCAGCCACAGGAAAAGGTCAAATCATACAGCCACTATCTAGTCCCTTTTTGGTGTCTTTGTTTCCCCCCGCCAGCAGCACCTACAATCACCTTCAGCCAAAGGAAAAGATCAAATCAAATATCCACTACCTAGTCCTCCTTTTGGTGTCTTTTTTCCCCCTCCAGCAGCACCTCCAATCACCTTCAGCCACACGTAAATGTCAAATGAAATAGCCACTACCTAGTCCTCCTTTTGGTGTCTTTGTTTTCCCCCTTGACAGCAGCACCTCCAGCACCTTTAGCCACAGGAAAAGGTCAAATGAAATAGCCACTACCTAGTCATCCTTTTGGTGTCTTTGTTTCCCCCCTCCAGTAGCACCTCCCATCACCTTTAGCAACAGGAAAAGGTCAAAACAAATAGCCACTACCTAGTCCTCCTTTTTGTGTCATTTTTTCCCACCCGCCAGCAGCACCTCCAATCACCTTCAGCCAAAGGAAAATGTCAAATGAAACGCCACTAGCTAGTCCTCCTTTTGGTATCTTTGTTTCCCACCCGCCAGCAGCACCTCCAATCAATTTCAGCCACAGGAAAAGGTCAAATCAAATAGCCACTACCTAGTTCTCCTTTTGGTGTCTTTTTTCCCCCTTGACAGCAGCACCTCCAATCACCATCAGCCAAAGGAAAATGTCAAATGAAACGCCACTACCTAGTCCTCCTTTTGGTATCTTTGTTTCTCACCCGCCAGCAGCACCTCCAATCACCTTCAGCCACAGGAAAAGGTCAAATGAAATAGCCACTACCTAGTCCTCCTTTTGGTGTCTTTGTTTCCCCTTTCCAGCAGCACCTGCAATCACCTTCAGCGACAGGAAAAGGTCAAATGAAATAGCCACTACCTAGTCCTCCTTTTGGTGTCTTTGCTTCCCCAGGCCAGCAGCACCTCCAATCACCTTCAGCCACAGGAAAATGTCAAATGAAACAGCCACTACCTAGTCCTCCTTTTGGTGTCTTTGTTTCCCCCTTACAGCAGCAAGTCCATTCACCTCAGCCACAGGAAAAGGTCAAATGAAATAGCCACTACCTAGTCCTCCTTTTGGTGTCTTTGTTTCCCCTTGACAGCAGAACCTGCAATCACCTTCAGCCACAAGAAAAGGTCAAATCAAATAGCCACTACCTAGTCCTCGTTTTGGGGTCTGTTTTTCGCCCCTCCAGCAGCACCTCCAATCACCTTCAGCCACAGGAAAAGGTCAAATCAAATAGCCACTACCTAGTCCTCCTATTGGTGTCTTTGTTTCCCCCCTACAGCAGCACCTGCAATCACCTTCAGCCACAGGAAAAGGTCAAATCAAATAGCCACTACCTAGTCCTCCTTTTGGTGTTTTTGTTTCCCACTGCCAGCAGCACCTCCAATCACTTTCAGCCACAGGAAAAGGTCAAATCAAATAGCCACTACCTAGTTCTCCTATTGGTGTCTTTGTTTCCCCCCTACAGCAGCACGTCCAATCACCTTCAGCCACAGGAAAATGTCAAATGAAACAGCCACTACCTAGTCCTCCTTTTGGTGTCTTTGTTTCCCCCCTACAGCAGCACGTCCATTCACCTTAAGCCACAGGAAAAGGTCAAATGAAATAGCCACTACCTAGTCCTCCTTTTGGTGTCTTTGTTTCCCCCCTCCAGCAGCACCTGCAATCACCTTCAGCCACAGGAAAAGGTCAAATCATACAGCCACTATCTAGTCCCTTTTTGGTGTCTTTGTTTCCCACCCGCCAGCAGCACCTCAAATCACCTTCAGCCACAGGAAAAGGTCAAATCATACAGCCACTATCTAGTCCCTTTTTGGTGTCTTTGTTTCCCCCCGCCAGCAGCACCTACAATCACCTTCAGCCAAAGGAGAAGATCAAATCAAATATCCACTACCTAGTCCTCCTTTTGGTGTCTTTGCTTCCCCAGGCCAGCAGCACCTCCAATCACCTTCAGCCACAGGAAAATGTCAAATGAAACAGCCACTACCTAGTCCTCCTTTTGGTGTCTTTGTTTCCCCCTTACAGCAGCAAGTCCATTCACCTCAGCCACAGGAAAAGGTCAAATGAAATAGCCACTACCTAGTCCTCCTTTTGGTGTCTTTGTTTCCCCTTGACAGCAGAACCTGCAATCACCTTCAGCCACAAGAAAAGGTCAAATCAAATAGCCACTACCTAGTCCTCGTTTTGGGGTCTGTTTTTCGCCCCTCCAGCAGCACCTCCAATCACCTTCAGCCACAGGAAAAGGTCAAATCAAATAGCCACTACCTAGTCCTCCTATTGGTGTCTTTGTTTCCCCCCTACAGCAGCACCTGCAATCACCTTCAGCCACAGGAAAAGGTCAAATCAAATAGCCACTACCTAGTCCTCCTTTTGGTGTTTTTGTTTCCCACTGCCAGCAGCACCTCCAATCACTTTCAGCCACAGGAAAAGGTCAAATCAAATAGCCACTACCTAGTTCTCCTATTGGTGTCTTTGTTTCCCCCCTACAGCAGCACGTCCAATCACCTTCAGCCACAGGAAAATGTCAAATGAAACAGCCACTACCTAGTCCTCCTTTTGGTGTCTTTGTTTCCCCCCTACAGCAGCACGTCCATTCACCTTAATCCACAGGAAAAGGTCAAATGAAATAGCCACTACCTAGTCCTCCTTTTGGTGTCTTTGTTTCCCCCCTCCAGCAGCACCTGCAATCACCTTCAGCCACAGGAAAAGGTCAAATCATACAGCCACTATCTAGTCCCTTTTTGGTGTCTTTGTTTCCCACCCGCCAGCAGCACCTCAAATCACCTTCAGCCACAGGAAAAGGTCAAATCATACAGCCACTATCTAGTCCCTTTTTGGTGTCTTTGTTTCCCCCCGCCAGCAGCACCTACAATCACCTTCAGCCAAAGGAGAAGATCAAATCAAATATCCACTACCTAGTCCTCCTTTTGGTGTCTTTTCCCCCCTCCAGCAGCACCTCCAATCACCTTCAGCCACACGTAAATGTCAAATGAAATAGCCACTACCTAGTCCTCCTTTTGGTGTCTTTGTTTCCCCCCTTGACAGCAGCACCTCCAGCACCTTTAGCCATAGGAAAAGCTCAAATGAAATAGCCACTACCTAGTCATCCTTTTGGTGTCTTTGTTTCCCCCCTCCAGTAGCACCTCCCATCACCTTTAGCAACAGGAAAAGGTCAAAACAAATAGCCACTACCTAGTCCTCCATTTTGTGTCTTTTTTTCCCACCCGCCAGCAGCACCTCCAATCACCTTCAGACAAAGGAAAATGTCAAATGAAACGCCACTAGCTAGTCCTCCTTTTGGTATCTTTGTTTCCCACCCGCCAGCAGCACCTCCAATCAATTTCAGCCACAGGAAAAGGTCAAATCAAATAGCCACTACCTAGTTCTCCTTTTGGTGTCTTTTTTCCCCCTTGACAGCAGCACCTCCAATCACCATCAGCCAAAGGAAAATGTCAAATGAAACGCCACTACCTAGTCCTCCTTTTGGTATCTTTGTTTCTCACCCGCCAGCAGCACCTCCAATCACCTTCAGCCACAGGAAAAGGTCAAATGAAATAGCCACTACCTAGTCCTCCTTTTGGTGTCTTTGTTTCCCTTCTCCAGCAGCACCTGCAATCACCTTCAGCCACAGGAAAAGGTCAAATCATACAGCCTCTATCTAGTCCCTTTTTGGTGTCTTTGTTTCCCCCCGCCAGCAGCACCTCCAATCACTTTCAGCCACAGGAAAAGGTCAAATCAAATAGCCACTACCTAGTTCTCCTATTGGTGTCTTTGTTTCCCCCCTACAGCAGCACGTCCAATCACCTTCAACCACTGGAAAAGGTCAAATGAAATAGCCACTACCTAGTCCTCCTTTTGGTGTCTTTGTTTCTCCTTGATACCAGCACCTGCAATCACCTTTAGCCACAGGAAAAGGTCAAATGAAATAGCCACTATCTAGCCCTCCTTTTGGTGTCTTTGTTTCCCCCCTCCAGCAGCACCTCCAATCACCTTCAGCCACAGGAAAAGGTCAAATCAAGTAGCCACTACCTAGTCCTCCTATTGGTGTCTTTTTTTCCCCTTGACAGCAGCACCTCCAATCACCATCAGCCAAAGGAAAAGGTCAAATGAAACGCCACTACCTAGTCCTCTTTTTGGTATCTTTGTTTCCCACCCGCCAGCAACACCTCCAATCACCTTCAGCCACAGGAAAAGGTCAAATGAAATAGCCACTACCTAGTCCTCCTTTTGGTGTCTTTGCTTCCCCAGGCCAGCAGCACCTCCAATCACCTTCAGCCACAGGAAAATGTCAAATGAAACAGCCACTACCTAGTCCTCCTTTTGGTGTCTTTGTTTCCCCCCTACAGCAGCAAGTCCATTCACCTCAGCCACAGGAAAAGGTCAAATGAAATAGCCACTACCTAGTCCTCCTATTGGTGTCTTTGTTTCCCCTTGACAGCAGAACCTGCAATCACCTTCAGCCACAAGAAAAAGTGAAATGAAATAGCCACTACCTAGTCCTCCTTTTGGTGTCTTTGTTTCCCCCCGCCAGCAGCACCTCCAATCACCTTCAGTCACAGGAAAACGTCAAATTGAATAGCCACTACCTAGTCCTCCTTTTGGTGTCTGTTTTTCGCCCCTCCAGCAGCACCTACAATCACCTTCAGCCACAGGAAAAGGTCAAATGAAATAGCCACTACCTCCTTTTGGTGTCTTTGTTTCTCCTTGATAGCAGCACCTGCAATCACCTTCAGCCACAGGAAAAGGTCAAATCAAATAGCCACTACCTAGTCCTCCTTTTGGTGTTTTTGTTTCCCACTGCCAGCAGCACCTCCAATCACTTTCAGCCACAGGAAAAGGTCAAATCAAATAGCCACTACCTAGTTCTCCTATTAGTGTCTTTGTTTCCCCCCTACAGCAGCACGTCCAATCACCTTCAGCCACTGGAAAAGGTCAAATGAAATAGCCACTACCTAGTCCTCCTTTTGGTGTCTTTGTTTCTCCTTGATACCAGCACCTCCAATCACCTTCAGCCACAGGAAAAGGTCAAATCAAGTAGCCACTACCTAGTCCTCCTATTGGTGTCTTTTTTTCCCCTTGACAGCAGCACCTCCAATCACCATCAGGCAAAGGAAAAGGTCAAATGAAACGCCACTACCTAGTCCTCCTTTTGGTATCTTTGTTTCCCACCCGCCAGCAGCACCTCCAATCACCTTCAGCCACAGGAAAAGGTCAAATGAAATAGCCACTACCTAGTCCTCCTTTTGGTGTCTTTGCTTCCCCAGGCCAGCAGCACCTCCAATCACCTTCAGCCACAGGAAAATGTCAAATGAAACAGCCACTACCTAGTCCTCCTTTTGGTGTCTTTGTTTCCCCCCTACAGCAGCAAGTCCATTCACCTCAGCCACAGGAAAAGGTCAAATGAAATAGCCACTACCTAGTCCTCCTATTGGTGTCTTTGTTTCCCCTTGACAGCAGAACCTGCAATCACCTTCAGCCACAAGAAAAGGTCAAATGAAATAGCCACTACCTAGTCCTCCTTTTGGTGTCTGTTTTTCGCCCCTCCAGCAGCACCTCCAATCACCTTCAGCCACAGGAAAAGGTCAAATCAAATAGCCACTACCTAGTCCTCCTATTGGTGTCTTTGTTTCCCCCCTCCAGTAGCACCTCCCATCACCTTTAGCAACAGGAAAAGGTCAAAACAAATAGCCACTACCTAGTCCTCCTTTTTGTGTCTTTTTTTCCCACGCGCGAGCAGCGCCTCCAATCACCTTCAGCCAAAGGAAAATGTCAAATGAAACGCCACTACCTAGTCCTCCGTTTGGTATCTTTGTTTCCCACCTGCCAGCAGCACCTCCAATCACCTTCAGCCACAGGAAAAGGTCAAATGAAATAGCCACTACCTAGTCCTCCTTTTGGTGTCTTTGCTTCCCCACGCCAGCAGCACCTCCAATCACCTTCAATCACAGGAAAAGGTCAAATGAAATAGCCACTAACTAGTCCTCCTTTGGGGGGCTTTGTTTCCCCCCACCAGCAGCACCTCCAATCACCTTCAGCCACAGGAAAAGGTCAAATGAAATAGCCACTACCTAGTCCTCCTTTTGGTGTCTTTGTTTCCCCCCTACAGCAGCAAGTCCATTCACCTCAGCCACAGGAATAGGTCAAATGAAATAGCCACTACCTAGTCCTCCTATTGGTGTCTTTGTTTCCCCTTGACAGCAGAACCTGCAATCACCTTCAGCCACAAGAAAAGGTCAAATGAAATAGCCACTACCTAGTCCTCCTTTTTTGTGTCTTTGTTTCCCCCCGCCAGCAGCACCTCCAATCACCTTCAGTCACAGGAAAACGTCAAATTGAATAGCCACTACCTAGTCCTCCTTTTGGTGTCTGTTTTTCGCCCCTCCAGCAGCACCTCCAATCACCTTCAGCCACAGGAAAAGGTCAAATCAAATAGCCACTACCTAGTCCTCCTATTGGTGTCTTTGTTTCCCCCCTCCAGTAGCACCTCCCATCACCTTTAGCAACAGGAAAAGGTCAAAACAAATAGCCACTACCTAGTCCTCCTTTTTGTGTCTTTTTTTCCCACCCGCCAGCAGCGCCTGCAATCACCTTTAGCCACAGGAAAAGGTCAAATCAAATAGCCACTATCTAGCCCTCCTTTTGGTGTCTTTGTTTCCCCCCTCCAGCAGCACCTCCAATCACCTTCAGCCACAGGAAAAGGTCAAATCAAGTAGCCACTACCTAGTCCTCCTATTGGTGTCTTTTTTTCCCCTTGACAGCAGCACCTCCAATCACCATCAGCCAAAGGAAAAGGTCAAATGAAATGCCACTACCTAGTCCTCCTTTTGGTATCTTTGTTTCCCACCCGCCAGCAGCACCTCCAATCACCTTCAGCCACAGGAAAAGGTCAAATGAAATAGCCACTACCTAGTCCTCCTTTTGGTGTCTTTGCTTCCCCAAGCCAGCAGCAACTCCAATCACCTTCAGCCACAGGAAAAGGTCAAAACAAATAGCCACTACCTAGTCCTCCTTTTTGTGTCTTTTTTTCCCACCCGCCAGCAGCACCTGCAATCACCTTCAGCCACAGGAAAAGGTCAAATCAAATAGACACTACCTAGTCCTCCTTTTGGTGTTTTTGTTTCCCACTGCCAGCAGCACCTCCAATCACTTTCAGCCACAGGAAAAGGTCAAATCAAATAGCCACTACCTAGTCCTCCTTTTGGTGTTTTTGTTTCCCACTGCCAGCAGCACCTCCAATCACTTTCAGCCACAGGAAAAGGTCAAATCAAATAGCCACTACCTAGTTCTCCTATTGGTGTCTTTGTTTCCCCCCTACAGCAGCACGTCCAATCACCTTCAGCCACTGGAAAAGGTCAAATGAAATAGCCACTATCTAGCCCTCCTTTTGGTGTCTTTGTTTCCCCCCTCCAGCAGCACCTCCAATCACCTTCAGCCACAGGAAAAGGTCAAATCAAGTAGCCACTACCTAGTCCTCCTATTGGTGTCTTTTTTCCCCCTTGACAGCAGCACCTCCAATCACCATCAGCCAAAGGAAAAGGTCAAATGAAACGCCACTACCTAGTCCTCCTTTTGGTATCTTTGTTTCCCACCCGCCAGCAGCACCTCCAATCACCTTCAGCCACAGGAAAAGGTCAAATGAAATAGCCACTACCTAGTCCTCCTTTTGGTGTCTTTGCTTCCCCAGGCCAGCAGCACCTCCAATCACCTTCAGCCACAGGAAAATGTCAAATGAAACAGCCACTACCTAGTCCTCCTTTTGGTGTCTTTGTTTCCCCCCTACAGCAGCAAGTCCATTCACCTCAGCCACAGGAAAAGGTCAAATGAAATAGCCACTACCTAGTCCTCCTATTGGTGTCTTTGTTTCCCCTTGACAGCAGAACCTGCAATCACCTTCAGCCACAAGAAAAGGTCAAATGAAATAGCCACTACCTAGTCCTCCTTTTGGTGTCTTTGTTTCCCCCCGCCAGCAGCACCTCCAATCACCTTCAGTCACAGGAAAACGTCAAATTGAATAGCCACTACCTAGTCCTCCTTTTGGTGTCTGTTTTTCGCCCCTCCAGCAGCACCTCCAATCACCTTCAGCCACAGGAAAAGGTCAAATCAAATAGCCACTACCTAGTCCTCCTATTGGTGTCTTTGTTTCCCCCCTCCAGTAGCACCTCCCATCACCTTTAGCAACAGGAAAAGGTCAAAACAAATAGCCACTACCTAGTCCTCCTTTTTGTGTCTTTTTTTCCCACCCGCCAGCAGCACCTCCAATCACCTTCAGCCAAAGGAAAATGTCAAATGAAACGCCACTACCTAGTCCTCCTTTTGGTATCTTTGTTTCCCACCTGCCAGCAGCACCTCCAATCACCTTCAGCCACAGGAAAAGGTCAAATTAAATAGCCACTACCTAGTCCTCCTTTTGGTGTAATACAATACAATACAATAGCAGAGTTGGAAGGGACCTTGTAGGTCTTCTAGTCCAACCCCCTGCATGGGCAGGAACCTTATACCATTTCAGACAAATGGCTGTCTAACATCTTTTTAAAGACTTCCAGGGTTGGGGCATTCACAACTGCTGGAGGCAAGCTGTTCCAGAGGTTAATTGTTCTTACTGTCAGGAAATTTCTCCTTAATTCTAAGTTGCTTCTCTCCTTGGTTAGTTTCCACCCATTGCTTCTTGTCCTGCCCCCAGGTGCCTTGGAGAAAAGTTTGACTCCCTCTTCTTTGTGGCACCCTCTGAGATATCGGAACACTGCTATCATGTCTCCCCTGGTCCTTCTCTTCATCAAACTAGACATACCCAGCTCCTGCAGCCGTTCTTCATATGTCTTAGTTTCCAGTCCTCTAATCATCTTGGTTGCTCTTCTCTGCACTCTTTCCAGAGTCTCCACGTCTTTTCTACATCGTGGCGACCAAAACTGTATGCAGTATTCCAAGTGTGGCCTTACCAAGGCACTATACAGTGGCATTAACACTTCACGTGATCTAGATTCTATCCCTCTGTTGATGCAGCCTAGAACTGTGTTGGCTTTTTTGGCAGCTGCTGCACACTGCTGGCTCATATTTAAATGGTTGTCCACTAGGATTCCAAGATCCCTCTCACAGTTGCTACTATTGAGCAAGGTACCACCTATACTGTACTTGTGCATTTGGTTTTTCTTGCCTATATGTAGGACCTTACTTTTTTCACAATTGAATTTCATTTTATTAGACAGTGCCCAATGTTCAAGTTTGTCTAGATCCTTCTGTATCTTAAGCCTATCTTCTGGAGTGTTGGCTATTCCTGCCAGCTTGGTGTCGTCTGCGAATTTGATGAGTTCCCCATTTATCCCCTCATCCAAATCGTTGATGAAGATGTAAAAGAGTACTGGGCCTAAAACAGAGCCTTGGGGGACTCCACTGCATACTTCCTTCCATGTAGATGCAGTTCCATTGAGGACTACACGTTGAGTGCGGTTGGTCAGCCAGTTGCAAATCCATTTGGTGGTGCTGCTGTCTAACCCACAATTTTCTACTTTATCTAATAGTAGGTTATGGTCTACTTTATCAAATGCCTTACTGAAGTCCAGGTAAATTATATCAACAGCATTCCTCTGGTCCACTGATTTTGTCACTTTGTCAAAGAATTCAATTAGATTCGTCTGGCATGATCTGTTTTTGACAAACCCATGTTGGCTTTTGGCTATTACTTTGTTTGCTTCTAGGTGTTCACTTATTTGTTGTTTAATTATCTTTTCCAGAATCTTTCCTGGTGTCTTTGCTTCCCCACGCCAGCAGCACCTCCAATCACCTTCAATCACAGGAAAAGGTCAAATGAAATAGCCACTAACTAGTCCTCCTTTGGGGGGCTTTGTTTCCCCCCGCCAGCAGCACCTCCAATCAATTTCAGCCACAGGAAAAGGTCAAATCAAATAGCCACTACCTAGTTCTCCTTTTGGTGTCTTTTTTTCCCCTTGACAGCAGCACCTCCAATCACCATCAGCCAAAGGAAAATGTCAAATGAAACGCCACTACCTAGTCCTCCTTTTGGTATCTTTGTTTCCCACCCGCCAGCAGCACCTCCAATCACCTTCAGCCACAGGAAAAGGTCAAATGAAATAGCCACTACCTAGTCCTCCTTTTGGTGTCTTTGTTTCCCCCCTCCAGCAGCACCTGCAATCACCTTCAGCCACAGGAAAACGTCAAATCATACAGCCACTATCTAGTCCCTTTTTGGTGTCTTTGTTTCCCCCCGCCAGCAGCACCTCCAATCACCTTCAGCCAAAGGAAAAGATCAAATCAAATATCCACTACCTAGTCCTCCTTTTGGTGTCTTTTTCCCCCCTCCAGCAGCACCTCCAATCACCTTCAGCCACACGTAAATGTCAAATGAAATAGCCACTACCTAGTCCTCCTTTTGGTGTCTTTGTTTCCCCCCGCCAGCAGCACCTCCAATCACCTTCAGTCACAGGAAAACGTCAAATTGAATAGCCACTACCTAGTCCTCCTTTTGGTGTCTGTTTTTCGCCCCTCCAGCAGCACCTCCAATCACCTTCAGCCACAGGAAAAGGTCAAATCAAATAGCCACTACCTAGTCCTCCTATTGGTGTCTTTGTTTCCCCCCTCCAGTAGCACCTCCCATCACCTTTAGCAACAGGAAAAGGTCAAAACAAATAGCCACTACCTAGTCCTCCTTTTTGTGTCTTTTTTTCCCACCCGCCAGCAGCACCTCCAATCACCTTCAGCCAAAGGAAAATGTCAAATGAAACGCCACTACCTAGTCCTCCTTTTGGTATCTTTGTTTCCCACCTGCCAGCAGCACCTCCAATCACCTTCAGCCACAGGAAAAGGTCAAATGAAATAGCCACTACCTAGTCCTCCTTTTGGTGTAATACAATACAATACAATAGCAGAGTTGGAAGGGACCTTGTAGGTCTTCTAGTCCAACCCCCTGCATGGGCAGGAACCTTATACCATTTCAGACAAATGGCTGTCTAACATCTTTTTAAAGACTTCCAGGGTTGGGGCATTCACAACTGCTGGAGGCAAGCTGTTCCAGAGGTTAATTGTTCTTACTGTCAGGAAATTTCTCCTTAATTCTAAGTTGCTTCTCTCCTTGGTTAGTTTCCACCCATTGCTTCTTGTCCTGCCCCCAGGTGCCTTGGAGAAAAGTTTGACTCCCTCTTCTTTGTGGCACCCTCTGAGATATCGGAACACTGCTATCATGTCTCCCCTGGTCCTTCTCTTCATCAAACTAGACATACCCAGCTCCTGCAGCCGTTCTTCATATGTCTTAGTTTCCAGTCCTCTAATCATCTTGGTTGCTCTTCTCTGCACTCTTTCCAGAGTCTCCACGTCTTTTCTACATCGTGGCGACCAAAACTGTATGCAGTATTCCAAGTGTGGCCTTACCAAGGCACTATACAGTGGCATTAACACTTCACGTGATCTAGATTCTATCCCTCTGTTGATGCAGCCTAGAACTGTGTTGGCTTTTTTGGCAGCTGCTGCACACTGCTGGCTCATATTTAAATGGTTGTCCACTAGGATTCCAAGATCCCTCTCACAGTTGCTACTATTGAGCAAGGTACCACCTATACTGTACTTGTGCATTTGGTTTTTCTTGCCTATATGTAGGACCTTACTTTTTTCACAATTGAATTTCATTTTATTAGACAGTGCCCAATGTTCAAGTTTGTCTAGATCCTTCTGTATCTTAAGCCTATCTTCTGGAGTGTTGGCTATTCCTGCCAGCTTGGTGTCGTCTGCGAATTTGATGAGTTCCCCATTTATCCCCTCATCCAAATCGTTGATGAAGATGTAAAAGAGTACTGGGCCTAAAACAGAGCCTTGGGGGACTCCACTGCATACTTCCTTCCATGTAGATGCAGTTCCATTGAGGACTACACGTTGAGTGCGGTTGGTCAGCCAGTTGCAAATCCATTTGGTGGTGCTGCTGTCTAACCCACAATTTTCTACTTTATCTAATAGTAGGTTATGGTCTACTTTATCAAATGCCTTACTGAAGTCCAGGTAAATTATATCAACAGCATTCCTCTGGTCCACTGATTTTGTCACTTTGTCAAAGAATTCAATTAGATTCGTCTGGCATGATCTGTTTTTGACAAACCCATGTTGGCTTTTGGCTATTACTTTGTTTGCTTCTAGGTGTTCACTTATTTGTTGTTTAATTATCTTTTCCAGAATCTTTCCTGGTGTCTTTGCTTCCCCACGCCAGCAGCACCTCCAATCACCTTCAATCACAGGAAAAGGTCAAATGAAATAGCCACTAACTAGTCCTCCTTTGGGGGGCTTTGTTTCCCCCCGCCAGCAGCACCTCCAATCAATTTCAGCCACAGGAAAAGGTCAAATCAAATAGCCACTACCTAGTTCTCCTTTTGGTGTCTTTTTTTCCCCTTGACAGCAGCACCTCCAATCACCATCAGCCAAAGGAAAATGTCAAATGAAACGCCACTACCTAGTCCTCGTTTTGGTATCTTTGTTTCCCACCCGCCAGCAGCACCTCCAATCACCTTCAGCCACAGGAAAAGGTCAAATGAAATAGCCACTACCTAGTCCTCCTTTTGGTGTCTTTGTTTCCCCCCTCCAGCAGCACCTGCAATCACCTTCAGCCACAGGAAAACGTCAAATCATACAGCCACTATCTAGTCCCTTTTTGGTGTCTTTGTTTCCCCCCGCCAGCAGCACCTCCAATCACCTTCAGCCAAAGGAAAAGATCAAATCAAATATCCACTACCTAGTCCTCCTTTTGGTGTCTTTTCCCCCCCTCCAGCAGCACCTCCAATCACCTTCAGCCACACGTAAATGTCAAATGAAATAGCCACTACCTAGTCCTCCTTTTGGTGTCTTTGTTTCCCCCCTTGACAGCAGCACCTCCAGCCCCTTCAGTCACAGGAAAACGTCAAATTGAATAGCCACTACCTAGTCCTCCTTTTGGTGTCTTTTTCCCCCCTCCAGCAGCACCTCCAATCACCTTCAGCCACAGGAAAAGGTCAAATCAAATAGCCACTACCTAGTCCTCCTATTGGTGTCTTTGTTTCCCCCCTACAGCAACACGTCCAATCACCTTCAGCCACTGGAAAAGATCAAATGAAATAGCCACTACCTAGTCCTCCTTTTGTTGTCTTTGTTTCTCCTTGATAGCAGCACCTGCAATCACCTTCAGCCACAGGAAAAGGTCAAATCAAATAGCCACTACCTAGTCCTCCTTTTGGTGTTTTTGTTTCCCACTGCCAGCAGCACCTCCAATCACTTTCAGCCACAGGAAAAGGTCAAATCAAATAGCCACTACCTAGTTCTCCTATTGGTGTCTTTGTTTCCCCCCTACAGCAGCACGTCCAATCACCTTCAGCCACAGGAAAAGCTCAAATGAAATAGCCACTACCTAGTCCTCCTTTTTGTGTCTTTGTTTCCCACCCGCCAGCAGCACCTCCAATCACCTTCAGGCAAAGGAAAATGTCAAATGAAATAGCCACTACCTAGTCCTCCTTTTGGTGTCTTTGCTTCCCCAGGCCAGCAGTTTAGTTTTAGTTTAGTTTATTTACATTTATATCCCGCCCTTCTCCGCAGAGGACCCAGGGCGGCGCACAGGAAATTTAGAAAACATACAGAGTACAAAAATAAATACACAATTTAAAATGTAAATTAAACCGTCTTATCCTATGCTAAAAACCCAATTTTAAAATACCCAATAAAACTATCTAAAAGTCCCGAAAGACTTCCGGGTTGAGCTTCGGCTGTCGCGGGCAGGCTTTTATGAGCTTGCCGATCCAGCAGCTTGTAGAGGCGTTTTTATGAGATCGTAAATGTCTCGGATACTCATAAATCCTTAGGAATTTATGAGTGAACTCACGCTGTCGGGTTGAGCAACTTGTGTAGCTCTCCAGAAGGTTTTTATAGCCTCTGGGGTGCAGGCAAGGAGAGCCCCCCTTCTCAGCGGCTTTAGTTCCAGGCTGCCGGACCCCTTCGCTAAGGATTTAGCGAAGCAAGACAACCGTAAACAACTTTTTTAAAATACGCTCCAGGCAATCCATCAAGAAGGACTACATTTCAAGCGTTCGTACTTCAAAGGAAACTAAACGCAAGTAATTAAAGTTTGTGAACTGATTTAAGATACAGCTCTTAGAACAAAGGATTCAAGATGGCGTTAACTACCAGATGAAGTGAATGAAAGTTAGTTGCTTTGTCTATTTACTGATTTGTGGATTTTGGTCTCTGCTTAACCCCTGGCTGATAGCGGACTGCTGGAGGCGGAAAGGGGGAGCAAGTTATAAAGCCAAACGCACTATTTGATTTATTGATTCATTTGGACATTCTGAAGAGCATTTTTCTTGGAAAGTTTAAAACATGGCAACGGAACAGGCTGGTGCAGTAACTACCCAGGATTTTAAAGAACTGATGAATTTCATAGCTAATGAAAGTAAAGAACTTAAAAGAGTGGTTCAGGATAAACATGATCAACTGGATAAAAATATGCAAGCTATGGCCAAGAGCCTGTCTGAAGTTATAATTAAGGTTGATACTAAAATTGATCAATTGGCCTCAGAGGTGGAAGTCAAAGCAAAGGAAACGGATTTGAAATTTGTGGAGATGGAGGGAAACATGCGCAAGATAGATCATGAGGTTATTATGTTACAACTTAGGTCGATGGAGCATGCTATTAGGCTGAGAGGTCTTAGAGAAAATTCTAGACAAGATTTAAGAAAAGCTTGTGCCGATGCTCTGGCTATATTATTAAAAGTGGATCCTAATAATAATAATAATAATTTTTAATTTGTTGACCGCTCCTCTCCCCACAGGGACTCGGAGCGGTGCACAGGGAAAACTAAAACAATAAATATACAAACACATTAAAAACAAATTAAACATATACCTGTGCTAAAATACCCCATTGAAATACTAAAATTCCCAGTTAAAACAACTAAAACCCCTTAGAGAGAGACTACCCTAGGCCGGCCAAGCAGAAAAGTTGTGTTTTTAGTTTTAGACGGAAGGAGCGGAAGTCCGTGGTCGTTCTAATGTCGGGGTGAAGGTCGTTCCAGAGGGCTGGGCCCGCCACAGAGAGAGCCCTTCCCCTGGGCGTCGCCCGCTGACAGAGTCTAGCGGACGGCACCCGGAGAAGTCCCTCTCTGTGGGAGCGAATCGGCCGTGAGGATGTATGAGGCAGGATCCGATCCCGCAGATAGCTAGGTCCCGAGCCATGGAGCGCTTTAAAAATGATGACTAATACCTTGAAGCGCACCCGGAAGACGACAGGCACCCAGTGCAGCTCGCGCAAGAGCGGTGTTATGTTCCCAGAATTGCCCGCGCGGCTGCGTTCTGGACCATCTGAAGTCTCCGGGTGCACCTCAAGGGAAGCCCCATGTAGAGAGAGTTACAATAGTCCAGTCGGGATGTCACGAGAGCATGAGTGACTGTGCGAAGGGCGTCCCGATCCAATAGGGGGCGCAACTGGCGAACCAGGCGAACCTGGTAAAACGCCCTCCTGGCCACGGCTGTCACTTGATCTTCCATGGACAGCCGGGCATCCAGGAGGACACCCAAGTTGCGCGCCCCATCCACAGGGGCAAGATGTTCGCCCCCTATGGCCAGCGATGGAGTCAGCTGGTTGAATCGGGCAGCCGGAAACCACAGCCACTCGGTCTTGGTCGGGTTGAGCCTGAGTCCGTTACTTCCCATCCAGATCCGCACGGCTTCCAGGCACTGGCACATCACCGCTACGGCATCGTTGGGGTGGTTTGGGGTAGATATATACAGCTGTGTATCATCAGCGTAGAGGTGGTACTCTACCCCAAAACCACGGATGATCTCACCCAGCGGCTTCATATATGTGTTGAACAGGAGAGGCGAGAGGACCGACCCCTGAGGCACCCCACATGTGAGGGGTCTCGCGGTCGACCTCTGGTCTCCTGTCAACACAAATTGCGATCGGCCAGAGAGGTAGGAGGAGAACCACCGTAAAACGGTGCCTCCCACCCCCAACCCCCCCAGCCGATGCAATAGGATACCATGGTCGATGGTATCGAAAGCCGCCGAGAGGTCTAATAGGACCAGGATGGAGGAACATCCCCCATCTCTGGCCCTCCAGAGATCATCAACCAACGCGACCAATGCCGTCTCGGTGCTATGCCCGGGCCGAAAGCCGGACTGGCGCGGATCTAGATAATCAACTTCCTCCAGGTGACGGGGAAACTGTTGTGCCACCACACTCTCAACAACCTTCGCCAAGAAGGGAAGGTTGGAGACTGGACGATAGTTGGTTAATAAAGCTGGATCCAAAGAGGGCTTCTTAAGGAGGGGCCTCACCATAGCCTCTTTTAGGGAAGCAGGCAAGGAACCCTCACTTAAGGATGCGTTGACAACCTCTTGGAGCCAGCCTCGTGTCACCTCCCAGGATGCCAGTACAAGCCAGGAGGGACACGGGTCCAATAAACATGTGGTGGCTCGCAGTCGCCCACGTAACCTGTCCATATCCTCGGAAGTAACGGAGTCAAACTCCTCCCAGACAAGATCTGTCTCGTGGCATCCCACTGGGCCATCAATTTGGGCTAACTTGTTCTGTATCTGAGCGATTTTCTCTGCTCTACCCTGTAACGGGGCTTCCCGCACCCTCTGTTGAAGGAGGGAGCGGGTCACCCTAAACAGGGCGGCAGGGCGGTTTTCTGCGGATGCTATGAGGGTGGCACAATGATGACGTTTGGCCACTCTCAGCGCCACAATGTAAGTCCGTAAATGGGCTCTTACTTGTGTCCGGTCAGATTCAAAACGGGTAGACCTCCATCTTCTCTCTAGGCATCTCTTGTGGCGTTTCATCACCCTCAGCTCCTCGGTAAACCAAGGAGCCAGGGTGGCTTGCCGCCGCAAGAGAGGCCGCAAGGGCGCGACCCGATCCAAGGCTCCCGTGGTCGCAGTATTCCATGCGGCCACGAGGTCCTCCATCGGGGCGCGGGTCAGGGGTACAGGAAGTGGCCCAAGCGCCGTCTGGAACCCATCAGGGTCCATAAGGCGCCTGGGGCGGAACCAGATCGGTAACTCTGGTTCCGCCTCCCCGCGGAGGGGAGTAGCGGTCGGAAAGTCGAGCCGGAGAAGTGAGTGGTCTGACCATGACAAGGGCGTGATGACTATATCCCCTATACCCAGATCACTCTTCCATTGGCCAGAGACAAAGATGAGATCCGGTGTATGTCCACCCTCGTGGGTGGGGCCTTGAATTAATTGGGTCAGGTCCATGGCCGTCATGGAAGCCATGAACTCCCGAGCTACCACTGATGATTCGCCCACCGATGGCAGGTTAAAGTCCCCCATGACTAGAAGTCTGGGGGTCTCGACTGCCACCGTAGCGATCACCTCCAGGAGCTCGGGCAGGGCTGCTGCTACATAGCGGGGAGCCAGGTATACAACCAGCAAGCCCAACTGCCTCCCTAGGCCCCACTTCACGCAGAGGGACTCACAACCGGTGGTCTGTGGCACAATGGTCTCTCTCGGCTCAAGACCTTCCTTTACTATGACCACCACCCCACCACCCCTACCTAGGGCCCGGGGCTGATGAAAAGCGCGGTAGCCTGGTGGGCACATTTCAACGAGGGGGAGTCCACCCTCGTGGCCCAACCAGGTCTCCGCTATTCCTGCCAGGTCCGGCTCCCCCTCTGACACAAGGTCATGGATGAGGGGGGCTTTGTTGACAATGGACCTGGCGTTGCAAAACATCAGCCTCAGGCCCTGGCTCTGTATTCCCTGACCACCTAGCCTGCGGGGGTTGTGACACTTGACCGTTTGTAACCAACGGCTACGTGTCCCCAACCGGGAGGATGGAACTTGCCTCCCCTCGGACCTGCCTCTCCCCACGACCTTCTGAATGGGAATGCCCTCCGTCGGAACGACTCGTGATTCCCCCCCCCCTCACGGATCCTTCCGCTTCCCTCCGTCGCCTCAAATTCGGATTTAAATTCGGATTTATTAACCGCACCCTCTCCCCACAGGGACCCGGGGCGGTGCACAGGAGAAACTAAAAACAATATAGAATAAATACAAAATACATACTTAAAACATAATTAAACAGTGTTACCCGTGCTAAAACTGATTAAGAACCCATTAAAATACATTTGGAATCAATAGACAGAGAGAATTATTCAAGGCCGGCCAGTCGAAAGAAATAGGTCTTCAATTTCGTACGGAAGGAGCGGAGGTCAGTGGTCGTTCTGATATCAGGGGGAAGGTCGTTCCAGAGGGCCGGGCCCACCACAGAGAGAGCCCTTCCCCTGGGCGTCGCCCGCTGACAAAGTCTAGTGGACGGCACCCGGAGAAGTCCCTCTCTGTGGGAGCGAATCGGTCGTGAGGATGTATGGGGCAGGATCCGATCTCGCAGATAGCTAGGTCCCGAGCCATGGAGCGCTTTGAAGATGATAATTAACACCTTGAAGCGCACCCGGAAGACGACAGGTAGCCAGTGCAGCTCGCGCAAGAGCGGTGTAACGTGGGTAAACCTGGTGGTCCCCATAATTGCTCGCGCGGCTGCATTCTGAACTAACTGAAGCCTCCGGGTGCACCTCAAGGGGAGCCCCATGTAGAGAGAGTTACAGTAGTCCAGTCGGGATGTCACGAGGGCATGAGTGACTGTGCGAAGGGCGTCCCGATCCAATAGGGGGCGCAATTGGCGTACCAGGCGAACCTGGTAAAACGCCCTCCTGGCCACGGCTGTCACTTGCTCTTCCATAGACAGCCGGGTATCCAGGAGGACACCCAAATTGCGCGCCCCATCCACAGGGGCAAGATGTTCGCCCCCTATGGCCAGCGTTGGAGAGAGCTGGTTGAATCGGGCAGCCAGAAACCACAGCCACTCGGTCTTGGTCGGGTTGAGCCTAAGTCCGTTACTTCCCATCCAGATCCGCACGGCTTCCAGGCACTGGCACATCACCGCTACGGCATCGTTGGGGTGGTTTGGGGTAGATATGTACAGCTGGGTGTCATCAGCGTACAGGTGGTACTCTACCCCAAAACCACGGATGATCTCACCCAGCGGCTTTATGTATGCATTAAACAGGAGAGGCGAGAGGACCGACCCCTGAGGCACCCCGCATGTGAGGGGTCTCGGGGTCGACCTCTGCTCTCCTGCCCGCACAAATTGCGATCGGCCAGAGAGGTAGGAGGAGAACCACCGTAAAACGGTGCCTCCCACCCCCAACCCCCCCAGCCGATGCAATAGGATACCATGGTCGATGGTATCGAAAGCCGCCGAGAGGTCTAATAGGACCAGGATGGAGGAACATCCCCCATCTCTGGCCCTCCAGAGATCATCTACCAACGCGACCAATGCCGTCTCGGTGCTATGCCCGGGCCGAAAGCCGGACTGGCGCGGATCTAGATAGTCAACTTCCTCCAGGTGACGGGGAAACTGTTGTGCCACCACACTCTTGACAACCTTCGCCAAAAAGTGAAGGTTGGAGACTGGACGGTAGTTGTTTAAAAGAGCTGGGTCCAAAGAGGGCTTCTTGAGGAGGGGCCTCACCATCGCCTCTTTTAGGGAGGCAGGCAAGGAACCCTCACCCAAGGATGCGTTGACAACCTCTTGGAGCCAGCCTCGTGTCACCTCCCAGGATGCCAGTACAAGCCAGGAGGGGCACGGGTCCAATAAACATGTGGTGGCTCGCAGTCGCCCACGTAGCCTGTCCATATCCTCGGAAGTAACGGGGTCAAACTCCTCCCAAACAAGATCTCTCTCGTGGCATCCCACTGGGCCATGAATGGGGGCCAGCTCACTCTGTATCTGGGCGGTTTTCTCCTGCAGAAAAGTCACAAATTCCTCTGCTCTACCCTGTAGCGGGGCTTCCCGTTCCCTCTGTTGAAGGAGGGCACGGGTCACCCTAAACAGGGCGGCAGGGCGGTTTTCTGCGGATGCTATGAGAGTGGCACAATGATGACGTTTGGCCACCCTCAGCGCCACAATGTAAGTCCGTAAATGGGCTCTTACCTGTGTCCGGTCAGATTCAGAGCGGCTAGACCTCCATCTACTCTCTAGGCATCTCTTGCGGCGTTTCATCACCCGCAACTCCTCAGTAAACCAAGGAGCCAGGGTGGTTCGCCGCCGCAAGAGAGGCCGCAAGGGCGCGACCCGATCTAAGGCTCCCACGGCCGCACTATTCCATGCGGCCGTGAGGTCCTCCATCGGGGCGCGGGTCAGGGATACAGGAAATGGCCCAAGCGCTGTCTGGAACCCATCCGGGTCCATCAAGCGCCTGGGGCGGTACCAGATTGGTAACTCTGGTTCCGCCTCCCCGCGGAGGGGAGCAGCGGTCGGAAAGTCGAGCCGGAGAAGTGAGTGGTCTGACCATGACAAGGGTGTGATGACTATGTCCCCTGTACCCAGATCACTCTTCCATTGGCCCGAGACAAAGATGAGATCCGGCGTATGTCCACCCTCGTGGGTGGGGCCCTGAATTACTTGGGTCAGGTCCATGGCCGTCATGGAAGCCATGAACTCCCGAGCTGCCACGGATGATTCGCCCAACGATGGCAGGTTAAAGTCCCCCATGACTATAAGTCTGGGGGTCTCAACTGCCACCGTAGCGATCACCTCCAGGAGCTCGGGCAGGGCTGCTGCTACATAGCGGGGAGCCAGGTATACAACCAGCAAGCCCAACTGCCTCCCTAGGCCCCACTTCACGCAGAGGGACTCACAGCCGGTAGTCTGAGGCACAATGGTCTCTCTCGGCTCAAGGCCTTCCTTAATAATGACCGCTACCCCACCACCCCTGCCTAGGGCCCGCGGCTGATGAAATGCGCGGTAGCCTGTTGGGCACATTTCAACGAGGGGAAGTCCTCCCTCGTGGCCCAACCAGGTTTCCGCAATTCCTACCAGGTCCGGCTCCCCCTCTGACACAAGGTCACTAATGAGGGGGGCTTTGTTGACAACGGACCTGGCGTTGCAAAACATCAGCCGCAGACCCTGGCTCTGTATTCCCTGGCCACCTAGCCTGCGGGGGTTGTGGCACCCGACCGTTTGCAACCAACGGCTACGTGCCACCAACCGGGAGGATGAAAATTGTCTCCCCTCGGTCCTGCCCCTCCCCACGACCCTCTGAATTGGTATGCCCTCCTGTGGAACGACTCGAGTATCCCCCTTCCTTTCGCCTTCCGCTTCCCGCCGTCGACTGCTATCCTGGCCCTTACTATTGATCACTGTTTCAATCTCCATCTGTCTATATCTTTTTTTAAACCCCTCCCCCACCCCAGAACCCCTTAAAAGCCTAATTAAAAATTTATTTAAAAACCCCCTGAGCTTGCGTTTTTTCCACCTCTCTGGATTAATTAACCCATCCTTGAGGTGGGCCCGAGATAAACTAAGGGGCCAAACCTGCGAGAGGGGGGACTCTCGTAGATCGAGGAGGTCGGACCTTGAATAAAAAACCATCCCGTGGCTCCATTGCTGGCTTTAAAGGGAGGAAACGCCTAGATAAAGTGCAAGTGCAAGTCAAATCAACAGGGAAAATAGATCATAAGAGTCAGTCAGTTCTTCCTCGGGTAGAGGCTTTCCACGGGGTGGCTGGAGCTGTTTTTCCTTTGGGCTGGCCTTGCTTCGCTCTCGCCCCCCCTCCCCGTAGGTGTTTTATCGGGGAGTCCTGGGGGGGGGGGGAGGAAAATTCCCTCCACTGTTCTATCAGGCCTCCACAGGGCCTCACCGCGTCGCAGGCTCGCCACCCCACACCAGGGCCTCAGCCAGGGCCTCCACCACTCCAATAGGCCTCTGCTGGGGCCTCCGGCGCTCCATCGGTCCGCCGCGCCTCTCATCCCTCTGCGGCCGCCAACCTCACCAGCCATCCCCTGTGGAGGCCTTCACCCGGCCTCGCTGCTCCACGGGGGCCTCCGCCGGGTTTGAGATGGTCCGCGCAGCTCCACTGCTCCGCCGCCGCTCCGCCTTTCCTACCACCCGGCGTTCCGGCGCTCCCTCCAGCGCTCCGCTGCCGCTCAGCCCCTCCGCCGGGGGCCACCAGCCTCCGCCAACCTCCGCTGGGGCCTCCGGCCTTTTGGCGCTCTCCGCTGCCGCTCCGCCAGGGCCTCCGGCCTCCACCAGCCTCCGCCAGGGCCTCAGGATCTTCCGGCGCTCTCCGCCGCCGCTCCATTCCATCTGAGGCCTCCGGCCTCCACCGGCTTCTGCCAGGGCCTCCGGCCTTCCGGCGCTCCCTCTGCCGCCGCTCTATCAGTCCACCCGAGCCTCCAGCCTTTGCTTGGCCTCCGCTAGGGCCTCCGACTTTCCGGCCTGCCGGCGTTTTTTCCGGCGTTTTTTTCCGGCGTTTTCCTCCGGGCTCCCCCCGCGCCTCCCGTCTCAGCCGTCACACTCACCGGCGTTGGAAAGGCCTCAGTGTGACGGCTGGGTCTTCAACTTGCTGGGCCGGCCCTTGCCGATCACCCCAAAGGGGCCGGCCGCGTCCTCCGAAGCCAAATGGGCCTCCGGTCAGCATCGCCTCAAACCTCCGCCGCCATTCCTTCGCGCATGCTCACTTCCTTTTTCCTTTCGCCTGCTGGCCTGGCCCTCTCTCTCTAACTGTTTGTACCCTCCCCCCTCCTCCCTGGAACCCCCTAAAATCCGAATTAAAAACCTCCCTAAAAAACCCCTCAACCTGCGCTTCGCCCACCTCTCAGGAATAATCAATCCGTCCTCGAGGTGGGCCCGTGTTAGACAGGAGGGCCAGGCCTGCGAGAGGGGAGACTCCCGCAGGCCAAGGAGATCGCGCCTAGAGTACACGATAAACACCACAGGGTAGTCCCAGTCCAGGAAGGCAAAAACACAAGTCCGAAGGCAAATAAGTGGCTAAGTGCAGAATGTTCTACAGGATGGGGGGTAAAGTCAGAATCCAGAGTCTTATGGATGGGGAGATCGAATCCAGTCCCATTACAGGCCCCATCCATCTGTCCTTCCGACCAAAAGGGGCTTAGTTCGTATTTAGTGCCGCATGGCTAATTAGTCCATCATGCGGCCTGATGTAGATACAGCCCTCTCATGGCCCAGATCTTATCAGCCAGCCTCCTCCAGTCCCATGCACTCACTCCAAGATGTTCTTTGCGATCTTCCTGGATCGACCTCGGCCAAATCCATCTTTCCCCAACCGGCTGCAGGTGTTTCACGCCGGGCTGCTCAAGCCAAACATACCACTTTCAGCCAATCCATACTCCATCTCCAACCTTCTCCTTCTCCTTCGACCTTCACCAACTCCGTCCTCCATCACCAGCTCTTTTCCATCTCAACGTCATCCTTTTCCATCGCCTCCAGCTCCTCGACATCTCCGTCCATCTCTCTCCGTCTCTCCATCCATCTCTCTCCATCCATCTCTCCTTACATCTGTCTCTCTCTCTCACTCCGTCATTCCATCTTTCACCTTCTCCTCCTCCATCTCCTTCTACTTCCTCCACTCCTCCAACGTTTCCATCGTTCCATACCTCCACACCTTCTCTCATCCATTTTCTACTTTCTTCCACCCTTCCTCTCACAAGAGCAGTCCTTGCCAGTGGGTGATGGGTATTTCGGGCCCAGGACCAGGGTATGACCGCACGACCTGCCACTAGTCGTGCGGCCCGATGGTAACTCTCCTGGCCTGGACCCCTGGGCCCCTCTCGCCGCCCGTGGTGTAATCCGCGTCCCGGCTTGCGGCCTGCCTCTCACCTTCCGGCCGCATCGGGACGTTCTGGGCTGCAGACGAGCCTTTCTCGCCACCCGCGATGTAATCCGCATCCGGGCTTGCGGCCTGCCTCTCTTCTTCCGGCCGCGCCGGGACGCTCTGGGCCGCGAACAGGCCGAGCCGATCTTCTCTGCTCTCCCGTCGCCCAAACGGCTCGCCCTTCAACTCCGGGCGGCTCAGCGCGGCGACGGGAGGATCGGCTTGTCAAACCAGCCCTCCACGATGGTAAAGGAGGGCTGGCGGCATCTTCCTGGGGTAAAAACCACCCCCGGGGCTTCTCCGGCTCTCAGAGCACGACCGAAATTTATGGTGAAATTTATGCTAAAATTGATAAAACTTACAGAGTAAATTCACGTATTGCACTACAAAGGCAATTACCGAGAGATGTTGTGATATATTTTACTGAGAGAAATCTTAGAAACGATATTGTGCAGAAGTCTTATTACTCCTCTATTCATGTAGATGGACATTTGATTAGTGTTTTTAAGGAGTTACCTCCGGCAGTATTAAAGCTTAGAAGGGATTTTGGATTTTTGGTAGCTGAGCTGAAGAAAAGAGAGATACCGTTTAGGTGGGATGCCCCAATGGGTGTTATATTCAGATATGAGGGGGTGAGGTATCGTCTGAACACTATAGACAAGGCAAGAGATTTTTATGATGGAATACTGAAGGCAAGTGCAACGCCCCCACGTACATCTACACCAACACCAGCAGATCTGGATGCCTTAGAGCAGAGGTTGTTTGAAAAAGAGACAGAAGAGCAGATAAAGCAGACGCAGAAAGAGAGGGAAGCCCAGGGTGCTGCAAGCGGATCTCAAGTGGATTCTTCTCGATTTCTTCTAACCTCCTCTGTGGAGGAACCGTCTAAGACACTTAGTGAAATGCCATTACTTGAGCCAGTGGAACAACGTGTTACTAGATCTACGACTAGACAAATGCAGGAGTCTCAGAAGCAGGGGCAATCCCAACAACAAGATATCAAGAAGAACAAAGGTAAAGGCAAGAAGGAAACTGAAGCTGTGGAAGGAGCAGAGCCGAAGACTAGTCTGGTGGAGAGAGATCTTCAGCAAATGCTCTCAATGTTTCAGATTAGGCCAAAAGATGCTTAAACTATTATCCTGGAACGTGAATGGATTGAACTCTCCACAAAAAAGGGAAAAAATATTTTATTATTTGAAGCAATTTAATAATGATGTGGTCTGCCTTCAAGAAACTCATATTAGGCTGCAAGATCAGAAGTATTTATTGAATCCAAGATTGGGAACACTTTATGCAGCCTCTAGTTTGGTAAAGAAAAATGGAGTGGTGATATATATAAATAAAAGATTCTCAGCTAAAATTATAGAGGCGGATGATAGTGGCAGATATATAGCAATTGAACTTGATACAGATTTTGGCTCTATTTTGGTGGTAGGAATATATGCACCTAATCAGCAACAAGAAAGCTTTTACAGGATCCTTCACTCAAAAATTTTGGATTGGAACTTTAAGAGTATTTTAATTATGGGAGATTGGAATGGAGTGATCTCTCCAAGGATAGATAAGAGAACAACGACTAAGGTTACCACTAAACTACCACAGGTTTTTTTTGATTTAAAAGATGACTTGGAACTAAAAGACGTTTGGAGGATACAACATCCAGGCGAGATGGACTTTTCGTTTTATTCAGATAGGCATAAATCTTTTTCAAGGATTGATTTTTTTTTGTTAACACCGGATTTACTTCCTAAAGCTAAGAAAACGAAGATATTCCCCAGGACGTTAACTGATCATAGCCCGGTGTGGTTAGAGATTGAATTAGGGAAGAGGTTAAGAAGGTCATGGAGAGTAAATGAAAATTTATTTAGATATGAAAAAAATGTTGATGAACTTAAAAAACATATGAAGGAATTTTTTAGCTTTAATATGAATAAAGGTACTCCTATTGAAATAGTATGGGATGCAAGTAAAGCTTATATGCGTGGGGTCTTGATACATATGAATTTTAAACATAAACAAAGCAGACAGAAAAAGAGGATGGAATTGGAAAATGAAATTAAAAAAAAGGAACAGTTACTTATAGTAACTCCAAAAGATGTGACACTCCAGATGGCGATAAAGTTGTTGAAAGATAAATTTCAAATGCTTATATCAGAACAAACAGCAACTAACTTACAATTTGCCAAACATAATACTTTTGCCAACGCTAATAAACCTGGTAGATGGTTGGCCTACACCTTGAGAAAGAATACGAATAATAGAATTATTGATAGAATTGAATATGGAGGGAAAACGGTATACCAACAGGATTTGATTAAAAAATCATTTGTGGATTATTATACCAAGTTATATTTACAGGATAATATACAGAACAACTTAATAGAGGACTTTCTGGAAGGAAAAAGGGTTACTAAAATATCCGTGCTTCAAAAGGCAAATTTGGAACGTATGATAACTGCAGACGAGATTATTTTAGCTATAAATCAACTTAAATTAGCCAAGGCTCCAGGGACTGATGGTTTGACTGCAATCTACTATAAAACTTTACAATTGGAAATGATTGAATATCTTACAGAATTATTTTCCAATATTCAGCAGGGAGGTAAAATACCTCTTTCATGGAAAGCGGCTTTTATATCATTGATACCTAAAGACAAAGACGGCCCCAAGAAACCAGAGGATTACAGACCGATATCTCTTCTAAATACAGATTATAAAATATATGCTAAAGTACTTGCCAACAGATTGATGCCAGTTATCCAAGAGATTATTCACTATGACCAAGCAGGATTTATTGAAGGCAGACACATGAAGGAGAATGTAAGGCAATTTATAGATTTAATTGACTATCTTGATAAGAATAAACAGGTCTCTGCAGTGCTGGTCTTTTTGGATGCGGAGAAAGCCTTCGATCGTGTGAACTGGAATTTTCTAACCAAGACGTTGGAAAAGATGGATATGGGTCCACGATTTCGACAAGCGATTGGAGCAATTTATCAGCAACAAAACGCACAACTTATTATCAACGGAAATCTGTCTACAACTTTTGAGATACAAAAAGGTACAAGACAAGGATGCCCATTATCTCCATTGTTATTTATTTTAACTCTGGAAGTCTTGTTGAATACAATTCGGGATTCAAATTCTTTAAGTGGTATAATTATTAGGCAAAAGGAATACAGAACTAGGGCATTTGCTGATGATCTGGTTGTTACCCTTTCACATCCTCTGAACTCAATAATCCAGATGAAAAATATCATTGCTGAATTTGGCACGGTGTCAGGGTTTAAATTGAATCAAAATAAAACGAAAATGATGGTTAAAAATATGTCAGAGATTCAGAGAAAGAGACTTGTAAGTCTGGCAGGGTTCGAAATCGTTTCTAAAGTCAAATATTTAGGAATACAAATTGCAGAAGTAAATACAAAACTTTTTTCAAATAACTATGAAGTGTTGTGGCAAAAGATACAGAAGGATCTTCAAGTTTGGAAAAAGCTACAACTATCTTTGCTTGGAAGGATTTCAGCAATTAAAATGAATATTCTACCTAGATTTATCTTCTTATTTCAGATGATACCGGTGCTTAAATCAGATAAAACCTTGTCAGAATGGCAAGCAACATTAAATAAATTTGTTTGGAAGGAGAAAAAACCGAGAGTAAAGATGAAGATTATGCAAGATACTTGTGAAAGAGGTGGCCTTAGACTCCCAAACCTTCGACTGTATTATGAAGCGGCGGCATTGACGTGTGTGGCAGACTGGTTTGGGAAAACAAAAACTGAACTATTGAATATAGAAGGTCATGACCTTGTTCTGGGTTGGCATGCATATCTGTTCTATGAAGATAAGGTGGACAAAGCGTTTAATAACCACGTTCTCCGAAGTCCCTTGATGAGAATATGGAAGAAGCACTGGCCTAATTGGGATTATAAAATACCGCTTTGGTTGGATCTTGCAGACATCATGTGGATTACAAATACTAAATCACTCGGGGGGTGTTTATATAAAGATGTGCTTATTTTTGATGGGATTGAATGGCAGTTGAAAACTATGGAACAACTGTTGGACGTAGGAATTACTTTAAATTGGTTACATTATATACAGTTACAGAAGAGATGGAAAGAAGACTGCAGGGTCGGTTTTATGGATAAAGAAGCTGAATTGATCAAGCAGATAAAAGAGACTGGTCCAAAACATATTAAAAGAATATACAATGTATTGTTAGAAAGAGACTCAGAAAGCGAATTGGTGAAGGATTGTATGATTAAATGGGCTCAGAATCTTGATGAACCGGTTATGATGGATACGTGGGGAAAAATATGGGTTCAGAATGTTAAATTTACGCAGTCACAGAATTTAAGGGAGAATTTTTATAAAATGTTTTACAGATGGTATTTAGATCCTAAGAAGTTATCATGTATGTACCCAAATGTGCAACCTAAATGTTGGAGATACGGGTGTTTAGATGCTACTTTTTTTCATGTATGGTGGACTTGCAATAAGGTTAAAGCTTTTTGGATAAAAATATGGTGGGTTATGCAAAATGTATTTAAGAAAAGAATACAATTTATCCCACAAATGTTTTTATTGGGTATAATTAAGGATTTTACCAAAGGGGAAACAAAATTGATTTTGTATATGGTTACAGCAGCGAGGTTGTTGATTGCTCAACACTGGAAAAAAGATTTCTTACCGACAATTGAGCAATGGATTCAGAAAGTGGCGGGGTTTGCGGAAATGGCAAAAATTTCAGCTTTTTTAAAAGGTCAGAAACAGGAGAATTATGCACAGGAATGGGCAAAGTGGATTGATTATATACAGAATAGATATCAGACCAGGAAGTATTATGTAGCCTTTAGGTAAGAATGTTTAGATTGATAGGGTGATATATAAGTGATACAATGTGAATTGAGCAAATATTACATGGGATGTTTGGAATTATTACAGTGGTGTATAGCGGAAGTCAGGGGGGTGGGTTTGAACGGGAGGTGGGGGAGGGTTAGGGTGGAGGGTGGGGAAACACATATGTATAATTAATTTAGAAGATGGGATTAATGGGATATGGCTACGTCAAGAGAAATTTATATTATGATTTATATATGTTCAATTAATTTAGAAGATGGGTTAATGGGATATTTTTATCTTAAGAGAAATTTATATTATGATTGTTTGGAGATGAGGGGATACAATATTGGAATGAGAAATTAATTTTAAGACAGGGGGAGGCGAGGGGGTATAGTATTTGTATGTGATTAATATTATATGTCGGGGGGTAAAAAGGGGGAAAATTTGTTTGAATAAAACTTTTTCAATTAAAAAAAAAAAACTATCTAAAAGTCCCCATGGGAGGTTAGGCTAGGCCGGCTTGTTGGAATAGGTATGTCTTTAGACATTGGCGGAAGAGGCGGAGGTCGGTGATGCTGCGTAATTCGGGGGGTAGGTCGTTCCAAAGGGCTGGCCCCGCCACAGAGAAGGCTCTTCCCCTGGGTGTCGCCAGTCGGCATTGCCCGGCCGACGGCACCCTGAGAAGTCCCTCTCTGTGGGAGCGTATCGGTCTAAGGGATGTATGGGGCAAGAGGCGGTCTCGCAAATAACTAGGCCCCGAGCCATGGAGCGCTTTAAAGATGGTTGTCAAGACCTTGAAGCGCACCCGAAAGACCACAGGAAGCCAATGCAGCTCGCGCAGGATCGGTGTTATGTGGGAGCATGTAGTGGCTCCCATAATCACCCGCGCGGCTGCGTTTTGGACTAACTGTAGCTTTCGGGTGCACCTCAAGGGAAGCCCCATGTAGAGAGCATTACAGTAGTCGAGTCGGGACGTCACGAGAACTTGAGTGACTGTGCGAAGGGCAGCCCGGTCCAGTAAGGGGCGCAATTGGCGCATCAGGCGTACCTGATGAAACGCCCCCCTGACCACGGCTGCCACATGGTCTTCCATGGACAGCCGGGGATCCAGGAGGACACCCAAATTGCGCGCCCTCTCCACGGGGGCCAGTGTTTCGCCCCCTATGGCCAGAGTTGGAATAATCTGGCTGAACCGGGGTGCCGGAAACCACAGCCACTCAGTCTTGGCAGGGTTGAGCTTGAGTTTGTTACCACCCATCCAGATCCGTACGGCCTCCAAACACCGGGACAGCACTTCGACGGCATCGTTGGGGTGGTCTGGGGTGGATATGTACAACTGAGTATCATCAGCGTACAGATGGTACTCCACCCCAAAACCACAGATGATCTCACCCAGCGGCTTCATATATGTGTTGAAAAGGAGGGGCGAGAGGACCGACCCCTGAGGAACCCCACATACGAGGGGCCTCGAGGTCGACCTCTGCCCTCCCGTCAACACATATTGCGACCGACCAGAGAGGTAGGACGAGAACCACCGCAGAACGGTGCCTCCCAGCCCCAACCCCCCCAGTCGGCGCAATAGGATACCATGGTCGATGGTATCAAAAGCCGCTGAGAGGTCTAATAGGACTAGGATAGAGGAATAACCTCTATCCTGCGCCCTCCAGAGATCATCAACCAACGCGACCAATGCCGTCTCGGTACTGTGACCGGGTCGGAAGCCGGACTGGCGCGGGTCTAGATAATCAACTTCCTCCAGGTGTCGCGGAAACTGTTGGGCTACCACACTCTCAACAACCTTCACCAAAAAGTGAAGGTTGGAGACCGGACGATAGTTCTCTAATAATGCCGGGTCCAGGGACGGCTTCTTGAGGAGGGGCCTCACTACCGCCTCTTTCAAGACGGCAGGTACGGACCCCTCACTCAAAGATGCGTTGACAATGCCCTGGAGCCAGCCTCGTGTCGTCTCCCAGGATGCCAGTACAAGCCAGGAGGGACACGGGTCCAATAAACATGTGGTCGCCCTAAGTTTCCTTGACAACCTGTCCATATCCTCGGTGGTAACAAAGTCAAACTCCTCCCAAGAAGGAACCTCAAGACTAGTCTCGGACAGTCCCACAGGACCACTGTCGATGGAGGGTAGCTCATTCCGAATCTGAGTGATTTTCTCCTGCAGATAAATTCCAAATTCCTCTGCTCGCCCTTGTAAAGGGGCTTCCCGCGGCCTCTGATGAAGGAGGGAGCGGGTCACCCCAAACAGGGCGGCAGGGCGGTTATCTGCGGATGCAATAAGGGTGGCACAATACTCCCGTTTGGCCACCCTAATCGCCACCAAGTAAGCCCTAATATGGGTTCTCACTAGTGTTCGGTCGGCTTCGGAGCGAGAGGATCTCCATCTGCTCTCTAGGCTTCTCTTGTGGCGCTTCATCCCCCGAAGCTCCTCAGTAAACCAAGGAGCCTGGGTAGTTCGACGCCGCAAGAGAGGCCGCAAGGGCGTGACTCGGTCCAAGGCCCCCGTGGCCGCACTCAACCATGCGGCCACTAGGTCCTCAGTCGAGTCGCGAGGCAGGGTCACAGGAATTGGGCCCAAGCTCCCTCTGGAATCCATCCGGATCCATTAGAAGCCTGGGGCGGAACCATCTAGGAGTATCTGGTTCCGCCTCCCCGCGGTGAGGTGAAGCGATTGGAAAGTCTAGCTGAAGGAGAGCGTGATCTGTCCATGACAAGGGAATGATGGCTAAATCCCCTATCCCCAGATCACAACTCCACTGTCCCGAGACAAAGATCATATCCAGCGTGTTTCCCCCCTCATGAGTAGGGCCTAAAACTACCTGGGTCAGGTCCATGGCCGTCATGGAAGCCATGAACTCCCGAGCTACTCCAGAGGCTTCGCCCGCCGACGGCAAGTTAAAGTCCCCCATGACTACCAGTCTGGGGGTCTCAACTGCCACCTCGGCTATCACCTCTAGGAGCTCGGGCAGGGCTGCTGTTGTATAGCGAGGAGCCAGGTATACAACCAACACGCCCAACTGCCTCCCTAGGCCCCATCTCACGCAGAGAGATTCACACCCAGTTGTCTGAGGGACTGTGGTCTCCTTCGGTTCAAGACCTTCCTTAACTATAATCGCCACTCCCCCACCCCTCCCTAGGGCCCTAGGCTGATGGAAGGCACGGTAACCTGGTGGGCACATGTCCACGAGGGGTAGACCCCCTTCGTGGCCCAGCCAGGTTTCCGTTATACCCACCAGGTCCGGGTCCCCCTCTGACACAAGGTCATGGATGAGGGGGGCTTTCTGAACCACGGACCTGGCATTGCACAACATCAGCCTGGGGCCCCGGGTCTGTGATTCCTGCCCACCTAGTCTGCGATGGGAGGGCGGAGAGTTGGAGCACGTGACCGCCTGAATCCAGCGGCCACGGTCTTCCAACCGATGATGCCTATTCCGCCTCCCACCGCCCTTGCCCCTCCCCAAGACCGGATCGATGGATAAAACCTCAGTGGAAACGACCCCCCCTCCCCCTTCCTCCGTAGTCCTACTTCCGTCTGCCGGCCCAATCGTTTGCCGTCCCCCCCTGGACTATTTCCCCCCCCCACCCTGGAACCCCCTAAAAACCGAATCAAATAATTTGTTAAAAAACCCCTCAATCTGCGTTTAGCCCACTTCTCGTGACTAATCAGTCCTTCCTCAAAGTGGGCCCTCGATAACGTGGAGGGCCAGCTCTGCGAGAGGGGGAGCTCCCGCAGAGCGATGAGGTCTGCTCTAGAGTACATTGTGGAAATGGTCGAATTCAGGGGGCCATATCAGCTATTATCAAATGTTATCCAGCAAGACATACACAGTTCTACAATATAAATAGATGTTAAAATATACATAGATAAATAGATGTTAAATAGATGACTAAAATATAGGTATGAAGTAATGGGAGTTAATATTAAAGATATTATACAAAATGAGAGAAGTTATACTAGGCAAGGATGTTATATCATAATGGGAGGGGGGGGAGGGGATTGAGGTGGGTGGGGGTCAAGGAGGGAAATAAAATCCAAGATAGAAATAAAAGTCCAGAACAAATCAAATGTCCCAGCAGATGGAATGCCCACTTCTGGGCTGATGGAATTGTCCAGGTCATTGTCCAGGTCATTGTCCAGTAGGTGGTATAACAGTGTGACCAGATGGATGTCACATAGTCCAGGTTCCACCTAAGTCCGTATTCAGACCTGGTGGAATCAGGGTTAAAGCCTGGCTGCCTGGCTGCCCGGATAGTTCTCCCCCCAACGGTCTCTCCTATCCTCTCCCATCCTCTTTCTCATCACCTTGGAGGCCTGGCTGGCCTAGCTGGAATGGCCTAAAGTCCAGGTCTCCTAGCTGCCCCTCACTGGGTCTACTGGTCCGCTGGTCTGGGCCTCAAGTTCCTCCATTCTGGGGCCTCTGATGACTCCGCTCCCATGGGCCGCCCAACGGAGGCCAACGGAGGCCTCCGATGATTCTGAGGCCGATGATTCTGGCCTCCGACGCTCAATTGGCAGATGTTTCCGGTCCCGGGCCCTTCGATGAGGGCCTCCAGTGCCTCTAATACCTTGGGCCCTCGGCCGGTGCCTCTCACCTCCTCCGACACCGTCTCCGTCGGTCTCTGCTGGACTCTGCTGGTCTCGGCCCCTCGGCGCCATTCCACCACCGACGCCTCCCGGCCAGTCCAGTCCAATCTTCCAGGCCTTCCAGGCATTCCAGGCCTCCAGCGTCCTCAGCGTCCAGCGTCCTCAGCGTCTCGCCGCGACGTCTCTCCACCCCGCCCCTGCTGCTCGCCGACAAGCCGCCGCAAGGCCACACAGACCCCTGCGGGGCGACGGAGCAGCGGGCTTGCTGGGCCTGGCCTCAGAAAGGTAAATTGGGCCAGGCAATGTCCCTTTTGGGCTCGAAGGCCCCCGCAATCCACATCGGACTCACAAGCACGCCGCCAACTTCACGCATGCGCAGATCAGCTAGCAGCACCTCCAATCACCTTCAGCCACCGGAATATGTCAGATGAAATAGCCACTACCTAGTCCTCCTTTTGGTGTCTTTGTTTCCCCCCACCAGCAGCACCTCCAATCACCTTCAGTCACAGGAAAACGTCAAATTGAATAGCCACTATCTAGTCCCTTTTTGGTGTCTTTGTTTCCCCCCGCCAGCAGCACCTCCAATCACCTTCAGCCAAAGGAAAAGATCAAATCAAATAGCCACTACCTAGTCCTCCTTTTGGTGTCTTTTTCCCACCTCCAGCAGCACCTCCAATCACCTTCAGCCACACGTAAATGTCAAATGAAATAGCCACTATCTAGTCCTCCTTTTGGTGTCTTTGTTTCCCCCCTACAGCAGCAAGTACATTCACCTTCAGCCACAGGAAAAGGTCAAATGAAATAGCCACTACCTAGTCCTCCTTTTGGTGTCTTTTTCCCCCCTCCAGCAGCACCTCCAATCACCTTCAGCCACACGTAAATGTCAAATGAAATAGCCACTACCTAGCCCTCCTTTTGGTGTCTTTGTTTCCCCCCTTGACAGCAGCACCTCCAGCACCTTTAGCCATAGGAAAAGCTCAAATGAAATAGCCACTACCTAGTCATCCTTTTGGTGTCTTTGTTTCCCCCCTCCAGTAGCACCTCCCATCACCTTTAGCAACAGGAAAAGGTCAAAACAAATAGCCACTACCTAGTCCTCCTTTTTGTGTCTTTTTTTCCCACCCGCCAGCAGCACCTCCAATCACCTTCAGACAAATGAAAATGTCAAATGAAACGCCACTACCTAGTCCTCCTTTTGGTATCTTTGTTTCCCAACCGCCAGAAACAAATCCAATCACCTTCAGCCACAGGAAAAGGTCAAATGAAATAGCCACTACCTAGTCCTCCTTTTGGTGTCTTTGCTTTCCCAGGCCAGCAGCACCTCCAATCACCTTCAGCCACAGGAAAATGTCAAATGAAATAGCCACTACCTAGTCCTCCTTTTGGTGTCTTTGTTTCCCCCCTACAGCAGCAAGTCCATTCACCTCAGCCACAGGAACAGGTCAAATGAAATAGCAACTACCTAGTCCTCCTTTTGGTGTCTTTGTTTCCCCTTGACAGCAGAACCTGCAATCACCTTCAGCCACAAGAAAAGGTCAAATGAAATAGCCACTACCTAGTCCTCCTTTTGGTGTCTTTGTTTCCCCCCGCCAGCAGCACCTCCAATCACCTTCAGTCACAGGAAAACGTCAAATTGAATAGCCACTACCTAGTCCTCCTTTTGGTGTCTTTGCTTCCCCAGGCCAGCAGCACCTCCAATCACCTTCAGCCACAGGAAAATGTCAAATGAAACAGCCACTACCTAGTCCTCCTTTTGGTGTCTTTGTTTCCCCCCTACAGCAGCAAGTCCATTCACCTTCAGCCACAGGAAAAGGTCAAATGAAATAGCCACTACCTAGTCCTCCTTTTGGTGTCTTTTCCCCCCCTCCAGCAGCACCTCCAATCACCTTCAGCCACACGTAAATGTCAAATGAAATAGCCACTACCTAGTCCTCCTTTTGGTGTCTTTGTTTCCCCCCTTGACAGCAGCACCTCCAGCACCTTTAGCCATAGGAAAAGCTCAAATGAAATAGCCACTACCTAGTCATCCTTTTGGTGTCTTTGTTTCCCCACTCCAGTAGCACCTCCCATCACCTTTGGCAACAGGAAAAGGTCAAAACAAATAGCCACTACCTAGTCCTCCTTTTGGTGTCTTTGCTTCCCCACGCCAGCAGCACCTCCAATCACCTTCAATCACAGGAAAAGGTCAAATGAAATAGCCACTACCTAGTTCTCCTTTTGGTGTCTTTGCTTCCCCAGGCCAGCAGCATCTCCAATCACCTTCAGCCACAGGAAAATGTCAAATGAAACAGCCACTACCTAGTCCTCCTTTTGGTGTCTTTGTTTCCCCCCTACAGCACCAAGTCCATTCACCTCAGCCACAGGAAAAGGTGAAATGAAATAGCCACTACCTAGTCCTCCTTTTGGTGACTTTGTTTCCCCTTGACAGCAGAACCTGCAATCACCTTCAGCCACAAGAAAAGGTCAAATGAAATAGCCACTACCTAGTCCTCCTTTTGGTGTCTTTGTTTCCCCCCGCCAGCAGCACCTCCAATCACCTTCAGTCACAGGAAAACGTCAAATTGAATAGCCACTACCTAGTCCTCCTTTTGGTGTCTGTTTTTCGCCCCTCCAGCAGCACCTCCAATCACCTTCAGCCACAGGAAAAGGTCAAATCAAATAGCCACTACCTAGTCCTCCTATTGGTGTCTTTGTTTCCCCCCTACAGCAGCACGTCCAATCACCTTCAGCCACTGGAAAAGGTCAAATGAAATAGCCACTACCTAGTCCTCCTTTTGGTGTCTTTGTTTCTCCTTGATAGCAGCACCTGCAATCACCTTCAGCCACAGGAAAATGTCAAATGAAACAGCCACTACCTAGTCCTCCTTTTGGTGTTTTTGTTTCCCACTGCCAGCAGCACCTCCAATCACTTTCAGCCACAGGAAAAGGTCAAATCAAATAGCCACTACCTAGTTCTCCTATTGGTGTCTTTGTTTCCCCACTACAGCAGCACGTCCAATCACCTTCAGCCACAGGAAAATGTCAAATGAAACAGCCACTACCTAGTCCTCCTTTTGGTGTCTTTGTTTCCCCCCTACAGCAGCACGTCCATTCACCTTCAGCCACAGGAAAAGGTCAAATGAAATAGCCACTACCTAGTCCTCCTTTTGGTGTCTTTGTTTCCCCCCTCCAGCAGCACCTGCAATCACCTTCAGCCACAGGAAATGGTCAAATCATAAAGCCACTATCTAGTCCCTTTTTGGTGTTTTTGTTTCCCCCCGCCAGCAGCACCTCCAATCACTTTCAGCCACAGGAAAAGGTCAAATCAAATAGCCACTACCTAGTTCTCCTATTGGTGTCTTTGTTTCCCCCCTACAGCAGCACGTCCAATCACCTTCAGCCACTGGAAAAGGTCAAATGAAATAGCCACTACCTAGTCCTCCTTTTGGTGTCTTTGTTTCTCCTTGATAGCAGCACCTGCAATCACCTTTAGCCACAGGAAAAGGTCAAATGAAATAGCCACTACCTAGTCCTCCTTTTGGTGTCTTTTTTTCCCACCCGCCAGCAGCACCTCCAATCACCTTCAGCCAAAGGAAAATGTCAAATGAAACGCCACTACCTAGTCCTCCTTTTGGTATCTTTGTTTCCCACCCGCCAGCAGCACCTCCAATCACCTTCAGCCACAGGAAAAGGTCAAATGAAATAGCCACTACCTAGTCCTCCTTTTGGTGTCTTTGTTTCTCCTTGATAGCAGCACCTGCAATCACCTTTAGCCACAGGAAAAGGTCAAATGAAATAGCCACTATCTAGCCCTCCTTTTGGTGTCTTTGTTTCCCCCCTCCAGCAGCACCTGCAATCACCTTCAGCCAAAGGAAAATGTCAAATCAAGTAGCCACTACCTAGTCCTCCTATTGGTGTCTTTGTTTCCCCCCTCCAGTAGCACCTCCCATCACCTTCAGCAACAGGAAAAGGTCAAAACAAATAGCCACTACCTAGTCCTCCTTTTTGTGTCTTTGTTTCCCACCCGCCAGCAGCACCTCCAATCACCTTCAGCCAAAGGAAAATGTCAAATGAAACGCCACTACCTAGTCCTCCTTTTGGTGTCTTTGTTTACCCCCTCCAGCAGCACCTCCCATCACCTTCAGCAACAGGAAAAGGTCAAAACAAATAGCCACTACCTAGTCCTCCTTTTTGTGTCTTTGTTTCCCACCCGCCAGCAGCACCTCCAATCACCTTCAGTCACAGGAAAACGTCAAATTGAATAGCCACTACCTAGTCCTCCTTTTGGTGTCTGTTTTTCGCCCCTCCAGCAGCACCTCCAATCACCTTCAGCCACAGGAAAAGGTCAAATCAAATAGCCACTACCTAGTTCTCCTTTTGTGTCAGCCTTCGCTCTTCGTTTATCTCTATGCTGCTTGGCTGCCATGGAAACGGGGAGGGTGGGGCTATAGGGGTTAATTATGTGAGCTGGTGGAAGATTGGTGGAAGATGTTACCGGCCGGTGTTATCTGTGGCTTAACGGTCTCACATTCCATGCTGATGATGGTGTTGGACGAACTGCCAACCTGATGTCGGAGACGAACGTGCATTGGACACTGTTGGAAGGGGGGTTAGGGCTATTGGGGTGGGCTTATGCTTTAATAATCATTCTTCGCGCCTAAACTAGTTACTTCCTGCTTTACCTTGGTCCCTTGATCTTCTGTATTCAGTAAAAGTAGCCTTATACATTCCAAACAATGTGTAAGTGTGTTCTTTCTTGAGTATTCGAAGAAAGGGGCCCTGACATTAAGCAGGAAGTCACTACAAATCATAACCTGATGTCGGAATCTGCCAAAGAGGAGTTGCCGGGCTCGAGTTTTGGAGGGGCCGCATCCAATATCGCAGCTCAAAAGGATGATTCGAGGTCAGTACTGGACTTTTTAACAAGCCTAAGTTTAGACCCGAAGGCCGAAGAATCATCTAAACCGCATCGCTGGTCAGAAGGGGTGGGGATGACAGGAGACATAGGCTCAGGGGTTACTACCACCAGACGCCGCCACCCCACCCCAACCCAATCCATATCAGAACTCCTAAGGGAAGAAAAGGAATTGAGGCAGATGGCCGAAGACTTACTCCGTCAGGCATCCGACAAGAGGGAAACCCTAGATAAAGTCTGGGGGGGAGGGCATTTTCGGGAAAGCGAACAGTTACAAGAAACAGCAGCGGCTGCTGCTCAAGAAACCAGAGGAACAACCCCTCCCCCTCCTGCACAAACCCAAAGAGATTCACAAGGAGGAATTCGCCCCCCCCACCCCTCGCCGGCCTGCTAAACTCCCGCCCTTGGGCATAAAATTTGATGGTGATCCAGATAATTTAGGTCTTTTTCTCCTTCATGTTAGCAATTTTGTTAAACAGTATGCTAATGATTATGAAGACGACGTTAAGATTAGGATTGTCTCCTTGGCTCTGGAAAACAAGGCTGCCAGATGGCTGGTTTCTCTGCATAATAGCCACTCACCCTTGTTACGGGACTTCATTTGAGCTTTTCCTGTGGCTGAAGGTGATTGCAGGTTCTGCTGTCAAGGGGAAACAAAGACACCAAAAGGAGGACTAGGATGTGGCTATTTCATTTGACATTTTCCTGTGGCTGAAGGTTATTGGAGGTGCTGCTGTCAAGGGGAAACAAAGACACAAAAAGAAGGACTATGTAGTGGCTATTTCATTTGACCTTTTCCTGTGGCTAAAGGTGACTGGAGGTGCTGCTGTCAAGGGGGGAAACAAAGACACCAAAAGGAGCACTAGGTAGTGGCTATTTCATTTGACATTTACGTGTGGCTGAAGGTTATTGGAGGTGCTGCTGGAGGGGGGAAACAAAGACACCAAAAGGAGGGCTAGGTAGTGGCTATTTCATTTGACCTTTTCCTGTGGCTAAAGGTGATTGCAGGTGCTGCTATCAAGGAGAAACAAAGACACCAAAAGGAGGACTAGGTAGTGGCTATTTCATTTGACCTTTTCCTGTGGCTAAAGGTGATTGCAGGTGCTGCTATCAAGGAGAAACAAAGACACCAAAAGGAGGACTAGGTAGTGGCTATTTCATTTGACCTTTTCCAGTGGCTGAAGGTGATTGGACGTGCTGCTGTAGGGGGGAAACAAAGACACCAATAGGAGAACTAGGTAGTGGCTATTTGATTTGACCTTTTCCTGTGGCTGAAAGTGATTGGAGGTGCTGCTGGCAGTGGGAAACAAAAACACCAAAAGGAGAACTAGGTAGTGGCTATTTGATTTGACCTTTTCCTGTGGCTGAAGGTGATTGCAGGTGCTGCTATCAAGGAGAAACAAAGACACCAAAAGGAGGACTAGGTAGTGGCTATTTCATTTGACATTTTCCTTTGGCTGATGGTGATTGGAGGTGCTGCTGTCAAGGGGAAAAAAAGACACCAAAAGGAGAACTAGGTAGTGGCTATTTGATTTGACCTTTTCCTGTGGCTGAAATTGATTGGAGGTGCTGCTGGCGGGGGGAAACAAAGACACCAAAAGGAGGACTAGATAGTGGCTATTTCATTTGACCTTTTCCTGTGATTGAAGGTGATTGGAGGTGCTGCTGGCGTGGGGAAGCAAAGACACCAAAAGGAGGACTAGGTAGTGGCGTTTCATTTGACATTTTCCTTTGGCTGAAAGTGATTGGAGGTGCTGCTGGCGGGTGGGAAAAAAAGACACAAAAAGGAGGACTAGGTAATGGCTATTTGTTTTGACCTTTTCCTGTTGCTAAAGGTGATGGGAGGTGCTACTGGAGGGGGGAAACAAAGACACCAAAAGGATGACTAGGTAGTGGCTATTTCATTTGAGCTTTTCCTATGGCTAAAGGTGCTGGAGGTGCTGCTGTCAAGGGGGGAAACAAAGACACCAAAAGGAGGACTAGGCAGTGGCTATTTCATTTGACATTTACGTGTGGCTGAAGGTGATTGGAGGTGCTGCTGGAGGGGGGGGGGAACCATTAATTTTATTGTGGCACCTATTGCGGATAATGCTGTTATTTTGGGGGTTAACTGGCTACGTAAATGGAATCCCCTAATTAACTGGAAGGAAGGATGGGTGTGGATCCCTTTATTTCTACCGGAGCATAACTCTGCAATCTCAAATCACGATGATGGGACGCCCCTTGACCTAACCCCAATTAAGGAGCCTGCTGGTTCCACTTTAGCCCTCCCCACAGCTGAAACCATTCCTGGGGAAGACAAAATTCCTAAAGAGTACTGGGATCTGAAAGACACTTTTAGCGAAAAGTCCTGTGATTCTCTCCCTCCTCATCGGGCCACTGATTGCTCGATCGATTTTCTCCCAGGGGTGACGCTGCCTAAACCTCGCCTTTACTCTATGACTCCACGGGAAATGGATGAGCTCCGTAAATTCATTGATAAGAATCTAAACCGAGGCTTCATTGAGCCTGCCAGACCACGGGTGACGGCACCGGTCATGTTTAGAGAGAAGAAGGATGGCACTCTCCGTTTGGTTCAAAACTACTCTTATCTGAATACCATTTGCGAGCACAATGTCTACCCTCTGCCACTTATGAAGGACATGTTAGCTCATCTAGCTACAGGCAAAATTTTTACTAAACTTGATTTAAGAGAAGCATATTATAGAGTAAGAATTAAAGAGGGTGACGAATGGAAAACAGCGTTCAACTGTCCACTAGGGTGTTTCCAGTTTAAAGTTCTACCTTTTGGTCTTCAAGGGGCTCCTTCTGTTTTTATGCAACTGATCAATGAAGTACTCCACGAGCACCTGTATAAGGGAGTGATCGTTTATCTTGATGACATAGTCGTGTACACGCAAACACGTGAGGAACATATTAGACTTGTGCGTTCCGTGTTACAAAAACTACGTGCTGCTGAACTTTATGCTAAGTTGTCAAAATGTGAGTTTCACCAGGAGAAGATTGATTACTTGGGCTATCGCATTTCGTCTGAGGGGATCGAGATGGATCCTGCAAAGGTAAAGGCTGTCACGGAGTGGGCGCCCCCACGCACTCGTAAACAACTGCAAAGTTTTTTGGGTTTCGCCAACTTTTACCGGCAATTTATTCCATCATTCGCTAGCATTGCATTACCCATCACAAATCTGCTCAAAACGAAGGGTGAGGGTAAACCTCGACCGGGAGCCCCTCTGAACTGGACAATGGAATGCCAAGCCGCTTTTGAAAAGCTTAAACGTTTGTTTGCAGCTGAGCCTGTCCTGAAGCATCCTGACGTCGACTCCCCGTTTGTTGTTCAGGCTGACGCCAGCGATGTCGCCGTGGGGGCTGTCCTACTACAGTTCAACCAACAGGGCCAGCTGCAACCTTGTGCTTACACCTCTCGTAAATTGTCCAACACCGAACGCAGATGGGCAATTTGGGAGAAGGAAGCATTTGCTGTTCGTTGGGCCCTCATGACTTGGCGTCATTTTCTTGAAGGAGCCCCTCATCCATTTGAGGTCTGGACGGACCATAAAAACCTGGAGGCTCTCACGTCATCCCGTAAATTGTCCCCTAAACAACTACGTTGGGCACACTACTTCAATCGTTTCAACTTCAGTCTCAAATATATTCCTGGAGGAAAGAATTTCATGGCTGATGCACTTTCCAGACTGCCCCAATATGACGTTTCGAAACTTTCAGTTGTGCAACCAATAATGCCTCTTACACTGATAGCCTCTCCTGTTTCGACCAGGGGTCAGTCCGCTGTCCAAGCTGACCCGCCCGTGGAACTCATTGCTAAGATTAAGTCAGAACTACTTACTGATGAATGGTATTCTGCACATTCCGGTGACTGCACTATCAAGAACGACCTGCCTTGGATTGGTTCAAAAATTTATGTTCCTGTTACCATACGACCTTTTGTACTACAACGGGCACACGACTCACGGTTGGCCGGACACTTCGGTTTCGTTAAGACTATACACCTGGTTAAACGCCAGTTTTGGTGGCCTTCCCTCAAGAGAGACGTTGAGTCCTATATAGCTAGTTGTCCTATTTGTGTGGCTTCGAAACGTTCACCAGGAAAAACCGCAGGGCCTCCTCCAATCTGTGGCGAAGCCGGAGGCTCCTTGGAAGGAAATTTCGATGGACTTTATTGTTGATCTTCCAAGCAGCCAGGGTTATACTGTCATTTGGGTGGTTACCGAGCTTTTCTCCAAGCAAGTCCACTTCGTACCTTGCTCCAAAATTCCATCTTCCAAATCATTGGCTAAGTTGTTCCTGAATCATATTTATCGTTTCCACGGAGTTCCTAAGCGTATCATTTCAGATAGAGGTACTCAATTTACTTCAAAATTTTGGAAGGAATTTTTAAAGTTGATAGGCTCCTCCCAAGGCTTAAGCTCCTCCTACCATCCGCAGACGAACGGTGCTTGTGAGAGGGCCAATTCTGTTTTGGAACAATACCTACGTTGTTTCATAAATTTTCAGCAGGACGACTGGGCTGACCTTCTGATACATGCCGAAGTGGCTTACAATAACTCTGTTCATTCAAGTACAGATATGACCCCTTTTAAAATCATCTATGGTCAGGACTTTGTGCCCATACCTGAGTTGCCTCACGAGTCGCCTGCAATTCCCTCCTTTGCTGATTGGTCCACTAAACTGTCTTCGGTGTGGCCTGTCATAAAGAAAACCTTGGATGATGCACATCATTCGCATAAGTTATATGCTGATAAAAAGCGATCGGCTCCTCCGGTGTACAAGGTTGGTGATAGAGTCTTCGTCTCTACTAAACATTTGGACAGCCCGCAAAAATGCAAGAAATTGGGCCCTAAGTTTGTTGGCCCGTTCACTATTACTAAAATAATCAGTTCTGTTTCTGTTCGTTTGGATCTACCTAAAACCTACCGTCGCTTATACCCAGTGTTCCATGTTCATCTGTTAAAACCTGAACGCACTTCGCATCTTCGCAAACCTCATCCTGATGCACCTGCGCCACTGATGGTAGACGGTCACCAGCACTATGAAGTTCGTGACATCTTGGACTCCAGAGTCCATAGGAATAAGACTCAATTTCTAGTGATGTGGAAAGACTTTCCTCCTTCTCACAATGAATGGGTGGATAAAGAACATCTCAGAGCCCCGAAGCTTATGCGCCAGTTTTATGCCAAATATCCACACAAACCGTAACCCCTTCCCTCTCTCCTCTATGTTGTTTTGTCTTTTCTTGTCTGTTTTACAGTGATAACTTCTCACCTTCTGGAGGAGGTCCGGAGGTCCTGCCTACTACTGGAGGAGGTCCGGATGTCAGCCTTCGCTCTTCTTTTATCTCTATGCTGCTTGGCTGCCATGGAAACGGGGAGGGTGGGGCTATAGGGGTTAATTATGTGAGCTGGTGGAAGATTGGTGGAAGATGTTACCGGCCGGTGTTATCTGTGGCTTAACGGTCTCACATTCCATGCTGATGATGGTGTTGGACGAACTGCCCACCTGATGTCGGAGACGAACGTGCATTGGACACTGTTGGAAGGGGGGTTAGGGCTATTGGGGTGGGCTTATGCTTTAATAATCATTCTTCGCGCCTAAACTAGTTACTTCCTGCTTTACCTTGGTCCCTTGATCTTCTGTATTCAGTAAAAGTAGCCTTATACATTCCAAACAATGTGTAAGTGTGTTCTTTCTTGAGTATTCGAAGAAAGGGGCCCTGAAATTTTGTTGTCTTTCTTTCCCCAGGCCAGCAGCACCTCCAATCACCTTCAGCCACAGGAAAATGTCAAATGAAACAGCCACTACCTAGTCCTCCTTTTGGTGTCTTTGTTTCCCCCCTACAGCAGCACGTCCATTCACCTTCAGCCACAGGAAAAGGTCAAATGAAATAGCCACTACCTAATCCTCCTTTTGGTGTCTTTGTTTCCCCCCTCCAGCAGCACCTGCAATCACCTTCAGCCACAGGAAAAGGTCAAATCATACAGCCACTATCTAGTCCCTTTTTGGTGTCTTTGTTTCCCCCCACCAGCAGCACCTCCAATCACCTTCAGCCAAAGGAAAAGATCAAATCAAATATCCACTACCTAGTCCTCCTTTTGGTGTCTTTGTTTATCCCCTTGACAGCAGCACCTCCAGCACCTTTAGCCATAGGAAAAGCTCAAATGAAATAGCCACTACCTAGTCCTCCTTTTGGTGTCTTTGTTTCCCCCTCCAGTAGCACCTCCCATCACCTTCAGCAACAGGAAAAGGTCAAAACAAATAGCCACTACCTAGTCCTCCTTTTTGTGTCTTTGTTTCCCACCCGCCAGCAGCACCTCCAATCACCTTCAGCCAAAGGAAAATGTCAAATGAAACGCCACTACCTAGTCCTCCTTTTGGTGTCTTTGTTTACCCCCTCCAGCAGCACCTCCAATCACCTTCAGCCACCGGAATATGTCAGATGAAATAGCCACTACCTAGTCCTCCTTTTGGTGTCTTTGTTTCCCCCCACCAGCAGCACCTCCAATCACCTTCAATAACAGGAAAACGTCAAATTGAATAGCCACTACCTAGTCCTCCTTTTGGTGTCTGTTTATCACCCCTCCAGCAGCACCTCCAATCACCTTCAGCCACCGGAATATGTCAGATGAAATAGCCACTACCTAGTCCTCCTTTTGGTGTCTTTGTTTCCCCCCACCAGCAGCACCTCCAATCACCTTCAGTCACAGGAAAGCGTCAAATTGAATAGCCACTACCTAGTCCTCCTTTTGGTGTCTGTTTTTCACCCCTCCAGCAGCACCTCCAATCACCTTCAGCCACAGGAAAAGGTCAAATCAAATAGCCACTACCTAGTTCTCCTTTTGTTGTCTTTCTTTCCCCAGGCCAGCAGCACCTCCAATCACCTTCAGCCACAGGAAAATGTCAAATGAAACAGCCACTACCTAGTCCTCCTTTTGGTGTCTTTGTTTCCCCCCTACAGCAGCACGTCCATTCACCTTCAGCCACAGGAAAAGGTCAAATGAAATAGCCACTACCTAGTCCTCCTTTTGGTGTCTTTGTTTCCCCCCGCCAGCAGCACCTCCAATCACCTTCAGCCACAGGAAAAGGTCAAATCATACAGCCACTATCTAGTCCCTTTTTGGTGTCTTTGTTTCCCCCCGCCAGCAGCACCTCCAATCACCTTCAGCCAAAGGAAAAGATCAAATCAAATATCCACTACCTAGTCCTCCTTTTGGTGTCTTTTCCCCCCCTCCAGCAGCACCTCCAATCACCTTCAGCCACACGTAAATGTCAAATGAAATAGCCACTACCTAGTCCTCCTTTTGGTGTCTTTGTTTCCCCCCTTGACAGCAGCACCTCCAGCACCTTTAGCCATAGGAAAAGCTCAAATGAAATAGCCACTACCTACTCCTCCTTTTGGTGTCTTTGTTTCCCCCTCCAGTAGCACCTCCCATCACCTTCAGCAACAGGAAAAGGTCAAAACAAATAGCCACTACCTAGTCCTCCTTTTTGTGTCTTTGTTTCCCACCCGCCAGCAGCACCTCCAATCACCTTCAGCCAAAGGAAAATGTCAAATGAATCGCCACTACCTAGTCCTCCTTTTGGTGTCTTTGTTTACCCCCTCCAGCAGCACCTCCAATCACCTTCAGCCACCGGAATATGTCAGATGAAATAGCCACTACCTAGTCCTCCTTTTGGTGTCTTTGTTTCCCCCCGCCAGCAGCACCTCCAATCACCTTCAGTAACAGGAAAACGTCAAATTGAATAGCCACTACCTAGTCCTCCTTTTGGTGTCTGTTTATCACCCCTCCAGCAGCACCTCCAATCACCTTCAGCCACCGGAATATGTCAGATGAAATAGCCACTACCTAGTCCTCCTTTTGGTGTCTTTGTTTCCCCCCACCAGCAGCACCTCCAATCACCTTCAGTCACAGGAAAACGTCAAATTGAATAGCCACTACCTAGTCCTCCTTTTGGTGTCTGTTTTTCACCCCTCCAGCAGCACCTCCAATCACCTTCAGCCACAGGAAAAGGTCAAATCAAATAGCCACTACCTAGTTCTCCTTTTGTTGTCTTTCTTTCCCCAGGCCAGCAGCACCTCCAATCACCTTCAGCCACAGGAAAATGTCAAATGAAACAGCCACTACCTAGTCCTCCTTTTGGTGTCTTTGTTTCCCCCCTACAGCAGCACGTCCATTCACCTTCAGCCACAGGAAAAGGTCAAATGAAATAGCCATTACCTAGTCCTCCTTTTGGTGTCTTTGTTTCCCCCCGCCAGCAGCACCTCCAATCACCTTCAGCCACAGGAAAAGGTCAAATCATACAGCCACTATCTAGTCCCTTTTTGGTGTCTTTGTTTCCCCCCGCCAGCAGCACCTCCAATCACCTTCAGCCAAAGGAAAAGAACAAATCAAATATCCACTACCTAGTCCTCCTTTTGGTGTCTTTTCCCCCCCTCCAGCAGCACCTCCAATCACCTTCAGCAACACGTAAATGTCAAATGAAATAGCCACTACCTAGTCCTCCTTTTGGTGTCTTTGTTTCCCCCCTTGACAGCAGCACCTCCAGCACCTTTAGCCATAGGAAAAGCTCAAATGAAATAGCCACTACCTAGTCATCCTTTTGGTGTCTTTGTTTCCCCCCTCCAGTAGCACCTCCCATCACCTTTAGCAACAGGAAAAGGTCAAAACAAATACCCACTACCTAGTCCTCCTTTTTGTGTCTTTTTTTCCCACCCGCCAGCAGCACCTCCAATCACTTTCAGCCAAAGGAAAATGTCAAATGAAACGCCACTACCTAGTCCTCCTTTTGGTATCTTTGTTTCCCACCCGCCAGCAGCACCTCCAATCAATTTCAGCCACAGGAATATGTCAGATGAAATAGCCACTACCTAGTCCTCCTTTTGGTGTCTTTGTTTCCCCCCGCCAGCAGCACCTCCAATCACCTTCAGTAACAGGAAAACATCAAATTGAATAGCCACTACCTAGTCCTCCTTTTGGTGTCTGTTTATCACCCCTCCAGCAGCACCTCCAATCACCTTCAGCCACCGGAATATGTCAGATGAAATAGCCACTACCTAGTCCTCCTTTTGGTGTCTTTGTTTCCCCCCACCAGCAGCACCTCCAATCACCTTCAGTCACAGGAAAACGTCAAATTGAATAGCCACTACCTAGTCCTCCTTTTGGTGTCTGTTTTTCACCCCTCCAGCAGCACCTCCAATCACCTTCAGCCACAGGAAAAGGTCAAATCAAATAGCCACTACCTAGTCCTCCTTTTTGTGTCTTTTTTTCCCACCCGCCAGCAGCACCTCCAATCACTTTCAGCCAAAGGAAAATGTCAAATGAAACGCCACTACCTAGTCCTCCTTTTGGTATCTTTGTTTCCCACCCGCCAGCAGCACCTCCAATCACCTTCAGCCACAGGAAAAGGTCAAATGAAATAGCCACTACCTAGTCCTCCTTTTGGTGTCTTTGCTTCCCCACGCCAGCAGCACTTCCAATCACCTTCAATCACAGGAAAAGGTCAAATGAAATAGCCACTATCTAGTCCTCCTTTTGGTGTCTTTGTTTCCCCCCGCCAGCAGCACCTCCAATCAATTTCAGCCACAGGAAAAGGTCAAATGAAATAGCCACTACCTAGTCCTCCTTTTGGTGTCTTTGTTTCCCCCCTCCAGCAGCACCTGCAATCACCTTCAGCCACAGGAAAAGGTCAAATCATACAGCCACTATCAAGTCCCTTTTTGGTGTCTTTGTTTCCCCCCTCCAGCAGCACCTCCAATCACCTTCAGCCAAAGGAAAAGATCAAATCATCAATCAATTTTTCCCCTTGACAGCAGCACCTCCAATCACCATCAGCCAAAGGAAAATGTCAAATGAAACGCCACTACCTAGTCCTCCTTTTGGTATCTTTGTTTCCCACCCGCCAGCAGCACCTCCAATCACCTTCAGCCACAGGAAAAGGTCAAATGAAATAGCCACTACCTAGTCCTCCTTTTGGTGTCTTTGCTTCCCCAAGCCAGCAGCACCTCCAATCACCTTCAATCACAGGAAAAGGTCAAATGAAATAGCCACTATCTAGTCTTCCTTTTGGTGTCTTTGTTTCCCCCCGCCAGCAGCACCTCCAATCAATTTCAGCCACAGGAAAAGGTCAAATGAAATAGCCACTACCTAGTCCTCCTTTTGGTGTCTTTGTTTCCCCCCTCCAGCAGCATCTGCAATCACCTTCAGCCACAGGAAAAGGTCAAATCATACAGCCACTATCTAGTCCCTTTTTGGTGTCTTTGTTTCCCCCCTCCAGCAGCACCTCCAATCACCTTCAGCCAAAGGAAAAGATCAAATCATCAATCAATTTTTTCCCCTTGACAGCAGCACCTCCAATCACCATCAGCCAAAGGAAAATGTCAAATGAAACGCCACTACCTAGTCCTCCTTTTGGTGTCTTTGCTTCCCCAGGCCAGCAGCACCTCCAATCACCTTCAGCCACCGGAATATGTCAGATGAAATAGCCACTACCTAGTCCTCCTTTTGGTGTCTTTGTTTCCCCCCACCAGCAGCACCTCCAATCACCTTCAGTCACAGGAAAGCGTCAAATTGAATAGCCACTACCTAGTCCTCCTTTTGGTGTCTGTTTTTCACCCCTCCAGCAGCACCTCCAATCACCTTCAGCCACAGGAAAAGGTCAAATCAAATAGCCACTACCTAGTTCTCCTTTTGTTGTCTTTCTTTCCCCAGGCCAGCAGCACCTCCAATCACCTTCAGCCACAGGAAAATGTCAAATGAAACAGCCACTACCTAGTCCTCCTTTTGGTGTCTTTGTTTCCCCCCTACAGCAGCACGTCCATTCACCTTCAGCCACAGGAAAAGGTCAAATGAAATAGCCACTACCTAGTCCTCCTTTTGGTGTCTTTGTTTCCCCCCGCCAGCAGCACCTCCAATCACCTTCAGCCACAGGAAAAGGTCAAATCATACAGCCACTATCTAGTCCCTTTTTGGTGTCTTTGTTTCCCCCCGCCAGCAGCACCTCCAATCACCTTCAGCCAAAGGAAAAGATCAAATCAAATATCCACTACCTAGTCCTCCTTTTGGTGTCTTTTCCCCCCCTCCAGCAGCACCTCCAATCACCTTCAGCCACACGTAAATGTCAAATGAAATAGCCACTACCTAGTCCTCCTTTTGGTGTCTTTGTTTCCCCCCTTGACAGCAGCACCTCCAGCACCTTTAGCCATAGGAAAAGCTCAAATGAAATAGCCACTACCTAGTCCTCCTTTTGGTGTCTTTGTTTCCCCCTCCAGTAGCACCTCCCATCACCTTCAGCAACAGGAAAAGGTCAAAACAAATAGCCACTACCTAGTCCTCCTTTTTGTGTCTTTGTTTCCCACCCGCCAGCAGCACCTCCAATCACCTTCAGCCAAAGGAAAATGTCAAATGAATCGCCACTACCTAGTCCTCCTTTTGGTGTCTTTGTTTACCCCCTCCAGCAGCACCTCCAATCACCTTCAGCCACCGGAATATGTCAGATGAAATAGCCACTACCTAGTCCTCCTTTTGGTGTCTTTGTTTCCCCCCGCCAGCAGCACCTCCAATCACCTTCAGTAACAGGAAAACGTCAAATTGAATAGCCACTACCTAGTCCTCCTTTTGGTGTCTGTTTATCACCCCTCCAGCAGCACCTCCAATCACCTTCAGCCACCGGAATATGTCAGATGAAATAGCCACTACCTAGTCCTCCTTTTGGTGTCTTTGTTTCCCCCCACCAGCAGCACCTCCAATCACCTTCAGTCACAGGAAAACGTCAAATTGAATAGCCACTACCTAGTCCTCCTTTTGGTGTCTGTTTTTCACCCCTCCAGCAGCACCTCCAATCACCTTCAGCCACAGGAAAAGGTCAAATCAAATAGCCACTACCTAGTTCTCCTTTTGTTGTCTTTCTTTCCCCAGGCCAGCAGCACCTCCAATCACCTTCAGCCACAGGAAAATGTCAAATGAAACAGCCACTACCTAGTCCTCCTTTTGGTGTCTTTGTTTCCCCCCTACAGCAGCACGTCCATTCACCTTCAGCCACAGGAAAAGGTCAAATGAAATAGCCATTACCTAGTCCTCCTTTTGGTGTCTTTGTTTCCCCCCGCCAGCAGCACCTCCAATCACCTTCAGCCACAGGAAAAGGTCAAATCATACAGCCACTATCTAGTCCCTTTTTGGTGTCTTTGTTTCCCCCCGCCAGCAGCACCTCCAATCACCTTCAGCCAAAGGAAAAGAACAAATCAAATATCCACTACCTAGTCCTCCTTTTGGTGTCTTTTCCCCCCCTCCAGCAGCACCTCCAATCACCTTCAGCAACACGTAAATGTCAAATGAAATAGCCACTACCTAGTCCTCCTTTTGGTGTCTTTGTTTCCCCCCTTGACAGCAGCACCTCCAGCACCTTTAGCCATAGGAAAAGCTCAAATGAAATAGCCACTACCTAGTCATCCTTTTGGTGTCTTTGTTTCCCCCCTCCAGTAGCACCTCCCATCACCTTTAGCAACAGGAAAAGGTCAAAACAAATACCCACTACCTAGTCCTCCTTTTTGTGTCTTTTTTTCCCACCCGCCAGCAGCACCTCCAATCACTTTCAGCCAAAGGAAAATGTCAAATGAAACGCCACTACCTAGTCCTCCTTTTGGTATCTTTGTTTCCCACCCGCCAGCAGCACCTCCAATCAATTTCAGCCACAGGAATATGTCAGATGAAATAGCCACTACCTAGTCCTCCTTTTGGTGTCTTTGTTTCCCCCCGCCAGCAGCACCTCCAATCACCTTCAGTAACAGGAAAACATCAAATTGAATAGCCACTACCTAGTCCTCCTTTTGGTGTCTGTTTATCACCCCTCCAGCAGCACCTCCAATCACCTTCAGCCACCGGAATATGTCAGATGAAATAGCCACTACCTAGTCCTCCTTTTGGTGTCTTTGTTTCCCCCCACCAGCAGCACCTCCAATCACCTTCAGTCACAGGAAAACGTCAAATTGAATAGCCACTACCTAGTCCTCCTTTTGGTGTCTGTTTTTCACCCCTCCAGCAGCACCTCCAATCACCTTCAGCCACAGGAAAAGGTCAAATCAAATAGCCACTACCTAGTCCTCCTTTTTGTGTCTTTTTTTCCCACCCGCCAGCAGCACCTCCAATCACTTTCAGCCAAAGGAAAATGTCAAATGAAACGCCACTACCTAGTCCTCCTTTTGGTATCTTTGTTTCCCACCCGCCAGCAGCACCTCCAATCACCTTCAGCCACAGGAAAAGGTCAAATGAAATAGCCACTACCTAGTCCTCCTTTTGGTGTCTTTGCTTCCCCACGCCAGCAGCACTTCCAATCACCTTCAATCACAGGAAAAGGTCAAATGAAATAGCCACTATCTAGTCCTCCTTTTGGTGTCTTTGTTTCCCCCCGCCAGCAGCACCTCCAATCAATTTCAGCCACAGGAAAAGGTCAAATGAAATAGCCACTACCTAGTCCTCCTTTTGGTGTCTTTGTTTCCCCCCTCCAGCAGCACCTGCAATCACCTTCAGCCACAGGAAAAGGTCAAATCATACAGCCACTATCAAGTCCCTTTTTGGTGTCTTTGTTTCCCCCCTCCAGCAGCACCTCCAATCACCTTCAGCCAAAGGAAAAGATCAAATCATCAATCAATTTTTCCCCTTGACAGCAGCACCTCCAATCACCATCAGCCAAAGGAAAATGTCAAATGAAACGCCACTACCTAGTCCTCCTTTTGGTATCTTTGTTTCCCACCCGCCAGCAGCACCTCCAATCACCTTCAGCCACAGGAAAAGGTCAAATGAAATAGCCACTACCTAGTCCTCCTTTTGGTGTCTTTGCTTCCCCAAGCCAGCAGCACCTCCAATCACCTTCAATCACAGGAAAAGGTCAAATGAAATAGCCACTATCTAGTCTTCCTTTTGGTGTCTTTGTTTCCCCCCGCCAGCAGCACCTCCAATCAATTTCAGCCACAGGAAAAGGTCAAATGAAATAGCCACTACCTAGTCCTCCTTTTGGTGTCTTTGTTTCCCCCCTCCAGCAGCATCTGCAATCACCTTCAGCCACAGGAAAAGGTCAAATCATACAGCCACTATCTAGTCCCTTTTTGGTGTCTTTGTTTCCCCCCTCCAGCAGCACCTCCAATCACCTTCAGCCAAAGGAAAAGATCAAATCATCAATCAATTTTTTCCCCTTGACAGCAGCACCTCCAATCACCATCAGCCAAAGGAAAATGTCAAATGAAACGCCACTACCTAGTCCTCCTTTTGGTGTCTTTGCTTCCCCAGGCCAGCAGCACCTCCAATCACCTTCAGCCACAGGAAAATGTCAAATGAAACAGCCACTACCTAGTCCTCCTTTTGGTGTCTTTGTTTCCCCCTACAGCAGCAAGTCCATTCACCTCAGCCACAGGAAAAGGTCAAATGAAATAGCCACTACCTAGTCCTCCTTTTGGTGTCTTTGTTTCCCTTTGACAGCAGAACCTGCAATCACCTTCAGCCACAAGAAAAGGTCAAATGAAATAGCCACTACCTAGTCCTCCTTTTGCTGTCTTTGTTTCCCCCCGCCAGCAGCACCTCCAATCACCTTCAGTCACAGGAAAACGTCAAATTGAATAGCCACTACCTAGTCCTCCTTTTGGTGTCTGTTTTTCACCCCTCCAGCAGCACCTCCAATCACCTTCAGCCACAGGAAAAGGTCAAATGAAATAGCCACTACCTAGTCCTCCTTTTGGTGTCTTTCCCCCCCCCCTCCAGCAGCACCTCCAATCACCTTCAGCCACACGTAAATGTCAAATGAAATAGCCACTGCCTAGTACTCCTTTTTGTGTCTTTGTTTCCCCCCTTGACAGCAGCACCTCCAGCACCTTTAGCCATAGGAAAAGCTCAAATGAAATAGCCACTACCTAGTCATCCTTTTGGTGTCTTTGTTTCCCCCCTCCAGTAGCACCTCCCATCACCTTTAGCAACAGGAAAAGGTCAAAACAAATACCCACTACCTAGTCCTCCTTTTTGTGTCTTTTTTCCCACCCGCCAGCAGCACCTCCAATAACTTTCAGCCAAAGGAAAATGTCAAATGAAACGCCACTACCTAGTCCTCCTTTTGGTATCTTTGTTTCCCACCCGACAGCAGCACCTCCAATCAATTTCAGCCACAGGAATATGTCAGATGAAATAGCCACTACCTAGTCCTCCTTTTGGTGTCTTTGTTTCCCCCCGCCAGCAGCACCTCCAATCACCTTCAGTAACAGGAAAACATCAAATTGAATAGCCACTACCTAGTCCTCCTTTTGGTGTCTGTTTATCACCCCTCCAGCAGCACCTCCAATCACCTTCAGCCACCGGAATATGTCAGATGAAATAGCCACTACCTAGTCCTCCTTTTGGTGTCTTTGTTTCCCCCCACCAGCAGCACCTCCAATCACCTTCAGCCACAGGAAAAGGTCAAATCAAATAGCCACTACCTAGTTCTCCTTTTGTTGTCTTTCTTTCCCCAGGCCAGCAGCACCTCCAATCACCTTCAGCCACAGGAAAATGTCAAATGAAACAGCCACTACCTAGTCCTCCTTTTGGTGTCTTTGTTTCCCCCCTACAGCAGCACGTCCATTCACCTTCAGCCACAGGAAAAGGTCAAATGAAATAGCCACTACCTAGTCCTCCTTTTGGTGTCTTTGTTTCCCCCCGCCAGCAGCACCTCCAATCACCTTCAGCCACAGGAAAAGGTCAAATCATACAGCCACTACCTAGTCCTCCTTTTGGTGTCTTTGTTTCCCCCCTACAGCAGCAAGTACATTCACCTTCAGCCACAGGAAAAGGTCAAATGAAATAGCCACTACCTAGTCCTCCTTTTGGTGTCTTTTCCCCCCCTCCAGCAGCACCTCCAATCACCTTCAGCCACACGTAAATGTCAAATGAAATAGCCACTACCTAGTCCTCCTTTTGGTGTCTTTGTTTCCCCCCTTGACAGCAGCACCTCCAGCACCTTTAGCCATAGGAAAAGCTCAAATGAAATAGCCACTACCTAGTCATCCTTTTGGTGTCTTTGTTTCCCCCCTCCAGTAGCACCTCCCATCACCTTTAGCAACAGGAAAAGGTCAAAACAAATAGCCACTACCTAGTCCTCCTTTTTGTGTCTTTTTTTCCCACCCGCCAGCAGCACCTCCAATCACTTTCAGCCAAAGGAAAATGTCAAATGAAACGCCACTACCTAGTCCTCCTTTTGGTATCTTTGTTTCCCACCCGCCAGCAGCACCTCCAATCACCTTCAGCCACAGGAAAAGGTCAAATGAAATAGCCACTACCTAGTCCTCCTTTTGGTGTCTTTGCTTCCCCACGCCAGCAGCACTTCCAATCACCTTCAATCACAGGAAAAGGTCAAATGAAATAGCCACTATCTAGTCCTCCTTTTGGTGTCTTTGTTTCCCCCCGCCAGCAGCACCTCCAATCAATTTCAGCCACAGGAAAAGGTCAAATGAAATAGCCACTACCTAGTCCTCCTTTTGGTGTCTTTGTTTCCCCCCTCCAGCAGCACCTGCAATCACCTTCAGCCACAGGAAAAGGTCAAATCATACAGCCACTATCAAGTCCCTTTTTGGTGTCTTTGTTTCCCCCCTCCAGCAGCACCTCCAATCACCTTCAGCCAAAGGAAAAGATCAAATCATCAATCAATTTTTTCCCCTTGACAGCAGCACCTCCAATCACCATCAGCCAAAGGAAAATGTCAAATGAAACGCCACTACCTAGTCCTCCTTTTGGTATCTTTGTTTCCCACCCGCCAGCAGCACCTCCAATCACCTTCAGCCACAGGAAAAGGTCAAATGAAATAGCCACTACCTAGTCCTCCTTTTGGTGTCTGTTTTTCACCCCTCCAGCAGCACCTCCAATCACCTTCAATCACAGGAAAAGGTCAAATGAAATAGCCACTATCTAGTCCTCCTTTTGGTGTCTTTGTTTCCCCCCGCCAGCAGCACCTCCAATCAATTTCAGCCACAGGAAAAGGTCAAATGAAATAGCCACTACCTAGTCCTCCTTTTGGTGTCTTTGTTTCCCCCCTCCAGCAGCATCTGCAATCACCTTCAGCCACAGGAAAAGGTCAAATCATACAGCCACTATCTAGTCCCTTTTTGGTGTCTTTGTTTCCCCCCTCCAGCAGCACCTCCAATCACCTTCAGCCAAAGGAAAAGATCAAATCATCAATCAATTTTTTCCCCTTGACAGCAGCACCTCCAATCACCATCAGCCAAAGGAAAATGTCAAATGAAACGCCACTACCTAGTCCTCCTTTTGGTGTCTTTGCTTCCCCAGGCCAGCAGCACCTCCAATCACCTTCAGCCACAGGAAAATGTCAAATGAAACAGCCACTACCTAGTCCTCCTTTTGGTGTCTTTGTTTCCCCCCTACAGCAGCAAGTCCATTCACCTCAGCCACAGGAAAAGGTCAAATGAAATAGCCACTACCTAGTCCTCCTTTTGCTGTCTTTGTTTCCCTTTGACAGCAGAACCTGCAATCACCTTCAGCCACAAGAAAAGGTCAAATGAAATAGCCACTACCTAGTCCTCCTTTTGCTGTCTTTGTTTCCCCCCGCCAGCAGCACCTCCAATCAACTTCAGTCACAGGAAAACGTCAAATTGAATAGCCACTACCTAGTCTTCCTTTTGGTGTCTGTTTTTCACCCCTCCAGCAGCACCTCCAATCACCTTCAGCCACAGGAAAAGGTCAAATGAAATAGCCACTACCTAGTCCTCCTTTTGGTGTCTTTCCCCCCCCCTCCAGCAGCACCTCCAATCACCTTCAGCCACACGTAAATGTCAAATGAAATAGCCACTGCCTAGTCCTCCTTTTGGTGTCTTTGTTTCCCCCCTTGACAGCAGCACCTCCAGCACCTTTAGCCATAGGAAAAGCTCAAATGAAATAGCCACTACCTAGTCATCCTTTTGGTGTCTTTGTTTCCCCCCTCCAGTAGCACCTCCCATCACCTTTAGCAACAGGAAAAGGTCAAAACAAATAGCCACTACCTAGTCCTCCTTTTTGTGTCTTTTTTTCCCACCCGCCAGCAGCACCTCCAATCACTTTCAGCCAAAGGAAAATGTCAAATGAAACGCCACTACCTAGTCCTCCTTTTGGTGTCTTTGCTTCCCCACGCCAGCAGCACCTCCAATCACCTTCAATCACAAGAAAAGGTCAAATGAAATAGCCACTATCTAGTCCTCCTTTTGGTGTCTTTGTTTCCCCCCGCCAGCAGCACCTCCAATCAATTTCAGCCACAGGAAAAGGTCAAATCAAATAGCCACTACCTAGTTGTCCTTTTGGTGTCTTTTTTTCCCCTTGACAGCAGCACCTCCAATCACCATCAGCCAAAGGAAAATGTCAAATGAAATAGCCACTACCTAGTCCTCCTTTTGGTGTCTTTGTTTCTCCTTGATAGCAGCACCTGCAATCACCTTTAGCCACAGGAAAAGGTCAAATCAAATAGCCACTACCTAGTTCTCCTTTTGGTGTTTTTGTTTCACACTGCCAGCAGCACCTCCAATCACTTTCAGCCACAGGAAAAGGTCAAATCAAATAGCCACTACCTAGTTCTCCTATTGGTGTCTTTGTTTCCCCCCTACAGCAGCACGTCCAATCACCTTCAGCCACTGGAAAAGGTCAAATGAAATAGCCACTACCTAGTCCTCCTTTTGGTGTCTTTGTTTCTCCTTGATAGCAGCACCTGCAATCACCTTTAGCCACAGGAAAAGGTCAAATGAAATAGCCACTACCTAGTCCTCCTTTTGGTGTCTTTGTTTCTCCTTGATAGCAGCACCTGCAATCACCTTTAGCCACAGGAAAAGGTCAAATGAAATAGCCACTACCTAGCCCTCCTTTTGGTGTCTTTGTTTCCCCCCTCCAGCAGCACCTCCAATAACCTTCAGCCACACGTAAATGTCAAATGAAATAGCCACTACCTAGTGCTCCTTTTGGTGTCTTTGTTTCCCCCCTTGACAGCAGCACCTCCAGTCACCTTTAGCCACAGGAAAAGGTCAAATGAAATAGCCACTACATAGTCCTTCTTTTTGTGTCTTTGTTTCCCCTTGACAGCAGCACCTCCAATAACCTTCAGCCACAGGAAAATGTCAAATGAAATAGCCACATCCTAGTCCTCCTTTTGGTGTCTTTGTTTCCCCTTGACAGCAGAACCTGCAATCACCTTCAGCCACAGGAAAAGCTCAAATGAAATAGCCACTACCTAGTCCTCCTTTTGGTGTCTTTGTTTCCCCCCTCCAGTAGCACCTCCCATCACCTTCAGCAACAGGAAAAGGTCAAAACAAATAGCCACTACCTAGTCCTCCTTTTTGTGTCTTTGTTTCCCACCCGCCAGCAGCACCTCCAATCACCTTCAGCCAAAGGAAAATGTCAAATGAAACGCCACTACCTAGTCCTCCTTTTGGTGTCTTTGTTTACCCCCTCCAGCAGCACCTCCCATCACCTTCAGCAACAGGAAAAGGTCAAAACAAATAGCCACTACCTAGTCCTCCTTTTTGTATCTTTGTTTCCCACCCGCCAGCAGCACCTCCAATCACCTTCAGTCACAGGAAAACGTCAAATTGAATAGCCACTACCTAGTCCTCCTTTTGGTGTCTGTTTTTCGCCCCTCCAGCAGCACCTCCAATCACCTTCAGCCACAGGAAAAGGTCAAATCAAATAGCCACTACCTAGTTCTCCTTTTGTGTCAGCCTTCGCTCTTCGTTTATCTCTATGCTGCTTGGCTGCCATGGAAACGGGGAGGGTGGGGCTATAGGGGTTAATTATGTGAGCTGGTGGAAGATTGGTGGAAGATGTTACCGGCCGGTGTTATCTGTGGCTTAACGGTCTCACATTCCATGCTGATGATGGTGTTGGACGAACTGCCCACCTGATGTCGGAGACGAACGTGCATTGGACACTGTTGGAAGGGGGGTTAGGGCTATTGGGGTGGGCTTATGCTTTAATAATCATTCTTCGCGCCTAAACTAGTTACTTCCTGCTTTACCTTGGTCCCTTGATCTTCTGTATTCAGTAAAAGTAGCCTTATACATTCCAAACAATGTGTAAGTGTGTTCTTTCTTGAGTATTCGAAGAAAGGGGCCCTGACATTAAGCAGGAAGTCACTACAAATCATAACCTGATGTCGGAATCTGCCAAAGAGGAGTTGCCGGGCTCGAGTTTTGGAGGGGCCGCATCCAATATCGCAGCTCAAAAGGATGATTCGAGGTCAGTACTGGACTTTTTAACAAGCCTAAGTTTAGACCCGAAGGCCGAAGAATCATCTAAACCGCATCGCTGGTCAGAAGGGGTGGGGATGACAGGAGACATAGGCTCAGGGGTTACTACCACCAGACGCCGCCACCCCACCCCAACCCAATCCATATCAGAACTCCTAAGGGAAGAAAAGGAATTGAGGCAGATGGCCGAAGACTTACTCCGTCAGGCATCCGACAAGAGGGAAACCCTAGATAAAGTCTGGGGGGGAGGGCATTTTCGGGAAAGCGAACAGTTACAAGAAACAGCAGCGGCTGCTGCTCAAGAAACCAGAGGAACAACCCCTCCCCCTCCTGCACAAACCCAAAGAGATTCACAAGGAGGAATTCGCCCCCCCCACCCCTCGCCGGCCTGCTAAACTCCCGCCCTTGGGCATAAAATTTGATGGTGATCCAGATAATTTAGGTCTTTTTCTCCTTCATGTTAGCAATTTTGTTAAACAGTATGCTAATGATTATGAAGACGACGTTAAGATTAGGATTGTCTCCTTGGCTCTGGAAAACAAGGCTGCCAGATGGCTGGTTTCTCTGCATAATAGCCACTCACCCTTGTTACGGGACTTTGAAAATTTTATGACTGCTCTTAGGAGACGTTTTGAAGACCCCCGAATTGAGAGAAAAGCTAGAATCAAGATGCGAGACCTGCGCCAGGGGAATATGTCTGTGCAAGAATACACACAGATTTTTCAAGAACTTTCTGTTTATATGGTAGGGTGGAGTGACAGAGCGTTAATGGATATTTATACAGAAGGGCTGAACAAAGATATTTATCAAACATGCGTGAATAGATATCGGCCCAATAACTTAGATGATTGGTTTCTATTAGCCGGGGATGTAGAGCTGGATCAGGCCCACTCTCAAACTCCACCGCAATTTGAGAAAATGAAGCATTTTGAGAGCCCCAGGCCCCAGACCACAGATAAAGATTCCCACAAGCAAATGGGAGGACGTAAATCAACTTCAGCACGTCCTGGCAGTTGTTTTCGCTGTGGAAAGGAGGGGCACTGGGCTAACAACTGCAGATCAAAAAGATCACCACGCCCACATTCTTCTACTGAAGCTAGGAAGCCTACTAAAACTCCGGGCGTGCGCAATAAGCCAGCAATGGCGGGAATGGAGCCCCTGGACCTTTCCGGTCATCAACGTAATCCACAGGCCGATGATTTGGAGGAGGACTCCGCCTCCTCTGACGAGAACTGGGTAAGTCCCCGCTCCGGGCCCCTTTATATTCCTTTAAGGCTTTTGGCTCCATCTAGCGGCCGAAATTGCAATGTACAAGCTCTAATTGATTCAGGCTGTTCCCGTTGTCTCATCAGTCAAGACCTTGTTCAGACCATGGGTTTCCACTTGAAAAATTTAAAAGTGCCAATCGCATTCTGCCAAATGGATGGCTCTGTAGCAGGGGGGACTCCCGCATCTTATATTACTGAACCCCTTCAGCTTTCTATTGGTGATACTCATAATGAAACCATTAATTTTATTGTGGCACCTATTGCGGATAATGCTGTTATTTTGGGGGTTAACTGGCTACGTAAATGGAATCCCCTAATTAACTGGAAGGAAGGATGGGTGCGGATCCCTTTATTTCTACCGGAGCATAACTCTGCAATCTCAAATCACGATGATGGGACGCCCCTTGACCTAACCCCAATTAAGGAGCCTGCTGGTTCCACTTTAGCCCTCCCCACAGCTGAAACCATTCCCGGGGAAGACAAAATTCCTAAAGAGTACTGGGATCTGAAAGACACTTTTAGCGAAAAGTCCTGTGATTCTCTCCCTCCTCATCGGGCCACTGATTGCTCGATCGATTTTCTCCCAGGGGTGACGCTGCCTAAACCTCGCCTTTACTCTATGACTCCACGGGAAATGGATGAGCTCCGTAAATTCATTGATAAGAATCTAAACCGAGGCTTCATTGAGCCTGCCAGACCACGGGTGACGGCACCGGTCATGTTTAGAGAGAAGAAGGATGGCACTCTCCGTTTGGTTCAAAACTACTCTTATCTGAATACCATTTGCGAGCACAATGTCTACCCTCTGCCACTTATGAAGGACATGTTAGCTCATCTAGCTACAGGCAAAATGTTTACTAAACTTGATTTAAGAGAAGCTTATTATAGAGTAAGAATTAAAGAGGGTGACGAATGGAAAACAGCGTTCAACTGTCCACTAGGGTGTTTCCAGTTTAAAGTTCTACCTTTTGGTCTTCAAGGGGCTCCTTCTGTTTTTATGCAACTGATCAATGAAGTACTCCACGAGCACCTGTATAAGGGAGTGATCGTTTATCTTGATGACATAGTCGTGTACACGCAAACACGTGAGGAACATATTAGACTTGTGCGTTCCGTGTTACAAAAACTACGTGCTGCTGAACTTTATGCTAAGTTGTCAAAATGTGAGTTTCACCAGGAGAAGATTGATTACTTGGGCTATCGCATTTCGTCTGAGGGGATCGAGATGGATCCTGCAAAGGTAAAGGCTGTCACGGAGTGGGCGCCCCCACACACTCGTAAACAACTGCAAAGTTTTTTGGGTTTCGCCAACTTTTACCGGCAATTTATTCCATCATTCGCTAGCATTGCATTACCCATCACAAATCTGCTCAAAACGAAGGGTGAGGGTAAACCTCGACCGGGAGCCCCTCTGAACTGGACAATGGAATGCCAAGCCGCTTTTGAAAAGCTTAAACGTTTGTTTGCAGCTGAGCCTGTCCTGAAGCATCCTGACGTCGACTCCCCGTTTGTTGTTCAGGCTGACGCCAGCGATGTCGCCGTGGGGGCTGTCCTACTACAGTTCAACCAACAGGGCCAGCTGCAACCTTGTGCTTACACCTCTCGTAAATTGTCCAACACCGAACGCAGATGGGCGATTTGGGAGAAGGAAGCATTTGCTGTTCGTTGGGCCCTCATGACTTGGCGTCATTTTCTTGAAGGAGCCCCTCATCCATTTGAGGTCTGGACGGACCATAAAAACCTGGAGGCTCTCACGTCATCCCGTAAATTGCCCCCTAAACAACTACGTTGGGCACACTACTTCAATCGTTTCAACTTCAGTCTCAAATATATTCCTGGAGGAAAGAATTTCATGGCTGATGCACTTTCCAGACTGCCCCAATATGACGTTTCGAAACTTTCAGTTGTGCAACCAATAATGCCTCTTACACTGAGAGCCTCTCCTGTTTCGACCAGGGGTCAGTCCGCTGTCCAAGCTGACCCGCCCGTGGAACTCATTGCTAAGATTAAGTCAGAACTACTTACTGATGAATGGTATTCTGCACATTCCGGTGACTGCACTATCAAGAACGACCTGCCTTGGATTGGTTCAAAAATTTATGTTCCTGTTACCATACGACCTTTTGTACTACAACGGGCACACGACTCACGGTTGGCCGGACACTTCGGTTTCGTTAAGACTATACACCTGGTTAAACGCCAGTTTTGGTGGCCTTCCCTCAAGAGAGACGTTGAGTCCTATATAGCTAGTTGTCCTATTTGTGTGGCTTCGAAACGTTCACCAGGAAAACCGCAGGGCCTCCTCCAATCTGTGGCGAAGCCGGAGGCTCCTTGGAAGGAAATTTCGATGGACTTTATTGTTGATCTTCCAAGCAGCCAGGGTTATACTGTCATTTGGGTGGTTACAGATCTTTTCTCCAAGCAAGTCCACTTCGTACCTTGCTCCAAAATTCCATCTTCCAAATCATTGGCTAAGTTGTTCCTGAATCATATTTATCGTTTCCACGGAGTTCCTAAGCGTATCATTTCAGATAGAGGTACTCAATTTACTTCAAAATTTTGGAAGGAATTTTTAAAGTTGATAGGCTCCTCCCAAGGCTTAAGCTCCTCCTACCATCCGCAGACGAACGGTGCTTGTGAGAGGGCCAATTCTGTTTTGGAACAATACCTACGTTGTTTCATAAATTTTCAGCGGGACGACTGGGCTGACCTTCTGATACATGCCGAAGTGGCTTACAATAACTCTGTTCATTCAAGTACAGATATGACCCCTTTTAAAATCATCTATGGTCAGGACTTTGTGCCCATACCTGAGTTGCCTCACGAGTCGCCTGCAATTCCCTCCCTTGCTGATTGGTACACTAAACTGTCTTCGGTGTGGCCTGTCATAAAGAAAACCTTGGATGATGCACATCATTCGCATAAGTTATATGCTGATAAAAAGCGATCGGCTCCTCCGGTGTACAAGGTTGGTGATAGAGTCTTCGTCTCTACTAAACATTTGGACAGCCCGCAAAAATGCAAGAAATTGGGCCCTAAGTTTGTTGGCCCGTTCACTATTACTAAAATAATCAGTTCTGTTTCTGTTCGTTTGGATCTACCTAAAACCTACCGTCGCTTATACCCAGTGTTCCATGTTCATCTGTTAAAACCTGAACGCACTTCGCATCTTCGCAAACCTCATCCTGATGCACCTGCGCCACTGATGGTAGACGGTCACCAGCACTATGAAGTTCGTGACATCTTGGACTCCAGAGTCCATAGGAATAAGACTCAATTTCTAGTGATGTGGAAAGACTTTCCTCCTTCTCACAATGAATGGGTGGATAAAGAACATCTCAGAGCCCCGAAGCTTATGCGCCAGTTTTATGCCAAATATCCACACAAACCGTAACCCCTTCCCTCTCTCCTCTATGTTGTTTTGTCTTTTCTTGTCTGTTTTACAGTGATAACTTCTCACCTTCTGGAAGAGGTCCGGAGGTCCTGCCTACTACTGGAGGAGGTCCGGATGTCAGCCTTCGCTCTTCGTTTATCTCTATACTGCTTGGCTGCCATGGAAACGGGGAGGGTGGGGCTATAGGGGTTAATTATGTGAGCTGGTGGAAGATTGGTGGAAGATGTTACCGGCCGGTGTTATCTGTGGCTTAACGGTCTCACATTCCATGCTGATGATGGTGTTGGACGAACTGCCCACCTGATGTCGGAGACGAACGTGCATTGGACACTGTTGGAAGGGGGGTTAGGGCTATTGGGGTGGGCTTATGCTTTAATAATCATTCTTCGCGCCTAAACTAGTTACTTCCTGCTTTACCTTGGTACCTTGATCTTCTGTATTCAGTAAAAGTAGCCTTATACATTCCAAACAATGTGTAAGTGTGTTCTTTCTTGAGTATTCGAAGAAAGGGGCCCTGACATTTTGTTGTCTTTCTTTCCCCAGGCCAGCAGCACCTCCAATCACCTTCAGCCACAGGAAAAGGTCAAATGAAACAGCCACTACCTAGTCCTCCTTTTGGTGTCTTTGTTTCCCCCCTCCAGCAGCACCTGCAATCACCTTCAGCCACAGGAAAAGGTCAAATCATACAGTCACTATCTAGTCCCTTTTTGGTGTCTTTGTTTCCCCCCGCCAGCAGCACCTCCAATCACCTTCAGCCAAAGGAAAAGATCAAATCAAATATCCACTACCTAGTCCTCCTTTTGGTGTCATTTCCCCCCCTCCAGCAGCACCTCCAATCACCTTCAGCCACACGTAAATGTCATATGAAATAGCCACTACCTAGTCCTCCTTTTGGTGTCTTTGTTTCCCCCCTTGACAGCAGCACCTCCAGCACCTTTAGCCATAGGAAAAGCTCAAATGAAATAGCCACTACCTAGTCCTCCTTTTGGTGTCTTTGTTTCCCCCCTCCAGTAGCACCTCCCATCACCTTCAGCAACAGGAAAAGGTCAAAACAAATAGCCACTACCTAGTCCTCCTTTTTGTGTCTTTGTTTCCCACCTGCCAGCAGCACCTCCAATCACCTTCAGCCAAAGGAAAATGTCAAATGAAACGCCACTACCTAGTCCTCCTTTTGGTGTCTTTGTTTACCCCCTCCAGCAGCACCTCCAATCACCTTCAGCCACCGGAATATGTCAGATGAAATAGCCACTACCTAGTCCTCCTTTTGGTGTCTTTGTTTCCCCCCGCCAGCAGCACCTCCAATCACCTTCAGTCACAGGAAAACCTCAAATTGAATAGCCACTACCTAGTCCTCCTTTTGGTGTCTGTTTTTCACCCCTCCAGCAGCACCTCCAATCACCTTCAGCCACCGGAATATGTCAGATGAAATAGCCACTACCTAGTCCTCCTTTTGGTGTCTTTGTTTCCCCCCACCAGCAGCACCTCCAATCACCTTCAGTCACAGGAAAACGTCAAATTGAATAGCCACTACCTAGTCCTCCTTTTGGTGTCTGTTTTTCACCCCGCCAGCAGCACCTCCAATCACCTTCAGCCACAGGAAAAGGTCAAATCAAATAGCCACTACCTAGTTCTCCTTTTGTTGTCTTTCTTTCCCCAGGCCAGCAGCACCTCCAATCACCTTCATCCACAGGAAAATGTCAAATGAAACAGCCACTACCTAGTCCTCCTTTTGGTGTCTTTGTTTCCCCCCTACAGCAGCACGTCCATTCACCTTCAGCCACAGGAAAAGGTCAAATGAAATAGCCACTACCTAGTCCTCCTTTTGGTGTCTTTGTTTCCCCCCGCCAGCAGCACCTCCAATCACCTTCAGCCACAGGAAAAGGTCAAATCATACAGCCACTATCTAGTCCCTTTTTGGTGTCTTTGTTTCCCCCCGCCAGCAGCACCTCCAATCACCTTCAGCCAAAGGAAAAGATCAAATCAAATATCCACTACCTAGTCCTCCTTTTGGTGTCTTTCCCCCCCCCCCTCCAGCAGCACCTCCAATCACCTTCAGCCACACGTAAATGTCAAATGAAATAGCCACTACCTAGTCCTCCTTTTGGTGTCTTTGTTTCCCCCCTTGACAGCAGCACCTCCAGCAACTTTAGCCATAGGAAAAGCTCAAATGAAATAGCCACTACCTAGTCATCCTTTTGGTGTCTTTGTTTCCCCCCTCCAGTAGCACCTCCCACCACCTTTAGCAACAGGAAAAGGTCAAAACAAATAGCCACTACCTAGTCCTCCTTTTTGTGTCTTTTTTTCCCACCCGCCAGCAGCACCTCCAATCACTTTCAGCCAAAGGAAAATGTCAAATGAAACGCCACTACCTAGTCCTCCTTTTGGTATCTTTGTTTCCCACCCGCCAGCAGCACCTCCAATCACCTTCAGCCACAGGAAAAGGTCAAATGAAATAGCCACTACCTAGTCCTCCTTTTGGTGTCTTTGCTTCCCCACGCCAGCAGCACCTCCAATCACCTTCAATCACAGGAAAAGGTCAAATGAAATAGCCACTATCTAGTCCTCCTTTTGGTGTCTTTGTTTCCCCCCGCCAGCAGCACCTCCAATCAATTTCAGCCACAGGAAAAGGTCAAATGAAATAGCCACTACCTAGTCCTCCTTTTGGTGTCTTTGTTTCCCCCCTCCAGCAGCACCTGCAATCATCTTCAACCAAAGGAAAAGATCAAATCATCAATCAATTTTTTCCCCTTGACAGCAGCACCTCCAATCACCATCAGCCAAAGGAAAATGTCAAATGAAACGCCACTACCTAGTCCTCCTTTTGGTATCTTTGTTTCCCACCCGACAGCAGCACCTCCAATCACCTTCAGTGACAGGAAAAGGTCAAATGAAATAGCCACTACCTAGTCCTCCTTTTGGTGTCTTTGCTTCCCCAGGCCAGCAGCACCTCCAATCACCTTCAGCCACAGGAAAATGTCAAATGAAACAGCCACTACCTAGTCCTCCTTTTGGTGTCTTTGTTTCCCCCCTTGACAGCAGCACCTCCAGCACCTTTAGCCATAGGAAAAGCTCAAATGAAATAGCCACTACCTAGTCATCCTTTTGGTGTCTTTGTTTCCCCCCTCCAGTAGCACCTCCCATCACCTTTAGCAACAGGAAAAGGTCAAAACAAATAGCCACTACCTAGTCCTCCTTTTTGTGTCTTTTTTTCCCACCCGCCAGCAGCACCTCCAATCACTTTCAGCCAAAGGAAAATGTCAAATGAAACGCCACTACCTAGTCCTCCTTTTGGTATCTTTGTTTCCCACCCGCCAGCAGCACCTCCAATCACCTTCAGCCACAGGAAAAGGTCAAATGAAATAGCCACTACCTAGTCCTCCTTTTGGTGTCTTTGCTTCCCCACGCCAGCAGCACCTCCAATCACCTTCAATCACAGGAAAAGGTCAAATGAAATAGCCACTATCTAGTCCTCCTTTTGGTGTCTTTGTTTCCCCCCGCCAGCAGCACCTCCAATCAATTTCAGCCACAGGAAAAGGTCAAATGAAATAGCCACTACCTAGTCCTCCTTTTGGTGTCTTTGTTTCCCCCCTCCAGCAGCACCTGCAATCACCTTCAGCCAAAGGAAAAGATCAAATCATCAATCAATTTTTTCCCCTTGACAGCAGCACCTCCAATCACCATCAGCCAAAGGAAAATGTCAAATGAAACGCCACTACCTAGTCCTCCTTTTGGTATCTTTGTTTCCCACCCGCCAGCAGCACCTCCAATCACCTTCAGCCACAGGAAAAGGTCAAATGAAATAGCCACTACCTAGTCCTCCTTTTGGTGTCTTTGCTTCCCCAAGCCAGCAGCACCTCCAATCACCTTCAATCACAGGAAAAGGTCAAATGAAATAGCCACTATCTAGTCCTCCTTTTGGTGTCTTTGTTTCCCCCCGCCAGCAGCACCTCCAATCAATTTCAGCCACAGGAAAAGGTCAAATGAAATAGCCACTACCTAGTCCTCCTTTTGGTGTCTTTGTTTCCCCCCTCCAGCAGCATCTGCAATCACCTTCAGCCACAGGAAAAGGTCAAATCATACAGCCACTATCTAGTCCCTTTTTGGTGTCTTTGTTTCCCCCCTCCAGCAGCACCTCCAATCACCTTCAGCCAAAGGAAAAGATCAAATCATCAATCAATTTTTTCCCCTTGACAGCAGCACCTCCAATCACCATCAGCCAAAGGAAAATGTCAAATGAAACGCCACTACCTAGTCCTCCTTTTGGTGTCTTTGCTTCCCCAGGCCAGCAGCACCTCCAATCACCTTCAGCCACAGGAAAATGTCAAATGAAACAGCCACTACCTAGTCCTCCTTTTGGTGTCTTTGTTTCCCCCCTACAGCAGCAAGTCCATTCACCTCAGCCACAGGAAAAGGTCAAATGAAATAGCCACTACCTAGTCCTCCTTTTGCTGTCTTTGTTTCCCCCCGCCAGCAGCACCTCCAATCACCTTCAGTCACAGGAAAACGTCAAATTGAATAGCCACTACCTAGTCCTCCTTTTGGTGTCTGTTTTTCACCCCTCCAGCAGCACCTCCAATCACCTTCAGCCACAGGAAAAGGTCAAATGAAATAGCCACTACCTAGTCCTCCTTTTGGTGTCTTTCCCCCCCCCTCCAGCAGCACCTCCAATCACCTTCAGCCACACGTAAATGTCAAATGAAATAGCCACTGCCTAGTCCTCCTTTTGGTGTCTTTGTTTCCCCCCTTGACAGCAGCACCTCCAGCACCTTTAGCCATAGGAAAAGCTCAAATGAAATAGCCACTACCTAGTCATCCTTTTGGTGTCTTTGTTTCCCCCCTCCAGTAGCACCTCCCATCACCTTTAGCAACAGGAAAAGGTCAAAACAAATAGCCACTACCTAGTCCTCCTTTTTGTGTCTTTTTTTCCCACCCGCCAGCAGCACCTCCAATCACTTTCAGCCAAAGGAAAATGTCAAATGAAACGCCACTACCTAGTCCTCCTTTTGGTGTCTTTGCTTCCCCACGCCAGCAGCACCTCCAATCACCTTCAATCACAGGAAAAGGTCAAATGAAATAGCCACTATCTAGTCCTCCTTTTGGTGTCTTTGTTTCCCCCCCGCCAGCAGCACCTCCAATCAATTTCAGCCACAGGAAAAGGTCAAATCAAATAGCCACTACCTAGTTCTCCTTTTGGTGTCTTTTTTTCCCCTTGACAGCAGCGCCTCCAATCACCATCAGCCAAAGGAAAATGTCAAATGAAATAGCGACTACCTAGTCCTCCTTTTGGTGTCTTTGTTTCTCCTTGATAGCAGCACCTGCAATCACCTTCAGCCACAGGAAAAGGTCAAATCAAATAGCCACTACATAGTTCTCCTTTTGGTGTTTTTGTTTCCCACTGCCAGCAGCACCTCCAATCACTTTCAGCCACAGGAAAAGGTCAAATCAAATAGCCACTACCTAGTTCTCCTATTGGTGTCTTTGTTTCCCCCCTACAGCAGCACGTCCAATCACCTTCAGCCACTGGAAAAGGTCAAATGAAATAGCCACTACCTAGTCCTCCTTTTGGTGTCTTTGTTTCTCCTTGATAGCAGCACCTCCAATCACCTTCAGCCACAGGAAAATGTCAAATGAAACAGCCACTACCTAGTCCTCCTTTTGGTGTCTTTGTTTCCCCCCTTGACAGCAGCACCTCCAGCACCTTTAGCCATAGGAAAAGCTCAAATGAAATAGCCACTACCTAGTCATCCTTTTGGTGTCTTTGTTTCCCCCCTCCAGTAGCACCTCCCATCACCTTTAGCAACAGGAAAAGGTCAAAACAAATAGCCACTACCTAGTCCTCCTTTTTGTGTCTTTTTTTCCCACCCGCCAGCAGCACCTCCAATCACTTTCAGCCAAAGGAAAATGTCAAATGAAATGCCACTACCTAGTCCTCCTTTTGGTATCTTTGTTTCCCACCCGCCAGCAGCACCTCCAATCACCTTCAGCCACAGGAAAAGGTCAAATGAAATAGCCACTACCTAGTCCTCCTTTTGGTGTCTTTGCTTCCCCACGCCAGCAGCACCTCCAATCACCTTCAATCACAGGAAAAGGTCAAATGAAATAGCCACTATCTAGTCCTCCTTTTGGTGTCTTTGTTTCCCCCCGCCAGCAGCACCTCCAATCAATTTCAGCCACAGGAAAAGGTCAAATGAAATAGCCACTACCTAGTCCTCCTTTTGGTGTCTTTGTTTCCCCCCTCCAGCAGCACCTGCAATCACCTTCAGCCAAAGGAAAAGATCAAATCATCAATCATTTTTTTCCCCTTGACAGCAGCACCTCCAATCACCATCAGCCAAAGGAAAATGTCAAATGAAACGCCACTACCTAGTCCTCCTTTTGGTATCTTTGTTTCCCACCCGCCAGCAGCACCTCCAATCACCTTCAGCCACAGGAAAAGGTCAAATGAAATAGCCACTACCTAGTCCTCCTTTTGGTGTCTTTGCTTCCCCAAGCCAGCAGCACCTCCAATCACCTTCAATCACAGGAAAAGGTCAAATGAAATAGCCACTATCTAGTCCTCCTTTTGGTGTCTTTGTTTCCCCCCGCCAGCAGCACCTCCAATCAATTTCAGCCACAGGAAAAGGTCAAATGAAATAGCCACTACCTAGTCCTCCTTTTGGTGTCTTTGTTTCCCCCCTCCAGCAGCATCTGCAATCACCTTCAGCCACAGGAAAAGGTCAAATCATACAGCCACTATCTAGTCCCTTTTTGGTGTCTTTGTTTCCCCCCTCCAGCAGCACCTCCAATCACCTTCAGCCAAAGGAAAAGATCAAATCATCAATCAATTTTTTCCCCTTGACAGCAGCACCTCCAATCACCATCAGCCAAAGGAAAATGTCAAATGAAACGCCACTACCTAGTCCTCCTTTTGGTGTCTTTGCTTCCCCAGGCCAGCAGCACCTCCAATCACCTTCAGCCACAGGAAAATGTCAAATGAAACAGCCACTACCTAGTCCTCCTTTTGGTGTCTTTGTTTCCCCCCTACAGCAGCAAGTCCATTCACCTCAGCCACAGGAAAAGGTCAAATGAAATAGCCACTACCTAGTCCTCCTTTTGCTGTCTTTGTTTCCCTTTGACAGCAGAACCTGCAATCACCTTCAGCCACAAGAAAAGGTCAAATGAAATAGCCACTACCTAGTCCTCCTTTTGCTGTCTTTGTTTCCCCCCGTCAGCAGCACCTCCAATCACCTTCAGCCACAGGAAAAGGTCAAATGAAATAGCCACTACCTAGTCCTCCTTTTGGTGTCTTTCCCCCCCCCCCAGCAGCACCTCCAATCACCTTCAGCCACACGTAAATGTCAAATGAAATAGCCACTGCCTAGTCCTCCTTTTGGTGTCTTTGTTTCCCCCCTTGACAGCAGCACCTCCAGCACCTTTAGCCATAGGAAAAGCTCAAATGAAATAGCCACTACCTAGTCATCCTTTTGGTGTCTTTGTTTCCCCCCTCCAGTAGCACCTCCCATCACCTTTAGCAACAGGAAAAGGTCAAAACAAATAGCCACTACCTAGTCCTCCTTTTTGTGTCTTTTTTTCCCACCCGCCAGCAGCACCTCCAATCACTTTCAGCCAAAGGAAAATGTCAAATGAAACGCCACTACCTAGTCCTCCTTTTGGTGTCTTTGCTTCCCCACGCCAGCAGCACCTCCAATCACCTTCAATCACAGGAAAAGGTCAAATGAAATAGCCACTATCTAGTCCTCCTTTTGGTGTCTTTGTTTCCCCCCCGCCAGCAGCACCTCCAATCAATTTCAGCCACAGGAAAAGGTCAAATCAAATAGCCACTACCTAGTTCTCCTTTTGGTGTCTTTTTTTCCCCTTGACAGCAGCACCTCCAATCACCATCAGCCAAAGGAAAATGTCAAATGAAATAGCGACTACCTAGTCCTCCTTTTGGTGTCTTTGTTTCTCCTTGATAGCAGCACCTGCAATCACCTTCAGCCACAGGAAAAGGTCAAATCAAATAGCCACTACATAGTTCTCCTTTTGGTGTTTTTGTTTCCCACTGCCAGCAGCACCTCCAATCACTTTCAGCCACAGGAAAAGGTCAAATCAAATAGCCACTACCTAGTTCTCCTATTGGTGTCTTTGTTTCCCCCCTACAGCAGCACGTCCAATCACCTTCAGCCACTGGAAAAGGTCAAATGAAATAGCCACTACCTAGTCCTCCTTTTGGTGTCTTTGTTTCTCCTTGATAGCAGCACCTGCAATCACCTTTAGCCACAGGAAAAGGTCAAATGAAATAGCCACTACCTAGTCCTCCTTTTGGTGTCTTTGTTTCTCCTTGATAGCAGCACCTGCAATCACCTTTAGCCACAGGAAAAGGTCAAATGAAATAGCCACTACCTAGCCCTCCTTTTGGTGTCTTTGTTTCCCCCCTCCAGCAGCACCTCCAATAACCTTCAGCCACACGTAAATGTCAAATGAAATAGCCACTACCTAGTGCTCCTTTTGGTGTCTTTGTTTCCCCCCTTGACAGCAGCACCTCCAGTCACCTTTAGCCACAGGAAAAGGTCAAATGAAATAGCCACTACATAGTCCTTCTTTTTGTGTCTTTGTTTCCCCTTGACAGCAGCACCTCCAATAACCTTCAGCCACAGGAAAATGTCAAATGAAATAGCCACATCCTAGTCCTCCTTTTGGTGTCTTTGTTTCCCCTTGACAGCAGAACCTGCAATCACCTTCAGCCACAGGAAAAGCTCAAATGAAATAGCCACTACCTAGTCCTCCTTTTGGTGTCTTTGTTTCCCCCCTCCAGTAGCACCTCCCATCACCTTCAGCAACAGGAAAAGGTCAAAACAAATAGCCACTACCTAGTCCTCCTTTTTGTGTCTTTGTTTCCCACCCGCCAGCAGCACCTCCAATCACCTTCAGCCAAAGGAAAAGATCAAATCATCAATCAATTTTTTCCCCTTGACAGCAGCACCTCCAATCACCATCAGCCAAAGGAAAATGTCAAATGAAACGCCACTACCTAGTCCTCCTTTTGGTATCTTTGTTTCCCACCCGCCAGCAGCACCTCCAATCACCTTCAGCCACAGGAAAAGGTCAAATGAAATAGCCACTACCTAGTCCTCCTTTTGGTGTCTTTGCTTCCCCAAGCCAGCAGCACCTCCAATCACCTTCAATCACAGGAAAAGGTCAAATGAAATAGCCACTATCTAGTCCTCCTTTTGGTGTCTTTGTTTCCCCCCGCCAGCAGCACCTCCAATCAATTTCAGCCACAGGAAAAGGTCAAATGAAATAGCCACTACCTAGTCCTCCTTTTGGTGTCTTTGTTTCCCCCCTCCAGCAGCATCTGCAATCACCTTCAGCCACAGGAAAAGGTCAAATCATACAGCCACTATCTAGTCCCTTTTTGGTGTCTTTGTTTCCCCCCTCCAGCAGCACCTCCAATCACCTTCAGCCAAAGGAAAAGATCAAATCATCAATCAATTTTTTCCCCTTGACAGCAGCACCTCCAATCACCATCAGCCAAAGGAAAATGTCAAATGAAACGCCACTACCTAGTCCTCCTTTTGGTGTCTTTGCTTCCCCAGGCCAGCAGCACCTCCAATCACCTTCAGCCACAGGAAAATGTCAAATGAAACAGCCACTACCTAGTCCTCCTTTTGGTGTCTTTGTTTCCCCCCTACAGCAGCAAGTCCATTCACCTCAGCCACAGGAAAAGGTCAAATGAAATAGCCACTACCTAGTCCTCCTTTTGCTGTCTTTGTTTCCCTTTGACAGCAGAACCTGCAATCACCTTCAGCCACAAGAAAAGGTCAAATGAAATAGCCACTACCTAGTCCTCCTTTTGCTGTCTTTGTTTCCCCCCGCCAGCAGCACCTCCAATCACCTTCAGTCACAGGAAAACGTCAAATTGAATAGCCACTACCTAGTCCTCCTTTTGGTGTCTGTTTTTCACCCCTCCAGCAGCACCTCCAATCACCTTCAGCCACAGGAAAAGGTCAAATGAAATAGCCACTACCTAGTCCTCCTTTTGGTGTCTTTCCCCCCCCCTCCAGCAGCACCTCCAATCACCTTCAGCCACACGTAAATGTCAAATGAAATAGCCACTGCCTAGTCCTCCTTTTGGTGTCTTTGTTTCCCCCCTTGACAGCAGCACCTCCAGCACCTTTAGCCATAGGAAAAGCTCAAATGAAATAGCCACTACCTAGTCATCCTTTTGGTGTCTTTGTTTCCCCCCTCCAGTAGCACCTCCCATCACCTTTAGCAACAGGAAAAGGTCAAAACAAATAGCCACTACCTAGTCCTCCTTTTTGTGTCTTTTTTTCCCACCCGCCAGCAGCACCTCCAATCACTTTCAGCCAAAGGAAAATGTCAAATGAAACGCCACTACCTAGTCCTCCTTTTGGTGTCTTTGCTTCCCCACGCCAGCAGCACCTCCAATCACCTTCAATCACAGGAAAAGGTCAAATGAAATAGCCACTATCTAGTCCTCCTTTTGGTGTCTTTGTTTCCCCCCCGCCAGCAGCACCTCCAATCAATTTCAGCCACAGGAAAAGGTCAAATCAAATAGCCACTACCTAGTTCTCCTTTTGGTGTCTTTTTTTCCCCTTGACAGCAGCACCTCCAATCACCATCAGCCAAAGGAAAATGTCAAATGAAATAGCGACTACCTAGTCCTCCTTTTGGTGTCTTTGTTTCTCCTTGATAGCAGCACCTGCAATCACCTTCAGCCACAGGAAAAGGTCAAATCAAATAGCCACTACATAGTTCTCCTTTTGGTGTTTTTGTTTCCCACTGCCAGCAGCACCTCCAATCACTTTCAGCCACAGGAAAAGGTCAAATCAAATAGCCACTACCTAGTTCTCCTATTGGTGTCTTTGTTTCCCCCCTACAGCAGCACGTCCAATCACCTTCAGCCACTGGAAAAGGTCAAATGAAATAGCCACTACCTAGTCCTCCTTTTGGTGTCTTTGTTTCTCCTTGATAGCAGCACCTGCAATCACCTTTAGCCACAGGAAAAGGTCAAATGAAATAGCCACTACCTAGTCCTCCTTTTGGTGTCTTTGTTTCTCCTTGATAGCAGCACCTGCAATCACCTTTAGCCACAGGAAAAGGTCAAATGAAATAGCCACTACCTAGCCCTCCTTTTGGTGTCTTTGTTTCCCCCCTCCAGCAGCACCTCCAATAACCTTCAGCCACACGTAAATGTCAAATGAAATAGCCACTACCTAGTGCTCCTTTTGGTGTCTTTGTTTCCCCCCTTGACAGCAGCACCTCCAGTCACCTTTAGCCACAGGAAAAGGTCAAATGAAATAGCCACTACATAGTCCTTCTTTTTGTGTCTTTGTTTCCCCTTGACAGCAGCACCTCCAATAACCTTCAGCCACAGGAAAATGTCAAATGAAATAGCCACATCCTAGTCCTCCTTTTGGTGTCTTTGTTTCCCCTTGACAGCAGAACCTGCAATCACCTTCAGCCACAGGAAAAGCTCAAATGAAATAGCCACTACCTAGTCCTCCTTTTGGTGTCTTTGTTTCCCCCCTCCAGTAGCACCTCCCATCACCTTCAGCAACAGGAAAAGGTCAAAACAAATAGCCACTACCTAGTCCTCCTTTTTGTGTCTTTGTTTCCCACCCGCCAGCAGCACCTCCAATCACCTTCAGCCAAAGGAAAATGTCAAATGAAACGCCACTACCTAGTCCTCCTTTTGGTGTCTTTGTTTACCCCCTCCAGCAGCACTTCCCATCACTTTCAGCAACAGGAAAAGGTCAAAACAAATAGCCACTACCTAGTCCTCCTTTTTGTGTCTTTGTTTCCCACCCGCCAGCAGCACCTCCAATCACCTTCAGTCACAGGAAAACGTCAAATTGAATAGCCACTACCTAGTCCTCCTTTTGGTGTCTGTTTTTCGCCCCTCCAGCAGCACCTCCAATCACCTTCAGCCACAGGAAAAGGTCAAATCAAATAGCCACTACCTAGTTCTCCTTTTGTGTCAGCCTTCTCTCTTCGTTTATCTCTATGCTGCTTGGCTGCCATGGAAACGGGGAGGGTGGGGCTATAGGGGTTAATTATGTGAGCTGGTGGAAGATTGGTGGAAGATGTTACCGGCCGGTGTTATCTGTGGCTTAACGGTCTCACATTCCATGCTGATGATGGTGTTGGACGAACTGCCCACCTGATGTCGGAGACGAACGTGCATTGGACACTGTTGGAAGGGGGGTTAGGGCTATTGGGGTGGGCTTATGCTTTAATAATCATTCTTCGCGCCTAAACTAGTTACTTCCTGCTTTACCTTGGTCCCTTGATCTTCTGTATTCAGTAAAGGTAGCCTTATACATTCCAAACAATGTGTAAGTGTGTTCTTTCTTGAGTATTCGAAGAAAGGGGCCCTGACATTAAGCAGGAAGTCACTACAAATCATAACCTGATGTCGGAATCTGCCAAAGAGGAGTTGCCGGGCTCGAGTTTTGGAGGGGCCGCATCCAATATCGCAGCTCAAAAGGATGATTCGAGGTCAGTACTGGACTTTTTAACAAGCCTAAGTTTAGACCCGAAGGCCGAAGAATCATCTAAACCGCATCGCTGGTCAGAAGGGGTGGGGATGACAGGAGACATAGGCTCAGGGGTTACTACCACCAGACGCCGCCACCCCACCCCAACCCAATCCATATCAGAACTCCTAAGGGAAGAAAAGGAATTGAGGCAGATGGCCGAAGACTTACTCCGTCAGGCATCCGACAAGAGGGAAACCCTAGATAAAGTCTGGGGGGGAGGGCATTTTCGGGAAAGCGAACAGTTACAAGAAACAGCAGCGGCTGCTGCTCAAGAAACCAGAGGAACAACCCCTCCCCCTCCTGCACAAACCCAAAGAGATTCACAAGGAGGAATTCGCCCCCCCCACCCCTCGCCGGCCTGCTAAACTCCCGCCCTTGGGCATAAAATTTGATGGTGATCCAGATAATTTAGGTCTTTTTCTCCTTCATGTTAGCAATTTTGTTAAACAGTATGCTAATGATTATGAAGACGACGTTAAGATTAGGATTGTCTCCTTGGCTCTGGAAAACAAGGCTGCCAGATGGCTGGTTTCTCTGCATAATAGCCACTCACCCTTGTTACGGGACTTTGAAAATTTTATGACTGCTCTTAGGAGACGTTTTGAAGACCCCCGAATTGAGAGAAAAGCTAGAATCAAGATGCGAGACCTGCGCCAGGGGAATATGTCTGTGCAAGAATACACACAGATTTTTCAAGAACTTTCTGTTTATATGGTAGGGTGGAGTGACAGAGCGTTAATGGATATTTATACAGAAGGGCTGAACAAAGATATTTATCAAACATGCGTGAATAGATATCGGCCCAATAACTTAGATGATTGGTTTCTATTAGCCGGGGATGTAGAGCTGGATCAGGCCCACTCTCAAACTCCACCGCAATTTGAGAAAATGAAGCATTTTGAGAGCCCCAGGCCCCAGACCACAGATAAAGATTCCCACAAGCAAATGGGAGGACGTAAATCAACTTCAGCACGTCCTGGCAGTTGTTTTCGCTGTGGAAAGGAGGGGCACTGGGCTAACAACTGCAGATCAAAAAGATCACCACGCCCACATTCTTCTACTGAAGCTAGGAAGCCTACTAAAACTCCGGGCGTGCGCAATAAGCCAGCAATGGCGGGAATGGAGCCCCTGGACCTTTCCGGTCATCAACGTAATCCACAGGCCGATGATTTGGAGGAGGACTCCGCCTCCTCTGACGAGAACTGGGTAAGTCCCCGCTCCGGGCCCCTTTATATTCCTTTAAGGCTTTTGGCTCCATCTAGCGGCCGAAATTGCAATGTACAAGCTCTAATTGATTCAGGCTGTTCCCGTTGTCTCATCAGTCAAGACCTTGTTCAGACCATGGGTTTCCACTTGAAAAATTTAAAAGTGCCAATCGCATTCTGCCAAATGGATGGCTCTGTAGCAGGGGGGACTCCCGCATCTTATATTACTGAACCCCTTCAGCTTTCTATTGGTGATACTCATAATGAAACCATTAATTTTATTGTGGCACCTATTGCGGATAATGCTGTTATTTTGGGGGTTAACTGGCTACGTAAATGGAATCCCCTAATTAACTGGAAGGAAGGATGGGTGCGGATCCCTTTATTTCTACCGGAGCATAACTCTGCAATCTCAAATCACGATGATGGGACGCCCCTTGACCTAACCCCAATTAAGGAGCCTGCTGGTTCCACTTTAGCCCTCCCCACAGCTGAAACCATTCCTGGGGAAGACAAAATTCCTAAAGAGTACTGGGATCTGAAAGACACTTTTAGCGAAAAGTCCTGTGATTCTCTCCCTCCTCATCGGGCCACTGATTGCTCGATCGATTTTCTCCCAGGGGTGACGCTGCCTAAACCTCGCCTTTACTCTATGACTCCACGGGAAATGGATGAGCTCCGTAAATTCATTGATAAGAATCTAAACCGAGGCTTCATTGAGCCTGCCAGACCACGGGTGATGGCACCGGTCATGTTTAGAGAGAAGAAGGATGGCACTCTCCGTTTGGTTCAAAACTACTCTTATCTGAATACCATTTGCGAGCACAATGTCTACCCTCTGCCACTTATGAAGGACATGTTAGCTCATCTAGCTACAGGCAAAATGTTTACTAAACTTGATTTAAGAGAAGCTTATTATAGAGTAAGAATTAAAGAGGGTGACGAATGGAAAACAGCGTTCAACTGTCCACTAGGGTGTTTCCAGTTTAAAGTTCTACCTTTTGGTCTTCAAGGGGCTCCTTCTGTTTTTATGCAACTGATCAATGAAGTACTCCACGAGCACCTGTATAAGGGAGTGATCGTTTATCTTGATGACATAGTCGTGTACACGCAAACACGTGAGGAACATATTAGACTTGTGCGTTCCGTGTTACAAAAACTACGTGCTGCTGAACTTTATGCTAAGTTGTCAAAATGTGAGTTTCACCAGGAGAAGATTGATTACTTGGGCTATCGCATTTCGTCTGAGGGGATCGAGATGGATCCTGCAAAGGTAAAGGCTGTCACGGAGTGGGCGCCCCCACGCACTCGTAAACAAGTGCAAAGTTTTTTGGGTTTCGCCAACTTTTACCGGCAATTTATTCCATCATTCGCTAGCATTGCATTACCCATCACAAATCTGCTCAAAACGAAGGGTGAGGGTAAACCTCGACCGGGAGCCCCTCTGAACTGGACAATGGAATGCCAAGCCGCTTTTGAAAAGCTTAAACGTTTGTTTGCAGCTGAGCCTGTCCTGAAGCATCCTGACGTCGACTCCCCGTTTGTTGTTCAGGCTGACGCCAGCGATGTCGCCGTGGGGGCTGTCCTACTACAGTTCAACCAACAGGGCCAGCTGCAACCTTGTGCTTACACCTCTCGTAAATTGTCCAACACCGAACGCAGATGGGCGATTTGGGAGAAGGAAGCATTTGCTGTTCGTTGGGCCCTCATGACTTGGCGTCATTTTCTTGAAGGAGCCCCTCATCCATTTGAGGTCTGGACGGACCATAAAAACCTGGAGGCTCTCACGTCATCCCGTAAATTGCCCCCTAAACAACTACGTTGGGCACACTACTTCAATCGTTTCAACTTCAGTCTCAAATATATTCCTGGAGGAAAGAATTTCATGGCTGATGCACTTTCCAGACTGCCCCAATATGACGTTTCGAAACTTTCAGTTGTGCAACCAATAATGCCTCTTACACTGAGAGCCTCTCCTGTTTCGACCAGGGGTCAGTCCGCTGTCCAAGCTGACCCGCCCGTGGAACTCATTGCTAAGATTAAGTCAGAACTACTTACTGATGAATGGTATTCTGCACATTCCGGTGACTGCACTATCAAGAACGACCTGCCTTGGATTGGTTCAAAAATTTATGTTCCTGTTACCATACGACCTTTTGTACTACAACGGGCACACGACTCACGGTTGGCCGGACACTTCGGTTTCGTTAAGACTATACACCTGGTTAAACGCCAGTTTTGGTGGCCTTCCCTCAAGAGAGACGTTGAGTCCTATATAGCTAGTTGTCCTATTTGTGTGGCTTCGAAACGTTCACCAGGAAAACCGCAGGGCCTCCTCCAATCTGTGGCGAAGCCGGAGGCTCCTTGGAAGGAAATTTCGATGGACTTTATTGTTGATCTTCCAAGCAGCCAGGGTTATACTGTCATTTGGGTGGTTACAGATCTTTTCTCCAAGCAAGTCCACTTCGTACCTTGCTCCAAAATTCCATCTTCCAAATCATTGGCTAAGTTGTTCCTGAATCATATTTATCGTTTCCACGGAGTTCCTAAGCGTATCATTTCAGATAGAGGTACTCAATTTACTTCAAAATTTTGGAAGGAATTTTTAAAGTTGATAGGCTCCTCCCAAGGCTTAAGCTCCTCCTACCATCCGCAGACGAACGGTGCTTGTGAGAGGGCCAATTCTGTTTTGGAACAATACCTACGTTGTTTCATAAATTTTCAGCGGGACGACTGGGCTGACCTTCTGATACATGCCGAAGTGGCTTACAATAACTCTGTTCATTCAAGTACAGATATGACCCCTTTTAAAATCATCTATGGTCAGGACTTTGTGCCCATACCTGAGTTGCCTCACGAGTCGCCTGCAATTCCCTCCCTTGCTGATTGGTACACTAAACTGTCTTCGGTGTGGCCTGTCATAAAGAAAACCTTGGATGATGCACATCATTCGCATAAGTTATATGCTGATAAAAAGCGATCGGCTCCTCCGGTGTACAAGGTTGGTGATAGAGTCTTCGTCTCTACTAAACATTTGGACAGCCCGCAAAAATGCAAGAAATTGGGCCCTAAGTTTGTTGGCCCGTTCACTATTACTAAAATAATCAGTTCTGTTTCTGTTCGTTTGGATCTACCTAAAACCTACCGTCGCTTATACCCAGTGTTCCATGTTCATCTGTTAAAACCTGAACGCACTTCGCATCTTCGCAAACCTCATCCTGATGCACCTGCGCCACTGATGGTAGACGGTCACCAGCACTATGAAGTTCGTGACATCTTGGACTCCAGAGTCCATAGGAATAAGACTCAATTTCTAGTGATGTGGAAAGACTTTCCTCCTTCTCACAATGAATGGGTGGATAAAGAACATCTCAGAGCCCCGAAGCTTATGCGCCAGTTTTATGCCAAATATCCACACAAACCGTAACCCCTTCCCTCTCTCCTCTATGTTGTTTTGTCTTTTCTTGTCTGTTTTACAGTGATAACTTCTCACCTTCTGGAAGAGGTCCGGAGGTCCTGCCTACTACTGGAGGAGGTCCGGATGTCAGCCTTCGCTCTTCGTTTATCTCTATACTGCTTGGCTGCCATGGAAACGGGGAGGGTGGGGCTATAGGGGTTAATTATGTGAGCTGGTGGAAGATTGGTGGAAGATGTTACCGGCCGGTGTTATCTGTGGCTTAACGGTCTCACATTCCATGCTGATGATGGTGTTGGACGAACTGCCCACCTGATGTCGGAGACGAACGTGCATTGGACACTGTTGGAAGGGGGGTTAGGGCTATTGGGGTGGGCTTATGCTTTAATAATCATTCTTCGCGCCTAAACTAGTTACTTCCTGCTTTACCTTGGTACCTTGATCTTCTGTATTCAGTAAAAGTAGCCTTATACATTCCAAACAATGTGTAAGTGTGTTCTTTCTTGAGTATTCGAAGAAAGGGGCCCTGACATTTTGTTGTCTTTCTTTCCCCAGGCCAGCAGCACCTCCAATCACCTTCAGCCACAGGAAAAGGTCAAATGAAACAGCCACTACCTAGTCCTCCTTTTGGTGTCTTTGTTTCCCCCCTCCAGCAGCACCTGCAATCACCTTCAGCCACAGGAAAAGGTCAAATCATACAGCCACTATCTAGTCCCTTTTTGGTGTCTTTGTTTCCCCCCGCCAGCAGCACCTCCAATCACCTTCAGCCACAGGAAAAGGTCAAATCATACAGCCACTATCTAGTCCCTTTTTGGTGTCTTTGTTTCCCCCCGCCAGCAGCACCTCCAATCACCTTCAGCCAAAGGAAAAGATCAAATCAAATATCCACTACCTAGTCCTCCTTTTGGTGTCTTTCCCCCCCCCTCCAGCAGCACCTCCAATCACCTTCAGCCACACGTAAATGTCAAATGAAATAGCCACTACCTAGTCCTCCTTTTGGTGTCTTTGTTTCCCCCCTTGACAGCAGCACCTCCAGCAACTTTAGCCATAGGAAAAGCTCAAATGAAATAGCCACTACCTAGTCATCCTTTTGGTGTCTTTGTTTCCCCCCTCCAGTAGCACCTCCCATCACCTTTAGCAACAGGAAAAGGTCAAAACAAATAGCCACTACCTAGTCCTCCTTTTTGTGTCTTTTTTTCCCACCCGCCAGCAGCACCTCCAATCACTTTCAGCCAAAGGAAAATGTCAAATGAAACGCCACTACCTAGTCCTCCTTTTGGTGTCTTTGTTTCCCCCCTCCAGCAGCACCTGCAATCACCTTCAGCCAAACGAAAAGATCAAATCATCAATCAATTTTTTCCCCTTGACAGCAGCACCTCCAATCACCATCAGCCAAAGGAAAATGTCAAATGAAACGCCACTACCTAGTCCTCCTTTTGGTATCTTTGTTTCCCACCCGCCAGCAGCACCTCCAATCACCTTCAGCGACAGGAAAAGGTCAAATGAAATAGCCACTACCTAGTCCTCCTTTTGGTGTCTTTGTTTCCCCCCTCCAGCAGCACCTCCAATCACCTTCAGCCACAGGAAAAGGTCAAATGAAATAGCCACTACCTAGTCCTCCTTTTGGTGTCTTTCCCCCCCCTCCAGCAGCACCTCCAATCACCTTCAGCCACACGTAAATGTCAAATGAAATAGCCACTGCCTAGTCCTCCTTTTGGTGTCTTTGTTTCCCCCCTTGACAGCAGCACCTCCAGCACCTTTAGCCATAGGAAAAGCTCAAATGAAATAGCCACTACCTAGTCATCCTTTTGGTGTCTTTGTTTCCCCCCTCCAGTAGCACCTCCCATCACCTTTAGCAACAGGAAAAGGTCAAAACAAATAGCCACTACCTAGTCCTCCTTTTTGTGTCTTTTTTTCCCACCCGCCAGCAGCACCTCCAATCACTTTCAGCCAAAGGAAAATGTCAAATGAAACGCCACTACCTAGTCCTCCTTTTGGTATCTTTGTTTCCCACCCGCCAGCAGCACCTCCAATCACCTTCAGCCACAGGAAAAGGTCAAATGAAATAGCCACTACCTAGTCCTCCTTTTGGTGTCTTTGCTTCCCCACGCCAGCAGCACCTCCAATCACCTTCAATCACAGGAAAAGGTCAAATGAAATAGCCACTATCTAGTCCTCCTTTTGGTGTCTTTGTTTCCCCCCACCAGCAGCACCTCCAATCAATTTCAGCCACAGGAAAAGGTCAAATGAAATAGCCACTACCTAGTCCTCCTTTTGGTGTCTTTGTTTCCCCCCTCCAGCAGCACCTGCAATCATCTTCAGCCAAAGGAAAAGATCAAATCATCAATCAATATTTTCCCCTTGACAGCAGCACCTCCAATCACCATCAGCCAAAGGAAAATGTCAAATGAAACGCCACTACCTAGTCCTCCTTTTGGTATCTTTGTTTCCCACCCGACAGCAGCACCTCCAATCACCTTCAGCGACAGGAAAAGGTCAAATGAAATAGCCACTACCTAGTCCTCCTTTTGGTGTCTTTGCTTCCCCAGGCCAGCAGCACCTCCAATCACCTTCAGCCACAGGAAAATGTCAAATGAAACAGCCACTACCTAGTCCTCCTTTTGGTGTCTTTGTTTCCCCCCTTGACAGCAGCACCTCCAGCACCTTTAGCCATAGGAAAAGCTCAAATGAAATAGCTACTACCTAGTCATCCTTTTGGTGTCTTTGTTTCCCCCCTCCAGTAGCACCTCCCATCACCTTTAGCAACAGGAAAAGGTCAAAACAAATAGCCACTACCTAGTCCTCCTTTTTGTGTCTTTTTTTCCCACCCGCCAGCAGCACCTCCAATCACTTTCAGCCAAAGGAAAATGTCAAATGAAACGCCATTACCTAGTCCTCCTTTTGGTATCTTTGTTTCCCACCCACCAGCAGCACCTCCAATCACCTTCAGCCACAGGAAAAGGTCAAATGAAATAGCCACTACCTAGTCCTCCTTTTGGTGTCTTTGCTTCCCCACGCCAGCAGCACCTCCAATCACCTTCAATCACAGGAAAAGGTCAAATGAAATAGCCACTATCTAGTCCTCCTTTTGGTGTCTTTGTTTCCCCCCTCCAGCAGCACCTGCAATCACCTTCAGCCAAAGGAAAAGATCAAATGATCAATCAATTTTTTCCCCTTGACAGCAGCACCTCCAATCACCATCAGCCAAAGGAAAATGTCAAATGAAACGCCACTACCTAGTCCTCCTTTTGGTATCTTTGTTTCCCACCCGCCAGCAGCACCTCCAATCACCTTCAGCGACAGGAAAAGGTCAAATGAAATAGCCACTACCTAGTCCTCCTTTTGGTGTCTTTGCTTCCCCAGGCCAGCAGCACCTCCAATCACCTTCAGCCACAGGAAAATGTCAAATGAAACAGCCACTACCTAGTCCTCCTTTTGGTGTCTTTGTTTCCCCCCTTGACAGCAGCACCTCCAGCACCTTTAGCCATAGGAAAAGCTCAAATGAAATAGCCACTACCTAGTCATCCTTTTGGTGTCTTTGTTTCCCCCCTCCAGTAGCACCTCCCATCACCTTTAGCAACAGGAAAAGGTCAAAACAAATAGCCACTACCTAGTCCTCCTTTTTGTGTCTTTTTTCCCACCCGCCAGCAGCACCTCCAATCACTTTCAGCCAAAGGAAAATGTCAAATGAAACGCCATTACCTAGTCCTCCTTTTGGTATCTTTGTTTCCCACCCGCCAGCAGCACCTCCAATCACCTTCAGCCACAGGAAAAGGTCAAATGAAATAGCCACTACCTAGTCCTCCTTTTGGTGTCTTTGCTTCCCCACGCCAGCAGCACCTCCAATCACCTTCAATCACAGGAAAAGGTCAAATGAAATAGCCACTATCTAGTCCTCCTTTTGGTGTCTTTGTTTCCCCCCGCCAGCAGCACCTCCAATCAATTTCAGCCACAGGAACAGGTCAAATGAAATAGCCACTACCTAGTCCTCCTTTTGGTGTCTTTGTTTCCCCCCTCCAGCAGCACCTGCAATCACCTTCAGCCAAAGGAAAAGATCAAATCATCAATCAATTTTTTCCCCTTGACAGCAGCACCTCCAATCACCATCAGCCAAAGGAAAATGTCAAATGAAACGCCACTACCTAGTCCTCCTTTTGGTATCTTTGTTTCCCACCCGCCAGCAGCACCTCCAATCACCTTCAGCCACAGGAAAAGGTCAAATGAAATAGCCACTACCTAGTCCTCCTTTTGGTGTCTTTGCTTCCCCAAGCCAGCAGCACCTCCAATCACCTTCAATCACAGGAAAAGGTCAAATGAAATAGCCACTATCTAGTCCTCCTTTTGGTGTCTTTGTTTCCCCCCGCCAGCAGCACCTCCAATCAATTTCAGCCACAGGAAAAGGTCAAATGAAATAGCCACTACCTAGTCCTCCTTTTGGTGTCTTTGTTTCCCCCCTCCAGCAGCATCTGCAATCACCTTCAGCCACAGGAAAAGGTCAAATCATACAGCCACTATCTAGTCCCTTTTTGGTGTCTTTGTTTCCCCCCTCCAGCAGCACCTCCAATCACCTTCAGCCAAAGGAAAAGATCAAATCATCAATCAATTTTTTCCCCTTGACAGCAGCACCTCCAATCACCATCAGCCAAAGGAAAATGTCAAATGAAACGCCACTACCTAGTCCTCCTTTTGGTGTCTTTGCTTCCCCAGGCCAGCAGCACCTCCAATCACCTTCTGTCACAGGAAAAGGTCATATTAAATAGACACTATCTAGTCCTCCTTTTGGTGTCTTTGTTTCCCCCCTCCAGCAGCACCTCCAATCACCTTCAGCCACCGGAATATGTCAGATGAAATAGCCACTACCTAGTCCTCCTTTTGGTGTTTTTGTTTCCCCCCACCCCTGCCAGCAGCACCTCCAATCACCTTCAGCCAAAGGAAAAGATCAAATCATCAATCAATTTTTTCCCCTTGACAGCAGCACCTCCAATCACCATCAGCCAAAGGAAAATGTCAAATGAAACGCCACTACCTAGTCCTCCTTTTGGTGTCTTTGCTTCCCCAGGCCAGCAGCACCTCCAATCACCTTCAGCCACAGGAAAATGTCAAATGAAACAGCCACTACCTAGTCCTCCTTTTGGTGTCTTTGTTTCCCTTTGACAGCAGAACCTGCAATCACCTTCAGCCACAAGAAAAGGTCAAATGAAATAGCCACTACCTAGTCCTCCTTTTGCTGTCTTTGTTTCCCCCTGCCAGCAGCACCTCCAATCACCTTCAGTCACAGGAAAACGTCAAATTGAATAGCCACTACCTAGTCGTCCTTTTGGTGTCTGTTTTTCACCCCTCCAGCAGCACCTCCAATCACCTTCAGCCACAGGAAAAGGTCAAATGAAATAGCCACTACCTAGTCCTCCTTTTGGTGTCTTCCCCCCCCCCTCCAGCAGCACCTCCAATCACCTTCAGCCACACGTAAATGTCAAATGAAATAGCCACTGCCTAGTCCTCCTTTTGGTGTCTTTGTTTCCCCCCTTGACAGCAGCACCTCCAGCACCTTTAGCCATAGGAAAAGCTCAAATGAAATAGCCACTACCTAGTCATCCTTTTGGTGTCTTTGTTTCCCCCCTCCAGTAGCACCTCCCATCACCTTTAGCAACAGGAAAAGGTCAAAACAAATAGCCACTACCTAGTCCTCCTTTTTGTGTCTTTTTTCCCCACCCGCCAGCAGCACCTCCAATCACTTTCAGCCAAAGGAAAATGTCAAATGAAACGCCACTACCTAGTCCTCCTTTTGGTGTCTTTGCTTCCCCACGCCAGCAGCACCTCCAATCACCTTCAATCACAGGAAAAGGTCAAATGAAATAGCCACTATCTAGTCCTCCTTTTGGTGTCTTTGTTTCCCCCCGCCAGCAGCACCTCCAATCAATTTCAGCCACAGGAAAAGGTCAAATCAAATAGCCACTACCTAGTTCTCCTTTTGGTGTCTTTTTTTCCCCTTGACAGCAGCACCTCCAATCACCATCAGCCAAAGGAAAATGTCAAATGAAATAGCCACTACCTAGTCCTCCTTTTGGTGTCTTTGTTTCTCCTTGATAGCAGCACCTGCAATCACCTTCAGCCACAGGAAAAGGTCAAATCAAATAGCCACTACCTAGTTCTCCTTTTGGTGTTTTTGTTTCCCACTGCCAGCAGCACCTCCAATCACTTTCAGCCACAGGAAAAGGTCAAATCAAATAGCCACTACCTAGTTCTCCTATTGGTGTCTTTGTTTCCCCCCTACAGCAGCACGTCCAATCACCTTCAGCCACTGGAAAAGGTCAAATGAAATAGCCACTACCTAGTCCTCCTTTTGGTGTCTTTGTTTCTCCTTGATAGCAGCACCTGCAATCACCTTTAGCCACAGGAAAAGGTCAAATGAAATAGCCACTACCTAGTCCTCCTTTTGGTGTCTTTCTTTCTCCTTGATAGCAGCACCTGCAATCACCTTTAGCCACAGGAAAAGGTCAAATGAAATAGCCACTACCTAGCCCTCCTTTTGGTGTCTTTGTTTCCCCCCTCCAGCAGCACCTCCAATAACCTTCAGCCACACGTAAATGTCAAATGAAATAGCCACTACCTAGTGTTCCTTTTGGTGTCTTTGTTTCCCCCCTTGACAGCAGCACCTCCAGTCACCTTTAGCCACAGGAAAAGGTCAAATGAAATAGCCACTACATAGTCCTTCTTTTTGTGTCTTTGTTTCCCCTTGACAGCAGCACCTCCAATAACCTTCAGCCACAGGAAAATCTCAAATGAAATAGCCACATCCTAGTCCTCCTTTTGGTGTCTTTGTTTCCCCTTGACAGCAGAACCTGCAATCACCTTCAGCCACAGGAAAAGCTCAAATGAAATAGCCACTACCTAGTCCTCCTTTTGGTGTCTTTGTTTCCCCCCTCCAGTAGCACCTCCCATCACCTTCAGCAACAGGAAAAGGTCAAAACAAATAGCCACTACCTAGTCCTCCTTTTGGTGTCTTTGTTTACCCCCTCCAGCAGCACCTCCCATCACCTTCAGCAACAGGAAAAGGTCAAAACAAATAGCCACTACCTAGTCCTCCTTTTTGTGTCTTTGTTTCCCACCCGCCAGCAGCACCTCCAATCACCTTCAGTCACAGGAAAACGTCAAATTGAATAGCCACTACCTAGTCCTCCTTTTGGTGTCTGTTTTTCGCCCCTCCAGCAGCACCTCCAATCACCTTCAGCCACAGGAAAAGGTCAAATCAAATAGCCACTACCTAGTTCTCCTTTTGTGTCAGCCTTCGCTCTTCGTTTATCTCTATGCTGCTTGGCTGCCATGGAAACGGGGAGGGTGGGGCTATAGGGGTTAATTATGTGAGCTGGTGGAAGATTGGTGGAAGATGTTACCGGCCGGTGTTATCTGTGGCTTAACGGTCTCACATTCCATGCTGATGATGGTGTTGGACGAACTGCCCACCTGATGTCGGAGACGAACGTGCATTGGACACTGTTGGAAGGGGGGTTAGGGCTATTGGGGTGGGCTTATGCTTTAATAATCATTCTTCGCGCCTAAACTAGTTACTTCCTGCTTTACCTTGGTCCCTTGATCTTCTGTATTCAGTAAAAGTAGCCTTATACATTCCAAACAATGTGTAAGTGTGTTCTTTCTTGAGTATTCGAAGAAAGGGGCCCTGACATTAAGCAGGAAGTCACTACAAATCATAACCTGATGTCGGAATCTGCCAAAGAGGAGTTGCCGGGCTCGAGTTTTGGAGGGGCCGCATCCAATATCGCAGCTCAAAAGGATGATTCGAGGTCAGTACTGGACTTTTTAACAAGCCTAAGTTTAGACCCGAAGGCCGAAGAATCATCTAAACCGCATCGCTGGTCAGAAGGGGTGGGGATGACAGGAGACATAGGCTCAGGGGTTACTACCACCAGACGCCGCCACCCCACCCCAACCCAATCCATATCAGAACTCCTAAGGGAAGAAAAGGAATTGAGGCAGATGGCCGAAGACTTACTCCGTCAGGCATCCGACAAGAGGGAAACCCTAGATAAAGTCTGGGGGGGAGGGCATTTTCGGGAAAGCGAACAGTTACAAGAAACAGCAGCGGCTGCTGCTCAAGAAACCAGAGGAACAACCCCTCCCCCTCCTGCACAAACCCAAAGAGATTCACAAGGAGGAATTCGCCCCCCCCACCCCTCGCCGGCCTGCTAAACTCCCGCCCTTGGGCATAAAATTTGATGGTGATCCAGATAATTTAGGTCTTTTTCTCCTTCATGTTAGCAATTTTGTTAAACAGTATGCTAATGATTATGAAGACGACGTTAAGATTAGGATTGTCTCCTTGGCTCTGGAAAACAAGGCTGCCAGATGGCTGGTTTCTCTGCATAATAGCCACTCACCCTTGTTACGGGACTTTGAAAATTTTATGACTGCTCTTAGGAGACGTTTTGAAGACCCCCGAATTGAGAGAAAAGCTAGAATCAAGATGCGAGACCTGCGCCAGGGGAATATGTCTGTGCAAGAATACACACAGATTTTTCAAGAACTTTCTGTTTATATGGTAGGGTGGAGTGACAGAGCGTTAATGGATATTTATACAGAAGGGCTGAACAAAGATATTTATCAAACATGCGTGAATAGATATCGGCCCAATAACTTAGATGATTGGTTTCTATTAGCCGGGGATGTAGAGCTGGATCAGGCCCACTCTCAAACTCCACCGCAATTTGAGAAAATGAAGCATTTTGAGAGCCCCAGGCCCCAGACCACAGATAAAGATTCCCACAAGCAAATGGGAGGACGTAAATCAACTTCAGCACGTCCTGGCAGTTGTTTTCGCTGTGGAAAGGAGGGGCACTGGGCTAACAACTGCAGATCAAAAAGATCACCACGCCCACATTCTTCTACTGAAGCTAGGAAGCCTACTAAAACTCCGGGCGTGCGCAATAAGCCAGCAATGGCGGGAATGGAGCCCCTGGACCTTTCCGGTCATCAACGTAATCCACAGGCCGATGATTTGGAGGAGGACTCCGCCTCCTCTGACGAGAACTGGGTAAGTCCCCGCTCCGGGCCCCTTTATATTCCTTTAAGGCTTTTGGCTCCATCTAGCGGCCGAAATTGCAATGTACAAGCTCTAATTGATTCAGGCTGTTCCCGTTGTCTCATCAGTCAAGACCTTGTTCAGACCATGGGTTTCCACTTGAAAAATTTAAAAGTGCCAATCGCATTCTGCCAAATGGATGGCTCTGTAGCAGGGGGGACTCCCGCATCTTATATTACTGAACCCCTTCAGCTTTCTATTGGTGATACTCATAATGAAACCATTAATTTTATTGTGGCACCTATTGCGGATAATGCTGTTATTTTGGGGGTTAACTGGCTACGTAAATGGAATCCCCTAATTAACTGGAAGGAAGGATGGGTGCGGATCCCTTTATTTCTACCGGAGCATAACTCTGCAATCTCAAATCACGATGATGGGACGCCCCTTGACCTAACCCCAATTAAGGAGCCTGCTGGTTCCACTTTAGCCCTCCCCACAGCTGAAACCATTCCTGGGGAAGACAAAATTCCTAAAGAGTACTGGGATCTGAAAGACACTTTTAGCGAAAAGTCCTGTGATTCTCTCCCTCCTCATCGGGCCACTGATTGCTCGATCGATTTTCTCCCAGGGGTGACGCTGCCTAAACCTCGCCTTTACTCTATGACTCCACGGGAAATGGATGAGCTCCGTAAATTCATTGATAAGAATCTAAACCGAGGCTTCATTGAGCCTGCCAGACCACGGGTGACGGCACCGGTCATGTTTAGAGAGAAGAAGGATGGCACTCTCCGTTTGGTTCAAAACTACTCTTATCTGAATACCATTTGCGAGCACAATGTCTACCCTCTGCCACTTATGAAGGACATGTTAGCTCATCTAGCTACAGGCAAAATGTTTACTAAACTTGATTTAAGAGAAGCTTATTATAGAGTAAGAATTAAAGAGGGTGACGAATGGAAAACAGCGTTCAACTGTCCACTAGGGTGTTTCCAGTTTAAAGTTCTACCTTTTGGTCTTCAAGGGGCTCCTTCTGTTTTTATGCAACTGATCAATGAAGTACTCCACGAGCACCTGTATAAGGGAGTGATCGTTTATCTTGATGACATAGTCGTGTACACGCAAACACGTGAGGAACATATTAGACTTGTGCGTTCCGTGTTACAAAAACTACGTGCTGCTGAACTTTATGCTAAGTTGTCAAAATGTGAGTTTCACCAGGAGAAGATTGATTACTTGGGCTATCGCATTTCGTCTGAGGGGATCGAGATGGATCCTGCAAAGGTAAAGGCTGTCACGGAGTGGGCGCCCCCACGCACTCGTAAACAACTGCAAAGTTTTTTGGGTTTCGCCAACTTTTACCGGCAATTTATTCCATCATTCGCTAGCATTGCATTACCCATCACAAATCTGCTCAAAACGAAGGGTGAGGGTAAACCTCGACCGGGAGCCCCTCTGAACTGGACAATGGAATGCCAAGCCGCTTTTGAAAAGCTTAAACGTTTGTTTGCAGCTGAGCCTGTCCTGAAGCATCCTGACGTCGACTCCCCGTTTGTTGTTCAGGCTGACGCCAGCGATGTCGCCGTGGGGGCTGTCCTACTACAGTTCAACCAACAGGGCCAGCTGCAACCTTGTGCTTACACCTCTCGTAAATTGTCCAACACCGAACGCAGATGGGCGATTTGGGAGAAGGAAGCATTTGCTGTTCGTTGGGCCCTCATGACTTGGCGTCATTTTCTTGAAGGAGCCCCTCATCCATTTGAGGTCTGGACGGACCATAAAAACCTGGAGGCTCTCACGTCATCCCGTAAATTGCCCCCTAAACAACTACGTTGGGCACACTACTTCAATCGTTTCAACTTCAGTCTCAAATATATTCCTGGAGGAAAGAATTTCATGGCTGATGCACTTTCCAGACTGCCCCAATATGACGTTTCGAAACTTTCAGTTGTGCAACCAATAATGCCTCTTACACTGAGAGCCTCTCCTGTTTCGACCAGGGGTCAGTCCGCTGTCCAAGCTGACCCGCCCGTGGAACTCATTGCTAAGATTAAGTCAGAACTACTTACTGATGAATGGTATTCTGCACATTCCGGTGACTGCACTATCAAGAACGACCTGCCTTGGATTGGTTCAAAAATTTATGTTCCTGTTACCATACGACCTTTTGTACTACAACGGGCACACGACTCACGGTTGGCCGGACACTTCGGTTTCGTTAAGACTATACACCTGGTTAAACGCCAGTTTTGGTGGCCTTCCCTCAAGAGAGACGTTGAGTCCTATATAGCTAGTTGTCCTATTTGTGTGGCTTCGAAACGTTCACCAGGAAAACCGCAGGGCCTCCTCCAATCTGTGGCGAAGCCGGAGGCTCCTTGGAAGGAAATTTCGATGGACTTTATTGTTGATCTTCCAAGCAGCCAGGGTTATACTGTCATTTGGGTGGTTACAGATCTTTTCTCCAAGCAAGTCCACTTCGTACCTTGCTCCAAAATTCCATCTTCCAAATCATTGGCTAAGTTGTTCCTGAATCATATTTATCGTTTCCACGGAGTTCCTAAGCGTATCATTTCAGATAGAGGTACTCAATTTACTTCAAAATTTTGGAAGGAATTTTTAAAGTTGATAGGCTCCTCCCAAGGCTTAAGCTCCTCCTACCATCCGCAGACGAACGGTGCTTGTGAGAGGGCCAATTCTGTTTTGGAACAATACCTACGTTGTTTCATAAATTTTCAGCGGGACGACTGGGCTGACCTTCTGATACATGCCGAAGTGGCTTACAATAACTCTGTTCATTCAAGTACAGATATGACCCCTTTTAAAATCATCTATGGTCAGGACTTTGTGCCCATACCTGAGTTGCCTCACGAGTCGCCTGCAATTCCCTCCCTTGCTGATTGGTACACTAAACTGTCTTCGGTGTGGCCTGTCATAAAGAAAACCTTGGATGATGCACATCATTCGCATAAGTTATATGCTGATAAAAAGCGATCGGCTCCTCCGGTGTACAAGGTTGGTGATAGAGTCTTCGTCTCTACTAAACATTTGGACAGCCCGCAAAAATGCAAGAAATTGGGCCCTAAGTTTGTTGGCCCGTTCACTATTACTAAAATAATCAGTTCTGTTTCTGTTCGTTTGGATCTACCTAAAACCTACCGTCGCTTATACCCAGTGTTCCATGTTCATCTGTTAAAACCTGAACGCACTTCGCATCTTCGCAAACCTCATCCTGATGCACCTGCGCCACTGATGGTAGACGGTCACCAGCACTATGAAGTTCGTGACATCTTGGACTCCAGAGTCCATAGGAATAAGACTCAATTTCTAGTGATGTGGAAAGACTTTCCTCCTTCTCACAATGAATGGGTGGATAAAGAACATCTCAGAGCCCCGAAGCTTATGCGCCAGTTTTATGCCAAATATCCACACAAACCGTAACCCCTTCCCTCTCTCCTCTATGTTGTTTTGTCTTTTCTTGTCTGTTTTACAGTGATAACTTCTCACCTTCTGGAAGAGGTCCGGAGGTCCTGCCTACTACTGGAGGAGGTCCGGATGTCAGCCTTCGCTCTTCGTTTATCTCTATACTGCTTGGCTGCCATGGAAACGGGGAGGGTGGGGCTATAGGGGTTAATTATGTGAGCTGGTGGAAGATTGGTGGAAGATGTTACCGGCCGGTGTTATCTGTGGCTTAACGGTCTCACATTCCATGCTGATGATGGTGTTGGACGAACTGCCCACCTGATGTCGGAGACGAACGTGCATTGGACACTGTTGGAAGGGGGGTTAGGGCTATTGGGGTGGGCTTATGCTTTAATAATCATTCTTCGCGCCTAAACTAGTTACTTCCTGCTTTACCTTGGTACCTTGATCTTCTGTATTCAGTAAAAGTAGCCTTATACATTCCAAACAATGTGTAAGTGTGTTCTTTCTTGAGTATTCGAAGAAAGGGGCCCTGACATTTTGTTGTCTTTCTTTCCCCAGGCCAGCAGCACCTCCAATCACCTTCAGCCACAGGAAAAGGTCAAATGAAACAGCCACTACCTAGTCCTCCTTTTGGTGTCTTTGTTTCCCCCCTCCAGCAGCACCTGCAATCACCTTCAGCCACAGGAAAAGGTCAAATCATACAGTCACTATCTAGTCCCTTTTTGGTGTCTTTGTTTCCCCCCGCCAGCAGCACCTCCAATCACCTTCAGCCAAAGGAAAAGATCAAATCAAATAGCCACTACCTAGTCCTCCTTTTGGTGTCATTTCCCCCCCTCCAGCAGCACCTCCAATCACCTTCAGCCACACGTAAATGTCATATGAAATAGCCACTACCTAGTCCTCCTATTGGTGTCTTTGTTTCCCCTTGACAGCAGAACCTGCAATCACCTTCAGCCACAAGAAAAGGTCAAATGAAATAGCCACTACCTAGTCCTCCTTTTGGTGTCTTTGCTTCCCCCCTCCAGCAGCACCTCCAATCACCTTCAGCCACAGGAAAAGGTCAAATCAAGTAGCCACTACCTAGTCCTCCTATTGGTGTCTTTTTTCCCCCTTGACAGCAGCACCTCCAATCACCATCAACCAAAGGAAAATGTCAAATGAAACGCCACTACCTAGTCCTCCTTTTGGTATCTTTGTTTCCCACCTGCCAGCAGCACCTCCAATCACCTTCAGCCACAGGAAAAGGTCAAATGAAATAGCCACTACCTAGTCCTCCTTTTGGTGTCTTTGCTTCCCCAGGCCAGCAGCACCTCCAATCACCTTCAGCCACAGGAAAATGTCAAATGAAACAGCCACTACCTAGTCCTCCTTTTGGTGTCTTTGTTTCCCCCCTACAGCAGCATGTCCATTCACCTCAGCCACAGGAAAAGGTCAAATGAAATAGCCACTACCTAGTCCTCCTATTGGTGTCTTTGTTTCCCCTTGACAGCAGAACCTGCAATCACCTTCAGCCACAAGAAAAGGTCAAATGAAATAGCCACTACCTAGTCCTCCTTTTGGTGTCTTTGTTTCCCCCCGCCAGCAGCACCTCCAATCACCTTCAGTCACAGGAAAACGTCAAATTGAATAGCCACTACCTAGTCCTCCTTTTGGTGTCTGTTTTTCACCCCTCCAGCAGCACCTCCAATCACCTTCAGCCACAGGAAAAGGTCAAATGAAATAGCAACTACCTAGTCCTCCTTTTGGTGTCTTTCCCCCCCCCTCCAGCAGCACCTCCAATCACCTTCAGCCACACGTAAATGTCAAATGAAATAGCCACTGCCTAGTCCTCCTTTTGGTGTCTTTGTTTCCCCCCTACAGCAGCATGTCCATTCACCTCAGCCATAGGAAAAGGTCAAATGAAATAGCCACTACCTAGTCCTCCTATTGGTGTCTTTGTTTCCCCTTGACAGCAGAACCTGCAATCACCTTCAGCCACAAGAAAAGGTCAAATGAAATAGCCACTACCTAGTCCTCCTTTTGGTGTCTTTGCTTCCCCACGCCAGCAGCACCTCCAATCACCTTCAATCACAGGAAAAGGTCAAATGAAATAGCCACTACCTAGTCCTCCTTTTGGTGTCTTTTTTTCCCACCCGCCAGCAGCACCTCCAATCACCTTCAGCCAAAGGAAAATTTCAAATGAAACGCCACTACATAGTCCTCCTTTTGGTATCTTTGTTTCCCACCCGCCAGCAGCACCTCCAATCACCTTCAGCCACAGGAAAATGTCAAATGAAAAAGCCACTACCTAGTCCTCCTTTTGGTGTCTTTGTTTCCCCCCGCCAGCAGCACCTCCAATCACCTTCAGTCACAGGAAAACGTCATATTGAATAGCCACTACCTAGTCCTCCTTTTGGTGTCTGTTTTTCACCCCGCCAGCAGCACCTCCAATCACCTTCAGTCACAGGAAAACGTCAAATTGAATAGCCACTACCTAGTCCTCCTTTTGGTGTCTTTGCTTCCCCAGCCCAGCAGCACCACCAATCACCTTCAGCCACAGGAAAATGTCAAATGAAACAGCCACTACCTAGTCCTCATTTTGGTGTCTTTGTTTCCCCCCTTGACAGCAGCACCTCCAATCACCTTCAGCCACAGGAAAATGTCAAATGAAACAGCCACTACATAGTCCTTCTTTTTGTGTCTTTGTTTCCCCTTGACAGCAGAACCTGCAATCACCTTCAGCCACAAGAAAAGGTCAAATGAAATAGCCACTACCTAGTCCTCCTTTTGGTTTCTTTGTTTCCCCCCGCCAGCAGCACCTCCAATCACCTTCAGTCACAGGAAAACGTCAAATGAAATAGCCACTACCTAGTCCTCCTTTTGGTGTCTTTGCTTCCCCAGGCCAGCAGCACCTCCAATCACCTTCAGCCACAGGAAAATGTCAAATGAAACAGCCACTACCTAGTCCTCCTTTTGGTGTCTTTGTTTCCCCCCTACAGCAGCAAGTCCATTCACCTCAGCCACAGGAAAAGGTCAAATGAAATAGCCACTACCTAGTCCTCCTTTTGGTGTCTTTGCTTCCCCACGCCAGCAGCACCTCCAATCACCTTCAATCACAGGAAAAGGTCAAATGAAATAGCCACTATCTAGTTCTCCTTTTGGTGTCTTTTTTTCCCCTTGACAGCAGCACCTCCAATCACCATCAGCCAAAGGAAAATGTCAAATGAAATAGCCACTACCTAGTCCTCCTTTTGGTGTCTTTGTTTCTCCTTGATAGCAGCACCTGCAATCACCTTCAGCCACAGGAAAAGGTCAAATGAAATAGCCACTATCTAGCCCTCCTTTTGGTGTCTTTCTTTCCCCCCTCCAGCAGCACCTCCAATCACCTTCAGCCACAGGAAAAGGTCAAATCAAGTAGCCACTACCTAGTCCTCCTTTTGGTGTCTTTGTTTCCCCCCTACAGCAGCATGTCCATTCACCTCAGCCACAGGAAAAGGTCAAATGAAATAGCCACTACCTAGTCCTCCTATTGGTGTCTTTGTTTCCCCTTGACAGCAGAACCTGCAATCACCTTCAGCCACAAGAAAAGGTCAAATGAAATAGCCACTACCTAGTCCTCCTTTTGTTGTCTTTTTTTCCCACCCGCCAGCAGCACCTCCAATCACCTTCAGCCAAAGGAAAATTTCAAATGAAACGCCACTACATAGTCCTCCTTTTGGTGTCTTTCCCCCCCCTCCAGCAGCACCTCCAATCACCTTCAGCCACACGTAAATGTCAAATGAAATAGCCACTGCCTAGTCCTCCTTTTGGTGTCTTTGTTTCCCCCCTTGACAGCAGCACCTCCAGCACCTTTAGCCATAGGAAAAGCTCAAATGAAATAGCCACTACCTTGTCATCCTTTTGGTGTCTTTGTTTCCCCCCTCCAGTAGCACCTCCCATCACCTTTAGCAACAGGAAAAGGTCAAAACAAATAGCCACTACCTAGTCCTCCTTTTTGTGTCTTTTTTTCCCACCCGCCAGCAGCACCTCCAATCACTTTCAGCCAAAGGAAAATGTCAAATGAAACGCCACTACCTAGTCCTCCTTTTGGTGTCTTTGCTTCCCCACGCCAGCAGCACCTCCAATCACCTTCAATCACAGGAAAAGGTCAAATGAAATAGCCACTACCTAGTCCTCCTTTTGGTGTCTTTGTTTCCCCCCTACAGCAGCATGTCCATTCACCTCAGCCATAGGAAAAGGTCAAATGAAATAGCCACTACCTAGTCCTCCTATTGGTGTCTTTGTTTCCCCTTGACAGCAGAACCTGCAATCACCTTCAGCCACAAGAAAAGGTCAAATGAAATAGCCACTACCTAGTCCTCCTTTTGGTGTCTTTGCTTCCCCACGCCAGCAGCACCTCCAATCACCTTCAATCACAGGAAAAGGTCAAATGAAATAGCCACTATCTAGTTCTCCTTTTGGTGTCTTTTTTCCCCTTGACAGCAGCACCTCCAATCACCATCAGCCAAAGGAAAATGTCAAATGAAATAGCCACTACCTAGTCCTCCTTTTGGTGTCTTTGTTTCTCCTTGATAGCAGCACCTGCAATCACCTTCAGCCACAGGAAAAGGTCAAATGAAATAGCCACTATCTAGCCCTCCTTTTGGTGTCTTTCTTTCCCCCCTCCAGCAGCACCTCCAATCACCTTCAGCCACAGGAAAAGGTCAAATCAAGTAGCCACTACCTAGTCCTCCTATTGGTGTCTTTTTTCCCCCTTGACAGCAGCACCTCCAATCACCATCAACCAAAGGAAAATGTCAAATGAAACGCCACTACCTAGTCCTCCTTTTGGTATCTTTGTTTCCCACCTGCCAGCAGCACCTCCAATCACCTTCAGCCACAGGAAAAGGTCAAATGAAATAGCCACTACCTAGTCCTCCTTTTGGTGTCTTTGCTTCCCCAGGCCAGCAGCACCTCCAATCACCTTCAGCCACAGGAAAATGTCAAATGAAACAGCCACTACCTAGTCCTCCTTTTGGTGTCTTTGTTTCCCCCCTACAGCAGCATGTCCATTCACCTCAGCCACAGGAAAAGGTCAAATGAAATAGCCACTACCTAGTCCTCCTATTGGTGTCTTTGTTTCCCCTTGACAGCAGAACCTGCAATCACCTTCAGCCACAAGAAAAGGTTAAATGAAATAGCCACTACCTAGTCCTCCTTTTGGTGTCTTTGTTTCCCCCCGCCAGCAGCACCTCCAATCACCTTCAGTCACAGGAAAACGTCAAATTGAATAGCCACTACCTAGTCCTCCTTTTGGTGTCTGTTTTTCACCCCTCCAGCAGCACCTCCAATCACCTTCAGCCACAGGAAAAGGTCAAATGAAATAGCAACTACCTAGTCCTCCTTTTGGTGTCTTTCCCCCCCCCCCTCCAGCAGCACCTCCAATCACCTTCAGCCACACGTAAATGTCAAATGAAATAGCCACTGCCTAGTCCTCCTTTTGGTGTCTTTGTGTCCCCCCTACAGCAGCATGTCCATTCACCTCAGCCATAGGAAAAGGTCAAATGAAATAGCCACTACCTAGTCCTCCTATTGGTGTCTTTGTTTCCCCTTGACAGCAGAACCTGCAATCACCTTCAGCCACAAGAAAAGGTCAAATGAAATAGCCACTACCTAGTCCTCCTTTTGGTGTCTTTGCTTCCCCACGCCAGCAGCACCTCCAATCACCTTCAATCACAGGAAAAGGTCAAATGAAATAGCCACTATCTAGTTCTCCTTTTGGTGTCTTTTTTTCCCCTTGACAGCAGCACCTCCAATCACCATCAGCCAAAGGAAAATGTCAAATGAAATAGCCACTACCTAGTCCTCCTTTTGGTGTCTTTGTTTCCCCCCGCCAGCAGCACCTCCAATCACCTTCAGTCACAGGAAAACGTCAAATTGAATAGCCACTACCTAGTCCTCCTTTTGTTGTCTTTTTTTCCCACCCGCCAGCAGCACCTCCAATCACCTTCAGCCAAAGGAAAATTTCAAATGAAACGCCACTACATAGTCCTCCTTTTGGTATCTTTGTTTCCCACCCGCCAGCAGCACCTCCAATCACCTTCAGCCACAGGAAAATGTCAAATGAAATAGCCACTACCTAGTCCTCCTTTTGGTGTCTTTGTTTCCCCCCGCCAGCAGCACCTCCAATCACCTTCAGTCACAGGAAAACGTCAAATTGAATAGCCACTACCTAGTCCTCCTTTTGGTGTCTGTTTTTCACCCCTCCAGCAGCACCTCCAATCACCTTCAGCCACAGGAAAAGGTCAAATGAAATAGCAACTACCTAGTCCTCCTTTTGGTGTCTTCCCCCCCCCCCTCCAGCAGCACCTCCAATCACCTTCAGCCACACGTAATTGTCAAATGAAATAGCCACTGCCTAGTCCTCCTTTTGGTGTCTTTGTTTCCCCCCTACAGCAGCATGTCCATTCACCTCAGCCATAGGAAAAGGTCAAATGAAATAGCCACTACCTAGTCCTCCTATTGGTGTCTTTGTTTCCCCTTGACAGCAGAACCTGCAATCACCTTCAGCCACAAGAAAAGGTCAAATGAAATAGCCACTACCTAGTCCTCCTTTTGGTGTCTTTGCTTCCCCACGCCAGCAGCACCTCCAATCACCTTCAATCACAGGAAAAGGTCAAATGAAATAGCCACTATCTAGTTCTCCTTTTGGTGTCTTTTTTTCCCCTTGACAGCAGCACCTCCAATCACCATCAGCCAAAGGAAAATGTCAAATGAAATAGCCACTACCTAGTCCTCCTTTTGGTGTCTTTGTTTCTCCTTGATAGCAGCACCTGCAATCACCTTCAGCCACAGGAAAAGGTCAAATGAAATAGCCACTATCTAGCCCTCCTTTTGGTGTCTTTCTTTCCCCCCTCCAGCAGCACCTCCAATCACCTTCAGCCACAGGAAAAGGTCAAATCAAGTAGCCACTACCTAGTCCTCCTATTGGTGTCTTTTTTCCCCCTTGACAGCAGCACCTCCAATCACCATCAACCAAAGGAAAATGTCAAATGAAACGCCACTACCTAGTCCTCCTTTTGGTATCTTTGCTTCCCCAGGCCAGCAGCACCTCCAATCACCTTCAGCCACAGGAAAATGTCAAATGAAACAGCCACTACCTAGTCCTCCTTTTGGTGTCTTTGTTTCCCCCCTACAGCAGCATGTCCATTCACCTCAGCCACAGGAAAAGGTCAAATGAAATAGCCACTACCTAGTCCTCCTATTGGTGTCTTTGTTTCCCCTTGACAGCAGAACCTGCAATCACCTTCAGCCACAAGAAAAGGTCAAATGAAATAACCACTACCTAGTCCTCCTTTTGGTGTCTTTGTTTCCCCCCGCCAGCAGCACCTCCAATCACCTTCAGTCACAGGAAAACGTCAAATTGAATAGCCACTACCTAGTCCTCCTTTTTGGTGTCTTTTTTTCCCACCCGCCAGCAGCACCTCCAATCACCTTCAGCCAAAGGAAAATGTCAAATGAAACGCCACTACATAGTCCTCCTTTTGGTATCTTTGTTTCCCACCCGCCAGCAGCACCTCCAATCACCTTCAGCCACAGGAAAATGTCAAATGAAATAGCCACTACCTAGTCCTCCTTTTGGTGTCTTTGTTTCCCCCCGCCAGCAGCACCTCCAATCACCTTCAGTCACAGGAAAACGTCAAATTGAATAGCCACTACCTAGTCCTCCTTTTGGTGTCTGTTTTTCACCCCTCCAGCAGCACCTCCAATCACCTTCAGCCACAGGAAAAGGTCAAATGAAATAGCAACTACCTAGTCCTCCATTTGGTGTCTTTCCCCCCCCTCCAGCAGCACCTCCAATCACCTTCAGCCACACGTAAATGTCAAATGAAATAGCCACTGCCTAGTCCTCCTTTTGGTGTCTTTGTTTCCCCCCTTGACAGCAGCACCTCCAGCACCTTTAGCCATAGGAAAAGCTCAAATGAAATAGCCACTACCTAGTCATCCTTTTGGTGTCTTTGTTTCCCCCCTCCAGTAGCACCTCCCATCACCTTTAGCAACAGGAAAAGGTCAAAACAAATAGCCACTACCTAGTCCTCCTTTTTGTGTCTTTTTTTCCCACCCGCCAGCAGCACCTCCAATCACTTTCAGCCAAAGGAAAATGTCAAATGAAACGCCACTACCTAGTCCTCCTTTTGGTGTCTTTGCTTCCCCACGCCAGCAGCACCTCAAATCACCTTCAATCACAGGAAAAGGTCAAATGAAATAGCCACTATCTAGTCCTCCTTTTGGTGTCTTTGCTTCCCCACGCCAGCAGCACCTCCAATCACCTTCAATCACAGGAAAAGGTCAAATGAAATAGCCACTATCTAGTTCTCCTTTTGGTGTCTTTTTTCCCCTTGACAGCAGCACCTCCAATCACCATCAGCCAAAGGAAAATGTCAAATGAAATAGCCACTACCTAGTCCTCCTTTTGGTGTCTTTGTTTCTCCTTGATAGCAGCACCTGCAATCACCTTCAGCCACAGGAAAAGGTCAAATGAAATAGCCACTACCTAGTCCTCCTTTTGGTGTCTTTGCTTCCCCAGGCCAGCAGCACCTCCAATCACCTTCAGCCACAGGAAAATGTCAAATGAAACAGCCACTACCTAGTCCTCCTTTTGGTGTCTTTGTTTCCCCCCTACAGCAGCATGTCCATTCACCTCAGCCACAGGAAAAGGTCAAATGAAATAGCCACTACCTAGTCCTCCTATTGGTGTCTTTGTTTCCCCTTGACAGCAGAACCTGCAATCACCTTCAGCCACAAGAAAAGGTCAAATGAAATAGCCACTACCTAGTCCTCCTTTTGGTGTCTTTGTTTCCCCCCGCCAGCAGCACCAACAATCACCTTCAGTCACAGGAAAACGTCAAATTGAATAGCCACTACCTAGTCCTCCTTTTGGTGTCTTTTTTCCCACCCGCCAGCAGCACCTCCAATCACCTTCAGCCAAAGGAAAATGTCAAATGAAACGCCACTACATAGTCCTCCTTTTGGTATCTTTGTTTCCCACCCGCCAGCAGCACCTCCAATCACCTTCAGCCACAGGAAAATGTAAAATGAAATAGCCACTACCTAGTCCTCCTTTTGGTGTCTTTGTTTCCCCCCGCCAGCAGCACCTCCAATCACCTTCAGTCACAGGAAAACGTCAAATTGAATAGCCACTACCTAGTCCTCCTTTTGGTGTCTGTTTTTCACCCCTCCAGCAGCACCTCCAATCACCTTCAGCCACAGGAAAAGGTCAAATGAAATAGCAACTACCTAGTCCTCCATTTGGTGTCTTTCCCCCCCCTCCAGCAGCACCTCCAATCACCTTCAGCCACACGTAAATGTCAAATGAAATAGCCACTGCCTAGTCCTCCTTTTGGTGTCTTTGTTTCCCCCCTTGACAGCAGCACCTCCAGCACCTTTAGCCATAGGAAAAGCTCAAATGAAATAGCCACTACCTAGTCATCCTTTTGGTGTCTTTGTTTCCCCCCTCCAGTAGCACCTCCCATCACCTTTAGCAACAGGAAAAGGTCAAAACAAATAGCCACTACCTAGTCCTCCTTTTTGTGTCTTTTTTTCCCACCCGCCAGCAGCACCTCCAATCACTTTCAGCCAAAGGAAAATGTCAAATGAAACGCCACTACCTAGTCCTCCTTTTGGTGTCTTTGCTTCCCCACGCCAGCAGCACCTCAAATCACCTTCAATCACAGGAAAAGGTCAAATGAAATAGCCACTATCTAGTCCTCCTTTTGGTGTCTTTGCTTCCCCACGCCAGCAGCACCTCCAATCACCTTCAATCACAGGAAAAGGTCAAATGAAATAGCCACTATCTAGTTCTCCTTTTGGTGTCTTTTTTCCCCTTGACAGCAGCACCTCCAATCACCATCAGCCAAAGGAAAATGTCAAATGAAATAGCCACTACCTAGTCCTCCTTTTGGTGTCTTTGTTTCTCCTTGATAGCAGCACCTGCAATCACCTTCAGCCACAGGAAAAGGTCAAATGAAATAGCCACTACCTAGTCCTCCTTTTGGTGTCTTTGCTTCCCCAGGCCAGCAGCACCTCCAATCACCTTCAGCCACAGGAAAATGTCAAATGAAACAGCCACTACCTAGTCCTCCTTTTGGTGTCTTTGTTTCCCCCCTACAGCAGCATGTCCATTCACCTCAGCCACAGGAAAAGGTCAAATGAAATAGCCACTACCTAGTCCTCCTATTGGTGTCTTTGTTTCCCCTTGACAGCAGAACCTGCAATCACCTTCAGCCACAAGAAAAGGTCAAATGAAATAGCCACTACCTAGTCCTCCTTTTGGTGTCTTTGTTTCCCCCCGCCAGCAGCACCAACAATCACCTTCAGTCACAGGAAAACGTCAAATTGAATAGCCACTACCTAGTCCTCCTTTTGGTGTCTTTTTTCCCACCCGCCAGCAGCACCTCCAATCACCTTCAGCCAAAGGAAAATGTCAAATGAAATGCCACTACATAGTCCTCCTTTTGGTATCTTTGTTTCCCACCCGCCAGCAGCACCTCCAATCACCTTCAGCCACAGGAAAATGTAAAATGAAATAGCCACTACCTAGTCCTCCTTTTGGTGTCTTTGTTTCCCCCCGCCAGCAGCACCTCCAATCACCTTCAGTCACAGGAAAACGTCAAATTGAATAGCCACTACCTAGTCCTCCTTTTGGTGTCTGTTTTTCACCCCTCCAGCAGCACCTCCAATCACCTTCAGCCACAGGAAAAGGTCAAATGAAATAGCAACTACCTAGTCCTCCTTTTGGTGTCTTTCCCCCCCCTCCAGCAGCACCTCCAATCACCTTCAGCCACACGTAAATGTCAAATGAAATAGCCACTGCCTAGTCCTCCTTTTGGTGTCTTTGTTTCCCCCCTTGACAGCAGCACCTCTAGCACCTTTAGCCATAGGAAAAGCTCAAATGAAATAGCCACTACCTAGTCATCCTTTTGGTGTCTTTGTTTCTTCCCTCCAGTAGCACCTCCCATCACCTTTAGCAACAGGAAAAGGTCAAAACAAATAGCCACTACCTAGTCCTCCTTTTTGTGTCTTTTTTTCCCACCCGCCAGCAGCACCTCCAATCACTTTCAGCCAAAGGAAAATGTCAAATGAAACGCCACTACCTAGTCCTCCTTTTGGTGTCTTTGCTTCCCCACGCCAGCAGCACCTCAAATCACCTTCAATCACAGGAAAAGGTCAAATGAAATAGCCACTATCTAGTCCTCCTTTTGGTGTCTTTGCTTCCCCACGCCAGCAGCACCTCCAATCACCTTCAATCACAGGAAAAGGTCAAATGAAATAGCCACTATCTAGTTCTCCTTTTGGTGTCTTTTTTTCCCCTTGACAGCAGCACCTCCAATCACCATCAGCCAAAGGAAAATGTCAAATGAAATAGCCACTACCTAGTCCTCCTTTTGGTGTCTTTGTTTCTCCTTGATAGCAGCACCTGCAATCACCTTCAGCCACAGGAAAAGGTCAAATGAAATAGCCACTATCTAGCCCTCCTTTTGGTGTCTTTCTTTCCCCCCTCCAGCAGCACCTCCAATCACCTTCAGCCACAGGAAAAGGTCAAATCAAGTAGCCACTACCTAGTCCTCCTATTGGTGTCTTTTTTTCCCCTTGACAGCAGCACCTCCAATCACCATCAACCAAAGGAAAATGTCAAATGAAACGCCACTACCTAGTCCTCCTTTTGGTATCTTTGTTTCCCACCTGCCAGCAGCACCTCCAATCACCTTCAGCCACAGGAAAAGGTCAAATGAAATAGCCACTACATAGTCCTTCTTTTTGTGTCTTTGTTTCCCCTTGACAGCAGCACCTCCAATAACCTTCAGCCACAGGAAAATGTCAAATGAAATAGCCACATCCTAGTCCTCCTTTTGGTGTCTTTGTTTCCCCTTGACAGCAGAACCTGCAATCACCTTCAGCCACAGGAAAAGCTCAAATGAAATAGCCACTACCTAGTCCTCCTTTTGGTGTCTTTGTTTCCCCCCTCCAGTAGCACCTCCCATCACCTTCAGCAACAGGAAAAGGTCAAAACAAATAGCCACTACCTAGTCCTCCTTTTTGTGTCTTTGTTTCCCACCCGCCAGCAGCACCTCCCATCACCTTCAGCAACAGGAAAAGGTCAAAACAAATAGCCACTACCTAGTCCTCCTTTTTGTGTCTTTGTTTCCCACCCGCCAGCAGCACCTCCAATCACCTTCAGTCACAGGAAAACGTCAAATTGAATAGCCACTACCTAGTCCTCCTTTTGGTGTCTGTTTTTCGCCCCTCCAGCAGCACCTCCAATCACCTTCAGCCACAGGAAAAGGTCAAATCAAATAGCCACTACCTAGTTCTCCTTTTGTGTCAGCCTTCGCTCTTCGTTTATCTCTATGCTGCTTGGCTGCCATGGAAACGGGGAGGGTGGGGCTATAGGGGTTAATTATGTGAGCTGGTGGAAGATTGGTGGAAGATGTTACCGGCCGGTGTTATCTGTGGCTTAACGGTCTCACATTCCATGCTGATGATGGTGTTGGACGAACTGCCCACCTGATGTCGGAGACGAACGTGCATTGGACACTGTTGGAAGGGGGGTTAGGGCTATTGGGGTGGGCTTATGCTTTAATAATCATTCTTCGCGCCTAAACTAGTTACTTCCTGCTTTACCTTGGTCCCTTGATCTTCTGTATTCAGTAAAAGTAGCCTTATACATTCCAAACAATGTGTAAGTGTGTTCTTTCTTGAGTATTCGAAGAAAGGGGCCCTGACATTAAGCAGGAAGTCACTACAAATCATAACCTGATGTCGGAATCTGCCAAAGAGGAGTTGCCGGGCTCGAGTTTTGGAGGGGCCGCATCCAATATCGCAGCTCAAAAGGATGATTCGAGGTCAGTACTGGACTTTTTAACAAGCCTAAGTTTAGACCCGAAGGCCGAAGAATCATCTAAACCGCATCGCTGGTCAGAAGGGGTGGGGATGACAGGAGACATAGGCTCAGGGGTTACTACCACCAGACGCTGCCACCCCACCCCAACCCAATCCATATCAGAACTCCTAAGGGAAGAAAAGGAATTGAGGCAGATGGCCGAAGACTTACTCCGTCAGGCATCCGACAAGAGGGAAACCTTAGATAAAGTCTGGGGGGGAGGGCATTTTCGGGAAAGCGAACAGTTACAAGAAACAGCAGCGGCTGCTGCTCAAGAAACCAGAGGAACAACCCCTCCCCCTCCTGCACAAACCCAAAGAGATTCACAAGGAGGAATTCGCCCCCCCCACCCCTCGCCGGCCTGCTAAACTCCTGCCCTTGGGCATAAAATTTGATGGTGATCCAGATAATTTAGGTCTTTTTCTCCTTCATGTTAGCAATTTTGTTAAACAGTATGCTAATGATTATGAAGACGACGTTAAGATTAGGATTGTCTCCTTGGCTCTGGAAAACAAGGCTGCCAGATGGCTGGTTTCTCTGCATAATAGCCACTCACCCTTGTTACGGGACTTCATTTGAGCTTTTCCTGTGGCTGAAGGTGATTGCAGGTTCTGCTGTCAAGGGGAAACAAAGACACCAAAAGGAGGACTAGGATGTGGCTATTTCATTTGACATTTTCCTGTGGCTGAAGGTTATTGGAGGTGCTGCTGTCAAGGGGAAACAAAGACACAAAAAGAAGGACTATGTAGTGGCTATTTCATTTGACCTTTTCCTGTGGCTAAAGGTGACTGGAGGTGCTGCTGTCAAGGGGGGAAACAAAGACACCAAAAGGAGCACTAGGTAGTGGCTATTTCATTTGACATTTACGTGTGGCTGAAGGTTATTGGAGGTGCTGCTGGAGGGGGGAAACAAAGACACCAAAAGGAGGGCTAGGTAGTGGCTATTTCATTTGACCTTTTCCTGTGGCTAAAGGTGATTGCAGGTGCTGCTATCAAGGAGAAACAAAGACACCAAAAGGAGGACTAGGTAGTGGCTATTTCATTTGACCTTTTCCTGTGGCTAAAGGTGATTGCAGGTGCTGCTATCAAGGAGAAACAAAGACACCAAAAGGAGGACTAGGTAGTGGCTATTTGATTTGACCTTTTCCAGTGGCTGAAGGTGATTGGACGTGCTGCTGGCAGTGGGAAACAAAAACACCAAAAGGAGAACTAGGTAGTGGCTATTTGATTTGACCTTTTCCTGTGGCTGAAGGTGATTGCAGGTGCTGCTATCAAGGAGAAACAAAGACACCAAAAGGAGGACTAGGTAGTGGCTATTTCATTTGACATTTTCCTTTGGCTGATGGTGATTGGAGGTGCTGCTGTCAAGGGGAAAAAAAGACACCAAAAGGAGAACTAGGTAGTGGCTATTTGATTTGACCTTTTCCTGTGGCTGAAATTGATTGGAGGTGCTGCTGGCGGGGGGAAACAAAGACACCAAAAGGAGGACTAGATAGTGGCTATTTCATTTGACCTTTTCCTGTGATTGAAGGTGATTGGAGGTGCTGCTGGCGTGGGGAAGCAAAGACACCAAAAGGAGGACTAGGTAGTGGCGTTTCATTTGACATTTTCCTTTGGCTGAAAGTGATTGGAGGTGCTGCTGGCGGGTGGGGAAAAAAGACACAAAAAGGAGGACTAGGTAGTGGCTATTTGTTTTGACCTTTTCCTGTTGCTAAAGGTGATGGGAGGTGCTACTGGAGGGGGGAAACAAAGACACCAAAAGGATGACTAGGTAGTGGCTATTTCATTTGAGCTTTTCCTATGGCTAAAGGTGCTGGAGGTGCTGCTGTCAAGGGGGGAAACAAAGACACCAAAAGGAGGACTAGGCAGTGGCTATTTCATTTGACATTTACGTGTGGCTGAAGGTGATTGGAGGTGCTGCTGGAGGGGGGGGGGAAACCATTAATTTTATTGTGGCACCTATTGCGGATAATGCTGTTATTTTGGGGGTTAACTGGCTACGTAAATGGAATCCCCTAATTAACTGGAAGGAAGGATGGGTGTGGATCCCTTTATTTCTACCGGAGCATAACTCTGCAATCTCAAATCACGATGATGGGACGCCCCTTGACCTAACCCCAATTAAGGAGCCTGCTGGTTCCACTTTAGCCCTCCCCACAGCTGAAACCATTCCTGGGGAAGACAAAATTCCTAAAGAGTACTGGGATCTGAAAGACACTTTTAGCGAAAAGTCCTGTGATTCTCTCCCTCCTCATCGGGCCACTGATTGCTCGATCGATTTTCTCCCAGGGGTGACGCTGCCTAAACCTCGCCTTTACTCTATGACTCCACGGGAAATGGATGAGCTCCGTAAATTCATTGATAAGAATCTAAACCGAGGCTTCATTGAGCCTGCCAGACCACGGGTGACGGCACCGGTCATGTTTAGAGAGAAGAAGGATGGCACTCTCCGTTTGGTTCAAAACTACTCTTATCTGAATACCATTTGCGAGCACAATGTCTACCCTCTGCCACTTATGAAGGACATGTTAGCTCATCTAGCTACAGGCAAAATGTTTACTAAACTTGATTTAAGAGAAGCTTATTATAGAGTAAGAATTAAAGAGGGTGACGAATGGAAAACAGCGTTCAACTGTCCACTAGGGTGTTTCCAGTTTAAAGTTCTACCTTTTGGTCTTCAAGGGGCTCCTTCTGTTTTTATGCAACTAATCAATGAAGTACTCCACGAGCACCTGTATAAGGGAGTGATCGTTTATCTTGATGACATAGTCGTGTACACGCAAACACGTGAGGAACATATTAGACTTGTGCGTTCCGTGTTACAAAAACTACGTGCTGCTGAACTTTATGCTAAGTTGTCAAAATGTGAGTTTCACCAGGAGAAGATTGATTACTTGGGCTATCGCATTTCGTCTGAGGGGATCGAGATGGATCCTGCAAAGGTAAAGGCTGTCACGGAGTGGGCGCCCCCACGCACTCGTAAACAACTGCAAAGTTTTTTGGGTTTCGCCAACTTTTACCGGCAATTTATTCCATCATTCGCTAGCATTGCATTACCCATCACAAATCTGCTCAAAACGAAGGGTGAGGGTAAACCTCGACCGGGAGCCCCTCTGAACTGGACAATGGAATGCCAAGCCGCTTTTGAAAAGCTTAAACGTTTGTTTGCAGCTGAGCCTGTCCTGAAGCATCCTGACGTCGACTCCCCGTTTGTTGTTCAGGCTGACGCCAGCGATGTCGCCGTGGGGGCTGTCCTACTACAGTTCAACCAACAGGGCCAGCTGCAACCTTGTGCTTACACCTCTCGTAAATTGTCCAACACCGAACGCAGATGGGCAATTTGGGAGAAGGAAGCATTTGCTGTTCGTTGGGCCCTCATGACTTGGCGTCATTTTCTTGAAGGAGCCCCTCATCCATTTGAGGTCTGGACGGACCATAAAAACCTGGAGGCTCTCACGTCATCCCGTAAATTGTCCCCTAAACAACTACGTTGGGCACACTACTTCAATCGTTTCAACTTCAGTCTCAAATATATTCCTGGAGGAAAGAATTTCATGGCTGATGCACTTTCCAGACTGCCCCAATATGACGTTTCGAAACTTTCAGTTGTGCAACCAATAATGCCTCTTACACTGATAGCCTCTCCTGTTTCGACCAGGGGTCAGTCCGCTGTCCAAGCTGACCCGCCCGTGGAACTCATTGCTAAGATTAAGTCAGAACTACTTACTGATGAATGGTATTCTGCACATTCCGGTGACTGCACTATCAAGAACGACCTGCCTTGGATTGGTTCAAAAATTTATGTTCCTGTTACCATACGACCTTTTGTACTACAACGGGCACACGACTCACGGTTGGCCGGACACTTCGGTTTCGTTAAGACTATACACCTGGTTAAACGCCAGTTTTGGTGGCCTTCCCTCAAGAGAGACGTTGAGTCCTATATAGCTAGTTGTCCTATTTGTGTGGCTTCGAAACGTTCACCAGGAAAAACCGCAGGGCCTCCTCCAATCTGTGGCGAAGCCGGAGGCTCCTTGGAAGGAAATTTCGATGGACTTTATTGTTGATCTTCCAAGCAGCCAGGGTTATACTGTCATTTGGGTGGTTACCGAGCTTTTCTCCAAGCAAGTCCACTTCGTACCTTGCTCCAAAATTCCATCTTCCAAATCATTGGCTAAGTTGTTCCTGAATCATATTTATCGTTTCCACGGAGTTCCTAAGCGTATCATTTCAGATAGAGGTACTCAATTTACTTCAAAATTTTGGAAGGAATTTTTAAAGTTGATAGGCTCCTCCCAAGGCTTAAGCTCCTCCTACCATCCGCAGACGAACGGTGCTTGTGAGAGGGCCAATTCTGTTTTGGAACAATACCTACGTTGTTTCATAAATTTTCAGCAGGACGACTGGGCTGACCTTCTGATACATGCCGAAGTGGCTTACAATAACTCTGTTCATTCAAGTACAGATATGACCCCTTTTAAAATCATCTATGGTCAGGACTTTGTGCCCATACCTGAGTTGCCTCACGAGTCGCCTGCAATTCCCTCCTTTGCTGATTGGTCCACTAAACTGTCTTCGGTGTGGCCTGTCATAAAGAAAACCTTGGATGATGCACATCATTCGCATAAGTTATATGCTGATAAAAAGCGATCGGCTCCTCCGGTGTACAAGGTTGGTGATAGAGTCTTCGTCTCTACTAAACATTTGGACAGCCCGCAAAAATGCAAGAAATTGGGCCCTAAGTTTGTTGGCCCGTTCACTATTACTAAAATAATCAGTTCTGTTTCTGTTCGTTTGGATCTACCTAAAACCTACCGTCGCTTATACCCAGTGTTCCATGTTCATCTGTTAAAACCTGAACGCACTTCGCATCTTCGCAAACCTCATCCTGATGCACCTGCGCCACTGATGGTAGACGGTCACCAGCACTATGAAGTTCGTGACATCTTGGACTCCAGAGTCCATAGGAATAAGACTCAATTTCTAGTGATGTGGAAAGACTTTCCTCCTTCTCACAATGAATGGGTGGATAAAGAACATCTCAGAGCCCCGAAGCTTATGCGCCAGTTTTATGCCAAATATCCACACAAACCGTAACCCCTTCCCTCTCTCCTCTATGTTGTTTTGTCTTTTCTTGTCTGTTTTACAGTGATAACTTCTCACCTTCTGGAGGAGGTCCGGAGGTCCTGCCTACTACTGGAGGAGGTCCGGATGTCAGCCTTCGCTCTTCGTTTATCTCTATGCTGCTTGGCTGCCATGGAAACGGGGAGGGTGGGGCTATAGGGGTTAATTATGTGAGCTGGTGGAAGATTGGTGGAAGATGTTACCGGCCGGTGTTATCTGTGGCTTAACGGTCTCACATTCCATGCTGATGATGGTGTTGGACGAACTGCCCACCTGATGTCGGAGACGAACGTGCATTGGACACTGTTGGAAGGGGGGTTAGGGCTATTGGGGTGGGCTTATGCTTTAATAATCATTCTTCGCGCCTAAACTAGTTACTTCCTGCTTTACCTTGGTCCCTTGATCTTCTGTATTCAGTAAAAGTAGCCTTATACATTCCAAACAATGTGTAAGTGTGTTCTTCCTTGAGTATTCGAAGAAAGGGGCCCTGAAATTTTGTTGTCTTTCTTTCCCCAGGCCAGCAGCACCTCCAATCACCTTCAGCCACAGGAAAATGTCAAATGAAACAGCCACTACCTAGTCCTCCTTTTGGTGTCTTTGTTTCCCCCCTACAGCAGCACGTCCATTCACCTTCAGCCACAGGAAAAGGTCAAATGAAATAGCCACTACCTAATCCTCCTTTTGGTGTCTTTGTTTCCCCCCTCCAGCAGCACCTGCAATCACCTTCAGCCACAGGAAAAGGTCAAATCATACAGCCACTATCTAGTCCCTTTTTGGTGTCTTTGTTTCCCCCCACCAGCAGCACCTCCAATCACCTTCAGCCAAAGGAAAAGATCAAATCAAATATCCACTACCTAGTCCTCCTTTTGGTGTCTTTGTTTATCCCCTTGACAGCAGCACCTCCAGCACCTTTAGCCATAGGAAAAGCTCAAATGAAATAGCCACTACCTAGTCCTCCTTTTGGTGTCTTTGTTTCCCCCTCCAGTAGCACCTCCCATCACCTTCAGCAACAGGAAAAGGTCAAAACAAATAGCCACTACCTAGTCCTCCTTTTTGTGTCTTTGTTTCCCACCTGCCAGCAGCACCTCCAATCACCTTCAGCCAAAGGAAAATGTCAAATGAAACGCCACTACCTAGTCCTCCTTTTGGTGTCTTTGTTTACCCCCTCCAGCAGCACCTCCAATCACCTTCAGCCACCGGAATATGTCAGATGAAATAGCCACTACCTAGTCCTCCTTTTGGTGTCTTTGTTTCCCCCCACCAGCAGCACCTCCAATCACCTTCAGTAACAGGAAAACGTCAAATTGAATAGCCACTACCTAGTCCTCCTTTTGGTGTCTGTTTATCACCCCTCCAGCAGCACCTCCAATCACCTTCAGCCACCGGAATATGTCAGATGAAATAGCCACTACCTAGTCCTCCTTTTGGTGTCTTTGTTTCCCCCCACCAGCAACACCTCCAATCACCTTCAGTCACAGGAAAACGTCAAATTGAATAGCCACTACCTAGTCCTCCTTTTGGTGTCTGTTTTTCACCCCTCCAGCAGCACCTCCAATCACCTTCAGCCACAGGAAAAGGTCAAATCAAATAGCCACTACCTAGTTCTCCTTTTGTTGTCTTTCTTTCCCCAGGCCAGCAGCACCTCCAATCACCTTCAGCCACAGGAAAATGTCAAATGAAACAGCCACTACCTAGTCCTCCTTTTGGTGTCTGTTTTTCACCCCTCCAGCAGCACCTCCAATCACCTTCAGCCACAGGAAAAGGTCAAATCAAATAGCCACTACCTAGTTCTCCTTTTGTTGTCTTTCTTTCCCCAGGCCAGCAGCACCTCCAATCACCTTCAGCCACAGGAAAATGTCAAATGAAACAGCCACTACCTAGTCCTCCTTTTGGTGTCTTTGTTTCCCCCCTACAGCAGCACGTCCATTCACCTTCAGCCACAGGAAAAGGTCAAATGAAATAGCCACTACCTAGTCCTCCTTTTGGTGTCTTTGTTTCCCCCCGCCAGCAGCACCTCCAATCACCTTCAGCCACAGGAAAAGGTCAAATCATACAGCCACTATCTAGTCCCTTTTTGGTGTCTTTGTTTCCCCCCGCCAGCAGCACCTCCAATCACCTTCAGCCAAAGGAAAAGATCAAATCAAATATCCACTACCTAGTCCTCCTTTTGGTGTCTTTTCCCCCCCTCCAGCAGCACCTCCAATCACCTTCAGCCACACGTAAATGTCAAATGAAATAGCCACTACCTAGTCCTCCTTTTGGTGTCTTTGTTTCCCCCCTTGACAGCAGCACCTCCAGCACCTTTAGCCATAGGAAAAGCTCAAATGAAATAGCCACTACCTAGTCCTCCTTTTGGTGTCTTTGTTTCCCCCTCCAGTAGCACCTCCCATCACCTTCAGCAACAGGAAAAGGTCAAAAAAAATAGCCACTACCTAGTCCTCCTTTTTGTGTCTTTGTTTCCCACCCGCCAGCAGCACCTCCAATCACCTTCAGCCAAAGGAAAATGTCAAATGAATCGCCACTACCTAGTCCTCCTTTTGGTGTCTTTGTTTACCCCCTCAAGCAGCACCTCCAATCACCTTCAGCCACCGGAATATGTCAGATGAAATAGCCACTACCTAGTCCTCCTTTTGGTGTCTTTGTTTCCCCCCGCCAGCAGCACCTCCAATCACCTTCAGTAACAGGAAAACGTCAAATTGAATAGCCACTACCTAGTCCTCCTTTTGGTGTCTGTTTATCACCCCTCCAGCAGCACCTCCAATCACCTTCAGCCACCGGAATATGTCAGATGAAATAGCCACTACCTAGTCCTCCTTTTGGTGTCTTTGTTTCCCCCCTACAGCAGCACGTCCATTCACCTTCAGCCACAGGAAAAGGTCAAATGAAATAGCCACTACCTAGTCCTCCTTTTGGTGTCTTTGTTTCCCCCCGCCAGCAGCACCTCCAATCACCTTCAGCCACAGGAAAAGGTCAAATCATACAGCCACTATCTAGTCCCTTTTTGGTGTCTTTGTTTCCCCCCGCCAGCAGCACCTCCAATCACCTTCAGCCAAAGGAAAAGATCAAATCAAATATCCACTACCTAGTCCTCCTTTTGGTGTCTTTTCCCCCCCTCCAGCAGCACCTCCAATCACCTTCAGCCACACGTAAATGTCAAATGAAATAGCCACTACCTAGTCCTCCTTTTGGTGTCTTTGTTTCCCCCCTCCAGTAGCACCTCCCATCACCTTTAGCAACAGGAAAAGGTCAAAACAAATAGCCACTACCTAGTCCTCCTTTTTGTGTCTTTTTTTCCCACCCGCCAGCAGCACCTCCAATCACTTTCAGCCAAAGGAAAATGTCAAATGAAACGCCACTACCTAGTCCTCCTTTTGGTATCTTTGTTTCCCACCCGCCAGCAGCATCTCCAATCAATTTCAGCCACAGGAATATGTCAGATGAAATAGCCACTACCTAGTCCTCCTTTTGGTGTCTTTGTTTCCCCCCGCCAGCAGCACCTCCAATCACCTTCAGTAACAGGAAAACATCAAATTGAATAGCCACTACCTAGTCCTCCTTTTGGTGTCTGTTTATCACCCCTCCAGCAGCACCTCCAATCACCTTCAGCCACCGGAATATGTCAGATGAAATAGCCACTACCTAGTCCTCCTTTTGGTGTCTTTGTTTCCCCCCACCAGCAGCACCTCCAATCACCTTCAGTCACAGGAAAACGTCAAATTGAATAGCCACTACCTAGTCCTCCTTTTGGTGTCTGTTTTTCACCCCTCCAGCAGCACCTCCAATCACCTTCAGCCACAGGAAAAGGTCAAATCAAATAGCCACTACCTAGTCCTCCTTTTTGTGTCTTTTTTCCCCACCCGCCAGCAGCACCTCCAATCACTTTCAGCCAAAGGAAAATGTCAAATGAAACGCCACTACATAGTCCTCCTTTTGGTATCTTTGTTTCCCACCCGCCAGCAGCACCTCCAATCACCTTCAGCCACAGGAAAAGGTCAAATGAAATAGCCACTACCTAGTCCTCCTTTTGGTGTCTTTGCTTCCCCACGCCAGCAACACTTCCAATCACCTTCAATCACAGGAAAAGGTCAAATGAAATAGCCACTATCTAGTCCTCCTTTTGGTGTCTTTGTTTCCCCCCGCCAGCAGCACCTCCAATCAATTTCAGCCACAGGAAAAGGTCAAATGAAATAGCCACTACCTAGTCCTCCTTTTGGTGTCTTTGTTTCCCCCCTCCAGCAGCACCTGCAATCACCTTCAGCCACAGGAAAATGTCAAATCATACAGCCACTATCAAGTCCCTTTTTGGTGTCTTTGTTTCCCCCCTCCAGCAGCACCTCCAATCACCTTCAGCCAAAGGAAAAGATCAAATCATCAATCAATTTTTCCCCTTGACAGCAGCACCTCCAATCACCATCAGCCAAAGGAAAATGTCAAATGAAACGCCACTACCTAGTCCTCCTTTTGGTATCTTTGTTTCCCACCCGCCAGCAGCACCTCCAATCACCTTCAGCCACAGGAAAAGGTCAAATGAAATAGCCACTACCTAGTCCTCCTTTTGGTGTCTTTGCTTCCCCAAGCCAGCAGCACCTCCAATCACCTTCAATCACAGGAAAAGGTCAAATGAAATAGCCACTATCTAGTCCTCCTTTTGGTGTCTTTGTTTCCCCCCGCCAGCAGCACCTCCAATCAATTTCAGCCACAGGAAAAGGTCAAATGAAATAGCCACTACCTAGTCCTCCTTTTGGTGTCTTTGTTTCCCCCCTCCAGCAGCATCTGCAATCACCTTCAGCCACAGGAAAAGGTCAAATCATACAGCCACTATCTAGTCCCTTTTTGGTGTCTTTGTTTCCCCCCTCCAGCAGCACCTCCAATCACCTTCAGCCAAAGGAAAAGATCAAATCATCAATCAATTTTTTCCCCTTGACAGCAGCACCTCCAATCACCATCAGCCAAAGGAAAATGTCAAATGAAACGCCACTACCTAGTCCTCCTTTTGGTGTCTTTGTTTCCCCCCTACAGCAGCAAGTCCATTCACCTCAGCCACAGGAAAAGGTCAAATGAAATAGCCACTACCTAGTCCTCCTTTTGCTGTCTTTGTTTCCCCCCGCCAGCAGCACCTCCAATCACCTTCAGTCACAGGAAAACGTCAAATTGAATAGCCACTACCTAGTCCTCCTTTTGGTGTCTGTTTTTCACCCCTCCAGCAGCACCTCCAATCACCTTCAGCCACAGGAAAAGGTCAAATGAAATAGCCACTACCTAGTCCTCCTTTTGGTGTCTTTCCCCCCCCCTCCAGCAGCACCTCCAATCACCTTCAGCCACACGTAAATGTCAAATGAAATAGCCACTGCCTAGTCCTCCTTTTGGTGTCTTTGTTTCCCCCCTTGACAGCAGCACCTCCAGCACCTTTAGCCATAGGAAAAGCTCAAATGAAATAGCCACTACCTAGTCATCCTTTTGGTGTCTTTGTTTCCCCCCTCCAGTAGCACCTCCCATCACCTTTAGCAACAGGAAAAGGTCAAAACAAATAGCCACTACCTAGTCCTCCTTTTTGTGTCTTTTTTTCCCACCCGCCAGCAGCACCTCCAATCACTTTCAGCCAAAGGAAAATGTCAAATGAAACGCCACTACCTAGTCCTCCTTTTGGTATCTTTGTTTCCCACCCACCAGCAGCACCTCCAATCAATTTCAGCCACAGGAATATGTCAGATGAAATAGCCACTACCTAGTCCTCCTTTTGGTGTCTTTGTTTCCCCCCGCCAGCAGCACCTCCAATCACCTTCAGTAACAGGAAAACATCAAATTGAATAGCCACTACCTAGTCCTCCTTTTGGTGTCTGTTTATCACCCCTCCAGCAGCACCTCCAATCACCTTCAGCCACCGGAATATGTCAGATGAAATAGCCACTACCTAGTCCTCCTTTTGGTGTCTTTGTTTCCCCCCTCCAGTAGCACCTCCCATCACCTTTAGCAACAGGAAAAGGTCAAAACAAATAGCCACTACCTAGTCCTCCTTTTTGTGTCTGTTTTTCACCCCTCCAGCAGCACCTCCAATCACCTTCAGCCACAGGAAAAGGTCAAATCAAATAGCCACTACCTAGTTCTCCTTTTGTTGTCTTTCTTTCCCCAGGCCAGCAGCACCTCCATTCACCTTCAGCCACAGGAAAAGGTCAAATGAAATAGCCACTACCTAGTCCTCCTTTTTGTGTCTTTTTTTCCCACCCGCCAGCAGCACCTCCAATCACTTTCAGCCAAAGGAAAATGTCAAATGAAACGCCACTACCTAGTCCTCCTTTTGGTATCTTTGTTTCCCACCCACCAGCAGCACCTCCAATCAATTTCAGCCACAGGAATATGTCAGATGAAATAGCCACTACCTAGTCCTCCTTTTGGTGTCTTTGTTTCCCCCCGCCAGCAGCACCTCCAATCACCTTCAGTAACAGGAAAACATCAAATTGAATAGCCACTACCTAGTCCTCCTTTTGGTGTCTGTTTATCACCCCTCCAGCAGCACCTCCAATCACCTTCAGCCACCGGAATATGTCAGATGAAATAGCCACTACCTAGTCCTCCTTTTGGTGTCTTTGTTTCCCCCCTCCAGTAGCACCTCCCATCACCTTTAGCAACAGGAAAAGGTCAAAACAAATAGCCACTACCTAGTCCTCCTTTTTGTGTCTTTTTTTCCCACCCGCCAGCAGCACCTCCAATCACTTTCAGCCAAAGGAAAATGTCAAATGAAACGCCACTACCTAGTCCTCCTTTTGGTATCTTTGTTTCCCACCCGCCAGCAGCACTTCCAATCAATTTCAGCCACAGGAATATGTCAGATGAAATAGCCACTACCTAGTCCTCCTTTTGGTGTCTTTGTTTCCCCCCGCCAGCAGCACCTCCAATCACCTTCAGTAACAGGAAAACATCAAATTGAATAGCCACTACCTAGTCCTCCTTTTGGTGTCTGTTTATCACCCCTCCAGCAGCACCTCCAATCACCTTCAGCCACCGGAATATGTCAGATGAAATAGCCACTACCTAGTCCTCCTTTTGGTGTCTTTGTTTCCCCCCACCAGCAGCACCTCCAATCACCTTCAGTCACAGGAAAACGTCAAATTGAATAGCCACTACCTAGTCCTCCTTTTGGTGTCTGTTTTTCACCCCTCCAGCAGCACCTCCAATCACCTTCAGCCACAGGAAAAGGTCAAATCAAATAGCCACTACCTAGTTCTCCTTTTGTTGTCTTTCTTTCCCCAGGCCAGCAGCACCTCCATTCACCTTCAGCCACAGGAAAAGGTCAAATGAAATAGCCACTACCTAGTCCTCCTTTTGGTGTCTTTGTTTCCCCCCGCCAGCAGCACCTCCAATCACCTTCAGCCACAGGAAAAGGTCAAATCATACAGCCACTATCTAGTCCCTTTTTGGTGTCTTTGTTTCCCCCCACCAGCAGCACCTCCAATCACCTTCAGCCAAAGGAAAAGATCAAATCAAATATCCACTACCTAGTCCTCCTTTTGGTGTCTTTTCCCCCCCTCCAGCAGCACCTCCAATCACCTTCAGCCACACGTAAATGTCAAATGAAATAGCCACTACCTAGTCCTCCTTTTGGTGTCTTTGTTTCCCCCCTTGACAGCAGCACCTCCAGCACCTTTAGCCATAGGAAAAGCTCAAATGAAATAGCCACTACCTAGTCATCCTTTTGGTGTCTTTGTTTCCCCCCTCCAGTAGCACCTCCCATCACCTTTAGCAACAGGAAAAGGTCAAAACAAATAGCCACTACCTAGTCCTCCTTTTTGTGTCTTTTTTTCCCACCCGCCAGCAGCACCTCCAATCACTTTCAGCCAAAGGAAAATGTCAAATGAAACGCCACTACCTAGTCCTCCTTTTGGTATCTTTGTTTCCCACCCGCCAGCAGCACCTCCAATCACCTTCAGCCACAGGAAAAGGTCAAATGAAATAGCCACTACCTAGTCCTCCTTTTGGTGTCTTTGCTTCCCCACGCCAGCAGCACTTCCAATCACCTTAAATCACAGGAAAAGGTCAAATGAAATAGCCACTATCTAGTCCTCCTTTTGGTGTCTTTGTTTCCCCCCGCCAGCAGCACCTCCAATCAATTTCAGCCACAGGAAAAGGTCAAATGAAATAGCCACTACCTAGTCCTCCTTTTGGTGTCTTTGTTTCCCCCCTCCAGCAGCACCTGCAATCACCTTCAGCCACAGGAAAAGGTCAAATCATACAGCCACTATCAAGTCCCTTTTTGGTGTCTTTGTTTCCCCCCTCCAGCAGCACATCCAATCACCTTCAGCCAAAGGAAAAGATCAAATCATCAATCAATTTTTTCCCCTTGACAGCAGCACCTCCAATCACCATCAGCCAAAGAAAAATGTCAAATGAAACGCCACTACCTAGTCCTCCTTTTGGTATCTTTGTTTCCCACCCGCCAGCAGCACCTCCAATCACCTTCAGCCACAGGAAAAGGTCAAATGAAATAGCCACTACCTAGTCCTCCTTTTGGTGTCTGTTTTTCACCCCTCCAGCAGCACCTCCAATCACCTTCAATCACAGGAAAAGGTCAAATGAAATAGCCACTATCTAGTCCTCCTTTTGGTGTCTTTGTTTCCCCCCACCAGCAGCACCTCCAATCAATTTCAGCCACAGGAAAAGGTGAACTGAAATAGCCACTACCTAGTCCTCCTTTTGGTGTCTTTGTTTCCCCCCTCCAGCAGCATCTGCAATCACCTTCAGCCACAGGAAAAGGTCAAATCATACAGCCACTATCTAGTCCCTTTTTGGTGTCTTTGTTTCCCCCCTCCAGCAGCACCTCCAATCACCTTCAGCCAAAGGAAAAGATCAAATCATCAATCAATTTTTTCCCCTTGACAGCAGCACCTCCAATCACCATCAGCCAAAGGAAAATGTCAAACGAAACGCCACTAACTAGTCCTCCTTTTGGTGTCTTTGCTTCCCCAGGCCAGCAGCACCTCCAATCACCTTCAGTCACAGGAAAACGTCAAATTGAATAGCCACTACCTAGTCCTCCTTTTGGTGTCTTTTTTTCCCACCCGCCAGCAGCACCTCCAATCACCTTCAGCCAAAGGAAAATGTCAAATGAAACGCCACTACATAGTCCTCCTTTTGGTATCTTTGTTTCCCACCCGCCAGCAGCACCTCCAATCACCTTCAGCCACAGGAAAATGTAAAATGAAATAGCCACTACCTAGTCCTCCTTTTGGTGTCTTTGTTTCCCCCCGCCAGCAGCACCTCCAATCACCTTCAGTCACAGGAAAACGTCAAATTGAATAGCCACTACCTAGTCCTCCTTTTGGTGTCTGTTTTTCCCCCCTCCAGCAGCACCTGCAATCACCTTCAGCCACAGGAAAAGGTCAAATCATACAGCCACTATCAAGTCCCTTTTTGGTGTCTTTGTTTCCCCCCTCCAGCAGCACATCCAATCACCTTCAGCCAAAGGAAAAGATCAAATCATCAATCAATTTTTTCCCCTTGACAGCAGCACCTCCAATCACCATCAGCCAAAGAAAAATGTCAAATGAAACGCCACTACCTAGTCCTCCTTTTGGTATCTTTGTTTCCCACCCGCCAGCAGCACCTCCAATCACCTTCAGCCACAGGAAAAGGTCAAATGAAATAGCCACTACCTAGTCCTCCTTTTGGTGTCTGTTTTTCACCCCTCCAGCAGCACCTCCAATCACCTTCAATCACAGGAAAAGGTCAAATGAAATAGCCACTATCTAGTCCTCCTTTTGGTGTCTTTGTTTCCCCCCACCAGCAGCACCTCCAATCAATTTCAGCCACAGGAAAAGGTGAACTGAAATAGCCACTACCTAGTCCTCCTTTTGGTGTCTTTGTTTCCCCCCTCCAGCAGCATCTGCAATCACCTTCAGCCACAGGAAAAGGTCAAATCATACAGCCACTATCTAGTCCCTTTTTGGTGTCTTTGTTTCCCCCCTCCAGCAGCACCTCCAATCACCTTCAGCCAAAGGAAAAGATCAAATCATCAATCAATTTTTTCCCCTTGACAGCAGCACCTCCAATCACCATCAGCCAAAGGAAAATGTCAAACGAAACGCCACTAACTAGTCCTCCTTTTGGTGTCTTTGCTTCCCCAGGCCAGCAGCACCTCCAATCACCTTCAGTCACAGGAAAACGTCAAATTGAATAGCCACTACCTAGTCCTCCTTTTGGTGTCTTTTTTTCCCACCCGCCAGCAGCACCTCCAATCACCTTCAGCCAAAGGAAAATGTCAAATGAAACGCCACTACATAGTCCTCCTTTTGGTATCTTTGTTTCCCACCCGCCAGCAGCACCTCCAATCACCTTCAGCCACAGGAAAATGTAAAATGAAATAGCCACTACCTAGTCCTCCTTTTGGTGTCTTTGTTTCCCCCCGCCAGCAGCACCTCCAATCACCTTCAGTCACAGGAAAACGTCAAATTGAATAGCCACTACCTAGTCCTCCTTTTGGTGTCTGTTTTTCACCCCTGCAGCAGCACCTCCAATCACCTTCAGCCACAGGAAAAGGTCAAATGAAATAGCAACTACCTAGTCCTCCTTTTCGTGTCTTTCCCCCCCCTCCAGCAGCACCTCCAATCACTTTCAGCCACACGTAAATGTCAAATGAAATAGCCACTGCCTAGTCCTCCTTTTGGTGTCTTTGTTTCCCCCCTTGACAGCAGCACCTCTAGCACCTTTAGCCATAGGAAAAGCTCAAATGAAATAGCCACTACCTAGTCATCCTTTTGGTGTCTTTGTTTCTTCCCTCCAGTAGCACCTCCCATCACCTTTAGCAACAGGAAAAGGTCAAAACAAATAGCCACTACCTAGTCCTCCTTTTTGTGTCTTTTTTTCCCACCCGCCAGCAGCACCTCCAATCACTTTCAGCCAAAGGAAAATGTCAAATGAAACGCCACTACCTAGTCCTCCTTTTGGTGTCTTTGCTTCCCCACGCCAGCAGCACCTCAAATCACCTTCAATCACAGGAAAAGGTCAAATGAAATAGCCACTATCTAGTCCTCCTTTTGGTGTCTTTGCTTCCCCACGCCAGCAGCACCTCCAATCACCTTCAATCACAGGAAAAGGTCAAATGAAATAGCCACTATCTAGTTCTCCTTTTGGTGTCTTTTTTTCCCCTTGACAGCAGCACCTCCAATCACCATCAGCCAAAGGAAAATGTCAAATGAAATAGCCACTACCTAGTCCTCCTTTTGGTGTCTTTGTTTCTCCTTGATAGCAGCACCTGCAATCACCTTCAGCCACAGGAAAAGGTCAAATGAAATAGCCACTATCTAGCCCTCCTTTTGGTGTCTTTCTTTCCCCCCTCCAGCAGCACCTCCAATCACCTTCAGCCACAGGAAAAGGTCAAATCAAGTAGCCACTACCTAGTCCTCCTATTGGTGTCTTTTTTTCCCCTTGACAGCAGCACCTCCAATCACCATCAACCAAAGGAAAATGTCAAATGAAACGCCACTACCTAGTCCTCCTTTTGGTATCTTTGTTTCCCACCTGCCAGCAGCACCTCCAATCACCTTCAGCCACAGGAAAAGGTCAAATGAAATAGCCACTACATAGTCCTTCTTTTTGTGTCTTTGTTTCCCCTTGACAGCAGCACCTCCAATAACCTTCAGCCACAGGAAAATGTCAAATGAAATAGCCACATCCTAGTCCTCCTTTTGGTGTCTTTGTTTCCCCTTGACAGCAGAACCTGCAATCACCTTCAGCCACAGGAAAAGCTCAAATGAAATAGCCACTACCTAGTCCTCCTTTTGGTGTCTTTGTTTCCCCCCTCCAGTAGCACCTCCCATCACCTTCAGCAACAGGAAAAGGTCAAAACAAATAGCCACTACCTAGTCCTCCTTTTTGTGTCTTTGTTTCCCACCCGCCAGCAGCACCTCCCATCACCTTCAGCAACAGGAAAAGGTCAAAACAAATAGCCACTACCTAGTCCTCCTTTTTGTGTCTTTGTTTCCCACCCGCCAGCAGCACCTCCAATCACCTTCAGTCACAGGAAAACGTCAAATTGAATAGCCACTACCTAGTCCTCCTTTTGGTGTCTGTTTTTCGCCCCTCCAGCAGCACCTCCAATCACCTTCAGCCACAGGAAAAGGTCAAATCAAATAGCCACTACCTAGTTCTCCTTTTGTGTCAGCCTTCGCTCTTCGTTTATCTCTATGCTGCTTGGCTGCCATGGAAACGGGGAGGGTGGGGCTATAGGGGTTAATTATGTGAGCTGGTGGAAGATTGGTGGAAGATGTTACCGGCCGGTGTTATCTGTGGCTTAACGGTCTCACATTCCATGCTGATGATGGTGTTGGACGAACTGCCCACCTGATGTCGGAGACGAACGTGCATTGGACACTGTTGGAAGGGGGGTTAGGGCTATTGGGGTGGGCTTATGCTTTAATAATCATTCTTCGCGCCTAAACTAGTTACTTCCTGCTTTACCTTGGTCCCTTGATCTTCTGTATTCAGTAAAAGTAGCCTTATACATTCCAAACAATGTGTAAGTGTGTTCTTTCTTGAGTATTCGAAGAAAGGGGCCCTGACATTAAGCAGGAAGTCACTACAAATCATAACCTGATGTCGGAATCTGCCAAAGAGGAGTTGCCGGGCTCGAGTTTTGGAGGGGCCGCATCCAATATCGCAGCTCAAAAGGATGATTCGAGGTCAGTACTGGACTTTTTAACAAGCCTAAGTTTAGACCCGAAGGCCGAAGAATCATCTAAACCGCATCGCTGGTCAGAAGGGGTGGGGATGACAGGAGACATAGGCTCAGGGGTTACTACCACCAGACGCTGCCACCCCACCCCAACCCAATCCATATCAGAACTCCTAAGGGAAGAAAAGGAATTGAGGCAGATGGCCGAAGACTTACTCCGTCAGGCATCCGACAAGAGGGAAACCCTAGATAAAGTCTGGGGGGGAGGGCATTTTCAGGAAAGCGAACAGTTACAAGAAACAGCAGCGGCTGCTGCTCAAGAAACCAGAGGAACAACCCCTCCCCCTCCTGCACAAACCCAAAGAGATTCACAAGGAGGAATTCGCCCCCCCCACCCCTCGCCGGCCTGCTAAACTCCTGCCCTTGGGCATAAAATTTGATGGTGATCCAGATAATTTAGGTCTTTTTCTCCTTCATGTTAGCAATTTTGTTAAACAGTATGCTAATGATTATGAAGACGACGTTAAGATTAGGATTGTCTCCTTGGCTCTGGAAAACAAGGCTGCCAGATGGCTGGTTTCTCTGCATAATAGCCACTCACCCTTGTTACGGGACTTCATTTGAGCTTTTCCTGTGGCTGAAGGTGATTGCAGGTTCTGCTGTCAAGGGGAAACAAAGACACCAAAAGGAGGACTAGGATGTGGCTATTTCATTTGACATTTTCCTGTGGCTGAAGGTTATTGGAGGTGCTGCTGTCAAGGGGAAACAAAGACACAAAAAGAAGGACTATGTAGTGGCTATTTCATTTGACCTTTTCCTGTGGCTAAAGGTGACTGGAGGTGCTGCTGTCAAGGGGGGAAACAAAGACACCAAAAGGAGCACTAGGTAGTGGCTATTTCATTTGACATTTACGTGTGGCTGAAGGTTATTGGAGGTGCTGCTGGAGGGGGGAAACAAAGACACCAAAAGGAGGGCTAGGTAGTGGCTATTTCATTTGACCTTTTCCTGTGGCTAAAGGTGATTGCAGGTGCTGCTATCAAGGAGAAACAAAGACACCAAAAGGAGGACTAGGTAGTGGCTATTTCATTTGACCTTTTCCTGTGGCTAAAGGTGATTGCAGGTGCTGCTATCAAGGAGAAACAAAGACACCAAAAGGAGGACTAGGTAGTGGCTATTTCATTTGACCTTTTCCAGTGGCTGAAGGTGATTGGACGTGCTGCTGGCAGTGGGAAACAAAAACACCAAAAGGAGAACTAGGTAGTGGCTATTTGATTTGACCTTTTCCTGTGGCTGAAGGTGATTGCAGGTGCTGCTATCAAGGAGAAACAAAGACACCAAAAGGAGGACTAGGTAGTGGCTATTTCATTTGACATTTTCCTTTGGCTGATGGTGATTGGAGGTGCTGCTGTCAAGGGGAAAAAAAGACACCAAAAGGAGAACTAGGTAGTGGCTATTTGATTTGACCTTTTCCTGTGGCTGAAATTGATTGGAGGTGCTGCTGGCGGGGGGAAACAAAGACACCAAAAGGAGGACTAGATAGTGGCTATTTCATTTGACCTTTTCCTGTGATTGAAGGTGATTGGAGGTGCTGCTGGCGTGGGGAAGCAAAGACACCAAAAGGAGGACTAGGTAGTGGCGTTTCATTTGACATTTTCCTTTGGCTGAAAGTGATTGGAGGTGCTGCTGGCGGGTGGGAAAAAAAGACACAAAAAGGAGGACTAGGTAGTGGCTATTTGTTTTGACCTTTTCCTGTTGCTAAAGGTGATGGGAGGTGCTACTGGAGGGGGGAAACAAAGACACCAAAAGGATGACTAGGTAGTGGCTATTTCATTTGAGCTTTTCCTATGGCTAAAGGTGCTGGAGGTGCTGCTGTCAAGGGGGGAAAGAAAGACACCAAAAGGAGGACTAGGCAGTGGCTATTTCATTTGACATTTACGTGTGGCTGAAGGTGATTGGAGGTGCTGCTGGAGGGGGGGGAAACCATTAATTTTATTGTGGCACCTATTGCGGATAATGCTGTTATTTTGGGGGTTAACTGGCTACGTAAATGGAATCCCCTAATTAACTGGAAGGAAGGATGGGTGTGGATCCCTTTATTTCTACCGGAGCATAACTCTGCAATCTCAAATCACGATGATGGGACGCCCCTTGACCTAACCCCAATTAAGGAGCCTGCTGGTTCCACTTTAGCCCTCCCCACAGCTGAAACCATTCCTGGGGAAGACAAAATTCCTAAAGAGTACTGGGATCTGAAAGACACTTTTAGCGAAAAGTCCTGTGATTCTCTCCCTCCTCATCGGGCCACTGATTGCTCGATCGATTTTCTCCCAGGGGTGACGCTGCCTAAACCTCGCCTTTACTCTATGACTCCACGGGAAATGGATGAGCTCCGTAAATTCATTGATAAGAATCTAAACCGAGGCTTCATTGAGCCTGCCAGACCACGGGTGACGGCACCGGTCATGTTTAGAGAGAAGAAGGATGGCACTCTCCGTTTGGTTCAAAACTACTCTTATCTGAATACCATTTGCGAGCACAATGTCTACCCTCTGCCACTTATGAAGGACATGTTAGCTCATCTAGCTACAGGCAAAATTTTTACTAAACTTGATTTAAGAGAAGCTTATTATAGAGTAAGAATTAAAGAGGGTGATGAATGGAAAACAGCGTTCAACTGTCCACTAGGGTGTTTCCAGTTTAAAGTTCTACCTTTTGGTCTTCAAGGGGCTCCTTCTGTTTTTATGCAACTAATCAATGAAGTACTCCACGAGCACCTGTATAAGGGAGTGATCGTTTATCTTGATGACATAGTCGTGTACACGCAAACACGTGAGGAACATATTAGACTTGTGCGTTCCGTGTTACAAAAACTACGTGCTGCTGAACTTTATGCTAAGTTGTCAAAATGTGAGTTTCACCAGGAGAAGATTGATTACTTGGGCTATCGCATTTCGTCTGAGGGGATCGAGATGGATCCTGCAAAGGTAAAGGCTGTCACGGAGTGGGCGCCCCCACGCACTCGTAAACAACTGCTAAGTTTTTTGGGTTTCGCCAACTTTTACCGGCAATTTATTCCATCATTCGCTAGCATTGCATTACCCATCACAAATCTGCTCAAAACGAAGGGTGAGGGTAAACCTCGACCGGGAGCCCCTCTGAACTGGACAATGGAATGCCAAGCCGCTTTTGAAAAGCTTAAACGTTTGTTTGCAGCTGAGCCTGTCCTGAAGCATCCTGACGTCGACTCCCCGTTTGTTGTTCAGGCTGACGCCAGCGATGTCGCCGTGGGGGCTGTCCTACTACAGTTCAACCAACAGGGCCAGCTGCAACCTTGTGCTTACACCTCTCGTAAATTGTCCAACACCGAACGCAGATGGGCAATTTGGGAGAAGGAAGCATTTGCTGTTCGTTGGGCCCTCATGACTTGGCGTCATTTTCTTGAAGGAGCCCCTCATCCATTTGAGGTCTGGACGGACCATAAAAACCTGGAGGCTCTCACGTCATCCCGTAAATTGTCCCCTAAACAACTACGTTGGGCACACTACTTCAATCGTTTCAACTTCAGTCTCAAATATATTCCTGGAGGAAAAAATTTCATGGCTGATGCACTTTCCAGACTGCCCCAATATGACGTTTCGAAACTTTCAGTTGTGCAACCAATAATGCCTCTTACACTGATAGCCTCTCCTGTTTCGACCAGGGGTCAGTCCGCTGTCCAAGCTGACCCGCCCGTGGAACTCATTGCTAAGATTAAGTCAGAACTACTTACTGATGAATGGTATTCTGCACATTCCGGTGACTGCACTATCAAGAACGACCTGCCTTGGATTGGTTCAAAAATTTATGTTCCTGTTACCATACGACCTTTTGTACTACAACGGGCACACGACTCACGGTTGGCCGGACACTTCGGTTTCGTTAAGACTATACACCTGGTTAAACGCCAGTTTTGGTGGCCTTCCCTCAAGAGAGACGTTGAGTCCTATATAGCTAGTTGTCCTATTTGTGTGGCTTCGAAACGTTCACCAGGAAAAACCGCAGGGCCTCCTCCAATCTGTGGCGAAGCCGGAGGCTCCTTGGAAGGAAATTTCGATGGACTTTATTGTTGATCTTCCAAGCAGCCAGGGTTATACTGTCATTTGGGTGGTTACCGAGCTTTTCTCCAAGCAAGTCCACTTCGTACCTTGCTCCAAAATTCCATCTTCCAAATCATTGGCTAAGTTGTTCCTGAATCATATTTATCGTTTCCACGGAGTTCCTAAGCGTATCATTTCAGATAGAGGTACTCAATTTACTTCAAAATTTTGGAAGGAATTTTTAAAGTTGATAGGCTCCTCCCAAGGCTTAAGCTCCTCCTACCATCCGCAGACGAACGGTGCTTGTGAGAGGGCCAATTCTGTTTTGGAACAATACCTACGTTGTTTCATAAATTTTCAGCAGGACGACTGGGCTGACCTTCTGATACATGCCGAAGTGGCTTACAATAACTCTGTTCATTCAAGTACAGATATGACCCCTTTTAAAATCATCTATGGTCAGGACTTTGTGCCCATACCTGAGTTGCCTCACGAGTCGCCTGCAATTCCCTCCTTTGCTGATTGGTACACTAAACTGTCTTCGGTGTGGCCTGTCATAAAGAAAACCTTGGATGATGCACATCATTCGCATAAGTTATATGCTGATAAAAAGCGATCGGCTCCTCCGGTGTACAAGGTTGGTGATAGAGTCTTCGTCTCTACTAAACATTTGGACAGCCCGCAAAAATGCAAGAAATTGGGCCCTAAGTTTGTTGGCCCGTTCACTATTACTAAAATAATCAGTTCTGTTTCTGTTCGTTTGGATCTACCTAAAACCTACCGTCGCTTATACCCAGTGTTCCATGTTCATCTGTTAAAACCTGAACGCACTTCGCATCTTCGCAAACCTCATCCTGATGCACCTGCGCCACTGATAATAATAATAATAATAATAATAATAATAAGTTTAATTTCTTGACCGCTCCTCTCCCCATAGGGACTCGGAGCGGTGCACAGGGAAACTAAAAACCATAAATATACAATCAAAAACATCTTAAAAACAAATTAAATAGTACCTGTGCTAAAATACCCAATCTGAACTAAAATTCCCACTATACACTAAAACCCCATAGAGAGAGACTATCCCAGACCGGCCAAGCAGAAAAAATATGTTTTTAATTTCAGACGGAAGGAGCGGAGGTCCGTGGTCGTTCTAATGTCGGGGGGAAGGTCATTCCAGAGGGCAGGGCCCGCCACAGAGAGAGCCCTTCCCCTGGGCGTCGCCCGCTGACACAGTCTAGTGGACGGCACCCGGAGAAGTCCCTCTCTGTGGGAGCGAATCGGCCGTGAGGAAGTATGGGGCAGGATCCGATCCCGCAAATAGCTAGGTCCCGAGCCATGGAGCGCTTTAAAGATGATAATTAGTACCTTGAAGCGCACCCGGAAGACGACAGGCAGCCAGTGCAGCTCGCGCAGGAGAGGTGTTACATGGGTAAACCTAGAGGTACCCAGGATTGCCCGCGCGGCTGCATTCTGGACCATCTGCAGTCTCCGGGTGCACCTCAAGGGAAGCCCCATGTAGAGAGAGTTACAATAGTCCAGTCGAGATGTCACGAGAGCATGAGTGACTGTGCGAAGGGCGTCCCGATCCAATAGGGGGCGCAACTGGCGAACCAGGCGAACCTGGTAAAACGCCCTCCTAGCCACGGCTGTCACTTGATCTTCCATGGACAGCCGGGCATCTAGGAGGACACCCAAGTTGCGCGCCCCATCCACAGGGGCCAGATGTTCGCCCCCTATGGCCAGCGATGGAGTTAGCTGGTTGAATCGGGCAGCCGGAAACCACAGCCACTCGGTCTTGGTCGGGTTGAGTCTGAGTCCGTTACTTCCCATCCAGATCCGTACGGCTTCCAGGCACTGGCACATCACCGCTACGGCATCGTTGGGGTGGTTTGGGGTAGATATATACAGCTGCGTATCATCAGCGTAGAGATGATACTCTACCCCAAAACCACGGATGATCTCGCCCAGCGGCTTCATGTATGTGTTGAACAGGAGAGGCGAGAGGACCGACCCCTGAGGAACCCCACATGTGAGGGGTCTCGAGGTCGACCTCTGCTCTCCTGCCAACACAAATTGCGATCGGCCAGAGAGGTAGGAGGAGAACCACCGTAAAACGGTGCCTCCCACCCCCAACCCCCCCAACCGATGCAATAGGATACCATGGTCGATGGTATCGAAAGCCGCTGAGAGGTCTAATAGGACCAGGATGGAGGAACAACCCCCATCCTTGGCCCTCCAGAGATCATCGACCAACGCGACCAATGCCGTCTCGGTGCTATGCCCGGGCCGAAAGCCGGACTGGCGCGGATCTAGATACTCAACTTCCTCCAGGTGACGGGGAAACTGTTGTGCCACCACACTCTCAACAACCTTCGCCAAAAAGGGAAGGTTGGAGACTGGACGATAGTTGTTCAAAAGAGCTGGATCCAAAGAGGGCTTCTTGAGGAGGGGCCTCACCATAGCCTCTTTTAGGGAGGCAGGCAAGGAACCCTCACTCAAGGATGCGTTGATAACCTCTTGGAGCCAGCCTCGTGTCACCTCCCAGGATGCCAGTACAAGCCAGGAGGGACACGGGTCCAATAAACATGTGGTGGCTCGCAGTCGCCCACGTAACCTGTCCATATCCTCGGAAGTAACGGAGTCAAACTCCTCCCAAACAAGATCTGTCTCGTGGCATCTCACTGGGCCATCAATGGAGGGTAGCCCGTTCTGTATCTGAGCGATTTTCTCCTGCAGAAAAATCACAAATTCCTCTGCTCTGATGGTAGACGGTCACCAGCACTATGAAGTTCGTGACATCTTGGACTCCAGAGTCCATAGGAATAAGACTCAATTTCTAGTGATGTGGAAAGACTTTCCTCCTTCTCACAATGAATGGGTGGATAAAGAACATCTCAGAGCCCCGAAGCTTATGCGCCAGTTTTATGCCAAATATCCACACAAACCGTAACCCCTTCCCTCTCTCCTCTATGTTGTTTTGTCTTTTCTTGTCTGTTTTACAGTGATAACTTCTCACCTTCTGGAGGAGGTCCGGAGGTCCTGCCTACTACTGGAGGAGGTCCGGATGTCAGCCTTCGCTCTTCGTTTATCTCTATGCTGCTTGGCTGCCATGGAAACGGGGAGGGTGGGGCTATAGGGGTTAATTATGTGAGCTGGTGGAAGATTGGTGGAAGATGTTACCGGCCGGTGTTATCTGTGGCTTAACGGTCTCACATTCCATGCTGATGATGGTGTTGGACGAACTGCCAACCTGATGTCGGAGACGAACGTGCATTGGACACTGTTGGAAGGGGGGTTAGGGCTATTGGGGTGGGCTTATGCTTTAATAATCATTCTTCGCGCCTAAACTAGTTACTTCCTGCTTTACCTTGGTCCCTTGATCTTCTGTATTCAGTAAAAGTAGCCTTATACATTCCAAACAATGTGTAAGTGTGTTCTTTCTTGAGTATTCGAAGAAAGGGGCCCTGACATTTTGTTGTCTTTCTTTCCCCAGGCCAGCAGCACCTCCAATCACCTTCAGCCACAGGAAAAGGTCAAATGAAACAGCCACTACCTAGTCCTCCTTTTGGTGTCTTTGTTTCCCCCCTCCAGCAGCACCTGCAATCACCTTCAGCCACAGGAAAAGGTCAAATCATACAGTCACTATCTAGTCCCTTTTTGGTGTCTTTGTTTCCCCCCTCCAGCAGCACCTGCAATCACCTTCAGCCACAGGAAAAGGTCAAATAATACAGCCACTATCTAGTCCCTTTTTGGTGTCTTTGTTTCCCCCCACCAGCAGCACCTCCAATCACCTTCAGCCAAAGGAAAAGATCAAATCAAATATCCACTACCTAGTCCTCCTTTTGGTGTCTTTGTTTCCCCCCTTGACAGCAGCACCTCCAGCACCTTTAGCCATAGGAAAAGCTCAAATGAAATAGCCACTACCTAGTCCTCCTTTTGGTGTCTTTGTTTCCCCCTCCAGTAGCACCTCCCATCACCTTCAGCAACAGGAAAAGGTCAAAACAAATAGCCACTACCTAGTCCTCCTTTTTGTGTCTTTGTTTCCCACCCGCCAGCAGCACCTCCAATCACCTTCAGCCAAAGGAAAATGTCAAATGAAACGCCACTACCTAGTCCTCCTTTTGGTGTCTTTGTTTACCCCCTCCAGCAGCACCTCCAATCACCTTCAGCCACCGGAATATGTCAGATGAAATAGCCACTACCTAGTCCTCCTTTTGGTGTCTTTGTTTCCCCCCGCCAGCAGCACCTCCAATCACCTTCAGTCACAGGAAAACGTCAAATTGAATAGCCACTACCTAGTCCTCCTTTTGGTGTCTGTTTATCACACCTCCAGCAGCACCTCCAATCACCTTCAGCCACCGGAATATGTCAGATGAAATAGCCACTACCTAGTCCTCCTTTTGGTGTCTTTGTTTCCCCCCACCAGCAGCACCTCCAATCACCTTCAGTCACAGGAAAACGTCAAATTGAATAGCCACTACCTAGTCCTCCTTTTGGTGTCTGTTTTTCACCCCTCCAGCAGCACCTCCAATCACCTTCAGCCACAGGAAAAGGTCAAATCAAATAGCCACTACCTAGTTCTCCTTTTGTTGTCTTTCTTTCCCCAGGCCAGCAGCACCTCCAATCACCTTCAGCCACAGGAAAATGTCAAATGAAACAGCCACTACCTAGTCCTCCTTTTGGTGTCTTTGTTTCCCCCCTACAGCAGCACGTCCATTCACCTTCAGCCACAGGAAAAGGTCAAATGAAATAGCCACTACCTAGTCCTCCTTTTGGTGTCTTTGTTTCCCCCCGCCAGCAGCACCTCCAATCACCTTCAGCCACAGGAAAAGGTCAAATCATACAGCCACTATCTAGTCCCTTTTTGGTGTCTTTGTTTCCCCCCGCCAGCAGCACCTCCAATCACCTTCAGCCAAAGGAAAAGATCAAATCAAATATCCACTACCTAGTCCTCCTTTTGGTGTCTTTTCCCCCCCTCCAGCAGCACCTCCAATCACCTTCAGCCACACGTAAATGTCAAATGAAATAGCCACTACCTAGTCCTCCTTTTGGTGTCTTTGTTTCCCCCCTTGACAGCAGCACCTCCAGCACCTTTAGCCATAGGAAAAGCTCAAATGAAATAGCCACTACCTAGTCATCCTTTTGGTGTCTTTGTTTCCCCCCTCCAGTAGCACCTCCCATCACCTTTAGCAACAGGAAAAGGTCAAAACAAATAGCCACTACCTAGTCCTCCTTTTTGTGTCTTTTTTTCCCACCCGCCAGCAGCACCTCCAATCACTTTCAGCCAAAGGAAAATGTCAAATGAAACGCCACTACCTAGTCCTCCTTTTGGTATCTTTGTTTCCCACCCGCCAGCAGCACCTCCAATCACCTTCAGCCACAGGAAAAGGTCAAATGAAATAGCCACTACCTAGTCCTCCTTTTGGTGTCTTTGCTTCCCCACGCCAGCAGCACTTCCAATCACCTTCAATCACAGGAAAAGGTCAAATGAAATAGCCACTATCTAGTCCTCCTTTTGGTGTCTTTGTTTCCCCCCGCCAGCAGCACCTCCAATCAATTTCAGCCACAGGAAAAGGTCAAATGAAATAGCCACTACCTAGTCCTCCTTTTGGTGTCTTTGTTTCCCCCCTCCAGTAGCACCTCCCATCACCTTTAGCAACAGGAAAAGGTCAAAACAAATAGCCACTACCTAGTCCTCCTTTTTGTGTCTTTTTTTCCCACCCGCCAGCAGCACCTCCAATCACCTTCAGCCACACGTAAATGTCAAATGAAATAGCCACTGCCTAGTCCTCCTTTTGGTGTCTTTGTTTCCCCCCTTGACAGCAGCACCTCCAGCACCTTTAGCCATAGGAAAAGCTCAAATGAAATAGCCACTACCTAGTCCTCCTTTTGGTGTCTTTGTTTCCCCCCTCCAGTAGCACCTCCCATCACCTTTAGCAACAGGAAAAGGTCAAAACAAATAGCCACTACCTAGTCCTCCTTTTTGTGTCTTTTTTTCCCACCCGCCAGCAGCACCTCCAATCACTTTCAGCCAAAGGAAAATGTCAAATGAAACGCCACTACCTAGTCCTCCTTTTGGTATCTTTGTTTCCCACCCGCCAGCAGCACCTCCAATCAATTTCAGCCACAGGAATATGTCAGATGAAATAGCCACTACCTAGTCCTCCTTTTGGTGTCTTTGTTTCCCCCCGCCAGCAGCACCTCCAATCACCTTCAGTAACAGGAAAACATCAAATTGAATAGCCACTACCTAGTCCTCCTTTTGGTGTCTGTTTATCACCCCTCCAGCAGCACCTCCAATCACCTTCAGCCACCGGAATATGTCAGATGAAATAGCCACTACCTAGTCCTCCTTTTGGTGTCTTTGTTTCCCCCCTCCAGTAGCACCTCCCATCACCTTTAGCAACAGGAAAAGGTCAAAACAAATAGCCACTACCTAGTCCTCCTTTTTGTGTCTTTTTTTCCCACCCGCCAGCAGCACCTCCAATCACTTTCAGCCAAAGGAAAATGTCAAATGAAACGCCACTACCTAGTCCTCCTTTTGGTATCTTTGTTTCCCACCCGCCAGCAGCACCTCCAATCAATTTCAGCCACAGGAAAAGGTCAAATGAAATAGCCACTACCTAGTCCTCCTTTTGGTGTCTTTGTTTCCCCCCTCCAGCAGCATCTGCAATCACCTTCAGCCACAGGAAAAGGTCAAATCATACAGCCACTATCTAGTCCCTTTTTGGTGTCTTTGTTTCCCCCCTCCAGCAGCACCTCCAATCACCTTCAGCCAAAGGAAAAGATCAAATCATCAATCAATTTTTCCCCTTGACAGCAGCACCTCCAATCACCATCAGCCAAAGGAAAATGTCAAATGAAACGCCACTACCTAGTCCTCCTTTTGGTGTCTTTGCTTCCCCAGGCCAGCAGCACCTCCAATCACCTCAGCCACAGGAAAAGGTCAAATGAAATAGCCACTACCTAGTCCTCCTTTTGGTGTCTTTGTTTCCCTTTGACAGCAGAACCTGCAATCACCTTCAGCCACAAGAAAAGGTCAAATGAAATAGCCACTACCTAGTCCTCCTTTTGCTGTCTTTGTTTCCCCCCGCCAGCAGCACCTCCAATCACCTTCAGTCACAGGAAAACGTCAAATTGAATAGCCACTACCTAGTCCTCCTTTTGGTGTCTGTTTTTCACCCCTCCAGCAGCACCTCCAATCACCTTCAGCCACAGGAAAAGGTCAAATGAAATAGCCACTACCTAGTCCTCCTTTTGGTGTCTTTCCCCCCCCCTCCAGCAGCACCTCCAATCACCTTCAGCCACACGTAAATGTCAAATGAAATAGCCACTGCCTAGTCCTCCTTTTGGTGTCTTTGTTTCCCCCCTTGACAGCAGCACCTCCAGCACCTTTAGCCATAGGAAAAGCTCAAATGAAATAGCCACTACCTAGTCATCCTTTTGGTGTCTTTGTTTCCCCCCTCCAGTAGCACCTCCCATCACCTTTAGCAACAGGAAAAGGTCAAAACAAATAGCCACTACCTAGTCTTCCTTTTTGTGTCTTTTTTTCCCACCCGCCAGCAGCACCTCCAATCACCTTCAGCCACACGTAAATGTCAAATGAAATAGCCACTGCCTAGTCCTCCTTTTGGTGTCTTTGTTTCCCCCCTTGACAGCAGCACCTCCAGCACCTTTAGCCATAGGAAAAGCTCAAATGAAATAGCCACTACCTAGTCATCCTTTTGGTGTCTTTGTTTCCCCCCTCCAGTAGCACCTCCCATCACCTTTAGCAACAGGAAAAGGTCAAAACAAATAGCCACTACCTAGTCCTCCTTTTTGTGTCTTTTTTTCCCACCCGCCAGCAGCACCTCCAATCACTTTCAGCCAAAGGAAAATGTCAAATGAAACGCCACTACCTAGTCCTCCTTTTGGTATCTTTGTTTCCCACCCGCCAGCAGCACCTCCAATCAATTTCAGCCACAGGAATATGTCAGATGAAATAGCCACTACCTAGTCCTCCTTTTGGTGTCTTTGTTTCCCCCCGCCAGCAGCACCTCCAATCACCTTCAGTAACAGGAAAACATCAAATTGAATAGCCACTACCTAGTCCTCCTTTTGGTGTCTGTTTATCACCCCTCCAGCAGCACCTCCAATCACCTTCAGCCACCGGAATATGTCAGATGAAATAGCCACTACCTAGTCCTCCTTTTGGTGTCTTTGTTTCCCCCCTCCAGTAGCACCTCCCATCACCTTTAGCAACAGGAAAAGGTCAAAACAAATAGCCACTACCTAGTCCTCCTTTTTGTGTCTTTTTTTCCCACCCGCCAGCAGCACCTCCAATCACTTTCAGCCAAAGGAAAATGTCAAATGAAACGCCACTACCTAGTCCTCCTTTTGGTATCTTTGTTTCCCACCCGCCAGCAGCACCTCCAATCAATTTCAGCCACAGGAATATGTCAGATGAAATAGCCACTACCTAGTCCTCCTTTTGGTGTCTTTGTTTCCCCCCGCCAGCAGCACCTCCAATCACCTTCAGTAACAGGAAAACATCAAATTGAATAGCCACTACCTAGTCCTCCTTTTGGTGTCTGTTTATCACCCCTCCAGCAGCACCTCCAATCACCTTCAGCCACCGGAATATGTCAGATGAAATAGCCACTACCTAGTCCTCCTTTTAGTGTCTTTGTTTCCCCCCACCAGCAGCACCTCCAATCACCTTCAGTCACAGGAAAACGTCAAATTGAATAGCCACTACCTAGTCCTCCTTTTGGTGTCTGTTTTTCACCCCTCCAGCAGCACCTCCAATCACCTTCAGCCACAGGAAAAGGTCAAATCAAATAGCCACTACCTAGTTCTCCTTTTGTTGTCTTTCTTTCCCCAGGCCAGCAGCACCTCCAATCACCTTCAGCCACAGGAAAATGTCAAATGAAACAGCCACTACCTAGTCCTCCTTTTGGTGTCTTTGTTTCCCCCCTACAGCAGCACGTCCATTCACCTTCAGCCACAGGAAAAGGTCAAATGAAATAGCCACTACCTAGTCCTCCTTTTGGTGTCTTTGTTTCCCCCCGCCAGCAGCACCTCCAATCACCTTCAGCCACAGGAAAAGGTCAAATCATACAGCCACTATCTAGTCCCTTTTTGGTGTCTTTGTTTCCCCCCGCCAGCAGCACCTCCAATCACCTTCAGCCAAAGGAAAAGATCAAATCAAATATCCACTACCTAGTCCTCCTTTTGGTGTCTTTCCCCCCCCTCCAGCAGCACCTCCAATCACCTTCAGCCACACGTAAATGTCAAATGAAATAGCCACTACCTAGTCCTCCTTTTGGTGTCTTTGTTTCCCCCCTTGACAGCAGCACCTCCAGCACCTTTAGCCATAGGAAAAGCTCAAATGAAATAGCCACTACCTAGTCATCCTTTTGGTGTCTTTGTTTCCCCCCTCCAGTAGCACCTCCCATCACCTTTAGCAACAGGAAAAGGTCAAAACAAATAGCCACTACCTAGTCCTCCTTTTTGTGTCTTTTTTTCCCACCCGCCAGCAGCACCTCCAATCACTTTCAGCCAAAGGAAAATGTCAAATGAAACGCCACTACCTAGTCCTCCTTTTGGTATCTTTGTTTCCCACCCGCCAGCAGCACCTCCAATCACCTTCAGCCACAGGAAAAGGTCAAATGAAATAGCCACTACCTAGTCCTCCTTTTGGTGTCTTTGCTTCCCCACGCCAGCAGCACTTCCAATCACCTTCAATCACAGGAAAAGGTCAAATGAAATAGCCACTATCTAGTCCTCCTTTTGGTGTCTTTGTTTCCCCCCGCCAGCAGCACCTCCAATCAATTTCAGCCACAGGAAAAGGTCAAATGAAATAGCCACTACCTAGTCCTCCTTTTGGTGTCTTTGTTTCCCCCCTCCAGCAGCACCTGCAATCACCTTCAGCCACAGGAAAAGGTCAAATCATACAGCCACTATCAAGTCCCTTTTTGGTGTCTTTGTTTCCCCCCTCCAGCAGCACCTCCAATCACCTTCAGCCAAAGGAAAAGATCAAATCATCAATCAATTTTTTCCCCTTGACAGCAGCACCTCCAATCACCATCAGCCAAAGGAAAATGTCAAATGAAACGCCACTACCTAGTCCTCCTTTTGGTATCTTTGTTTCCCACCCGCCAGCAGCACCTCCAATCACCTTCAGCCACAGGAAAAGGTCAAATGAAATAGCCACTACCTAGTCCTCCTTTTGGTGTCTGTTTTTCACCCCTCCAGCAGCACCTCCAATCACCTTCAATCACAGAAAAAAGTCAAATGAAATAGCCACTATCTAGTCCTCCTTTTGGTGTCTTTGTTTCCCCCCACCAGCAGCACCTCCAATCAATTTCAGCCACAGGAAAAGGTGAAATGAAATAGCCACTACCTAGTCCTCCTTTTGGTGTCTTTGTTTCCCCCCTCCAGCAGCATCTGCAATCACCTTCAGCCAAAGGAAAAGATCAAATCATCAATCAATTTTTTCCCCTTGACAGCAGCACCTCCAATCACCATCAGCCAAAGAAAAATGTCAAACGAAACGCCACTACCTAGTCCTCCTTTTGGTGTCTTTGCTTCCCCAGGCCAGCAGCACCTCCAATCACCTTCAGCCACAGGAAAATGTCAAATGAAACAGCCACTACCTAGTCCTCCTTTTGGTGTCTTTGTTTCCCCCCTACAGCAGCAAGTCCATTCACCTCAGCCACAGGAAAAGGTCAAATGAAATAGCCACTACCTAGTCCTCCTTTTGGTGTCTTTGTTTCCCTTTGACAGCAGAACCTGCAATCACCTTCAGCCACAAGAAAAGGTCAAATGAAATAGCCAATACCTAGTCCTCCTTTTGCTGTCTTTGTTTCCCCCCGCCAGCAGCACCTCCAATCACCTTCAGTCACAGGAAAACGTCAAATTGAATAGCCACTACCTAGTCCTCCTTTTGGTGTCTGTTTTTCACCCCTCCAGCAGCACCTCCAATCACCTTCAGCCACAGGAAAAGGTCAAATGAAATAGCCACTACCTAGTCCTCCTTTTGGTGTCTTTCCCCCCCCCTCCAGCAGCACCTCCAATCACCTTCAGCCACACGTAAATGTCAAATGAAATAGCCACTGCCTAGTCCTCCTTTTGGTGTCTTTGTTTCCCCCCTTGACAGCAGCACCTCCAGCACCTTTAGCCATAGGAAAAGCTCAAATGAAATAGCCACTACCTAGTCATCCTTTTGGTGTCTTTGTTTCCCCCCTCCAGTAGCACCTCCCATCACCTTTAGCAACAGGAAAAGGTCAAAACAAATAGCCACTACCTAGTCCTCCTTTTTGTGTCTTTTTTTCCCACCCGCCAGCAGCACCTCCAATCACTTTCAGCCACAGGAAAAGGTCAAATCAAATAGCCACTACCTAGTTCTCCTTTTGGTGTCTTTTTTTCCCCTTGACAGCAGCACCTCCAATCACCATCAGCCAAAGGAAAATGTCAAATGAAATAGCCACTACCTAGTCCTCCTTTTGGTGTCTTTGTTTCTCCTTGATAGCAGCACCTGCAATCACCTTCAGCCACAGGAAAAGGTCAAATCAAATAGCCACTACCTAGTTCTCCTTTTGGTGTTTTTGTTTCCCACTGCCAGCAGCACCTCCAATCAATTTCAGCCACAGGAAAAGGTCAAATGAAATAGCCACTACCTAGTCCTCCTTTTGGTGTCTTTGTTTCCCCCCGCCAGCAGCACCTGCAATCACCTTCAGCCACAGGAAAAGGTCAAATCATACAGCCACTATCAAGTCCCTTTTTGGTGTCTTTGTTTCCCCCCTCCAGCAGCACCTCCAATCACCTTCAGCCAAAGGAAAAGATCAAATCATCAATCAATTTTTTCCCCTTGACAGCAGCACCTCCAATCACCATCAGCCAAAGGAAAATGTCAAATGAAACGCCACTACCTAGTCCTCCTTTTGGTATCTTTGTTTCCCACCCGCCAGCAGCACCTCCAATCACCTTCAGCCACAGGAAAAGGTCAAATGAAATAGCCACTACCTAGTCCTCCTTTTGGTGTCTGTTTTTCACCCCTCCAGCAGCACCTCCAATCACCTTCAATCACAGAAAAAGGTCAAATGAAATAGCCACTATCTAGTCCTCCTTTTGGTGTCTTTGTTTCCCCCCACCAGCAGCACCTCCAATCAATTTCAGCCACAGGAAAAGGTGAAATGAAATAGCCACTACCTAGTCCTCCTTTTGGTGTCTTTGTTTCCCCCCTCCAGCAGCATCTGCAATCACCTTCAGCCACAGGAAAAGGTCAAATCATACAGCCACTATCTAGTCCCTTTTTGGTGTCTTTGTTTCCCCCCTCCAGCAGCACCTCCAATCACCTTCAGCCAAAGGAAAAGATCAAATCATCAATCAATTTTTTCCCCTTGACAGCAGCACCTCCAATCACCATCAGCCAAAGGAAAATGTCAAACGAAACGCCACTACCTAGTCCTCCTTTTGGTGTCTTTGCTTCCCCAGGCCAGCAGCACCTCCAATCACCTTCAGCCACAGGAAAATGTCAAATGAAACAGCCACTACCTAGTCCTCCTTTTGGTGTCTTTGTTTCCCCCCTACAGCAGCAAGTCCATTCACCTCAGCCACAGGAAAAGGTCAAATGAAATAGCCACTACCTAGTCCTCCTTTTGGTGTCTTTGTTTCCCTTTGACAGCAGAACCTGCAATCACCTTCAGCCACAAGAAAAGGTCAAATGAAATAGCCAATACCTAGTCCTCCTTTTGCTGTCTTTGTTTCCCCCCGCCAGCAGCACCTCCAATCACCTTCAGTCACAGGAAAACGTCAAATTGAATAGCCACTACCTAGTCCTCCTTTTGGTGTCTGTTTTTCACCCCTCCAGCAGCACCTCCAATCACCTTCAGCCACAGGAAAAGGTCAAATGAAATAGCCACTACCTAGTCCTCCTTTTGGTGTCTTTCCCCCCCCCTCCAGCAGCACCTCCAATCACCTTCAGCCACACGTAAATGTCAAATGAAATAGCCACTGCCTAGTCCTCCTTTTGGTGTCTTTGTTTCCCCCCTTGACAGCAGCACCTCCAGCACCTTTAGCCATAGGAAAAGCTCAAATGAAATAGCCACTACCTAGTCATCCTTTTGGTGTCTTTGTTTCCCCCCTCCAGTAGCACCTCCCATCACCTTTAGCAACAGGAAAAGGTCAAAACAAATAGCCACTACCTAGTCCTCCTTTTTGTGTCTTTTTTTCCCACCCGCCAGCAGCACCTCCAATCACTTTCAGCCACAGGAAAAGGTCAAATCAAATAGCCACTACCTAGTTCTCCTTTTGGTGTCTTTTTTCCCCTTGACAGCAGCACCTCCAATCACCATCAGCCAAAGGAAAATGTCAAATGAAATAGCCACTACCTAGTCCTCCTTTTGGTGTCTTTGTTTCTCCTTGATAGCAGCACCTGCTATCACCTTCAGCCACAGGAAAAGGTCAAATCAAATAGCCACTACCTAGTTCACCTTTTGGTGTTTTTGTTTCCCACTGCCAGCAGCACCTCCAATCACTTTCAGCCACAGGAAAAGGTCAAATCAAATAGCCACTACCTAGTTCTCCTATTGGTGTCTTTGTTTCCCCCCTACAGCAGCACGTCCAATCACCTTCAGCCACTGGAAAAGGTCAAATGAAATAGCCACTACCTAGTCCTCCTTTTGGTGTCTTTGTTTCTCCTTGATAGCAGCACCTGCAATCACCTTTAGCCACAGGAAAAGGTCAAATGAAATAGCCACTACCTAGTCCTCCTTTTGGTGTCTTTGTTTCTCCTTGATAGCAGCACCTGCAATCACCTTTAGCCACAGGAAAAGGTCAAATGAAATAGCCACTACCTAGCCCTCCTTTTGGTGTCTTTGTTTCCCCCCTCCAGCAGCACCTCCAATAACCTTCAGCCACACGTAAATGTCAAATGAAATAGCCACTACCTAGTCCTCCTTTTGGTGTCTTTGTTTCTCCTTGATAGCAGCACCTGCAATCACCTTTAGCCACAGGAAAAGGTCAAATGAAATAGCCACTACCTAGCCCTCCTTTTGGTGTCTTTGTTTCCCCCCTCCAGCAGCACCTCCAATAACCTTCAGCCACACGTAAATGTCAAATGAAATAGCCACTACCTAGTGCTCCTTTTGGTGTCTTTGTTTCCCCCCTTGACAGCAGCACCTCCAGTCACCTTTAGCCACAGGAAAAGGTCAAATGAAATAGCCACTACATAGTCCTTCTTTTTGTGTCTTTGTTTCCCCTTGACAGCAGCACCTCCAATCACCTTCAGTCACAGGAAAACGTCAAATTGAATAGCCACTACCTAGTCCTCCTTTTGGTGTGTGTTTTTCGCCCCTCCAGCAGCACCTCCAATCACCTTCAGCCAAAGGAAAATGTCAAATGAAACGCCACTACCTAGTCCTCCTTTTGGTGTCTTTGTTTACCCCCTCCAGCAGCACCTCCCATCACCTTCAGCAACAGGAAAAGGTCAAAACAAATAGCCACTACCTAGTCCTCCTTTTTGTGTCTTTGTTTCCCACCCGCCAGCAGCACCTCCAATCACCTTCAGTCACAGGAAAACGTCAAATTGAATAGCCACTACCTAGTCCTCCTTTTGGTGTCTGTTTTTCGCCCCTCCAGCAGCACCTCCAATCACCTTCAGCCACAGGAAAAGGTCAAATCAAATAGCCACTACCTAGTTCTCCTTTTGTGTCAGCCTTCACTCTTCGTTTATCTCTATGCTGCTTGGCTGCCATGGAAACGGGGAGGGTGGGGCTATAGGGGTTAATTATGTGAGCTGGTGGAAGATTGGTGGAAGATGTTACCGGCCGGTGTTATCTGTGGCTTAACGGTCTCACATTCCATGCTGATGATGGTGTTGGACGAACTGCCCACCTGATGTCGGAGACGAACGTGCATTGGACACTGTTGGAAGGGGGGTTAGGGCTATTGGGGTGGGCTTATGCTTTAATAATCATTCTTCACGCCTAAACTAGTTACTTCCTGCTTTACCTTGGTCCCTTGATCTTCTGTATTCAGTAAAAGTAGCCTTATACATTCCAAACAATGTGTAAGTGTGTTCTTTCTTGAGTATTCGAAGAAAGGGGCCCTGACATTAAGCAGGAAGTCACTACAAATCATAACCTGATGTCGGAATCTGCCAAAGAGGAGTTGCCGGGCTCGAGTTTTGGAGGGGCCGCATCCAATATCGCAGCTCAAAAGGATGATTCGAGGTCAGTACTGGACTTTTTAACAAGCCTAAGTTTAGACCCGAAGGCCGAAGAATCATCTAAACCGCATCGCTGGTCAGAAGGGGTGGGGATGACAGGAGACATAGGCTCAGGGGTTACTACCACCAGACGCCGCCACCCCACCCCAACCCAATCCATATCAGAACTCCTAAGGGAAGAAAAGGAATTGAGGCAGATGGCCGAAGACTTACTCCGTCAGGCATCCGACAAGAGGGAAACCCTAGATAAAGTCTGGGGGGGAGGGCATTTTCGGGAAAGCGAACAGTTACAAGAAACAGCAGCGGCTGCTGCTCAAGAAACCAGAGGAACAACCCCTCCCCCTCCTGCACAAACCCAAAGAGATTCACAAGGAGGAATTCGCCCCCCCCACCCCTCGCCGGCCTGCTAAACTCCCGCCCTTGGGCATAAAATTTGATGGTGATCCAGATAATTTAGGTCTTTTTCTCCTTCATGTTAGCAATTTTGTTAAACAGTATGCTAATGATTATGAAGACGACGTTAAGATTAGGATTGTCTCCTTGGCTCTGGAAAACAAGGCTGCCAGATGGCTGGTTTCTCTGCATAATAGCCACTCACCCTTGTTACGGGACTTTGAAAATTTTATGACTGCTCTTAGGAGACGTTTTGAAGACCCCCGAATTGAGAGAAAAGCTAGAATCAAGATGCGAGACCTGCGCCAGGGGAATATGTCTGTGCAAGAATACACACAGATTTTTCAAGAACTTTCTGTTTATATGGTAGGGTGGAGTGACAGAGCGTTAATGGATATTTATACAGAAGGGCTGAACAAAGATATTTATCAAACATGCGTGAATAGATATCGGCCCAATAACTTAGATGATTGGTTTCTATTAGCCGGGGATGTAGAGCTGGATCAGGCCCACTCTCAAACTCCACCGCAATTTGAGAAAATGAAGCATTTTGAGAGCCCCAGGCCCCAGACCACAGATAAAGATTCCCACAAGCAAATGGGAGGACGTAAATCAACTTCAGCACGTCCTGGCAGTTGTTTTCGCTGTGGAAAGGAGGGGCACTGGGCTAACAACTGCAGATCAAAAAGATCACCACGCCCACATTCTTCTACTGAAGCTAGGAAGCCTACTAAAACTCCGGGCGTGCGCAATAAGCCAGCAATGGCGGGAATGGAGCCCCTGGACCTTTCCGGTCATCAACGTAATCCACAGGCCGATGATTTGGAGGAGGACTCCGCCTCCTCTGACGAGAACTGGGTAAGTCCCCGCTCCGGGCCCCTTTATATTCCTTTAAGGCTTTTGGCTCCATCTAGCGGCCGAAATTGCAATGTACAAGCTCTAATTGATTCAGGCTGTTCCCGTTGTCTCATCAGTCAAGACCTTGTTCAGACCATGGGTTTCCACTTGAAAAATTTAAAAGTGCCAATCGCATTCTGCCAAATGGATGGCTCTGTAGCAGGGGGGACTCCCGCATCTTATATTACTGAACCCCTTCAGCTTTCTATTGGTGATACTCATAATGAAACCATTAATTTTATTGTGGCACCTATTGCGGATAATGCTGTTATTTTGGGGGTTAACTGGCTACGTAAATGGAATCCCCTAATTAACTGGAAGGAAGGATGGGTGCGGATCCCTTTATTTCTACCGGAGCATAACTCTGCAATCTCAAATCACGATGATGGGACGCCCCTTGACCTAACCCCAATTAAGGAGCCTGCTGGTTCCACTTTAGCCCTCCCCACAGCTGAAACCATTCCTGGGGAAGACAAAATTCCTAAAGAGTACTGGGATCTGAAAGACACTTTTAGCGAAAAGTCCTGTGATTCTCTCCCTCCTCATCGGGCCACTGATTGCTCGATCGATTTTCTCCCAGGGGTGACGCTGCCTAAACCTCGCCTTTACTCTATGACTCCACGGGAAATGGATGAGCTCCGTAAATTCATTGATAAGAATCTAAACCGAGGCTTCATTGAGCCTGCCAGACCACGGGTGACGGCACCGGTCATGTTTAGAGAGAAGAAGGATGGCACTCTCCGTTTGGTTCAAAACTACTCTTATCTGAATACCATTTGCGAGCACAATGTCTACCCTCTGCCACTTATGAAGGACATGTTAGCTCATCTAGCTACAGGCAAAATGTTTACTAAACTTGATTTAAGAGAAGCTTATTATAGAGTAAGAATTAAAGAGGGTGACGAATGGAAAACAGCGTTCAACTGTCCACTAGGGTGTTTCCAGTTTAAAGTTCTACCTTTTGGTCTTCAAGGGGCTCCTTCTGTTTTTATGCAACTGATCAATGAAGTACTCCACGAGCACCTGTATAAGGGAGTGATCGTTTATCTTGATGACATAGTCGTGTACACGCAAACACGTGAGGAACATATTAGACTTGTGCGTTCCGTGTTACAAAAACTACGTGCTGCTGAACTTTATGCTAAGTTGTCAAAATGTGAGTTTCACCAGGAGAAGATTGATTACTTGGGCTATCGCATTTCGTCTGAGGGGATCGAGATGGATCCTGCAAAGGTAAAGGCTGTCACGGAGTGGGCGCCCCCACGCACTCGTAAACAACTGCAAAGTTTTTTGGGGTTCGCCAACTTTTACCGGCAATTTATTCCATCATTCGCTAGCATTGCATTACCCATCACAAATCTGCTCAAAACGAAGGGTGAGGGTAAACCTCGACCGGGAGCCCCTCTGAACTGGACAATGGAATGCCAAGCCGCTTTTGAAAAGCTTAAACGTTTGTTTGCAGCTGAGCCTGTCCTGAAGCATCCTGACGTCGACTCCCCGTTTGTTGTTCAGGGTGACGCCAGCGATGTCGCCGTGGGCGCTGTCCTACTACAGTTCAACCAACAGGGCCAGCTGCAACCTTGTGCTTACACCTCTCGTAAATTGTCCAACACCGAACGCAGATGGGCGATTTGGGAGAAGGAAGCATTTGCTGTTCGTTGGGCCCTCATGACTTGGCGTCATTTTCTTGAAGGAGCCCCTCATCCATTTGAGGTCTGGACGGACCATAAAAACCTGGAGGCTCTCACGTCATCCCGTAAATTGCCCCCTAAACAACTACGTTGGGCACACTACTTCAATCGTTTCAACTTCAGTCTCAAATATATTCCTGGAGGAAAGAATTTCATGGCTGATGCACTTTCCAGACTGCCCCAATATGACGTTTCGAAACTTTCAGTTGTGCAACCAATAATGCCTCTTACACTGATAGCCTCTCCTGTTTCGACCAGGGGTCAGTCCGCTGTCCAAGCTGACCCGCCCGTGGAACTCATTGCTAAGATTAAGTCAGAACTACTTACTGATGAATGGTATTCTGCACATTCCGGTGACTGCACTATCAAGAACGACCTGCCTTGGATTGGTTCAAAAATTTATGTTCCTGTTACCATACGACCTTTTGTACTACAACGGGCACACGACTCACGGTTGGCCGGACACTTCGGTTTCGTTAAGACTATACACCTGGTTAAACGCCAGTTTTGGTGGCCTTCCCTCAAGAGAGACGTTGAGTCCTATATAGCTAGTTGTCCTATTTGTGTGGCTTCGAAACGTTCACCAGGAAAACCGCAGGGCCTCCTCCAATCTGTGGCGAAGCCGGAGGCTCCTTGGAAGGAAATTTCGATGGACTTTATTGTTGATCTTCCAAGCAGCCAGGGTTATACTGTCATTTGGGTGGTTACAGATCTTTTCTCCAAGCAAGTCCACTTCGTACCTTGCTCCAAAATTCCATCTTCCAAATCATTGGCTAAGTTGTTCCTGAATCATATTTATCATTTCCACGGAGTTCCTAAGCGTATCATTTCAGATAGAGGTACTCAATTTACTTCAAAATTTTGGAAGGAATTTTTAAAGTTGATAGGCTCCTCCCAAGGCTTAAGCTCCTCCTACCATCCGCAGACAAACGGTGCTTGTGAGAGGGCCAATTCTGTTTTGGAACAATACCTACGTTGTTTCATAAATTTTCAGCAGGACGACTGGGCTGACCTTCTGATACATGCCGAAGTGGCTTACAATAACTCTGTTCATTCAAGTACAGATATGACCCCTTTTAAAATCATCTATGGTCAGGACTTTGTGCCCATACCTGAGTTGCCTCACGAGTCGCCTGCAATTCCCTCCCTTGCTGATTGGTACACTAAACTGTCTTCGGTGTGGCCTGTCATAAAGAAAACCTTGGATGATGCACATCATTCGCATAAGTTATATGCTGATAAAAAGCGATCGGCTCCTCCGGTGTACAAGGTTGGTGATAGAGTCTTCGTCTCTACTAAACATTTGGACAGCCCGCAAAAATGCAAGAAATTGGGCCCTAAGTTTGTTGGCCCGTTCACTATTACTAAAATAATCAGTTCTGTTTCTGTTCGTTTGGATCTACCTAAAACCTACCGTCGCTTATACCCAGTGTTCCATGTTCATCTGTTAAAACCTGAACGCACTTCGCATCTTCGCAAACCTCATCCTGATGCACCTGCGCCACTGATGGTAGACGGTCACCAGCACTATGAAGTTCGTGACATCTTGGACTCCAGAGTCCATAGGAATAAGACTCAATTTCTAGTGATGTGGAAAGACTTTCCTCCTTCTCACAATGAATGGGTGGATAAAGAACATCTCAGAGCCCCGAAGCTTATGCGCCAGTTTTATGCCAAATATCCACACAAACCGTAACCCCTTCCCTCTCTCCTCTATGTTGTTTTGTCTTTTCTTGTCTGTTTTACAGTGATAACTTCTCACCTTCTGGAAGAGGTCCGGAGGTCCTGCCTACTACTGGAGGAGGTCCGGATGTCAGCCTTCGCTCTTCGTTTATCTCTATACTGCTTGGCTGCCATGGAAACGGGGAGGGTGGGGCTATAGGGGTTAATTATATGAGCTGGTGGAAGATTGGTGGAAGATGTTACCGGCCGGTGTTATCTGTGGCTTAACGGTCTCACATTCCATGCTGATGATGGTGTTGGACGAACTGCCCACCTGATGTCGGAGACGAACGTGCATTGGACACTGTTGGAAGGGGGGTTAGGGCTATTGGGGTGGGCTTATGCTTTAATAATCATTCTTCGCGCCTAAACTAGTTACTTCCTGCTTTACCTTGGTACCTTGATCTTCTGTATTCAGTAAAAGTAGCCTTATACATTCCAAACAATGTGTAAGTGTGTTCTTTCTTGAGTATTCGAAGAAAGGGGCCCTGACATTTTGTTGTCTTTCTTTCCCCAGGCCAGCAGCACCTCCAATCACCTTCAGCCACAGGAAAAGGTCAAATGAAACAGCCACTACCTAGTCCTCCTTTTGGTGTCTTTGTTTCCCCCCTCCAGCAGCACCTGCAATCACCTTCAGCCACAGGAAAAGGTCAAATCATACAGTCACTATCTAGTCCCTTTTTGGTGTCTTTGTTTCCCCCCGGCAGCAGCACCTCCAATCACCTTCAGCCAAAGGAAAAGATCAAATCAAATATCCACTACCTAGTCCTCCTTTTGGTGTCATTTCCCCCCCTCCAGCAGCACCTCCAGCACCTTTAGCCATAGGAAAAGCTCAAATGAAATAGCCACTACGTAGTCCTCCTTTTGGTGTCTTTGTTTCCCCCCTCCAGTAGCACCTCCCATCACCTTCAGCAACAGGAAAAGGTCAAAACAAATAGCCACTACCTAGTCCTCCTTTTTGTGTCTTTGTTTCCCACCTGCCAGCAGCACCTCCAATCACCTTCAGCCAAAGGAAAATGTCAAATTAAACGCCACTACCTAGTCCTCCTTTTGGTGTCTTTGTTTACCCCCTCCAGCAGCACCTCCAATCACCTTCAGCCACCGGAATATGTCAGATGAAATAGCCACTACCTAGTCCTCCTTTTGGTGTCTTTGTTTCCCCCCTCCAGCAGCACCTCCAATCACCTTCAGTCACAGGAAAACCTCAAATTGAATAGCCACTACCTAGTCCTCCTTTTGGTGTCTGTTTTTCACCCCTCCAGCAGCACCTCCAATCACCTTCAGCCACCGGAATATGTCAGATGAAATAGCCACTACCTAGTCCTCCTTTTGGTGTCTTTGTTTCCCCCCACCAGCAGCACCTCCAATCACCTTCAGTCACAGGAAAACGTCAAATTGAATAGCCACTACCTAGTCCTCCTTTTGGTGTCTGTTTTTCACCCCTCCAGCAGCACCTCCAATCACCTTCAGCCACAGGAAAAGGTCAAATCAAATAGCCACTACCTAGTTCTCCTTTTGTTGTCTTTCTTTCCCCAGGCCAGCAGCACCTCCAATCACCTTCAGCCACAGGAAAAGGTCAAATGAAAAAGCCACTACCTAGTCCTCCTTTTGGTGTCTTTGTTTCCCCCCTCCAGCAGCACCTCCAATCACCTTCAGCCACCGGAATATGTCAGATGAAATAGCCACTACCTAGTCCTCCTTTTGGTGTCTTTGTTTCCCCCCACCAGCAGCACCTCCAATCACCTTCAGTCACAGGAAAACGTCAAATTGAATAGCCACTACCTAGTCCTCCTTTTGGTGTCTGTTTTTCACCCCTCCAGCAGCACCTCCAATCACCTTCAGCCAAAGGAAAAGATCAAATCAAATATCCACTACCTAGTCCTCCTTTTGGTGTCTTTCCCCCCCCCCTCCAGCAGCACCTCCAATCACCTTCAGCCACACGTAAATGTCAAATGAAATAGCCACTACCTAGTCCTCCTTTTGGTGTCTTTGTTTCCCCCCTTGACAGCAGCACCTCCAGCAACTTTAGCCATAGGAAAAGCTCAAATGAAATAGCCACTACCTAGTCATCCTTTTGGTGTCTTTGTTTCCCCCCTCCAGTAGCACCTCCCATCACCTTTAGCAACAGGAAAAGGTCAAAACAAATAGCCACTACCTAGTCCTCCTTTTTGTGTCTTTTTTTCCCACCCGCCAGCAGCACCTCCAATCACTTTCAGCCAAAGGAAAATGTCAAATGAAACGCCACTACCTAGTCCTCCTTTTGGTGTCTTTGTTTCCCCCCTCCAGCAGCACCTGCAATCACCTTCAGCCACAGGAAAAGGTCAAATCATACAGTCACTATCTAGTCCCTTTTTGGTGTCTTTGTTTCCCCCCGGCAGCAGCACCTCCAATCACCTTCAGCCAAAGGAAAAGATCAAATCAAATATCCACTACCTAGTCCTCCTTTTGGTGTCATTTCCCCCCCTCCAGCAGCACCTCCAGCACCTTTAGCCATAGGAAAAGCTCAAATGAAATAGCCACTACGTAGTCCTCCTTTTGGTGTCTTTGTTTCCCCCCTCCAGTAGCACCTCCCATCACCTTCAGCAACAGGAAAAGGTCAAAACAAATAGCCACTACCTAGTCCTCCTTTTTGTGTCTTTGTTTCCCACCTGCCAGCAGCACCTCCAATCACCTTCAGCCAAAGGAAAATGTCAAATTAAACGCCACTACCTAGTCCTCCTTTTGGTGTCTTTGTTTACCCCCTCCAGCAGCACCTCCAATCACCTTCAGCCACCGGAATATGTCAGATGAAATAGCCACTACCTAGTCCTCCTTTTGGTGTCTTTGTTTCCCCCCTCCAGCAGCACCTCCAATCACCTTCAGTCACAGGAAAACCTCAAATTGAATAGCCACTACCTAGTCCTCCTTTTGGTGTCTGTTTTTCACCCCTCCAGCAGCACCTCCAATCACCTTCAGCCACCGGAATATGTCAGATGAAATAGCCACTACCTAGTCCTCCTTTTGGTGTCTTTGTTTCCCCCCACCAGCAGCACCTCCAATCACCTTCAGTCACAGGAAAACGTCAAATTGAATAGCCACTACCTAGTCCTCCTTTTGGTGTCTGTTTTTCACCCCTCCAGCAGCACCTCCAATCACCTTCAGCCACAGGAAAAGGTCAAATCAAATAGCCACTACCTAGTTCTCCTTTTGTTGTCTTTCTTTCCCCAGGCCAGCAGCACCTCCAATCACCTTCAGCCACAGGAAAAGGTCAAATGAAAAAGCCACTACCTAGTCCTCCTTTTGGTGTCTTTGTTTCCCCCCTCCAGCAGCACCTCCAATCACCTTCAGCCACCGGAATATGTCAGATGAAATAGCCACTACCTAGTCCTCCTTTTGGTGTCTTTGTTTCCCCCCACCAGCAGCACCTCCAATCACCTTCAGTCACAGGAAAACGTCAAATTGAATAGCCACTACCTAGTCCTCCTTTTGGTGTCTGTTTTTCACCCCTCCAGCAGCACCTCCAATCACCTTCAGCCAAAGGAAAAGATCAAATCAAATATCCACTACCTAGTCCTCCTTTTGGTGTCTTTCCCCCCCCCCCTCCAGCAGCACCTCCAATCACCTTCAGCCACACGTAAATGTCAAATGAAATAGCCACTACCTAGTCCTCCTTTTGGTGTCTTTGTTTCCCCCCTTGACAGCAGCACCTCCAGCAACTTTAGCCATAGGAAAAGCTCAAATGAAATAGCCACTACCTAGTCATCCTTTTGGTGTCTTTGTTTCCCCCCTCCAGTAGCACCTCCCATCACCTTTAGCAACAGGAAAAGGTCAAAACAAATAGCCACTACCTAGTCCTCCTTTTTGTGTCTTTTTTTCCCACCCGCCAGCAGCACCTCCAATCACTTTCAGCCAAAGGAAAATGTCAAATGAAACGCCACTACCTAGTCCTCCTTTTGGTGTCTTTGTTTCCCCCCTCCAGCAGCACCTGCAATCACCTTCAGCCACAGGAAAAGGTCAAATCATACAGTCACTATCTAGTCCCTTTTTGGTGTCTTTGTTTCCCCCCGGCAGCAGCACCTCCAATCACCTTCAGCCAAAGGAAAAGATCAAATCAAATATCCACTACCTAGTCCTCCTTTTGGTGTCATTTCCCCCCCTCCAGCAGCACCTCCAGCACCTTTAGCCATAGGAAAAGCTCAAATGAAATAGCCACTACGTAGTCCTCCTTTTGGTGTCTTTGTTTCCCCCCTCCAGTAGCACCTCCCATCACCTTCAGCAACAGGAAAAGGTCAAAACAAATAGCCACTACCTAGTCCTCCTTTTTGTGTCTTTGTTTCCCACCTGCCAGCAGCACCTCCAATCACCTTCAGCCAAAGGAAAATGTCAAATTAAACGCCACTACCTAGTCCTCCTTTTGGTGTCTTTGTTTACCCCCTCCAGCAGCACCTCCAATCACCTTCAGCCACCGGAATATGTCAGATGAAATAGCCACTACCTAGTCCTCCTTTTGGTGTCTTTGTTTCCCCCCTCCAGCAGCACCTCCAATCACCTTCAGTCACAGGAAAACCTCAAATTGAATAGCCACTACCTAGTCCTCCTTTTGGTGTCTGTTTTTCACCCCTCCAGCAGCACCTCCAATCACCTTCAGCCACCGGAATATGTCAGATGAAATAGCCACTACCTAGTCCTCCTTTTGGTGTCTTTGTTTCCCCCCACCAGCAGCACCTCCAATCACCTTCAGTCACAGGAAAACGTCAAATTGAATAGCCACTACCTAGTCCTCCTTTTGGTGTCTGTTTTTCACCCCTCCAGCAGCACCTCCAATCACCTTCAGCCACAGGAAAAGGTCAAATCAAATAGCCACTACCTAGTTCTCCTTTTGTTGTCTTTCTTTCCCCAGGCCAGCAGCACCTCCAATCACCTTCAGCCACAGGAAAAGGTCAAATGAAAAAGCCACTACCTAGTCCTCCTTTTGGTGTCTTTGTTTCCCCCCTCCAGCAGCACCTCCAATCACCTTCAGCCACCGGAATATGTCAGATGAAATAGCCACTACCTAGTCCTCCTTTTGGTGTCTTTGTTTCCCCCCACCAGCAGCACCTCCAATCACCTTCAGTCACAGGAAAACGTCAAATTGAATAGCCACTACCTAGTCCTCCTTTTGGTGTCTGTTTTTCACCCCTCCAGCAGCACCTCCAATCACCTTCAGCCAAAGGAAAAGATCAAATCAAATATCCACTACCTAGTCCTCCTTTTGGTGTCTTTCCCCCCCCCCCTCCAGCAGCACCTCCAATCACCTTCAGCCACACGTAAATGTCAAATGAAATAGCCACTACCTAGTCCTCCTTTTGGTGTCTTTGTTTCCCCCCTTGACAGCAGCACCTCCAGCAACTTTAGCCATAGGAAAAGCTCAAATGAAATAGCCACTACCTAGTCATCCTTTTGGTGTCTTTGTTTCCCCCCTCCAGTAGCACCTCCCATCACCTTTAGCAACAGGAAAAGGTCAAAACAAATAGCCACTACCTAGTCCTCCTTTTTGTGTCTTTTTTTCCCACCCGCCAGCAGCACCTCCAATCACTTTCAGCCAAAGGAAAATGTCAAATGAAACGCCACTACCTAGTCCTCCTTTTGGTATCTTTGTTTCCCACCCGCCAGCAGCACCTCCAATCACCTTCAGCCACAGGAAAAGGTCAAATGAAATAGCCACTACCTAGTCCTCCTTTTGGTGTCTTTGCTTCCCCACGCCAGCAGCACCTCCAATCACCTTCAATCACAGGAAAAGGTCAAATGAAATAGCCACTATCTAGTCCTCCTTTTGGTGTCTTTGTTTCCCCCCGCCAGCAGCACCTCCAATCAATTTCAGCCACAGGAAAAGGTCAAATGAAATAGCCACCACCTAGTCCTCCTTTTGGTGTCTTTGTTTCCCCCCTCCAGCAGCACCTGCAATCACCTTCAGCCAAAGGAAAAGATCAAATCATCAATCAATTTTTTCCCCTTGACAGCAGCACCTCCAATCACCATCAGCCAAAGGAAAATGTCAAATGAAACGCCACTACCTAGTCCTCCTTTTGGTATCTTTGTTTCCCACCCGACAGCAGCACCTCCAATCACCTTCAGCCACAGGAAAAGGTCAAATGAAATAGCCACTACCTAGTCCTCCTTTTGGTGTCTTTGCTTCCCCAGGCCAGCAGCACCTCCAATCACCTTCAGCCACAGGAAAATGTCAAATGAAACAGCCACTACCTAGTCCTCCTTTTGGTGTCTTTGTTTCCCCCCTACAGCAGCAAGTCCATTCACCTCAGCCACAGGAAAAGGTCAAATGAAATAGCCACTACCTAGTCCTCCTTTTGGTGTCTTTGTTTCCCCTTGACAGCAGAACCTGCAATCACCTTCAGTCACAAGAAAACGTCAAATGAAATAGCCACTACCGAGTCCTCCTTTTGGTGTCTTTGTTTCCCCCCGCCAGCAGCACCTCCAATCACCTTCAGTCACAGGAAAACGTCAAATTGAATAGCCACTACCTAGTCCTCCTTTTGGTGTCTTTCCCCCCCCCCCTCCAGCAGCACCTCCAATCACCTTCAGCCACACGTAAATGTCAAATGAAATAGCCACTGCCTAGTCCTCCTTTTGGTGTCTTTGTTTCCCCCCTCCAGTAGCACCTCCCATCACCTTTAGCAACAGGAAAAGGTCAAAACAAATAGCCACTACCTAGTCCTCCTTTTTGTGTATTTTTTTCCCACCCGACCAGCAGCACCTCCAATCACTTTCAGCCAAAGGAAAATGTCAAATGAAACGCCACTACCTAGTCCTCCTTTTGGTGTCTTTGCTTCCCCACGCCAGCAGCACCTCCAATCACCTTCAATCACAGGAAAAGGTCAAATGAAATAGCCACTATCTAGTCCTCCTTTTGGTGTCTTTGCTTCCCCACGCCAGCAGCACCTCCAATCACCTTCAATCACAGGAAAAGGTCAAATGAAATAGCCACTATCTAGTTCTCCTTTTGGTGTCTTTTTTTCCCCTTGACAGCAGCACCTCCAATCACCTTCAGCCACAGGAAAAGGTCAAATGAAATAGCCACTATCTAGCCCTCCTTTTGGTGTCTTTCTTTCCCCCCTCCAGCAGCACCTCCAATCACCTTCAGCCACAGGAAAAGGTCAAATCAAGTAGCCACTACCTAGTCCTCCTATTGGTGTCTTTTTCCCCCTTGACAGCAGCACCTCCAATCACCATCAACCAAAGGAAAATGTCAAATGAAACGCCACTACCTAGTCCTCCTTTTGGTATCTTTGTTTCCCACCTGCCAGCAGCACCTCCAATCACCTTCAGCCACAGGAAAAGGTCAAATGAAATAGCCACTACCTAGTCCTCCTTTTGGTGTCTTTGCTTCCCCAGGCCAGCAGCACCTCCAATCACCTTCAGCCACAGGAAAATGTCAAATGAAACAGCCACTACCTAGTCCTCCTTTTGGTGTCTTTGTTTCCCCCCTACAGCAGCATGTCCATTCACCTCAGCCACAGGAAAAGGTCAAATGAAATAGCCACTACCTAGTCCTCCTATTGGTGTCTTTGTTTCCCCTTGACAGCAGAACCTGCAATCACCTTCAGCCACAAGAAAAGGTCAAATGAAATAGCCACTACCTAGTCCTCCTTTTGGTGTCTTTGTTTCCCCCCGCCAGCAGCACCTCCAATCACCTTCAGTCACAGGAAAACGTCAAATTGAATAGCCACTACCTAGTCCTCCTTTTGGTGTCTTTTTTTCCCACCCGCCAGCAGCACCTCCAATCACCTTCAGCCAAAGGAAAATTTCAAATGAAACGCCACTACATAGTCCTCCTTTTGGTATCTTTGTTTCCCACCCGCCAGCAGCACCTCCAATCACCTTCAGCCACAGGAAAATGTCAAATGAAATAGCCACTACCTAGTCCTCCTTTTGGTGTCTTTGTTTCCCCCCGCCAGCAGCACCTCCAATCACCTTCAGTCACAGGAAAACGTCAAATTGAATAGCCACTACCTAGTCCTCCTTTTGGTGTCTGTTTTTCACCCCGCCAGCAGCATCTCCAATCACCTTCAGTCACAGGAAAACGTCAAATTGAATAGCCACTACCTAGTCCTCCTTTTGGTGTCTTTGCTTCCCCAGCCCAGCAGCACCTCCAATCACCTTCAGCCACAGGAAAATGTCAAATGAAACAGCCACTACCTAGTCCTCCTTTTGGTGTCTTTGTTTCCCCCCTTGACAGCAGCACCTCCAATCACCTTCAGCCACAGGAAAATGTCAAATGAAACAGCCACTACCTAGTCCTCCTTTTGGTGTCTTTGTTTCCCCCCTTGACAGCAGCACCTCCAGCACTTTTAGCCATAGGAAAAGCTCAAATGAAATAGCCACTACCTAGTCATCCTTTTGGTGTCTTTGTTTCCCCCCTCCAGTAGCACCTCCCATCACCTTTAGCAACAGGAAAAGGTCAAAACAAATAGCCACTACCTAGTCCTCCTTTTTGTGTCTTTTTTTCCCACCCGCCAGCAGCACCTCCAATCACTTTCAGCCAAAGGAAAATGTCAAATGAAACGCCACTACCTAGTCCTCCTTTTGGTGTCTTTGCTTCCCCACGCCAGCAGCACCTCAAATCACCTTCAATCACAGGAAAAGGTCAAATGAAATAGCCACTATCTAGTCCTCCTTTTGGTGTCTTTGCTTCCCCACGCCAGCAGCACCTCCAATCACCTTCAATCACAGGAAAAGCTCAAATGAAATAGCCACTACGTAGTCCTCCTTTTGGTGTCTTTGTTTCCCCCCTCCAGTAGCACCTCCCATCACCTTCAGCAACAGGAAAAGGTCAAAACAAATAGCCACTACCTAGTCCTCCTTTTTGTGTCTTTGTTTCCCACCTGCCAGCAGCACCTCCAATCACCTTCAGCCAAAGGAAAATGTCAAATTAAACGCCACTACCTAGTCCTCCTTTTGGTGTCTTTGTTTACCCCCTCCAGCAGCACCTCCAATCACCTTCAGCCACCGGAATATGTCAGATGAAATAGCCACTACCTAGTCCTCCTTTTGGTGTCTTTGTTTCCCCCCTCCAGCAGCACCTCCAATCACCTTCAGTCACAGGAAAACCTCAAATTGAATAGCCACTACCTAGTCCTCCTTTTGGTGTCTGTTTTTCACCCCTCCAGCAGCACCTCCAATCACCTTCAGCCACCGGAATATGTCAGATGAAATAGCCACTACCTAGTCCTCCTTTTGGTGTCTTTGTTTCCCCCCACCAGCAGCACCTCCAATCACCTTCAGTCACAGGAAAACGTCAAATTGAATAGCCACTACCTAGTCCTCCTTTTGGTGTCTGTTTTTCACCCCTCCAGCAGCACCTCCAATCACCTTCAGCCACAGGAAAAGGTCAAATCAAATAGCCACTACCTAGTTCTCCTTTTGTTGTCTTTCTTTCCCCAGGCCAGCAGCACCTCCAATCACCTTCAGCCACAGGAAAAGGTCAAATGAAAAAGCCACTACCTAGTCCTCCTTTTGGTGTCTTTGTTTCCCCCCTCCAGCAGCACCTCCAATCACCTTCAGCCACCGGAATATGTCAGATGAAATAGCCACTACCTAGTCCTCCTTTTGGTGTCTTTGTTTCCCCCCACCAGCAGCACCTCCAATCACCTTCAGTCACAGGAAAACGTCAAATTGAATAGCCACTACCTAGTCCTCCTTTTGGTGTCTGTTTTTCACCCCTCCAGCAGCACCTCCAATCACCTTCAGCCAAAGGAAAAGATCAAATCAAATATCCACTACCTAGTCCTCCTTTTGGTGTCTTTCCCCCCCCCCTCCAGCAGCACCTCCAATCACCTTCAGCCACACGTAAATGTCAAATGAAATAGCCACTACCTAGTCCTCCTTTTGGTGTCTTTGTTTCCCCCCTTGACAGCAGCACCTCCAGCAACTTTAGCCATAGGAAAAGCTCAAATGAAATAGCCACTACCTAGTCATCCTTTTGGTGTCTTTGTTTCCCCCCTCCAGTAGCACCTCCCATCACCTTTAGCAACAGGAAAAGGTCAAAACAAATAGCCACTACCTAGTCCTCCTTTTTGTGTCTTTTTTTCCCACCCGCCAGCAGCACCTCCAATCACTTTCAGCCAAAGGAAAATGTCAAATGAAACGCCACTACCTAGTCCTCCTTTTGGTATCTTTGTTTCCCACCCGCCAGCAGCACCTCCAATCACCTTCAGCCACAGGAAAAGGTCAAATGAAATAGCCACTACCTAGTCCTCCTTTTGGTGTCTTTGCTTCCCCACGCCAGCAGCACCTCCAATCACCTTCAATCACAGGAAAAGGTCAAATGAAATAGCCACTATCTAGTCCTCCTTTTGGTGTCTTTGTTTCCCCCCGCCAGCAGCACCTCCAATCAATTTCAGCCACAGGAAAAGGTCAAATGAAATAGCCACTACCTAGTCCTCCTTTTGGTGTCTTTGTTTCCCCCCTCCAGCAGCACCTGCAATCACCTTCAGCCAAAGGAAAAGATCAAATCATCAATCAATTTTTTCCCCTTGACAGCAGCACCTCCAATCACCATCAGCCAAAGGAAAATGTCAAATGAAACGCCACTACCTAGTCCTCCTTTTGGTATCTTTGTTTCCCACCCGACAGCAGCACCTCCAATCACCTTCAGCCACAGGAAAAGGTCAAATGAAATAGCCACTACCTAGTCCTCCTTTTGGTGTCTTTGCTTCCCCAGGCCAGCAGCACCTCCAATCACCTTCAGCCACAGGAAAATGTCAAATGAAACAGCCACTACCTAGTCCTCCTTTTGGTGTCTTTGTTTCCCCCCTAAAGCAGCAAGTCCATTCACCTCAGCCACAGGAAAAGGTCAAATGAAATAGCCACTACCTAGTCCTCCTTTTGGTGTCTTTGTTTCCCCTTGACAGCAGAACCTGCAATCACCTTCAGTCACAAGAAAACGTCAAATGAAATAGCCACTACCGAGTCCTCCTTTTGGTGTCTTTGTTTCCCCCCGCCAGCAGCACCTCCAATCACCTTCAGTCACAGGAAAACGTCAAATTGAATAGCCACTACCTAGTCCTCCTTTTGGTGTCTTTCCCCCCCCCCTCCAGCAGCACCTCCAATCACCTTCAGCCACACGTAAATGTCAAATGAAATAGCCACTGCCTAGTCCTCCTTTTGGTGTCTTTGTTTCCCCCCTCCAGTAGCACCTCCCATCACCTTTAGCAACAGGAAAAGGTCAAAACAAATAGCCACTACCTAGTCCTCCTTTTTGTGTATTTTTTTCCCACCCGACCAGCAGCACCTCCAATCACTTTCAGCCAAAGGAAAATGTCAAATGAAACGCCACTACCTAGTCCTCCTTTTGGTGTCTTTGCTTCCCCACGCCAGCAGCACCTCCAATCACCTTCAATCACAGGAAAAGGTCAAATGAAATAGCCACTATCTAGTCCTCCTTTTGGTGTCTTTGCTTCCCCACGCCAGCAGCACCTCCAATCACCTTCAATCACAGGAAAAGGTCAAATGAAATAGCCACTATCTAGTTCTCCTTTTGGTGTCTTTTTTTCCCCTTGACAGCAGCACCTCCAATCACCTTCAGCCACAGGAAAAGGTCAAATGAAATAGCCACTATCTAGCCCTCCTTTTGGTGTCTTTCTTTCCCCCCTCCAGCAGCACCTCCAATCACCTTCAGCCACAGGAAAAGGTCAAATCAAGTAGCCACTACCTAGTCCTCCTATTGGTGTCTTTTTCCCCCTTGACAGCAGCACCTCCAATCACCATCAACCAAAGGAAAATGTCAAATGAAACGCCACTACCTAGTCCTCCTTTTGGTATCTTTGTTTCCCACCTGCCAGCAGCACCTCCAATCACCTTCAGCCACAGGAAAAGGTCAAATGAAATAGCCACTACCTAGTCCTCCTTTTGGTGTCTTTGCTTCCCCAGGCCAGCAGCACCTCCAATCACCTTCAGCCACAGGAAAATGTCAAATGAAACAGCCACTACCTAGTCCTCCTTTTGGTGTCTTTGTTTCCCCCCTACAGCAGCATGTCCATTCACCTCAGCCACAGGAAAAGGTCAAATGAAATAGCCACTACCTAGTCCTCCTATTGGTGTCTTTGTTTCCCCTTGACAGCAGAACCTGCAATCACCTTCAGCCACAAGAAAAGGTCAAATGAAATAGCCACTACCTAGTCCTCCTTTTGGTGTCTTTGTTTCCCCCCGCCAGCAGCACCTCCAATCACCTTCAGTCACAGGAAAACGTCAAATTGAATAGCCACTACCTAGTCCTCCTTTTGGTGTCTTTTTTTCCCACCCGCCAGCAGCACCTCCAATCACCTTCAGCCAAAGGAAAATTTCAAATGAAACGCCACTACATAGTCCTCCTTTTGGTATCTTTGTTTCCCACCCGCCAGCAGCACCTCCAATCACCTTCAGCCACAGGAAAATGTCAAATGAAATAGCCACTACCTAGTCCTCCTTTTGGTGTCTTTGTTTCCCCCCGCCAGCAGCACCTCCAATCACCTTCAGTCACAGGAAAACGTCAAATTGAATAGCCACTACCTAGTCCTCCTTTTGGTGTCTGTTTTTCACCCCGCCAGCAGCATCTCCAATCACCTTCAGTCACAGGAAAACGTCAAATTGAATAGCCACTACCTAGTCCTCCTTTTGGTGTCTTTGCTTCCCCAGCCCAGCAGCACCTCCAATCACCTTCAGCCACAGGAAAATGTCAAATGAAACAGCCACTACCTAGTCCTCCTTTTGGTGTCTTTGTTTCCCCCCTTGACAGCAGCACCTCCAATCACCTTCAGCCACAGGAAAATGTCAAATGAAACAGCCACTACCTAGTCCTCCTTTTGGTGTCTTTGTTTCCCCCCTTGACAGCAGCACCTCCAGCACTTTTAGCCATAGGAAAAGCTCAAATGAAATAGCCACTACCTAGTCATCCTTTTGGTGTCTTTGTTTCCCCCCTCCAGTAGCACCTCCCATCACCTTTAGCAACAGGAAAAGGTCAAAACAAATAGCCACTACCTAGTCCTCCTTTTTGTGTCTTTTTTTCCCACCCGCCAGCAGCACCTCCAATCACTTTCAGCCAAAGGAAAATGTCAAATGAAACGCCACTACCTAGTCCTCCTTTTGGTGTCTTTGCTTCCCCACGCCAGCAGCACCTCAAATCACCTTCAATCACAGGAAAAGGTCAAATGAAATAGCCACTATCTAGTCCTCCTTTTGGTGTCTTTGCTTCCCCACGCCAGCAGCACCTCCAATCACCTTCAATCACAGGAAAAGGTCAAATGAAATAGCCACTATCTAGTTCTCCTTTTGGTGTCTTTTTTCCCCTTGACAGCAGCACCTCCAATCACCATCAGCCAAAGGAAAATGTCAAATGAAATAGCCACTATCTAGTCCTCCTTTTGGTGTCTTTGTTTCTCCTTGATAGCAGCACCTGCAATCACCTTCAGCCACAGGAAAAGGTCAAATGAAATAGCCACTATCTAGCCCTCCTTTTGGTGTCTTTCTTTCCCCCCTCCAGCAGCACCTCCAATCACCTTCAGCCACAGGAAAAGGTCAAATCAAGTAGCCACTACCTAGTCCTCCTATTGGTGTCTTTTTTTCCCCTTGACAGCAGCACCTCCAATCACCATCAACCAAAGGAAAATGTCAAATGAAACGCCACTACCTAGTCCTCCTTTTGGTATCTTTGTTTCCCACCTGCCAGCAGCACCTCCAATCACCTTCAGCCACAGGAAAAGGTCAAATGAAATAGCCACTACCTAGTCCTCCTTTTGGTGTCTTTGCTTCCCCAGGCCAGCAGCACCTCCAATCACCTTCAGCCACAGGAAAATGTCAAATGAAACAGCCACTACCTAGTCCTCCTTTTGGTGTCTTTGTTTCCCCCCTACAGCAGCATGTCCATTCACCTCAGCCACAGGAAAAGGTCAAATGAAATAGCCACTACCTAGTCCTCCTATTGGTGTCTTTGTTTCCCCTTGACAGCAGAACCTGCAATCACCTTCAGCCACAAGAAAAGGTCAAATGAAATAGCCACTACCTAGTCCTCCTTTTGGTTTCTTTGTTTCCCCCCGCCAGCAGCACCTCCAATCACCTTCAGTCACAGGAAAACGTCACATTGAATAGCCACTACCTAGTCCTCCTTTTGGTGTCTTTTTTTCCCACCCGCCAGCAACACCTCCAATCACCTTCAATCACAGGAAAAGGTCAAATGAAATAGCCACTATCTAGTCCTCCTTTTGGTGTCTTTGTTTCCCCCCGCCAGCAGCACCTCCAATCAATTTCAGCCACAGGAAAAGGTCAAATGAAATAGCCACTACCTAGTCCTCCTTTTGGTGTCTTTGTTTCCCCCCTCCAGCAGCACTTGCAATCATCTTCAGCCAAAGGAAAAGATCAAATCATCAATCAATTTTTTCCCCTTGACAGCAGCACCTCCAATCACCATCAGCCAAAGGAAAATGTCAAATGAAACGCCAGTACCTAGTCCTCCTTTTGGTATCTTTGTTTCCCACCCGACAGCAGCACCTGCAATCACCTTCAGCCACAGGAAAAGGTCAAATGAAATAACCACTACCTAGTCCTCCTTTTGGTGTCTTTGTTTCCCCCCTCCAGTAGCACCTCCCATCACCTTTAGCAACAGGAAAAGGTCAAAACAAATAGCCACTACTTAGTCCTCCTTTTTGTGTCTTTTTTTCCCACCCGCCAGCAGCACCTCCAATCACTTTCAGCCAAAGGAAAATGTCAAATGAAACGCCACTACCTAGTCCTCCTTTTGGTATCTTTGTTTCCCACCCGCCAGCAGCACCTCCAATCACCTTCAGCCACAGGAAAAGGTCAAATGAAATAGCCACTACCTAGTCCTCCTTTTGGTGTCTTTGCTTCCCCACGCCAGCAGCACCTCCAATCACCTTCAATCACAGGAAAAGGTCAAATGAAATAGCCACTATCTAGTCCTCCTTTTTTTGTCTTTGTTTCCCCCCGCCAGCAGCACCTCCAATCAATTTCAGCCACAGAAAAAGGTCAAATCAAGTAGCCACTACCTAGTCCTCCTTTTGGTGTCTTTGTTTCCCCCCTCCAGCAGCACCTGCAATCACCTTCAGCCAAAGGAAAAGATCAAATCATCAATCAATTTTTTCCCCTTGACAGCAGCACCTCCAATCACCATCAGCCAAAGGAAAATGTCAAATGAAACGCCACTACCTAGTCCTCCTTTTGGTATCTTTGTTTCCCACCCGACAGCAGCACCTCCAATCACCTTCAGCCACAGGAAAAGGTCAAATGAAATAGCCACTTCCTAGTCCTCCTTTTGGTGTCTTTGCTTCCCCAGGCCAGCAGCACCTCCAATCACCTTCAGCCACAGGAAAATGTCAAATGAAACAGCCACTACCTAGTCCTCCTTTTGGTGTCTTTGTTTCCCCCCTACAGCAGCAAGTCCATTCACCTCAGCCACAGGAAAAGGTCAAATGAAATAGCCACTACCTAGTCCTCCTTTTGGTGTCTTTGTTTCCCCTTGACAGCAGAACCTGCAATCACCTTCAGCCACAAGAAAACGTCAAATGAAATAGCCACTACCGAGTCCTCCTTTTGGTGTCTTTGTTTCCCCCCGCCAGCAGCACCTCCAATCACCTTCAGTCACAGGAAAACGTCAAATTGAATAGCCACTACCTAGTCCTCCTTTTGGTGTCTTCCCCCCCCCCTCCAGCAGCACCTCCAATCACCTTCAACCACACGTAAATGTCAAATGAAATAGCCACTGCCTAGTCCTCCTTTTGGTGTCTTTGTTTCCCCCCTTGACAGCAGCACCTCCAGCACCTTTAGCCATAGGAAAAGCTCAAATGAAATAGCCACTACCTAGTCATCCTTTTGGTGTCTTTGTTTCCCCCCTCCAGTAGCACCTCCCATCACCTTTAGCAACAGGAAAAGGTCAAAACAAATAGCCACTACCTAGTCCTCCTTTTTGTGTATTTTTTTCCCACCCGACCAGCAGCACCTCCAATCACTTTCAGCCAAAGGAAAATGTCAAATGAAACGCCACAACCTAGTCCTCCTTTTGGTGTCTTTGCTTCCCCACGCCAGCAGCACCTCCAATCACCTTCAATCACAGGAAAAGGTCAAATGAAATAGCCACTATCTATTCCTCCTTTTGGTGTCTTTGCTTCCCCACGCCAGCAGCACCTCCAATCACCTTCAATCACAGGAAAAGGTCAAATGAAATAGCCACTATCTAGTTCTCCTTTTGGTGTCTTTTTTCCCCTTGACAGCAGCACCTCCAATCACCATCAGCCAAAGGAAAATGTCAAATGAAATAGCCACTACCTAGTCCTCCTTTTGGTGTCTTTGTTTCTCCTTGATAGCAGCACCTGCAATCACCTTCAGCCACAGGAAAAGGTCAAATGAAATAGCCACTATCTAGCCCTCCTTTTGGTGTCTTTCTTTCCCCCCTCCAGCAGCACCTCCAATCACCTTCAGCCACAGGAAAAGGTCAAATCAAGTAGCCACTACCTAGTCCTCCTATTGGTGTCTTTTTTCCCCCTTGACAGCAGCACCTCCAATCACCATCAACCAAAGGAAAATGTCAAATGAAACGCCACTACCTAGTCCTCCTTTTGGTATCTTTGTTTCCCACCTGCCAGCAGCACCTCCAATCACCTTCAGCCACAGGAAAAGGTCAAATGAAATAGCCACTACCTAGTCCTCCTTTTGGTGTCTTTGCTTCCCCAGGCCAGCAGCACCTCCAATCACCTTCAGCCACAGGAAAATGTCAAATGAAACAGCCACTACCTAGTCCTCCTTTTGGTGTCTTTGTTTCCCCCCTACAGCAGCATGTCCATTCACCTCAGCCACAGGAAAAGGTCAAATGAAATAGCCACTACCTAGTCCTCCTATTGGTGTCTTTGTTTCCCCTTGACAGCAGAACCTGCAATCACCTTCAGCCACAAGAAAAGGTCAAATGAAATAGCCACTACCTAGTCCTCCTTTTGGTGTCTTTGTTTCCCCCCGCCAGCAGCACCTCCAATCACCTTCAGTCACAGGAAAACGTCAAATTGAATAGCCACTACCTAGTCCTCCTTTTGTTGTCTTTTTTTCCCACCCGCCAGCAGCACCTCCAATCACCTTCAGCCAAAGGAAAATTTCAAATGAAACGCCACTACATAGTCCTCCTTTTGGTATCTTTGTTTCCCACCCGCCAGCAGCACCTCCAATCACATTCAGCCACAGGAAAATGTCAAATGAAATAGCCACTTCCTAGTCCTCCTTTTGGTGTCTTTCTTTCCCCCCGCCAGCAGCACCTCCAATCACCTTCAGTCACAGGAAAACGTCAAATTGAATAGCCACTACCTAGTCCTCCTTTTGGTGTCTGTTTTTCACCCCTCCAGCAGCACCTCCAATCACCTTCAGCCACAGGAAAAGGTCAAATGAAATAGCAACTACCTAGTCCTCCTTTTGGTGTCTTTCCCCCCCCCTCCAGCAGCACCTCCAATCACCTTCAGCCACACGTAAATGTCAAATGAAATAGCCACTGCCTAGTCCTCCTTTTGGTGTCTTTGTTTCCCCCCTTGACAGCAGCACCTCCAGCACCTTTAGCCATAGGAAAAGCTCAAATGAAATAGCCACTACCTTGTCATCCTTTTGGTGTCTTTGTTTCCCCCCTCCAGTAGCACCTCCCATCACCTTTAGCAACAGGAAAAGGTCAAAACAAATAGCCACTACCTAGTCCTCCTTTTTGTGTCTTTTTTTCCCACCCGCCAGCAGCACCTCCAATCACTTTCAGCCAAAGGAAAATGTCAAATGAAACGCCACTACCTAGTCCTCCTTTTGGTGTCTTTGCTTCCCCACGCCAGCAGCACCTCCAATCACCTTCAATCACAGGAAAAGGTCAAATGAAATAGCCACTACCTAGTCCTCCTTTTGGTGTCTTTGTTTCCCCCCTACAGCAGCATGTCCATTCACCTCAGCCATAGGAAAAGGTCAAATGAAATAGCCACTACCTAGTCCTCCTATTGGTGTCTTTGTTTCCCCTTGACAGCAGAACCTGCAATCACCTTCAGCCACAAGAAAAGGTCAAATGAAATAGCCACTACCTAGTCCTCCTTTTGGTGTCTTTGCTTCCCCACGCCAGCAGCACCTCCAATCACCTTCAATCACAGGAAAAGGTCAAATGAAATAGCCACTATCTAGTTCTCCTTTTGGTGTCTTTTTTTCCCCTTGACAGCAGCACCTCCAATCACCATCAGCCAAAGGAAAATGTCAAATGAAATAGCCACTACCTAGTCCTCCTTTTGGTGTCTTTGTTTCTCCTTGATAGCAGCACCTGCAATCACCTTCAGCCACAGGAAAAGGTCAAATGAAATAGCCACTATCTAGCCCTCCTTTTGGTGTCTTTCTTTCCCCCCTCCAGCAGCACCTCCAATCACCTTCAGCCACAGGAAAAGGTCAAATCAAGTAGCCACTACCTAGTCCTCCTATTGGTGTCTTTTTTCCCCCTTGACAGCAGCACCTCCAATCACCATCAACCAAAGGAAAATGTCAAATGAAACGCCACTACCTAGTCCTCCTTTTGGTATCTTTGTTTCCCACCTGCCAGCAGCACCTCCAATCACCTTCAGCCACAGGAAAAGGTCAAATGAAATAGCCACTACCTAGTCCTCCTTTTGGTGTCTTTGCTTCCCCAGGCCAGCAGCACCTCCAATCACCTTCAGCCACAGGAAAATGTCAAATGAAACAGCCACTACCTAGTCCTCCTTTTGGTGTCTTTGTTTCCCCCCTACAGCAGCATGTCCATTCACCTCAGCCACAGGAAAAGGTCAAATGAAATAGCCACTACCTAGTCCTCCTATTGGTGTCTTTGTTTCCCCTTGACAGCAGAACCTGCAATCACCTTCAGCCACAAGAAAAGGTCAAATGAAATAGCCACTACCTAGTCCTCCTTTTGGTGTCTTTGTTTCCCCCCGCCAGCAGCACCTCCAATCACCTTCAGTCACAAGAAAACGTCAAATTGAATAGCCACTACCTAGTCCTCCTTTTGGTGTCTTTTTTTCCCACCCGCCAGCAGCACCTCCAATCACCTTCAGCCAAAGGAAAATGTCAAATGAAACGCCACTACATAGTCCTCCTTTTGGTATCTTTGTTTCCCACCCGCCAGCAGCACCTCCAATCACCTTCAGCCACAGGAAAATGTAAAATGAAATAGCCACTACCCAGTCCTCCTTTTGGTGTCTTTGTTTCCCCCCGCCAGCAGCACCTCCAATCATCTTCAGTCACAGGAAAACGTCAAATTGAATAGCCACTACCTAGTCCTCCTTTTGGTGTCTGTTTTTCACCCCTCCAGCAGCACCTCCAATCACCTTCAGCCACAGGAAAAGGTCAAATGAAATAGCAACTACCTAGTCCTCCTTTTGGTGTCTTTCCCCCCCCACCAGCAGCACCTCCAATCACCTTCAGCCACACGTAAATGTCAAATGAAATAGCCACTGCCTAGTCCTCCTTTTGGTGTTTTTGTTTCCCCCCGCCAGCAGCACCTCCAGCACCTTTAGCCATAGGAAAAGCTCAAATGAAATAGCCACTACCTAGTCCTCCTTTTGGTGTCTTTGTTTCTCCTTGATAGCAGCACCTGCAATCACCTTCAGCCACAGGAAAAGGTCAAATGAAATAGCCACTATCTAGCCCTCCTTTTGGTGTCTTTCTTTCCCCCCTCCAGCAGCACCTCCAATCACCTTCAGCCACAGGAAAAGGTCAAATCAAGTAGCCACTACCTAGTCCTCCTATTGGTGTCTTTTTTTCCCCTTGACAGCAGCACCTCCAATCACCATCAACCAAAGGAAAATGTCAAATGAAACGCCACTACCTAGTCCTCCTTTTGGTATCTTTGTTTCCCACCTGCCAGCAGCACCTCCAATCACCTTCAGCCACAGGAAAAGGTCAGATGAAATAGCCACTACCTAGTCCTCCTTTTGGTGTCTTTGTTTCCCCCCGCCAGCAGCACCTCCAATCACCTTCAGTCACAGGAAAACATCAAATTGAATAGCCACTACCTAGTCCTCCTTTTGGTGTCTTTTTTTCCCACCCGCCAGCAGCACCTCCAATCACCTTCAGCCAAAGGAAAATTTCAAATGAAACGCCACTACATAGTCCTCCTTTTGGTATCTTTGCTTCCCACCCGCCAGCAGCACCTCCAATCACCTTCAGCCACAGGAAAATGTCAAATGAAATAGCCACTACCTAGTCCTCCTTTTGGTGTCTTTGCTTCCCGACGCCAGCAGCACCTCCAATCACCTTCAGTCACAGGAAAACGTCAAATTGAATAGCCACTACCTAGTCCTCCTTTTGGTGTCTGTTTTTCGCCCCTCCAGCAGCACCTCCAATCGCCTTCAGCCGCAGGAAAAGGTCAAATCAAATAGCCACTACCTAATCCTCCTATTGGTGTCTTTGTTTCCCCCCTACAGCAGCACGTCCAATCACCTTCAGCCACACGTAAATGTCAAATGAAATAGCCACTACCTAGTGCTCCTTTTGGTTTCTTTGTTTCCCCCCTTGACAGCAGCACCTGCAGTCACCTTTAGCCACAAGAAAAGGTCAAATGAAATAGCCACTACCTAGTCCTCCTTTTGGTGTCTTTGTTTCTCCTTGATAGCAGCACCTGCAATCACCTTCAGCCACAGGAAAAGGTCAGATGAAATAGCCACTACCTAGCCCTCCTTTTGGTGTCTTTGTTTCCCCCCTCCAGCAGCACCTCCAATCACTTTCAGCCACAGAAAAAGGTCAAATCAAGTAGCCACTACCTAGTCCTCCTATTGGTGTCTTTCCCCCCCCCTCCAGCAGCACCTCCAATCACCTTCAGCCACACGTAAATGTCAAATGAAATAGCCACTACCTAGTGCTCCTTTTGGTGTCTTTGTTTCCCCCCTTGACAGCAGCACCTGCAGTCACCTTTAGCCACAAGAAAAGGTCAAATGAAATAGCCACTACATAGTCCTCCTTTTTGTGTCTTTGTTTCCCCTTGACAGCAGCACCTCCAATAACCTTCAGCCACAGGAAAATGTCAAATGAAATAGCCACATCTTAGTCCTCCTTTTGGTGTCTTTGTTTCCCTTGACAGCAGAACCTGCAATCACCTTCAGCCACAGGAAAAGCTCAAATGAAATAGCCACTACCTAGTCCTCCTTTTGGTGTCTTTGTTTCCCCCCTCCAGTAGCACCTCCCATCACATTCAGCAACAGGAAAAGGTCACAACAAATAGCCACTACCTAGTCCTCCTTTTTGTGTCTTTGTTTCCCACCCACCAGCAGCACCTCCAATCACCTTCAGCCAAAGGAAAATGTCAAATGAAACGCCACTACCTAGTCCTCCTTTTGGTGTCTTTGTTTACCCCCCCCAGCAGCACCTCCAATCACCTTCAGTCACAGGAAAACGTCAAATTGAATAGCCACTACCTAGTCCTCCTTTTGGTGTCTGTTTTTCGCCCCTCCAGCAGCACCTCCAATCAACTTCAGCCACAGGAAAACGTCAAATCAAATAGCCACTACCTAGTCCTCCTTTTGGTGTTTTTGTTTCCCCCCGCCAGCAGCACCTCCAATCACTTTCAGCCACAGGAAAAGGTCAAATCAAATAGCCACTAACTAGTTCTCCTTTTGGTCTCTTTGTTTCCCCAGGCCAGCAGCACCTCCAATCACCTTCAGCCACAAGAAAATGTCAAATGAAACAGCCACTACCTAGTCCTCCTTTTGGTGTCTTTGTTTCCCCCCTACAGCAGCACGTCCATTCACCTTCAGCCACAGGAAAAGGTCAAATGAAATAGCCACTACCTAGTCCTCCTTTTGGTGTCTTTGTTTCCCCCCGCCAGCAGCACCTCCAATCACCTTCAGCCACAGGAAAATGTCAAATCATACAGCCACTACCTAGTCCTCCTTTTGGTGTCTTTGCTTCCCGACGCCAGCAGCACCTCCAATCACTTTCAGTCACAGGAAAACGTCAAATTGAATAGCCACTACCTAGTCCTCCTTTTGGTGTCTGTTTTTCGCCCCTCCAGCAGCACCTCCAATCACCTTCAGCCGCAGGAAAAGGTCAAATCAAATAGCCACTACCTAGTCCTCCTATTGGTGTCTTTGTTTCCCCCCTACAGCAGCACGTCCAATCACCTTCAGCCACACGTAAATGTCAAATGAAATAGCCACTACCTAGTGCTCCTTTTGGTTTCTTTGTTTCCCCCCTTGACAGCAGCACCTGCAGTCACCTTTAGCCACAAGAAAAGGTCAAATGAAATAGCCACTACCTAGTCCTCCTTTTGGTGTCTTTGTTTCTCCTTGATAGCAGCACCTGCAATCACCTTCAGCCACAGGAAAAGGTCAGATGAAATAGCCACTACCTAGCCCTCCTTTTGGTGTCTTTGTTTCCCCCCTCCAGCAGCACCTCCAATCACTTTCAGCCACAGAAAAAGGTCAAATCAAGTAGCCACTACCTGGTCCTCCTATTGGTGTCTTTCCCCCCCCCTCCAGCAGCACCTCCAATCACCTTCAGCCACACGTAAATGTCAAATGAAATAGCCACTACCTAGTGCTCCTTTTGGTTTCTTTGTTTCCCCCCTTGACAGCAGCACCTGCAGTCACCTTTAGCCACAAGAAAAGGTCAAATGAAATAGCCACTACATAGTCCTCCTTTTTGTGTCTTTGTTTCCCCTTGACAGCAGCACCTCCAATAACCTTCAGCCACAGGAAAATGTCAAATGAAATAGCCACATCTTAGTCCTCCTTTTGGTGTCTTTGTTTCCCTTGACAGCAGAACCTGCAATCACCTTCAGCCACAGGAAAAGCTCAAATGAAATAGCCACTACCTAGTCCTCCTTTTGGTGTCTTTGTTTACCCCCTCCAGCAGCACCTCCAATCACCTTCAGTCACAGGAAAACGTCAAATTGAATAGCCACTACCTAGTCCTCCTTTTGGTGTCTGTTTTTCGCCCCTCCAGCAGCACCTCCAATCAACTTCAGCCACAGGAAAACGTCAAATCAAATAGCCACTACCTAGTCCTCCTTTTGGTGTTTTTGTTTCCCCCCGCCAGCAGCACCTCCAATCACTTTCAGCCACAGGAAAAGGTCAAATCAAATAGCCACTAACTAGTTCTCCTTTTGGTCTCTTTGTTTCCCCAGGCCAGCAGCACCTCCAATCACCTTCAGCCACAAGAAAATGTCAAATGAAACAGCCACTACCTAGTCCTCCTTTTGGTGTCTTTGTTTCCCCCCTACAGCAGCACGTCCATTCACCTTCAGCCACAGGAAAAGGTCAAATGAAATAGCCACTACCTAGTCCTCCTTTTGGTGTCTTTGTTTCCCCCCGCCAGCAGCACCTCCAATCACCTTCAGCCACAGGAAAATGTCAAATCATACAGCCACTACCTAGTCCTCCTTTTGGTGTCTTTGCTTCCCGACGCCAGCAGCACCTCCAATCACTTTCAGTCACAGGAAAACGTCAAATTGAATAGCCACTACCTAGTCCTCCTTTTGGTGTCTGTTTTTCGCCCCTCCAGCAGCACCTCCAATCACCTTCAGCCGCAGGAAAAGGTCAAATCAAATAGCCACTACCTAGTCCTCCTATTGGTGTCTTTGTTTCCCCCCTACAGCAGCACGTCCAATCACCTTCAGCCACACGTAAATGTCAAATGAAATAGCCACTACCTAGTGCTCCTTTTGGTTTCTTTGTTTCCCCCCTTGACAGCAGCACCTGCAGTCACCTTTAGCCACAAGAAAAGGTCAAATGAAATAGCCACTACCTAGTCCTCCTTTTGGTGTCTTTGTTTCTCCTTGATAGCAGCACCTGCAATCACCTTCAGCCACAGGAAAAGGTCAGATGAAATAGCCACTACCTAGCCCTCCTTTTGGTGTCTTTGTTTCCCCCCTCCAGCAGCACCTCCAATCACTTTCAGCCACAGAAAAAGGTCAAATCAAGTAGCCACTACCTAGTCCTCCTATTGGTGTCTTTCCCCCCCCTCCAGCAGCACCTCCAATCACCTTCAGCCACACGTAAATGTCAAATGAAATAGCCACTACCTAGTGCTCCTTTTGGTTTCTTTGTTTCCCCCCTTGACAGCAGCACCTGCAGTCACCTTTAGCCACAAGAAAAGGTCAAATGAAATAGCCACTACATAGTCCTCCTTTTTGTGTCTTTGTTTCCCCTTGACAGCAGCACCTCCAATAACCTTCAGCCACAGGAAAATGTCAAATGAAATAGCCACATCTTAGTCCTCCTTTTGGTGTCTTTGTTTCCCTTGACAGCAGAACCTGCAATCACCTTCAGCCACAGGAAAAGCTCAAATGAAATAGCCACTACCTAGTCCTCCTTTTGGTGTCTTTGTTTCCCCCCTCCAGTAGCACCTCCCATCACATTCAGCAACAGGAAAAGGTCAAAACAAATAGCCACTACCTAGTCCTCCTTTTTGTGTCTTTGTTTCCCACCCACCAGCAGCACCTCCAATCACCTTCAGCCAAAGGAAAATGTCAAATGAAACGCCACTACCTAGTCCTCCTTTTGGTGTCTTTGTTTACCCCCTCCAGCAGCACCTCCAATCACCTTCAGTCACAGGAAAACGTCAAATTGAATAGCCACTACCTAGTCCTCCTTTTGGTGTCTGTTTTTCGCCCCTCCAGCAGCACCTCCAATCAACTTCAGCCACAGGAAAACGTCAAATCAAATAGCCACTACCTAGTCCTCCTTTTGGTGTTTTTGTTTCCCCCCGCCAGCAGCACCTCCAATCACTTTCAGCCACAGGAAAAGGTCAAATCAAATAGCCACTAACTAGTCCTCCTATTGGTGTCTTTGTTTCCCCCCTCCAGCAGCACCTCCAATCTCCTTCAGCCACACATAAATGTCAAATGAAATGCCACTACCTAGTGCTCCTTTTGGTTTCTTTGTTTCCCCCCTTGACAGCAGCACCTGCAGTCACCTTCAGCCACAGGAAAATGTCAAATGAAATAGCCACTACCTAGTCCTCCTTTTGGTGTCTTTGCTTCCCGACGCCAGCAGCACCTCCAATAACCTTCAGCCAAAGGAAAATTTCAAATGAAATGCCACTACATAGTCCTCCTTTTGGTATCTTTGTTTCCCACCCGCCAGCAGCACCTCCAATCACCTTTAGCCACAGGAAAATGTCAAATGAAATAGCCACTACCTAGTCCTCCTTTTGGTGTCTTTGCTTCCCGACGCCAGCAGCACCTCCAATCACCTTCAGTCACAGGAAAACGTCAAATTGAATAGCCACTACCTAGTCCTCCTTTTGGTGTCTGTTTCCCCCCGTCAGCAGCACCTCCAATCACCTTAAGCCACACGTAAATGTCAAATGAAATAGCCACTACCTAGTCCTCCTTTTGGTGTCTTTGTTTCCCCCCTTGACAGCAGCACCTCCAGCACCTTTAGCCATAGGAAAAGCTCAAATGAAATAGCCACTATCTAGTCCTCCTTTTTGTGTCTTTTTTTCCCACCCGCCAGCAGCACCTCCAATCACCTTCAGCCACAGGAAAATGTCAAATGAAACAGCCACTACCTAGTCCTCCTTTTGGTGTCTTTGTTTCCCCTTGACAGCAGCACCTGCAATCACCTTCAGCCACAGGAAAAGGTCAAATCAAATAGCCACTACCTAGTCCTCCTTTTGGTGTTTTTGTTTCCCACTGCCAGCAGCACCTCCAATCACTTTCAGCCACAGGAAAAGGTCAAATCAAATAGCCACTACCTAGTTCTCCTATTGGTGTCTTTGTTTCCCCCCTACAGCAGCACGTCCAATCACCTTCAGCCACTGGAAAAGGTCAAATGAAATAGCCACTACCTAGTCCTCCTTTTGGTGTCTTTGTTTCTCCTTGATAGCAGCACCTGCAATCACCTTTAGCCACAGGAAAAGGTCAAATGAAAAAGCCACTACCTAGCCCTCCTTTTGGTGTCTTTGTTTCCCCCCTCCAGCAGCACCTCCAATCACCTTCAGCCACAGGAAAAGGTCAAATCAAGTAGCCACTACCTAGTCCTCCTATTGGTGTCTTTGTTTCCCCCCGCCAGCAGCACCTCCAATCACCATCAGCCAAAGGAAAATGTCAAATGAAATGCCACTACCTAGTCCTCCTTTTGGTGTCATTTCCCCCCCTCCAGCAGCACCTCCAATCACCTTCAGCCACACGTAAATGTCAAATGAAATAGCCACTACCTAGTCCTCCTTTTGGTGTCTTTGTTTCCCCCCTTGACAGCAGCACCTCCAGCACCTTTAGCCATAGGAAAAGCTCAAATGAAATAGCCACTACCTAGTCCTCCTTTTGGTGTCTTTGTTTCCCCCCTCCAGTAGCACCTCCCATCACCTTCAGCAACAGGAAAAGGTCAAAACAAATAGCCACTACCTAGTCCTCCTTTTTGTGTCTTTGTTTCCCACCCGCCAGCAGCACCTCCAATCACCTTCAGCCAAAGGAAAATGTCAAATGAAACGCCACTACCTAGTCCTCCTTTTGGTGTCTTTGTTTACCCCCTCCAGCAGCACCTCCAATCACCTTCAGCCACCGGAATATGTCAGATGAAATAGCCACTACCTAGTCCTCCTTTTGGTGTCTTTGTTTCCCCCCGCCAGCAGCACCTCCAATCACCTTCAGTCACAGGAAAACATCAAATTGAATAGCCACTACCTAGTCCTCCTTTTGGTGTCTGTTTTTCACCCCTCCAGCAGCACCTCCAATCACCTTCAGCCACCGGAATATGTCAGATGAAATAGCCACTACCTAGTCCTCCTTTTGGTGTCTTTGTTTCCCCCCACCAGCAGCACCTCCAATCACCTTCAGTCACAGGAAAACATCAAATTGAATAGCCACTACCTAGTCCTCCTTTTGGTGTCTGTTTTTCACCCCTCCAGCAGCACCTCCAATCACCTTCAGCCACAGGAAAAGGTCAAATCAAATAGCCACTACCTAGTTCTCCTTTTGTTGTCTTTCTTTCCCCAGGCCAGCAGCACCTCCAATCACCTTCAGCCACAGGAAAATGTCAAATGAAACAGCCACTACCTAGTCCTCCTTTTGGTGTCTTTTTCCTCCCGCCAGCAGCACCTCCAATCACCTTCAGCCACACGTAAATGTCAAATGAATTAGCCACTACCTAGTCCTCCTTTTGGTGTCTTTGTTTCCCCCCTTGACAGCAGCACCTCCAGCACCTTTAGCCATAGGAAAAGCTCAAATGAAATAGGCACTACCTAGTCATCCTTTTGGTGTCTTTGTTTCCCGCCTCCAGTAGCACCTCCCATCACCTTTAGCAACAGGAAAAGGTCAAAACAAATAGCCACTATCTAGTCCTCCTTTTTGTGTCTTTTTTTCCCACCCGCCAGCAGCACCTCCAATCACCTTCAGCCAAAGGAAAATTTCAAATGAAATGCCACTACATAGTCCTCCTTTTGGTATCTTTGTTTCCCACCCGCCAGCAGCACCTCCAATCACCTTCAGCCACAGGAAAATGTCAACTGAAATAGCCACTACCTAGTCCTCCTTTTGGTGTCTTTGCTTCCCGACGCCAGCAGCACCTCCAATCACCTTCAGTCACAGGAAAACGTCAAATTGAATAGCCACTACCTAGTCCTCCTTTTGGTGTCTGTTTTTCGCCCCTCCAGCAGCACCTCCAATCACCTTCAGCCGCAGGAAAAGGTCAAATCAAATAGCCACTACCTAGTCCTCCTATTGGTGTCTTTGTTTCCCCCCTACAGCAGCACGTCCAATCACCTTCAGCCACTGGAAAAGGTCAAATGAAATAGCCACTACCTAGTCCTCCTTTTGGTGTCTTTGTTTCTCCTTGATAGCAGCACCTGCAATCACCTTCAGCCACAGGCAAAGGTCAAATCAAGTAGCCACTACCTAGTCCTCCTATTGGTGTCTTTCCCCCCCCCTCCAGCAGCACCTCCAATCTCCTTCAGCCACACATAAATGTCAAATGAAATGCCACTACCTAGTGCTCCTTTTGGTTTCTTTGTTTCCCCCCTTGACAGCAGCACCTGCAGTCACCTTCAGCCACAGGAAAATGTCAAATGAAATAGCCACTACCTAGTCCTCCTTTTGGTGTCTTTGCTTCCCGACGCCAGCAGCACCTCCAATAACCTTCAGCCAAAGGAAAATTTCAAATGAAATGCCACTACATAGTCCTCCTTTTGGTATCTTTGTTTCCCACCCGCCAGCAGCACCTCCAATCACCTTCAGCCACAGGAAAATGTCAAATGAAATAGCCACTACCTAGTCCTCCTTTTGGTGTCTTTGCTTCCCGACGCCAGCAGCACCTCCAATCACCTTCAGTCACAGGAAAACGTCAAATTGAATAGCCACTACCTAGTCCTCCTTTTGGTGTCTGTTTCCCCCCGTCAGCAGCACCTCCAATCACCTTAAGCCACACGTAAATGTCAAATGAAATAGCCACTACCTAGTCCTCCTTTTGGTGTCTTTGTTTCCCCCCTTGACAGCAGCACCTCCAGCACCTTTAGCCATAGGAAAAGCTCAAATGAAATAGCCACTACCTAGTCCTCCTTTTGGTGTCTTTGTTTCCCGCCTCCAGTAGCACCTCCAATCACCTTTAGCAACAGGAAAAGGTCAAAACTAATAGCCACTATCTAGTCCTCCTTTTTGTGTCTTTTTTTCCCACCCGCCAGCAGCACCTCCAATCACCTTCAGCCACAGGAAAATGTCAAATGAAACAGCCACTACCTAGTCCTCCTTTTGGTGTCTTTGTTTCCCCTTGACAGCAGAACCTGCAATCACCTTCAGCCACAGGAAAAGGTCAATTCAAATAGCCACTACCTAGTCCTCCTATTGGTGTCTTTGTCTCCCCCCTACAGCAGCATGTCCAATCACCTTCAGCCACTGGAAAAGGTCAAATGAAATAGCCACTACCTAGTCCTCCTTTTGGTGTCTTTGTTTCTCCTTGATAGCAGCACCTGCAATCACCTTCAGCCACAGGAAAAGGTCAAATCAAATAGCCACTACCTAGTCCTCCTTTTGGTGTTTTTGTTTCCCACTGCCAGCAGCACCTCCAATCACTTTCAGCCACAGGAAAAGGTCAAATCAAATAGCCACTACCTAGTTCTCCTATTGGTGTCTTTGTTTCCCCCCTACAGCAGCACGTCCAATCACCTTCAGCCACTGGAAAAGGTCAAATGAGAGGAAGTGACGTCACAACAACACGGAGCAGGCAAAAGACTTCGGTCTGAAGCCGATCGCCCCGTTTATCGTGCCTGGCGGCTGCCTGGAAAGCCAATTCTTGGCTAGCAAGGAGCCGTCGCTGGGCGGGAAGCCCAGTGAAGAGAGGGGGAGATTTCCAGCCCCGTTCGGACTCTGCAACCTGAAGGTGAGGCTGATGACATCCCCCGGGGCCAGCGCGGTAAGAGGGCGATAACATGGCGCCCCAGAGTCGTTGACAGCTACCGAAGGGAAGATCGGGATCCCAGCTCTGTCTAAAGCTTCTCCTTTGTTGACATTGATCTCAGAAGAACTTGAGAACTATTACTAATTTTCCAAACTATTTCCAAACTATTCAAAAAATTGGAACCCATTCTTAAATAAGTGGCAGGAAATTCGGTGGGTCGGATCGGAGGAGTTGTATTAATTGCAACCAACGCTCAGATTGAAAACCCTTGGACTTTCCTTAATTTAAACCTTTGGATATCCGATTTGGAGAGTTGACTTACTGTGGACATATTGACTCCTTTTCCAACAGCTAAGACTGGATTATTGAAGCGATCCGATATTTTGGACTTCTTTTTTTTCTTTTTGAAACATTTTCCCCCCACGCGTCTTTTCCCTTTCTGGCTCGGCTGGATTGTAACAGCCCTGCTGGTGTTGTGTATCCCATAGCCTCTACTCTGAACCTGGCCCCCCATCTAGTGGTCAAAAGAGGAACTACAACTACAAAATACCTTTGTGTCACTGATATTTAGCCGAAATAAGTCATTAATTATTTAGCTATAAGAAGTTATAAATTATTGTGGTAGAGTGGATTAGAGTAAGATTAAATATTATAGAATTGGATGTTTAGATTTTATAAACTAATTTAATTTAACCTGCTGATTGATTGTCAAATTGATTGACCTAAGTATAATTAATTAAGATTTAATTGTGTAGAAATTTTACAGAAAATTAGGAAAGTTAAATAAGTTAATTTAATTAAGAGAGGAATCAAGTTTATATTAATATCTGTGATAATGTCCACCACTACTACCACTACTACCAAAAGGACAGTACCTTCAATATCTACCTGGGCATCTTCTTCCTCTCCAGCGATAACTAAGAAGACAACAGATGATCCCCCGGTAGCAAGTAAAATACCAGCAATGTCTCAAGTTCTGCAGGATACCCTACAAGGGATCCAAGACACGATGGCCAAAAATCAAGAGACAACAGCCAGAGTACTAGAAAAACTGACGGAGAAAATGGACACATTAACGACAGAGACGAGACAGATCTCTAGTAAATTCGAAGAAATCCACGCGCATTTAATAAACCATGAAGAAAGGATACAAACAGTGGAGGAAAGAGTGACAAAGACAGATTCCAAAATAGAGCGTAACGAAAATCAACATCAAAGAGCGGGAAAAAAGATGCAAGAGGAGATTTTATCTCTGGAAATGGACCGCTCCAGATATTTTTTGAGGTTTCAAAACGTGATAGATGACAATCAGGAAAAATTGGAAGAGGTGATGGAAGAAATCATTGCAGATATTCTTAAAATTGATCGCTTGGAAGCAAATAGACTTATTGATGAAGTATTTCGAATATACACATCCTATGCCCGGCGGCACAAGCTTCCTCGGGAGATACATGTAAGATTAACCAAAAAATCTACACGAGAAGAAATTCTCAAGAAAGCAAGAGAGCAAATTTTTACACACAAAGGGAAGGACCTTACAATCTTACCACAAATACCTAGAAGCGTAAGAGAGAGCAGGAGGAAGTATGATTTTCTCACTACTCGCCTAAGGAAGCAGGGAATACGATATAGATGGCGTCTTCCAGAAGGCCTAACATTCACTTGGCAAGGACAAAACGTCAGTTTGGCTTCTTTTCAGGAAGCACAAGAGTTCCTAAAATTCCAACAATCTCTTAATGACCCGGAGACGGAGGAAGAGGAGGAAGAATCTAGAAGTGAGGAAGATATATTGACACGGGATTCGAATGGACGAGAGGCAAGGACAGCTGAAGGGGAAAAAACAACTAATGGAAAGACAATACAACATCAAATTGAAACAAGATCAAAGAAGCAGAAAGCTACAAATAAATAAAAATGGGAAGGAAGAAATTCGGCTCTGTTCTATAAACATCAATGGACTAAATAACCCGTCTAAGAAGAAGAAAATTTGGCTAAACTTACAAAAAGAAAATTACGACATAATATGCCTCCAAGAGGTTCACATAAGGAAAAAGCATTTCAAAGTTTTGATCCGTCCAAAATTGGGAAAATTGTACGCATCCCTGGCCGACCAAAAAAAGAGAGGTGTGATTGTCTATGATAAAAACAATCTTGTATCCAAACAAATTTATACAGACAAAGAGGGCAGAATTTTACTATTGGAAATTAAAATTGGACAAAAAATGGCCCTCCTAGCCAGATAAAAATGGCCCTCCTAGCCAGATAAGTCCAACACTGGCCATTGGGGGCGAACAACTGGCCCCCGTGGAGAGGGCGCGCAACTTGGGCGTCCTCCTGGATTCCCGGCTGTCCATGGAGGACCATGTGGCGGCCGTGGCCAGGGGGGCATTCTATCAGGTTCGCCTGATACGCCAGTTGCGCCCCTTACTGGACCGGGGAGCCCTTCGCACAGTCACTCAAGCGCTCGTGACATCCCGGCTGGATTACTGTAACACTCTCTACATGGGGCTCCCCTTGAGGTGCACTCGAAGGCTACAGTTAGTACAGAATGCGGCCGCGCGGGTGATTATGGGTGCCACAAGGCAAACCCACGTAACACCTCTCCTGCGCGAGCTGCACTGGCTGCCTGTGGCCTTTCGAGTGCGCTTCAAGGTGCTGATGACCATCTTTAAATCGCTCCATGGCTCGGGGCCTAGCTATATACGAGACCGCCTCCTGCCCCATACATCCCTTCGTCCGATCCGCTCCCACAGAGAGGGTCTTCTTCGGGTGCCGTCGACGGGGCAATGCCGGTTGGCGACACCCAGGGGAAGGGCCTTCTCTGTGGCGGGCCCGGCCCTCTGGAACGACCTACCCCCCGACCTCCGTACTATCTCGGACCTCCGCCTCTTCCGCCAACGTCTTAAGACGTATTTATTCCAACAAGCCGGCCTAGGATAGCCCCCATTTCTGACTTTTTAAGAAAATAATTTATAATTGGCAAGGGTTTTAATATTGGGTTTTAGCACGGGTTTATTAATTTAATACATTTTAATAGATATTTATTGTATTTTGTGTTCTTAAATAATGCCTGTGCGCCGCCCTGGGTCCTAACAAGGAGAAGGGCGGGGTATAAATTTAATAAAATAAATAAATAAATAAATATTTATGCTCCAAATGTTAACCAAAAACAATTCTATAGAAAATTATCAGATAAATTAAACCATTTAAACTATGACCACATCTATGTAATTGGTGATTTCAATGCAATTGTAGATACAGGAAAAGATTGGTCTGCGCTTGCGCGAAGATGGCGGGGTAGCTCGGAAGCTCCGTGTGGGTCGCGGAGGTCGTTGGCATTCTGAGTGCCCCCTGCCCTCGTTGGTGATCTTGGAGGGCATGGGAGGATGAGGGACCCACCCGGACACCTTAGGGTGGGGTTCGCAACATTGGGGGAAGAGCGGACGGAGCGCCGGCGACTGGAACGCTCGGCGGTGTGAGCGGGAACTGCCGCAACGGAGGCCGGTGCAGAGGCCGCCGCCCGGACGTTTCTAATAGGGCGGAAAGAGGCCAGCTGCACTGAAAAGAGCTCCGAAGAGCTAAAAGCTGAAAGCTGGAAACTGAACTTGGTGGCGTGCCGTGGGTGAAGCGGTGGTGAGAGCACCGGTGGCCAGCGGAAAGGGTGAGAGAGGCGTGGAGGAAGATGGCGGAGGCGGCGGAGATGCTGGTTTGTTGGAGTGAAGAAGGTGGAGAGAGAGAGAGAGAGTGGAGAGTGTGGAGGGGAGAGGTTGCCGCTGGAGGCCTAGTCGACGGCGGTGTGAGCGCCGGAAGGCGAGGGACGAAGGCGGCGACAGAGGAGTTGTGGGGAAAGGCGGAAGGTGGTGGCTGTGAGAGAGCCATGTGGAGGCTGAGAGCGGAGAGGCGGCTGCCGGAGGCCTGGGCTGACGGCGGTGGGAGCGCCGAGAGGCCTTTGGCGAAGGCGGTGACGCGGGGACTGCGGCGGTGGGAGCGCCGAGGTGGATGTGGACGGCCGCTGACCACTGTAATTTTCATTCTCCCCATGGTCACTCTCCCAAGTCCGGGAGAATTACACCACCAAGGCCTTAAGAGGCATGGAAGAACTGACTGTCTTGAAGAAGAACATCTGACAGCAACCAGTTTTGATCACCCCAATGGTCATTATTGCGAACTATTTAATTAATTTAATTACATCTATTTACCGATTGATTTATTGTGGTTTACCCATCCTGCACTTTATTTCACCTGATTCTTTTTACCATCTAATGAATTGACTCGTGTGAATCGTTTTTAATCAATTGCCAACGACTTTTAACATCTTTTAACATCTGTACTTTTTAACATCTGTATTGTGCCTATACCCACCCGAGTTTTTATATATGTAATTATTGAATTTTAATTATTTATTTAAAAATATTTAAAAAAAATGTATTCCAGAGCAAGCCTGCTATCGCTGCGAGAGTCCCCGCTCTCGCAGGTATGGCCCCTTGAATTATCTAGGGCACATCTCGATGATGGTATTGTAAATCCGAAGAGATGGGCGAAGCGCGGCCTTAGGGGGTTTTTAGTGTCTAATTTATGTAAATTATCTTTTTTAGGGGGTTCAAGGGAGGGGGTTAGATATAGACAGATGGAGATGGAAACAGCAATTAGTAGTAAGGGCCAGGATAGCAGTCGACGGCGGGAAGCGGAAGGCGAAAGGCAGGGGGATACCCGAGTCGTTCCTCAGGAGGGCATACCAATTCAGAGGGTCGTGGGGAGGGGCAGGACCGAGGGGAGACAATTCTCATCCTCCCGGTTGGTGGCACGCAGCCGTTGGTTAAAAACGGTCGGGTGCCACAACCCTCGCAGGCTAGGTGGCCAGGGAATACAGAGCCAGGGTCTGCGGCTGATGTTTTGCAACGCCAGGTCCGTTGTCAACAAAGCCCCCCTCATTAGTGACCTTGTGTCAGAGGGGGAGCCGGACCTGGTAGGAATTGCGGAGACCTGGTTGGGCCACGAGGGAGGTCATCCCCTCGTTGAAATGTGCCCACCAGGCTACCGCGCATTTCATCAGCCGCGGGCCCTAGGCAGGGGTGGTGGGGTAGCGGTCATTATCAAGGAAGGCCTGGAGCCGAGAGAGACCATTGTGCCGCAGACCTCCGGCTGTGAGTCCCTTTGCATGAAGTGGGGCCTAGGGAGGCAGTTGGGCTTGCTGGCTGTATACCTGGCTCCCCGCTATGTAGCAGCAGCCCTGCCCGAGCTCCTGGAGGTGATCGCCACGGTGGCAGTGGAGACCCCCAGACTTATAGTTATGGGGGACTTTAATCTGCCATCGTTGGGCGAATCATCCGCGGTAGCTCGGGAGTTCATGGCTTCCATGACGGCCATGGACCTGACCCAAGTAATTCAAGGCCCCACTCATGAGGGTGGACATACGCCGGACCTCATCTTCGTCTCGGGCCAATGGAAGAGTGATCTGGGTACAGGGGACATAGACATCATACCCTTGTCATGGTCAGACCACTCACTTCTCCGACTCGACTTTCCGACCGCTGCTCCCCTCCGCGGGGAGGCGGAACCAGAGTTACCAATCTGGTACCGCCCCAGGCGCTTGATGGACCCGGATGGGTTCCAGACAGCGCTTGGGCCATTTCCTGTATCCCTGACCCGCGCCCCGATAGAGGACCTCACGGCCGCATGGAATAGTGCGGCCGTGGGAGCCTTGGATCGGGTCGCGCCCTTGCGGCCTCTCTCGCGGCGGCGAACCACCCTGGCTCCTTGGTTTACTGAGGGGCTGCGGGTGATGAAACGCCGCAAGAGATGCCTAGAGAGAAGATGGAGGGCTAGCCGCTCTGAATCTGACCGGACACAAGTGAGAGCCCATTTACGGACTTACATTGTGGCGCTGAGGGTGGCCAAACGTCATCATTGCGCCACCCTCATAGCATCCGCAGAAAACCGCCCTGCCGCCCTGTTTAGGGTGACCCGTTCCCTCCTTCAACAGAGGGAGCGGGAAGCCCCGTTACAGGGTAGGGCAGAGGAATTTGTGATTTTTCTGCAGGAGAAAACCGCCCAGATACAGAGTGAGCTAGCCACCATTCATGGCCCAGTGGGATGCCACGAGGGAGATCTTGTTTGGGAGGAGTTTGACCCCGTTACTTCCGAGGATATGGACAGGTTACGTGGGCGACTGCGAGCCACCACATGTTCATTGGACCCGTGCCCCTCCTGGCTTGTACTGGCATCCTGGGAGGTGACACGAGGCTGGCTCCAAGAGGTTATCAACGCATCCTTGAGCGAGGGTTCCTTGCCTGCCTCCCTAAAAGAGGCTATGGTGAGGCCCCTCCTCAAGAAGCCCTCTTTGGACCCAGCTCTTTTGAACAACTACCGTCCAGTCTCCAACCTTCCCTTCTTGGCGAAGGTTGTTGAGAGTGTGGTGGCACAACAGTTTCCCCGTCACCTGGAGGAAGTTGACTATCTAGATCCGCGCCAGTCCGGCTTTCGGCCCGGGCATAGCACCGAGACGGCATTGGTCGCGTTGGTAGATGATCTCTGGAGGGCCAGAGATGGGGGATGTTCCTCCATCCTGGTCCTATTAGACCTCTCAGCGGCTTTCGATACCATCGACCATGGTATCCTATTGCATCGGCTGGGGGGGTTGGGGGTGGGAGGCACCGTGTTGCGGTGGTTCTCCTCCTACCTCTCTGGCCGATCGCAATTTGTGCGGGCAGGAGAGCAGAGGTCGACACCGAGACCACTCACATGTGGAGTGCCTCAGGGGTCGGTCCTCTCGCCTCTCCTGTTTAACGCATACATGAAGCCGCTGGGTGAGATCATCCGTGGTTTTGGGGTAGAGTACCACCTGTACGCTGATGACACCCAGCTGTACATATCTACCCCAAACCACCCCAACGATGCCGTAGCGGTGATGTGCCAGTGCCTGGAAGCCGTGCGGATCTGGATGGGAAGTAACGGACTTAGGCTCAACCCGACCAAGACCGAGTGGCTGTGGTTTCCGGCTGCCCGATTCAACCAGCTTTCTCCAACGCTGGCCATAGGGGGCGAACATCTTGCCCCTGTGGATGGGGCGCGCAATTTGGGTGTCCTCCTGGATACCCGGCTGTCTATGGAAGAGCAAGTGACAGCCGTGGCCAGGAGGGCGTTTTACCAGGTTTGCCTGGTCCGCCAATTGCGCCCCCTATTGGATCGGGACGCCCTTCGCACAGTCACTCATGCCCTCGTGACATCCCGACTGGACTATTGTAACTCTCTCTACATGGGGCTCCCCTTGAGGTGCACCCGGAGGCTTCAGTTAGTTCAGAATGCAGCCGCGCGAGCAATTATGGGCACCTCTAGGTTTGCCCATGTAACACCGCTCTTGCGCGAGCTGCACTGGCTACCTGTCGTCTTCCGGGTGCGCTTCAAGGTGTTAGTTATCATCTTCAAAGCGCTCCATGGCTCGGGACCTAGCTATCTGCGAGATCGGATCCTGCCCCACACATCCTCACGACCGATTCGCTCCCACAGAGAGGGGCTTCTCCGGGTGCCGTCCACTAGACTTTGTCAGCGGGCGACGCCCAGGGGAAGGGCGCTCTCTGTGGCGGGCCCGGCCCTCTGGAACGACCTTCCCCCTGATATTAGAACGACCACCGACCTCCGCTCCTTCCGTGTAAAGTTAAAGACCCATCTCTTTCGACTGGCCGGCCTTGAATAGTTCTCTCTGTCTTTTAACGATAAATTTTAATGGGTTTTTTAATTGTATTTTTAGCACGGGTAATTTATTTAATTTTATTTTAGTAATGTCTGTATTATTATATATTGTTTTAATTATGCCTGTGCACCGCCCCGGGTCCCTGTGGGGAGAGGGTGCGGTTAATAAATTCCAAAATAAAAAAAAAAAAAAAAAATAAAAGACTACAAATCAGGTGCCATAACCCCAAAACATAAATTAAAAAGGAAAAAAATTCTCCCTAAAGTATGGGAGGATCTGAAAGACCAACTAGGACTTAAAGATGTATGGCGGGACTTGCATCCCTCTGAGAGACAATTCACATATTATTCCCCTAGACATAGATCATGGTCCAGACTAGATATGGTTTGGGCATCGTTAACAGCGGCTGAGGAAATTGAATCTGTGGAGATTGGGCCAAATATTTGGGCAGACCATCACCCACTATTAATAAAATGGGCAGTAACGCAGACCATGACAAGATGGTCTATGAGAGCCAATATTGTGAAGGAAGATAATTTTGTAAGGATGACCCAAAAAGAGCTTCAATACTTTTTTATCGAAAATAAAAGACAGGACACCTCATTACAAAATATATGGGATACAGCAAAAGCAGTAATAAGGGGAGTAGCAATAAAATATACAGCTAGACAATGGAAACTGGAGAGGGAAAAAAAAAGGGAACTAGTATCAACTTTACAAAACCAGGAAAGGGAAGCCCAGAAAGATCCACAAAACATAAGGGCAAGGGAAAATATTAACCTTTTAAGACACAAAATTTCAATACTGGACCAGAGACAACTGGCGGATAAAATAAAGAAAGCTAGACAATCCCATTTTGAACATGCTAACAAACCTGGAAGATGGTTAACATATAGGTTAAGAAAAGAAACTGAAACGAGGAAAATAGGAGCCCTCCAAGATAATAAAGGGGAAATAACAAATATTATGGAGTCAAAGTTAAAAATAGTAGGCTTCCGCTTCCGGTTGCAGTTGCTGTCGGTAGGCTTTTTTCAAGCCTGCCATCCCACTCGCCTGTAGAGGTGTTTTTAGAACATCAAACACCTCCGAAACCCCAAGCTCTATTATGAGCTTGTGGGAGAGTTTTTGCTGCCTGGAAAGAGTCCCCTTGCGAGGCCCTCAGAGGGTTAGTTTTCCTCTGAGGAGCGAGTAAGGAGAGACCCTCCCCTCTTTAGGCTGCGATCTTCTCCGGACGGGTGTGGAGACCGTGTTAATTGGCTAATTAGCACGGCAAAGCAAACTGCTTCTAACTTCTAATCTACATTCCAAGGCAACTTTATACTTCAAAGGGAACTTTTTTGGCTACTCATCGTAAACGCAAGTAATTAAAGTCTGTGATTTTGCCAGAATACAGTAGATCTTAGACACAGCCTTTAGAACAAAGGAATCAAGATGGCGTTAATTACCAGATGAGACGAAACGAAAGTTAGTTGTTTTGGCTTGTACCCAAAACCCCTGGCTGATAGCGGACAGCGGTAGGCGGAAAGGGGGAGCAAGCTATAAAGCCAAATGCACTATCTGATTTATTGAGCGTTAAGCTAAACGTATTACTTATTACTGACTTATTTTGATATTTTGAAGAGGTTTTTTTTTTTTTCTTTTTCTTTTCCTGAAAACTTGGAAAGCTTAAAAGCAAGGCAATGGAACAAACTCGTGTAGTTACTCCCCAGGACTTTAAAGATTTGATGAACTTTATAGTTAATGAAAGCAGAGACCTCAAAAGAATGATCCAGGAGAAATATGAACAATTGGGAAAAAAAATGTTTGCAATGGCCAAGAGTCTGTCTGAAGTTATCATTAAAATTGATGGGAAAATCGAAAAGTTGTCTTCAGAGGTGGAAGTCAAAGCAAAGGAAACGGATTTGAAATTGGCGGAAATGGAGGGGAATATGCACAAATTGGACAAACAGGTTATTATGTTACAATTTTTGTTAATGGATAACGCCATTAGACTGAGGGGATTATCAGAAAATCCTAGAGAAGACTTAAGAAAAGTTTCTGCCGATGCTTTGGCTATATTAGTAAAAATGGATCCTGGTGAAATTTATGCTAAGATTGATAAAATTTACAGAGCAAACTCACGTATAGCATTACAAAGGCAACTACCGAGAGATGTTGTGATATATTTTACTGAGAGAAACCTCAGAAATGATATTCTGCAGAAGTCTTTTCACTCCTCTCTCCACATAGCTGGAAAACGGATTGGTGTCTTTAAGGAACTTCCATCAACTATCCTGAAGCTCAGAAGGGATTTTGGTTTTTTGGTGGAGGAGCTGAAGAAAAGAGGGATACAGTACAGGTGGGATGCTCCAATGGGTGTTATATTCAGATATGAAGGGGTGCGGTATTGTTTGAATACTATAGACAAGGCAAGAGATTTTTATTATGAAATACTGAAGAAAAGTGCAACGCCCCCACGTATATCTATACCAACACTAGTAGATCTGGATGGTTCAGAGCAAGATATTGAGATGGAGCAGAAACAATTTGGAAAAGAGATGGAAGAACATACTCAGTTGGATTCCCCTGGGCTTTTTTTAAGCCCTACTCTGGAGGAAATGTCGAAGACTGCTATAGGGGGATCTGTTGGAATGCCAATACGTAAATCAGAGGAGCAATGTGAAGCCAGGTCTAGCACCAGACAAATTCAGAAACCGCAGAAGCAGAGGAGGTCTCAATCTCGGCGAGTTAAGAAAGACAAAAGGATTAAAGGATGAAGCAATTAATCAATCTAGATAAAAATATACAGATCTCTGCAATGCTGGTTCTCTTGGATGTGGAAACTTTTTCAGGGTTGAAAACTGGAACCGGAGCATTTGCAGTGGATCTGGTTGTTACCCTATCACGATCTTGGAATTTTATAATCCTGATGAAAAGTCACTCGGGGGTTACCTATGTAAAGGGTTTTTTTTTTTGTTATTTATGGGGGCAGCTGCTTAAACTGGTATTACAAACAGCTATGGATGGAATGGAAGGAGACCTGAAGAGTTGGACTTATGAACATTGATGCGGAAAGGACTAATATTATGTTAGTGTTCTGGGAAAAAACTTGGGTCGAACTTTGAAATTTTCTTGCAATTTACTGTATCCTTCATGTGATAGGATCTGAAATTTTCCTATACTATTTCTGTTTCCTTGGTGAAGAGAGAAGTAACTTTGCTTTTTTCAAATATTAGAGTAATCTTTACATTTTTTTGTGTTGTTAAATGGGCAATTAAGCAAATGGAGAGGGGAAAAATAGTAAACCTTTTGAATCAGGAAGGATGTAAACTTAAGCTAGGATATATGGTTTAAGTTTTATAAGTGTTAGGTTATATGACATGGTATTTAGATTTTAAGAATTATTTTCTATGTATTTTAATGTTCAACTAAAAGGGGGTGTTTATGTTGAGTTTGTTATAAGGTTTCTAATGGATTGATTATATATAGAATAAATATCAGATTAGGAAGTATTATGTAGCTTTTAGGTAAGAATGCTTTGATTGATAGGTGAATAGAGTAAATAATATTTGGGATGCTTGGAATTATTAGAGTGGTGTATAGCGGAAGTCAGGGGGGTGGGTTTATGGGGAAAAAATATGGGTTCAGAATGTTAAATTTACGCAGGCACAGAATTTAAGGGAGAATTTTTATAAAATGTTTTATAGATGGTATTTAGATCCTAAGAAGTTATTATGTATGTACCCAAATGCCCAACCTAAATGCTGGAGATGCGGATGTTTAGATGCTACTTTTTTTCATGTATGGTGGACTTGCAATAAGGTTAAAGCTTTTTGGATAAAAGTATGGTGGGTTATGCAAAATGTGTTTAAGAAAAGAATACAATTTACCCCGCAAATGTTTTTACTGGGTATAATCAAGGATTATACTAAAGGGGAAACAAAATTGATTTTGTATATGGTTACAGCAGCGAGGTTGTTGATTGTTCAACATTGGAAAAAAGATTTCTTACCGACAATTGATCAATGGATTTAAAAAGTGGCGGGGTTTGCCGAAATGGCAAAAATTTCAGCTTTTTTAAAAGATCAGAAACAGGAGAATTATACACAGGAATGGGCAAAATGGATTAATTATATACAGAATAAATATCAGACAGGGAAATACCATGTAGCCTTTAGGTAAGAATGTTTGGATTGATAGGTGAATAGATTAAATAATATTTGGGATGTTTGGAATTTTTAAAGTGGTATAGCGGAAGTCAGGGGGGTGGGATTGATTGGGAGGTAGGGGTGGGTTAGGGTGGAGGGTGGGGTAATAAGTAATATAGAGATGGGAATAAGGGGACACGGTTATGTTATGATGTGTACATGTTGAATTAATTTAGAAGAGGGTGTTAGGGAGAGATTGATGTATTATACACTAAATTTATATCATGTCTGTCATGTGGCGAGGGGGTATAATATTGAATATCTGAATGAGAACTTTGTTTTAAGATGGGGGAGGTGAGGGGTATAATTTTTTGTATGTGATTTTATATTATATGTTGGGGGGGTAAAAAGGGGGGAAAACTTGTCTGAATAAAACTTTTGCAATAAAAAAAAAATAGTACAAGATTTTTTTACTTCACTTTACGCAGAAGAGATATTACACAAGGATAAGATTCACGCCTATTTCACAAAACATCAAAGTGGAATAGTACCAGACGCATATAAAACTACATTAAATGCAGAAATAACAAGTGAAGAGATAGAAAATGCAATTAAGAAACAACCAGGTGGGAAAACGCCAGGCCCAGATGGACTACCAGGGGAATTGTACAAAGGGCTAGGGGAGATCTTAGTCCCACAAATGAAAGACTTATTCAATGAAGTTTTAGTAAAAGGGGAAATACCCCAATCATGGACTGAGGCCTACATCTCCTTGATTCCTAAACCGGGGGTAGATCTAACCCAAATTCAAAATTACAGACCCATCTCACTGCTAAACGTTGATTACAAAATATTCACGACAATCTTAGCTGGAAGACTGAAATTATTTTTGTCCAATTATATACATCAAGACCAAAATGGGTTCTTACCAGGAAGATATCTGAGGGATAACGTAAGGATAATAATGGATTGTTTGGAGTATTATGAGGCACACCCAGAAAAACAAATGAGCATGATCTTCCTGGATGCGCAAAAAGCATTCGATAGGGTTAATTGGACATTTATTTTCCAACAATTACAAAATATGGACTTTGGTCCTAAATTCACCAAAGCAGTCCAAGCTATATACAAAACACAATCGGCAAGAGTATTATTAAACAAAGTGCTGTCAGATAGGATTCCAATATTTAGGGGTACTAGACAAGGCTGCCCACTATCACCCCTTTTGTTTATCTTGATATTGGAACCCCTACTAAATACAATTAGACAAGAGAAAAGTATTAGAGGCCTACAAGTCAGAGGGGAAGAATATAAAATACAAGCATTTGCGGATGACCTGGTCTTCATAATAGAGGAACCTCTGACTTCAGGATCCAAACTAATCACAGCAATAGAAGAATATGGGGAGGTGGCTGGTTTAAAAATCAACAAACAAAAAACTAAAATATTAACCAAAAATATAACAGGGAAACAAAAGGAGCAAATACAAGAATTAATGGGAATTGAAATCGTTAAAAAGGTGAAATACCTGGGAATCTGGCTAACCAATAGATGTTCTGCAATTAAAGAGCTAAACTACAATAAACTAATAAGAGAAACGGCCGGGCAACTTGAAAATTGGAGTAAAATCCCAATATCTTTATTAGGAAGGATAGCGGCTATCAAGGCATATATTTTACCAAAATGGATATACTTATTTCAAACAGCACCTGTAAAACCAAATAAAGAATTCTTCCAAAAATTAGATCAGATCTCTCTTAAATTTGTCTGGCAGGGAAAAAAAGCACGTATTAAAAAAAAAATGCTCCAGGAACACAAATTGAAAGGAGGTCTGGGACTACCAAACTGGGAGCTCTATTATTATGCATCAACATTAACCTGGGTTAAAGATTGGGTCATTCTCTCAAGGAATCGAATATTGGCACTTGAAGGCCATGATTTGCCCCAGGGTTGGCATTCATATCTCTGGCCCAAAAATAACAAACATCCCAAAAGTTTTATAAACCATCATACTAGGGCGACTCTTTTTATGTCATGGTTAAAAATCAAACAACTTTATAACCAAATTCCAAGATGGTTAGCACCAATTGAGGCAGTGACTTACCCAACAGTTCATAACTCAAAAAGAAACTTAACCTATGATGATCTGATAGACGAAATTGGCAATATTAGAACAAGGGCAGACTTAGAGCAAAGGGGGTGGAAAATAGACTGGTGGTCCTACACCCAAGCAATGTCTAAATTTAACAGGGATAAAAAACAATTTGGAATTTACCCATCAAAACAGGATACTGATAAGATTCTATGGGACTCACCGACTAAATTTATCTCCAAAGCATACAAATTACTTTTACAAGGTTACATCGGTGAGGAAATAGTCAAAGATGCTATGATCGCTTGGGGAAGAAACATAGGAAGGAACATTACACTGGATGAATGGCAAACAATTTGGAGCAAATCTATCAAAATGACCCTGGCCTCCTCATTTAAGGAGAACCTATACAAAATGCTGTACAGGTGGTATTTACCACCAGCCAGAATAGCGCACATGTTCCCGAATACCTCTGATAGATGCTGGAAATGTAAAACGGCCAGGGGTACGTTCTTCCACCAATGGTGGACTTGTCCAAGAATCAATCAACTTTGGAAGAAGATGCAGACCTGGTTGTTGGAAATAGTAGGTATCAACTTTCCCCTCAAACCGGAATATTACCTAATTGGCATTAAACCAAACCAAATTGAGAACAGAGACTGGTACCTTTTCATACATATAACAACTGCAACAAGGATGGCCATTGCCCAACAATGGAAAGACTGTAACATACCAACGGACCAACTAATCATATCAAAAATCTTTAACTGTGCTGAATCAGATAGGCTAACATATGTTTTAAGGGACAAAGCAGAATCAACTTATGCTCAATCATGGGAAAGGTGGTACATATGGTATGAAAAAAGAACAAAAGGATACCAAAGCAAACAACCAACTAACATAAACATGAAATAAATACAAGGAACAAATGAGGCAATAGTGAACTTAAGACAACTGTAGAGACACATGTACAGACAGTTATATTAAAATATATAACAATGGATAGAACAGACTGGGACATACAAAAACTTTTGAATTGGGGGAATAGCTATACCCCCCGGTATGTCCACCCCCTTTTTCTCACTTTCCTATCTTCCCACTCTTCTTTTCCGTCTTTCTGCCCTAAAAATGTACGTTGTATACTTGTTAAATGTTATATTTTATATTTATACTAATAAAAACTATTTAAAAAAAAGAAAAAAAAAAGAAAAGGTCAAATGAAATAGCCACTACCTAGTCCTCCTTTTGGTGTCTTTGTTTCTCCTTGATAGCAGCACCTGCAATCACCTTTAGCCACAGGAAAAGGTCAAATGAAATAGCCACTACCTAGCCCTCCTTTTGGTGTCTTTGTTTCCCCCCTCCAGCAGCACCTCCAATCACCTTCAGCCACAGGAAAAGGTCAAATCAAGTAGCCACTACCTAGTCCTCCTACTGGTGTCTTTGTTTCCCCCCGCCAGCAGCACCTCCAATCACCATCAGCCAAAGGAAAATGTCAAATGAAATGCCACTACCTAGTCCTCCTTTTGGTGTCATTTCCCCCCCTCCAGCAGCACCTCCAATCACCTTCAGCCACACGTAAATGTCAAATGAAATAGCCACTACCTAGTCCTCCTTTTGGTGTCTTTGTTTCCCCCCTTGAGAGCAGCACCTCCAGCACCTTTAGCCATAGGAAAAGCTCAAATGAAATAGCCACTACCTAGTCCTCCTTTTGGTGTCTTTGTTTCCCCCCTCCAGTAGCACCTCCCATCACCTTCAGCAACAGGAAAAGGTCAAAACAAATAGCCACTACCTAGTCCTCCTTTATGTGTCTTTGTTTCCCACCCGCCAGCAGCACCTCCAATCACCTTCAGCCAAAGGAAAATGTCAAATGAAACGCCACTACCTAGTCCTCCTTTTGGTGTCTTTGTTTACCCCCTCCAGCAGCACCTCCAATCACCTTCAGCCACCGGAATATGTCAGATGAAATAGCCACTACCTAGTCCTCCTTTTGGTGTCTTTGTTTCCCCCCGCCAGCAGCACCTCCAATCACCTTCAGTCACAGGAAAACATCAAATTGAATAGCCACTACCTAGTCCTCCTTTTGGTGTCTGTTTTTCACCCCTCCAGCAGCACCTCCAATCACCTTCAGCCACCGGAATATGTCAGATGAAATAGCCACTACCTAGTCCTCCTTTTGGTGTCTTTGTTTCCCCCCACCAGCAGCACCTCCAATCACCTTCAGTCACAGGAAAACGTCAAATTGAATAGCCACTACCTAGTCCTCCTTTTGGTGTCTGTTTTTCACCCCTCCAGCAGCACCTCCAATCACCTTCAGCCACAGGAAAAGGTCAAATCAAATAGCCACTACCTAGTTCTCCTTTTGTTGTCTTTCTTTCCCCAGGCCAGCAGCACCTCCAATCACCTTCAGCCACAGGAAAATGTCAAATGAAACAGCCACTACCTAGTCCTCCTTTTGGTGTCTTTTTCCCCCCGCCAGCAGCACCTCCAATCACCTTCAGCCACACGTAAATGTCAAATGAATTAGCCACTACCTAGTCCTCCTTTTGGTGTCTTTGTTTCCCCCCTTGACAGCAGCACCTCCAGCACCTTTAGCCATAGGAAAAGCTCAAATGAAATAGGCACTACCTAGTCATCCTTTTGGTGTCATTGTTTCCCGCCTCCAGTAGCACCTCCCATCACCTTTAGCAACAGGAAAAGGTCAAAACAAATAGCCACTATCTAGTCCTCCTTTTTGTGTCTTTTTTTCCCACCCGCCAGCAGCACCTCCAATCACCTTCAGCCACAGGAAAATGTCAAATGAAATAGCCACTACCTAGTCCTCCTTTTGGTGTCTTTGCTTCCCGACGCCAGCAGCACCTCCAATCACCTTCAGTCACAGGAAAACGTCAAATTGAATAGCCACTACCTAGTCCTCCTTTTGGTGTCTGTTTTTCGCCCCTCCAGCAGCACCTCCAATCACCTTCAGCCGCAGGAAAAGGTCAAATCAAATAGCCACTACCTAGTCCTCCTATTGGTGTCTTTGTTTCCCCCCTCCAGCAGCACCTCCAATCACCTTCAGCCACAGGAAAAGGTCAAATCAAGTAGCCACTACCTAGTCCTCCTACTGGTGTCTTTGTTTCCCCCCGCCAGCAGCACCTCCAATCACCATCAGCCAAAGGAAAATGTCAAATGAAATGCCACTACCTAGTCCTCCTTTTGGTGTCATTTCCCCCCCTCCAGCAGCACCTCCAATCACCTTCAGCCACACGTAAATGTCAAATGAAATAGCCACTACCTAGTCCTCCTTTTGGTGTCTTTGTTTCCCCCCTTGACAGCAGCACCTCCAGCACCTTTAGCCATAGGAAAAGCTCAAATGAAATAGCCACTACCTAGTCCTCCTTTTGGTGTCTTTGTTTCCCCCCTCCAGTAGCACCTCCCATCACCTTCAGCAACAGGAAAAGGTCAAAACAAATAGCCACTACCTAGTCCTCCTTTATGTGTCTTTGTTTCCCACCCGCCAGCAGCACCTCCAATCACCTTCAGCCAAAGGAAAATGTCAAATGAAACGCCACTACCTAGTCCTCCTTTTGGTGTCTTTGTTTACCCCCTCCAGCAGCACCTCCAATCACCTTCAGCCACCGGAATATGTCAGATGAAATAGCCACTACCTAGTCCTCCTTTTGGTGTCTTTGTTTCCCCCCGCCAGCAGCACCTCCAATCACCTTCAGTCACAGGAAAACATCAAATTGAATAGCCACTACCTAGTCCTCCTTTTGGTGTCTGTTTTTCACCCCTCCAGCAGCACCTCCAATCACCTTCAGCCACCGGAATATGTCAGATGAAATAGCCACTACCTAGTCCTCCTTTTGGTGTCTTTGTTTCCCCCCACCAGCAGCACCTCCAATCACCTTCAGTCACAGGAAAACGTCAAATTGAATAGCCACTACCTAGTCCTCCTTTTGGTGTCTGTTTTTCACCCCTCCAGCAGCACCTCCAATCACCTTCAGCCACAGGAAAAGGTCAAATCAAATAGCCACTACCTAGTTCTCCTTTTGTTGTCTTTCTTTCCCCAGGCCAGCAGCACCTCCAATCACCTTCAGCCACAGGAAAATGTCAAATGAAACAGCCACTACCTAGTCCTCCTTTTGGTGTCTTTTTCCCCCCGCCAGCAGCACCTCCAATCACCTTCAGCCACACGTAAATGTCAAATGAATTAGCCACTACCTAGTCCTCCTTTTGGTGTCTTTGTTTCCCCCCTTGACAGCAGCACCTCCAGCACCTTTAGCCATAGGAAAAGCTCAAATGAAATAGGCACTACCTAGTCATCCTTTTGGTGTCATTGTTTCCCGCCTCCAGTAGCACCTCCCATCACCTTTAGCAACAGGAAAAGGTCAAAACAAATAGCCACTATCTAGTCCTCCTTTTTGTGTCTTTTTTTCCCACCCGCCAGCAGCACCTCCAATCACCTTCAGCCACAGGAAAATGTCAAATGAAATAGCCACTACCTAGTCCTCCTTTTGGTGTCTTTGCTTCCCGACGCCAGCAGCACCTCCAATCACCTTCAGTCACAGGAAAACGTCAAATTGAATAGCCACTACCTAGTCCTCCTTTTGGTGTCTGTTTTTCGCCCCTCCAGCAGCACCTCCAATCACCTTCAGCCGCAGGAAAAGGTCAAATCAAATAGCCACTACCTAGTCCTCCTATTGGTGTCTTTGTTTCCCCCCTACAGCAGCACGTCCAATCACCTTCAGCCACTGGAAAAGGTCAAATGAAATAGCCACTACCTAGTCCTCCTTTTGGTGTCTTTGTTTCTCCTTGATAGCAGCACCTGCAATCACCTTCAGCCACAGGAAAAGGTCAGATGAAATAGCCACTACCTAGCCCTCCTTTTGGTGTCTTTGTTTCCCCCCTCCAGCAGCACCTCCAATCACCTTCAGCCACAGGAAAAGGTCAAATCAAGTAGCCACTACCTAGTCCTCCTATTGGTGTCTTTCCCCCCCCCTCCAGCAGCACCTCCAATCTCCTTCAGCCACACATAAATGTCAAATGAAATGCCACTACCTAGTGCTCCTTTTGGTTTCTTTGTTTCCCCCCTTGACAGCAGCACCTGCAGTCACCTTCAGCCACAGGAAAATGTCAAATGAAATAGCCACTACCTAGTCCTCCTTTTGGTATCTTTGTTTCCCACCCGCCAGCAGCACCTCCAATCACCTTCAGCCACAGGAAAATGTCAAATGAAATAGCCACTACCTAGTCCTCCTTTTGGTGTCTTTGTTTCCCCACGCCAGCAGCACCTCCAATCACCTTCAGCCAAAGGAAAATGTCAAATGAAATGCCACTACCTAGTCCTCCTTTTGGTATCTTTCTTTCCCACCCGCCAGCAGCACCTCCAATCACCTTCAGCCACAGGAAATGGTCAAATCATACAGCCACTATCTAGTCCCTTTTTGGTGTCTTTGTTTCCCCCCGCCAGCAGCACCTCCAATCACCTTCAGCCAAAGGAAAATGTCAAATGAAATAGCCACTACCTAGTCCTCCTTTTGGTGTCTTTTTCCCCCTCCAGCAGCACCTCCAATCACCTTCAGCCACACGTAAATGTCAAATGAAATAGCCACTACCTAGTCCTCCTTTTGGTGTCTTTCTTTCCCCCCTTGACAGCAGCACCTCCAGCACCTTTAGCCATAGGAAAAGCTCAAATGAAATAGCTACTACCTAGTCATCCTTTTGGTGTCTTTGTTTCCCCCCTCCAGTAGCACCTCCCATCACCTTTATCAACAGGAAAAGGTCAAAACAAATAGCCACTACCTAGTCCTCCTTTTTGTGTCTTTTTTCCCACCCGCCAGCAGCACCTCCAATCACCTTCAGCCAAAGGAAAATGTCAAATGAAACGCCACTACCTAGTCCTCCTTTTGGTATCTTTGTTTCCCACCCACCAGCACCACCTCCAATCACCTTCAGCCACAGGAAAAGGTCAAATGAAATAGCCAATACCTAGTCCTCCTTTTGGTATCTTTCTTTCCCACCCGCCAGCAGCACCTCCAATCACCTTCAGCCACAGGAACAGGTCAAATGAAATAGCCACTACCTAGTCCTCCTTTTGGTGTCTTTGCTTCCCCAGGCCAGCAGCACCTCCAATCACCTTCAGCCACAGGAAAATGTCAAATGAAACAGCCACTACCTAGTCCTCCTTTTGGTGTCTTTGTTTCCCCTTGACAGCAGAACCTGCAATCACCTTCCGCCACAAGAAAAGGTCAAATGAAATAGCCACTACCTAGTCCTCCTTTTGGTGTCTTTGTTTTCCCCCGCCAGCAGCACCTCCAATCACCTTCAGTCACAGGAAAACGTCAAATTGAATAGCCACTACCTAGTCCTCCTTTTGGTGTCTGTTTTTCGCCCCTCCAGCAGCACCTCCAATCACCTTCAGCCACAGGAAAAGGTCAAATCAAATAGCCACTACCTAGTCCTCCTATTGGTGTCTTTGTTTCCCCCCTACAGCAGCACGTCCAATCGCCTTCAGCCGCAGGAAAAGGTCAAATGAAATAGCCACTACCTAGTCCTCCTTTTGGTGTCTTTGTTTCTCCTTGATAGCAGCACCTGCAATCACCTTCAGCCACAGGAAAAGCTCAAATCAAATAGCCACTACCTAGTCCTCCTTTTGGTGTTTTTGTTTCCAACTGCCAGCAGCACCTCCAGTCACTTTCAGCCACAGGAAAAGGTCAAATCAAATAGCCACTACCTAGTTCTCCTATTGGTGTCTTTGTTTCCCCCCTACAGCAGCACGTCCAATCACCTTCAGCCACTGGAAAAGGTCAAATGAAATAGCCACTACCTAGTCCTCCTTTTGGTGTCTTTGTTTCTCCTTGATAGCAGCACCTGCAATCACCTTTAGCCACAGGAAAAGGTCAAATGAAATAGCCACTACCTAGTCCTCCTTTTGGTGTCTTTGTTTCTCCTTGATAGCAGCACCTGCAATCACCTTTAGCCACAGGAAAAGGTCAAATGAAATAGCCACTACCTAGCCCTCCTTTTGGTGTCTTTGTTTCCCCCCTCCAGCAGCACCTCCAATAACCTTCAGCCACACGTAAATGTCAAATGAAATAGCCACTACCTAGTGCTCCTTTTGGTGTCTTTGTTGCCCCCCTTGACAGCAGCACCTCCAGTCACCTTTAGCCACAGGAAAAGGTCAAACGAAATAGCCACTACATAGTCCTTTTTTTGTGTCTTTGTTTCCCCTTGACAGCAGCACCTCCAATAACCTTCAGCCACAGGAAAATGTCAAATGAAATAGCCACATCCTAGTCCTCCTTTTGGTGTCTTTGTTTCCCCTTGACAGCAGAACCTGCAATCACCTTCAGCCACAGGAAAAGCTCAAATGAAATAGCCACTACCTAGTCCTCCTTTTGGTGTCTTTGTTTCCCCACTCCAGTAGCACCTCCCATCACCTTCAGCAACAGGAAAAGGTCAAAACAAATAGCCACTACCTAGTCCTCCTTTTTGTGTCTTTGTTTCCCACCCGCCAGCAGCACCTCCAATCACCTTCAGCCAAAGGAAAATGTCAAATGAAACGCCACTACCTAGTCCTCCTTTTGGTGTCTTTGTTTACCCCCTCCAGCAGCACCTCCAATCACCTTCAGCCACCGGAATATGTCAGATGAAATAGCCACTACCTAGTCCTCCTTTTGGTGTCTTTGTTTCCCCCCGCCAGCAGCACCTCCAATCACCTTCAGTCACAGGAAAATGTCAAATTGAATAGCCACTACCTAGTCCTCCTTTTGGTGTCTGTTTTTCAACCCTCCAGCAGCACCTCCAATCACCTTCAGCCACCGGAATATGTCAGATGAAATAGCCACTACCTAGTCCTCCTTTTGGTTTCTTTGTTTCCCCCCACCAGCAGCACCTCCAATCACCTTCAGTCACAGGAAAACGTCAAATTGAATAGCCACTACCTAGTCCTCCTTTTGGTGTCTTTTTCCCCCCGCCAGCAGCACCTCCAATCACCTTCAGCCACACGTAAATGTCAAATGAATTAGCCACTACCTAGTCCTCCTTTTGGTGTCTTTGTTTCCCCCCTTGACAGCAGCACCTCCAGCACCTTTAGCCATAGGAAAAGCTCAAATGAAATAGGCACTACCTAGTCATCCTTTTGGTGTCTTTGTTTCCCGCCTCCAGTAGCACCTCCCATCACCTTTAGCAACAGGAAAAGGTCAAAACAAATAGCCACTATCTAGTCCTCCTTTTTGTGTCTTTTTTTCCCACCCGCCAGCAGCACCTCCAATCACCTTCAGCCAAAGGAAAATTTCAAATGAAATGCCACTACATAGTCCTCCTTTCGGTATCTTTGTTTCCCACCCGCCAGCAGCACCTCCAATCACCTTCAGCCACAGGAAAATGTCAAATGAAATAGCCACTACCTAGTCCTCCTTTTGGTGTCTTTGCTTCCCGACGCCAGCAGCACCTCCAATCACCTTCAGTCACAGGAAAACGTCAAATTGAATAGCCACTACCTAGTCCTCCTTTTGGTGTCTGTTTTTCGCCCCTCCAGCAGCACCTCCAATCACCTTCAGCCGCAGGAAAAGGTCAAATCAAATAGCCACTACCTAGTCCTCCTATTGGTGTCTTTGTTTCCCCCCTACAGCAGCACGTCCAATCACCTTCAGCCACTGGAAAAGGTCAAATGAAATAGCCACTACCTAGTCCTCCTTTTGGTGTCTTTGTTTCTCCTTGATAGCAGCACCTGCAATCACCTTCAGCCACAGGAAAAGGTCAGATGAAATAGCCATTACCTAGCCCTCCTTTTGGTGTCTTTGTTTCCCCCCTCCAGCAGCACCTCCAATCACCTTCAGCCACAGGAAAAGGTCAAATCAAGTAGCCACTACCTAGTCCTCCTATTGGTGTCTTTCCCCCCCCCTCCAGCAGCACCTCCAATCTCCTTCAGCCACACATAAATGTCAAATGAAATGCCACTACCTAGTGCTCCTTTTGGTTTCTTTGTTTCCCCCCTTGACAGCAGCACCTGCAGTCACCTTCAGCCACAGGAAAATGTCAAATGAAATAGTCACTACCTAGTCCTCCTTTTGGTGTCTTTGCTTCCCGACGCCAGCAGCACCTCCAATAACCTTCAGCCAAAGGAAAATTTCAAATGAAATGCCACTACCTAGTGCTCCTTTTGGTATCTTTGTTTCCCACCCGCCAGCAGCACCTCCAATCACCTTCAGCCACAGGAAAATGTCAAATGAAATAGCCACTACCTAGTCCTCCTTTTGGTGTCTTTGTTTCCCCACGCCAGCAGCACCTCCAATCACCTTCAGCCAAAGGAAAATGTCAAATGAAATGCCACTACCTAGTCCTCCTTTTGGTATCTTTCTTTCCCACCCGCCAGCAGCACCTCCAATCACCTTCAGCCACAGGAAATGGTCAAATCATATAGCCACTATCTAGTCCCTTTTTGGTGTCTTTGTTTCCCCCCGCCAGCAGCACCTCCAATCACCTTCAGCCAAAGGAAAAGATCAAATCAAATATCCACTACCTAGTCCTCCTTTTGGTGTCTTTTTTCCCCCTCCAGCAGCACCTCCAATCACCTTCAGCCACACGTAAATGTCAAATGAAATAGCCACTACCTAGTCCTCCTTTTGGTGTCTTTCTTTCCCCCCTTGACAGCAGCACCTCCAGCACCTTTAGCCATAGGAAAAGCTCAAATGAAATAGCCACTACCTAGTCATCCTTTTGGTGTCTTTGTTTCCCCCCTCCAGTAGCACCTCCCATCACCTTTATCAACAGGAAAAGGTCAAAACAAATAGCCACTACCTAGTCCTCCTTTTTGTGTCTTTTTTCCCACCCGCCAGCAGCACCTCCAATCACCTTCAGCCAAAGGAAAATGTCAAATGAAACGCCACTACCTAGTCCTCCTTTTGGTGTCTTTGTTTCCAACCCACCAGCACCACCTCCAATCACCTTCAGCCACAGGAAAAGGTCAAATGAAATAGCCAATACCTAGTCCTCCTTTTGGTATCTTTCTTTCCCACCCGCCAGCAGCACCTCCAATCACCTTCAGCCACAGGAACAGGTCAAATGAAATAGCCACTACCTAGTCCTCCTTTTGGTGTCTTTGCTTCCCCAGGCCAGCAGCACCTCCAATCACCTTCAGCCACAGGAAAATGTCAAATGAAACAGCCACTACCTAGTCCTCCTTTTGGTGTCTTTGTTTCCCCCCTACAGCAGCAAGTCCATTCACCTCAGCCACAGGAAAAGGTCAAATGAAATAGCCACTACCTAGTCCTCCTATTGGTGTCTTTGTTTCCCCTTGACAGCAGAACCTGCAATCACCTTCCGCCACAAGAAAAGGTCAAATGAAATAGCCACTACCTAGTCCTCCTTTTGGTGTCTTTGTTTTCCCCCGCCAGCAGCACCTCCAATCACCTTCAGTCACAGGAAAACGTCAAATTGAATAGCCACTACCTAGTCCTCCTTTTGGTGTCTGTTTTTCGCCCCTCCAGCAGCACCTCCAATCACCTTCAGCCACAGGAAAAGGTCAAATCAAATAGCCACTACCTAGTCCTCCTATTGGTGTCTTTGTTTCCCCCCTACAGCAGCACGTCCAATCGCCTTCAGCCGCAGGAAAAGGTCAAATGAAATAGCCACTACCTAGTCCTCCTTTTGGTGTCTTTGTTTCTCCTTGATAGCAGCACCTGCAATCACCTTCAGCCACAGGAAAAGCTCAAATCAAATAGCCACTACCTAGTCCTCCTTTTGGTGTTTTTGTTTCCAACTGCCAGCAGCACCTCCAGTCACTTTCAGCCACAGGAAAAGGTCAAATCAAATAGCCACTACCTAGTCCTCCTATTGGTGTCTTTGTTTCCCCCCTACAGCAGCACGTCCAATCACCTTCAGCCACTGGAAAAGGTCAAATGAAATAGCCACTACCTAGTCCTCCTTTTGGTGTCTTTGTTTCTCCTTGATAGCAGCACCTGCAATCACCTTTAGCCACAGGAAAAGGTCAAATGAAATAGCCACTACCTAGTCCTCCTTTTGGTGTCTTTGTTTCTCCTTGATAGCAGCACCTGCAATCACCTTTAGCCACAGGAAAAGGTCAAATGAAATAGCCACTACCTAGCCCTCCTTTTGGTGTCTTTGTTTCCCCCCTCCAGCAGCACCTCCAATAACCTTCAGCCACACGTAAATGTCAAATGAAATAGCCACTACCTAGTGCTCCTTTTGGTGTCTTTGTTGCCCCCCTTGACAGCAGCACCTCCAGTCACCTTTAGCCACAGGAAAAGGTCAAACGAAATAGCCACTACATAGTCCTTTTTTTGTGTCTTTGTTTCCCCTTGACAGCAGCACCTCCAATAACCTTCAGCCACAGGAAAATGTCAAATGAAATAGCCACATCCTAGTCCTCCTTTTGGTGTCTTTGTTTCCCCTTGACAGCAGAACCTGCAATCACCTTCAGCCACAGGAAAAGCTCAAATGAAATAGCCACTACCTAGTCCTCCTTTTGGTGTCTTTGTTTCCCCCCTCCAGTAGCACCTCCCATCACCTTCAGCAACAGGAAAAGGTCAAAACAAATAGCCACTACCTAGTCCTCCTTTTTGTGTCTTTGTTTCCCACCCGCCAGCAGCACCTCCAATCACCTTCAGCCAAAGGAAAATGTCAAATGAAACGCCACTACCTAGTCCTCCTTTTGGTGTCTTTGTTTACCCCCTCCAGCAGCACCTCCAATCACCTTCAGCCACCGGAATATGTCAGATGAAATAGCCACTACCTAGTCCTCCTTTTGGTGTCTTTGTTTCCCCCCGCCAGCAGCACCTCCAATCACCTTCAGTCACAGGAAAATGTCAAATTGAATAGCCACTACCTAGTCCTCCTTTTGGTGTCTGTTTTTCAACCCTCCAGCAGCACCTCCAATCACCTTCAGCCACCGGAATATGTCAGATGAAATAGCCACTACCTAGTCCTCCTTTTGGTTTCTTTGTTTCCCCCCACCAGCAGCACCTCCAATCACCTTCAGTCACAGGAAAACGTCAAATTGAATAGCCACTACCTAGTCCTCCTTTTGGTGTCTGTTTTTCACCCCTCCAGCAGCACCTCCAATCACCTTCAGCCACAGGAAAAGGTCAAATCAAATAGCCACTACCTAGTTCTCCTTTTGTGTCAGCCTTCGCTCTTCGTTTATCTCTATGCTGCTTGGCTGCCATGGAAACGGGGAGGGTGGGGCTATAGGGGTTAATTATGTGAGCTGGTGGAAGATTGGTGGAAGATGTTACCGGCCGGTGTTATCTGTGGCTTAACGGTCTCACATTCCATGCTGATGATGGTGTTGGACGAACTGCCCACCTGATGTCGGAGACGAACGTGCATTGGACACTGTTGGAAGGGGGGTTAGGGCTATTGGGGTGGGCTTATGCTTTAATAATCATTCTTCACGCCTAAACTAGTTACTTCCTGCTTTACCTTGGTCCCTTGATCTTCTGTATTCAGTAAAAGTAGCCTTATACATTCCAAACAATGTGTAAGTGTGTTCTTTCTTGAGTATTCGAAGAAAGGGGCCCTGACATTAAGCAGGAAGTCACTACAAATCATAACCTGATGTCGGAATCTGCCAAAGAGGAGTTGCCGGGCTCGAGTTTTGGAGGGGCCGCATCCAATATCGCAGCTCAAAAGGATGATTCGAGGTCAGTACTGGACTTTTTAACAAGCCTAAGTTTAGACCCGAAGGCCGAAGAATCATCTAAACCGCATCGCTGGTCAGAAGGGGTGGGGATGACAGGAGACATAGGCTCAGGGGTTACTACCACCAGACGCCGCCACCCCACCCCAACCCAATCCATATCAGAACTCCTAAGGGAAGAAAAGGAATTGAGGCAGATGGCCGAAGACTTACTCCGTCAGGCATCCGACAAGAGGGAAACCCTAGATAAAGTCTGGGGGGGAGGGCATTTTCGGGAAAGCGAACAGTTACAAGAAACAGCAGCGGCTGCTGCTCAAGAAACCAGAGGAACAACCCCTCCCCCTCCTGCACAAACCCAAAGAGATTCACAAGGAGGAATTCGCCCCCCCACCCCTCGCCGGCCTGCTAAACTCCCGCCCTTGGGCATAAAATTTGATGGTGATCCAGATAATTTAGGTCTTTTTCTCCTTCATGTTAGCAATTTTGTTAAACAGTATGCTAATGATTATGAAGACGACGTTAAGATTAGGATTGTCTCCTTGGCTCTGGAAAACAAGGCTGCCAGATGGCTGGTTTCTCTGCATAATAGCCACTCACCCTTGTTACGGGACTTTGAAAATTTTATGACTGCTCTTAGGAGATGTTTTGAAGACCCCCGAATTGAGAGAAAAGCTAGAATCAAGATGCGAGACCTGCGCCAGGGGAATATGTCTGTGCAAGAATACACACAGATTTTTCAAGAACTTTCTGTTTATATGGTAGGGTGGAGTGACAGAGCGTTAATGGATATTTATACAGAAGGGCTGAACAAAGATATTTATCAAACATGCGTGAATAGATATCGGCCCAATAACTTAGATGATTGGTTTCTATTAGCCGGGGATGTAGAGCTGGATCAGGCCCACTCTCAAACTCCACCGCAATTTGAGAAAATGAAGCATTTTGAGAGCCCCAGGCCCCAGACCACAGATAAAGATTCCCACAAGCAAATGGGAGGACGTAAATCAACTTCAGCACGTCCTGGCAGTTGTTTTCGCTGTGGAAAGGAGGGGCACTGGGCTAACAACTGCAGATCAAAAAGATCACCACGCCCACATTCTTCTACTGAAGCTAGGAAGCCTACTAAAACTCCGTGCGTGCGCAATAAGCCAGCAATGGCGGGAATGGAGCCCCTGGACCTTTCCGGTCATCAACGTAATCCACAGGCCGATGATTTGGAGGAGGACTCCGCCTCCTCTGACGAGAACTGGGTAAGTCCCCGCTCCGGGCCCCTTTATATTCCTTTAAGGCTTTTGGCTCCATCTAGCGGCCGAAATTGCAATGTACAAGCTCTAATTGATTCAGGCTGTTCCCGTTGTCTCATCAGTCAAGACCTTGTTCAGACCATGGGTTTCCACTTGAAAAATTTAAAAGTGCCAATTGCATTCTGCCAAATGGATGGCTCTGTAGCAGGGGGGACTCCCGCATCTTATATTACTGAACCCCTTCAACTTTCTATTGGTGATACTCATAATGAAACCATTAATTTTATTGTGGCACCTATTGCGGATAATGCTGTTATTTTGGGGGTTAACTGGCTACGTAAATGGAATCCCCTAAATGTCAGGGCCAGTTTCTTATAGTACTCAAGAAAGACCACACTTAAACATTGTTTGGAATGAATAATGTTACTTTTACTGAATACCCAAGATTAACAGACCATAGTGAAGCAGAGAGTAACTAGTTTAGGCGCGAACAGTGAGTATTATTGCTTAAGCCCACCCCAATAGCCCTAACCCCCCCTAGCATTGTCCAATGTACTTTCTTCTCCGACATCAGGTGGGCAGGTCATCACCAGCATGGAATGTGAGACCGTTAGACCAAAGATAACACCGGCCGGGAACATCTTCCACCAATCGTCCACCAGCAGTCATAAATGAAACCCCAGCGCCCCACCCTCCCCGTTTCCATGGCAGCCAAGCAGCATAGAAATAAAGCAGAAGCGACGGCTGACATCCGGACCTCCTCCAGCAACAGGCAGGATCCCCGGAAGCGCCCGAGAAATAGGCATGTTAGATCTGCAAAAGAGACAAAAAAAAAACAACAACATAGAAGAGAGAGAGGAAGGGGTTATGGTTTGTGTGGATACTTCGCATAAAACTGGCGTATAAGCTTCGGGGCCATGAGATGCTCTTTATCCACCCATTCATTGTGAGAAGGAGGAAAGTCTTTCCACATGACCAAGAATTGAGTTTTGTTTCTACGGACTCTGGAGTCCAAAATGTCCCGAACCTCATAGTGTTGGTGACCGTCTACCATCATCGGTACAGGGGAATCAGGATGGGGTTTGCGGAGATGCGAAGTGCGTTCAGGCTTCAACAAGTGAACATGGAACACCGGGTATAAGCGACGGTAGGTTTTAGGGAGATCCAAACGGACGGAAACTGAACTGATTATTTTAGTGATAGTGAATGGTCCAACAAATTTAGGGCCCAACTTTTTGCATTTCTGAGGGCTATCCAAATGGTTAGTAGAAACGAAAACTCTATCGCCAACCTTGTAGGCTGGAGGAGCCGCTCGCTTTTTGTCAGCATATAACTTGTGTGATTGATGCGCCTCTTCCAAAGTTTTTCTTATGACGGGCCACACCGAAGACAGTTTGGTGGACCAATCAGCCAGGGAGGGAACTGCAGGCGTGTCGTGAGGTAATTCAGGGATGGGCACAAAGTCCTGACCGTAAATGATTTTAAAAGGGGTCATATTCGTACTGGAATGAACAGAGTTATTATAGGCCACTTCGGCGTGTATCAGAAGGTCGGCCCAGTCATCCTGTTGAAAATTTATAAAACAGCGTAGGTATTGTTCTAGAACGGAATTGGCCCTCTCGCAAGCGCCGTTCGTCTGCGGATGGTAGGAGGAGCTTAGGCCCTGGGAGGAGCCTATCAGTCTCAAAAATTCCTTCCAAAAGTGCGACGTAAATTGAGTACCTCTATCGGAGATGATACGCTTAGGGACACCGTGGAAACGGTAAATATGGCTCAGAAACAGCTTAGCCAGAGATTTGGAGGACGGAATTTTGGAACAAGGTACAAAGTGGACTTGCTTGGAGAAAAGATCTGTAACCACCCAAATGACGGTATAGCCCTGGCTGCTCGGAAGGTCAACAATAAAATCCATCGAAATCTCCTTCCAAGGAGCTTCTGGCTTCGCCACAGATTGTAGGAGGCCCTGGGGCTTCCCAGGAGCTCGTTTCGAAGCAGTACAAACAGGGCAACTGGCGACATATGATTCAACGTCCTTCTTGAGGGAAGGCCACCAAAACTGGCGTTTAACTAGATGTATAGTCTTAACAAACCCAAAGTGTCCCGCCAATCGCGAGTCGTGAGCTCGTTGCAACACAAAAGGTCGTATTGTGGCAGGGACATAAATCTTTGAACCAATCCAAGGGAGTTCATCCCTGACAGTGCAATCACCGGAGTGTGCGGAATACCATTCATCAGTAAGTAGTTCAGACTTAAGTCGAGCAATCAGTTCAACGGGAGGGTTAGCCTGCATAGTGGATTGACTTCTGGTTGAAACAGGGGAAGCTGGTAAAATAAGTGGAATCATGGGTTGCATAACCGTGAGTTTAGACACATCATATTGGGGTAGCCTGGAGAGTGCATCAGCCATGAAATTTTTTCCTCCAGGAATATATTTGAGACGAAAGTTGAATCGATGAAAGTAATGCGCCCAACGTAATTGTCTCGGGGATAATTTGCGGGATGAAGTGAGAGCTTCCAAGTTTTTGTGGTCCGTCCAAACCTCAAATGGATGTGGGGCACCCTCAAGAAAATGACGCCAAGTCAAGAGGGCCCAACGGACAGCAAATGCTTCCTTCTCCCAAATAGCCCATCCACGTTCAGTAGTGGATAACTTACGAGAAGTGTAGGCACATGGTTGTAGTTGGCCCTGTTGGTTGCGTTGTAGCAAAACAGCCCCCACGGCGACATCGCTGGCATCAGCTTGAACCACAAACGGAGAGTTGACATCGGGATGCTTGAGGGCAGGCTCAGCGGCAAATAAACGTTTAAGTTTCTCGAAAGCAGCTTGGCACTCCATGGTCCAGTTCAGGGGGGCACTAGGCCGAGGTTTACCCTCACCTTTCGTTTTGAGAAGATTTGTAATGGGCAACGCAATACTAGCGAATGAAGGTATAAATTGACGATAAAAGTTGGCGAAACCCAAAAAACTTTGTAGCTGTTTACGAGTGCGGGGGGGTGCCCACTCCGTGACCGCCTTTACTTTAGCAGGATCCATTTCAATACCTTCTGAGGAAATACGATAACCCAAATAGTCAATCTTGTCCTGGTGAAACTCACATTTAGATAATTTAGCGTAGAGCTTGGCAGAGCGGAGCTTTTGAAGAACGGAACGGACAAGCTTAACATGTTCATCACGTGTTTGCGAATACACGACTATGTCATCAAGATAAACGATGACCCCCTTGTACAGGTGTTCGTGGAGAACTTCATTGATCAGTTGCATAAATACAGAAGGGGCACCCTGAAGACCAAAAGGTAAAACTTTAAACTGGAAACATCCCAGCGGGCAGTTGAAAGCCGTTTTCCACTCGTCACCCTCTTTAATTCTTACTCTATAATAAGCTTCACGTAAATCTAGTTTAGTAAAAATCTTGCCTGTAGCAAGGTGAGCTAGCATGTCCTTCATAAGTGGAAGTGGGTAGACATTGTGTTCACAAATAGTGTTAAGGTAAGAGTAGTCCTGAACTAAGCGCAGAGTACCATCTTTCTTCTCCCTAAACATCACCGGTGCGGCCACGCGTGGCCTAGCAGGTTCAATGAAACCCCGTTTCAGATTTTTATCAATGAATTTGCGTAGCTCTTCCATTTCACGTGGCGTCATAGAGTAGATTCGAGGTTTAGGTAGTTGCACCCCCGGGAGAAAATCGATAGAGCAATCAGTAGCTCTGTGAGGAGGAAGGGAATCACAAGACCTTTCGCTAAAAGTGTCTTTAAGGTCCCAATATTCGTTAGGAATCTTGTCCTCTCCAGGAATGATTTCGGGTGGTGGAAGAGCTAATGTGGGGCCTGCAGGTTCCTTAACAGGAGTCAGATCAAGGGGAGAATCACGGTTGTGAACTGAAAGTGTAAAAGCATGTTCTGGTGGCAATAAAGGTATACGCACCCATCCCTCTTTCCAGTTAATAAGGGGATTCCATTTACGAAGCCAGTTGATTCCCAAAATGACAGCATTATCAGCTATGGGAGCCACGATAAAATTAATAGTTTCATTATGTGTCTCACCAATAGAAACTTGAAGGGGCTCAGTAACAAAGGTTGCAGGATTTCCCCCCGCTACAGAACCATCCATTTGGCAAAAAGCAATAGGTACTTTTAAATTCTTTAAGTGGAATCCCATGGCGTAAACAAGATCTTGACTGATCAGACAGCGGGAGCAACCAGAATCAATGAGAGCTTGCGTGTTGCAGCTACGGCCACTAGATGGAGCTATAAGCTTTAAATGAATATAAAGAGGCCCGGATCGGCGACTTACCAAATTATCGTCAGAGGAGGCGGAGTCTCCCTCCCAGTCATCGGGCTGGGCCTCAGGTTGGTCAGCGGAAAGGTTAAGTGGCTCCACCCCAGTCATCACTGGCCTACTGCGCATGCTTGGAGTTTTAGTTGGTCTTCTAGTCTCAGTAGAAGAATGTGGGCGTGGCGGTTGTTTAGATCTGCAGTTGTTTGCCCAGTGCCCCTCCTTCCCACAGCGAAAACAAGAGCCTGGGCGAGCTGGAGTCGATCTGCGCCCACCCCTCTGCTTGTGGGAATCCTTATCAGGAGACCGGGGTCTGGGGCTTTCAAATAGTTTCTTCTTCTCAAAACGGGCTGGATCTTGTGACTGGGCTTGGTCCAGCTCAACATCCCCGGCCAATTGTATCCAATCATCTAGGGAATCGGGCCGGTATCTGTTCACAGACGTTTGATAAATGTCCTTATTTAGCCCCTCTGTGTAAAGATCCATTAATGCCCTGTCGCTATAGCCCACCATAAAAACAGAAAGTTCTTGAAAAATTTGGGTGTATTCCTGCACAGACATATCTCCCTGGCGCAAATCTCTCATCTTTATCTTTGCTTTTCTTTCAATTCGGGGGTCTTCGAAACGTCTTCTAAGCGCAGTCATAAAGCGTTCAAAGTCCCGTAACAAAGGTGAATGAGTATTATGCAGAGAAACCAGCCATTTGGCAGCTTTATTCTCCAAGGCCAAAGAGACAATTCTAATTTTAACATCGTCTTCACAATCATCTGCGTAGTGCTTAACAAAATCATTAACGTGAAGCAGGAAAAATGCTAAACCTTCTGGGTCACCGTCAAACTTAATGCCCAAGGGAGGGAGTTTAGCAGCTCGGCGGGGGGGGGGGGGGGGCGGGCCGAATTTCCCTCTGTAATTCTCTGCCGGCTTGAGCAGGAGGGGGAGGGGTAGTTCATCTGATCTCCTGAGCAGTAGCCGTGGCAGTCTCTTTTCTCTGTTTGTCTTCCAAATAATGCCCCCCCCCAGAGTTTATCCAGGGCTTCCCTCTTGTCACTGGCCTGGCGGAGTAATTCATTAGCCATCTCCTTTAATTCCCTTTCTTCTTTCAAAAGCTCAGATATGGATGGCATGGGAGAGGAGCGGCGGCGTCTGGTGGTATTGACCCCCGAGCCTACGTCTCCCGTCATTCCCACACCTTCTGACCAGCGATAGGGTTTTGCTGATTCTTCGGTTACCGGGTTTAAATCTAGGCCGGCTAAAAAATCCATCACTGACCTCGGGTCGTCTTTTGGAACAGTCTCACCCAGAGCTTGGGTTAATATTATTATTAAGCCTAAACTAGTTACTCTCTGCTTAATGTCAGGGCCAGTTTCTTATAGTACTCAAGAAAGACCACACTTAAACATTGTTTGGAATGAATAAGGTTACTTTTACTGAATACCCAAGATTAACAGACCATAGTGAAGCAGAGAGTAACTAGTTTAGGCGCGAACAGTGAGTATTATTGCTTAAGCCCACCCCAATAGCCCTAACCCCCCCTAGCATTGTCCAATGTACTTTCTTCTCCGACATCAGGTGGGCAGGTCATCACCAGCATGGAATGTGAGACCATTAGACCAAAGATAACACCGGCCGGGAACATTTCCACCAATCGTCCACCAGCATTCATAAATGAAACCCCAGCGCCCCTCCCTCCCCGTTTCCATGGCAGCCAAGCAGCATAGAAATAAAGCAGAAGCGACGGCTGACACTAATTAACTGGAAGGAAGGATGGGTGCGGATCCCTTTATTTCTACCGGAGCATAACTCTGCAATCTCAAATCACGATGATGGGACGCCCCTTGACCTAACCCCAATTAAGGAGCCTGCTGGTTCCACTTTAGCCCTCCCCACAGCTGAAACCATTCCTGGGGAAGACAAAATTCCTAAAGAGTACTGGGATCTGAAAGACACTTTTAGCGAAAAGTCCTGTGATTCTCTCCCTCCTCATCGGGCCACTGATTGCTCGATCGATTTTCTCCCAGGGGTGACGCTGCCTAAACCTCGCCTTTACTCTATGACTCCACGGGAAATGGATGAGCTCCATAAATTCATTGATAAGAATCTAAACCGAGGCTTCATTGAGCCTGCCAGACCACAGGTGACGGCACCGGTCATGTTTAGAGAGAAGAAGGATGGCACTCTCCGTTTGGTTCAAAACTACTCTTATCTGAATACCATTTGCGAGCACAATGTCTACCCTCTGCCACTTATGAAGGACATGTTAGCTCATCTAGCTACAGGCAAAATTTTTACTAAACTTGATTTAAGAGAAGCTTATTATAGAGTAAGAATTGCGCTTCAAGGTTCTGACAACTATCTTTAAAGCGCTCCATGGCTCGGGGCCTAGTTATATGCGAGACCGCCTCCTGCCCCATACATCCCTTAGACCGATACGCTCCCACAGAGAGGGCCTTCTCAGGGTGCCGTCGGCCGGACAATGCCGACTGGCGACACCCAGGGGAAGAGCCTTCTCTGTGGCGGGCCCAGCCCTTTGGAATGACCTACCCCCTGAATTACGTACCATCACCGACCTCCGCCTCTTCCGCCAATGTCTTAAGACATATTTGTTTCAACAAGCCGGCCTAGCCTAACCTCCCATGGGGACTTTTAGGTAGTTTTAAATTGGGTTTTTAAAATTTGGTTTTAGCGCAGGATAGGTTATTTAATAGTTTTTTAAATTATATTTATTGTATTTTGTATGTTTTTAAATTTTCCTGTGCGCCGCCCTGGGTCCTTCGTGGAGAAGGGCGGGATATAAATTTAAATAAATAAATAAATAAATAAAGAGGGTGACGAATGGAAAACAGCGTTCAACTGTCCACTAGGGTGTTTCCAGTTTAAAGTTCTACCTTTTGGTCTTCAAGGGGCTCCTTCTGTTTTTATGCAACTGATCAATGAAGTACTCCACGAGCACCTGTATAAGGGAGTGATCGTTTATCTTGATGACATAGTCGTGTACACGCAAACACGTGAGGAACATATTAGACTTGTGCGTTCCGTGTTACAAAAACTACGTGCTGCTGAACTTTATGCTAAGTTGTCAAAATGTGAGTTTCACCAGGAGAAGATTGATTACTTGGGCTATCGCATTTCGTCTGAGGGGATCGAGATGGATCCTGCAAAGGTAAAGGCTGTCACGGAGTGGGCGCCCCCACGCACTCGTAAACAACTGCAAAGTTTTTTGGGTTTCGCCAACTTTTACCGGCAATTTATTCCATCATTCGCTAGCATTGCATTACCCATCACAAATCTGCTCAAAACGAAGGGTGAGGGTAAACCTCGACCGGGAGCCCCTCTGAACTGGACAATGGAATGCCAAGCCGCTTTTGAAAAGCTTAAACGTTTGTTTGCAGCTGAGCCTGTCCTGAAGCATCCTGACGTCGACTCCCCGTTTGTTGTTCAGGCTGACGCCAGCGATGTCGCCGTGGGGGCTGTCCTACTACAGTTCAACCAACAGGGCCAGCTGCAACCTTGTGCTTACACCTCTCGTAAATTGTCCAACACCGAACGCAGATGGGCGATTTGGGAGAAGGAAGCATTTGCTGTTCGTTGGGCCCTCATGACTTGGCGTCATTTTCTTGAAGGAGCCCCTCATCCATTTGAGGTCTGGACGGACCATAAAAACCTGGAGGCTCTCACGTCATCCCGTAAATTGTCCCCTAAACAACTACGTTGGGCACACTACTTCAATCGTTTCAACTTCAGTCTCAAATATATTCCTGGAGGAAAGAATTTCATGGCTGATGCACTTTCCAGACTGCCCCAATATGACGTTTCGAAACTTTCAGTTGTGCAACCAATAATGCCTCTTACACTGATAGCCTCTCCTGTTTCGACCAGGGGTCAGTCCGCTGTCCAAGCTGACCCGCCCGTGGAACTCATTGCTAAGATTAAGTCAGAACTACTTACTGATGAATGGTATTCTGCACATTCCGGTGACTGCACTATCAAGAACGACCTGCCTTGGATTGGTTCAAAAATTTATGTTCCTGTTACCATACGACCTTTTGTACTACAACGGGCACACGACTCACGGTTGGCCGGACACTTCGGTTTCGTTAAGACTATACACCTGGTTAAACGCCAGTTTTGGTGGCCTTCCCTCAAGAGAGACGTTGAGTCCTATATAGCTAGTTGTCCTATTTGTGTGGCTTCGAAACGTTCACCAGGAAAACCGCAGGGCCTCCTCCAATCTGTGGCGAAGCCGGAGGCTCCTTGGAAGGAAATTTCGATGGACTTTATTGTTGATCTTCCAAGCAGCCAGGGTTATACTGTCATTTGGGTGGTTACAGATCTTTTCTCCAAGCAAGTCCACTTCGTACCTTGCTCCAAAATTCCATCTTCCAAATCATTGGCTAAGTTGTTCCTGAATCATATTTATCGTTTCCACGGAGTTCCTAAGCGTATCATTTCAGATAGAGGTACTCAATTTACTTCAAAATTTTGGAAGGAATTTTTAAAGTTGATAGGCTCCTCCCAAGGCTTAAGCTCCTCCTACCATCCGCAGACGAACGGTGCTTGTGAGAGGGCCAATTCTGTTTTGGAACAATACCTACGTTGTTTCATAAATTTTCAGCAGGACGACTGGGCTGACCTTCTGATACATGCCGAAGTGGCTTACAATAACTCTGTTCATTCAAGTACAGATATGACCCCTTTTAAAATCATCTATGGTCAGGACTTTGTGCCCATACCTGAGTTGCCTCACGAGTCACCTGCAATTCCCTCCCTTGCTGATTGGTCCACTAAACTGTCTTCAGTGTGGCCTGTCATAAAGAAAACCTTGGATGATGCACATCATTCGCATACGTTATATGCTGATAAAAAGCGATCGGCTCCTCCGGTGTACAAGGTTGGTGATAGAGTCTTCGTCTCTACTAAACATTTGGACAGCCCGCAAAAATGCAAGAAATTGGGCCCTAAGTTTGTTGGCCCGTTCACTATTACTAAAATAATCAGTTCTGTTTCTGTTCGTTTGGATCTACCTAAAACCTACCGTCGCTTATACCCAGTGTTCCATGTTCATCTGTTAAAACCTGAACGCACTTCGCATCTTCGCAAACCTCATCCTGATGCACCTGCGCCACTGATGGTAGACGGTCACCAGCACTATGAAGTTCGTGACATCTTAGACTCCAGAGTCCATAGGAATAAGACTCAATTTCTAGTGATGTGGAAAGACTTTCCTCCTTCTCACAATGAATGGGTGGATAAAGAACATCTCAGAGCCCCGAAGCTTATGCGCCAGTTTTATGCCAAATATCCACACAAACCGTAACCCCTTCCCTCTCTCCTCTATGTTGTTTTGTCTTTTCTTGTCTGTTTTACAGTGATAACTTCTCACCTTCTGGAGGAGGTCCGGAGGTCCTGCCTACTACTGGAGGAGGTCCGGATGTCAGCCTTCGCTCTTCGTTTATCTCTATGCTGCTTGGCTGCCATGGAAATGGGGAGGGTGGGGCTATAGGGGTTAATTATGTGAGCTGGTGGAAGATTGGTGGAAGATGTTACCGGCCGGTGTTATCTGTGGCTTAACGGTCTCACATTCCATGCTGATGATGGTGTTGGACGAACTGCCCACCTGATGTCGGAGACGAACGTGCATTGGACACTGTTGGAAGGGGGGTTAGGGCTATTGGGGTGGGCTTATGCTTTAATAATCATTCTTCGTGCCTAAACTAGTTACTTCCTGCTTTACCTTGGTCCCTTGATCTTCTGTATTCAGTAAAAGTAGCCTTATACATTCCAAACAATGTGTAAGTGTGTTCTTTCTTGAGTATTCGAAGAAAGGGGCCCTGACATTTTGTTGTCTCTCTTTCCCCAGGCCAGCAGCTACTCCAATCACCTTCAGCCACAGGAAAATGTCAAATGAAACAGCCATCACCTAGTCCTCCTTTTGGTGTCTTTGTTTCCCCCCTACAGCAGCACGTCCATTCACCTTCAGCCACAGGAAAAGATCAAATGAAATAGCCACTACCTAGTCCTCCTTTTGGTGTCTTTGTTTCCCCCCTCCAGCAGCACCTGCAATCACCTTCAGCCACAGGAAAAGGTCAAATCATACAGCCACTATCTAGTCCCTTTTTGGTGTCTTTGTTTCCCCCCGCCAGCAGCACCTCCAATCACCTTCAGCCAAAGGAAAAGATCAAATCAAATATCCACTACCTAGTCCTCCTTTTGGTGTCTTTTCCCCCCCTCCAGCAGCACCTCCAATCACCTTCAGCCACAGGTAAATGTCAAATGAAACGCCACTACCTAGTCCTCCTTTTGGTGTCTTTGTTTACCCCCTCCAGCAGCACCTCCAATCACCTTCAGCCACCGGAATATGTCAGATGAAATAGCCACTACCTAGTCCTCCTTTTGGTGTCTTTGTTTCCCCCCGCCAGCAGCACCTCCAATCACCTTCAGTCACAGGAAAACGTCAAATTGAATAGCCACTACCTAGTCCTCCTTTTGGTGTCTGTTTTTCACCCCTCCAGCAGCACCTCCAATCACCTTCAGCCACCGGAATATGTCAGATGAAATAGCCACTACCTAGTCCTCCTTTTGGTGTCTTTGTTTCCCCCCACCAGCAGCACCTCCAATCACCTTCAGTCACAGGAAAACGTCAAATTGAATAGCCACTACCTAGTCCTCCTTTTGGTGTCTGTTTTTCACCCCTCCAGCAGCACCTCCAATCACCTTCAGCCACAGGAAAAGGTCAAATCAAATAGCCACTACCTAGTTCTCCTTTTGTTGTCTTTCTTTCCCCAGGCCAGCAGCACCTCCAATCACCTTCAGCCACAGGAAAATGTCAAATGAAACAGCCACTACCTAGTCCTCCTTTTGGTGTCTTTGTTTCCCCCTTACAGCAGCACGTCCATTCACCTTCAGCCACAGGAAAAGGTCAAATGAAATAGCCACTACCTAGTCCTCCTTTTGGTGTCTTTGTTTCCCACCGCCAGCAGCACCTCCAATCACCTTCAGCCACAGGAAAAGGTCAAATCATACAGCCACTATCTAGTCCCTTTTTGGTGTCTTTGTTTCCCCCCGCCAGCAGCACCTCCAATCACCTTCAGCCAAAGGAAAAGATCAAATCAAATATCCACTACCTAGTCCTCCTTTTGGTGTCTTTTCCCCCCCTCCAGCAGCACCTCCAATCACCTTCAGCCACACGTAAATGTCAAATGAAATAGCCACTACCTAGTCCTCCTTTTGGTGTCTTTGTTTCCCCCCTTGACAGCAGCACCTCCAGCACCCTTAGCCATAGGAAAAGCTCAAATGAAATAGCCACTACCTAGTCATCCTTTTGGTGTCTTTGTTTCCCCCCTCCAGTAGCACCTCCCATCACCTTTAGCAACAGGAAAAGGTCAAAACAAATAGCCTCTACCTAGTCCTCCTTTTTGTGTCTTTTTTTCCCACCCGCCAGCAGCACCTCCAATCACTTTCAGCCAAAGGAAAATGTCAAATGAAACGCCACTACCTAGTCCTCCTTTTGGTATCTTTGTTTCCCACCCGCCAGCAGCACCTCCAATCACCTTCAGCCACAGGAAAAGGTCAAATGAAATAGCCACTACCTAGTCCTCCTTTTGGTGTCTTTGCTTCCCCATGCCAGCAGCACCTCCAATCACCTTCAATCACAGGAAAAGGTCAAATGAAATAGCCACTATCTAGTCCTCCTTTTGGTGTCTTTGTTTCCCCCCGCCAGCAGCACCTCCAATCAATTTCAGCCACAGGAAAAGGTCAAATGAAATAGCCACTACCTAGTCCTCCTTTTGGTGTCTTTGTTTCCCCCCTCCAGCAGCACCTGCAATCACCTTCAGCCACAGGAAAAGGTCAAATCATACAGCCACTATCTAGTCCCTTTTTGGTGTCTTTGTTTCACCCCTCCAGCAGCACCTCCAATCACCTTCAGCCAAAGGAAAAGATCAAATCATCAATCAATTTTTCCCCTTGACAGCAGCACCTCCAATCACCATCAGCCAAAGGAAAATGTCAAATGAAACGCCACTACCTAGTCCTCCTTTTGGTATCTTTGTTTCCCACCCGCCAGCAGCACCTCCAATCACCTTCAGCCACAGGAAAAGGTCAAATGAAATAGCCACTACCTAGTCCTCCTTTTGGTGTCTTTGCTTCCCCAAGCCAGCAGCACCTCCAATCACCTTCAATCAAAGGAAAAGGTCAAATGAAATAGCCACTATCTAGTCCTCCTTTTGGTGTCTTTGTTTCCCCCCGCCAGCAGCACCTCCAATCAATTTCAGCCACAGGAAAAGGTCAAATGAAATAGCCACTACCTAGTCCTCCTTTTGGTGTCTTTGTTTCCCCCCTCCAGCAGCATCTGCAATCACCTTCAGCCACAGGAAAAGGTCAAATCATACAGCCACTATCTAGTCCCTTTTTGGTGTCTTTGTTTCCCCCCTCCAGCAGCACCTCCAATCACCTTCAGCCAAAGGAAAAGATCAAATCATCAATCAATTTTTCCCCTTGACAGCAGCACCTCCAATCACCTTCAGCCACAGGAAAAGGTCAAATGAAATAGCCACTACCTAGTCCTCCTTTTCGTGTCTTTGCTTCCCCAGGCTAGCAGCACCTCCAATCACCTTCAGCCACAGGAAAATGTCAAATGAAACAGCCACTACCTAGTCCTCCTTTTGGTGTCTTTGTTTCCCCCCGCCAGCAGCATGTCCATTCACCTCAGCCACAGGAAAAGGTCAAATGAAATAGCCACTACCTAGTCCTCCTTTTGTTGTCTTTGTTTCCCTTTGACAGCAGAACCTGCAATCACGTTCAGCCACAAGAAAAGGTCAAATGAAATAGCCACTACCTAGTCCTCCTTTTGGTGTCTTTGTTTCCCCCCGCCAGCAGCACCTCCAATCACCTTCAGTCACAGGAAAACGTCAAATTGAATAGCCACTACCTAGTCCTCCTTTTGGTGTCTGTTTTTCACCCCTCCAGCAGCACCTCCAATCAGCTTCAGCCACAGGAAAAGGTCAAATGAAATAGCCACTACCTAGTCCTCCTTTTGGTGTCTTTTCCCCCCCTCCAGCAGCACCTCCAATCACCTTCAGCCACACGTAAATGTCAAATGAAATAGCCACTGCCTAGTCCTCCTTTTGGTGTCTTTGTTTCCCCCCTTGACAGCAGCACCTCCAGCACCTTTAGCCATAGGAAAAGCTCAAATGAAATAGCCACTACCTAGTCATCCTTTTGGTGTCTTTGTTTCCCCCCTCCAGTAGCACCTCCCATCACCTTTAGCAACAGGAAAAGGCAAAACAAATAGCCACTACCTAGTCCTCCTTTTTGTGTCTTTTTTCCCCACCCGCCAGCAGCACCTCCAATCACTTTCAGCCAAAGGAAAATGTCAAATGAAACTCCACTACCTAGTCCTCCTTTTGGTGTCTTTGCTTCCCCACGCCAGCAGCACCTCCAATCACCTTCAATCACAGGAAAAGGTCAAATGAAATAGCCACTATATAGTCCTCCTTTTGGTGTCTTTGTTTCCCCCTGCCAGCAGCACCTCCAATCAATTTCAGCCACAGGAAAAGGTCAAATCAAATAGCCACTACCTAGTTCTCCTTTTGGTGTCTTTTTTTCCCCTTGACAGCAGCACCTCCAATCACCATCAGCCAAAGGAAAATGTCAAATGAAATAGCCACTACCTAGTCCTCCTTTTGGTGTCTTTGTTTCTCCTTGATAGCAGCACCTGCAATCACCTTCAGCCACAGGAAAAGGTCAAATCAAATAGCCACTACCTAGTTCTCCTTTTGGTGTTTTTGTTTCCCACTGCCAGCAGCACCTCCAATCACTTTCAGCCACAGGAAAAGGTCTAATCAAATAGCCACTACCTAGTTCTCCTATTGGTGTCTTTGTTTCCCCCCTACAGCAGCACGTCCAATCACCTTCAGCCACTGGAAAAGGTCAAATGAAATAGCCACTACCTAGTCCTCCTTTTGGTGTCTTTGTTTCTCCTTGATAGCAGCACCTGCAATCACCTTTAGCTACAGGAAAAGGTCAAATGAAATAGCCACTACCTAGTCCTCCTTTTGGTGTCTTTGTTTCTCCTTGATAGCAGCACCTGCAATCACCTTTAGCCACAGGAAAAGGTCAAATGAAATAGCCACTACCTAGCCCTCCTTTTGGTGTCTTTGTTTCCCCCCTCCAGCAGCACCTCCAATAACCTTCAGCCACACGTAAATGTCAAATGAAATAGCCACTACCTAGTGCTCCTTTTGGTGTCTTTGTTTCCCCCCTTGACAGCAGCACCTCCAGTCACCTTTAGCCACAGGAAAAGGTCAAATGAAATAGCCACTACATAGTCCTTCTTTTTGTGTCTTTGTTTCCCCTTGACAGCAGCACCTCCAATAACCTTCAGCCACAGGAAAATGTCAAATGAAATAGCCACATCCTAGTCCTCCTTTTGGTGTCTTTGTTTCCCCTTGACAGCAGAACCTGCAATCACCTTCAGCCACAGGAAAAGCTCAAATGAAATAGCCACTACCTAGTCCTCCTTTTGGTGTCTTTGTTTCCCCCCTCCAGTAGCACCTCCCATCACCTTCAGCAACAGGAAAAGGTCAAAACAAATAGCCACTACCTAGTCCTCCTTTTTGTGTCTTTGTTTCCCACCCGCCAGCAGCACCTCCAATCACCTTCAGCCAAAGGAAAATGTCAAATGAAACGCCACTACCTAGTCCTCCTTTTGGTGTCTTTGTTTACCCCCTCCAGCAGCACCTCCAATCACCTTCAGCCACCGGAATATGTCAGATGAAATAGCCACTACCTAGTCCTCCTTTTGGTGTCTTTGTTTCTCCCCGCCAGCAGCACCTCCAATCACCTTCAGTCACAGGAAAATGTCAAATTGAATAGCCACTACCTAGTCCTCCTTTTGGTGTCTGTTTTTCGCCCCTCCAGCAGCACCTCCAATCACCTTCAGCCACAGGAAAAGGTCAAATCAAATAGCCACTACCTAGTTCTCCTTTTGTGTCAGCCTTCGCTCTTCGTTTATCTCTATGCTGCTTGGCTGCCATGGAAATGGGGAGGGTGGGGCTATAGGGGTTAATTATGTGAGCTGGTGGAAGATTGGTGGAAGATGTTACCGGCCGGTGTTATCTGTGGCTTAACGGTCTCACATTCCATGCTGATGATGGTGTTGGACGAACTGCCCACCTGATGTCGGAGACGAACGTGCATTGGACACTGTTGGAAGGGGGGTTAGGGCTATTGGGGTGGGCTTATGCTTTAATAATCATTCTTCGCGTCTAAACTAGTTACTTCCTGCTTTACCTTGGTCCCTTGATCTTCTGTATTCAGTAAAAGTAGCCTTATACATTCCAAACAATGTGTAAGTGTGTTCTTTCTTGAGTATTCGAAGAAAGGGGCCCTGACATTAAGCAGGAAGTCACTACAAATCATAACCTGATGTCGGAATCTGCCAAAGAGGAGTTGCCGGGCTCGAGTTTTGGAGGGGCCGCATCCAATATCGCAGCTCAAAAGGATGATTCGAGGTCAGTACTGGACTTTTTAACAAGCCTAAGTTTAGACCCGAAGGCCGAAGAATCATCTAAACCGCATCGCTGGTCAGAAGGGGTGGGGATGACAGGAGACATAGGCTCAGGGGTTACTACCACCAGACGCCGCCACCCCACCCCAACCCAATCCATATCAGAACTCCTAAGGGAAGAAAAGGAATTGAGGCAGATGGCCGAAGACTTACTCCGTCAGGCATCCGACAAGAGGGAAACCCTAGATAAAGTCTGGGGGGGGAGGGCATTTTCGGGAAAGCGAACAGTTACAAGAAACAGCAGCGGCTGCTGCTCAAGAAACCAGAGGAACAACCCCTCCCCCTCCTGCACAAACCCAAAGAGATTCACAAGGAGGAATTCGCCCCCCCACCCCTCGCCGGCCTGCTAAACTCCCGCCCTTGGGCATAAAATTTGATGGTGATCCAGATAATTTAGGTCTTTTTCTCCTTCATGTTAGCAATTTTGTTAAACAGTATGCTAATGATTATGAAGACGACGTTAAGATTAGGATTGTCTCCTTGGCTCTGGAAAACAAGGCTGCCAGATGGCTGGTTTCTCTGCATAATAGCCACTCACCCTTGTTACGGGACTTTGAAAATTTTATGACTGCTCTTAGGAGACGTTTTGAAGACCCCCGAATTGAGAGAAAAGCTAGAATCAAGATGCGAGACCTGCGCCAGGGGAATATGTCTGTGCAAGAATACACACAGATTTTTCAAGAACTTTCTGTTTATATGGTAGGGTGGAGTGACAGAGCGTTAATGGATATTTATACAGAAGGGCTGAACAAAGATATTTATCAAACATGCGTGAATAGATATCGGCCCAATAACTTAGATGATTGGTTTCTATTAGCCGGGGATGTAGAGCTGGATCAGGCCCACTCTCAAACTCCACCGCAATTTGAGAAAATGAAGCATTTTGAGAGCCCCAGGCCCCAGACCACAGATAAAGATTCCCACAAGCAAATGGGAGGACGTAAATCAACTTCAGCACGTCCTGGCAGTTGTTTTCGCTGTGGAAAGGAGGGGCACTGGGCTAACAACTGCAGATCAAAAAGATCACCACGCCCACATTCTTCTACTGAAGCTAGGAAGCCTACTAAAACTCCGGGCGTGCGCAATAAGCCAGCAATGGCGGGAATGGAGCCCCTGGACCTTTCCGGTGATCAACGTAATCCACAGGCCGATGATTTGGAGGAGGACTCCGCCTCCTCTGACGAGAACTGGGTAAGTCCCCGCTCCGGGCCCCTTTATATTCCTTTAAGGCTTTTGGCTCCATCTAGCGGCCGAAATTGCAATGTACAAGCTCTAATTGATTCAGGCTGTTCCCGTTGTCTCATCAGTCAAGACCTTGTTCAGACCATGGGTTTCCACTTGAAAAATTTAAAAGTGCCAATCGCATTCTGCCAAATGGATGGCTCTGTAGCAGGGGGGACTCCCGCATCTTATATTACTGAACCCCTTCAGCTTTCTATTGGTGATACTCATAATGAAACCATTAATTTTATTGTGGCACCTATTGCGGATAATGCTGTTATTTTGGGGGTTAACTGGCTACGAAAATGGAATCCCCTAATTAACTGGAAGGAAGGATGGGTGCGGATCCCTTTATTTCTACCGGAGCATAACTCTGCAATCTCAAATCACGATGATGGGACGCCCCTTGACCTAACCCCAATTAAGGAGCCTGCTGGTTCCACTTTAGCCCTCCCCACAGCTGAAACCATTCCTGGGGAAGACAAAATTCCTAAAGAGTACTGGGATCTGAAAGACACTTTTAGCGAAAAGTCCTGTGATTCTCTCCCTCCTCATCGGGCCACTGATTGCTCGATCGATTTTCTCCCAGGCGTGACGCTGCCTAAACCTCGCCTTTACTCTATGACTCCACGGGAAATGGATGAGCTCCGTAAATTCATTGATAAGAATCTAAACCGAGGCTTCATTGAGCCTGCCAGACCATGGGTGACGGCACCGGTCATGTTTAGAGAGAAGAAGGATGGCACTCTCCGTTTGGTTCAAAACTACTCTTATCTGAATACCATTTGCGAGCACAATGTCTACCCTCTGCCACTTATGAAGGACATGTTAGCTCATCTAGCTACAGGCAAAATTTTTACTAAACTTGATTTAAGAGAAGCTTATTATAGAGTAAGAATTAAAGAGGGTGACGAATGGAAAACAGCGTTCAACTGTCCACTAGGGTGTTTCCAGTTTAAAGTTCTACCTTTTGGTCTTCAAGGGGCTCCTTCTGTTTTTATGCAACTGATCAATGAAGTACTCCACGAGCACCTGTATAAGGGAGTGATCGTTTATCTTGATGACATAGTCGTGTACACGCAAACACATGAGGAACATATTAGACTTGTGCGTTCCGTGTTACAAAAACTACGTGCTGCTGAACTTTATGCTAAGTTGTCAAAATGTGAGTTTCACCAGGAGAAGATTGATTACTTGGGCTATCGCATTTCGTCTGAGGGGATCGAGATGGATCCTGCAAAGGTAAAGGCTGTCACGGAGTGGGCGCCCCCACGCACTCGTAAACAACTGCAAAGTTTTTTGGGTTTCGCCAACTTTTACCGGCAATTTATTCCATCATTCGCTAGCATTGCATTACCCATCACAAATCTGCTCAAAACGAAGGGTGAGGGTAAACCTCGACCGGGAGCCCCTCTGAACTGGACAATGGAATGCCAAGCCGCTTTTGAAAAGCTTAAACGTTTGTTTGCAGCTGAGCCTGTCCTGAAGCATCCTGACGTCGACTCCCCGTTTGTTGTTCAGGCTGACGCCAGCGATGTCGCCGTGGGGGCTGTCCTACTACAGTTCAACCAACAGGGCCAGCTGCAACCTTGTGCTTACACCTCTCGTAAATTGTCCAACACCGAACGCAGATGGGCGATTTGGGAGAAGGAAGCATTTGCTGTTCGTTGGGCCCTCATGACTTGGCGTCATTTTCTTGAAGGAGCCCCTCATCCATTTGAGGTCTGGACAGACCATAAAAACCTGGAGGCTCTCACGTCATCCCGTAAATTGTCCCCTAAACAACTACGTTGGGCACACTACTTCAATCGTTTCAACTTCAGTCTCAAATATATTCCTGGAGGAAAGAATTTCATGGCTGATGCACTTTCCAGACTGCCCCAATATGACGTTTCGAAACTTTCAGTTGTGCAACCAATAATGCCTCTTACACTGATAGCCTCTCCTGTTTCGACCAGGGGTCAGTCCGCTGTCCAAGCTGACCCGCCCGTGGAACTCATTGCTAAGATTAAGTCAGAACTACTTACTGATGAATGGTATTCTGCACATTCCGGTGACTGCACTATCAAGAACGACCTGCCTTGGATTGGTTCAAAAATTTATGTTCCTGTTACCATACGACCTTTTGTACTACAACGGGCACACGACTCACGGTTGGCCGGACACTTCGGTTTCGTTAAGACTATACACCTGGTTAAACGCCAGTTTTGGTGGCCTTCCCTCAAGAGAGACGTTGAGTCCTATATAGCTAGTTGTCCTATTTGTGTGGCTTCGAAACGTTCACCAGGAAAACCGCAGGGCCTCCTCCAATCTGTGGCGAAGCCGGAGGCTCCTTGGAAGGAAATTTCGATGGACTTTATTGTTGATCTTCCAAGCAGCCAGGGTTATACTGTCATTTGGGTGGTTACAGATCTTTTCTCCAAGCAAGTCCACTTCGTACCTTGCTCCAAAATTCCATCTTCCAAATCATTGGCTAAGTTGTTCCTGAATCATATTTATCGTTTCCACGGAGTTCCTAAGCGTATCATTTCAGATAGAGGTACTCAATTTACTTCAAAATTTTGGAAGGAATTTTTAAAGTTGATAGGCTCCTCCCAAGGCTTAAGCTCCTCCTACCATCCGCAGACGAACGGTGCTTGTGAGAGGGCCAATTCTGTTTTGGAACAATACCTACGTTGTTTCATAAATTTTCAGCAGGACGACTGGGCTGACCTTCTGATACATGCCGAAGTGGCTTACAATAACTCTGTTCATTCAAGTACAGATATGACCCCTTTTAAAATCATCTATGGTCAGGACTTTGTGCCCATACCTGAGTTGCCTCACGAGTCGCCTGCAATTCCCTCCCTTGCTGATTGGTCCACTAAACTGTCTTCGGTGTGGCCTGTCATAAAGAAAACCTTGGATGATGCACATCATTCGCATAAGTTATATGCTGATAAAAAGCGATCGGAATGGCTAAATGTAAATATGTACAGGAGGAATTGCATATGCTGTATGTTCCTATGCTAAAGTTTAATCTGCTATCAGTCAAAGTGCTGGTTAAGCTGGGATATGCAGTAACATTCAAGGAGAATGAGTGTTTGATAGAGAAGTGTGGAACCAAGGTTACTGGAAAACTGAAAGATGGTTTATATGTGTTAACTGATAATCATGTAGCAAATGCTGTATGCTCAAACGTAAAACCACACGATGAGTGTGTTCATCTACTGCACAGACGTATGGGGCACATTAGTTTTAAACTCTTGCAACAGACGTCAGAACTGGTTAATGGGTTGAAACCATGTGACAAATATCTGAATTGTAATGTGTGTAACAAGGAAAAGAGCAAACAAACCCCTGGAAACAGGTTAGATAGATTCAAAACGAAGAAGCCACTGGAAATAGTGTTTGCTGATCTTATAGGCCTTATGAAGGCTAGTTTAGGGGGAGCTTGCTATGTACTTAGTATAGTTGATCTTTATTCCAGGTACGGGTTTTGCTATCTGCTTAAAAACAAGGCTGAAACATTTGAGAAGGTTAGGAACTGGATAAGGTTTGCCGAGAGAAAAACAAAGGGGAAAATTGTAACCATAGTCACTGATAGTAGTACAGAGTTTGTGAATAACAAGGTTAAAACCATGTTAGATACAATGGGTATAAAACATAAGTGTTCTGCTCCACAACACAAAGCATATACTGAAGAAAGGGGTCAAACTTTGCAAACCATGGTAAGAACCATGTTGACTGATGCAGGTTTACCGATAGCTTTGTGGCGGGAGGCAATGTTATGTGCAAATAGTCTGCTAAACAACGTTGTGAATTCTACTACAGGAAAAATTCCATACACATTATGGCATGGTAGAAAGCCTGATCTGAGTTATATTCACACGTTTGGGTCACCTGCATGGGTGCATATACCATCACAGTTAAGACAAAAGGGGAAAAGTAGAGCACAACAGTTAATCTTTGTCGGTTACAATGCAAACCATAAGTCATACAGGTTTTGGCAAAAAGGCACAATGTGAGTGGTTCACAGTGCTAACGCAAAGTTCATGGAACAGTTAAACTGGGGTAGACTGGAGAATGGAAAGGAAATAATTTTTGAGTCACAAACTGAAAATACACATGTAGAGAGGGAAAAAGCAGTTGATACTACTCAAGAGGAGGAAAGAGAGCAGTGTTAGCAACTCTGGGTTCAGAACCAGTGTTACAACACTGGTCCCGTAACCAGTGTTTGAAAATAAATGCGGAATAGTGTAATACACCGGACAGTAAAGAGATACGTTGCTTTAACCACAAACAAATTCTAAAACAGTGATAGTAAGAAAATAAATAGTCTTTACTTTGTAGCAACTAAACTACTTCTTCCGACCAGTGATACTAACTTCCAAACAATAACAGTCCTTCACCAAACAGAGTTATCGCAATGCTCCCCCACCCTCCGCATCCTCCCCCACTTGGCCACTCGAAACGCCGGCGCTCGCAACGCTCCCCCGCCCTCTGCCTCCTTCTGCCCCCCCCCCCAAGAGATAACTCTTGCCTGGGACGCTCCCCCCCACGGCGGTGGGGGAAGCGACCCTTGTCTTCGGCTTAGGTGAAGGAGAACATGCTGCGGGGGGTTCTCCCTTCGCCAAAGGAAGACGGCGCCATTCACTCTATGTAGAGGGCTAAACGTCGATGTCGGAAGGCTTTCCGAGGCTTCAGCTGCAAGGGGAGAGTGAGTGTTGAAAAACTTTTTCTTACTGTCAGCCGGGCTGAAAGGACTGGGAGGGGGGTGTTTGTTTTTAAAAAAAACCCCTCGGACTTAAGCGGCACTTGGAAATGGTTCCTCGCGGTGAGGAGCGGAAATCTTTAATCCTGACTGTTTGCGTTAAGGGAAAGTGGATTGCGGCTTGCTTGCAACAATGTTTCTAGGTCTGGCTGACACAATTTCTCTCACTACTTTCTCCTGCGGGCTCTGAGCTGGGCGGTGGAAAATGGCCTCTCTTTGTTCCTGATTGACTATTTTGTTTATGGAAAATTTTCAGCGTCTCTTTGCAATCTGGACTATCTCTGGCTTTTAATGAAGAATTTTTTCCTTTTGGATTTGTGATTTCTTTTCTGGAGTACCTTCGCTATTACACCTATTGAGTTGGAAAATTGTTTCTCTCTTGGTTCCTGAATTTTACAACGTTACAACCTTGATCAGAACTTCTGGCTCCCGGTCAGCCTCATCAACCCTACCCTGAAAACGCCATTTTAGTGGCACTGACTTTAACAGCTAATCATGGCTCAAGAAACAGCACTGACAAGTTTAGAACAAAGGATGGCTTCTCTTGAAACTGTTATACAAACTTTGGTACAAGAAATTCAGGCCCAGAGGGCAGAAAACATCAATTTCAAGAAGGAGTTATTGGATCTTCCGGGTTGAGCGTCGGCTGTCGCAGACAGGCTTTTACGAGCTTGTCAATCCAGCTGCCTGTTAGAGGCGTTTTTATAAGATCGTAAATGTCTCGGATACTCATAAATCCTTAGGAATTTATGGGTGAACTCACGCTGTCGGGTTGAGCCTCTTGTGTAACTCTCCAGAAGGTATTATAGCCTCTGGGGAGCTGGCAAGAAGAGCCCCCCCTTTTCAGCGCTTTAGTTCCAGGCGGCTGTATTCCTTCGCTAAGAAATTAGTGAAGCTAGACGGCCGTAATCAACTCTTTAAAATATGTTCCAGGCAATCCATCAAGAAAGACTATATTTCAAGCCTTCGTACCTCAAAGGAAACTAAAACGCAAGTAATTAAAGTTTGTGGTATATCTCTTAGAACAAAGGATTCAAGATGGCGTTAACTACTAGATGAATGAAACGAAACTTAGTTGCCTTGTCTAATTATTGATTTGTGGATTTTGGTCTCTGCTTAACCCCTGGCTGATAGCGGACAGCTGTATGCGGAAAGGGGGAGCAAGCTATAATTACTGACTTATTTTGATATTTTGAAGAGGTGTTTTTTTTTTTTCTCTTCCTGAAAACTTGGAAAGCTTAAAAGCAAGGCAATGGAACAAACTCGTGTAGTAACTCCCCAGGACTTTAAAGATTTGATGAACTTTATAGTTAATGAAAGCAGAGACCTCAAAAGAATGATCCAGGAGAAATATGAACAATTAGAAAAAAAAATGTTTGCAATGGCCAAGAGTCTGTCTGAAGTTATCATTAAAATTGATGGGAAAATCGAACAGCTGACCTCACAGGTGGAACTTAAAGCAAAGGAAACGGATTTGAAATTGGTGGAAATGGAGGGGAATATGCACAAATTGGACAAAGAGGTTATTATGTTACAATTTTTTTTAATGGAAAACGCCATTAGACTGAGGGGATTATCAGAAAATCCTAGAGAAGACTTAAGAAAAGTTTCTGCCGATGCTTTGGCTATATTAGTAAAAATGAATCCTGGTGAAATTTATGCTAAGATTGATAAAATTTACAGAGCAAACTCACGTATAGCATTACAAAGGCAACTACCGAGAGATGTTGTGATATATTTTACTGAGAGAAACCTCAGAAATGATATTCTGCAGAAGTCTTTTCACTCCTCTCTCCACATAGCTGGAAAACGGATTGGTGTCTTTAAGGAACTTCCATCAACTATCCTGAAGCTTAGAAGGGATTTTGGTTTTTTGGTGGCAGAGCTGAAGAAAAGAGGGATACAGTACAGGTGGGATGCTCCAATGGGTGTTATATTCAGATATGAAGGGGCGCGGTATTGTTTGAATACTATAGATAAGGCAAGAGATTTTTATTATGAAATACTGAAGAAAAGTGCAACGCCCCCACGTATATCTATACCAACACTAGTAGATCTGGATGGTTCACAACAAGATATTGAGATGGAGCAGAAACAATTTGGAAAAGAGATGGAAGAACATACTCAGTTGGATTCCCCTGGGCTTTTTTTAAGCCCTACTCTGGAGGAAATGTCGAAGACTGCTATAGGGGGATCTGTTGGAATGCCAATACGTAAATCAGATGAGCAATGTGAAGCCAGGTCTAGTACCAGACAAATCCAGAAACCGCAGAAGCAGAGGAGGTCTCAATCTCGGCGAGTTAAGAAAGACAAAAGGATTAAAGGACGAAGCAATTAATCAATCTAGATAAAAATATACAGATCTCTGCAATGCTGGTCCTCTTGGATGTGGAAACTTTTTCAGGGTTGAAAACTGGAACCGGAGCATTTGCAGTGGATCTGGTTGTTACCCTATCACGATCTTGGAACTTTATAATCCTGATGAAAAGTCACTCGGGGGTTACCTATGTAAAGGGTTTTTTTCTTGTTATTTATGGGGGCAGCTGCTTAAACTGGTATTACAAACAGCTATGGATGGAATGGAAGGAGACCTGAAGAGTTGGACTTATGAACATTGACGCGGAAAGGATTAATATTATGTTAGTGTTCTGGGAAAAAACTTGGGCCGAACTTTGAAATTTTCTTGCAATTTGCTATATCCTTCTTGTGATAGGATCTGAAATTTTCCTATACCATTTCTGTTTCCTTTGTGAAGAGAGAAGTAACTTTGCTTTTTTCAAATATTAGAGTAATCTTTACATTTTTTTTTGTGTTGTTAAGTGGGCAATTAAGCAAATGGAGAGGGGAAAAATAGTAAACCTTTTGAATCAGGAAGGATGTAAACTTGAGCTAGGATATATGGTTTAAGTTTTATAAGTGTTAGGTTATATGACATGGTATTTAGATCTTAAGAATTGTTTTCTATGTATTTTAATGTTTAACTAAAAGGGGGTGTTTATGTTGAGCTTGTTATAAGGTTTCTAATGGATTGGTTATATACAGAATAAATATCAGATTAGGAAGTACTATGAAGTTTTTAGGTAAGAATGCTTTGATTGATAGGTGAATAGAGTAAATAATATTTGGGATGCGTGGAATTATTAGAGTGGTGTATAGCGGAAGTCAGGGGGGTGGGTTTGAATGGGAGGTGGGGGAGGGTTAGGGTGGAGGGCGGGGTAATATATATGTATGATTAATCTAGAGAGGGGAATAATGGGATATGCCTTTTCTTTTTTTTTTCTTTTTTTAAAGAGAAATTTATATTATGTTTTTTATATTTTTAATTAACTTAGAAGATGGTGTTAATGGGATATTAATATACTAAGAGAAACTTATATTGTGTCTGCTGGGAGGCGAGGGGGTATAATATCTGAATGAGAAACTTATTTTAAGACGGGGTGAGGGGGGGTATAGTATTTGTATGTGATTTATATTACATGTCGGGGGGGGTAAAAAGGGGGAAAATCTGTGTGAATAAAACTTTTTCAATAAAAAAAAAAAAAAGAAGGAGTTATTGGACACACGGAAGCAAGTGCTGGAAAATACACAGAAGAATGAAGAACTGGAAGGGGGGTTGGCGGGGGTTAAGGGAGAGATTAAAAATGTTACTAAAGAGGTTGAGGAAACAAGTGGGCATGTGTCTAGGATTGATATGGAAAGAATGACATATTTTTTGAGATTTCAGAATGTTTTTGAGGAATCTGGTGAATGCCTCCCTGATCTTATGAGCACAATTTTAGCAGACTATTTATATAAACCTAAGGATGAGATCAGGGGGGACATTGACCTAGCCTACAGAATTAACTCAGCATATGCCAGGATAAATGAAGTGCCTAGAGAGATACATGTGAAATTTGTTAGAAGGTCAACCAGAGAGGAAATCTTGAAGGCGCAGAGAGGGAACCCTTTAATTTACCAACAAAAAACGGTCACTATCTTGAAGCAGATTCCTAGAAAGATTCGAGAAGCAAGGAGGAAATTTTCCTTCTTGTCTAAAATTTTATTTGATCATGGGATTTGGTTCAAGTGGGTGACACCCGAAGGGATGCTGGTGTTCTGGGAAGGAGGAAGAGTGAGGATTAAAACAGTTGCTGAGGCGGAAGCCTTTCTTAAAAAACATTCCTCTGCCCTGGGGGAAGATCCAGGGGGGACGGAGGGGGCCACGGCCCCGCCCGCTGGGGGCCAGGGAGGAGAAAAAGAAGATACAATAGCCAAGAGACTTAGATCGAAAAAATAACTTTGCCTTGATTTTCCTGAACAATTTTGCATAATATTTTCTGGATTTTTTGTAAATGTCTGACAGCATGGAATTGAGAATTTAGGTATATGTACTTGCTTTTACCTTGTAGTGTTATGAAAAATGCTTTTTTTTTTGTTATTTTTTTATTGTGTATTTTGAGGTCTCGGAAGGACCGACGACTCTGACGTGAATGCCCTCAAAATTTCTTTGTATCCCTTACCCTACCCTATAGAAAAAATGTAAAACCAATAAAACTTTTTCAATATAAAAAAAAAAAAGCGATCGGCTCCTCCGGTGTACAAGGTTGGTGATAGAGTCTTCGTCTCTACTAAACATTTGGACAGCCCGCAAAAATGCAAGAAATTGGGCCCTAAGTTTGTTGGCCCGTTCACTATTACTAAAATAATCAGTTCTGTTTCTGTTCGTTTGGATCTACCTAAAACCTACCGTCGCTTATACCCAGTGTTCCATGTTCATCTGTTAAAACCTGAACGCACTTCGCATCTTCGCAAACCTCATCCTGATGCACCTGCGCCACTGATGGTAGACGGTCACCAGCACTATGAAGTTCGTGACATCTTGGACTCCAGAGTCCATAGGAATAAGACTCAATTTCTAGTGATGTGGAAAGACTTTCCTCCTTCTCACAATGAATGGGTGGATAAAGAACATCTCAGAGCCCCGAAGCTTATGCGCCAGTTTTATGCCAAATATCCACACAAACCGTAACCCCTTCCCTCTCTCCTCTATGTTGTTTTGTCTTTTCTTGTCTGTTTTACAGTGATAACTTCTCACCTTCTGGAGGAGGTCCGGAGGTCCTGCCTACTACTGGAGGAGGTCCGGATGTCAGCCTTCGCTCTTCGTTTATCTCTATGCTGCTTGGCTGCCATGGAAACGGGGAGGGTGGGGCTATAGGGGTTAATTATGTGAGCTGGTGGAAGATTGGTGGAAGATGTTACCGGCCGGTGTTATCTGTGGCTTAACGGTCTCACATTCCATGCTGATGATGGTGTTGGACGAACTGCCCACCTGATGTCGGAGACGAACGTGCATTGGACACTGTTGGAAGGGGGGTTAGGGCTATTGGGGTGGGCTTATGCTTTAATAATCATTCTTCGCGCCTAAACTAGTTACTTCCTGCTTTACCTTGGTACCTTGATCTTCTGTATTCAGTAAAAGTAGCCTTATACATTCCAAACAATGTGTAAGTGTGTTCTTTCTTGAGTATTCGAAGAAAGGGGCCCTGACATTTTGTTGTCTTTCTTTCCCCAGGCCAGCAGCACCTCCAATCACCTTCAGCCACAGGAAAATGTCAAATGAAACAGCCACTACCTAGTCCTCCTTTTGGTGTCTTTGTTTCCCCCCTACAGCAGCACGTCCATTAACCTTCAGCCACAGGAAAAGGTCAAATGAAATAGCCACTACCTAGTCCTCCTTTTGGTGTCTTTGTTTCCCCCCTCCAGCAGCACCTGCAATCACCTTCAGCCACAGGAAAAGGTCAAATCATACAGCCACTATCTAGTCCCTTTTTGGTGTCTTTGTTTCCCCCCGCCAGCAGCACCTCCAATCACCTTCAGCCAAAGGAAAAGATCAAATCAAATATCCACTACCTAGTCCTCCTTTTGGTGTCTTTTCCCCCCCTCCAGCAGCACCTCCAATCACCTTCAGCCACAGGAAAAGGTCAAATCAAATAGCCACTACCTAGTTCTCCTTTTGTGTCAGCCTTCGCTCTTCGTTTATCTCTATGCTGCTTGGCTGCCATGGAAATGGGGAGGGTGGGGCTATAGGGGTTAATTATGTGAGCTGGTGGAAGATTGGTGGAAGATGTTACCGGCCGGTGTTATCTGTGGCTTAACGGTCTCACATTCCATGCTGATGATGGTGTTGGACGAACTGCCCACCTGATGTCGGAGACGAACGTGCATTGGACACTGTTGGAAGGGGGGTTAGGGCTATTGGGGTGGGCTTATGCTTTAATAATCATTCTTCGCGCCTAAACTAGTTACTTCCTGCTTTACCTTGGTACCTTGATCTTCTGTATTCAGTAAAAGTAGCCTTATACATTCCAAACAATGTGTAAGTGTGTTCTTTCTTGAGTATTCGAAGAAAGGGGCCCTGACATTTTGTTGTCTTTCTTTCCCCAGGCCAGCAGCACCTCCAATCACCTTCAGCCACAGGAAAATGTCAAATGAAACAGCCACTACCTAGTCCTCCTTTTGGTGTCTTTGTTTCCCCCCTACAGCAGCACGTCCATTCACCTTCAGCCACAGGAAAAGGTCAAATGAAATAGCCACTACCTAGTCCTCCTTTTGGTGTCTTTGTTTCCCCCCTCCAGCAGCACCTGCAATCACCTTCAGCCACAGGAAAAGGTCAAATCATACAGCCACTATCTAGTCCCTTTTTGGTGTCTTTGTTTCCCCCCGCCAGCAGCACCTCCAATCACCTTCAGCCAAAGGAAAAGATCAAATCAAATATCCACTACCTAGTCCTCCTTTTGGTGTCTTTCCCCCCCCCTCCAGCAGCACCTCCAATCACCTTCAGCCACACGTAAATGTCAAATGAAATAGCCACTACCTAGTCCTCCTTTTGGTGTCTTTGTTTCCCCCCTTGACAGCAGCACCTCCAGCACCTTTAGCCATAGGAAAAGCTCAAATGAAATAGCCACTACCTAGTCCTCCTTTTGGTGTCTTTGTTTCCCCCCTCCAGTAGCACCTCCCATCACCTTCAGCAACAGGAAAAGGTCAAAACAAATAGCCACTACCTAGTCCTCCTTTTTGTGTCTTTGTTTCCCACCCGCCAGCAGCACCTCCAATCACCTTCAGCCAAAGGAAAATGTCAAATGAAACGCCACTACCTAGTCCTCCTTTTGGTGTCTTTGCTTCCCTACGCCAGCAGCACCTCCAATCACCTTCAGCCACCGGAATATGTCAGATGAAATAGCCACTACCTAGTCCTCCTTTTGGTGTCTTTGTTTCCCCCCGCCAGCAGCACCTCCAATCACCTTCAGTCACAGGAAAACGTCAAATTGAATAGCCACTACCTAGTCCTCCTTTTGGTGTCTGTTTTTCACCCCTCCAGCAGCACCTCCAATCACCTTCAGCCACCGGAATATGTCAGATGAAATAGCCACTACCTAGTCCTCCTTTTGGTGTCTTTGTTTCCCCCCACCAGCAGCACCTCCAATCACCTTCAGTCACAGGAAAACGTCAAATTGAATAGCCACTACCTAGTCCTCCTTTTGGTGTCTGTTTTTCACCCCTCCAGCAGCACCTCCAATCACCTTCAGCCACAGGAAAAGGTCAAATGAAATAGCCACTACCTAGTCCTCCTTTTGGTGTCTTTGTTTCCCCCCTACAGCAGCACGTCCAATCACCTTCAGCCACTGGAAAAGGTCAAATGAAATAGCCACTACCTAGTCCTCCTTTTGGTGTCTTTTTTTCTCCTTGATAGCAGCACCTGCAATCACCTTCAGCTACAGGAAAAGGTCAGATGAAATAGCCACTACCTAGCCCTCCTTTTGGTGTCTTTGTTTCCCCCCTCCAGCAGCACCTCCAATCACCTTCAGCCACAGGAAAAGGTCAAATCAAGTAGCCACTACCTAGTCCTCCTATTGGTGTCTTTCCCCCCCCTCCAGCAGCACCTCCAATCCCCTTCAGCCACACGTAAATGTCAAATGAAATAGCCACTACCTAGTGCTCCTTTTGGTTTCTTTGTTTCCCCCCTTGACAGCAGCACCTGCAGTCACCTTCAGCCACAGGAAAATGTCAAATGAAATAGCCACTACCTAGTCCTCCTTTTGGTGTCTTTGCTTCCCGACGCCAGCAGCACCTCCAATAACCTTCAGCCACAGGAAAATGTCAAATGAAATAGCCACTACCTAGTCCTCCTTTTGGTGTCTTTGTTTCCCCCCTCCAGTAGCACCTCCCATCACCTTCAGCAACAGGAAAAGGTCAAAACAAATAACCACTACCTAGTCCTCCTTTTGGTGTCTTTGTTTCCCCCCTCCAGCAGCACCTCCAATCACCTTCAGCCACCGGAATATGTCAGATGAAATAGCCACTACCTAGTCCTCCTTTTGGTGTCTTTGTTTCCCCCCGCCAGCAGCACCTCCAATCACCTTCAGTCACAAGAAACCGTCAAATTGAATAGCCACTACCTAGTCCTCCTTTTGGTGTCTGTTTTTCGCCCCTCCAGCAGCACCTCCAATCACCTTCAGCCACAGGAAATGGTCAAATCAAATAGCCACTACCTAGGTCTCCTTTTGGTGTCTTTTTCCCCCCTCCAGCAGCACATCCAATCACCTTCAGCCACACGTAAATGTCAAATGAAATAGCCACTACCTAGTCCTCCTTTTGGTGTCTTTGTTTCCCCCCTTGACAGCAGCACCTCCAATCACCTTCAGCCACAGAAAAAGGTCAAATGAAATAGCCACTATCTAGTCCTCCTTTTGGTGTCTTTGTTTCCCCCCTCCAGCAGCACCTGCAATCACCTTCAGCCACAGGAAAAGGTCAAATCATACAGCCACTATCTAGTCCCTTTTTGGTGTCTTTGTTTCCCCCCGCCAGCAGCACCTACAATCACCTTCAGCCAAAGTAAAAGATCAAATCAAATAGCCACTACCTAGTCCTCCTTTTGGTGTCTTTTTCCCCCCGTCAGCAGCACCTCCAATCACCTTCAGCCACACGTAAATGTCAAATGAAATAGCCACTACCTAGTCCTCCTTTTGGTGTCTTTGTTTCCCCCATTGACAGCAGCACCTCCAGCACCTTTAGCCATAGGAAAAGCTCAAATGAAATAGCCACTACCTAGTCCTCCTTTTGGTGTCTTTGTTTCCCACCCACCAGCAGCACCTCCAATCACCTTCAGCCAAAGGAAAATGTCAAATGAAACGCCACTACCTAGTCCTCCTTTTGGTGTCTTTGCTTCCCTACGCCAGCAGCACCTCCAATCACCTTCAGCCACCGGAATATGTCAGATGAAATAGCCACTACCTAGTCCTCCTTTTGGTGTCTTTGTTTCCCCCCGCCAGCAGCACCTCCAATCACCTTCAGTCACAGGAAAACGTCAAATTGAATAGCCACTACCTAGTCCTCCTTTTGGTGTCTGTTTTTCACCCCTTCCAGCAGCACCTCCAATCACCTTCAGCCACAGGAAAAGGTCAAATCAAATAGCCACTACCTAGTTCTCCTTTTGTTGTCTTTCTTTCCCCAGGCCAGCAGCACCTACAATCACCTTCAGCCACAGGAAAATGTCAAATGAAACAGCCACTACCTAGTCCTCCTTTTGGTGTCTTTGTTTCCCCCCTACAGCAGCACGTCCATTCACCTTCAGCCACAGGAAAAGGTCAAATGAAATAGCCACTACCTAGTCCTCCTTTTGGTGTCTTTGTTTCCCCCCGCCAGCAGCACCTCCAATCACCTTCAGTCACAGGAAAACGTCAAATTGAATAGCCACTACCTAGTCCTCCTTTTGGTGTCTTTGTTTCCCCCCTTGACAGCAGCACCTCCAATCACCTTCAGCCACAGAAAAAGGTCAAATGAAATAGCCACTATCTAGTCCTCCTTTTGGTGTCTTTGTTTCCCCCCTCCAGCAGCACCTGCAATCACCTTCAGCCACAGGAAAAGGTCAAATCATACAGCCACTATCTAGTCCCTTTTTGGTGTCTTTGTTTCCCCCCGCCAGCAGCACCTACAATCACCTTCAGCCAAAGTAAAAGATCAAATCAAATAGCCACTACCTAGTCCTCCTTTTGGTGTCTTTTTCCCCCCGTCAGCAGCACCTCCAATCACCTTCAGCCACACGTAAATGTCAAATGAAATAGCCACTACCTAGTCCTCCTTTTGGTGTCTTTGTTTCCCCCATTGACAGCAGCACCTCCAGCACCTTTAGCCATAGGAAAAGCTCAAATGAAATAGCCACTACCTAGTCCTCCTTTTGGTGTCTTTGTTTCCCACCCACCAGCAGCACCTCCAATCACCTTCAGCCAAAGGAAAATGTCAAATGAAACGCCACTACCTAGTCCTCCTTTTGGTGTCTTTGCTTCCCTACGCCAGCAGCACCTCCAATCACCTTCAGCCACCGGAATATGTCAGATGAAATAGCCACTACCTAGTCCTCCTTTTGGTGTCTTTGTTTCCCCCCGCCAGCAGCACCTCCAATCACCTTCAGTCACAGGAAAACGTCAAATTGAATAGCCACTACCTAGTCCTCCTTTTGGTGTCTGTTTTTCACCCCTTCCAGCAGCACCTCCAATCACCTTCAGCCACAGGAAAAGGTCAAATCAAATAGCCACTACCTAGTTCTCCTTTTGTTGTCTTTCTTTCCCCAGGCCAGCAGCACCTACAATCACCTTCAGCCACAGGAAAATGTCAAATGAAACAGCCACTACCTAGTCCTCCTTTTGGTGTCTTTGTTTCCCCCCTACAGCAGCACGTCCATTCACCTTCAGCCACAGGAAAAGGTCAAATGAAATAGCCACTACCTAGTCCTCCTTTTGGTGTCTTTGTTTCCCCCCGCCAGCAGCACCTCCAATCACCTTCAGTCACAGGAAAACGTCAAATTGAATAGCCACTACCTAGTCCTCCTTTTGGTGTCTGTTTTTCACCCCTCCAGCAGCACCTCCAATCACCTTCAGCCACAGGAAAAGGTCAAATGAAATAGCCACTACCTAGTCCTCCTTTTGGTGTCTTTGTTTCCCCCCTACAGCAGCACGTCCAATCACCTTCAGCCACTGGAAAAGGTCAAATGAAATAGCCACTACCTAGTCCTCCTTTTGGTGTCTTTTTTTCTCCTTGATAGCAGCACCTGCAATCACCTTCAGCTACAGGAAAAGGTCAGATGAAATAGCCACTACCTAGCCCTCCTTTTGGTGTCTTTGTTTCCCCCCTCCAGCAGCACCTCCAATCACCTTCAGCCACAGGAAAAGGTCAAATCAAGTAGCCACTACCTAGTCCTCCTATTGGTGTCTTTCCCCCCCCTCCAGCAGCACCTCCAATCCCCTTCAGCCACACGTAAATGTCAAATGAAATAGCCACTACCTAGTGCTCCTTTTGGTTTCTTTGTTTCCCCCCTTGACAGCAGCACCTGCAGTCACCTTCAGCCACAGGAAAATGTCAAATGAAATAGCCACTACCTAGTCCTCCTTTTGGTGTCTTTGCTTCCCGACGCCAGCAGCACCTCCAATAACCTTCAGCCACAGGAAAATGTCAAATGAAATAGCCACTACCTAGTCCTCCTTTTGGTGTCTTTGTTTCCCCCCTCCAGTAGCACCTCCCATCACCTTCAGCAACAGGAAAAGGTCAAAACAAATAACCACTACCTAGTCCTCCTTTTGGTGTCTTTGTTTCCCCCCTCCAGCAGCACCTCCAATCACCTTCAGCCACCGGAATATGTCAGATGAAATAGCCACTACCTAGTCCTCCTTTTGGTGTCTTTGTTTCCCCCCGCCAGCAGCACCTCCAATCACCTTCAGTCACAAGAAACCGTCAAATTGAATAGCCACTACCTAGTCCTCCTTTTGGTGTCTGTTTTTCGCCCCTCCAGCAGCACCTCCAATCACCTTCAGCCACAGGAAATGGTCAAATCAAATAGCCACTACCTAGGTCTCCTTTTGGTGTCTTTTCCCCCCTCCAGCAGCACATCCAATCACCTTCAGCCACACGTAAATGTCAAATGAAATAGCCACTAACTAGTCCTCCTTTTGGTGTCTTTGTTTCCCCCCTTGACAGCAGCACCTCCAATCACCTTCAGCCACAGAAAAAGGTCAAATGAAATAGCCACTATCTAGTCCTCCTTTTGGTGTCTTTGTTTCCCCCCTCCAGCAGCACCTGCAATCACCTTCAGCCACAGGAAAAGGTCAAATCATACAGCCACTATCTAGTCCCTTTTTGGTGTCTTTGTTTCCCCCCGCCAACAGCACCTCCAATCACCTTCAGCCAAAGTAAAAGATCAAATCAAATAGCCACTACCTAGTCCTCCTTTTGGTGTCTTTTTCCCCCCGTCAGCAGCACCTCCAATCACCTTCAGCCACACGTAAATGTCAAATGAAATAGCCACTACCTAGTCCTCCTTTTGGTGTCTTTGTTTCCCCCCTTGACAGCAGCACCTCCAGCACCTTTAGCCATAGGAAAAGCTCAAATGAAATAGCCACTACCTAGTCCTCCTTTTGTTGTCTTTGTTTCCCGCCTCCAGTAGCACCTCCCATCACCTTTAGCAACAGGAAAAGGTCAAAACTAATAGCCACTATCTAGTCCTCCTTTTTGTGTCTTCCCCCCCCCCAGCAGCACCTCCAATCACCATCAGCCAAAGGAAAATGTCAAATGAAACGCCACTATCTAGTCCTCCTTTTGGTATCTTTGTTTCCCACCCGCCAGCAGCACCTCCAATCACCTTCAGCCACAGGAAAAGGTCAAATGAAATAGCCACTATCTAGTCCTCCTTTTGGTGTCTTTGCTTCCCCAGGCCAGCAGCACCTCCAATCACCTTCAGCCACAGGAAAATGTCAAATGAAACAGCCACTACCTAGTCCTCCTTTTGGTGTCTTTGTTTCCCCTTGACAGCAGAACCTGCAATCACCTTCAGCCACAGGAAAAGGTCAAATCAAATAGCCACTACCTAGTCCTCCTATTGGTGTCTTTGTCTCCCCCCTACAGCAGCACGTCCAATCACCTTCAGCCACTGGAAAAGGTCAAATGAAATAGCCACTACCTAGTCCTCCTTTTGGTGTCTTTGTTTCTCCTTGATAGCAGCACCTGCAATCACCTTCAGCCACAGGAAAAGGTCAAATCAAATAGCCACTACCTAGTCCTCCTTTTGGTGTTTTTGTTTCCCACTGCCAGCAGCACCTCCAATCACTTTCAGCCGCAGGAAAAGGTCAAATCAAATAGCCACTACCTAGTTCTCCTATTGGTGTCTTTGTTTCCCCCCTACAGCAGCACGTCCAATCACCTTCAGCCACTGGAAAAGGTCAAATGAAATAGCCACTACCTAGCCCTCCTTTTGGTGTCTTTGTTTCCCCCCTCCAGCAGCACCTCCAATCACCTTCAGCCACAGGAAAAGGTCAAATCAAGTAGCCACTACCTAGTCCTCCTATTGGTGTCTTTTTTTCCCCTTGACAGCAGCACCTCTAATCACCATCAGCCAAAGGAAAATGTCAAATGAAATGCCACTACCTAGTCCTCCTTTTGGTATCTTTGTTTCCCACCCGCCAGCAGCACCTCCAATCACCTTCAGCCACAGGAAAAGGTCAAATGAAATAGCCACTACCTAGTCCTCCTTTTGGTGTCTTTGCTTCCCCAGGCCAGCAGCACCTCCAATCACCTTCAGCCACAGGAATATGTCAAATGAAACAGCCACTACCTAATCCTGTTTTTGGTGTCTTTGTTTCCCCCCTACAGCAGCAAGTCCATTCACCTCAGCCACAGGAAAAGGTCAAATGAAATAGCCACTACCTAGTCCTCCTATTGGTGTCTTTGTTTCCCCTTGACAGCAGAACCTGCAATCACCTTCAGCCACAAGAAAAGGTCAAATGAAATAGCCACTACCTAGTCCTCCTTTTGGTGTCTTTGTTTCCCCCCGCCAGCAGCACCTCCAATCACCTTCAGTCACAGGAAAACGTCAAATTGAATAGCCACTACCTAGTCCTCCTTTTGGTGTCTGTTTTTCGCCCCTCCAGCAGCACCTCCAATCACCTTCAGCCACAGGAAAAGGTCAAATCAAATAGCCACTACCTAGTCCTCCTATTGGTGTCTTTGTTTCCCCCCTACAGCAGCACGTCCAATCACCTTCAGCCACAGGAAAAGGTCAAATGAAATAGCTACTACCTAGTCCTCCTTTTGGTGTCTTTGTTTCCCACTGCCAGCAGCACCTCCAATCACTTTCAGCCACAGGAAAAGGTCAAATCAAATAGCCACTACCTAGCCCTCCTATTGGTGTCTTTGTTTCCCCCCTCCAGCAGCACCTCCAATCACCTTCAGCCACAGGAAAAGGTCAAATCAAGTAGCCACTACCTAGTCCTCCTATTGCTGTCTTTGTTTCTCCTTGATAGCAGCACCTGCAATCACCTTTAGCCACAGGAAAAGGTCAAATGAAATAGCCACTACCTAGCCCTCCTTTTGGTGTCTTTGTTTCCCCCCTCCAGCAGCACCTCCAATCACCTTCAGCCACAGGAAAAGGTCAAATCAAGTAGCCACTACCTAGTCCTCCTATTGGTGTCTTTCCCCCCCCTCCAGCAGCACCTCCAGTCACCTTCAGCCACACGTAAATGTCAAATGAAATAGCCACTACCTAGTGCTCCTTTTGGTGTCTTTGTTTCCCCCCTTGACGGCAGCACCTCCAGTCACCTTTAGCCACAGGAAAAGGTCAAATGAAATAGCCACTACATAGTCCTCCTTTTTGTGTCTTTGTTTCCCCTTGACAGCAGCACCTCCAATAACCTTCAGCCACAGGAAAATGTCAAATGAAATAGCCACTACCTAGTCCTCCTTTTGGTGTCTTTGTTTCCCCCCTCCAGTAGCACCTCCCATCACCTTCAGCAACAGGAAAAGGTAAAAACAAATAGCCACTACCTAGTCCTCCTTTTTGTGTCTTTGTTTCCCACCCGCCAGCAGCACCTCCAATCACCTTCAGCCAAAGGAAAATGTCAAATGAAACGCCACTACCTAGTCCTCCTTTTGGTGTCTTTGTTTACCCCCTCCAGCAGCACCTCCAATCACCTTCAGCCACCGGAATATGTCAGATGAAATAGCCACTACCTAGTCCTCCTTTTGGTGTCTTTGTTATCCCCTGCCAGCAGCACTTCCAATCACCTTCAGTCACAGGAAAACGTCAAATTGAATAGCCACTACCTAGTCCTCCTTTTGGTGTCTTTGTTTTCTCCCTCCAGCAGCACCTCCAATCACCTTCAGCCACAGGAAAAGGTCAAATCAAATAGCCACTGCCTAGTCCTCCTTTTGGGGTCTGTTTTTCGCCCCTCCAGCAGCACCTCCAATCACCTTCAGCCACAGGAAAAGGTCAAATCAAATAGCCACTATCTAGTCCTCCTTTTGGTGTTTTTGTTTCCCCCCGCCAGCAGCACCTCCAATCACTTTCAGCCACAGGAAAAGGTCAAATCAAATAGCCACTACCTAGTTCTCCTTTTGGTGTCTTTGTTTCCCCAGGCCAGCAGCACCTCCAATCACCTTCAGCCACAGGAAAATGTCAAATGAAACAGCCACTACCTAGTCCTCCTTTTGGTGTCTTTGTTTCCCCCCTCCAGCAGCACCTGCAATCACCTTCAGCCACAGGAAAAGGTCAAATCATACAGCCACTATCTAGTCCCTTTTTGGTGTCTTTGTTTCCCCCCACCAGCAGCACCTCCAATCACCTTCAGCCAAAGGAAAAGATCAAATCAAATAGCCACTACCTAGTCCTCCTTTTGGTGTCTTTTCCCGCCGCCAGCAGCACCTCCAATCACCTTCAGCCACACGTAAATGTCAAATGAAATAGCCACTACCTAGTCCTCCTTTTGGTGTCTTTGTTTCCCCCCTTGACAGCAGCACCTCCAGCACCTTTAGCCATAGGAAAAGCTCAAATGAAATAGCCACTACCTAGTCATCCTTTTGGTGTCTTTGTTTCCCGCCTCCAGTAGCACCTCCCATCACCTTTAGCAACAGGAAAAGGTCAAAACAAATAGCCACTATCTAGTCCTCCTTTTTGTGTCTTTTTTTCCCACCCGCCAGCAGCACCTCCAATCACCTTCAGCCAAAGGAAAATGTCAAATGAAACGCCACTACATAGTCCTCCTTTTGGTATCTTTGTTTCCCACCCGCCAGCAGCACCTCCAATCACCATCAGCCACAGGAAAATGTCAAATGAAATAGCCACTACCTAGTCCTCCTTTTAGTGTCTTTGCTTCCCCACGCCAGCAGCACCTCCAATCACCTTCAATCACAGGAAAAGGTCAAATGAAATAGCCACTATCTAGTCCTCCTTTTGGTATCTTTGTTTCCCACCCGCCAGCAGCACCTCCAATCACCTTCAGCCACAGGAAAAGGTCAAATGAAATAGCCACTACCTAGTCCTCCTTTTGGAGTCTTTGCTTCCCCAGGGCAGCAGCACCTCCAATCACCTTCAGCCACAGGAAAATGTCAAATGAAACAGCCACTACCTAGTCCTCCTTTTGGTGTCTTTGTTTCCCCCCTACAGTAGCAAGTCCATTCACCTCAGCCACAGGAAAAGGTCAAATGAAATAGCCACTACCGAGTCCTCCTTTTGGTGTTTTTGTTTCCCCCCTTGACAGCAGCACCTCCAGTCACCTTTAGCCACAGGAAAAGCTCAAATGAAACAGCCACTACCTAGTCCTCCTTTTGGTGTCTTTGTTTCCCCCCTCCAGTAGCACCTCCCATCACCTTCAGCAACAGGAAAAGGTCAAAACAAATAGCCACTACCTAGTCCTCCTTTTTGTGTCTTTTTTCCCCCCTCCAGCAGCACCTCCAATCACCTTCAGCCACAGGAAAAGGTCAAATCAAGTAGCCACTACCTAGTCCTCCTATTGGTGTCTTTCCCCCCCCTCCAGCAGCACCTCCAGTCACCTTCAGCCACACGTAAATGTCAAATGAAATAGCCACTACCTAGTGCTCCTTTTGGTGTCTTTGTTTCCACCCTTGACGGCAGCACCTCCAGTCACCTTTAGCCACAGGAAAAGGTCAAATGAAATAGCCACTACATAGTCCTCCTTTTTGTGTCTTTGTTTCCCCTTGACAGCAGCACCTCCAATAACCTTCAGCCACAGGAAAATGTCAAATGAAACGCCACTACATAGTCCTCCTTTTGGTATCTTTGTTTCCCACCCGCCAGCAGCACCTCCAATCACCATCAGCCACAGGAAAATGTCAAATGAAATAGCCACTACCTAGTCCTCCTTTTAGTGTCTTTGCTTCCCCACGCCAGCAGCACCTCCAATCACCTTCAATCACAGGAAAAGGTCAAATGAAATAGCCACTATCTAGTCCTCCTTTTGGTATCTTTGTTTCCCACCCGCCAGCAGCACCTCCAATCACCTTCAGCCACAGGAAAAGGTCAAATGAAATAGCCACTACCTAGTCCTCCTTTTGGAGTCTTTGCTTCCCCAGGGCAGCAGCACCTCCAATCACCTTCAGCCACAGGAAAATGTCAAATGAAACAGCCACTACCTAGTCCTCCTTTTGGTGTCTTTGTTTCCCCCCTACAGTAGCAAGTCCATTCACCTCAGCCACAGGAAAAGGTCAAATGAAATAGCCACTACCGAGTCCTCCTTTTGGTGTTTTTGTTTCCCCCCTTGACAGCAGCACCTCCAGTCACCTTTAGCCACAGGAAAAGCTCAAATGAAACAGCCACTACCTAGTCCTCCTTTTGGTGTCTTTGTTTCCCCCCTCCAGTAGCACCTCCCATCACCTTCAGCAACAGGAAAAGGTCAAAACAAATAGCCACTACCTAGTCCTCCTTTTTGTGTCTTTTTCCCCCCTCCAGCAGCACCTCCAATCACCTTCAGCCACAGGAAAAGGTCAAATCAAGTAGCCACTACCTAGTCCTCCTATTGGTGTCTTTCCCCCCCCTCCAGCAGCACCTCCAGTCACCTTCAGCCACACGTAAATGTCAAATGAAATAGCCACTACCTAGTGCTCCTTTTGGTGTCTTTGTTTCCCCCCTTGACGGCAGCACCTCCAGTCACCTTTAGCCACAGGAAAAGGTCAAATGAAATAGCCACTACATAGTCCTCCTTTTTGTGTCTTTGTTTCCCCTTGACAGCAGCACCTCCAATAACCTTCAGCCACAGGAAAATGTCAAATGAAATAGCCACTACCTAGTCCTCCTTTTGGTGTCTTTGTTTCCCCCCTCCAGTAGCACCTCCCATCACCTTCAGCAACAGGAAAAGGTCAAAACAAATAGCCACTACCTAGTCCTCCTTTTTGTGTCTTTGTTTCCCACCCGCCAGCAGCACCTCCAATCACCTTCAGCCAAAGGAAAATGTCAAATGAAACGCCACTACCTAGTCCTCCTTTTGGTGTCTTTGTTTACCCCCTCCAGCAGCACCTCCAATCACCTTCAGCCACCGGAATATGTCAGATGAAATAGCCACTACCTAGTCCTCCTTTTGGTGTCTTTGTTTCCCCCCGCCAGCAGCACTTCCAATCACCTTCAGTCACAGGAAAACGTCAAATTGAATAGCCACTACCTAGTCCTCCTTTTGGTGTCTTTGTTTCCTCCCTCAGCAGCACCTCCAATCACCTTCAGCCACAGGAAAAGGTCAAATCAAATAGCCACTGCCTAGTCCTCCTTTTGGGGTCTGTTTTTCGCCCCTCCAGCAGCACCTCCAATCACCTTCAGCCACAGGAAAAGGTCAAATCAAATAGCCACTATCTAGTCCTCCTTTTGGTGTTTTTGTTTCCCCCCGCCAGCAGCACCTTCAATCACTTTCAGCCACAGGAAAAGGTCAAATCAAATAGCCACTACCTAGTTCTCCTTTTGGTGTCTTTGTTTCCCCAGGCCAGCAGCACCTCCAATCACCTTCAGCCACAGGAAAATGTCAAATGAAACAGACACTACCTAGTCCTCCTTTTGGTGTCTTTGTTTCCCCCCTCCAGCAGCACCTGCAATCACCTTCAGCCACAGGAAAAGGTCAAATCATACAGCCACTATCTAGTCCCTTTTTGGTGTCTTTGTTTCCCCCCACCAGCAGCACCTCCAATCACCTTCAGCCAAAGGAAAAGATCAAATCAAATAGCCACTACCTAGTCCTCCTTTTGGTGTCTTTTTCCCCCCGCCAGCAGCACCTCCAATCACCTTCAGCCACACGTAAATGTCAAATGAAATAGCCACTACCTAGTCATCCTTTTGGTGTCTTTGTTTCCCGCCTCCAGTAGCACCTCCCATCACCTTTAGCAACAGGAAAAGGTCAAAACAAATAGCCACTATCTAGTCCTCCTTTTTGTGTCTTTTTTTCCCACCCGCCAGCAGCACCTCCAATCACCTTCAGCCAAAGGAAAATGTCAAATGAAACGCCACTACATAGTCCTCCTTTTGGTATCTTTGTTTCCCACCCGCCAGCAGCACCTCCAATCACCTTCAGCCACAGGAAAATGTCAAATGAAATAGCCACTACCTAGTCCTCCTTTTGGTGTCTTTGCTTCCCCACGCCAGCAGCACCTCCAATCACCTTCAATCACAGGAAAAGGTCAAATGAAATAGCCACTATCTAGTCCTCCTTTTGGTATCTTTGTTTCCCACCCGCCAGCAGTACCTCCAATCACCTTCAGCCACAGGAAAAGGTCAAATGAAATAGCCACTACCTAGTCCTCCTTTTGGAGTCTTTGCTTCCCCAGGGCAGCAGCACCTCCAATCACCTTCAGCCACAGGAAAATGTCAAATGAAACAGCCACTACCTAGTCCTCCTTTTGGTGTCTTTGTTTCCCCCCTACAGTAGCAAGTCCATTCACCTCAGCCACAGGAAAAGGTCAAATGAAATAGCCACTACCTAGTCCTCCTTTTGGTGTTTTTGTTTCCCCCCTTGACAGCAGCACCTCCAGTCACCTTTAGCCACAGGAAAAGCTCAAATGAAACAGCCACTACCTAGTCCTCCTTTTGGTGTCTTTGTTTCCCCCCTCCAGTAGCACCTCCCATCACCTTCAGCAACAGGAAAAGGTCGAAACAAATAGCCACTACCTAGTCCTCCTTTTTGTGTCTTTTTTTCCCCTTGACAGCAGCACCTCCAATCACCTTCAGCCAAAGGAAAATGTCAAATGAAACGCCACTACCTAGTCCTCCTTTTGGTGTCTTTGTTTCCCCCCGCCAGCAGCACCTCCAATCACCTTCTGTCACAGGAAAAGGTCAAATTTAAGAGCCACTATCTAGTCCTCCTTTTGCTGTCTTTGTTTCCCCCCTCCAGCAGCACCTCCAATCACCTTCAGCCACCGGAATATGTCAGATGAAATAGCCACTACCTAGTCCTCCTTTTGGTGTCTGTTTTTCTCCCCTCCAGCAGCACCTCCAATCACCTTCATCCAAAGGAAAATGTCAGATGAAATAGCCACTACCTAGTCCTCCTTTTGGTATCTTTGTTTCCCACCCGCCAGCAGCACCTCCAATCACCTTCAGCCACAGGAAAATGTCAAATGAAATAGCCACTACCTAGTCCTCCTTTTGGTGTCTTTGCTTCCCCACGCCAGCAGCACCTCCAATCACCTTCAATCACAGGAAAAGGTCAAATGAAATAGCCACTATCTAGTCCTCCTTTTGGTATCTTTGTTTCCCACACGCCAGCAGCACCTCCAATCACCTTCAGCCACAGGAAAAGGTCAAATGAAATAGCCACTACCTAGTCTTCCTTTTGGAGTCTTTGCTTCCCCAGGGCAGCAGCACCTCCAATCACCTTCAGCCACAGGAAAATGTCAAATGAAACAGCCACTACCTAGTCCTCCTTTTGGTGTCTTTGTTTCCCCCCTACAGTCGCAAGTCCATTCACCTCAGCCACAGGAAAAGGTCAAATGAAATAGCCACTACCTAGTCCTCCTTTTGGTGTTTTTGTTTCCCCCCTTGACAGCAGCACCTCCAGTCACCTTTAGCCACAGGAAAAGCTCAAATGAAACAGCCACTACCTTGTCCTCCTTTTGGTGTCTTTGTTTCCCCCCTCCAGTAGCACCTCCCATCACCTTCAGCAACAGGAAAAGGTCAAAACAAATAGCCACTACCTAGTCCTCCTTTTTGTGTCTTTTTTTCCCCTTGACAGCAGCACCTCCAATCACCTTCAGCCAAAGGAAAATGTCAAATGAAACGCCACTACCTAGTCCTCCTTTTGGTGTCTTTGTTTCCCCCCGCCAGCAGCACCTCCAATCACCTTCTGTCACAGGAAAAGGTCAAATTAAAGTGCCACTATCTAGTCCTCCTTTTGGTGTCTTTGTTTCCCCCCTACAGTAGCAAGTCCATTCACCTCAGCCACAGGAAAAGGTCAAATGAAATAGCCACTACCTAGTCCTCCTTTTGGTGTCTTTGTTTCCCCCCTTGACAGCAGCACCTCCAGCACCTTTAGCCATAGGAAAAGCTCAAATGAAATAGCCACTACCTAGTCATCCTTTTGGTGTCTTTGTTTCCCGCCTCCAGTATAACCTCCCATCACCTTTAGCAACAGGAAAAGGTCAAAACAAATAGCCACTATCTAGTCCTTCTTTTGGTATCTTTGTTTCCCACCCGCCAGCAGCACCTCCAATCACCTTCAGCCACAGGAAAATGTCAAATGAAATAGCCACTACCTAGTCCTCCTTTTGGTGTCTTTGCTTCCCCACGCCAGCAGCACCTCCAATCACCTTCAATCACAGGAAAAGGTCAAATGAAAGAGCCACTATCTAGTCCTCCTTTTGGTATCTTTGTTTCCCACACGCCAGCAGCACCTCCAATCACCTTCAGCCACAGGAAAAGGTCAAATGAAATAGCCACTACCTAGTCTTCCTTTTGGAGTCTTTGCTTCCCCAGGGCAGCAGCACCTCCAATCACCTTCAGCCACAGGAAAATGTCAAATGAAACAGCCACTACCTAGTCCTCCTTTTGGTGTCTTTGTTTCCCCCCTACAGTAGCAAGTCCATTCACCTCAGCCACAGGAAAAGGTCAAATGAAATAGCCACTACCTAGTCCTCCTTTTGGTGTCTTTGTTTCCCCCCGCCAGCAGCACCTCCAATCACCTTCTGTCACAGGAAAAGGTCAAATTATAGAGCCACTACCTAGTCCTCCTTTTGGTGTCTTTGCTTCCCCACGCCAGCAGCACCTCCAATCACCTTCAATCACAGGAAAAGGTCAAATGAAATAGCCACTATCTAGTCCTCCTTTTGGTGTCTTTGTTTCCCCCTGCCAGCAGCACCTCCAATCACTTTCAGCCACAGGAAAAGGTCAAATCAAATAGCCACTAACTAGTTCTCCTTTTGGTGTCTTGTCTTTGTTTCTCCTTGATAGCAGCACCTGCAATCACCTTCAGCCACAGGAAAAGGTCAAATCAAATAGCCACTACCTAGTTCTCCTATTGGTGTCTTTGTTTCCCCCCTACAGCAGCACGTCCAATCACCTTCAGCCACAGGAAAATGTCAAATGAAACAGCCACTACCTAGTCCTCCTTTTGGTGTCTTTGTTTCCCCCCTACAGCAGCACCTGCAATCACCTTTAGCCACAGGAAAAGGTCAAATGAAATAGCCACTACCTAGTCCTCCTTTTGGTGTCTTTGTTTCTCCTTGATAGCAGCACCTGCAATCACCTTTAGCCACAGGAAAAGGTCAAATGAAATAGCCACTATCTAGCCCTCCTTTTGGTGTCTTTGTTTCCCCCCTCCAGCAGCACGTCCATTCACCTTCAGCCACAGGAAAAGGTCAAATGAAATAGCCACTACCTAGTCCTCCTTTTGGTGTCTTTGTTTCCCCCCTCCAGCAGCACCTGCAATCACCTTCAGCCACAGGAAATGGTCAAATCATACAGCCACTATCTAGTCCCTTTTTGGTGTCTTTGTTTCCCCCCGCCAGCAGCACCTCCATTCACCTTCAGCCACAGGAAAAGGTCAAAACAAATAGCCACTACCTAGTCCTCCTTTTTGTGTCTTTTTTCCCACCCGCCAGCAGCACCTCCAATCACCTTCAGCCAAAGGAAAATGTCAAATGAAACAGCCACTACCTAGTCCTCCTTTTGGTGTCTTTGTTTCCCCCCGCCAGCAGCACCTCCAATCACCTTCAGCCAAAGGAAAAGATCAAATCAAATATCCACTACCTAGTCCTCCTTTTGGTGTCTTTTTCCCCCTCCAGCAGCACCTCCAATCACCTTCAGCCACACGTAAATGTCAAATGAAATAGCCACTACCTAGTCCTCCTTTTGGTGTCTTTCTTTCCCCCCTTGACAGCAGCACCTCCAGCACCTTTAGCCATAGGAAAAGCTCAAATGAAATAGCCACTACCTAGTCATCCTTTTGGTGTCTTTGTTTCCCCCCTCCAGTAGCACCTGCAATCACCTTCAGCCACAGGAAAAGGTCAAATCAAATAGCCACTACCTAGTCCTCCTTTTGGTGTTTTTGTTTCCCACTGCCAGCAGCACCTCCAATCACTTTCAGCCACAGGAAAAGGTCAAATCAAATAGCCACTACCTAGTTCTCCTATTGGTGTCTTTGTTTCCCCCCTACAGCAGCACGTCCAATCACCTTCAGCCACAGGAAAATGTCAAATGAAACAGCCACTACCTAGTCCTCCTTTTGGTGTCTTTGTTTCCCCCCGCCAGCAGCACCTCCAATCACCTTCAGCCAAAGGAAAAGATCAAATCAAATATCCACTACCTAGTCCTCCTTTTGGTGTCTTTTTTCCCCCTCCAGCAGCACCTCCAATCACCTTCAGCCACACGTAAATGTCAAATGAAATAGCCACTACCTAGTCCTCCTTTTGGTGTCTTTCTTTCCCCCCTTGACAGCAGCACCTCCAGCACCTTTAGCCATAGGAAAAGCTCAAATGAAATAGCCACTACCTAGTCATCCTTTTGGTGTCTTTGTTTCCCACCCGCCAGCAGCACCTCCAATCACCTTCAGCCAAAGGAAAATGTCAAATGAAACGCCACTACCTAGTCCTCCTTTTGGTATCTTTGTTTCCCACCCACCAGCAGCACCTCCAATCACCTTCAGCCACAGGAAAAGGTCAAATGAAATAGCCACTACCTAGTCCTCCTTTTGGTGTCTTTGTTTCTCCTTGATAGCAGCACCTGCAATCACCTTTAGCCACAGAAAAAGGTCAAATGAAATAGCCACTATCTAGTCCTCCTTTTGGTGTCTTTGTTTCCCCCCTCCAGCAGCACCTCCAATCACCTTCAGCCAAAGGAAAATGTCAAATGAAACGCCACTACCTAGTCCTCCTTTTGGTGTCTTTGTTTCCCCCCGCCAGCAGCACCTCCAATCACCTTCTGTCACAGGAAAAGGTCAAATTATAGAGCCACTACCTAGTCCTCCTTTTGGTGTCTTTGCTTCCCCACGCCAGCAGCACCTCCAATCACCTTCAATCACAGGAAAAGGTCAAATGAAATAGCCACTATCTAGTCCTCCTTTTGGTGTCTTTGTTTCCCCCTGCCAGCAGCACCTCCAATCACTTTCAGCCACAGGAAAAGGTCAAATCAAATAGCCACTAACTAGTTCTCCTTTTGGTGTCTTGTCTTTGTTTCTCCTTGATAGCAGCACCTGCAATCACCTTCAGCCACAGGAAAAGGTCAAATCAAATAGCCACTACCTAGTTCTCCTATTGGTGTCTTTGTTTCCCCCCCTACAGCAGCACGTCCAATCACCTTCAGCCACAGGAAAATGTCAAATGAAACAGCCACTACCTAGTCCTCCTTTTGGTGTCTTTGTTTCCCCCCTACAGCAGCACCTGCAATCACCTTTAGCCACAGGAAAAGGTCAAATGAAATAGCCACTACCTAGTCCTCCTTTTGGTGTCTTTGTTTCCCCCCTCCAGCAGCACCTGCAATCACCTTCAGCCAAAGGAAAATGTCAAATGAAACGCCACTACCTAGTGCTCCTTTTGGTATCTTTGTTTCCCACCCACCAGCAGCACCTCCAATCACCTTCAGCCACAGGAAAAGGTCAAATGAAATAGCCACTACCTAGTCCTCCTTTTGGTGTCTTTGTTTCTCCTTGATAGCAGCACCTGCAATCACCTTTAGCCACAGGAAAAGGGCAAATGAAATAGCCACTATCTAGCCCTCCTTTTGGTGTCTTTGTTTCCCCCCTCCAGCAGCACGTCCATTCACCTTCAGCCACAGGAAAAGGTCAAATGAAATAGCCACTACCTAGTCCTCCTTTTGGTGTCTTTGTTTCCCCCCTCCAGCAGCACCTGCAATCACCTTCAGCCACAGGAAATGGTCAAATCATACAGCCACTATCTAGTCCCTTTTTGGTGTCTTTGTTTCCCCCCGCCAGCAGCACCTCCATTCACCTTCAGCCACAGGAAAAGGTCAAAACAAATAGCCACTACCTAGTCCTCCTTTTTGTGTCTTTTTTCCCACCCGCCAGCAGCACCTCCAATCACCTTCAGCCAAAGGAAAATGTCAAATGAAACAGCCACTACCTAGTCCTCCTTTTGGTGTCTTTGTTTCCCCCCGCCAGCAGCACCTCCAATCACCTTCAGCCAAAGGAAAAGATCAAATCAAATATCCACTACCTAGTCCTCCTTTTGGTGTCTTTTTTCCCCCTCCAGCAGCACCTCCAATCACCTTCAGCCACACGTAAATGTCAAATGAAATAGCCACTACCTAGTCCTCCTTTTGGTGTCTTTCTTTCCCCCCTTGACAGCAGCACCTCCAGCACCTTTAGCCATAGGAAAAGCTCAAATGAAATAGCCACTACCTAGTCATCCTTTTGGTGTCTTTGTTTCCCCCCTCCAGTAGCACCTGCAATCACCTTCAGCCACAGGAAAAGGTCAAATCAAATAGCCACTACCTAGTCCTCCTTTTGGTGTTTTTGTTTCCCACTGCCAGCAGCACCTCCAATCACTTTCAGCCACAGGAAAAGGTCAAATCAAATAGCCACTACCTAGTTCTCCTATTGGTGTCTTTGTTTCCCCCCTACAGCAGCACGTCCAATCACCTTCAGCCACAGGAAAATGTCAAATGAAACGCCACTACCTAGTCCTCCTTTTGGTATCTTTGTTTCCCACCCACCAGCACCACCTCCAATCACCTTCAGCCACAGGAAAAGGTCAAATGAAATAGCCACTACCTAGTCCTCCTTTTGGTGTCTTTGTTTCTCCTTGACAGCAGCACCTCCAATCACCATCAGCCAAAGGAAAATGTCAAATGAAATGCCACTACCTAGTCCTCCTTTTGGTATCTTTCTTTCCCACCCGCCAGCAGCACCTCCAATCACCTTCAGCCACAGGAACAGGTCAAATGAAATAGCCACTACCTAGTCCTCCTTTTGGTGTCTTTGTTTCTCCTTGATAGCAGCACCTGCAATCACCTTTAGCCACAGAAAAAGGTCAAATGAAATAGCCACTATCTAGTCCTCCTTTTGGTGTCTTTGTTTCCCCCCTACAGCAGCAAGTCCATTCACCTCAGCCACAGGAAAAGGTCAAATGAAATAGCCACTACCTAGTCCTCCTTTTGGTGTCTTTGTTTCCCCTTGACAGCAGAACCTCCAATCACCTTCAGCCACAGGAAAATGTCACATCAAGTAGCCACTACCTAGTCCTCCTATTGGTGTCTTTTTTTCCCCTTGACAGCAGCACCTCCAATCACCATCAGCCAAAGGAAAATGTCAAATGAAATGCCACTACCTAGTCCTCCTTTTGGTATCTTTCTTTCCCACCCGCCAGCAGCACCTCCAATCACCTTCAGCCACAGGAAAAGGTCAAATGAAATAGCCACTACCTAGTCCTCCTTTTGGTGTCTTTGCTTCCCCAGGCCAGCAGCACCTCCAATCACCTTCAGCCACAGGAAAATGTCAAATGAAACAGCCACTACCTAGTCCTCCTTTTGGTGTCTTTGTTTCCCCCCTACAGCAGCAAGTCCATTCACCTCAGCCACAGGAAAAGGTCAAATGAAATAGCCACTACCTAGTCCTCCTTTTGGTGTCTTTGTTTCCCCTTGACAGCAGAACCTGCAATCACCTTCAGCCACAAGAAAACGTCAAATGAAATAGCCACTACCGAGTCCTCCTTTTGGTGTCTTTGTTTCCCCCCGCCAGCAGCACCTCCAATCACCTTCAGTCACAGGAAAACATCAAATTGAATAGCCACTACCTAGTCCTCCTTTTGGTGTCTTTGTTTCCCCCTGCCAGCAGCACCTCCAATCACTTTCAGCCACAGGAAAAGGTCAAATGAAACAGCCACTACCTAGTCCTCCTTTTGGTGTCTTTGTTTCCCCCCTACAGCAGCACGTCCATTCACCTTCAGCCACAGGAAAAGGTCAAATGAAATAGCCACTACCTAGTCCTCCTTTTGGTGTCTTTGTTTCCCCCCTCCAGCAGCACCTGCAATCACCTTCAGCCACAGGAAATGGTCAAATCATACAGCCACTATCTAGTCCCTTTTTGGTGTCTTTGTTTCCCCCCGCCAGCAGCACCTCCAATCACCATCAGCCAAAGGAAAATGTCAAATGAAATGCCACTACCTAGTCCTCCTTTTGGTATCTTTCTTTCCCACCCGCCAGCAGCACCTCCAATCACCTTCAGCCACAGGAAAAGGTCAAATGAAATAGCCACTACCTAGTCCTCCTTTTGGTGTCTTTGCTTCCCCAGGCCAGCAGCACCTCCAATCACCTTCAGCCACAGGAAAATGTCAAATGAAACAGCAACTACCTAGTCCTCCTTTTGGTGTCTTTGTTTCCCCCCTACAGCAGCAAGTCCATTCGCCTCAGCCACAGGAAAAGGTCAAATGAAATAGCCACTACCTAGTCCTCCTATTGGTGTCTTTGTTTCCCCCCTCCAGTAGCATCTCCCATCACCTTCAGCAACAGGAAAAGGTCAAAACAAATAGCCACTACCTAGTCCTCCTTTTTGTGTCTTTTTTCCCCCTTGACAGCAGCACCTCCAATCACCTTCAGCCAAAGGAAAATGTCAAATGAAACGCCACTACCTAGTCCTCCTTTTGGTGTCTTTGTTTCCCCCTGCCAGCAGCACCTCCAATCACTTTCAGCCACAGGAAAAGGTCAAATCAAATAGCCACTAACTAGTTCTCCTTTTGGTGTCTTGTCTTTGTTTCTCCTTGATAGCAGCACCTGCAATCACCTTCAGCCACAGGAAAAGGTCAAATCAAATAGCCACTACCTAGTCCTCCTTTTGGTGTTTTTGTTTCCCACTGCCAGCAGCACCTCCAATCACTTTCAGCCACAGGAAAAGGTCAAATCAAATAGCCACTACCTAGTTCTCCTATTGGTGTCTTTGTTTCCCCCCGCCAGCAGCACCTCCAATCACCTTCAGTCACAGGAAAACGTCAAATTGAATAGCCACTACCTAGTCCTCCTTTTGGTGTCTGTTTTTCGCCCCTCCAGCAGCACCTCCAATCACCTTCAGCCACAGGAAAAGGTCAAATCAAATAGCCACTACCTAGTCCTCCTATTGGTGTCTTTGTTTCCCCCCTACAGCAGCACCTCCAATCACCTTCAGCCACACGTAAATGTCAAATGAAATAGCCACTACCTAGTCCTCCTTTTGGTGTCTTTCTTTCCCCCCTTGACAGCAGCACCTCCAGCACCTTTAGCCATAGGAAAAGCTCAAATGAAATAGCCACTACCTAGTCATCCTTTTGGTGTCTTTGTTTCCCCCCGCCAGTGGCACCTCCAATCACCTTCAGCCAAAGGAAAATGTCAAATGAAACGCCACTACCTAGTCCTCCTTTTGGTATCTTTGTTTCCCACCCACCAGCAGCACCTCCAATCACCTTCAGCCACAGGAAAAGGTCAAATGAAATAGCCACTACCTAGTCCTCCTTTTGGTGTCTTTGTTTCCCCCTGCCAGCAGCACCTCCAATCACTTTCAGCCACAGGAAAAGGTCAAATCAAATAGCCACTAACTAGTTCTCCTTTTGGTGTCTTTGTTTCCCCCCTCCAGCAGCACGTCCAATCACCTTCAGCCACAGGAAAATGTCAAATGAAACAGCCACTACCTAGTCCTCCTTTTGGTGTCTTTGTTTCCCCCCTAGAGCAGCACGTCCATTCACCTTCAGCCACAGGAAAAGGTCAAATGAAATAGCCACTACCTAGTCCTCCTTTTGGTGTCTTTGTTTCCCCCCTCCAGCAGCACCTCCAATCACCTTCAGCCACAGGAAATGGTCAAATCATACAGCCACTATCTAGTCCCTTTTTGGTGTCTTTGTTTCCCCCCGCCAGCAGCACCTCCAATCACCTTCAGCCAAAGGAAAAGATCAAATCAAATATCCACTACCTAGTCCTCCTTTTGGTGTCTTTTTTCCCCCTCCAGCAGCACCTCCAATCACCTTCAGCCACACGTAAATGTCAAATGAAATAGCCACTACCTAGTCCTCCTTTTGGTGTCTTTCTTTCCCCCCTTGACAGCAGCACCTCCCATCACCTTTATCAACAGGAAAAGGTCAAAACAAATAGCCACTACCTAGTCCTCCTTTTTGTGTCTTTTTTCCCACCCGCCAGCAGCACCTCCAATCACCTTCAGCCAAAGGAAAATGTCAAATGAAACGCCACTACCTAGTCCTCCTTTTGGTATCTTTGTTTCCCACCCACCAGCAGCACCTCCAATCACCTTCAGCCACAGGAAAAGGTCAAATGAAATAGCCACTACCTAGTCCTCCTTTTGGTGTCTTTGTTTCTCCTTGATAGCAGCACCTGCAATCACCTTTAGCCACAGGAAAAGGTCAAATGAAATAGCCACTATCTAGCCCTCCTTTTGGTGTCTTTGTTTCCCCCCTCCAGCAGCACCTCCAATCACCTTCAGCCACAGGAAATGGTCAAATCATACAGCCACTATCTAGTCCCTTTTTGGTGTCTTTGTTTCCCCCCGCCAGCAGCACCTCCAATCACCTTCAGCCAAAGGAAAAGATCAAATCAAATATCCACTACCTAGTCCTCCTTTTGGTGTCTTTCTTTCCCCCCTTGACAGCAGCACCTCCCATCACCTTTATCAACAGGAAAAGGTCAAAAAAAATAGCCACTACCTAGTCCTCCTTTTTGTGTCTTTTTTCCCACCCGCCAGCAGCACCTCCAATCACCTTCAGCCACAGGAACAGGTCAAATGAAATGCCACTACCTAGTCCTCCTTTTGGTGTCTTTGTTTCTCCTTGACAGCAGCACCTCCAATCACCATCAGCCAAAGGAAAATGTCAAATGAAATGCCACTACCTAGTCCTCCTTTTGGTATCTTTCTTTCCCACCCGCCAGCAGCACCTCCAATCACCTTCAGCCACAGGAACAGGTCAAATGAAATAGCCACTACCTAGTCCTCCTTTTGGTGTCTTTGCTTCCCCAGGCCAGCAGCACCTCCAATCACCTTCAGCCACAGGAAAATGTCAAATGAAACAGCCACTACCTAGTCCTCCTTTTGGTGTCTTTGTTTCCCCCCTACAGCAGCAAGTCCATTCACCTCAGCCACAGGAAAAGGTCAAATGAAATAGCCACTACCTAGTCTTCCTATTGGTGTCTTTGTTTCCCCTTGACAGCAGAACCTGCAATCACCTTCAGCCACAAGAAAAGGTCAAATGAAATAGCCACTACCTAGTCCTCCTTTTGGTGTCTTTGTTTTCCCCCGCCAGCAGCACCTCCAATCACCTTCAGTCACAGGAAAACGTCAAATTGAATAGCCACTACCTAGTCCTCCTTTTGGTGTCTTTGTTTCCCCCTGCCAGCAGCACCTCCAATCACTTTCAGCCACAGGAAAAGGTCAAATCAAATAGCCACTAACTAGTTCTCCTTTTGGTGTCTTGTCTTTGTTTCTCCTTGATAGCAGCACCTGCAATCACCTTCAGCCACAGGAAAAGGTCAAATCAAATAGCCACTACCTAGTCCTCCTTTTGGTGTTTTTGTTTCCCACTGCCAGCAGCACCTCCAATCACTTTCAGCCACAGGAAAAGGTCAAATCAAATAGCCACTACCTAGTTCTCCTATTGGTGTCTTTGTTTCCCCCCTACAGCAGCACGTCCAATCACCTTCAGCCACAGGAAAATGTCAAATGAAACAGCCACTACCTAGTTCTCCTATTGGTGTCTTTGTTTCCCCCCTCCAGCAGCACCTCCAATAACCTTCATCCACACGTAAATGTCAAATGAAATAGCCACTACCTAGTGCTCCTTTTGGTGTCTTTGTTGCCCCCCTTAACAGCAGCACCTCCAGTCACCTTTAGCCACAGGAAAAGGTCAAACGAAATAGCCACTACATAGTCCTTCTTTTTGTGTCTTTGTTTCCCCTTGACAGCAGCACCTCCAATAACCTTCAGCCACAGGAAAATGTCAAATGAAATAGCCACATCCTAGTCCTCCTTTTGGTGTCTTTGTTTCCCCTTGACAGCAGAACCTGCAATCACCTTCAGCCACAGGAAAAGCTCAAATGAAATAGCCACTACCTAGTCCTCCTTTTGGTGTCTTTGTTTCCCCCCTCCAGTAGCACCTCCCATCACCTTCAGCAACAGGAAAAGGTCAAAACAAATAGCCACTACCTAGTCCTCCTTTTTGTGTCTTTGTTTCCCACCCGCCAGCAGCACCTCCAATCACCTTCAGCCAAAGGAAAATGTCAAATGAAACGCCACTACCTAGTCCTCCTTTTGGTGTCTTTGTTTACCCCCTCCAGCAGCACCTCCAATCACCTTCAGCCACCGGAATATGTCAGATGAAATAGCCACTACCTAGTCCTCCTTTTGGTGTCTTTGTTTCCCCCCGCCAGCAGCACCTCCAATCACCTTCAGTCACAGGAAAATGTCAAATTGAATAGCCACTACCTAGTCCTCCTTTTGGTGTCTGTTTTTCACCCCTCCAGCAGCACCTCCAATCACCTTCAGCCACCGGAATATGTCAGATGAAATAGCCACTACCTAGTCCTCCTTTTGGTGTCTTTGTTTCCCCCTGCCAGCAGCACCTCCAATCACTTTCAGCCACAGGAAAAGGTCAAATCAAATAGCCACTAACTAGTTCTCCTTTTGGTGTCTTTGTTTCCCCCCTCCAGCAGCACGTCCAATCACCTTCAGCCACAGGAAAATGTCAAATGAAACAGCCACTACCTAGTCCTCCTTTTGGTGTCTTTGTTTCCCCCCTACAGCAGCACGTCCATTCACCTTCAGCCACAGGAAAAGGTCAAATGAAATAGCCACTACCTAGTCCTCCTTTTGGTGTCTTTGTTTCCCCCCTCCAGCAGCACCTGCAATCACCTTCAGCCACAGGAAATGGTCAAATCATACAGCCACTATCTAGTCCCTTTTTGGTGTCTTTGTTTCCCCCCGCCAGCAGCACCTCCAATCACCTTCAGCCAAAGGAAAAGATCAAATCAAATATCCACTACCTAGTCCTCCTTTTGGTGTCTTTTTCCCCCCTCCAGCAGCACCTCCAATCACCTTCAGCCACACGTAAATGTCAAATGAAATAGCCACTACCTAGTCCTCCTTTTGGTGTCTTCCTTTCCCCCCTTGACAGCAGCACCTCCAGCACCTTTAGCCATAGGAAAAGCTCAAATGAAATAGCCACTACCTAGTCATCCTTTTGGTGTCTTTGTTTCCCCCCTCCAGTAGCACCTCCCATCACCTTTATCAACAGGAAAAGGTCAAAACAAATAGCCACTACCTAGTCCTCCTTTTTGTGTCTTTTTTCCCACCCGCCAGCAGCACCTCCAATGACCTTCAGCCAAAGGAAAATGTCAAATGAAACGCCACTACCTAGTCCTCCTTTTGGTATCTTTGTTTCCCACCCACCAGCAGCACCTCCAATCACCTTCAGCCACAGGAAAAGGTCAAATGAAATAGCCACTACCTAGTCCTCCTTTTGGTGTCTTTGTTTCTCCTTGAAAGCAGCACCTCCAATCACCATCAGCCAAAGGAAAATGTCAAATGAAATGCCACTACCTAGTCCTCCTTTTGGTATCTTTCTTTCCCACCCGCCAGCAGCACCTCCAATCACCTTCAGCCACAGGAACAGGTCAAATGAAATAGCCACTACCTAGTCCTCCTTTTGGTGTCTTTGCTTCCCCAGGCCAGCAGCACCTCCAATCACCTTCAGCCACAGGAAAATGTCAAATGAAACAGCCACTACCTAGTCCTCCTTTTGGTGTCTTTGTTTCCCCCCTACAGCAGCAAGTCCATTCACCTCAGCCACAGGAAAAGGTCAAATGAAATAGCCACTACCTAGTCCTCCTATTGGTGTCTTTGTTTCCCACCCACCAGCACCACCTCCAATCACTTTCAGCCACAGGAAAAGGTCAAATCAAATAGCCACTAACTAGTTCTCCTTTTGGTGTCTTTGTTTCCCCCCTCCAGCAGCACGTCCAATCACCTTCAGCCACAGGAAAATGTCAAATGAAACAGCCACTACCTAGTCCTCCTTTTGGTGTCTTTGTTTCCCCCCTACAGCAGCAAGTCCATTCACCTCAGCCACAGGAAAAGGTCAAATGAAATAGCCACTACCTAGTCCTCCTATTGGTGTCTTTGTTTCCCCTTGACAGCAGAACCTGCAATCACCTTCAGCCACAAGAAAAGGTCAAATGAAATAGCCACTACCTAGTCCTCCTTTTGGTGTCTTTGTTTCCCCCCGCCAGCAGCACCTCCAATCACCTTCAGTCACAGGAAAACGTCAAATTGAATAGCCACTACCTAGTCCTCCTTTTGGTGTCTTTGTTTCCCCCTGCCAGCAGCACCTCCAATCACTTTCAGCCACAGGAAAAGGTCAAATCAAATAGCCACTAACTAGTTCTCCTTTTGGTGTCTTTGTTTCCCCCCTCCAGCAGCACGTCCAATCACCTCCAGCCACAGGAAAAGGTCAAATGAAATAGCCACTACCTAGTGCTCCTTTTGGTGTCTTTGTTGCCCCCCTTAACAGCAGCACCTCCAGTCACCTTTAGCCACAGGAAAAGGTCAAACGAAATAGCCACTACATAGTCCTTCTTTTTGTGTCTTTGTTTCCCCTTGACAGCAGCACCTCCAATAACCTTCAGCCACAGGAAAATGTCAAATGAAATAGCCACATCCTAGTCCTCCTTTTGGTGTCTTTGTTTCCCCCCTCCAGTAGCACCTCCCATCACCTTCAGCAACAGGAAAAGGTCAAAACAAATAGCCACTACCTAGTCCTCCTTTTTGTGTCTTTGTTTCCCACCCGCCAGCAGCACCTCCAATCACCTTCAGCCAAAGGAAAATGTCAAATGAAACGCCACTACCTAGTCCTCCTTTTGGTGTCTTTGTTTACCCCCTCCAGCAGCACCTCCAATCACCTTCAGCCACCGGAATATGTCAGATGAAATAGCCACTACCTAGTCCTCCTTTTGGTGTCTTTGTTTCCCCCCGCCAGCAGCACCTCCAATCACCTTCAGTCACAGGAAAATGTCAAATTGAATAGCCACTACCTAGTCCTCCTTTTGGTGTCTGTTTTTCACCCCTCCAGCAGCACCTCCAATCACCTTCAGCCACCGGAATATGTCAGATGAAATAGCCACTACCTAGTCCTCCTTTTGGTGTCTTTGTTTCCCCCTGCCAGCAGCACCTCCAATCACTTTCAGCCACAGGAAAAGGTCAAATCAAATAGCCACTAACTAGTTCTCCTTTTGGTGTCTTTGTTTCCCCCCTCCAGCAGCACGTCCAATCACCTTCAGCCACAGGAAAATGTCAAATGAAACAGCCACTACCTAGTCCTCCTTTTGGTGTCTTTGTTTCCCCCCTACAGCAGCACGTCCATTCACCTTCAGCCACAGGAAAAGGTCAAATGAAATAGCCACTACCTAGTCCTCCTTTTGGTGTCTTTGTTTCCCCCCTCCAGCAGCACCTGCAATCACCTTCAGCCACAGGAAATGGTCAAATCATACAGCCACTATCTAGTCCCTTTTTGGTGTCTTTGTTTCCCCCCGCCAGCAGCACCTCCAATCACCTTCAGCCAAAGGAAAAGATCAAATCAAATATCCACTACCTAGTCCTCCTTTTGGTGTCTTTTTCCCCCCTCCAGCAGCACCTCCAATCACCTTCAGCCACACGTAAATGTCAAATGAAATAGCCACTACCTAGTCCTCCTTTTGGTGTCTTTCTTTCCCCCCTTGACAGCAGCACCTCCAGCACCTTTAGCCATAGGAAAAGCTCAAATGAAATAGCCACTACCTAGTCATCCTTTTGGTGTCTTTGTTTCCCCCCTCCAGCAGCACCTCCCATCACCTTTATCAACAGGAAAAGGTCAAAACAAATAGCCACTACCTAGTCCTCCTTTTTGTGTCTTTTTTCCCACCCGCCAGCAGCACCTCCAATCACCTTCAGCCAAAGGAAAATGTCAAATGAAACGCCACTACCTAGTCCTCCTTTTGGTATCTTTGTTTCCCACCCACCAGCAGCACCTCCAATCACCTTCAGCCACAGGAAAAGGTCAAATGAAATAGCCACTACCTAGTCCTCCTTTTGGTGTCTTTGTTTCTCCTTGATAGCAGCACCTGCAATCACCTTTAGCCACAGGAAAAGGTCAAATGAAATAGCCACTATCTAGCCCTCCTTTTGGTGTCTTTGTTTCCCCCCTCCAGCAGCACCTCCAATCACCTTTATCAACAGGAAAAGGTCAAAACAAATAGCCACTACCTAGTCCTCCTTTTTGTGTCTTTTTTCCCACCCGCCAGCAGCACCTCCAATCACCTTCAGCCAAAGGAAAATGTCAAATGAAACGCCACTACCTAGTCCTCCTTTTGGTATCTTTGTTTCCCACCCACCAGCACCACCTCCAATCACCTTCAGCCACAGGAAAAGGTCAAATGAAATAGCCACTACCTAGTCCTCCTTTTGGTGTCTTTGTTTCTCCTTGACAGCAGCACCTCCAATCACCATCAGCCAAAGGAAAATGTCAAATGAAATGCCACTACCTAGTCCTCCTTTTGGTATCTTTCTTTCCCACCCGCCAGCAGCACCTCCAATCACCTTCAGCCACAGGAACAGGTCAAATGAAATAGCCACTACCTAGTCCTCCTTTTGGTGTCGTTGCTTCCCCAGGCCAGCAGCACCTCCAATCACCTTCAGCCACAGGAAAATGTCAAATGAAACAGCCACTACCTAGTCCTCCTTTTGGTGTCTTTGTTTCCCCCCTACAGCAGCAAGTCCATTCACCTCAGCCACAGGAAAAGGTCAAATGAAATAGCCACTACCTAGTCCTCCTATTGGTGTCTTTGTTTCCCACCCACCAGCACCACCTCCAATCACCTTCAGCCACAGGAAAAGGTCAAATGAAATAGCCACTACCTAGTCCTCCTTTTGGTGTCTTTGTTTTCCCCCGCCAGCAGCACCTCCAATCACCTTCAGCCACAGGAAAAGGTCAAATCAAATAGCCACTACCTAGTCCTCCTATTGGTGTCTTTGTTTCCCCCCTACAGCAGCACGTCCAATCACCTTCAGCCACAGGAAAAGGTCAAATGAAATAGCCACTACCTAGTCCTCCTTTTGGTGTCTTTGTTTCTCCTTGATAGCAGCACCTGCAATCACCTTCAGCCACAGGAAAAGCTCAAATCAAATAGCCACTACCTAGTCCTCCTTTTGGTGTCTTTGTTTCCAACTGCCAGCAGCACCTCCAGTCACTTTCAGCCACAGGAAAAGGTCAAATCAAATAGCCACTACCTAGTTCTCCTATTGGTGTCTTTGTTTCCCCCCTACAGCAGCACGTCCAATCACCTTCAGCCACTGGAAAAGGTCAAATGAAATAGCCACTACCTAGTCCTCCTTTTGGTGTCTTTGTTTCACCTTGATAGCAGCACCTGCAATCACCTTTAGCCACAGGAAAATGTCAAATGAAATAGCCACTACCTAGTCCTCCTTTTGGTGTCTTTGCTTCCCGACGCCAGCAGCACCTCCAATCACCTTCAGTCACAGGAAAACGTCAAATTGAATAGCCACTACCTAGTCCTCCTTTTGGTGTCTGTTTTTCGCCCCTCCAGCAGCACCTCCAATCACCTTCAGCCGCAGGAAAAGGTCAAATCAAATAGCCACTACCTAGTCCTCCTATTGGTGTCTTTGTTTCCCCCCTACAGCAGCACGTCCAATCACCTTCAGCCACTGGAAAAGGTCAAATGAAATAGCCACTACCTAGTCCTCCTTTTGGTCTCTTTGTTTCTCCTTGATAGCAGCACCTGCAATCACCTTCAGCCACAGGAAAAGGTCAGATGAAATAGCCACTACCTAGCCCTCCTTTTGGTGTCTTTGTTTCCCCCCTCCAGCAGCACCTCCAATCACCTTCAGCCACAGGAAAAGGTCAAATCAAGTAGCCACTACCTAGTCCTCCTATTGGTGTCTTTCCCCCCCCCTCCAGCAGCACCTCCAATCTCCTTCAGCCACACATAAATGTCAAATGAAATGCCACTACCTAGTGCTCCTTTTGGTTTCTTTGTTTCCCCCCTTGACAGCAGCACCTGCAGTCACCTTCAGCCACAGGAAAATGTCAAATGAAATAGCCACTACCTAGTCCTCCTTTTGGTGTCTTTGCTTCCCGACGCCAGCAGCACCTCCAATAACCTTCAGCCAAAGGAAAATTTCAAATGAAATGCCACTACCTAGTGCTCCTTTTGGTATCTTTGTTTCCCACCCGCCAGCAGCACCTCCAATCACCTTCAGCCACAGGAAAATGTCAAATGAAATAGCCACTACCTAGTCCTCCTTTTGGTGTCTTTGTTTCCCCACGCCAGCAGCACCTCCAATCACCTTCAGCCAAAGGAAAATGTCAAATGAAATGCCACTACCTAGTCCTCCTTTTGGTATCTTTCTTTCCCACCCGTCAGCAGCACCTCCAATCACCTTCAGCCACAGGAAATGGTCAAATCATACAGCCACTATCTAGTCCCTTTTTGGTGTCTTTGTTTCCCCCCGCCAGGAGCACCTCCAATCACCTTCAGCCAAAGGAAAAGATCAAATCAAATATCCACTACCTAGTCCTCCTTTTGGTGTCTTTTTTCCCCCTCCAGCAGCACCTCCAATCACCTTCAGCCACACGTAAATGTCAAATGAAATAGCCACTACCTAGTCCTCCTTTTGGTGTCTTTCTTTCCCCCCTTGACAGCAGCACCTCCAGCACCTTTAGCCATAGGAAAAGCTCAAATGAAATAGCCACTACCTAGTCATCCTTTTGGTGTCTTTGTTTCCCCCCTCCAGTAGCACCTCCCATCACCTTTATCAACAGGAAAAGGTCAAAACAAATAGCCACTACCTAGTCCTCCTTTTTGTGTCTTTTTTCCCACCCGCCAGCAGCACCTCCAATCACCTTCAGCCAAAGGAAAATGTCAAATGAAACGCCACTACCTAGTCCTCCTTTTGGTGTCTTTGTTTCCCACCCACCAGCACCACCTCCAATCACCTTCAGCCACAGGAAAAGGTCAAATGAAATAGCCAATACCTAGTCCTCCTTTTGGTATCTTTCTTTCCCACCCGCCAGCAGCACCTCCAATCACCTTCAGCCACAGGAACAGGTCAAATGAAATAGCCACTACCTAGTCCTCCTTTTGGTGTCTTTGCTTCCCCAGGCCAGCAGCACCTCCAATCACCTTCAGCCACAGGAAAATGTCAAATGAAACAGCCACTACCTAGTCCTCCTTTTGGTGTCTTTGTTTCCCCCCTACAGCAGCAAGTCCATTCACCTCAGCCACAGGAAAAGGTCAAATGAAATAGCCACTACCTAGTCCTCCTATTGGTGTCTTTGTTTCCCCTTGACAGCAGAACCTGCAATCACCTTCCGCCACAAGAAAAGGTCAAATGAAATAGCCACTACCTAGTCCTCCTTTTGGTGTCTTTGTTTTCCCCCGCCAGCAGCACCTCCAATCACCTTCAGTCACAGGAAAACGTCAAATTGAATAGCCACTACCTAGTCCTCCTTTTGGTGTCTGTTTTTCGCCCCTCCAGCAGCACCTCCAATCACCTTCAGCCACAGGAAAAGGTCAAATCAAATAGCCACTACCTAGTCCTCCTATTGGTGTCTTTGTTTCCCCCCTACAGCAGCACGTCCAATCGCCTTCAGCCGCAGGAAAAGGTCAAATGAAATAGCCACTACCTAGTCCTCCTTTTGGTGTCTTTGTTTCTCCTTGATAGCAGCACCTGCAATCACCTTCAGCCACAGGAAAAGCTCAAATCAAATAGCCACTACCTAGTCCTCCTTTTGGTGTTTTTGTTTCCAACTGCCAGCAGCACCTCCAGTCACTTTCAGCCACAGGAAAAGGTCAAATCAAATAGCCACTACCTAGTCCTCCTATTGGTGTCTTTGTTTCCCCCCTACAGCAGCACGTCCAATCACCTTCAGCCACTGGAAAAGGTCAAATGAAATAGCCACTACCTAGTCCTCCTTTTGGTGTCTTTGTTTCTCCTTGATAGCAGCACCTGCAATCACCTTTAGCCACAGGAAAAGGTCAAATGAAATAGCCACTACCTAGTCCTCCTTTTGGTGTCTTTGTTTCTCCTTGATAGCAGCACCTGCAATCACCTTTAGCCACAGGAAAAGGTCAAATGAAATAGCCACTACCTAGCCCTCCTTTTGGTGTCTTTGTTTCCCCCCTCCAGCAGCACCTCCAATAACCTTCAGCCACACGTAAATGTCAAATGAAATAGCCACTACCTAGTGCTCCTTTTGGTGTCTTTGTTGCCCCCCTTGACAGCAGCACCTCCAGTCACCTTTAGCCACAGGAAAAGGTCAAACGAAATAGCCACTACATAGTCCTTTTTTTGTGTCTTTGTTTCCCCTTGACAGCAGCACCTCCAATAACCTTCAGCCACAGGAAAATGTCAAATGAAATAGCCACATCCTAGTCCTCCTTTTGGTGTCTTTGTTTCCCCTTGACAGCAGAACCTGCAATCACCTTCAGCCACAGGAAAAGCTCAAATGAAATAGCCACTACCTAGTCCTCCTTTTGGTGTCTTTGTTTCCCCCCTCCAGTAGCACCTCCCATCACCTTCAGCAACAGGAAAAGGTCAAAACAAATAGCCACTACCTAGTCCTCCTTTTTGTGTCTTTGTTTCCCACCCGCCAGCAGCACCTCCAATCACCTTCAGCCAAAGGAAAATGTCAAATGAAACGCCACTACCTAGTCCTCCTTTTGGTGTCTTTGTTTACCCCCTCCAGCAGCACCTCCAATCACCTTCAGCCACCGGAATATGTCAGATGAAATAGCCACTACCTAGTCCTCCTTTTGGTGTCTTTGTTTCCCCCCGCCAGCAGCACCTCCAATCACCTTCAGTCACAGGAAAATGTCAAATTGAATAGCCACTACCTAGTCCTCCTTTTGGTGTCTGTTTTTCAACCCTCCAGCAGCACCTCCAATCACCTTCAGCCACCGGAATATGTCAGATGAAATAGCCACTACCTAGTCCTCCTTTTGGTTTCTTTGTTTCCCCCCACCAGCAGCACCTCCAATCACCTTCAGTCACAGGAAAACGTCAAATTGAATAGCCACTACCTAGTCCTCCTTTTGGTGTCTGTTTTTCACCCCTCCAGCAGCACCTCCAATCACCTTCAGCCACAGGAAAAGGTCAAATCAAATAGCCACTACCTAGTTCTCCTTTTGTGTCAGCCTTCGCTCTTCGTTTATCTCTATGCTGCTTGGCTGCCATGGAAACGGGGAGGGTGGGGCTATAGGGGTTAATTATGTGAGCTGGTGGAAGATTGGTGGAAGATGTTACCGGCCGGTGTTATCTGTGGCTTAACGGTCTCACATTCCATGCTGATGATGGTGTTGGACGAACTGCCCACCTGATGTCGGAGACGAACGTGCATTGGACACTGTTGGAAGGGGGGTTAGGGCTATTGGGGTGGGCTTATGCTTTAATAATCATTCTTCGCGCCTAAACTAGTTACTTCCTGCTTTACCTTGGTCCCTTGATCTTCTGTATTCAGTAAAAGTAGCCTTATACATTCCAAACAATGTGTAAGTGTGTTCTTTCTTGAGTATTCGAAGAAAGGGGCCCTGACATTAAGCAGGAAGTCACTACAAATCATAACCTGATGTCGGAATCTGCCAAAGAGGAGTTGCCGGGCTCGAGTTTTGGAGGGGCCGCATCCAATATCGCAGCTCAAAAGGATGATTCGAGGTCAGTACTGGACTTTTTAACAAGCCTAAGTTTAGACCCGAAGGCCGAAGAATCATCTAAACCGCATCGCTGGTCAGAAGGGGTGGGGATGACAGGAGACATAGGCTCAGGGGTTACTACCACCAGACGCCGCCACCCCACCCCAACCCAATCCATATCAGAACTCCTAAGGGAAGAAAAGGAATTGAGGCAGATGGCCGAAGACTTACTCCGTCAGGCATCCGACAAGAGGGAAACCCTAGATAAAGTCTGGGGGGGAGGGCATTTTCGGGAAAGCGAACAGTTACAAGAAACAGCAGCGGCTGCTGCTCAAGAAACCAGAGGAACAACCCCTCCCCCTCCTGCACAAACCCAAAGAGATTCACAAGGAGGAATTCGCCCCCCCACCCCTCGCCGGCCTGCTAAACTCCCGCCCTTGGGCATAAAATTTGATGGTGATCCAGATAATTTAGGTCTTTTTCTCCTTCATGTTAGCAATTTTGTTAAACAGTATGCTAATGATTATGAAGACGACGTTAAGATTAGGATTGTCTCCTTGGCTCTGGAAAACAAGGCTGCCAGATGGCTGGTTTCTCTGCATAATAGCCACTCACCCTTGTTACGGGACTTTGAAAATTTTATGACTGCTCTTAGGAGATGTTTTGAAGACCCCCGAATTGAGAGAAAAGCTAGAATCAAGATGCGAGACCTGCGCCAGGGGAATATGTCTGTGCAAGAATACACACAGATTTTTCAAGAACTTTCTGTTTATATGGTAGGGTGGAGTGACAGAGCGTTAATGGATATTTATACAGAAGGGCTGAACAAAGATATTTATCAAACATGCGTGAATAGATATCGGCCCAATAACTTAGATGATTGGTTTCTATTAGCCGGGGATGTAGAGCTGGATCAGGCCCACTCTCAAACTCCACCGCAATTTGAGAAAATGAAGCATTTTGAGAGCCCCAGGCCCCAGACCACAGATAAAGATTCCCACAAGCAAATGGGAGGACGTAAATCAACTTCAGCACGTCCTGGCAGTTGTTTTCGCTGTGGAAAGGAGGGGCACTGGGCTAACAACTGCAGATCAAAAAGATCACCACGCCCACATTCTTCTACTGAAGCTAGGAAGCCTACTAAAACTCCGTGCGTGCGCAATAAGCCAGCAATGGCGGGAATGGAGCCCCTGGACCTTTCCGGTGATCAACGTAATCCACAGGCCGATGATTTGGAGGAGGACTCCGCCTCCTCTGACGAGAACTGGGTAAGTCCCCGCTCCGGGCCCCTTTATATTCCTTTAAGGCTTTTGGCTCCATCTAGCGGCCGAAATTGCAATGTACAAGCTCTAATTGATTCAGGCTGTTCCCGTTGTCTCATCAGTCAAGACCTTGTTCAGACCATGGGTTTCCACTTGAAAAATTTAAAAGTGCCAATTGCATTCTGCCAAATGGATGGCTCTGTAGCAGGGGGGACTATTGGTGATACTCATAATGAAACCATTAATTTTATTGTGGCACCTATTGCGGATAATGCTGTTATTTTGGGGGTTAACTGGCTACGTAAATGGAATCCCCTAAATGTCAGGGCCAGTTTCTTATAGTACTCAAGAAAGACCACACTTAAACATTGTTTGGAATGAATAAGGTTACTTTTACTGAATACCCAAGATTAACAGACCATAGTGAAGCAGAGAGTAACTAGTTTAGGCGCGAACAGTGAGTATTATTGCTTAAGCCCACTCCAATAGCCCTAACCCCCCCTAGCATTGTCCAATGTACTTTCTTCTCCGACATCAGGTGGGCAGGTCATCACCAGCATGGAATGTGAGACCGTTAGACCAAAGATAACACCGGCCGGGAACATCTTCCACCAATCGTCCACCAGCATTCATAAATGAAACCCCAGCGCCCCACCCTCCCCGTTTCCATGGCAGCCAAGCAGCATAGAAATAAACCATCTTTCTTCTCCCTAAACATCACCGGTGCGGCCACGCGTGGCCTAGCAGGTTCAATGAAACCCCGTTTCAGATTTTTATCAATGAATTTGCGTAGCTCTTCCATTTCACGTGGCGTCATAGAGTAGATTCGAGGTTTAGGTAGTTGCACCCCCGGGAGAAAATCGATAGAGCAATCAGTAGCTCTGTGAGGAGGAAGGGAATCACAAGACCTTTCGCTAAAAGTGTCTTTAAGGTCCCAATATTCGTTAGGAATCTTGTCCTCTCCAGGAATGATTTCGGGTGGTGGAAGAGCTAATGTGGGGCCTGCAGGTTCCTTAACAGGAGTCAGATCAAGGGGAGAATCACGGTTGTGAACTGAAAGTGTAAAAGCATGTTCTGGTGGCAATAAAGGTATACGCACCCATCCCTCTTTCCAGTTAATAAGGGGATTCCATTTACGAAGCCAGTTGATTCCCAAAATGACAGCATTATCAGCTATGGGAGCCACGATAAAATTAATAGTTTCATTATGTGTCTCACCAATAGAAACTTGAAGGGGCTCAGTAACAAAGGTTGCAGGATTTCCCCCCGCTACAGAACCATCCATTTGGCAAAAAGCAATAGGTACTTTTAAATTCTTTAAGTGGAATCCCATGGCGTAAACAAGATCTTGACTGATCAGACAGCGGGAGCAACCAGAATCAATGAGAGCTTGCGTGTTGCAGCTACGGCCACTAGATGGAGCTATAAGCTTTAAATGAATATAAAGAGGCCCGGATCGGCGACTTACCAAATTATCGTCAGAGGAGGCGGAGTCTCCCTCCCAGTCATCGGGCTGGGCCTCAGGTTGGTCAGCGGAAAGGTTAAGTGGCTCCACCCCAGTCATCACTGGCCTACTGCGCATGCTTGGAGTTTTAGTTGGTCTTCTAGTCTCAGTAGAAGAATGTGGGCGTGGCGGTTGTTTAGATCTGCAGTTGTTTGCCCAGTGCCCCTCCTTCCCACAGCGAAAACAAGAGCCTGGGCGAGCTGGAGTCGATCTGCGCCCACCCCTCTGCTTGTGGGAATCCTTATCAGGAGACCGGGGTCTGGGGCTTTCAAATAGTTTCTTCTTCTCAAAACGGGCTGGATCTTGTGACTGGGCTTGGTCCAGCTCAACATCCCCGGCCAATTGTATCCAATCATCTAGGGAATCGGGCCGGTATCTGTTCACAGACGTTTGATAAATGTCCTTATTTAGCCCCTCTGTGTAAAGATCCATTAATGCCCTGTCGCTATAGCCCACCATAAAAACAGAAAGTTCTTGAAAAATTTGGGTGTATTCCTGCACAGACATATCTCCCTGGCGCAAATCTCTCATCTTTATCTTTGCTTTTCTTTCAATTCGGGGGTCTTCGAAACGTCTTCTAAGCGCAGTCATAAAGCGTTCAAAGTCCCGTAACAAAGGTGAATGAGTATTATGCAGAGAAACCAGCCATTTGGCAGCTTTATTCTCCAAGGCCAAAGAGACAATTCTAATTTTAACATCGTCTTCACAATCATCTGCGTAGTGCTTAACAAAATCATTAACGTGAAGCAGGAAAAATGCTAAACCTTCTGGGTCACCGTCAAACTTAATGCCCAAGGGAGGGAGTTTAGCAGCTCGGCGGGGGGGGGGGCGAATTTCCCTCTGTAATTCTCTGCCGGCTTGAGCAGGAGGGGGAGGGGTAGTTCGTCTGATCTCCTGAGCAGTAGCCGTGGCAGTCTCTTTTCTCTGTTCGTCTTCCAAATAATGCCCCCCCCCCCCGAGTTTATCCAGGGCTTCCCTCTTGTCACTGGCCTGGCGGAGTAATTCATTAGCCATCTCCTTTAATTCCCTTTCTTCTTTCAAAAGCTCAGATATGGATGGCATGGGAGAGGAGCGGCGGCGTCTGGTGGTATTGACCCCCGAGCCTACGTCTCCCGTCATTCCCACACCTTCTGACCAGCGATAGGGTTTTGCTGATTCTTCGGTTACCGGGTTTAAATCTAGGCCGGCTAAAAAATCCATCACTGACCTCGGGTCGTCTTTTGGAACAGTCTCACCCAGAGCTTGGGTTAATATTATTATTAAGCAATAATACTCACTGTTCGCGCCTAAACTAGTTACTCTCTGCTTAATGTCAGGGCCAGTTTCTTATAGTACTCAAGAAAGACCACACTTAAACATTGTTTGGAATGAATAAGGTTACTTTTACTGAATACCCAAGATTAACAGACCATAGTGAAGCAGAGAGTAACTAGTTTAGGCGCGAACAGTGAGTATTATTGCTTAAGCCCACCCCAATAGCCCTAACCCCCCCTAGCATTGTCCAATGTACTTTCTTCTCCGACATCAGGTGGGCAGGTCATCACCAGCATGGAATGTGAGACCGTTAGACCAAAGATAACACCGGCTGGGAACATCTTCCACCAATCGTCCACCAGCATTCATAAATGAAACCCCAGCGCCCCACCCTCCCCGTTTCCATGGCAGCCAAGCAGCATAGAAATAAAGCAGAAGCGAAGGCTGACACTAATTAACTGGAAGGAAGGATGGGTGCGGATCCCTTTATTTCTACCGGAGCATAACTCTGCAATCTCAAATCACGATGATGGGACGCCCCTTGACCTAACCCCAATTAAGGAGCCTGCTGGTTCCACTTTAGCCCTCCCCACAGCTGAAACCATTCCTGGGGAAGACAAAATTCCGAAAAGAGTACTGGGATCTGAAAGACACTTTTAGCGAAAAGTCCTGTGATTCTCTCCCTCCTCATCGGGCCACTGATTGCTCGATCGATTTTCTCCCAGGGGTGACGCTGCCTAAACCTCGCCTTTACTCTATGACTCCACGGGAAATGGATGAGCTCCCTAAATTCATTGATAAGAATCTAAACCGAGGCTTCATTGAGCCTGCCAGACCACGGGTGACGGCACCGGTCATGTTTAGAGAGAAGAAGGATGGCACTCTCCGTTTGGTTCAAAACTACTCTTATCTGAATACCATTTGCGAGCACAATGTCTACCCTCTGCCACTTATGAAGGACATGTTAGCTCATCTAGCTACAGGCAAAATTTTTACTAAACTTGATTTAAGAGAAGCTTATTATAGAGTAAGAATTAAAGAGGGTGACGAATGGAAAACAGCGTTCAACTGTCCACTAGGGTGTTTCCAGTTTAAAGTTCTACCTTTTGGTCTTCAAGGGGCTCCTTCTGTTTTTATGCAACTGATCAATGAAGTACTCCACGAGCACCTGTATAAGGGATTGATCGTTTATCTTGATGACATAGTCGTGTACACGCAAACACGTGAGGAACATATTAGACTTGTGCGTTCCGTGTTACAAAAACTACGTGCTGCTGAACTTTATGCTAAGTTGTCAAAATGTGAGTTTCACCAGGAGAAGATTGATTACTTGGGCTATCGCATTTCGTCTGAGGGGATCGAGATGGATCCTGCAAAGGTAAAGGCTGTCACGGAGTGGGCGCCCCCACGCACTCGTAAACAACTGCAAAGTTTTTTGGGTTTCGCCAACTTTTACCGGCAATTTATTCCATCATTCGCTAGCATTGCATTACCCATCACAAATCTGCTCAAAACGAAGGGTGAGGGTAAACCTCGACCGGGAGCCCCTCTGAACTGGACAATGGAATGCCAAGCCGCTTTTGAAAAGCTTAAACGTTTGTTTGCAGCTGAGCCTGTCCTGAAGCATCCTGACGTCGACTCCCCGTTTGTTGTTCAGGCTGACGCCAGCGATGTCGCCGTGGGGGCTGTCCTACTACAGTTCAACCAACAGGGCCAGCTGCAACCTTGTGCTTACACCTCTCGTAAATTGTCCAACACCGAACGCAGATGGGCGATTTGGGAGAAGGAAGCATTTGCTGTTCGTTGGGCCCTCATGACTTGGCGTCATTTTCTTGAAGGAGCCCCTCATCCATTTGAGGTCTGGACGGACCATAAAAACCTGGAGGCTCTCACGTCATCCCGTAAATTGTCCCCTAAACAACTACGTTGGGCACACTACTTCAATCGTTTCAACTTCAGTCTCAAATATATTCCTGGAGGAAAGAATTTCATGGCTGATGCACTTTCCAGACTGCCCCAATATGACGTTTCGAAACTTTCAGTTGTGCAACCAATAATGCCTCTTACACTGATAGCCTCTCCTGTTTCGACCAGGGGTCAGTCCGCTGTCCAAGCTGACCCGCCCGTGGAACTCATTGCTAAGATTAAGTCAGAACTACTTACTGATGAATGGTATTCTGCACATTCCGGTGACTGCACTATCAAGAACGACCTGCCTTGGATTGGTTCAAAAATTTATGTTCCTGTTACCATACGACCTTTTGTACTACAACGGGCACACGACTCACGGTTGGCCGGACACTTCGGTTTCGTTAAGACTATACACCTGGTTAAACGCCAGTTTTGGTGGCCTTCCCTCAAGAGAGACGTTGAGTCCTATATAGCTAGTTGTCCTATTTGTGTGGCTTCGAAACGTTCACCAGGAAAACCGCAGGGCCTCCTCCAATCTGTGGCGAAGCCGGAGGCTCCTTGGAAGGAAATTTCGATGGACTTTATTGTCTTTCTTTCCCCAGGCCAGCAGCACCTCCAATCACCTTCAGCCACAGGAAAATGTCAAATGAAACAGCCACTACCTAGTCCTCCTTTTGGTGTCTTTGTTTCCCCCCTACAGCAGCACGTCCATTCACCTTCAGCCACAGGAAAAGGTCAAATGAAATAGCCACTACCTAGTCCTCCTTTTGGTGTCTTTGTTTCCCCCCTCCAGCAGCACCTGCAATCACCTTCAGCCACAGGAAAAGGTCAAATCATACAGCCACTATCTAGTCCCTTTTTGGTGTCTTTGTTTCCCCCCGCCAGCAGCACCTCCAATCACCTTCAGCCAAAGGAAAAGATCAAATCAAATATCCACTACCTAGTCCTCCTTTTGGTGTCTTTTCCCCCCCTCCAGCAGCACCTCCAATCACCTTCAGCCACACGTAAATGTCAAATGAAATAGCCACTACCTAGTCCTCCTTTTGGTGTCTTTGTTTCCCCCCTTGACAGCAGCACCTCCAGCACCTTTAGCCATAGGAAAAGCCCAAATGAAATAGCCACTACCTAGTCCTCCTTTTGGTGTCTTTGTTTCCCCCCTCCAGTAGCACCTCCCATCACCTTCAGCAACAGGAAAAGGTCAAAACAAATAGCCACTACCTAGTCCTCCTTTTTGTGTCTTTTTTTCCCACCCGCCAGCAGCACCTCCAATCACTTTCAGCCAAAGGAAAATGTCAAATGAAACGCCACTACCTAGTCCTCCTTTTGGTGTCTTTGCTTCCCTACGCCAGCAGCACCTCCAATCACCTTCAATCACAGGAAAAGGTCAAATGAAATAGCCACTATCTAGTCCTCCTTTTGGTGTCTTTGTTTCCCACCCGCCAGCAGCACCTCCAATCACCTTCAGCCAAAGGAAAATGTCAAATGAAACGCCACTACCTAGTCCTCCTTTTGGTGTCTTTGTTTACCCCCTCCAGCAGCACCTCCAATCACCTTCAGCCACCGGAATATGTCAGATGAAGTAGCCACTACCTAGTCCTCCTTTTGGTGTCTTTGTTTCCCCCCGCCAGCAGCACCTCCAATCACCTTCAGTCACAGGAAAACGTCAAATTGAATAGCCACTACCTAGTCCTCCTTTTGGTGTCTGTTTTTCACCCCTCCAGCAGCACCTCCAATCACCTTCAGCCACCGGAATATGTCAGATGAAATAGCCACTACCTAGTCCTCCTTTTGGTGTCTTTGTTTCCCCCCACCAGCAGCACCTCCAATCACCTTCAGTCACAGGAAAACGTCAAATTGAATAGCCACTACCTAGTCCTCCTTTTGGTGTCTGTTTTTCACCCCTTCCAGCAGCACCTCCAATCACCTTCAGCCACAGGAAAAGGTCAAATCAAATAGCCACTACCTAGTTCTCCTTTTGTTGTCTTTCTTTCCCCAGGCCAGCAGCACCTACAATCACCTTCAGCCACAGGAAAATGTCAAATGAAACAGCCACTACCTAGTCCTCCTTTTGGTGTCTTTGTTTCCCCCCTACAGCAGCACGTCCATTCACCTTCAGCCACAGGAAAAGGTCAAATGAAATAGCCACTACCTAGTCCTCCTTTTGGTGTCTTTGTTTCCCCCCGCCAGCAGCACCTCCCATCACCTTCAGCCACAGGAAAAGGTCAAATCATACAGCCACTATCTAGTCCCTTTTTGGTGTCTTTGTTTCCCCCCGCCAGCAGCACCTCCAATCACCTTCAGCCAAAGGAAAAGATCAAATCAAATATCCACTACCTAGTCCTCCTTTTGGTGTCTTTTCCCCCCCTCCAGCAGCACCTCCAATCACCTTCAGCCACACGTAAATGTCAAATGAAATAGCCACTACCTAGTCCTCCTTTTGGTGTCTTTCCCCCCCTCCAGCAGCACCTCCAATCACCTTCAGCCACACGTAAATGTCAAATGAAATAGCCACTACCTAGTTCTCCTTTTGTTGTCTTTCTTTCCCCAGGCCAGCAGCACCTCCAATCACCTTCAGCCACAGGAAAATGTCAAATGAAACAGCCACTACCTAGTCCTCCTTTTGGTGTCTTGGTTTCCCCCCTTGACAGCAGCACCTCCAGCACCTTTAGCCATAGGAAAAGCTCAAATGAAATAGCCACTACCTAGTCATCCTTTTGGTGTCTTTGTTTCCCCCCTCCAGTAGCACCTCCCATCACCTTTAGCAACAGGAAAAGGTCAAAATAAATAGCCACTACCTAGTCCTACTTTTTGTGTCTTTTTTCCCCACCCGCCAGCAGCACCTCCAATCACTTTCAGCCAAAGGAAAATGTCAAATGAAACGCCACTACCTAGTCCTCCTTTTGGTATCTTTGTTTCCCACCCGCCAGCAGCACCTCCAATCACCTTCAGCCACAGGAAAAGGTCAAATGAAATAGCCACTACCTAGTCCTCCTTTTGGTGTCTTTGCTTCCCCACGCCAGCAGCACCTCCAATCACCTTCAATCACAGGAAAAGGTCAAATGAAATAGCCACTATCTAGTCCTCCTTTTGGTGTCTTTGTTTCCCCCCGCCAGCAGCACCTCCAATCACCTTCAATCACAGGAAAAGGTCAAATGAAATAGCCACTACCTAGTCCTCCTTTTGGTGTCTTTGTTTCCCCCCTCCAGCAGCACCTGCAATCACCTTCAGCCACAGGAAAAGGTCAAATCATACAGCCACTATCTAGTCCCTTTTTGGTGTCTTTGTTTCCCCCCTCCAGCAGCACCTCCAATCACCTTCAGCCAAAGGAAAAGATCAAATCATCAATCAATTTTTCCCCTTGACAGCAGCACCTCCAATCACCATCAGCCAAAGGAAAATGTCAAATGAAACGCCACTACCTAGTCCTCCTTTTGGTATCTTTGTTTCCCACCCGCCAGCAGCACCTCCAATCACCTTCAGCCACAGGAAAAGGTCAAATGAAATAGCCACTACCTAGTCCTCCTTTTGGTGTCTTTGCTTCCCCAAGCCAGCAGCACCTCCAATCACCTTCAATCACAGGAAAATGTCAAATGAAATAGCCACTATCTAGTCCTCCTTTTGGTGTCTTTGTTTCCCCCCGCCAGCAGCACCTCCAATCAATTTCAGCCACAGGAAAAGGTCAAATGAAATAGCCACTACCTAGTCCTCCTTTTGGTGTCTTTGTTTCCCCCCTCCAGCAGCATCTGCAATCACCTTCAGCCACAGGAAAAGGTCAAATCATACAGCCACTATCTAGTCCCTTTTTGGTGTCTTTGTTTCCCCCCTCCAGCAGCACCTCCAATCACCTTCAGCCACAGGAAAATGTCAAATGAAACGCCACTACCTAGTCCTCCTTTTGGTATCTTTGTTTCCCACCCGCCAGCAGCACCTCCAATCACCTTCAGCCACAGGAAAAGGTCAAATGAAATAGCCACTACCTAGTCCTCCTTTTGGTGTCTTTGTTTCCCCCCTACAGCAGCAAGTCCATTCACCTCAGCCACAGGAAAAGGTCAAATGAAATAGCCACTACCTAGTCCTCCTTTTGGTGTCTTTGTTTCCCTTTGACAGCAGAACCTGCAATCAACTTCAGTCACAAGAAAACGTCAAATTGAATAGCCACTACCTAGTCCTCCTTTTGGTGTCTTTTCCCCCCCTCCAGCAGCACCTCCAATCACCTTCAGCCACACGTAAATGTCAAATGAAATAGCCACTGCCTAGTCCTCCTTTTGGTGTCTTTGTTTCCCCCCTTGACAGCAGCACCTCCAGCACCTTTAGCCATAGGAAAAGCTCAAATGAAATAGCCACTACCTAGTCATCCTTTTGGTGTCTTTGTTTCCCCCCTCCAGTAGCACCTCCCATCACCTTTAGCAACAGGAAAAGGTCAAAACAAATAGCCACTACCTAGTCCTACTTTTTGTGTCTTTTTTCCCCACCCGCCAGCAGCACCTCCAATCAATTTCAGCCACAGGAAAAGGTCAAATCAAATAGCCACTACCTAGTTCTCCTTTTGGTGTTTTTGTTTCCCACCCGCCAGCAGCACCTCCAATCACTTTCAGCCAAAGGAAAATGTCAAATGAAACGCCACTACCTAGTTCTCCTTTTGGTGTCTTTTTTTCCCCTTGACAGCAGCACCTCCAATCACCATCAGCCAAAGGAAAATGTCAAATGAAATAGCCACTACCTAGTCCTCCTTTTGGTGTCTTTGTTTCTCCTTGATAGCAGCACATGCAATCACCTTCAGCCACAGGAAAAGGTCAAATCAAATAGCCACTACCTAGTTCTCCTTTTGGTGTTTTTGTTTCCCACTGCCAGCAGCAACTCCAATCACTTTCAGCCACAGGAAAAGGTCAAATCAAATAGCCACTACCTAGTTCTCCTATTGGTGTCTTTGTTTCCACCCTACAGCAGCACGTCCAATCAGTGGCGTAGCGTGGGTTGTCAGCACCCGGGGCAAGGCAAGTAATTTGCGCCCCCTAACCCGTGGATTTTAGCACTCGAGTCTCTTCCACTAGATTATGTGGTGCCGAAGTCGAGTTATTTCATGCAGCATTCAAATCCGTGTACTGAGCACACGTGTGCTGAATTTGTTTCTTAATAAAATCATCTTTTTTAGTATCCAACAATGTTTGGATTTGCAAAAAAGCAAATCGCTGGTGCAGCGTATTCATCTGCGTAGTACGTTTTTTAATTTCTGCCTGAAGCTGATCAATTGCTTCCAGTTGTTCTCTGATGGTATTTAAGGTATTACCGCAAGACGTAAGCTGTTCCAAGGAAAGCTGCCTTTTGCAATTGATTGGTGGTATTTTACTATTACATATACAAAAGTGTGAAATCACAGCTACCAGTTTTTTAACTGCTGTTGGCCTTCACACATATCAAGTTCTTCCCAACAAAGTAGGATGTCATAACGTATCAGCATATATGTGCAGATACAAAATTTGGCCTTTGGTAATTGGCATATGGAAATGTTGCCAATGTGCATATTTTCTAAGTGCCATCCAATATTTTTTGTTATGGCACCCAGTCTGATGACAGCCACTCGGACCACCACACTGGTTTACGTTCAGTTAATTTCACAATGTAGGGCTGGTAGAAATGTAATAATTCAAGTCCAAATAAAGTACCTAAAAATTATTAAGATAGCATCTAAGAATATAAATAAGTCCAAGCAGGATAGCTTTTTTTTGAAAATTGCGATGTTCAGGTGTGATAATTCAATATTTCCAGATATTAAGAAAATACTTTAAATATATTTTGATATTTTTTCCATTTCCCTCCCTCAATCCTAGTATCACCCTGTAGAGCAACAACAATTAAACAGACTTTGTTTTCAGTGATTCTTATATCAGGCATCTTTTGAACAAGATACCAGTTATGCTTGAATCTTAAAGGCCCACAAGGTATTAACCTGCTCATTTTCCAAAACCTTCTCAACTTGATGGTCCCAGTAATTTTTCGTACCTTTAAATCCAAACCACCAGTAATAATTCTGACAGTTCTGTCATGATGATGCTTTTAATCAGCTTGTGAAATTTTTACTGTAGTCATTCATCAAATAATCAATTGTTTCATCTCTTTTACTACAACGGCAACATTTGCTGTTGTTCGTCATAGTATGAATTTTCATTTTCATGCAATTAATTAGCAAAAAGTTTTCTTGAGCCACTTTAATAAAAGCTTCAATTTCTTTCTTTAACACTTCTCGTTTTAAACAATTCCATGTTTGGTTTTTATTGGCTTTTCTTTCTATATCTTTCAAGTATTGACTAAACATTGGCTTGTTCTTCCAATTAACAAATCAGTTTTCAGTGGTCTCTTTTCTATATTCAGCTTTCACCTTTCCTGTTTTCAAGAGCCTTCCTTGATAGACTTCTTCAATGAGAGTTTTTGGCTCATCCAGACCATTCTTTTCTTCCTCCATAGTTTGTTTCTCATATAAGCTCTAGGCAAATAGATATGATCAATATCAATTTTTGGTTGCAAAGCATTGTGCATTTTAATTAGTTTACTCATCTTCCAGTCCACATTACTAAATTTCATCTGGATCCATTCCTGCTGCATATGGAATAATAGAGGCTAATAGAAGTTTCTACATTGGGAAATGTAATTTTAATATCTCTTAACATAAATTAAATCTGCGGCTCGTCCCCTCTTGCCAAAGGCCGGGGAAACGCTCTCTGGCGCACGCCGCGGCTCCTTCTGCGGCCGCTGTTTCTCATGGTGTGAGGGGACGCCGCATGCCGGGCTCGGGCTTCCTCCCAGCGCGGGCAGCGCAGTCCCGGGAGAGACGGAAAGAGAAGCGCGGGAGAGACGCGCAAACGGCCGCGAGCATCCCGACCGAGGACGACGCTGGACACCGGAGGGTGGCGGTGGCGCCCGCTGCTGTTTCCGCTGCTCCCGGGAACGCAGGCTTTTCGGAGAGCACGAAGTTGCAGGCGCGCCGATCCCAGCCGCTGCGTTTTGCCTTCAAACTTGCTGTCCCGCCGACCCGGAGGGGACATTCTCCCAGCGGCGTCTCAGGCGCTCCCACCCTTTAGCCGGGACTCGACCCTCCCCGGGTGGGCTGAGCAGGGGACCCCTCCGGCCGCCGGAGCGAGCGACTTCCACCCGGGCTCTCTCCGCCGCCTCCACCCAGGCTTCCCCGTTCGGCGCCGCCTGGCCTTTTCCCGCCTCTCCGCGCTCCCTCAACGCCGCAGGAGGGGAAGCTCCGTGGCGCCTCCGCCTCCCTTTCCGCGAGTGTCAAAACTTTGTCGGGGCGGCGGCGGCGGCGGGATGGGGCTGAGGCGGGAGGCCCGCCTGAGGCAGGCGGGGTGCGCGGTGCGAGCGCGCCCCCCCAGATGTTGCGCCCGGTGCGGCCGGCACCCCCTGCACCCCCCACGCTACGCCTCTGCGTCCAATCACCTTCAGCCACTGGAAAAGGTCAAATGAAATAGCCACTACCTAGTCCTCCTTTTGGTGTCTTTGTTTCTCCTTGATAGCAGCACCTGCAATCACCTTTAGCCACAGGAAAAGGTCAAATGAAATAGCCACTACCTAGTCCTCCTTTTGGTGTCTTTGTTTCTCCTTGATAGCAGCACCTGCAATCACCTTTAGCCACAGGAAAAGGTCAAATGAAATAGCCACTACCTAGCCCTCCTTTTGGTGTCTTTGTTTCCCCCCTCCAGCAGCACCTCCAATAACCTTCAGCCACACGTAAGTGTCAAATGAAATAGCCACTACCTAGTGCTCCTTTTGGTGTCTTTGTTTCCCCCCTTGACAGCAGCACCTCCAGTCACCTTTAGCCACAGGAAAAGGTCAAATGAAATAGCCACTACATAGTCCTTCTTTTTGTGTCTTTGTTTCCCCTTGACAGCAGCACCTCCAATAACCTTCAGCCACAGGAAAATGTCAAATGAAATAGCCACATCCTAGTCCTCCTTTTGGTGTCTTTGTTTCCCCTTGACAGCAGAACCTGCAATCACCTTCAGCCACAGGAAAAGCTCAAATGAAATAGCCACTACCTAGTCCTCCTTTTGGTGTCTTTGTTTCCCCCCTCCAGTAGCACCTCCCATCACCTTCAGCAACAGGAAAAGGTCAAAACAAATAGCCACTACCTAGTCCTCCTTTTTGTGTCTTTGTTTCCCACCCGCCAGCAGCACCTCCAATCACCTTCAGCCAAAGGAAAATGTCAAATGAAACGCCACTACCTAGTCCTCCTTTTGGTGTCTTTGTTTACCCCCTCCAGCAGCACCTCCAATCGCCTTCAGCCACCGGAATATGTCAGATGAAATAGCCACTACCTAGTCCTCCTTTTGGTGTCTTTGTTTCCCCCCGCCAGCAGCACCTCCAATCACCTTCAGTCACAGGAAAATGTCAAATTGAATAGCCACTACCTAGTCCTCCTTTTGGTGTCTGTTTTTCACCCCTCCAGCAGCACCTCCAATCACCTTCAGCCACCGGAATATGTCAGATGAAATAGCCACTACCTAGTCCTCCTTTTGGTGTCTTTGTTTCCCCCCACCAGCAGCACCTCCAATCACCTTCAGTCACAGGAAAACGTCAAATTAAATAGCCACTACCTAGTCCTCCTTTTGGTGTCTTTGTTTCTCCTTGATAGCAGCACCTGCAATCACCTTTAGCCACAGGAAAAGGTCAAATGAAATAGCCACTACCTAGCCCTCCTTTTGGTGTCTTTGTTTCCCCCCTCCAGCAGCACCTCCAATAACCTTCAGCCACACGTAAATGTCAAATGAAATAGCCACTACCTAGTGCTCCTTTTGGTGTCTTTGTTTCTCCTTGATAGCAGCACCTGCAATCACCTTTAGCCACAGGAAAAGGTCAAATGAAATAGCCACTACCTAGTCCTCCTTTTGGTGTCTTTGTTTCCCCCCTCCAGCAGCACCTGCAATCACCTTCAGCCACAGGAAAAGGTCAAATCATACAGCCACTATCTAGTCCCTTTTTGGTGTCTTTGTTTCCCCCCGCCAGCAGCACCTCCAATCACCTTCAGCCAAAGGAAAAGGTCAAATGAAATAGCCACTACCTAGTCCTCCTTTTGGTGTCTTTGTTTCCCCCCTCCAGCAGCACCTGCAATCACCTTCAGCCACAGGAAAAGGTCAAATCATACAGCCACTATCTAGTCCCTTTTTGGTGTCTTTGTTTCCCCCCGCCAGCAGCACCTCCAATCACCTTCAGCCAAAGGAAAAGATCAAATCAAATATCCACTACCTAGTCCTCCTTTTGGTGTTTTTCCCCCCTCCAGCAGCACCTCCAATCACCTTCAGCCACACGTAAATGTCAAATGAAATAGCCACTACCTAGTCCTCCTTTTGGTGTCTTTGTTTCCCCCCTTGACAGCAGCACCTCCAGCACCTTTAGCCATACGAAAAGCTCAAATGAAATAGCCACTACCTAGTCCTCCTTTTGGTGTCTTTGTTTCCCACCCGCCAGCAGCACGTCCAATCACTTTCAGCCAAAGGAAAATGTCAAATGAAACGCCACTACCTAGTCCTCCTTTTGGTATCTTTGTTTCCCACCCGCCAGCAGCACCTCCAATCACCTTCAGCCACAGGAAAAGGTCAAATGAAATAGCCACTACCTAGTCCTCCTTTTGGTGTCTTTGCTTCCCCACGCCAGCAGCACCTCCAATCACCTTCAATCACAGGAAAAGGTCAAATGAAATAGCCACTATCTAGTCCTCCTTTTGGTGTCTTTGTTTCCCCCCGCCAGCAGCACCTCCAATCAATTTCAGCCACAGGAAAAGGTCAAATGAAATAGCCACTACCTAGTCCTCCTTTTGGTGTCTTTGTTTCCCCCCTCCAGCAGCACCTGCAATCACCTTCAGCCAAAGGAAAAGATCAAATCATCAATCAATTTTTTCCCCTTGACAGCAGCACCTCCAATCACCATCAGCCAAAGGAAAATGTCAAATGAAACGCCACTACCTAGTCCTCCTTTTGGTGTCTTTTCCCCCCCTCCAGCAGCACCTCCAATCACCTTCAGCCACACGTAAATGTCAAATGAAATAGCCACTACCTAGTCCTCCTTTTGGTGTCTTTGTTTCCCCCCTTGACAGCAGCACCTCCAGCACCTTTAGCCATAGGAAAAGCTCAAATGAAATAGCCACTACCTAGTCATCCTTTTGGTGTCTTTGTTTCCCCCCTCCAGTAGCACCTCCCATCACCTTTAGCAACAGGAAAAGGTAAAAACAAATAGCCACTACCTAGTCCTCCTTTTGGTGTCTTTGTTTCCCCCCTCCAGTAGCACCTCCCATCACCTTCAGCAACAGGAAAATGTCAAAACAAATAGCCACTACCTAGTCCTCCTTTTTGTGTCTTTGTTTCCCACCCGCCAGCAGCACCTCCAATCACCTTCAGCCAAAGGAAAATGTCAAATGAAACGCCACTACCTAGTCCTCCTTTTGGTGTCTTTGTTTACCCCCTCCAGCAGCACCTCCAATCACCTTCAGCCACCGGAATATGTCAGATGAAATAGCCACTACCTAGTCCTCCTTTTGGTGTCTTTGTTTCCCCCCACCAGCAGCACCTCCAATCACTTTCAGCCAAAGGAAAATGTCAAATGAAACGCCACTACCTAGTCCTCCTTTTGGTGTCTTTGCTTCCCTACGCCAGCAGCACCTCCAATCACCTTCAATCACAGGAAAAGGTCAAATGAAATAGCCACTATCTAGTCCTCCTTTTGGTGTCTTTGTTTCCCCCCGCCAGCAGCACCTCCAATCAATTTCAGCCACAGGAAAAGGTCAAATCAAATAGCCACTACCTAGTTCTCCTTTTGGTGTCTTTTTTTCCCCTTGACAGCAGCACCTCCAATCACCATCAGCCAAAGGAAAACGTCAAATGAAATAGCCACTACCTAGTCCTCCTTTTGGTGTCTTTGTTTCTCCTTGATAGCAGCACCTGCAATCACCTTCAGCCACAGGAAAAGGTCAAATGAAATAGCCACTATCTAGCCCTCCTTTTGGTGTCTTTCTTTCCCCCCTCCAGCAGCACCTCCAATCACCTTCAGCCACAGGAAAAGGTCAAATCAAGTAGCCACTACCTAGTCCTCCGATTGGTGTCTTTTTTTCCCCTTGACAGCAGCACCTCCAATCACCATCAACCAAAGGAAAATGTCAAATGAAACGCCACTACCTAGTCCTCCTTTTGGTATCTTTGTTTCCCACCTGCCAGCAGCACCTCCAATCACCTTCAGCCACAGGAAAATGTAAAATGAAATAGCCACTACCTAGTCCTCCTTTTGGTGTCTTTGCTTCCCCAGGCCAGCAGCACCTCCAATCACCTTCAGCCAAAGGAAAATGTCAAATGAAACGCCACTACCTAGTCCTCCTTTTGGTGTCTTTGTTTACCCCCTCCAGCAGCACCTCCAATCACCTTCAGCCACAGGAAAAGGTCAAATCAAGTAGCCACTACCTAGTCCTCCGATTGGTGTCTTTTTTCCCCTTGACAGCAGCACCTCCAATCACCATCAACCAAAGGAAAATGTCAAATGAAACGCCACTACCTAGTCCTCCTTTTGGTATCTTTGTTTCCCACCTGCCAGCAGCACCTCCAATCACCTTCAGCCACAGGAAAATATAAAATGAAATAGCAACTACCTAGTCCTCCTTTTGGTGTCTTTGTTTCCCCCCGCCAGCAGCACCTCCAATCACCTTCAGTCACAGGAAAACGTCAAATTGAATAGCCACTACCTAGTCCTCCTTTTGGTGTCTGTTTTTCACCCCTCCAGCAGCACCTCCAATCACCTTCAGCCACCGGAATATGTCAGATGAAATAGCCACTACCTAGTCCTCCTTTTGGTGTCTTTGTTTCCCCCCACCAGCAGCACCTCCAATCACCTTCAGTCACAGGAAAACGTCAAATTGAATAGCCACTACCTAGTCCTCCTTTTGGTGTCTGTTTTTCACCCCTCCAGCAGCACCTCCAATCACCTTCAGCCACAGGAAAAGGTCAAATCAAATAGCCACTACCTAGTTCTCCTTTTGGTGTCTTTGTTTCCCCCCTCCAGTAGCACCTCCCATCACATTCAGCAACAGGAAAAGGTCAAAACAAATAGCCACTACCTAGTCCTCCTTTTTGTGTCTTTGTTTCCCACCCGCCAGCAGCACCTCCAATCACCTTCAGCCAAAGGAAAATGTCAAATGAAACGCCACTACCTGGTCCTCCTTTTGGTGTCTTTGTTTACCCCCTCCAGCAGCACCTCCAATCACCTTCAGCCACCGGAATATGTCAGATGAAATAGCCACTACCTAGTCCTCCTTTTGGTGTCTTTGTTTCCCCCCGCCAGCAACACCTCCAATCACCTTCAGTCACAAGAAAACGTCAAATTGAATAGCCACTACCTAGTCCTCCTTTTGGTGTCTGTTTTTCGCCCCTCCAGCAGCACCTCCAATCACCTTCAGCCACAGGAAATGGTCAAATCAAATAGCCACTACCTAGTTCTCCTTTTGGTGTCTTTTTCCCCCCTCCAGCAGCACATCCAATCACCTTCAGCCACACCTAAATGTCAAATGAAATAGCCACTAACTAGTCCTCCTTTTGGTGTCTTTGTTTCCCCCCTTGACAGCAGCACCTCCAATCACCTTCAGCCACAGAAAAAGGTCAAATGAAATAGCCACTACCTAGTCCTCCTTTTGGTGTCTTTGCTTCCCCACGCCAGCAGCACCTCCAATCACCTTCAATCACAGGAAAAGGTCAAATGAAATAGCCACTATGTAGTCCTCCTTTTGGTGTCTTTGTTTCCCCCCTCCAGTAGCACCTCCCATCACCTTTAGCAACAGGAAAAGGTCAAATCATACAGCCACTATCTAGTCCCTTTTTGGTGTCTTTGTTTCCCCCCGCCAGCAGCACCTCCAATCACCTTCAGCCAAAGGAAAAGGTCAAATGAAATAGGCACTACCTAGTCCTCCTTTTGGTGTCTTTGTTTCCCCCCTCCAGCAGCACCTCCAATCACCTTCAGCCACAGGAAAAGGTCAAATCATACAGCCACTATCTAGTCCCTTTTTGGTGTCTTTGTTTCCCCCCGCCAGCAGCACCTCCAATCACCTTCAGCCAAAGGAAAAGATCAAATCAAATATCCACTACCTAGTCCTCCTTTTGGTGTTTTTCCCCCCTCCAGCAGCACCTCCAATCACCTTCAGCCACACGTAAATGTCAAATGAAATAGCCACTACCTAGTCCTCCTTTTGGTGTCTTTGTTTCCCCCCTTGACAGCAGCACCTCCAGTACCTTTAGCCATACGAAAAGCTCAAATGAAATAGCCACTACCTAGTCCTCCTTTTGGTGTCTTTGTTTCCCACCCGCCAGCAGCACGTCCAATCACTTTCAGCCAAAGGAAAATGTCAAATGAAACGCCACTACCTAGTCCTCCTTTTGGTATCTTTGTTTCCCACCCGCCAGCAGCACCTCCAATCACCTTCAGCCACAGGAAAAGGTCAAATGAAATAGCCACTACCTAGTCCTCCTTTTGGTGTCTTTGCTTCCCCACGCCAGCAGCACCTCCAATCACCTTCAATCACAGGAAAAGGTCAAATGAAATAGCCACTATCTAGTCCTCCTTTTGGTGTCTTTGTTTCCCCCCGCCAGCAGCACCTCCAATCAATTTCAGCCACAGGAAAAGGTCAAATGAAATAGCCACTACCTAGTCCTCCTTTTGGTGTCTTTGTTTCCCCCCTCCAGCAGCACCTGCAATCACCTTCAGCCAAAGGAAAAGATCAAATCATCAATCAATTTTTTCCCCTTGACAGCAGCACCTCCAATCACCATCAGCCAAAGGAAAATGTCAAATGAAACGCCACTACCTAGTCCTCCTTTTGGTATCTTTGTTTCCCACCCGCCAGCAGCACCTCCAATCACCTTCAGCCACAGGAAAAGGTCAAATGAAATAGCCACTACCTAGTCCTCCTTTTGGTGTCTTTGCTTCCCCAGGCCAGCAGCACCTCCAATCACCTTCAGCCACAGAAAAATGTCAAATGAAACAGCCACTACCTAGTCCTCCTTTTGGTGTCTTTGTTTCCCCCCCTACAGCAGCAAGTCCATTCACCTCAGCCACAGGAAAAGGTCAAATGAAATAGCCACTACCTAGTCCTCCTTTTGGTGTCTTTGTTTCCCCCCGCCAGCAGCACATCCAATCACCTTCAGTCACAGGAAAACATCAAATTGAATAGCCACTACCTAGTCCTCCTTTTGGTGTCTGTTTTTCACCCCTCCAGCAGCACCTCCAATCACCTTCAGCCACAGGAAAAGGTCAAATGAAATAGCCACTACCTAGTCCTCCTTTTGGTGTCTTTTCCCCCCCTCCAGCAGCACCTCCAATCACCTTCAGCCACACGTAAATGTCAAATGAAATAGCCACTACCTAGTCCTCCTTTTGGTGTCTTTGTTTCCCCCCTTGACAGCAGCACCTCCAGCACCTTTAGCCATAGGAAAAGCTCAAATGAAATAGCCACTACCTAGTCATCCTTTTGGTGTCTTTGTTTCCCCCCTCCAGTAGCACCTCCCATCACCTTTAGCAACAGGAAAAGGTCAAAACAAATAGCCACTACCTAATCCTCCTTTTTGTGTCTTTTTTTCCCACCCGCCAGCAGCACCTCCAATCACTTTCAGCCAAAGGAAAATGTCAAATGAAACGCCACTACCTAGTCCTCCTTTTGGTGTCTTTGTTTACCCCCTCCAGCAGCACCTCCAATCACCTTCAGCCACCGGAATATGTCAGATGAAATAGCCACTACCTAGTCCTCCTTTTGGTGTCTTTGTTTCCCCCCACCAGCAGCACCTCCAATCACTTTCAGCCAAAGGAAAATGTCAAATGAAACGCCACTACCTAGTCCTCCTTTTGGTGTCTTTGCTTCCCTACGCCAGCAGCACCTCCAATCACCTTCAATCACAGGAAAAGGTCAAATGAAATAGCCACTATCTAGTCCTCCTTTTGGTGTCTTTGTTTACCCCCTCCAGCAGCACCTCCAATCACCTTCAGCCACCGGAATATGTCAGATGAAATAGCCACTACCTAGTCCTCCTTTTGGTGTCTTTGTTTCCCCCCACCAGCAGCACCTCCAATCACTTTCAGCCAAAGGAAAATGTCAAATGAAACGCCACTACCTAGTCCTCCTTTTGGTGTCTTTGCTTCCCTACGCCAGCAGCACCTCCAATCACCTTCAATCACAGGAAAAGGTCAAATGAAATAGCCACTATCTAGTCCTCCTTTTGGTGTCTTTGTTTCCCCCCGCCAGCAGCACCTCCAATCAATTTCAGCCACAGGAAAAGGTCAAATCAAATAGCCACTACCTAGTTCTCCTTTTGGTGTCTTTTTTTCCCCTTGACAGCAGCACCTCCAATCACCATCAGCCAAAGGAAAACGTCAAATGAAATAGCCACTACCTAGTCCTCCTTTTGGTGTCTTTGTTTCTCCTTGATAGCAGCACCTGCAATCACCTTCAGCCACAGGAAAAGGTCAAATGAAATAGCCACTATCTAGCCCTCCTTTTGGTGTCTTTCTTTCCCCCCTCCAGCAGCACCTCCAATCACCTTCAGCCACAGGAAAAGGTCAAATCAAGTATCCACTACCTAGTCCTCCTTTTGGTGTCTTTTTTTCCCCTTGACAGCAGCACCTCCAATCACCATCAACCAAAGGAAAATGTCAAATGAAACGCCACTACCTAGTCCTCCTTTTGGTATCTTTGTTTCCCACCTGCCAGCAGCACCTCCAATCACCTTCAGCCACAGGAAAATGTAAAATGAAATAGCCACTACCTAGTCCTCCTTTTGGTGTCTTTGCTTCCCCAGGCCAGCAGCACCTCCAATCACCTTCAGCCAAAGGAAAATGTCAAATGAAACGCCACTACCTAGTCCTCCTTTTGGTGTCTTTGTTTACCCCCTCCAGCAGCACCTCCAATCACCTTCAGCCACCGGAATATGTCAGATGAAATAGCAACTACCTAGTCCTCCTTTTGGTGTCTTTGTTTCCCCCCGCCAGCAGCACCTCCAATCACCTTCAGTCACAGGAAAACGTCAAATTGAATAGCCACTACCTAGTCCTCCTTTTGGTGTCTGTTTTTCACCCCTCCAGCAGCACCTCCAATCACCTTCAGCCACCGGAATATGTCAGATGAAATAGCCACTACCTAGTCCTCCTTTTGGTGTCTTTGTTTCCCCCCACCATCAGCACCTCCAATCACCTTCAGTCACAGGAAAACGTCAAATTGAATAGCCACTACCTAGTCCTCCTTTTGGTGTCTGTTTTTCACCCCTCCAGCAGCACCTCCAATCACCTTCAGCCACAGGAAAAGGTCAAATCAAATAGCCACTACCTAGTTCTCCTTTTGGTGTCTTTGTTTCCCCCCTCCAGTAGCACCTCCCATCACATTCAGCAACAGGAAAAGGTCAAAACAAATAGCCACTACCTAGTCCTCCTTTTTGTGTCTTTGTTTCCCACCCGCCAGCAGCACCTCCAATCACCTTCAGCCAAAGGAAAATGTCAAATGAAACGCCACTACCTGGTCCTCCTTTTGGTGTCTTTGTTTACCCCCTCCAGCAGCACCTCCAATCACCTTCAGCCACCGGAATATGTCAGATGAAATAGCCACTACCTAGTCCTCCTTTTGGTGTCTTTGTTTCCCCCCGCCAGCAACACCTCCAATCACCTTCAGTCACAAGAAAACGTCAAATTGAATAGCCACTACCTAGTCCTCCTTTTGGTGTCTGTTTTTCGCCCCTCCAGCAGCACCTCCAATCACCTTCAGCCACAGGAAATGGTCAAATCAAATAGCCACTACCTAGTTCTCCTTTTGGTGTCTTTTTCCCCCCTCCAGCAGCACATCCAATCACCTTCAGCCACACCTAAATGTCAAATGAAATAGCCACTAACTAGTCCTCCTTTTGGTGTCTTTGTTTCCCCCCTTGACAGCAGCACCTCCAATCACCTTCAGCCACAGAAAAAGGTCAAATGAAATAGCCACTACCTAGTCCTCCTTTTGGTGTCTTTGCTTCCCCACGCCAGCAGCACCTCCAATCACCTTCAATCACAGGAAAAGGTCAAATGAAATAGCCACTATGTAGTCCTCCTTTTGGTGTCTTTGTTTCCCCCCTCCAGTAGCACCTCCCATCACCTTTAGCAACAGGAAAAGGTCAAATCATACAGCCACTATCTAGTCCCTTTTTGGTGTCTTTGTTTCCCCCCGCCAGCAGCACCTCCAATCACCTTCAGCCAAAGGAAAAGGTCAAATGAAATAGGCACTACCTAGTCCTCCTTTTGGTGTCTTTGTTTCCCCCCTCCAGCAGCACCTCCAATCACCTTCAGCCACACGTAAATGTCAAATGAAATAGCCACTACCTAGTCCTCCTTTTGGTGTCTTTGTTTCCCCCCTTGACAGCAGCACCTCCAGCACCTTTAGCCATAGGAAAAGCTCAAATGAAATAGCCACTACCTAGTCATCCTTTTGGTGTCTTTGTTTCCCCCCTCCAGTAGCACCTCCCATCACCTTTAGCAACAGGAAAAGGTCAAAACAAATAGCCACTACCTAGTCCTCCTTTTTGTGTCTTTGTTTCCCCCCGCCAGCAGCACCTCCAATCAATTTCAGCCACAGGAAAAGGTCAAATGAAATAGCCACTACCTAGTCCTCCTTTTGGTGTCTTTGTTTCCCCCCTCCAGCAGCACCTGCAATCACCTTCAGCCAAAGGAAAAGATCAAATCATCAATCAATTTTTTCCCCTTGACAGCAGCACCTCCAATCACCATCAGCCAAAGGAAAATGTCAAATGAAACGCCACTACCTAGTCCTCCTTTTGGTGTCTTTGCTTCCCCAGGCCAGCAGCACCTCCAATCACCTTCAGCCACAGGAAAATGTCAAATGAAACAGCCACTACCTAGTCCTCCTTTTGGTGTCTTTGTTTCCCCCCTACAGCAGCAAGTCCATTCACCTCAGCCACAGGAAAAGGTCAAATGAAATAGCCACTACCTAGTCCTCCTTTTGGTGTCTTTGTTTCCCCTTGACAGCAGAACCTGCAATCACCTTCAGCCACAGGAAAAGGTCAAATGAAATAGCCACTACCTAGTCCTCCTTTTGGTGTCTTTGTTTCCCCCCGCCAGCAGCACCTCCAATCACCTTCAGTCACAGGAAAACGTCAAATTGAATAGCCACTACCTAGTCCTCCTTTTGGTGTCTGTTTTTCACCCCTCCAGCAGCACCTCCAATCACCTTCAGCCACAGGAAAAGGTCAAATCAAATAGCCACTACCTAGTTCTCCTTTTGTTGTCTTTCTTTCCCCAGGCCAGCAGCACCTCCAATCACCTTCAGCCACAGGAAAATGTCAAATGAAACAGCCACTACCTAGTCCTCCTTTTGGTGTCTTTGTTTCCCCCCTCCAGCAGCACCTGCAATCACCTTCAGCCACAGGAAAAGGTCAAATGAAATAGCCACTACCTAGTCCTCCTTTTGGTGTCTTTGTTTCCCCCCTCCAGCAGCACCTGCAATCACCTTCAGCCACAGGAAAAGGTCAAATCATACAGCCACTATCTAGTCCCTTTTTGTTGTCTTTGTTTCCCCCCTCCAGCAGCACCTCCAATCACCTTCAGCCACAGGAAAAGGTCAAATCAAGTAGCCACTACCTAGTCCTCCTATTGGTGTCTTTCCCCCCCCCTCCAGCAGCACCTCCAATCACCTTCAGCCACACGTAAATGTCAAATGAAATAGCCACATCCTAGTCCTCCTTTTGGTGTCTTTGTTTCCCTTGACAGCAGAACCTGCAATCACCTTCAGCCACAGGAAAAGCTCAAATGAAATAGCCACTACCTAGTCCTCCTTTTGGTGTCTTTGTTTCCCCCCTCCAGTAGCACCTCCCATCACATTCAGCAACAGGAAAAGGTCAAAACAAATAGCCACTACCTAGTCCTCCTTTTGGTGTCTTTGTTTCCCCCCGCCAGCAACACCTCCAATCACCTTCAGTCACAAGAAAACGTCAAATTGAATAGCCACTACCTAGTCCTCCTTTTGGTGTCTGTTTTTCGCCCCTCCAGCAGCACCTCCAATCACCTTCAGCCACAGGAAATGGTCAAATCAAATAGCCACTACCTAGTTCTCCTTTTGGTGTCTTTTTCCCCCCTCCAGCAGCACATCCAATCACCTTCAGCCACACGTAAATGTCAAATGAAATAGCCACTACCTAGTCCTCCTTTTGGTGTCTTTGTTTCCCCCCTTGACAGCAGCACCTCCAATCACCTTCAGCCACAGAAAAAGGTCAAATGAAATAGCCACTACCTAGTCCTCCTTTTGGTGTCTTTGCTTCCCCACGCCAGCAGCACCTCCAATCACCTTCAATCACAGGAAAAGGTCAAATGAAATAGCCACTATCTAGTCCTCCTTTTGGTGTCTTTGTTTCCCCCCTCCAGCAGCACCTGCAATCACCTTCAGCCACAGGAAAAGGTCAAATCATACAGCCACTATCTAGTCCCTTTTTGGTGTCTTTGTTTCCCCCCGCCAGCACCACCTCCAATCACCTTCAGCCAAAGGAAAAGATCAAATCAAATAGCCACTACCTAGTCCTCCTTTTGGTGTCTTTGCTTCCCCAGGCCAGCAGCACCTCCAATCACCTTCAGCCACAGGAAAATGTCAAATGAAACAGCCACTACCTAGTCCTCCTTTTGGTGTCTTTGTTTCCCCTTGACAGCAGAACCTGCAATCACCTTCAGCCACAGGAAAAGGTCAAATCAAATAGCCACTACCTAGTCCTCCTATTGGTGTCTTTGTCTCCCCCCTACAGCAGCACGTCCAATCACCTTCAGCCACTGGAAAAGGTCAAATGAAATAGCCACTACCTAGTCCTCCTTTTGGTGTCTTTGTTTCTCCTTGATAGCAGCACCTGCAATCACCTTCAGCCACAGGAAAAGGTCAAATCAAATAGCCACTACCTAGTCCTCCTTTTGGTGTTTTTGTTTCCCACTGCCAGCAGCACCTCCAATCACTTTCAGCCACAGGAAAAGGTCAAATCAAATAGCCACTACCTAGTTCTCCTATTGGTGTCTTTGATTCCCCCCTACAGCAGCACGTCCAATCACCTTCAGCCACTGGAAAAGGTCAAATGAAATGCCACTACCTAGTCCTCCTTTTGGTATCTTTGTTTCCCACCCGCCAGCAGCACCTCCAATCACCTTCAGCCACAGGAAAAGGTCAAATGAAATAGCCACTACCTAGTCCTCCTTTTGGTGTCTTTGCTTCCCCAGGCCAGCAGCACCTCCAATCACCTTCAGCCACAGGAATATGTCAAATGAAACAGCCACTACCTAGTCCTCCTTTTGGTGTCTTTGTTTCCCCCCTACAGCAGCAAGTCCATTCACCTCAGCCACTGGAAAAGGTCAAATGAAATAGCCACTACCTAGTCCTCCTTTTGGTGTCTTTGTTTCTCCTTGATAGCAGCACCTGCAATCACCTTCAGCCACAGGAAAAGGTCAAATCAAATAGCCACTACCTAGTCCTCCTTTTGGTGTTTTTGTTTCCCACTGCCAGCAGCACCTCCAATCACTTTCAGCCACAGGAAAAGGTCAAATCAAATAGCCACTACCTAGTTCTCCTATTGGTGTCTTTGATTCCCCCCTACAGCAGCACGTCCAATCACCTTCAGCCACTGGAAAAGGTCAAATGAAACAGCCACTACCTAGTCCTCCTTTTGGTATCTTTGTTTCCCACCCGCCAGCAGCACCTCCAATCACCTTCAGCCACAGGAAAAGGTCAAATGAAATAGCCACTACCTAGTCCTCCTTTTGGTGTCTTTGCTTCCCCAGGCCAGCAGCACCTCCAATCACCTTCAGCCACAGGAATATGTCAAATGAAACAGCCACTACCTAGTCCTCCTTTTGTTGTCTTTGTTTCCCCCCTACAGCAGCAAGTCCATTCACCTCAGCCACAGGAAAAGGTCAAATGAAATAGCCACTACCTAGTCCTCCTATTGGTGTCTTTGTTTCCCCTTGACAGCAGAACCTGCAATCACCTTCAGCCACAAGAAAAGGTCAAATGAAATAGCCACTACCTAGTCCTCCTTTTGGTGTCTTTGTTTCCCCCCGCCAGCAGCACCTCCAATCACCTTCAATCACAGGAAAAGGTCAAATCAAATAGCCACTACCTAGTTCTCCTTTTGTTGTCTTTCTTTCCCCAGGCCAGCAGCACCTCCAATCACCTTCAGCCACAGGAAAATGTCAAATGAAACAGCCACTACCTAGTCCTCCTTTTGGTGTCTTTGTTTCCCCCCTACAGCAGCACGTCCATTCACCTTCAGCCACTGGAAAAGGTCAAATGAAATAGCCACTACCTAGTCCTCCTTTTGGTGTCTTTGTTTCCCCCCTCCAGCAGCACCTGCAATCACCTTCAGCCACAGGAAAAGGTCAAATCATACAGCCACTATCTAGTCCCTTTTTGTTGTCTTTGTTTCCCCCCTCCAGCAGCACCTCCAATCACCTTCAGCCACAGGAAAAGGTCAAATCAAGTAGCCACTACCTAGTCCTCCTATTGGTGTCTTTCCCCCCCCCTCCAGCAGCACCTCCAATCACCTTCAGCCACACGTAAATGTCAAATGAAATAGCCACATCCTAGTCCTCCTTTTGGTGTCTTTGTTTCCCTTGACAGCAGAACCTGCAATCACCTTCAGCCACAGGAAAAGCTCAAATGAAATAGCCACTACCTAGTCCTCCTTTTGGTGTCTTTGTTTCCCCCCTCCAGTAGCACCTCCCATCACATTCAGCAACAGGAAAAGGTCAAAACAAATAGCCACTACCTAGTCCTCCTTTTGGTGTCTTTGTTTCCCCCCGCCAGCAACACCTCCAATCACCTTCAGTCACAAGAAAACGTCAAATTGAATAGCCACTACCTAGTCCTCCTTTTGGTGTCTGTTTTTCGCCTTTCCAGCAGCACCTCCAATCACCTTCAGCCACAGAAAAAGGTCAAATGAAATAGCCACTACCTAGTCCTCCTTTTGGTGTCTTTGCTTCCCCACGCCAGCAGCACCTCCAATCACCTTCAATCACAGGAAAAGGTCAAATGAAATAGCCACTATGTAGTCCTCATTTTGGTGTCTTTGTTTCCCCCCTCCAGCAGCACCTGCAATCACCTTCAGCCACAGGAAAAGGTCAAATCATACAGCCACTATCTAGTCCCTTTTTGGTGTCTTTGTTTCCCCCCGCCAGCAGCACCTCCAATCACCTTCAGCCAAAGGAAAAGATCAAATCAAATAGCCACTACCTAGTCCTCCTTTTGGTGTCTTTGTTTCCCCCCGCCAGTATCACCTCCAATCACCTTCAGTCACAAGAAAACGTCAAATTGAATAGCCACTACCTAGTCCTCCTTTTGGTGTCTGTTTTTCGCCCCTCCAGCAGCACCTCCAATCACCTTCAGCCACAGGAAATGGTCAAATCAAATAGCCACTACCTAGTTCTCCTTTTGGTGTCTTTTTCCCCCCTCCAGCAGCACATCCAATCACCTTCAGCCACACGTAAATGTCAAATGAAATAGCCACTACCTAGTCCTCCTTTTGGTGTCTTTGTTTCCCCCCTTGACAGCAGCACCTCCAATCACCTTCAGCCACAGAAAAAGGTCAAATGAAATAGCCACTACCTAGTCCTCCTTTTGGTGTCTTTGCTTCCCCACGCCAGCAGCACCTCCAATCACCTTCAATCACAGGAAAAGGTCAAATGAAATAGCCACTATCTAGTCCTCCTTTTGGTGTCTTTGTTTCCCCCCTCCAGCAGCACCTGCAATCACCTTCAGCCACAGGAAAAGGTCAAATCATACAGCCACTATCTAGTCCCTTTTTGGTGTCTTTGTTTCCCCCCGCCAGCAGCACCTCCAATCACCTTCAGCCAAAGGAAAAGATCAAATCAAATAGCCACTACCTAGTCCTCCTTTTGGTGTCTTTTTCCCCCCGTCAGCAGCACCTCCAATCACCTTCAGCCGCACGTAAATGTCAAATGAAATAGCCACTACCTAGTCCTCCTTTTGGTGTCTTTGTTTCCCCCCTTGACAGCAGCACCTCCAGCACCTTTAGCCATAGGAAAAGCTCAAATGAAATAGCCACTACCTAGTCCTCCTTTTGGTGTCTTTGCTTCCCGCCTCCAGTAGCACCTCCCATCACCTTTAGCAACAGGAAAAGGTCAAAACTAATAGCCACTATCTAGTCCTCCTTTTTGTGTCTTCCCCCCCCCCCCCAGCAGCACCTCCAATCACTCTCAGGGAAAGGAAAAGGTCAAATCAAAGAGCCACTACCTAGTTCTCCTTTTGGTGTCTTTTTTTCCCCTTGACAGCAGCACCTCCAATCACCATCAGCCAAAGGAAAATGTCAAATGAAACGCCACTATCTAGTCCTCCTTTTGGTATCTTTGTTTCCCACCCGCCAGCAGCACCTCCAATCACCTTCAGCCACAGGAAAAGGTCAAATGAAATAGCCACTATCTAGTCCTCCTTTTGGTGTCTTTGCTTCCCCAAGCCAGCAGCACCTCCAATCACCTTCAGCCACAGGAAAATGTCAAATGAAACAGCCACTACCTAGTCCTCCTTTTGGTGTCTTTGTTTCCCCTTGACAGCAGAACCTGCAATCACCTTCAGCCACAGGAAAAGGTCAAATCAAATAGCCACTACCTAGTCCTCCTATTGGTGTCTTTGTCTCCCCCCTACAGCAGCACGTCCAATCACCTTCAGCCACTGGAAAAGGTCAAATGAAATAGCCACTACCTAGTCCTCCTTTTGGTGTCTTTGTTTCTCCTTGATAGCAGCACCTGCAATCACCTTCAGCCACAGGAAAAGGTCAAATCAAATAGCCACTACCTAGTCCTCCTTTTGGTGTTTTTGTTTCCCACTGCCAGCAGCACCTCCAATCACTTTCAGCCACAGGAAAAGGTCAAATCAAATAGCCACTACCTAGTTCTCCTATTGGTGTCTTTGTTTCCCCCCTACAGCAGCACGTCCAATCACCTTCAGCCACTGGAAAAGGTCAAATGAAATAGCCACTACCTAGTCCTCCTTTTGGTGTCTTTGTTTCTCCTTGATAGCAGCACCTGCAATCACCTTTAGCCACAGGAAAAGGTCAAATGAAATAGCCACTACCTAGCCCTCCTTTTGGTGTCTTTGTTTCCACCCTCCAGCAGCACCTCCAATCACCTTATGTGTCAGTCTCGCTAGTTCCTGCTTCGCTGCCATGGAAACGGGGAGGGTGGGGGGTTTGGGATGAGTGTGTTCTGCTGGTGGACAATGTTGATGTTTCGTGTTATCTCCTGTTTAACGGACCTGCATTCCAGGATGGTGAAGACCTGCCCACCTGATGTTGGAGATGGCTGCATATTGGACAATGCACAGGGGGGGTTTGGGGATTGGGATGGGCTTAAGCTTAATACTTTCTGTTCGCGCCTAAACTATTCATTCTCAGCTTTACTTGGTCTGTACGCTATCGTAACTTAGTAAAAGGAGCCTTAACATTTCAAAATAATGTCTAAGTGTGGTCTTTCCTGAGTCAACGAAGAAACAGGCCTGACATTAAGCTGAGAATCAACAAAACCAAAAACCTGCCCTGATGTCGGACCCTTCACAAGAGGAGCCTCCGTTGGTAGAGGTCCTGCCTGAAACAATTTTGGGAGCTGAAGCATCGCATCCTCCTGTTCAATCTGAAGGGATCAGGTCAGTGATGGAAGGTTTGGCTGGCCTAGATCTAAATCTGCCAGCTGAAGAATCAGTCAAACCTAAACGTTGGTCTGAAGGGGTAGGAATGAGTGGGGTAAACGTCTCCAGACGTCGACTTTCCCCAAAGAAAGTCATTCCGGAGCTCTTAAGAGAAGAAAGGGAACTAAAGGAGATGGCTCAGGACTTACTCCGCCAGGCAGATGAGAAGAGATTAGCCCTGGAAAAAATCTGGGGGAGGGAGGCGGATCGCCCACAGCCAAGAGGTTCACAGGCAGCTCCGGGCAGACGAAGCAGGGTTTCAACACCATCCCCCCCTCCTCAAGCCGGCAGGGAATTGCGGAGAGAGGCGGCTTCTGCCAGGCAAAGCAGGAGAGCAACTCCCTCCCCCCCCCCTCAGGCCGGAAGGGAAGCCAACCCCATTAACCCCCGCCGACTTGCGAAACTGCCTCCTTTGGGTGTGAAATACGACGGAAGTGCCGACAAACTGGCGTTTTTTCTAATTCACGTCGATAATTACATGCAGTTTTACGCAGCTGATATGGACGATGATATCAAAATCAGAATTGTATCTATGACCCTAGAAGATCAAGCTTCTAATTGGCTGGTTTCATTGCATAATTGCCGCTCACCGGCACTGCGCGATTTCGATCGCTTCATGAATGCTCTTAGAAGGCGTTTTGAAGACCCCCGTGTTGAGAGGAAAGCAAAAATGAAACTAAAAAGTTTGCAGCAGGGGGACATGTCTATTCAGGCTTACACGCAGATTTTCCAGGAGCTATCAGTGTTTATGATTGGTTATAGTGAACAGGCCCTAATGGACATTTATGTTGAAGGGCTGAATAAAGACATTTATCAAACATGTGTGAACAGATTTCGCCCCGAAACTTTGAATGACTGGATAGATCTAGCTTCGGATGTCGAATTGGATCATGCCCACTTGCAGGATCCAGTCCGCTTGGAGAAAAAAACACAGGAAGATAGCCCCAAATCTCACCCCCCTGCGAGGGAGAAACGCATGCAAAAGGGGGAGGGGAGAACAACCCAGCCTCGTTCAGGCAGCTGTTATCGCTGTGGGAAGGAGGGGCACTGGGCAGACAAATGCCGATCAAAACCACCTCCACGCCCACTTTCTTCCTCGGACCGGAAACAGCCTAGGACGCCAACTGTGCGCGCCAAACCGGCTATGAGTGGGATGGAACCCATCAACCTCTCTGCTGACCAGCCCTCCCCAGGACCTGATGATTGGGAAGCGTCTTCTGACTCTTCTGACGACAACCTGGTGAGTCATCGCTCCGGGCCCCTTTATATTAATTTAATGCTTTTAGCTCCATCTACTGGACGTACATGCAATGTGCAGGCTCTCATTGACTCTGGTTGCTCAAAATGTCTCATAAGCCAAGACATCGTGTCTAAAATGGGTTTCCACCTTAAAACCTTGAAAACTCCCATAGCCTTTTGCCAAATGGATGGTTCTGTAGCTGGGGGCACCCCAGCATCTTTTATCACCGAACCAATTCATGTTTCTATAGGCACGGGCCATACTGAGACCATCAACTTTATTGTAACTGCCATTGCCGATAATGCTGTAATTTTGGGGGTCAATTGGCTTCGTAAATGGAATCCTCTGATAAACTGGAAGGAAGGTTGGGTACGCATACCTTTATCCCTCCCGGAACATACCTCTCTTCCATCAGAAACTGATCAACCCCCGCAACATCACCCACCCCCCCATATTGAATCTGCTGCACCTTTATTGGATTTCCCATCACCCGAGGTCATACCAGGCGAGGAGAAAATTCCCAAAGAATATTGGGACCTAAAGGATGCCTTCAGTGAAAGATCTTGTGATTCCCTTCCTCCTCATAGGGCTACTGACTGTTCAATTGATTTTCTTCCTGGGGTGCAATTACCCAAACCTCGTATGTACTCAATGACCCCGCGGGAGATGGAGGAATTACGTAGATTCATCGATAAAAACCTTCAAAGGGGTTTCATTGAACCAGCTAGGCCCCGTGTAGCAGCACCAGTTATGTTTAGGGAAAAAAAAGATGGCACTCTAAGATTAATACAGGACTACTCATATCTCAACACCATTTGTGAACACAATATTTACCCCCTTCCGCTCATGAAGGACATGCTTGCTCACCTGGCTACCGGTAAGATTTTTACGAAGTTAGACTTACGTGAAGCCTATTACAGGGTCAGAATCAAAGAGGGGGACGAATGGAAAACAGCTTTTAACTGTCCGCTCGGATGTTTCCAATTCAAAGTCCTCCCTTTCGGTCTTCAAGGTGCCCCTTCAGTGTTTATGCAACTAATAAATGAGGTTCTCCACGAGCACCTTTACAAGGGAGTTATTGTTTACATTGATGACATCGTCGTCTACTCGCAAACACACGACGAGCACGTTAAACTAGTGCGCTCCGTATTAAATAAGTTGCGTTCCGCTGAACTTTATGCCAAACTCTCTAAGTGTGAGTTTCACCAGGAAAGAATTGACTATTTGGGTTACCGTATCTCCTCTGAGGGAATTGAAATGGATCCTGCTAAAGTCAAGGCAGTGACGGAGTGGGCCCCTCCCCGTACCCGTAAACAATTGCAAAGTTTTTTGGGATTTGCGAATTTTTACCGCCAATTTATTCCGTCATTCGCTGATATTGCCTTGCCCATTACAAACCTTCTGAAAACAAAAGGAGAAGGCAAGCCTCGTCCAGGAACCCCTCTCAAATGGACGATGGAATGTCAGGCCGCTTTCGAAAAGCTTAAACGGTTGTTTGCGGCTGAGCCTGTTCTTAAACACCCCGATGTGAATTCCCCATTTGTGATTCAAGCGGATGCTAGTGATGTCGCGGTGGGAGCAGTCCTGTTACAACTCAATCAACATGGCCAATTACAACCCTGTGCTTACACCTCTCGGAAACTCACTGCGTCCGAACGCGGTTGGGCGATTTGGGAAAAGGAGGCTTTTGCTGTTCGGTGGGCTCTCATGACTTGGCGACATTTTCTTGAGGGTGCCCCACATCCTTTCGAGGTCTGGACGGACCATAAAAATTTGGAAGCTCTTACCTCCTCTCGGAAATTGTCCCCAAGGCAACTTCGTTGGGCTCACTATTTCCATCGTTTCAATTTCCACCTCAAATACATTCCTGGGGGCAAAAATTTCATGGCTGATGCACTTTCCAGATTGCCACAATATGATGTGTCTAAGCTCACCATAGTACAACCGATAATGCCACTCACTTTACCTGCTACTCCAGTATCTACTATAGCCCAAACTACTGTCCAAACTACTCCACCTGCTGACCTGATTGCTCGTATTAAGGATGAATTACTTACTGATGATTGGTATTCGACTCATTCAGGTGATTGTACTACCAGAGACGATCTTCCCTGGATTGGTTCTAAGATCTATGTTCCTGCTACATTACGTCCTTTTGTCTTGCAACGCGCACACGACTCACGTTTAGCTGGTCATTTCGGTTTCGTTAAAACTATTCATCTTATCAAGAGACAGTTCTGGTGGCCATCAATGAAGAAAGATGTTGAATCGTATATTGCCAGTTGCCCTGTATGTGCGGCTTCAAAACGTGCGCCGGGTAAGCCACAGGGTCTTCTCCAGTCTGTAGCTACGCCGGAAAGGCCTTGGAAGGAAATTTCAATGGACTTTATAGTTGATCTTCCGCCCAGTCAGGGTTATACCGTTATCTGGGTAGTTACCGATCTTTTTTCTAAACAAGTTCATTTTGTCCCCTGTACTAAAATTCCTTCTTCCAAATCTCTGGCCCGACTGTTCGTTTCCAATATCTATCGTTTTCATGGCGTCCCGCAACGCATCATCTCCGATAGAGGAACCCAATTTACTTCCCATTTTTGGAAGGAGTTTTTGAGACTGATTGGCTCCGCCCAAAGCTTAAGCTCCGCCTACCACCCTCAGACGAATGGATCTTGTGAAAGGGTTAATTCCGTTCTCGAACAGTACTTACGCTGCTTTATTAATTTTCAACAAGATGATTGGGCTGATCTTCTCATACATGCCGAAGTTGCGTATAATAACTCTGTTCACTCCAGTACGAATATGACCCCCTTTAAAATCATCTACGGACAGGACTTTGTACCCATACCCGAACTGCCTCACGACTCGCCGACGGTTCCCTCTTTATCTGAATGGTCCTCTAGATTATCTTCTGTTTGGCCGGTTCTCCGGAAAACTTTAAACGATGCCCATGACTCGCACAAACTGTACGCTGATAAGAAACGAGCAGTCCCTCCCTCCTACAAAGTTGGTGATCAGGTTTATGTATCTACCAAAAATTTGGATAGCCCCCAAAAATGCAAGAAGCTGGGTCCCAAATTTGTTGGACCTTTCACGATCACCAAAATTATCAGCTCTGTGTCGGTCCGTTTGGATCTCCCCAAGACCTATCGGCGACTATACCCTGTATTCCATGTTCACTTACTGAAACCTGCTCGTACCTCCCATCTCCGCAAAAGATTGCCTGATGCTCCTACACCTACCTTGGTGGATGGTCATCATCATTATGAGGTGCGAGACATTTTGGACTCCAGAATCCGCAGAAATAAAACTCAGTTCCTGGTCATGTGGAAAGATTTTCCCCCTTCTCACAACGAATGGGTGGATAAAGAGCATCTCAAAGCTCCTAAACTGGTACGCCAGTTTTATGCCAAGTATCCACACAAACCTTGACTCTTTTTCTTTCTCCTCTCTGTTGTTTTGTCCCTTCCTTCTTGTCTTTCAGGTGTAGCCTCTCGTATGCCTATTGCTGCCCTGGATTTCCCGCTGTTCCTGGAGGAGGTCCGGATGTCAGTCTCGCTAGTTCCTGCTTCGCTGCCATGGTGTCTTTGTTTCCCCTTGACAGCAGAACCTGCAATCACCTTCAGCCACAAGAAAAGGTCAAATGAAATAGCCACTACCTAGTCCTCCTTTTGGTGTCTTTGTTTCCCCCCGCCAGCAGCACCTCCAATCACCTTCAGTCACAGGAAAACGTCAAATTGAATAGCCACTACCTAGTCCTCCTTTTGGTGTCTGTTTTTCACCCCTCCAGCAGCACCTCCAATCACCTTCAGCCACAGGAAAAGGTCAAATCAAATAGCCACTACCTAGTCCTCCTATTGGTGTCTTTGTTTCCCCCCTACAGCAGCACGTCCAATCACCTTCAGCCACAGGAAAAGGTCAAATGAAATAGCTACTACCTAGTCCTCCTTTTGGTGTCTTTGTTTCCCACTGCCAGCAGCACCTCCAATCTCTTTCAGCCACAGGAAAAGGTCAAATCAAATAGCCACTACCTAGTTCTCCTATTGGTGTCTTTGTTTCCCCCCTACAGCAGCACGTCCAATCACCTTCAGCCACTGGAAAAGGTCAAATGAAATAACCACTACCTACTCCTCCTTTTGGTGTCTTTGTTTCTCCTTGATAGCAGCACCTGCAATCACCTTTAGCCACAGGAAAAGGTCAAATGAAATAGCCACTACCTAGCCCTCCTTTTGGTGTCTTTGTTTCCCCCCTCCAGCAGCACCTCCAATCACCTTCAGCCACAGGAAAAGGTCAAATCAAGTAGCCACTACCTAGTCCTCCTATTGGTGTCTTTCCCCCCCCTCCAGCAGCACCTCCAGTCACCTTCAGCCACACGTAAATGTCAAATGAAATAGCCACTACCTAGTGCTCCTTTTGGTGTCTTTGTTTCCCCCCTTGACGGCAGCACCTCCAGTCACCTTTAGCCACAGGAAAAGGTCAAATGAAATAGCCACTACATAGTCCTCCTTTTGGTGTCTTTGTTTACCCCCTCCAGCAGCACCTCCAATCACCTTCAGCCACCGGAATATGTCAGATGAAATAGCCACTACCTAGTCCTCCTTTTGGTGTCTTTGTTTCCCCCCGCCAGCAGCACTTCCAATCACCTTCAGTCACAGGAAAACGTCAAATTGAATAGCCACTACCTAGTCCTCCTTTTGGTGTCTTTGTTTCCTCCCTCCAGCAGCACCTCCAATCACCTTCAGCCACAGGAAAAGGTCAAATCAAATAGCCACTGCCTAGTCCTCCTTTTGGGGTCTGTTTTTCGCCCCTCCAGCAGCACCTCCAATCACCTTCAGCCACAGGAAAATGTCAAATGAAACAGCCACTACCTAGTCCTCCTTTTGGTGTCTTTGTTTCCCCCCTCCAGCAGCACCTGCAATCACCTTCAGCCACAGGAAAAGGTCAAATCATACAGCCACTATCTAGTCCCTTTTTGGTGTCTTTGTTTCCCCCCACCAGCAGCACCTCCAATCACCTTCAGCCAAAGGAAAAGATCAAATCAAATAGCCACTACCTAGTCCTCCTTTTGGTGTCTTTTTCCCCCCGCCAGCAGCACCTCCAATCACCTTCAGCCACACGTAAATGTCAAATGAAATAGCCACTACCTAGTCCTCCTTTTGGTGTCTTTGTTTCCCCCCTTGACGGCAGCACCGCCAGCACCTTTAGCCATAGGAAAAGCTCAAATGAAATAGCCACTACCTAGTCATCCTTTTGGTGTCTTTGTTTCCCGCCTCCATTAGCACCTCCCATCACCTTTAGCAACAGGAAAAGGTCAAAACAAATAGCCACTATCTAGTCCTCCTTTTTGTGTCTTTTTTTCCCACCCGCCAGCAGCACCTCCAATCACCTTCAGCCAAAGGAAAATGTCAAATGAAACGCCACTACATAGTCCTCCTTTTGGTATCTTTGTTTCCCACCCGCCAGCAGCACCTCCAATCACCTTCAGCCACAGGAAAATGTCAAATGAAATAGCCACTACCTAGTCCTCCTTTTGGTGTCTTTGCTTCCCCACGCCAGCAGCACCTCCAATCACCTTCAATCACAGGAAAAGGTCAAATGAAATAGCCACTATCTAGTCCTCCTTTTGGTATCTTTGTTTCCCACCCGCCAGCAGCACCTCCAATCACCTTCAGCCACAGGAAAAGATCAAATGAAATAGCCACTACCTAGTCCTCCTTTTGGAGTCTTTGCTTCCCCAGGGCAGCAGCACCTCCAATCACCTTCAGCCACAGGAAAATGTCAAATGAAACAGCCACTACCTAGTCCTCCTTTTGGTGTCTTTGTTTCCCCCCTACAGTAGCAAGTCCATTCACCTCAGCCACAGGAAAAGGTCAAATGAAACAGCCACTACCTAGTCCTCCTTTTGGTGTCTTTGTTTCCCCCCTCCAGTAGCACCTCCCATCACCTTCAGCAACAGGAAAAGGTCAAAACAAATAGCCACTACCTAGTCCTCCTTTTTGTGTCTTTTTTTCCCCTTGACAGCAGCACCTCCAATCACCTTCAGCCAAAGGAAAATGTCAAATGAAACGCCACTACCTAGTCCTCCTTTTGGTGTCTTTGCTTCCCCACGCCAGCAGCACCTCCAATCACCTTGAATCACAGGAAAAGGTCAAATGAAATAGCCACTATCTAGTCCTCCTTTTGGTGTCTTTGTTTCCCCCTGCCAGCAGCACCTCCAATCACTTTCAGCCACAGGAAAATGTCAAATCAAATAGCCACTAACTAGTTCTCCTTTTGGTGTCTTTTTTTCCCCTTGACAGCAGCACCTCCAATCACCTTCAGCCAAAGGAAAATGTCAAATGAAACGCCACTACCTAGTCCTCCTTTTGGTATCTTTGTTTCCCACCCGCCAGCAGCACCTCCAATCACCTTCAGCCACAGGAAAAGGTCAAATGAAATAGCCACTACCTAGTCCTCCTTTTGGAGTCTTTGCTTCCCCAGGGCAGCAGCACCTCCAATCACCTTCAGCCACAGGAAAATGTCAAATGAAACAGCCACTACCTAGTCCTCCTTTTGGTGTCTTTGTTTCCCCCCTACAGTAGCAAGTCCATTCACCTCAGCCACAGGAAAAGCTCAAATGAAATAGCCACTACCTAGTCCTCCTTTTGGTGTCTTTGTTTCCCCCCTCCAGTAGCACCTCCCATCACCTTCAGCAACAGGAAAAGGTCAAAACAAATAGCCACTACCTAGTCCTCCTTTTTGTGTCTTTTTTCCCCCTTGACAGCAGCACCTCCAATCACCTTCAGCCAAAGGGAAATGTCAAATGAAACGCCACTACCTAGTCCTCCTTTTGGTGTCTTTGTTTCCCCCCGCCAGCAGCACCTCCAATCACCTTCTGTCACAGGAAAAGGTCAAATGAAATAGCCACTACCTAGTCCTCCTTTTGGAGTCTTTGCTTCCCCAGGGCAGCAGCACCTCCAATCACCTTCAGCCACAGGAAAATGTCAAATGAAACAGCCACTACCTAGTCCTCCTTTTGGTGTCTTTGTTTCCCCCCTACAGTAGCAAGTCCATTCACCTCAGCCACAGGAAAAGCTCAAATGAAATAGCCACTACCTAGTCCTCCTTTTGGTGTCTTTGTTTCCCCCCTCCAGTAGCACCTCCCATCACCTTCAGCAACAGGAAAAGGTCAAAACAAATAGCCACTACCTAGTCCTCCTTTTTGTGTCTTTTTTTCCCCTTGACAGCAGCACCTCCAATCACCTTCAGCCAAAGGAAAATGTCAAATGAAACGCCACTACCTAGTCCTCCTTTTGGTGTCTTTGTTTCCCCCCGCCAGCAGCACCTCCAATCACCTTCTGTCACAGGAAAAGGTCAAATTAAAGAGCCACTATCTAGTCCTCTTTTTGCTGTCTTTGTTTCCCCCCTCCAGCAGCACCTCCAATCACCTTCAGCCACAGGAAAATGTCAAATGAAATAGCCACTACCTAGTCCTCCTTTTGGTGTCTTTGCTTCCCCACGCCAGCAGCACCTCCAATCACCTTCAATCACAGGAAAAGGTCAAATGAAATAGCCACTATCTAGTCCTCCTTTTGGTACCTTTGTTTCCCACCCGCCAGCAGCACCTCCAATCACCTTCAGCCACAGGAAAAGGTCAAATGAAATAGCCACTACCTAGTCCTCCTTTTGGAGTCTTTGCTTCCCCAGGGCAGCAGCACCTCCAATCACCTTCAGCCACAGGAAAATGTCAAATGAAACAGCCACTACCTAGTCCTCCTTTTGGTGTCTTTGTTTCCCCCCTACAGTAGCAAGTCCATTCACCTCAGCCACAGGAAAAGGTCAAATGAAACAGCCACTACCTAGTCCTCCTTTTGGTGTCTTTGTTTCCCCCCTCCAGTAGCACCTCCCATCACCTTCAGCAACAGGAAAAGGTCAAAACAAATAGCCACTACCTAGTCCTCCTTTTTGTGTCTTTTTTTCCCCTTGACAGCAGCACCTCCAATCACCTTCAGCCAAAGGAAAATGTCAAATGAAACGCCACTACCTAGTCCTCCTTTTGGTGTCTTTGCTTCCCCACGCCAGCAGCACCTCCAATCACCTTCAATCACAGGAAAAGGTCAAATGAAATAGCCACTATCTAGTCCTCCTTTTGGTGTCTTTGTTTCCCCCTGCCAGCAGCACCTCCAATCACTTTCAGCCACAGGAAAATGTCAAATCAAATAGCCACTAACTAGTTCTCCTTTTGGTGTCTTTTTTTCCCCTTGACAGCAGCACCTCCAATCACCTTCAGCCAAAGGAAAATGTCAAATGAAACGCCACTACCTAGTCCTCCTTTTGGTATCTTTGTTTCCCACCCGCCAGCAGCACCTCCAATCACCTTCAGCCACAGGAAAAGGTCAAATGAAATAGCCACTACCTAGTCCTCCTTTTGGTGTCTTTGCTTCCCCAGGGCAGCAGCACCTCCAATCACCTTCAGCCACAGGAAAATGTCAAATGAAACAGCCACTACCTAGTCCTCCTTTTGGTGTCTTTGTTTCCCCCCTACAGTAGCAAGTCCATTCACCTCAGCCACAGGAAAAGCTCAAATGAAATAGCCACTACCTAGTCCTCCTTTTGGTGTCTTTGTTTCCCCCCTCCAGTAGCACCTCCCATCACCTTCAGCAACAGGAAAAGGTCAAAACAAATAGCCACTACCTAGTCCTCCTTTTTGTGTCTTTTTTCCCCCTTGACAGCAGCACCTCCAATCACCTTCAGCCAAAGGAAAATGTCAAATGAAACGCCACTACCTAGTCCTCCTTTTGGTGTCTTTGTTTCCCCCCGCCAGCAGCACCTCCAATCACCTTCTGTCACAGGAAAAGGTCAAATTAAAGAGCCACTATCTAGTCCTCTTTTTGCTGTCTTTGTTTCCCCCCTCCAGCAGCACCTCCAATCACCTTCAGCCACCGGAATATGTCAGATGAAATAGCCACTACCTAGTCCTCCTTTTGGTGTCTGTTTTTCTCCCCTCCAGCAGCACCTCCAATCACCTTCAGCCAAAGGAAAATGTCAAATGAAACGCCACTACCTAGTCCTCCTTTTGGTGTCTTTGTTTCCCCCCTACAGCAGCACGTCCATTCACCTTCAGCCACAGGAAAAGGTCAAATGAAATAGCCACTACATAGTCCTCCTTTTGGTGTCTTTGTTTCCCCTTGACAGCAGCACCTGCAATCACCTTCAGCCACAGGAAAAGGTCAAATCATACAGCCACTATCTAGTCCTCCTTTTGGTGTCTTTGTTTCCCCCCGCCAGCAGCACCTCCAATCACCTTCAGTCAAAGGAAAAAGTCAAATCAGATAGCCACTATCTAGTCCTCCTTTTGGTGTCTTTGTTTCCTCCCTCCATCAGCACCTCCAATCACCTTCAGCCACAGGAAAAGATCAAATCAAATAGCCACTACCTGTTCCTCCTTTTGTTGTCTTCCCCCCCCAGCAGCACCTCCAATCACCTTCAGCCACACGTAAATGTAAAATGAAATAGCCACTACCTAGTCCTCCTTTTGGTGTCTTTGTTTCCCCCCTTGACAGCAGCACCTCCAGCATCTTTAGCCATAGGAAAAGCTCAAATGAAATAGCCACTACCTAGTCCTCCTTTTGATGTCTTTGTTTCCCCCCTCCAGTAGCACCTCCCATCACCTTTAGCAACAGGAAAAGATCAAAACAAATAGCCACTACCTAGTCCTCCTTTCTGTGTCTTTTTCCCCCTTGAGAGCAGCACCTCCAATCACCTTCAGCCACAGGAAAAGGTCAAATGAAATAGCCACTATCTAGTCCTCCTTTTGGTGTCTTTGTTTCCCCTTGACCGCAGCACCTCCAATCACCTTCAGCCACAGGAAAAGGTCAAATGAAATAGCCACTATCTAGTCCTCCTTTTGGTGTCTTTGTTTCCCCCCTCCAGCAGCACCTCCAGCCACCTTCAGCCACAGGAAAAGGTCAAATGAAATAGCCACTACCTAGTCCTCCTTTTGGTGTCTTAATTTCCCCCCTACAGCAGCACCTCCAATCACCTTCTGGCACAGGAAAAGATCAAATGAAATAGCCACTACCTAGTCCTCCTTTTGGTATCTTTGTTTCCCACCCGCCAGCAGCACCTCCAATCACCTTCAGCCACAGGAAAAGGTCAAATGAAATAGCCACTACCTAGTCCTACTTTTGGTATCTTTGTTTCCCCCCTCCAGCAGCACCTCCAATCACCTTCAGCCACCGGAATATGTCAGATGAAATAGCCACTACCTAGTCCTCATTTTGGTGTCTTTGTTTCCCCCCGCCAGCAGCACCTCCAATCACCTTCAGTCACAGGAAAACGTCAAATGAAATAGCCACTACCTAGTCCTCCTTTTGGTGTCTGTTTTTCGCCCCTCCAGCAGCACCTCCAATCACCTTCAACCACAGGAAAAGGTCAAATGAAATAGCCACTACCTAGTCCTACTTTTGGTATCTTTGTTTCCCACCAGCCAGCAGCACCTCCAATCACCTTCAGCCACAGGAAAATGTCAAATGAAACGCCACTACCTAGTCCTCCTTTTGGTATCTTTGTTTCCCACCCGCCAGCAGCACCTCCAATCACCTTCAGCCACAGGAAAAGGTCAAATGAAATAGCCACTACCTAGTCCTCCTTTTGGTGTCTTTGCTTCCCCAGGCCAGCAGCACCTCCAATCACCTTCAGCCACAGGAAAATGTCAAATGAAACAGCCACTACCTAGTCCTCCTTTTGGTGTCTTTGTTTCCCCCTGCCAGCAGCACCTCCAATCACTTTCAGCCACAGGAAAATGTCAAATCAAATAGCCACTAACTAGTTCTCCTTTTGGTGTCTTTTTTTCCCCTTGACAGCAGCACCTCCAATCACCTTCAGCCAAAGGAAAATGTCAAATGAAACGCCACTACCTAGTCCTCCTTTTGGTATCTTTGTTTCCCACCCGCCAGCAGCACCTCCAATCACCTTCAGCCACAGGAAAAGGTCAAATGAAATAGCCACTACCTAGTCCTCCTTTTGGAGTCTTTGCTTCCCCAGGGCAGCAGCACCTCCAATCACCTTCAGCCACAGGAAAATGTCAAATGAAACAGCCACTACCTAGTCCTCCTTTTGGTGTCTTTGTTTCCCCCCTACAGTAGCAAGTCCATTCACCTCAGCCACAGGAAAAGCTCAAATGAAATAGCCACTACCTAGTCCTCCTTTTGGTGTCTTTGTTTCCCCCCTCCAGTAGCACCTCCCATCACCTTCAGCAACAGGAAAAGGTCAAAACAAATAGCCACTACCTAGTCCTCCTTTTTGTGTCTTTTTTTCCCCTTGACAGCAGCACCTCCAATCACCTTCAGCCAAAGGGAAATGTCAAATGAAACGCCACTACCTAGTCCTCCTTTTGGTGTCTTTGTTTCCCCCCGCCAGCAGCACCTCCAATCACCTTCTGTCACAGGAAAAGGTCAAATTAAAGAGCCACTATCTAGTCCTCTTTTTGCTGTCTTTGTTTCCCCCCTCCAGCAGCACCTCCAATCACCTTCAGCCACAGGAAAATGTCAAATGAAATAGCCACTACCTAGTCCTCCTTTTGGTGTCTTTGCTTCCCCACGCCAGCAGCACCTCCAATCACCTTCAATCACAGGAAAAGGTCAAATGAAATAGCCACTATCTAGTCCTCCTTTTGGTACCTTTGTTTCCCACCCGCCAGCAGCACCTCCAATCACCTTCAGCCACAGGAAAAGGTCAAATGAAATAGCCACTACCTAGTCCTCCTTTTGGAGTCTTTGCTTCCCCAGGGCAGCAGCACCTCCAATCACCTTCAGCCACAGGAAAATGTCAAATGAAACAGCCACTACCTAGTCCTCCTTTTGGTGTCTTTGTTTCCCCCCTACAGTAGCAAGTCCATTCACCTCAGCCACAGGAAAAGGTCAAATGAAACAGCCACTACCTAGTCCTCCTTTTGGTGTCTTTGTTTCCCCCCTCCAGTAGCACCTCCCATCACCTTCAGCAACAGGAAAAGGTCAAAACAAATAGCCACTACCTAGTCCTCCTTTTTGTGTCTTTTTTTCCCCTTGACAGCAGCACCTCCAATCACCTTCAGCCAAAGGAAAATGTCAAATGAAACGCCACTACCTAGTCCTCCTTTTGGTGTCTTTGCTTCCCCACGCCAGCAGCACCTCCAATCACCTTCAATCACAGGAAAAGGTCAAATGAAATAGCCACTATCTAGTCCTCCTTTTGGTGTCTTTGTTTCCCCCTGCCAGCAGCACCTCCAATCACTTTCAGCCACAGGAAAATGTCAAATCAAATAGCCACTAACTAGTTCTCCTTTTGGTGTCTTTTTTTCCCCTTGACAGCAGCACCTCCAATCACCTTCAGCCAAAGGAAAATGTCAAATGAAACGCCACTACCTAGTCCTACTTTTGGTATCTTTGTTTCCCACCCGCCAGCAGCACCTCCAATCACCTTCAGCCACAGGAAAAGGTCAAATGAAATAGCCACTACCTAGTCCTCCTTTTGGTGTCTTTGCTTCCCCAGGGCAGCAGCACCTCCAATCACCTTCAGCCACAGGAAAATGTCAAATGAAACAGCCACTACCTAGTCCTCCTTTTGGTGTCTTTGTTTCCCCCCTACAGTAGCAAGTCCATTCACCTCAGCCACAGGAAAAGCTCAAATGAAATAGCCACTACCTAGTCCTCCTTTTGGTGTCTTTGTTTCCCCCCTCCAGTAGCACCTCCCATCACCTTCAGCAACAGGAAAAGGTCAAAACAAATAGCCACTACCTAGTCCTCCTTTTTGTGTCTTTTTTCCCCCTTGACAGCAGCACCTCCAATCACCTTCAGCCAAAGGAAAATGTCAAATGAAACGCCACTACCTAGTCCTCCTTTTGGTGTCTTTGTTTCCCCCCGCCAGCAGCACCTCCAATCACCTTCTGTCACAGGAAAAGGTCAAATTAAAGAGCCACTATCTAGTCCTCTTTTTGCTGTCTTTGTTTCCCCCCTCCAGCAGCACCTCCAATCACCTTCAGCCACCGGAATATGTCAGATGAAATAGCCACTACCTAGTCCTCCTTTTGGTGTCTGTTTTTCTCCCCTCCAGCAGCACCTCCAATCACCTTCAGCCAAAGGAAAATGTCAAATGAAACGCCACTACCTAGTCCTCCTTTTGGTGTCTTTGTTTCCCCCCTACAGCAGCACGTCCATTCACCTTCAGCCACAGGAAAAGGTCAAATGAAATAGCCACTACATAGTCCTCCTTTTGGTGTCTTTGTTTCCCCTTGACAGCAGCACCTGCAATCACCTTCAGCCACAGGAAAAGGTCAAATCATACAGCCACTATCTAGTCCTCCTTTTGGTGTCTTTGTTTCCCCCCGCCAGCAGCACCTCCAATCACCTTCAGTCAAAGGAAAAAGTCAAATCAGATAGCCACTATCTAGTCCTCCTTTTGGTGTCTTTGTTTCCTCCCTCCATCAGCACCTCCAATCACCTTCAGCCACAGGAAAAGATCAAATCAAATAGCCACTACCTGTTCCTCCTTTTGTTGTCTTCCCCCCCCAGCAGCACCTCCAATCACCTTCAGCCACACGTAAATGTAAAATGAAATAGCCACTACCTAGTCCTCCTTTTGGTGTCTTTGTTTCCCCCCTTGACAGCAGCACCTCCAGCATCTTTAGCCATAGGAAAAGCTCAAATGAAATAGCCACTACCTAGTCCTCCTTTTGATGTCTTTGTTTCCCCCCTCCAGTAGCACCTCCCATCACCTTTAGCAACAGGAAAAGATCAAAACAAATAGCCACTACCTAGTCCTCCTTTCTGTGTCTTTTTCCCCCTTGAGAGCAGCACCTCCAATCACCTTCAGCCACAGGAAAAGGTCAAATGAAATAGCCACTATCTAGTCCTCCTTTTGGTGTCTTTGTTTCCCCTTGACCGCAGCACCTCCAATCACCTTCAGCCACAGGAAAAGGTCAAATGAAATAGCCACTATCTAGTCCTCCTTTTGGTGTCTTTGTTTCCCCCCTCCAGCAGCACCTCCAGCCACCTTCAGCCACAGGAAAAGGTCAAATGAAATAGCCACTACCTAGTCCTCCTTTTGGTGTCTTAATTTCCCCCCTACAGCAGCACCTCCAATCACCTTCTGGCACAGGAAAAGATCAAATGAAATAGCCACTACCTAGTCCTCCTTTTGGTATCTTTGTTTCCCACCCGCCAGCAGCACCTCCAATCACCTTCAGCCACAGGAAAAGGTCAAATGAAATAGCCACTACCTAGTCCTACTTTTGGTATCTTTGTTTCCCCCCTCCAGCAGCACCTCCAATCACCTTCAGCCACCGGAATATGTCAGATGAAATAGCCACTACCTAGTCCTCATTTTGGTGTCTTTGTTTCCCCCCGCCAGCAGCACCTCCAATCACCTTCAGTCACAGGAAAACGTCAAATGAAATAGCCACTACCTAGTCCTCCTTTTGGTGTCTGTTTTTCGCCCCTCCAGCAGCACCTCCAATCACCTTCAACCACAGGAAAAGGTCAAATGAAATAGCCACTACCTAGTCCTACTTTTGGTATCTTTGTTTCCCACCAGCCAGCAGCACCTCCAATCACCTTCAGCCACAGGAAAATGTCAAATGAAACGCCACTACCTAGTCCTCCTTTTGGTATCTTTGTTTCCCACCCGCCAGCAGCACCTCCAATCACCTTCAGCCACAGGAAAAGGTCAAATGAAATAGCCACTACCTAGTCCTCCTTTTGGTGTCTTTGCTTCCCCAGGCCAGCAGCACCTCCAATCACCTTCAGCCACAGGAAAATGTCAAATGAAACAGCCACTACCTAGTCCTCCTTTTGGTGTCTTTGTTTCCCCCCTACAGCAGCAAGTCCATTCACCTCAGCCACAGGAAAAGGTCAAATGAAATAGCCACTACCTAGTCCTCCTTTTGGTGTCTTTGTTTCCCCTTGACAGCAGAACCTGCAATCACCTTCAGCCACAAGAAAAGGTCAAATGAAATAGCCACTACCTAGTCCTCCTTTTGGTGTCTTTGTTTCCCCCCGCCAGCAGCACCTCCAATCACCTTCAGTCACAGGAAAACGTCAAATTGAATAGCCACTACCTAGTCCTCCTTTTGGTGTCTGTTTTTCACCCCTCCAGCAGCACCTCCAATCACCTTCAGCCACAGGAAAAGGTCAAATGAAATAGCCACTACCTAGTACTACTTTTGGTATCTTTGTTTCCCACCCGCCAGCAGCACCTCCAATCACCTTCAGCCACAGGAAAAGGTCAAATGAAATAGCCACTACCTAGTCCTCCTTTTGGTGTCTTTGCTTCCCCACCCAGCAGCACCTCCAATCACCTTCAGCCACTGGAAAAGGTCAAATGAAATAGCCACTACCTAGTCCTCCTTTTGGTGTCTTTGTTTCTTCTTGATAGCAGCACCTGCAATCACCTTCAGCCACAGGAAAAGGTCAAATCAAATAGCCACTACTTAGTCCTCCTTTTGGTGTTTTTGTTTTTTATTGAAAAAGTTTTATTCACACAGATTTTCCCCCTTTTTACCCCCCCCCCCGACATGTAATATAAATCACATACAAATACTATACCCCCCCTCACCCCGTCTTAAAATAAGTTTCTCATTCAGATATTATACCCCCTCGCCTCCCAGCAGACACAATATAAGTTTCTCTTAGTATATTAATATCCCAATAACACCATCTTCTAAGTTAATTAAAGATATAAAAAACATAATATAAATTTCTCTTTAAAAAAAAAAGCGTATCCCATTATTCCCCTCTCTAGATTAATCATACATATATATTACCCCGCCCTCCACCCTAACCCTCCCCCACCTCCCATTCAAACCCACCCCCCTGACTTCCGCTATACACCACTCTAATAATTCCAAGCATCCCAAATATTATTTACTCTATTCACCTATCAATCAAAGCATTCTTACCTAAAAGCTACATAGTACTTCCTAATCTGATATTTATTCTGTATATAATCAATCCATTAGAAACCTTATAACAAACTCAACATAAACACCCCCTTTTAGTTGAACATTAAAATACATAGAAAATAATTCTTAAGATCTAAATACCATGTCATATAACCTAACACTTATAAAACTTAAACCATATATCCTAGCTTAAGTTTACATCCTTCCTGATTCAAAAGGTTTACTATTTTTCCCCTCTCCATTTGCTTAATTGCCCACTTAACAACACAAAAAAATGTAAAGATTACTCTAATATTTGAAAAAAGCAAAGTTACTTCTCTCTTCACAAAGGAAACAGAAATGGTATAGGAAAATTTCAGATCCTATCACAGGAAGGATACAGTAAATTGCAAGAAAATTTCAAAGTTCGACCCAAATTTTTTCCCAGAACACTAACATAATATTAATCCTTTCCACGTCAATGTTCATAAGTCCAACTCTTCAGGTCTCCTTCCATTCCATCCATAGCTGTTTGTAATACCAGTTTAAGCAGCTGCCCCCATAAATAACAAAAAAAAAACCCCCTTTACATAGGTAACCCCCGAGTGACTTTTCATCAGGATTATAAAGTTCCAAGATCGTGATAGGGTAACAACCAGATCCACTGCAAATGCTCCGGTTCCAGTTTTCAACCCTGAAAAAGTTTCCACATCCAAGAGAACCAGCATTGCAGAGATCTGTATATTTTTATCTGGATTGATTAATTGCTTCGTCCTTTAATCCTTTTGTCTTTCTTAACTCGCCGAGATTGAGACCTCCTCTGCTTCTGCGGTTTCTGAATTTGTCTGGCTTCACATTGCTCCTCTGATTTACGTATTGGCATTCCAACAGATCCCCCTATAGCAGTCTTCGACATTTCCTCCGGAGTAGGGCTTAAAAAAAGCCCAGGGGAATCCAACTGAGTATGTTCTTCCATCTCTTTTCCAAATTGTTTCTGCTCCATCTCAATATCTTGCTCTGAACCATCCAGATCTACTAGTGTTGGTATAGATATACGTGGGGGCGTTGCACTTTTCTTCAGTATTTCATAATAAAAATCTCTTGCCTTGTCTATAGTATTCAAACAATACCGCGCCCCTTCATATCTGAATATAACACCCATTGGAGCATCCCACCTGTACTGTATCCCTCTTTTCTTCAGCTCCTCCACCAAAAAACCAAAATCCCTTCTGAGCTTCAGGATAGTTGATGGAAGTTCCTTAAAGACACCAATCCGTTTTCCAGCTATGTGGAGAGAGGAGTGAAAAGACTTCTGCAGAATATCATTTCTGAGGTTTCTCTCAGTAAAATATATCACAACATCTCTCGGTAGTTGCCTTTGTAATGCTATACGTGAGTTTGCTCTGTAAATTTTATCAATCTTAGCATAAATTTCACCAGGATCCATTTTTACTAATATAGCCAAAGCATCGGCAGAAACTTTTCTTAAGTCTTCTCTAGGATTTTCTGATAATCCCCTCAGTCTAATGGCGTTTTCCATTAAAAAAAATTGTAACATAATAACCTCTTTGTCCAATTTGTGCATATTCCCCTCCATTTCCACCAATTTCAAATCCGTTTCCTTTGCTTTGACTTCCACCTCTGAAGACAGCTTTTCGATTTTCCCATCAATTTTAATAATAACTTCAGACAGACTCTTGGCCATTGCAAGCATTTTTTTCCCAATTGTTCATATTTCTCCTGGATCATTCTTTTGAGGTCTCTGCTTTCATTAACTATAAAGTTCATCAAATCTTTAAAGTCCTGGGGAGTTACTACACGAATTTGTTCCATTGCCTTGCTTTTAAGCTTTCCAAGTTTTCAAGAAGAGAAAAAAAAAAACCTCTTCAAAATATCAAAATAAGTCAGTAATAAGTAATACGTTTAGCTTAACGCTCAATAAATCATTTGGCTTTATAGCTTGCTCCCCCTTTCCGCCTACAGCTGTCCGCTATCAGCCAGGGGTTAAGCAGAGACCAAAATCCACAAACCAATTAGACAAGGCAACTAAGTTTCGTTTCATTCATCTGGTAGTTAACGCCATCTTGAATCCTTTGTTCTAAGAGATATACCACAAACTTTAATTACTTGCGTTTTAGTTTCTTTGAAGTACGAAGGCTTGAAATATAGTCTTTCTTGATGGATTGCCTGGAACATATTTTAAAGAGTTGATAACGGTCGTCTAGCTTCACTAATTTCTTAGCGAAGGAATTCAGCAGCCTGGAACTAAAGCGCTGAAAAGGGGGGGCTCTTCTTGCCAGCTCCCCAGAGGCTGTAATACCTTCTGGAGAGTTACACAAGAGGCTCAACCCGACAGCGTGAGTTCACCCATAAATTCCTAAGGATTTATGAGTATCCGAGACATTTACGATCTTATAAAAACGCCTCTAACAGGCCGCTGGATTGACAAGCTCGTAAAAGCCTGTCTGCGACAGCCGAAGCTCAACCCGGAAGTCCCTTTTGGTGTTTTTGTTTCCCACTGCCAGCAGCACCTCCAATCACTTTCAGCCACAGGAAAAGGTCAAATCAAATAGTCACTACCTAGTTCTCCTATTGGTGTCTTTGTTTCCCCCCTACAGCAGCACGTCCAATCACCTTCAGCCACTGGAAAAGGTCAAATGAAATAGCCACTACCTAGTCCTCCTTTTGGTGTCTTTGTTTCTCCTTGATAGCAGCACCTGCAATCACATTTAGCCACAGGAAAAGGTCAAATGAAATAGCCACTACCTAGCCCTCCTTTTGGTGTCTTTTTTCCCCCTTGACAGTAGCACCTCCAATCAACATCAGCCAAAGGAAAAGGTCAAATGAAATGCCACTACCTAGTCCTCCTTTTGGTGTCTTTGTTTCCCCCCTACAGCAGCAAGTCCAATCACCTTCAGCCACTGGAAAAGGTCAAATGAAATAGCCACTACGTAGTCCTCCTTTTGGTGTCTTTGTTTCTCCTTGATAGCAGCACCTGCAATCACCTTTAGCCACAGGAAAAGGTCAAATGAAATAGCCACTACCTAGCCCTCCTTTTGGTGTCTTTGTTTCCCCCCTCGAGCAGCACTTCCAATCACCTTGAGCCACAGGAAAAGGTCAAATCAAGTAGCCACTACCTAGTCCTCCTATTGGTGTCTTTTTTTCCCCTCTACAGCAGCACCTCCAATCACCTTCAGTCACAGGAAAACGTCAAATTGAATAGCCACTACCTAGTCCTCCTTTTGGTGTCTGTTTTTCGCCCCTCCAGCAGCACCTCCAATCACCTTCAGCCACAGGAAAAGGTCAAATCAAATAGCCACTACCTAGTCCTCCTATTGGTGTCTTTTTTTCCCCTCTACAGCAGCACGTCCAATCACCTTCAGCCACTGGAAAAGGTCAAATGAAATAGCCACTACCTAGTCCTCCTTTTGGTGTCTTTGTTTCTTCTTGATAGCAGCACCTGCAATCACCTTCAGCCACAGGAAAAGGTCAAATCAAATAGCCACTACTTAGTCCTCCTTTTGGTGTTTTTGTTTCCCACTGCCAGCAGCACCTCCAATCACTTTCAGCCACAGGAAAAGGTCAAATCAAATAGTCACTACCTAGTTCTCCTATTGGTGTCTTTGTTTCCCCCCTACAGCAGCACGTCCAATCACCTTCAGCCACTGGAAAAGTTCAAATGAAATAGCCACTACCTAGTCCTCCTTTTGGTGTCTTTGTTTCTCCTTGATAGCAGCACCTGCAATCACATTTAGCCACAGGAAAAGGTCAAATGAAATAGCCACTACCTAGCCCTCCTTTTGGTGTCTTTTTTCCCCCTTGACAGCAGCACCTCCAATCACCATCAGCCAAAGGAAAAGGTCAAATGAAATGCCACTACCTAGTCCTCCTTTTGGTGTCTTTGTTTCCCCCCTACAGCAGCAAGTCCAATCACCTTCAGCCACTGGAAAAGGTCAAATGAAATAGCCACTACGTAGTCCTCCTTTTGGTGTCTTTGTTTCTCCTTGATAGCAGCACCTGCAATCACCTTTAGCCACAGGAAAAGGTCAAATGAAATAGCCACTACCTAGCCCTCCTTTTGGTGTCTTTGTTTCCCCCCTCGAGCAGCACTTCCAATCACCTTGAGCCACAGGAAAAGGTCAAATCAAGTAGCCACTACCTAGTCCTCCTATTGGTGTCTTTTTTTCCCCTCTACAGCAGCACCTCCAATCACCTTCAGTCACAGGAAAACGTCAAATTGAATAGCCACTACCTAGTCCTCCTTTTGGTGTCTGTTTTTCGCCCCTCCAGCAGCACCTCCAATCACCTTCAGCCACAGGAAAAGGTCAAATCAAATAGCCACTACCTAGTCCTCCTATTGGTGTCTTTTTTCCCCCTCTACAGCAGCACGTCCAATCACCTTCAGCCACTGGAAAAGGTCAAATGAAATAGCCACTACCTAGTCCTCCTTTTGGTGTCTTTGTTTCTCCTTGATAGCAGCCCCTGCAATCACCTTCAGCCACAGGAAAAGGTCAAATCAAATAGGCACTACCTAGTCCTCCTTTTGGTGTTTTTGTTTCCCACTGCCAGCAGCACCTCCAATCACTTTCAGCCACAGGAAAAGGTCAAATCAAATAGCCACTACCTAGTTCTCCTATTGGTGTCTTTGTTTCCCCCCTACAGCAGCACGTCCAATCACCTTCAGCCACTGTAAAAGGTCAAATGAAATAGCCACTACCTAGTCCTCCTTTTGATGTCTTTGTTTACCCCCTCCAGCAGCACCTCCAATCACCTTCAGCCACCGGAATATGTCAGATGAAATTGCCACTACCTAGTCCTCCTTTTGGTGTCTTTGTTTCCCCCCGCCAGCAGCACCTCCAATCACCTTCAGTTACAGGAAAACGTCAATTTGAATAGCCACTACCTAGTCCTCCTTTTGGTGTCTGTTTTTCGCCCCTCCAGCAGCACCTCCAATCACCTTCAGCCACAGGAAAAGGTCAAATCAAATAGCCACTACCTAGTCCTCCTTTTGGGGTCTGTTTTTCGCCCCTCCAGCAGCACCTCCAATCACCTTCAGCCACAGGAAAAGGTCAAATCAAATAGCCACTATCTAGTCCCCCTTTTGGTGTTTTTGTTTCCTCCCGCCAGCAGCACCTCCAATCACTTTCAGCCACAGGAAAAGGTCAAATCAAATAGCCACTACCTAGTTCTCCTTTTGGTGTCTTTGTTTCCCCAGGCCAGCAGCACCTCCAATCACCTTCAGCCACAGGAAAATGTCAAATGAAACAGCCACTACCTAGTCCTCCTTTTGCTGTCTTTGTTTCCCCTTGACAGCAGAACCTGCAATCACCTTCAGCCACAGAAAAAGGTCAAATGAAATAGCCACTACCTAGTCGTCCTTTTGGTGTCTTTGTTTCCCCCCTCCAGTAGCACCTCCCATCACCTTCAGCAACAGGAAAAGGTCAAATCATACAGCCACTATCTAGTCCCTTTTTGGTGTCTTTGTTTCCCCCCGCCAGCAGCACCTCCAATCACCTTCAGCCAAAGGAAAAGATCAAATCAAATAGCCACTACCTAGTCCTCCTTTTGGTGTCTTTTTCCCCCCGCCAGCCGCACCTCCAATCACCTTCAGCCACACGTAAATGTCAAATGAAATAGCCACTACCTAGTCCTCCTTTTGGTGTTTTTGTTTCCCCAGGCCAGCAGCACCTCCAATCACCTTCAGTCACAGGAAAACGTCAAATTGAATAGCCACTACCTAGTCCTCCTTTTGGGGTCTGTTTTTCGCCCCTCCAGCAGCACCTCCAATCACCTTCAGCCACAGGAAAAGGTCAAATCAAATAGCCACTACCTAGTCCTCCTTTTGGGGTCTGTTTTTCGCCCCTCCAGCAGCACCTCCAATCACCTTCAGCCACAGGAAAATGTCAAATGAAACAGCCACTACCTAGTCCTCCTTTTGGTGTCTTTGTTTCCCCCCTACAGCAGCACGTCCATTCACCTTCAGCCACAGAAAAAGGTCAAATGAAATAGCCACTACCTAGTCCTCCTTTTGGTGTCTTTGTTTCCCCCCTCCAGCATCACCTGCAATCACCTTCAGCCACAGGAAAAGGTCAAATCATACAGCCACTATCTAGTCCCTTTTTGGTGTCTTTGTTTCCCCCCGCCAGCAGCACCTCCAATCACCTTCAGCCAAAGGAAAAGATCAAATCAAATAGCCACTACCTAGTCCTCCTTTTGGTGTCTTTTTCCCCCCGCCAGCAGCACCTCCAATCACCTTCAGCCACACGTAAATGTCAAATGAAATAGCCACTACCTAGTCCTCCTTTTGGTGTCTTTGTTTCCCCCCTTGACAGCAGCACCTCCAGCACCTTTAGCCATAGGAAAAGCTCAAATGAAATAGCCACTACCTAGTCATCCTTTTGGTGTCTTTGTTTCCCGCCTCCAGTAGCACCTCCCATCACCTTAAGCAACAGGAAAAGGTCAAAACAAATAGCCACTATCTAGTCCTCCATTTTGTGTCTTTTTTCCCACCCTCCAGCAGCACCTCCAATCACCTTCAGCCAAAGGAAAATGTCAAATGAAACGCCACTACCTAGTCCTCCTTTTGGTATCTTTGTTTCCCACCCGCCAGCAGCACCTCCAATCACCTTCAGCCACCGGAATATGTCAAATCAAATAGCCACTACCTAGTCCTCCTTTTGAGGTCTGTTTTTCGCCCCTCCAGCAGCACCTCCAATCACCTTCAGCCACAGGAAAAGGTCAAATCAAATAGCCACTACCTAGTCCTCCTATTGGTGTCTTTTTTTCCCCTCTACAGCAGCACGTCCAATCACCTTCAGCCACTGGAAAAGGTCAAATGAAATAGCCACTACCTAGTCCTCCTTTTGGTGTCTTTGTTTCCCCCCTACAGCAGCAAGTCCAATCACCTTCAGCCACTGGAAAAGGTCAAATGAAATAGCCACTACGTAGTCCTCCTTTTGGTGTCTTTGTTTCTCCTTGATAGCAGCACCTGCAATCACCTTTAGCCACAGGAAAAGGTCAAATGAAATAGCCACTACCTAGCCCTCCTTTTGGTGTCTTTGTTTCCCCCCTCGAGCAGCACTTCCAATCACCTTGAGCCACAGGAAAAGGTCAAATCAAGTAGCCACTACCTAGTCCTCCTATTGGTGTCTTTTTTCCCCCTCTACAGCAGCACCTCCAATCACCTTCAGTCACAGGAAAACGTCAAATTGAATAGCCACTACCTAGTCCTCCTTTTGGTGTCTGTTTTTCGCCCCTCCAGCAGCACCTCCAATCACCTTCAGCCACAGGAAAAGGTCAAATCAAATAGCCACTACCTAGTCCTCCTATTGGTGTCTTTTTTTCCCCTCTACAGCAGCACGTCCAATCACCTTCAGCCACTGGAAAAGGTCAAATGAAATAGCCACTACCTAGTCCTCCTTTTGGTGTCTTTGTTTCTTCTTGATAGCAGCACCTGCAATCACCTTCAGCCACAGGAAAAGGTCAAATCAAATAGCCACTACTTAGTCCTCCTTTTGGTGTTTTTGTTTCCCACTGCCAGCAGCACCTCCAATCACTTTCAGCCACAGGAAAAGGTCAAATCAAATAGTCACTACCTAGTTCTCCTATTGGTGTCTTTGTTTCCCCCCTACAGCAGCACGTCCAATCACCTTCAGCCACTGGAAAAGGTCAAATGAAATAGCCACTACCTAGTCCTCCTTTTGGTGTCTTTGTTTCTCCTTGATAGCAGCACCTGCAATCACATTTAGCCACAGGAAAAGGTCAAATGAAATAGCCACTACCTAGCCCTCCTTTTGGTGTCTTTTTTCCCCCTTGACAGTAGCACCTCCAATCAACATCAGCCAAAGGAAAAGGTCAAATGAAATGCCACTACCTAGTCCTCCTTTTGGTGTCTTTGTTTCCCCCCTACAGCAGCAAGTCCAATCACCTTCAGCCACTGGAAAAGGTCAAATGAAATAGCCACTACGTAGTCCTCCTTTTGGTGTCTTTGTTTCTCCTTGATAGCAGCACCTGCAATCACCTTTAGCCACAGGAAAAGGTCAAATGAAATAGCCACTACCTAGCCCTCCTTTTGGTGTCTTTGTTTCCCCCCTCGAGCAGCACTTCCAATCACCTTGAGCCACAGGAAAAGGTCAAATCAAGTAGCCACTACCTAGTCCTCCTATTGGTGTCTTTTTTTCCCCTCTACAGCAGCACCTCCAATCACCTTCAGTCACAGGAAAACGTCAAATTGAATAGCCACTACCTAGTCCTCCTTTTGGTGTCTGTTTTTCGCCCCTCCAGCAGCACCTCCAATCACCTTCAGCCACAGGAAAAGGTCAAATCAAATAGCCACTACCTAGTCCTCCTATTGGTGTCTTTTTTTCCCCTCTACAGCAGCACGTCCAATCACCTTCAGCCACTGGAAAAGGTCAAATGAAATAGCCACTACCTAGTCCTCCTTTTGGTGTCTTTGTTTCTTCTTGATAGCAGCACCTGCAATCACCTTCAGCCACAGGAAAAGGTCAAATCAAATAGCCACTACTTAGTCCTCCTTTTGGTGTTTTTGTTTCCCACTGCCAGCAGCACCTCCAATCACTTTCAGCCACAGGAAAAGGTCAAATCAAATAGTCACTACCTAGTTCTCCTATTGGTGTCTTTGTTTCCCCCCTACAGCAGCACGTCCAATCACCTTCAGCCACTGGAAAAGTTCAAATGAAATAGCCACTACCTAGTCCTCCTTTTGGTGTCTTTGTTTCTCCTTGATAGCAGCACCTGCAATCACATTTAGCCACAGGAAAAGGTCAAATGAAATAGCCACTACCTAGCCCTCCTTTTGGTGTCTTTTTTCCCCCTTGACAGCAGCACCTCCAATCACCATCAGCCAAAGGAAAAGGTCAAATGAAATGCCACTACCTAGTCCTCCTTTTGGTGTCTTTGTTTCCCCCCTACAGCAGCAAGTCCAATCACCTTCAGCCACTGGAAAAGGTCAAATGAAATAGCCACTACGTAGTCCTCCTTTTGGTGTCTTTGTTTCTCCTTGATAGCAGCACCTGCAATCACCTTTAGCCACAGGAAAAGGTCAAATGAAATAGCCACTACCTAGCCCTCCTTTTGGTGTCTTTGTTTCCCCCCTCGAGCAGCACTTCCAATCACCTTGAGCCACAGGAAAAGGTCAAATCAAGTAGCCACTACCTAGTCCTCCTATTGGTGTCTTTTTTCCCCTCTACAGCAGCACCTCCAATCACCTTCAGTCACAGGAAAACGTCAAATTGAATAGCCACTACCTAGTCCTCCTTTTGGTGTCTGTTTTTCGCCCCTCCAGCAGCACCTCCAATCACCTTCAGCCACAGGAAAAGGTCAAATCAAATAGCCACTACCTAGTCCTCCTATTGGTGTCTTTTTTCCCCCTCTACAGCAGCACGTCCAATCACCTTCAGCCACTGGAAAAGGTCAAATGAAATAGCCACTACCTAGTCCTCCTTTTGGTGTCTTTGTTTCTCCTTGATAGCAGCCCCTGCAATCACCTTCAGCCACAGGAAAAGGTCAAATCAAATAGGCACTACCTAGTCCTCCTTTTGGTGTTTTTGTTTCCCACTGCCAGCAGCACCTCCAATCACTTTCAGCCACAGGAAAAGGTCAAATCAAATAGCCACTACCTAGTTCTCCTATTGGTGTCTTTGTTTCCCCCCTACAGCAGCACGTCCAATCACCTTCAGCCACTGTAAAAGGTCAAATGAAATAGCCACTACCTAGTCCTCCTTTTGATGTCTTTGTTTACCCCCTCCAGCAGCACCTCCAATCACCTTCAGCCACCGGAATATGTCAGATGAAATTGCCACTACCTAGTCCTCCTTTTGGTGTCTTTGTTTCCCCCCGCCAGCAGCACCTCCAATCACCTTCAGTTACAGGAAAACGTCAATTTGAATAGCCACTACCTAGTCCTCCTTTTGGTGTCTGTTTTTCGCCCCTCCAGCAGCACCTCCAATCACCTTCAGCCACAGGAAAAGGTCAAATCAAATAGCCACTACCTAGTCCTCCTTTTGGGGTCTGTTTTTCGCCCCTCCAGCAGCACCTCCAATCACTTTCAGCCACAGGAAAAGGTCAAATCAAATAGCCACTACCTAGTTCTCCTTTTGGTGTCTTTGTTTCCCCAGGCCAGCAGCACCTCCAATCACCTTCAGCCACAGGAAAATGTCAAATGAAACAGCCACTACCTAGTCCTCCTTTTGCTGTCTTTGTTTCCCCTTGACAGCAGAACCTGCAATCACCTTCAGCCACAGAAAAAGGTCAAATGAAATAGCCACTACCTAGTCGTCCTTTTGGTGTCTTTGTTTCCCCCCTCCAGTAGCACCTCCCATCACCTTCAGCAACAGGAAAAGGTCAAATCATACAGCCACTATCTAGTCCCTTTTTGGTGTCTTTGTTTCCCCCCGCCAGCAGCACCTCCAATCACCTTCAGCCAAAGGAAAAGATCAAATCAAATAGCCACTACCTAGTCCTCCTTTTGGTGTCTTTTTCCCCCCGCCAGCCGCACCTCCAATCACCTTCAGCCACACGTAAATGTCAAATGAAATAGCCACTACCTAGTCCTCCTTTTGGTGTTTTTGTTTCCCCAGGCCAGCAGCACCTCCAATCACCTTCAGTCACAGGAAAACGTCAAATTGAATAGCCACTACCTAGTCCTCCTTTTGGGGTCTGTTTTTCGCCCCTCCAGCAGCACCTCCAATCACCTTCAGCCACAGGAAAAGGTCAAATCAAATAGCCACTACCTAGTCCTCCTTTTGGGGTCTGTTTTTCGCCCCTCCAGCAGCACCTCCAATCACCTTCAGCCACAGGAAAATGTCAAATGAAACAGCCACTACCTAGTCCTCCTTTTGGTGTCTTTGTTTCCCCCCTACAGCAGCACGTCCATTCACCTTCAGCCACAGAAAAAGGTCAAATGAAATAGCCACTACCTAGTCCTCCTTTTGGTGTCTTTGTTTCCCCCCTCCAGCATCACCTGCAATCACCTTCAGCCACAGGAAAAGGTCAAATCATACAGCCACTATCTAGTCCCTTTTTGGTGTCTTTGTTTCCCCCCGCCAGCAGCACCTCCAATCACCTTCAGCCAAAGGAAAAGATCAAATCAAATAGCCACTACCTAGTCCTCCTTTTGGTGTCTTTTTCCCCCCGCCAGCAGCACCTCCAATCACCTTCAGCCACACGTAAATGTCAAATGAAATAGCCACTACCTAGTCCTCCTTTTGGTGTCTTTGTTTCCCCCCTTGACAGCAGCACCTCCAGCACCTTTAGCCATAGGAAAAGCTCAAATGAAATAGCCACTACCTAGTCATCCTTTTGGTGTCTTTGTTTCCCGCCTCCAGTAGCACCTCCCATCACCTTAAGCAACAGGAAAAGGTCAAAACAAATAGCCACTATCTAGTCCTCCATTTTGTGTCTTTTTTCCCACCCTCCAGCAGCACCTCCAATCACCTTCAGCCAAAGGAAAATGTCAAATGAAACGCCACTACCTAGTCCTCCTTTTGGTATCTTTGTTTCCCACCCGCCAGCAGCACCTCCAATCACCTTCAGCCACCGGAATATGTCAAATCAAATAGCCACTACCTAGTCCTCCTTTTGAGGTCTGTTTTTCGCCCCTCCAGCAGCACCTCCAATCACCTTCAGCCACAGGAAAAGGTCAAATCAAATAGCCACTATCTAGTCCTCCTTTTTGTGTCTTTGTTTCCCACCCGCCAGCAGCACCTCCAATCACCTTCAGCCACAGGAAAAGGTCAAATCAAATAGCCACTACCTAGTTCTCCTTTTGGTGTCTTTATTTCCCCAGGCCAGCAGCACCTCCAATCACCTTCAGCCACAGGAAAATGTCAAATGAAACAGCCACTACCTAGTCCTCCTTTTTTTTTTTTTTTTTTATAAAATAGTCTTTATTGGTATAAATATAAAATATAACATTTAACAAGTATACAACGTACATTTTTAGGGCAGAAAGAGGGAAAAGAAGAGTGGGAAGATAGGAAAGTGAGAAAAAGGGGATGGACATACCGGGGATATAGCTATTCCCCCAATTCAAAAGTTTTTGTATGTCCCAGTCTGTTCTATCCATTGTTATATATATTTTAATATAACTGTCTGTACATGTGTCTCTACAGTTGTCTTAAGTTCACTATTGCCTCATTTGTTCCTTGTATTTATTTCACGTTTATGTTAGTTGGTTGTTTGCTTTGGTATCCTTTTGTTCTTTTATCGTACCATATGTACCACCTTTCCCATGATTGAGCATAAGTTGATTCTGCTTTGTCCCTTAAAACATATGTTAGCCTATCTGATTCAGCACAGTTAAAATTTTTTGATATGATTAGTTGGTCCGTTGGTATGTTACAGTCTTTCCATTGTTGGGCAATGGCCATCCTTGTTGCAGTTGTTATATGTATGAAAAGGTACCAGTCTCTGTTCTCAATTTGGTTTGGTTTAATGCCAATTAGGTAATATTCCGGTTTGAGGGGAAAGTTGATACCTACTATTTCCAACAACCAGGTCTGCGTCTTCTTCCAAAGTTGATTGATTCTTGGACAAGTCCACCATTGGTGGAAGAACGTACCCCTGGCCGTTTTACATTTCCAGCATCTATCAGAGGTATTCGGGAACATGTGCGCTATTCTGGCTGGTGGTAAATACCACCTGTACAGCATTTTGTATAGGTTCTCCTTAAATGAGGAGGCCAGGGTCATTTTGATAGATTTGCTCCAAATTGTTTGCCATTCATCCAGTGTAATGTTCCTTCCTATGTTTCTTCCCCAAGCGATCATAGCATCTTTGACTATTTCCTCACCGATGTAACCTTGTAAAAGTAATTTGTATGCTTTGGAGATAAATTTAGTCGGTGAGTCCCATAGAATCTTATCAGTATCCTGTTTTGATGGGTAAATTCCAAATTGTTTTTTATCCCTGTTAAATTTAGACATTGCTTGGGTGTAGGACCACCAGTCTATTTTCCACCCCCTTTGCTCTAAGTCTGCCCTTGTTCTAATATTGCCAATTTCGTCTATCAAATCATCATAGGTTAAGTTTCTTTTTGAGTTGTGAACTGTTGGGTAAGTCACTGCCTCAATTGGTGCTAACCATCTTGGAATTTGGTTATAAAGTTGTTTGATTTTTAACCATGACATAAAAAGAGTCGCCCTAGTATGATGGTTTATAAAACTTTTGGGATGTTTGTTATTTTTGGGCCAGAGATATGAATGCCAACCCTGGGGCAAATCATGGCCTTCAAGTGCCAATATTCGATTCCTTGAGAGAGTGACCCAATCTTTAACCCAGGTTAATGTTGATGCATAATAATAGAGCTCCCAGTTTGGTAGTCCCAGACCTCCTTTCAATTTGTGTTCCTGGAGCATTTTTTTTTTAATACGTGCTTTTTTTCCCTGCCAGACAAATTTAAGAGAGATCTGATCTAATTTTTGGAAGAATTCTTTGTTTGGTTTTACAGGTGCTGTTTGAAATAAGTATGTCCATTTTGGTAAAATATATGCCTTGATAGCCGCTATCCTTCCTAATAAAGATATTGGGATTTTACTCCAATTTTCAAGTTGCCCGGCCATTTCTCTTATTAGTTTATTGTAGTTTAGCTCTTTAATTGCAGAACATCTATTGGTTAGCCAGATTCCCAGGTATTTCACCTTTTTAACGATTTCAATTCCCATTAATTCTTGTATTTGCTCCTATTGTTTCCCTGTTATATTTTTGGTTAATATTTTAGTTTTTTGTTTGTTGATTTTTAAACCGGCCACCTCCCCATATTCTTCTATTGCTGTGATTAGTTTGGATCCTGAAGTCAGAGGTTCCTCTATTATGAAGACCAGGTCATCCGCAAATGCTTGTATTTTATATTCTTCCCCTCTGACTTGTAGGCCTCTAATACTTTTCTCTTGTCTAATTGTATTTAGTAGGGGTTCCAATATCAAGATAAACAAAAGGGGTAAAATGTTACTAATGAGGTTGTGGAAATAAATGGGCATGTGTCTAGGATGGATATGGAAAGAATGACATACTTTTTGAGATTTCAAAATGTTTCTGAGGAATCTGGTGAATGCCTCCCTGATTTTATGAGCACAATTTTAGCAGACTATTTACAAAAACCTAAGGATGAGATCAGGGGGGACATTGACCTAGCCTACAGAATTAACTCAGCATATGCCAGGATAAATGAAGTGCCTAGAGAGATACATGTGAAATTTGTAAGGTCAACCAGAGAGGAGATCCTGAAAGCGCAGAGAGAGAAACCTTTAACTTATCAACGAAAAACGGTCACTATCTTGAAGCAGATCCCTAGAAAAATTAGAGATTTAAGAAGGAAATTTTCCTTCTTGTCTAAAACCTTGTTTGATCACGGGATTTGGTTCAAGTGGATGACACCTGAAGGGATGCTGGTGTTCTGGGAAGGAGGAAGAGTGAGGATTAAAACAGTTGTTGAGGCGGAAGCCTTTCTTAAAAAATATTCCTCTGTCCTGGGGGAAGATCCAGGGGGGACGGAGGGGGCCACGGCCCCGCCTATGGGGGGCCAGGGGGGAGAGAAAGAAGATACAATAGCCAAAAGACTTAGATCAAAAAAATAACTTTGCCTTGATTTTTCTTGAACAATTTTGTATAATATTTCTATCTGGACTTTTTGTAAATGTCTGACAGCATGGAATGGAGAATTTAAGTAAATGTACTTGCTTTCATCTTGTAGTGGTATGGAAAATGTTTTCTATGATAACTTTTTTTATTGTGTATTTTGAGGTCTTGGAAGGTCCGACGACTCTAACGTGAATGCTCTCAAAATTTCTTTGTAACCATTACCCTATCCTGTTAAAAAATGTAAAACCAATAAAACTTTTTCAATTAAAAAAAAAAAAAAGATAAACAAAAGGGGTGATAGTGGGCAGCCTTGTCTAGTACCCCTAAATATTGGAATCCTATCTGACAGCACTTTGTTTAATAATACTCTTGCCGATTGTGTTTTGTATATAGCTTGGACTGCCTTGGTGAATTTAGGACCAAAGTCCATATTTTGTAATTGTTGGAAAATAAATGTCCAATTAACCCTATCGAATGCTTTTTGCGCATCCAGGAAGATCATGCTCATTTGTTTTTCTGGGTGTGCCTCATAATACTCCAAACAATCCATTATTATCCTTACGTTATCCCTCAGATATCTTCCTGGTAAGAACCCTTCAGCCACAGGAAAATGTCAAATGAAACAGCCACTACCTAGTCCTCCTTTTGGTGTCTTTGTTTCCCCCCTAAAGCAGCACCTCCAATCACCTTCAGCCACAGAAAAAGGTCAAATGAAATAGCCACTACCTAGTCCTCCTTTTGGTGTCTTCGTTTGCCCCGCCAGCAGCACCTCCAATCACCTTCAGCCACAGGAAAAAGTCAAATGAAATAGCCACTATCTAGTCCTCCTTTTGGTGTCTTTTTCCCCCCTCCAGCAGCACCTCCAATCACCTTCAACAACAGGAAAAGGTCAAATCAAGTAGCCACTACCTAGTCCTCCTATTGGTGTCTTTGTTTCCCCCTGCCAGCAGCACCTCCAATCACCTTCAGCCACAGGAAAATGTCAAATGAAACAGCCACTACCTAGTCCTCTTTTTGGTGTCTTTTTCCCCCCGCCTGGAGCACCTCCAATCACCTTCTGTCACAGGAAAAGATCAGATGAAATAGCGACTACCTAGTTCTCCTTTTTGTGTCTTTCTTTCCCATTGACCGCAGCACCTCCAATCACCTTCAGCCACTGGAAAAGGTCAAATCAAGTAGCCACTACCTAGTCCTCCTATTGGTGTCTTTGTTTCCCCCCTCCAGCAGCACCTGCAATCACCTTCAGCCACAGGAAAAGGTCAAAACAAATAGCCACTACCTAGTCCTCCTTTTTGTGTCTTTTTTCCCCATCCACCAGCAGCACCTCCAATCACCTTCAGACAAAGGAAAATGTCAAATGAAATGCCACTACCTAGTCCTCCTTTTGGTATCTTTGTTTCCCACCCGCCAGCAGCAAGTCCAATCACCTTCAGCCACTGGAAAAGGTCAAATGAAATAGCCACTACGTAGTCCTCCTTTTGGTGTCTTTGTTTCTCCTTGATAGCAGCACCTGCAATCACCTTTAGCCACAGGAAAAGGTCAAATGAAATAGCCACTACCTAGCCCTCCTTTTGGTGTCTTTGTTTCCCCCCTCGAGCAGCACTTCCAATCACCTTGAGCCACAGGAAAAGGTCAAATCAAGTAGCCACTACCTAGTCCTCCTATTGGTGTCTTTTTTTCCCCTCTACAGCAGCACCTCCAATCACCTTCAGTCACAGGAAAACGTCAAATTGAATAGCCACTACCTAGTCCTCCTTTTGGTGTCTGTTTTTCGCCCCTCCAGCAGCACCTCCAATCACCTTCAGCCACAGGAATATGTCAAATGAAATAGCCACTACCTAGTCCTCCTTTTGGTGTCTTCGTTTGGCCCGCCAGCAGCACCTCCAATCACCTTCAGCCACAGGAAAAAGTCAAATGAAATAGCCACTATCTAGTCCTCCTTTTGGTGTCTTTTTCCCCCCTCCAGCAGCACCTCCAATCACCTTCAACAACAGGAAAAGGTCAAATCAAGTAGCCACTACCTAGTCCTCCTATTGGTGTCTTTGTTTCCCCCTGCCAGCAGCACCTCCAATCACCTTCAGCCACAGGAAAATGTCAAATGAAACAGCCACTACCTAGTCCTCTTTTTGGTGTCTTTTTCCCCCCGCCTGGAGCACCTCCAATCACCTTCTGTCACAGGAAAAGATCAGATGAAATAGCCACTACCTAGTTCTCCTTTTTGTGTCTTTCTTTCCCATTGACCGCAGCACCTCCAATCACCTTCAGTCACAGGAAAAGGTCAAATGAAATAGCCACTACCAAGTCCTACTTTTGGTATCTTTGTTTCCCACCAGCCAGCAGCACCTCCAATCACCTTCAGTCACAGGAAAACGTCAAATGAAATAGCCACTACCTAGTCCTCCTTTTGGTGTCTGTTTTTCACCCCTCCAGCAGCACCTCCAATCACCTTCAGCCACAGGAAAAGATCAAATGAAATAGCCACTACCTAGTACTACTTTTGGTATCTTTGTTTCCCACCCACCAGCAGCACCTCCAATCACCTTCAGCCACAGGAAAATGTCAAATGAAATAGCCACTATCTAGTCCTCCTTTTGGTGTCTTTGTTTCCCCCCTCCAGCAGCACCTCCAATCACCTTCAGCCACAGGAAAAGGTCAAATCAAATAGCCACTACCTAGTCCTCCTTTTTGTGTCTTTTTTCCCCATCCGCCAGCAGCACCTCCAATCACCTTCAGACAAAGGAAAATGTCAAATGAAATGCCACTACCTAGTCCTCCTTTTGGTATCTTTGTTTCCCACCCGCCAGCAGCAAGTCCAATCACCTTCAGCCACTGGAAAAGGTCAAATGAAATAGCCACTACGTAGTCCTCCTTTTGGTGTCTTTGTTTCTCCTTGATAGCAGCACCTGCAATCACCTTTAGCCACAGGAAAAGGTCAAATGAAATAGCCACTACCTAGCCCTCCTTTTGGTGTCTTTGTTTCCCCCCTCGAGCAGCACTTCCAATCACCTTGAGCCACAGGAAAAGGTCAAATCAAGTAGCCACTACCTAGTCCTCCTATTGGTGTCTTTTTTCCCCCTCTACAGCAGCACCTCCAATAACCTTCAGTCACAGGAAAACGTCAAATTGAATAGCCACTACCTAGTCCTCCTTTTGGTGTCTGTTTTTCGCCCCTCCAGCAGCACCTCCAATCACCTTCAGCCACAGGAAAAGGTGAAATCAAATAGCCACTACCTAGTTCTCCTTTTTGTGTCTTTCTTTCCCATTGAATGCAGCACCTCCAATCACCTTCAGCCACAGGAAAAGGTCAAATGAAATAGCCACTACCTAGTCCTACTTTTGGTATCTTTGTTTCCCACCCGCCAGCAGCACCTCCAATCACCTTCAGTCACAGGAAAACCTCAAATGAAATAGCCACTACCTAGTCCTCCTTTTGGTGTCTGTTTTTCACCCCTCCAGCAGCACCTCCAATCACCCTCAGCCACAGGAAAAGGTCAAATCAAATAGCCACTACCTAGTTCTCCTTTTGGTGTTTTTGTTTCCCCAGGCCAGCAGAACCTCCAATCACCTTCAGCCACAGGAAAATGTCAAATGAAATAGCCACTACCTAGTCCTCCTTTTGGTGTCTGTTTTTCGCCCCTCCAGCAGCACCTCCAATCACCTTCAGCCACAGGAAAAGGTCAAATCAAATAGCCACTACCTAGTCCTCCTTTTGGTGTCTTTGTTTCCCCCCTACAGCAGCACCTCAAATCACTTTCAGCCACAGGAAAAGGTCAAATGAAATAGCCACTACCTTGTCCTCCTTTTTGTGTCTTTGTTTCCCCTTGACAGCAGCACCTCCAGTCACCTTCAGCCACAGTTAAAGGTCAAATGAAATAGCCACTACCTAGTCCTCCTTTTTGTGTCTTTGTTTCCCCCCTCCAGTAGCACCTACCATCACTTTCAGCCACAGGAAAAGGTCAAATCAAATAGCCACTACCTAGTTCTCCTTTTGGTGTTTTTGTTTCCCCAGGCCAGCAGCACCTCCAATCACCTTCAGCCACAGGAAAAGGTCAAATGAAATAGCCACTACCTAGTCCTCCTTTTGGTCTCTTTGTTTCCCACCCGCCATTAGCACCTCCAATCACCTTCAGCCACAGGAAAAGGTCAAATGAAATAGCCACTACCTAGTCCTCCTTTTGGTGTCTGTTTTTCGCCCCTCCAGCAGCACCTCCAATCACCTTCAGCTACAGGAAAAGGTCAAATCAAATAGCCACTACCTAGTCCTCTTTTTGGTGTCTTTGTTTCCCCCCTACAGCAGCACCTCAAATCACCTTCAGCCACCGGAATATGTCAGATGAAATAGCCACTACCTAGTCCTCCTTTTGGTGTCTTTGTTTCCCCCCTCCAGCAGCACCTCCAATCAACTTCAGCAACAGGAAAAGGTCAAATCAAATAGCCACGACATAGTGCTCCTTTTGGTGTGTTTGTTTCCCCCCTTGACAGCAGCACCTCCAATCACCTTCAGCAACAGGAAAAGGTCAAATGAAATAGCCACTACCTAGTCCTCCTTTTTGTGTCTTTGTTTCCCCTTGACAGCAGCACCTCCAGTCACCTTCAGCCACAGTTAAAGGTCAAATGAAATAGCCACTACCTAGTCCTCCTTTTTGTGTCTTTGTTTCCCCCCTCCAGTAGCACCTACCATCACTTTCAGCCAAAGGAAAAGGTGAAATCAAATAGCCACTACCTAGTTCTCCTTTTTGTGTCTTTCTTTCCCATTGAACGCAGCACCTCCAATCACCTTCAGCCACAGGAAAAGGTCAAATGAAATAGCCACTACCTAGTCCTACTTTTGGTATCTTTGTTTCCCACCCGCCAGCAGCACCTCCAATCACCTTCAGTCACAGGAAAACCTCAAATGAAATAGCCACTACCTAGTCCTCCTTTTGGTGTCTGTTTTTCACCCCTCCAGCAGCACCTCCAATCACCCTCAGCCACAGGAAAAGGTCAAACGAAATAGCCACTACCTAGTACTACTTTTGGTATCTTTGTTTCCCAGCCGCCAGCAGCACCTCCAATCACCTTCAGCCACAGGAAAATGTCAAATGAAATAGCCACTATCTAGTCCTCCTTTTGGTGTCTTTGTTTCCCCCCTCCAGCAGCACCTCCAATCACCTTCAGCCACGGGACTATGTCAGATGAAATAGCCACTACCTAGTCCTCCTTTTGGTGTCTGTTTTTCGTCCCTCCAGCAGCACCTCCAATCACCTTCAGCAACAGGTAAAGGTCAAATCAAATAGCCACGATCTAGTGCTCCTTTTGGTGTTTTTGTTTCCCCCCTTGACAGCAGCACCTCCAATCACCTTCAGCAACAGGTAAAGGTCAAATGAAATAGCCACTACCTTGTCCTCCTTTTTGTGTCTTTGTTTCCCCTTGACAGCAGCACCTCCAGTCACCTTCAGCCACAGTTAAAGGTCAAATGAAATAGCCACTACCTAGTCCTCTTTTTTGTGTCTTTGTTTCCCCCCTCCAGTAGCACCTACCATCACTTTCAGCCACAGGAAAAGGTCAAATCAAATAGCCACTACCTAGTTCTCCTTTTGGTGTTTTTGTTTCCCCAGGCCAGCAGCACCTCCAATCACCTTCAGCCACAGGAAAAGGTCAAATGAAATAGCCACTACCTAGTCCTCCTTTTGGTCTCTTTGTTTCCCACCCGCCATTAGCACCTCCAATCACCTTCAGCCCAGGAAAATGTCAAATGAAATAGCCACTACCTAGTCCTCCTTTTTGTGTCTTTGTTTCCCCTTGACAGCAGCACCTCCAGTCACCTTCAGCCACAGTTAAAGGTCAAATGAAATAGCCACTACCTAGTCCTCCTTTTTGTGTCTTTGTTTCCCCCCTCCAGTAGCACCTACCATCACTTTCAGCCACAGGAAAAGGTCAAATCAAATAGCCACTACCTAGTTCTCCTTTTGGTGTTTTTGTTTCCCCAGGCCAGCAGCACCTCCAATCACCTTCAGCCACAGGAAAAGGTCAAATGAAATAGCCACTACCTAGTCCTCCTGTTGGTCTCTTTGTTTCCCACCCGCCATTAGCACCTCCAATCACCTTCAGCCACAGGAAAAGGTCAAATGAAATAGCCACTACCTAGTCCTCCTTTTGGTGTCTGTTTTTCGCCCCTCCAGCAGCACCTCCAATCACCTTCAGCTACAGGAAAAGGTCAAATCAAATAGCCACTACCTAGTCCTCTTTTTGGTGTCTTTGTTTCCCCCCTACAGCAGCACCTCAAATCACCTTCAGCCACAGGAAAATGTCAAATGAAATAGCCACTATCTAGTCCTCCTTTTGGTGTCTTTGTTTCCCCCCTCCAGCAGCACCTCCAATCACCATCAGCCACCGGAATATGTCAGATGAAATAGCCACTACCTAGTCCTCCTTTTGGTGTCTTTGTTTCCCCCCTTGACAGCAGCACCTCCAATCACCTTCAGCAACAGGAAAAGGTCAAATGAAATAGCCACTACCTAGTCCTCCTTTTTGTGTCTTTGTTTCCCCTTGACAGCAGCACCTCCAGTCACCTTCAGCCACAGTTAAAGGTCAAATGAAATAGCCACTACCTAGTCCTCCTTTTTGTGTCTTTGTTTCCCCCCTCCAGTAGCACCTACCATCACTTTCAGCCACAGGAAAAGGTGAAATCAAATAGCCACTACCTAGTTCTCCTTTTTGTGTCTTTCTTTCCCATTGAATGCAGCACCTCCAATCACCTTCAGCCACAGGAAAAGGTCAAATGAAATAGCCACTACCTAGTCCTACTTTTGGTATCTTTGTTTCCCACCCGCCAGCAGCACCTCCAATCACCTTCAGTCACAGGAAAACCTCAAATGAAATAGCCACTACCTAGTCCTCCTTTTGGTGTCTGTTTTTCACCCCTCCAGCAGCACCTCCAATCACCCTCAGCCACAGGAAAAGGTCAAATCAAATAGCCACTACCTAGTTCTCCTTTTGGTGTTTTTGTTTCCCCAGGCCAGCAGAACCTCCAATCACCTTCAGCCACAGGAAAATGTCAAATGAAATAGCCACTACCTAGTCCTCCTTTTGGTGTCTGTTTTTCGCCCCTCCAGCAGCACCTCCAATCACCTTCAGCCACAGGAAAAGGTCAAATCAAATAGCCACTACCTAGTCCTCCTTTTGGTGTCTTTGTTTCCCCCCTACAGCAGCACCTCAAATCACTTTCAGCCACAGGAAAAGGTCAAATGAAATAGCCACTACCTTGTCCTCCTTTTTGTGTCTTTGTTTCCCCTTGACAGCAGCACCTCCAGTCACCTTCAGCCACAGTTAAAGGTCAAATGAAATAGCCACTACCTAGTCCTCCTTTTTGTGTCTTTGTTTCCCCCCTCCAGTAGCACCTACCATCACTTTCAGCCACAGGAAAAGGTCAAATCAAATAGCCACTACCTAGTTCTCCTTTTGGTGTTTTTGTTTCCCCAGGCCAGCAGCACCTCCAATCACCTTCAGCCACAGGAAAAGGTCAAATGAAATAGCCACTACCTAGTCCTCCTTTTGGTCTCTTTGTTTCCCACCCGCCATTAGCACCTCCAATCACCTTCAGCCACAGGAAAAGGTCAAATGAAATAGCCACTACCTAGTCCTCCTTTTGGTGTCTGTTTTTCGCCCCTCCAGCAGCACCTCCAATCACCTTCAGCTACAGGAAAAGGTCAAATCAAATAGCCACTACCTAGTCCTCTTTTTGGTGTCTTTGTTTCCCCCCTACAGCAGCACCTCAAATCACCTTCAGCCACCGGAATATGTCAGATGAAATAGCCACTACCTAGTCCTCCTTTTGGTGTCTTTGTTTCCCCCCTCCAGCAGCACCTCCAATCAACTTCAGCAACAGGAAAAGGTCAAATCAAATAGCCACGACATAGTGCTCCTTTTGGTGTGTTTGTTTCCCCCCTTGACAGCAGCACCTCCAATCACCTTCAGCAACAGGAAAAGGTCAAATGAAATAGCCACTACCTAGTCCTCCTTTTTGTGTCTTTGTTTCCCCTTGACAGCAGCACCTCCAGTCACCTTCAGCCACAGTTAAAGGTCAAATGAAATAGCCACTACCTAGTCCTCCTTTTTGTGTCTTTGTTTCCCCCCTCCAGTAGCACCTACCATCACTTTCAGCCACAGGAAAAGGTGAAATCAAATAGCCACTACCTAGTTCTCCTTTTTGTGTCTTTCTTTCCCATTGAACGCAGCACCTCCAATCACCTTCAGCCACAGGAAAAGGTCAAATGAAATAGCCACTACCTAGTCCTACTTTTGGTATCTTTGTTTCCCACCCGCCAGCAGCACCTCCAATCACCTTCAGTCACAGGAAAACCTCAAATGAAATAGCCACTACCTAGTCCTCCTTTTGGTGTCTGTTTTTCACCCCTCCAGCAGCACCTCCAGTCACCCTCAGCCACAGGAAAAGGTCAAACGAAATAGCCACTACCTAGTACTACTTTTGGTATCTTTGTTTCCCAGCCGCCAGCAGCACCTCCAATCACCTTCAGCCACAGGAAAATGTCAAATGAAATAGCCACTATCTAGTCCTCCTTTTGGTGTCTTTGTTTCCCCCCTCCAGCAGCACCTCCAATCACCTTCAGCCACGGGACTATGTCAGATGAAATAGCCACTACCTAGTCCTCCTTTTGGTGTCTGTTTTTCGTCCCTCCAGCAGCACCTCCAATCACCTTCAGCAACAGGTAAAGGTCAAATCAAATAGCCACGATCTAGTGCTCCTTTTGGTGTTTTTGTTTCCCCCCTTGACAGCAGCACCTCCAATCACCTTCAGCAACAGGTAAAGGTCAAATGAAATAGCCACTACCTTGTCCTCCTTTTTGTGTCTTTGTTTCCCCTTGACAGCAGCACCTCCAGTCACCTTCAGCCACAGTTAAAGGTCAAATGAAATAGCCACTACCTAGTCCTCTTTTTTGTGTCTTTGTTTCCCCCCTCCAGTAGCACCTACCATCACTTTCAGCCACAGGAAAAGGTCAAATCAAATAGCCACTACCTAGTTCTCCTTTTGGTGTTTTTGTTTCCCCAGGCCAGCAGCACCTCCAATCACCTTCAGCCACAGGAAAAGGTCAAATGAAATAGCCACTACCTAGTCCTCCTTTTGGTCTCTTTGTTTCCCACCCGCCATTAGCACCTCCAATCACCTTCAGCCCAGGAAAATGTCAAATGAAATAGCCACTACCTAGTCCTCCTTTTGGTGTCTGTTTTTCGCCCCTCCAGCAGCACCTCCAATCACCTTCAGCCACAGGAAAAGGTCAAATCAAATAGCCACTACCTAGTCCTCCTTTTGGTGTCTTTGTTTCCCCCCTTCACAGCAGCACCTCAAATCACCTTCAGCCATAGGAAAACGTCAAATGAAATAGCCACTACCTAGTCCTCCTTTTGGTGTCTGTTTTTCTCCCCTCCAGCAGCACCTCCAATCACCTTCAGCCACAGGAAAATGTCAAATGAAATAGCCACTATCTAGTCCTCCTTTTGGTGTCTTTGTTTCCCCCCTCCAGCAGCACCTCCAATCACCTTCAGCCACCGGACTATGTCAGATGAAATAGCCACTACCTAGTCCTCCTTTTGGTGTCTGTTTTTCGTCCCTCCAGCAGCACCTCCAATCATCTTCAGCAACAGGAAAAGGTCAAATCAAATAGCCACGATCTAGTGCTCCTTTTGGTGTCTTTGTTTCCCCCCTTGACAGCAGCACCTCCAATCACCTTCAGCAACAGGTAAAGGTCAAATGAAATAGCCACTACCTTGTCCTCCTTTTTGTGTCTTTGTTTCCCCTTGACAGCAGCACCTCCAGTCACCTTCAGCTACAGGAAAAGGTCAAATGAAATAGCCACTACCTAGTCCTCCTTTTGGTCTCTTTGTTTCCCACCCGCCATTAGCACCTCCAATCACCTTCAGCCACAGGAAAATGTCAAATGAAATAGCCACTACCTAGTCCTCCTTTTGGTGTCTGTTTTTCGCCCCTCCAGTAGCACCTCCAATCACCTTCAGCCACAGGAAAAGGTCAAATCAAATAGCCACTACCTAGTCCTCCTTTTGGTGTCTTTGTTTCCCCCCTACAGCAGCACCTCAAATCACTTTCAGCCACAGGAAAAGGTCAAATGAAATAGCCACTACCTAGTCCTCATTTTGGTTTCTGTTTTTCGCCCCTCCAGCAGCACCTCCAATCACCTTCAGCCACAGGAAAAGGTCAAATCAAATAGCCACTACCTAGTCCTCCTTTTGGTGTCTTTGTTTCCCCCATTCACAGCAGCACCTCAAATCACCTTCAGCCACAGGAAAACGTCAAATGAAATAGCCACTACCTAGTCCTCCTTTTGGTGTCTTTGTTTCCCCTTGACAGCAGCACCTCCAGTCACCTTCAGCTACAGTTAAAGGTCAAATGAAATAGCCACTACCTAGTTCTCCTTTTGGTGTCTGTTTTTCGCCCCTCCAGTAGCACCTCCAATCACCTTCAGCCACAGGAAAAGGTCAAATGAAATAGCCACTACCTAGTCCTCCTTTTTGTGTCTTTGTTTCCCCCCTCCAGTAGCACCTACCATCACTTTCAGCCACAGGAAAAGGTCAAATCAAATAGCCACTACCTAGTTCTCCTTTTGGTGTTTTTGTTTCCCCAGGCCAGCAGCACCTCCAATCACCTTCAGCCACAGGAAAATGTCAAATGAAATAGCCACTACCTAGTCCTCCTTTTGGTGTCTGTTTTTCGCCCCTCCAGCAGCACCTCCAATCACCTTCAGCCACAGGAAAAGGTCAAATCAAATAGCCACTACCTAGTCCTCCTTTTGGTGTCTTTGTTTCCCCCCTACAGCAGCACCTCAAATCACTTTCAGCCACAGGAAAAGGTCAAATGAAATAGCCACTACCTAGTCCTCATTTTGGTGTCTGTTTTTCGCCCCTCCAGCAGCACCTCCAATCACCTTCAGCCACAGGAAAAGGTCAAATCAAATAGCCACTACCTAGTCCTCCTTTTGGTGTCTTTGTTTCCCCCCTTCACAGCAGCACCTCAAATCACCTTCAGCCACAGGAAAATGTCAAATGAAATAGCCACTACCTAGTCCTCCTTTTGGTCTCTTTGTTTCCCACCCGCCATTAGCACCTCCAATCACCTTCAGCCACAGGAAAATGTCAAATGAAATAGCCACTACCTAGTCCTCCTTTTGATGTCTGTTTTTCGCCCCTCCAGCAGCACCTCCAATCACCTTCAGCCACAGGAAAAGGTCAAATCAAATAGCCACTACCTTGTCCTCCTTTTGGTGTCTTTGTTTCCCCTTGACAGCAGCACCTCCAATCACCTTCAGCCACAGTTAAAGGTCAAATGAAATAGCCACTACCTAGTCCTCCTTTTTGTGTCTTTGTTTCCCCCCTCCAGTAGCACCTACCATCACTTTCAGCCACAGGAAAAGGTCAAATCAAATAGCCACTACCTAGTTCTCCTTTTGGTGTTTTTGTTTCCCCAGGCCAGCAGCACCTCCAATCACCTTCAGCCACAGGAAAAGGTCAAATGAAATAGCCACTACCTAGTCCTCCTTTTGGTCTCTTTGTTTCCCACCCGCCATTAGCACCTCCAATCACCTTCAGCCACAGGAAAATGTCAAATGAAATAGCCACTACCTAGTCCTCCTTTTGGTGTCTGTTTTTCGCCCCTCCAGCAGCACCTCCAATCACCTTCAGCCACAGGAAAAGGTCAAATCAAATAGCCACTACCCAGTCCTCCTTTTGGTGTCTTTGTTTCCCCCCTACAGCAGCACCTCAAATCACTTTCAGCCACAGGAAAAGGTCAAATGAAATATCCACTACCTAGTCCTCATTTTGGTGTCTGTTTTTCGCCCCTCCAGCAGCACCTCCAATCACCTTCAGCCACAGGAAAAGGTCAAATCAAATAGCCACTACCTAGTCCTCCTTTTGGTGTCTTTGTTTCCCCCCTTCACAGCAGCACCTCAAATCACCTTCAGCCACAGGAAAATGTCAAATGAAATAGCCACTACCTAGTCCTCCTTTTGGTCTCTTTGTTTCCCACCCGCCATTAGCACCTCCAATCACCTTCAGCCACAGGAAAATGTCAAATGAAATAGCCACTACCTAGTCCTCCTTTTGATGTCTGTTTTTCGCCCCTCCAGCAGCACCTCCAATCACCTTCAGCCACAGGAAAAGGTCAAATCAAATAGCCACTACCTTGTCCTCCTTTTGGTGTCTTTGTTTCCCCTTGACAGCAGCACCTCCAATCACCTTCAGCCACAGTTAAAGGTCAAATGAAATAGCCACTACCTAGTCCTCCTTTTTGTGTCTTTGTTTCCCCCCTCCAGTAGCACCTACCATCACTTTCAGCCACAGGAAAAGGTCAAATCAAATAGCCACTACCTAGTTCTCCTTTTGGTGTTTTTGTTTCCCCAGGCCAGCAGCACCTCCAATCACCTTCAGCCACAGGAAAAGGTCAAATGAAATAGCCACTACCTAGTCCTCCTTTTGGTCTCTTTGTTTCCCACCCGCCATTAGCACCTCCAATCACCTTCAGCCACAGGAAAATGTCAAATGAAATAGCCACTACCTAGTCCTCCTTTTGGTGTCTGTTTTTCGCCCCTCCAGCAGCACCTCCAATCACCTTCAGCCACAGGAAAAGGTCAAATCAAATAGCCACTACCCAGTCCTCCTTTTGGTGTCTTTGTTTCCCCCCTACAGCAGCACCTCAAATCACTTTCAGCCACAGGAAAAGGTCAAATGAAATATCCACTACCTAGTCCTCATTTTGGTGTCTGTTTTTCGCCCCTCCAGCAGCACCTCCAATCACCTTCAGCCACAGGAAAAGGTCAAATCAAATAGCCACTACCTAGTCCTCCTTTTGGTGTCTTTGTTTCCCCCCTTCACAGCAGCACCTCAAATCACCTTCAGACACAGGAAAACGTCAATAGAAATAGCCACTACCTAGTCCTCCTTTTGGTGTCTGTTTTTCTCCCCTCCAGCAGCACCTCCAATCACCTTCAGCCAAAGGAAAAGGTCAAATCAAATAGCCACTACCTAGTCCTCCTTTTGATGTTTTTGTTTCCCCCCGCCAGCAGCACCTCCAATCACCTTCAGCCACAGGAAAATGTCAATTGAAACAGCCACTACCTAGTCCTCCTTTTGGTGTCTTTGTTTCCCCCCTACAGCAGCACCTCCAATCACCTTCAGCCACAGAAAAAGTCAAATGACTTAGCCACTACCTAGTCCTCCTTTTGGTGTCTTCGTTTGCCCCGCCAGCAGCACCTCCAATCACCTTCAGCCACAGGAAAAAGTCAAATGAAATAGCCACTAACTAGTCCTCCTTTTGGTGTCTTTGTTTCCCCCCTTGACAGCAGCACCTCCAGTCACCTTTAGCCACAGGAAAAGGTCAAATCAAATAGCCATTACCTAGTCCTCCTTTTGGTGTCTTTGTTTCCCCCCTACAGCAGCACCTCCAATCACCTTCTGTCACAGGAAAAGGTCAAATGAAATAGCCACTACCTAGTTCTCTTATTGTGTCTTTGTTTCCCCTTGACAGCAGCACCTCCAATCACTCTCAGCCACAGGAAAAGGTCAAATGAAATAGCCACTACCTTGTCCTCCTTTTGGTATCTTTCTTTCCCACCCGCCAGCAGCACCTCCAATCACCTTCAGCCACAGGAAAAGGTCAAATGAAATAGCCACTATCTAGTCCTCCTTTTGGTGTCTTTGTTTCCCCCCTCCAGCAGCACCTCCAATCACCTTCAGCCACTGGAATATGTCAGATGAAACAGCCACTACCTAGTCCTCCTTTTGGTGTCTGTTTTTTGTCCCTCCAGCAGCACCTCCAATCAACTTCAGCAACAGGAAAAGGTCAAATCAAATAGCCACGATCTAGTGCTCCTTTTGGTGTCTTTGTTTCCCCCCTTGACAGCAGCACCTCCAATCACCTTCAGCAACAGGTAAAGGTCAAATGAAATAGCCACTACCTTGTCCTCCTTTTTGTGTCTTTGTTTCCCCTTGACAGCAGCACCTCCAGTCACCTTCAGCTACAGTTAAAGGTCAAATGAAATAGCCACTACCTAGTCCTCCTTTTGTGTCTTTGTTTCCCCCCTCCAGTAGCACCTACCATCACTTTCAGCCACAGGAAAAGGTCAAATCAAATAGCCACTACCTAGTTCTCCTTTTGGTGTTTTTGTTTCCCCAGGCCAGCAGCACCTCCAATCACCTTCAGCCACAGGAAAATGTCAAATGAAATAGCCACTACCTAGTCCTCCTTTTGGTGTCTGTTTTTCGCCCCTCCAGCAGCACCTCCAATCACCTTCAGCCACAGGAAAAGGTCAAATCAAATAGCCACTACCTAGTCCTCCTTTTGGTGTCTTTGTTTCCCCCCTTCACAGCAGCACCTCAAATCACCTTCAGCCACAGGAAAATGTCAAATGAAATACCCACTACCTAGTCCTCCTTTTGGTGTCTGTTTTTCTCCCCTCCAGCAGCACCTCCAATCACCTTCAGCCAAAGGAAAAGGTCAAATCAAATAGCCACTACCTAGTCCTCCTTTTGGTGTTTTTGTTTCCCCCCGCCAGCAGCACCTCCAATCACCTTCAGCCACAGGAAAATGTCAATTGAAACAGCCACTACCTAGTCCTCCTTTTGGTGTCTTTGTTTCCCCCCTACAGCAGCACCTCCAATCACCTTCAGCCACAGAAAAAGGTCAAATGACTTAGCCACTACCTAGTCCTCCTTTTGGTGTCTTCGTTTGCCCCGCCAGCAGCACCTCCAATCACCTTCAGCCACAGGAAAAGGTCAAATGAAATAGCCACTACCTAGTCCTCCTTTTGGTGTTTTTGTTTCCCCCCGCCAGCAGCACCTCCAATCACCTTCAGCCACAGGAAAATGTCAATTGAAACAGCCACTACCTAGTCCTCCTTTTGGTGTCTTTGTTTCCCCCCTTCACAGCAGCACCTCAAATCACCTTCAGCCACAGGAAAACGTCAAATGAAATAGCCACTACCTAGTCCTCCTTTTGGTGTTTTTGTTTCCCCCCTTCACAGCAGCACCTCAAATCACCTTCAGCAACAGGTAAAGGTCAAATGAAATAGCCACTACCTAGTCCTCATTTTGGTGTCTGTTTTTCGCCCCTCCAGCAGCACCTCCAATCACCTTCAGCCACAGGAAAAGGTCAAATCAAATAGCCACTACCTAGTCCTCCTTTTGGTGTCTTTGTTTCGCCCCTCCAGCAGCACCTCCAATCACCTTCAGCCACAGGAAAAGGTCAAATCAAATAGCCACTACCTAGTCCTCCTTTTGGTGTCTTTGTTTCCCCCCTTCACAGCAGCACCTCAAATCACCTTCAGCAACAGGTAAAGGTCAAATGAAATAGCCACTACCTTGTCCTCCTTTTTGTGTCTTTGTTTCCCCTTGACAGCAGCACCTCCAGTCACCTTCAGCCACAGTTAAAGGTCAAATGAAATAGCCACTACCTAGTCCTCCTTTTTGTGTCTTTGTTTCCCCCCTCCAGTAGCGCCTACCATCACTTTCAGCCACAGGAAAAGGTCAAATCAAATAGCCACTACCTAGTTCTCCTTTTGGTGTTTTTGTTTCCCCAGGCCAGCAGCACCTCCAATCACCTTCAGCCACAGGAAAAGGTCAAATGAAATAGCCACTACCTAGTCCTCCTTTTGGTCTCTTTGTTTCCCACCCGCCATTAGCACCTCCAATCACCTTCAGCCACAGGAAAATGTCAAATGAAATAGCCACTACCTAGTCCTCCTTTTGGTGTCTGTTTTTTGCCCCTCCAGCAGCACCTCCAATCACCTTCAGCCACAGGAAAAGGTCAAATCAAATAGCCACTACCTAGTCCTCCTTTTGGTGTCTTTGTTTCCCCCCTACAGCAGCACCTCAAATCACTTTCAGCCACAGGAAAAGGTCAAATGAAATATCCACTACCTAGTCCTCATTTTGGTGTCTGTTTTTCGCCCCTCCAGCAGCACCTCCAATCACCTTCAGCCACAGGAAAAGGTCAAATCAAATAGCCACTACCTAGTCCTCCTTTTGGTGTCTTTGTTTCCCCCCTTCACAGCAGCACCTCAAATCACCTTCAGCCACAGGAAAACGTCAATAGAAATAGCCACTACCTAGTCCTCCTTTTGGTGTCTGTTTTTCTCCCCTCCAGCAGCACCTCCAATCACCTTCAGCCAAAGGAAAAGGTCAAATCAAGTAGCCACTACCTAGTCCTCCTTTTTGTGTCTTTGTTTCCCCCCTCCAGTAGCACCTACCATCACTTTCAGCCACAGGAAAAGGTCAAATCAAATAGCCACTACCTAGTACTCCTTTTGGTGCTTTTGTTTCCCCAGGCCAGCAGCACCTCCAATCACCTTCAGCCACAGGAAAAGGTCAAATGAAATAGCCACTACCTAGTCCTCCTTTTGGTCTCTTTGTTTCCCACCCGCCATTAGCACCTCCAATCACCTTCAGCCACAGGAAAATGTCAAATGAAATAGCCACTACCTAGTCCTCCTTTTGGTGTCTGTTTTTCGCCCCTCCAGCAGCACCTCCAATCACCTTCAGCTACAGGAAAAGGTCAAATCAAATAGCCACTACCTAGTCCTCCTTTTGGTGTCTTTGTTTCCCCCCTACAGCAGCACCTCCAATCACCTTCAGCCACAGGAAAAGGTCAAATGAAATAGCCACTACCTAGTCCTCCTTTTGGTGTCTTTGTTTCCCCCCGCCAGCAGCACCTCCAATCACCTTCAGCCACAGGAAAATGTCAATTGAAACAGCCACTACCTAGTCCTCCTTTTGGTGTCTTTGTTTCCCCCCTACAGCAGCACCTCCAATCACCTTCAGCCACAGAAAAAGGTCAAATGACTTAGCCACTACCTAGTCCTCCTTTGGTGTCTTTGCTTCCCCCCGCCAGCAGCACCTCCAATCACCTTCAGCCACAGGAAAATGTCAAATGAAATAGCCACTATCTAGTCCTCCTTTTGGTGTCTTTGTTTCCCCCCTCCAGCAGCACCTCCAATCACCTTCAGCCACTGGAATATGTCAGATGAAACAGCCACTACCTAGTCCTCCTTTTGGTGTCTGTTTTTCGCCCCTCCAGCAGCACCTCCAATTACCTTCAGCCACAGGAAAAGGTCAAATGAAATAGCCACTACCTAGTCCTCCTTTTGGTGTCTGTTTTTCGCCCCTCCAGCAGCACCTCCAATCACCTTCAGCCACAGGAAAAGGTCAAATGAAATAGCCACTACCTAGTCCTCCTTTTGGTGTCTGTTTTTCGCCCCTCCAGCAGCACCTCCAATCACCTTCAGCCACAGGAAAAGGTCAAATGAAATAGCCACTACCTAGTCCTCCTTTTGGTGTCTGTTTTTCGCCCCTCCAGCAGCACCTCCAATCACTTTCAGCCACAGGAAAAGGTCAAATCAAATAGCCACTACCTAGTCCTCCTATTGGTGTCTTTCCCCCCCCCCCAGCAACACCTCCAATCACCTTAAGCCACACGTAACTGTCAAATGAAATAGCCACTACCTAGTGCTCCTTTTGGTGTCTTTGTTTCCCCCCTTGACAGCAGCACCTCCAGTCACCTTTAGCCACAGGAAAAGGTCAAATCAAATAGCCATTACCTAGTCCTCCTTTTGGTGTCTTTGTTTCCCCCCTACAGCAGCACCTCCAATCACCTTCTGTCACAGGAAAAGGTCAAATCAAATAGCCACTACCTAGTTCTCTTATTGTGTCTTTGTTTCCCCTTGACAGCAGCACCTCCAATCACTCTCAGCAACAGGAAAAGGTCAAATGAAATAGCCACTACCTTGTCCTCCTTTTGGTATCTTTCTTTCCCACACGCCAGCAGCACCTCCAATCACCTTCAGCCACAGGAAAAGGTCAAATGAAATAGCCACTACCTAGTCCTCCTTTGGTGTCTTTGCTTCCCCCCGCCAGCAGCACCTCCAATCACCTTCAGCCACAGGAAAATGTCAAATGAAATAGCCACTATCTAGTCCTCCTTTTGGTGTCTTTGTTTCCCCCCTCCAGCAGCACCTCCAATCACCTTCAGCCACTGGAATATGTCAGATGAAACAGCCACTACCTAGTCCTCCTTTTGGTGTCTTTGTTTCCCCCCGCCAGCAGCACCTCCAATCACCTTCAGTAACAGGAAAAGGTCAAATCAAGTAGCCACTACCTAGTCCTCCTTTTGGTGTCTGTTTTTCGCCCCTCCAGCAGCACCTCCAATTACCTTCAGCCACAGGAAAAGGTCAAATCAAATAGCCACTACCTAGTCCTCCTTTTGGTGTCTGTTTTTCGCCCCTCCAGCAGCACCTCCAATCACCTTCAGCCACAGGAAAAGGTCAAATGAAATAGCCACTACCTAGTCCTCCTTTTGGTGTCTGTTTTTCGCCCCTCCAGCAGCACCTCCAATCACTTTCAGCCACAGGAAAAGGTCAAATCAAATAGCCACTACCTAGTTCTCCTATTGGTGTCTTTCCCCCCCCCCCTCCAGCAGCACCTCCAATCACCTTCAGCCACAGGAAAAGGTCAAATGAAATAGCCACTACCTAGTCCTCCTTTTGGTGTCTGTTTTTCGCCCCTCCAGCAGCACCTCCAATCACTTTCAGCCACAGGAAAAGGTCAAATCAAATAGCCACTACCTAGTTCTCCTATTGGTGTCTTTCCCCCCCCCTCCAGCAACACCTCCAATCACCTTAAGCCACACGTAACTGTCAAATGAAATAGCCACTACCTAGTGCTCCTTTTGGTGTCTTTTTCCCCCCTTGACAGCAGCACCTCCAGTCACCTTTAGCCACAGGAAAAGGTCAAATGAAATAGCCACTACCTAGCCCTCCTCTTTGTGTCTTTGTTTCCCCCCTCCAGCAGCACCTCCAATCACCTTCAGCCACAGGAAAAGGTCAAATCAAGTAGCCACTACCTAGTCCTCCTATTGGTATCTTTCTTTCCCACCCGCCAGCAGCACCTCCAATCACCTTCAGCCACAGGAAAAGGTCAAACGAAATAGCCACTACCTAGTCCTCCTTTGGTGTCTTTGCTCCCCCCCGCCAGCAGCACCTCCAATCACCTTCAGCCACAGGAAAATGTCAAATGAAACAGCCACTACCTAGTCCTCCTTTTGGTGTCTTTGTTTCCCCCCGCCAGCAGCACCTCCAATCACCTTCAGTAACAGGAAAACGTCAAATGAAATAGCCACTACCTAGTCCTCCTTTTGGTGTCTGTTTTTCGCCCCTCCAGCAGCACCTCCAATCACCTTCAGCCACAGGAAAAGGTCAAATGAAATAGCCACTACCTAGTCCTCCTTTTGGTGTCTGTTTTTCGCCCCTCCAGCAGCACCTCCAATCACCTTCAGCCACAGGAAAAGGTCAAATCAAATAGCCACGACCTAGTCCTCCTTTTGGTGTCTTTGTTTCCCCCCTCCAGCAGCACCTCCAGCCACCTTCAGCCACAGGAAAACGTCAAATGAAATAGCCACTACCTAGTCCTCCTTTTGGTGTCTGTTTTTCGCCCCTCCAGCAGCACCTCCAATCACCTTCAGCCACAGGAAAAGGTCAAATCAAATAGCCACCAACTAGTCCTCCTTTTTGTGTCTTTTTTTCCCCTTGACAGCAGCACCTACAATCACCTTCAGCCAAAGGAAAATATCAAATGAAACAGCCACTACCTAGTCCTCCTTTTGGTGTCTTTCCCCCCCCCCCCCGCCTGCAGCACCTCCAATCACCTTCTTTTTTTTTTTTTTTTAAATTGAAATTTTTATAATATTTTACAATATTTCACCCAGTGCTGTACAAAACAAAAGGAAGAGTTGGTTTCAAGTGTCTTCTGTTATCTTTAAAATCTCCAAAATCCACGTTCTCTAGGTACAGGCGTCAAGGCATCCAAAGTTCCAAGTGCATAGTCCACAAATGGCTTCCAAGTCTTCCAAAAAATATCTTTTTTATAAACCCCCTCTCTGAATTTAATATCACACGTCATTTTATCATTTAAGGCTAATTTCCACATTTCACAGAACCATTCTTCTATTTTAATATTTACCTCTATTTTCCAATATCTTGCTATTACAATCCTACCCATTATAATCATAATTCTAATCAATTCTTTCTCATGTTTTGTTAACTCAGGTTCATTAATTATCAATAACAATATATTTTCTGATCTCAATATTATTATTCTTTTCATCATTTCACCCATCATTTTTTCTAATTGCTGCCAAAACTTTTTAATTTTCACACATTTATACCACATATGTTCATAAGTTCCCATTTCCATATTACATCTCCAACATTTATCGCTCATTTTTTTATCTATCAATGATAATCTTAATGGGGTCCAATACCATTTCCAAACAACCTTAAAATTATGCTCTTTAATCCTTATAGACAAAGTCCTCATGATTCGACTCTTCCAGTTCTCATTCCAATCCAAATCCAATATTTTAATCTTAAGGTCTTCCTCCCAGTTCCTTTTCATTACCATTTGTGGATTTCCATCAAAATTTATAATCTTATATATCTTACTAACGAGTCCTTTTAACCCAATTTCATCTTTAATAATTTGAGATACTAAACTTTCAAATTTAGTTTTATTTCTATCTATTTTACATATTCCCTTTACTTTCATAGTCCATTTTTCTACCTGTATTTTTTCGAACCAATTCAACTCCAATCTTTGGATTACTTTTTTTTTCCTACTCTCAATTCCTAGAGCTCTTAACCAATTTACTATATTTCCTATATTTTCATCCTCAATTACTTTATCCCGACTTATATTAGTTTTAATCGGCCAACTTTCAGTTGTCTTCCCCAGGAAAGCTATATCCGGGATCAATTTTTTAACAAATTTATTCCAAATCTTGCTCAGCCCCTTTAACCAATAACTATTAATTGCCTTTGTTTTTGCTCTATCTAGAAACCATATAGACCCAAATCTCTTAATATCTTTTAGCTCCAGATCGCCCCAATGACCATCTCCACCTTTGAGTATTTTTATCACGGTTCGAATATTATACGCCCGATAATAATTAAGTAGATTGGGAATTCCCAATCCACCCTCTTTTTGATTTTGATACCACATTTTCTTCATTATTCTTGGTTTTTTCCCACCATTACAAAATTTATCCAATTTCTTCTGATATTCTTCTATATCTTTCTCTATCAAATTTAGTGGTAGCATCTCAAACAAAAAATTAAACTTTGGTAACAACATCATTTTACACATTGCAATTCTACCAAACCAAGACAGCTTTATCTCTTTATACTTATCTATCTTTCTCTCTACTTCCTTCAACATCACCTCATAATTAATTTTTTTCAATTCTCTAACTTTAAGTGAAAGTGTTATCCCCAAATATTTCAATGTATTCTTAACTCTTATCCCAAATTGTTCTTGCATATTTTCCCACTCCTTACCATCTTTATTCATTAGTAGTTCAGATTTTGACCAATTTACCTTTAAACCTGTCATTTCTTCAAATTCTATCAAATGTTTATTTATCCTCTTTAAATCTTTCTCTATATCTTTCAAAATAATCAAGGTATCATCCGCATACAAATTAATCTTCTGTCACAGGAAAAGATCAAATGAAATAGCCACTACCTAGTTCTCCTTTTTGTGTCTTTTTTTCCCATTGACCGCAGCACCTCCAATCACCTTCAGCCACAGGAATAGGTCAAATGAAATAGCCACTACCTAGTCCTACTTTTGGTATCTTTGTTTCCCACCCGCCAGCAGCACCTCCAATCACCTTCAGTCACAGGAAAACGTCAAATGAAATAGCCACTACCTAGTCCTCCTTTTGGTGTCTGTTTTTCACCCCTCCAGCAGCACCTCCAATCACCTTCAGCCACAGTAAAAGGTCAAATGAAATAGCCACTACCTAGTACTACTTTTGGTATCTTTGTTTCCCACCCGCCAGCAGCACCTCCAATCACCTTCAGCCACAGGAAAATGTCAAATGAAATAGCCACTATCTAGTCCTCCTTTTGGTGTCTGTTTTTCGCCCCTCCAGCAGCACCTCCAATCAACTTCAGCAACAGGAAAAGGTCAAATCAAATAGCCGCGATGTCATGCTCCCAATGAGAAACTTCAAATGATTCATGGCCTCACCTAAAAGTTCAAAGCAATGTCCGTTTATTGAATATAACATCATGGCGAGCCACGGTTGCAGTCAGATCTGGCAATAATTGGATGGCTTCTGCACTTTACCCCCTTATGCCCCCTCCCCTCTGCTTGTCATAATTTACGTTCTCCAATTAGCATTGAAAATAATTGCATGCATGCGCAGTCACAGGCTGTTCTGAGATTTCTTTCCTGCCACAGGAATGTCAAGCATTTTCAGTTCGTTAAGGCAAAACAGATAAAATCCATGGCAACATCAGGATGTTTTTTTTTATATTGAAAAAGTTTTATTGGTTTTTACAATTTTTCCATCGGGTAGGGTAAGGGATACAAAAGAAATTTTGAGAACTTTCGCGTCGGAGTCATTGGCCCTTCCAGGGCTTCATAATAAATCTTAAAAAAAAACATTTTTCATAAATACTACGAGGTGAAAACAAGTACATACTTCTAAATTCTCAATTCTATGCTGTCATCCGTTTGCAAAAATCCAGATACAGATGTTATACAATATTAATCAAAAGTCAAAGCAAAGTTATTTTTTTTTTATCTAAGTCTCTTGGCAATTGTGTCTTCTGTCTCTCCCTCCAGGCCCCCAGCGGGCGGGGCCGTGGCCCCCCCTGCCCCCCCTGGATCTTCCCCCAGGACAGAGGAATGTTTTTTAAGAAAGGCTTCCGCCTCAGCAATTGTTTTAATCCTTATTCTTCCTCCTTCCCAGAACACCAACATTCCTTCAGGCATCGCCCACTTGAACCAAATCCCGTGGTCGTACAATTTTTTGGATGAGAAGGAAAATTTCCTTCTCATCTCTCTAATTTTTTTAGGGATCTGCTTCAAGATAGCGACTACTTTTTGCTGGTAAATTAACGGACCATCTCTCTGCGCCTTCAAAATTCCCTCCCTGGTTGACCTACTAACAAATTTAATATGTATCTCTCTGGGTACCTCATTTATCCTGGCATATGCAGAGTTTATTCTGTAGACTAGGTCAATGTCCCCCCTGATCTCATCTTTGGGTTTATTTAAATAATCTGCTAAAATTGTGCTCATGAGTTCAGGAAGACATTCACCAGGCTCTTCAGAAATGTTCTGAAATCTTAAAAAATATAACATCCTTTCAAAATCCATCCTAGACATATGCCCATTTAATTCTCCAATCTCACTATTAACATTTCAAAGCTCTCCCTTTGCCCCAGCCAGCCCCCCTTGCAGCTCCTCAGTCTTCTGTGTGTTTTCCAGCACTTGTTTCCGTGTTTCCTGAATATCCTGTTTTAAGCTGGTACGATCTTCTCTCAAAGCCTTAATTTCTTGCACCAAAGCTTGTAACACATTCTCCATAGATGTCATTCTTTGTTCCAAACCTGCCAGTTCTAATTTTTGTGCCATGATAAGCTGTTAAAGTCAGTGTCACTAAGATGGCGTTTTTTGGGTGGGGCTGGTGAAGCAGATCAGGAGAGAAGAGAAAGTTCAAATCAGGATTGCAAAAAAAAAAAGTTCAAGACCCAAAGAGAAAACACGTTTCACAATCAATAGTTGTAGCAACGAAGGCGCTCCAGGGAAGGAATCAATTAGTCCAAGAAAATCTTCATTAATAGAGAGAGGAAGCCCGTATCATAAAGGGATGTTGGTAACTTTCCATAAGTGAAATAGTCATTCAGGAACAACGGGAAGCCATCTTCCACCGCCCAAACTGAGAGCCGGCAGGAGAGAGTAATAAAAGAAAGATTGTTTCCAGCCAGCCGGACTTAGATACATTTTAAAAAGACAAGCCACAAATCACTTTCCCTTGCTTCAAAACAATCCGGGTTTAGGATATCCGCTTCCTCGCAACGAGGAGCCATTTCCAAGCGCCGCTTTGAATCCGAGGGGGGGTTTGACAACAAACGCCCCCCTCCAAGTTTTTTCAGTCCAGGCTGACAGCAAAAATGTATTTAAAATCATTCACTCTTCACCTCGCCGCCAAAGTCCCGGAGAGCCTTCCGACCCGAACATCCAGCTCTCTCCATATTCACCATACGTTACCGTCCTCCATTGGCGAAGGGGAACCCCCCCCCCCCGCAGCATGTCCTTCTTCACCTAGACCGAAGACAAGGGCCGTTTCCCCGCTGCCGCAGGGAGAGACCGACCCAAGCAAGCCAGCCCTATGGGAGACCCCCAAGAAGGGGCGTCTCGCCCCCGTGGGGGGGCAGAAAAAAGAGCAAAGCGGCGGACAAGCCCCAAGACTCGTCCGTCGCCACTGGAAGGCGGAACCGGAAGCCATCAGGATGTTGACACCCGGCTCCCCTTACTTCTCGAAAGCAACCTATGGGAAACAAGACAATCTGAATGCAGGTGTATGCCTTAGGGATGCGTTCCCCTCCCCCCTGGCTTGCTTGGGTTTTCTGCATGGAATTTTGCTATAAGGTGGTCAGCTTGGATGTTTCTATGTTTCACCCACGATGCTTCCGATAGGGGATAACCCTTCCACTTGATTAGGTATTGGAGTTGCCTTCTGTGCCACCTTGAATCAAGAATTCGTTGGACTTCATAATGGGTTGGCCCCCTATGACCACAGGGCCTGGGGGTGCACGGGGCAGTGGTCTCAGAGTGGAACCGATCACAGGTTTCAAAAGGCTACTATGAAACGATTGGTGTGTCTTCCCCAGCAATCGAGGCAGTTTCAATATCACTGTGACTGGGTTGATGATCTTTATTATGGGGAATGGCCCCACAAATTTTGGGCCCAGTTTTTTGCTGGGCAGTCTTAGTCTCAAGTATTTTGTGGAGAGGTAAACCTTCTCTCCCACTTGGAACGGCCGTTGCGGAGCCCGGTGTTTATCTGCCTGTTTCTTGTAGGTTTGTGTCGCTTTGTCTAGAGCTTTCTTGACATTTTCCCAAGCTGCTTTCAGCATCGACATCCAATCAGTCAAGCTGACTGAGGAGGGGGGGTCTCTTGGATACTCAGGCATTGGGACGAAATCCATGCCGCTCACTACTTTAAACGGCGTGAGTCCTGTGCTGCTGTGAACAGCATTATTGTATGCAACCTCAGCGAAAGATAATAGGTCTGCCCAATTAGACTGCTGATAGTTCACGTAGCACCTCAGGTACTGCTCTATCATGGCGTTCAGTCTTTCTGCTGCCCCATTAGTGCTCGGATGAAAAGCTGAACTAAGACCCTGAGATGATCCAATGGACCGCAGGAACTCCCTCCAAAATTTAGCCGTGAACTGGACCCCTCTGTCTGAGATGATTCTTCGAGGTACTCCATGCAGTCGGTAGATATGCTTCACAAACAGTTTAGCCAGCTTGTGAGCCGAGGGTAGTCCGCTACAGGGAATGAAGTGTGCCTGCTTGGAGAACAGGTCTATTACAGTCCAAATCACTGTGTTTCCCCCACTTTTTGGCAACTCTACTATAAAGTCCATTGCAATCTCCTCCCATGGCCTCGTTGGTTCTGCCACTGTTTGCAGTAGTCCCGGGGGTTTTCCTGGTCGTATTTTCATTGTGGCACAGACTGTGCAGCTTTTTACATAGCTATCCACATCTTTCTTCATTCCAGGCCACCAGAATTGCCTCCGGGCTAGGTGTAAAGTCTTTAGGAACCCAAAATGGCCTGTCAATTTGGCGTCGTGGCTCCTCTGGAGAACTAGGATACGTAGAGATTCTGGAATGTAGAGTTTCATCCCCTCCCAGGCGAGGTCATCCCTCTTCGTCAAGATGTGTTGGTTGTTTTGGAACCAAGGGTCCGTTAGCAGCTCAGTTTTGAGTCTTGTGGTTAGATCGCTTGTGGTTTGACCCCGTCGGTCACGGTGTTGCCGCCTGGTGGTTACTTGGGCAGCTGGTTGAGCAGAAGGAATAATGGCGTCCACTACGTGCTCCCGTTCGCATTTGTACTGAGGCATGCGGGAGAGGGCATCAGCTAGAAAGTTCCTCTGCCCTGGAATGTGCTTTAGTACGAAGTTGAAACGGTTGAAGTATTGAGCCCATCGGACTTGTTTGGGTGATAGTTTCCGTGGGGTTCTGAGAGCTTCCAGATTTTTGTGGTCGGTCCAAACTTCAAACGGTTTCTGGCACCCTTCTAGCAGGTGTCTCCAGGTTAGTAGTGCCCATCGCACTGCAAAAGCCTCCTTTTCCCATGCGGCCCATCGTCTCTCCGTGTCTGTGAGTTTGCGGGAGGTATAGGCACAGGGTTGTAAATTTCCTTGGTTGTTTCTTTGGAGTAGTACTGCTCCTACGGCCATGTCGCTGGCGTCTGCCTGGATCACGAAAGGTTGCTCAGGGTCAGGATGCTTCAGTACTGGCTCCTTTGCAAACATTTCTTTCAGTGTTTCGAATGCCTCCTGGCAGGTTAGGCTCCACTGTAGGGGTTGTCCCGGACGAGGTTTCATTCCTGGGCTCCCTGTCTTCAGGAGGTCTGTCAGGGGTTTGGCAATCTTCGCAAAGGAGGGAATGAACTGCCTGTAGAAGTTTGCGAACCCTAGGAAACTTTGTAGCTGTCTGCGGGTGCGAGGGGGTTGCCAGCTTAGGACGGCTTGCACTTTAGCTGGGTCCATCTCTATTCCCTCATTTGACACTCGGTAGCCTAGATAGTCTAGTCGCTCACGGTGGAATTCACATTTTGATAGTTTGACATACAGGTTGGCTGCCAGAAGTTTTTCCAGTACTTGGCAAACCAGGGGTATGTGGTCATCGACGGTCTCAGTGTAAATAAGGATGTCATCTAGAAAGACAAGGACCCCCTTGTAGAGGTGCTCATGCAGCACCTCGTTTATTAACTGCATGAACACTGCTGGGGCTCCCTGTAATCCAAAAGGCATCACTTTGAATTGGAAACTTCCTAAAGGGCAGTTGAACGCTGTTTTCCATTCATCTCCTTCCCTGATCCGTATTCGGTAGTATGCTTCTCTGAGGTCTAATTTGGTAAAGACTTTTCCCTTGGCCAAGTGAGACAGCATATCTTTCATGAGAGGAAGCGGGTATAGGTTGTGTACGCACACCCCATTGATCCCCCGAAAGTCCACCACCAGACGCATAGTTCCATCTTTTTTCTCTTTGAAGAGGACTGGTGCCGCAATCCGTGGCTTGGCTGGCTCGATGAACCCTCGTGCTAGGTTTTTGTCTATGTATTCACGCATTTCTTGCATCTCTCGAGGCGTCATGGCATACAGCTTGGGTTTGGGTAGTTTTGCCCCAGGGATGATTTCAATGGCACAATCTGTTTTGCGGTGGGGGGGCAGGATGTCGCATTCTGTCTCACTGAACACTTCTGCGAGGTCCTGGTATTCCACTGGAATCAGTTCAGCCTCTGGGGTTTTGTCAGATGTGGTTGCCAGTTGTTCTTGTGGTCTCTCTTGTGGGGCTCCCAATGTGAGTGGTATTTTTGCTTGCTCGTGAGGGAGGGGTTGAGGGCCAGGTGATATCCTAAGCCTGCGGGTGCCCCCTTGCCACCAGATGGTTGGTCCCCACTTGTCTAGCCAGGAAAGTCCAAGTATGACTGCCTCTGTCATTTTGGGGGCTATTATGAATCGAATTATTTCCCAGTGATCTGCCAATTCTAGTCTCACTGGTTCAGTTAGGTGAGTGGCATAGGCTCCTCCCATCAGGGAGCCGTCAACCTGCTCGAACCGAATCGGGTGGTTCAGTCTTTTCGCTCTGATCCCCAGTTTCTGAACTGTGGTTAAGTTGATCAAGCACCTAGTGCAGCCTGAGTCTACAAGGGCTTGAAAATCCTCCTGTTTTCCTGTTTTCGGGGTTGTGAGGCGTATTGGAAAAAGGAAAGGGTAAATTGATTCGCTCACCATTGGGTCATTTTCTCCCTCGTCCTCGCTGTCATAGGGTTCAATTGACTGGTCATCATTGCCTGGGGTTTTACTGCTTTTGCCTGGGAGGGAGGAGACCCCTGCAGCTTGAAGAGCCCTCCTGGATGTGTTGATGGCCCGTCGGGGCCCTCGTTCTTGTCGGGCCCTGGGTGGTAGGTCCAGCCTTGGTTTCGGGACTGGGGTTGGGCATGCAGCTACCATGTGGCCCATTCCCCCGCATCTGTAACACCTCACGGAACTTCGAGGGAGGGCTGGTCTTAGGTCTCGCTGTGGTGCCATTTCTTTCTTTTGGCGGGATGGTTTCAGATTAGGTTGACCCCTCTCCTTTGTGTCTGGTTCCTTCCTTGTGTCGTTGGCACGTAGCCCACTGTCGACTTTTGTTGCCACTCGGAACCACTCAGAGAGTTGGTTTGGGATGTCACGATATGCAGTTACTTGGGCAATACGTTTATCCAGGCTTATTCTGAAAAAATGCACCAGCAACTGTTCTGGTAGGGGGGGTAGTCTTCCAACTATCCTCCTGAATTCACGGATGTGCTCTTTGATGGGGCGGCCTCTTTGCTTTAGGTTGCTGAGTTCCTCCTCTGCATATGGGTCCTCCTCCCCCTCTTCAAACCTGGCCGCTAACACTTCCAGGAAGTCATCTATGTCTTGGAGTTGGGGCGCTCTCCGCTTATGGAGGGCTGCTAGCCATTCTTTTGCTTCCCCCTCAAAACCCTCTGCAATGGCATTCACCATGGTTCTTGGGAATGGGTAGAGGTGCCCATAGCGTTCTAAGTGGATATCAGCTGAATCAAGGAATAGAGCTAGTTGGTCTGAATTACCATCAAACTTTCCCCTGAATCGGGGTGGATCGTTTAGTTCCCTCCCTCCTCTGTTTTCCTCCTGGCTCCTGTATGCCCGTGCCTGATACGGCCGGTCATCTTCTTCAGCTCTAGGAGGGGGAGAGGGAGGGAGTTGCCTGCTCTTGGCAGCATGCTTGCTTCTGGGGTTGCGCTTCAGCATGCGTCTCCTCCCTTCAGCAGGATCAGATATGCCTCCTCTCTCTTCCGGATGGCAGGCTAGCCTCTCGTCATGAAGGGTGGCTTGATCAAAATCCTCCCTCAGTTTCTCTACTGCACCCCCCAGGGATCCCATCTGGGGCCGGGGCCTTCTAGCTTGTTCCCAGTCCCGCATCCAGTACTTATCTTTTCTTGCTTCTGTGGCTGGGTAAGGCTGGATGTCTGCAGCTCCGCTGAAAAGGGGAATTGGCTGGCCTCCAGCTGGCATGAGGCTTTTTTCTGCCATGGCCTGATCTCCTCCCTCTTTATCAGGCATTGCCTGGGGGAGGCGGGACTCAGGTAGCCCGGAAATCTTGATAGATTTCTTTTAAGAGATCTGACTGTCTCCGTCATGCTCCCAATGAGAAACTTCAAATGATTCATGGCCTCACGTAAAAGTTCAAAGCAATGTCCGTTTATTGAATATAACATCATGGCCAGCCACGGTTGCAGTCAGATCTGGCAATAATTGGATGGCTTCTGCACTTTACCCCCTTATGCCCCCTCCCCTCTGCTTGTCATAATTTACGTTCTCCAATTAGCATTGAAAATAATTGCACGCATGCGCAGTCACAGGCTGTTCTGAGATTCCTTTCCTGCCACAGGAATGTCAAGCATTTTCAGTTCGTTAAGGCAAAACAGATAAAATCCATGGCAACATCAGGATGTTGACACGCGACCTAGTGCTCCTTTTGGTGTCTTTGTTTCCCCCCTTGACAGCAGCACCTCCAATCACCTTCAGCAACCGGAAAAGGTCAAATCAAATAGCCACTACCTAGTTCTCCTTTTGGTGTTTTTGTTTCCCCAGGCCAGCAGCACCTCCAATCACCTTCAGCCACAGGAAAAGGTCAAATGAAATAGCCACTACCTAGTCCTCCTTTTGGTCTCTTTGTTTCCCACCCGCCATTAGCACCTCCAATCACCTTCAGCCACAGGAAAAGGTCAAATGAAATAGCCACTACCTAGTCCTCCTTTTGGTGTCTTTGTTTCCCCCCTCCAGCAGCACCTCCAATCACCTTCAACCACAGGAAAAGGTCAAATCAAGTAGCCACTACCTAGTCCTCCTATTGGTGTCTTTGTTTCCCCCCTACAGCAGCACCTCAAATCACCTTCAGCCACAGGAAAAGGTCAAATGAAATAGCCACTACCTAGTCCTCCTTTTGGTGTCTGTTTTTCGCCCCTCCAGCAGCACCTCCAATCACCTTCAGCAACAGGAAAAGGTCAAATCAAATAGCCACTACCTAGTTCTCCTTTTGGTGTTTTTGTTTCCCCAGGCCAGCAGCACCTCCAATCACCTTCAGCCACAGGAAAAGGTCAAATGAAATAGCCACTACCTAGTCCTCCTTTTGGTCTCTTTGTTTCCCCCCTCCAGCAGCACCTCCAATCACCTTCAACCACAGGAAAAGGTCAAATCAAGTAGCCACCACCTAGTCCTCCTATTGGTGTCTTTGTTTCCCCCCTACAGCAGCACCTCCAATCACCTTCAGCCACAGGAAAAGGTCAAATCAAGTAGCTACTACCTAGTCCTCCTATTGGTGTCTTTCCCCCCCCTCCAGCAACACCTCCAATCACCTTAAGCCACACGTAAATGTCAAATGAAATAGCCACTACCTAGTCCTCCTTTTGGTGTCCTTGTTTCCCCCCTTGACAGCAGCACCTCCAGTCACCTTTAGCCACAGGAAAAGGTCAAATGAAATAGCCACTACCTAGTTCTCTTATTTTGTCTTTGTTTCCCCTTGACAGCAGCACCTCCAATAACCTTCAGCCACAGGAAAATGTCAAATGAAACAGCCACTAACTAGTCCTCCTTTTGGTGTCTTTGTTTCCCCCCTACAGCAGCACCTCCAATCACCTTCTGTCACAGGAAAAGGTCAAATGAAATAGCCACTACCTAGTTCTCTTATTTTGTCTTTGTTTCCCCTTGACAGCAGCACCTCCAATCACTCTCAGCCACAGGAAAAGGTCAAATGAAATAGCCACTACCTAGTCCTCCTTTTGGTATCTTTCTTTCCCACCCGCCAGCAGCACCTCCAATCACCTTCAGCCACAGGAAAAGGTCAAATGAAATAGCCACTACCTAGTGCTCCTTTTGGTGTCTTTGTTTCCCCCCTTGACAGCAGCACCTCCAATCACCGTCAGCAACCGGAAAAGGTCAAATCAAATAGCCACTACCTAGTTCTCCTTTTGGTGTTTTTGTTTCCCCAGGCCAGCAGCACCTCCAATCACCTTCAGCCACAGGAAAAGGTCAAATGAAATAGCCACTACCTAGTCCTCCTTTTGGTCTCTTTGTTTCCCACCCGCCATTAGCACCTCCAATCACCTTCAGCCACAGGAAAAGGTCAAATGAAATAGCCACTACCTAGTCCTCCTTTTGGTGTCTTTGTTTCCCCCCTCCAGCAGCACCTCCAATCACCTTCAACCACAGGAAAAGGTCAAATCAAGTAGCCACTACCTAGTCCTCCTATTGGTGTCTTTGTTTCCCCCCTACAGCAGGACCTCAAATCACCTTCAGCCACAGGAAAAGGTCAAATGAAATAGCCACTACCTAGTCCTCCTTTTGGTGTCTGTTTTTCGCCCCTCCAGAAGCACCTCCAATCACCTTCAGCCACAGGAAAAGGTCAAATCAAATAGCCACTACCTAGTTCTCCTTTTGGTGTTTTTGTTTCCCCAGGCCAGCAGCACCTCCAATCACCTTCAGCCACAGGAAAAGGTCAAATGAAATAGCCACTACCTAGTCCTCCTTTTGGTGTCTTTTCTTCCCCCCGCCAGCAGCACCTCCAATCACCTTCAGTCACAGGAATAGGTCAAATGAAATAGCCACTATCTAGTCCTCCTTTTGGTGTCTTTGTTTCCCCCCGCCAGCAGCACCTCCAATCACCTTCAGCCACAGGAAAAGGTCAAATGAAATAGCCACTGCTTAGTCCTCCTTTTGGTGTCTTTGTTTCCCCCCTCCAGCAGCACCTCCAATCACCTTCAACCACAGGAAAAGGTCAAATCAAGTAGCCACTACCTAGTCCTCCTATTGGTGTCTTTGTTTCCCCCCTACAGCAGCACCTCCAATCACCTTCAGCCACAGGAAAAGGTCAAATCAAGTAGCCACTACCTAGTCCTCCTATTGGTGTCTTTCCCCCCCCTCCAGCAACACCTCCAATCACCTTCAGCCACACGTAAATGTCAAATGAAATAGCCACTACCTAGTCCTCCTTTTGGTGTCTTTGTTTCCCCCCTTGACAGCAGCACCTCCAGTCACCTTTAGCCACAGGAAAAGGTCAAATGAAATAGCCACTACATAGTCCTCCTTTTTGTGTCTTTGTTTCCCCTTGACAGCAGCACCTCCAATAACCTTCAGCCACAGGAAAATGTCAAATGAAACAGCCACTAACTAGTCCTCCTTTTGGTGTCTTTGTTTCCCCCCTACAGCAGCACCTCCAATCACCTTCTGTCACAGGAAAAGGTCAAATGAAATAGCCACTACCTAGTTCTCTTATTGTGTCTTTGTTTCCCCTTGACAGCAGCACCCCCAATCACTCTCAGCCACAGGAAAAGGTCAAATGAAATAGCCACTACCTAGTCCTCCTTTTGGTATCTTTCTTTCCCACCCGCCAGCAGCACCTCCAATCACCTTCAGCCACAGGAAAAGGTCAAATGAAATAGCCACTACCTAGTCCTCCTTTTTGTGTCTTTGTTTCCCCTTGACAGCAGCACCTCCAGTCACCTTCAGCCACAGTTAAAGGTCAAATGAAATAGCGACTACCTAGTCCTCCTTTTGGTGTCTCTCTTTTCCCCTGCCAGCAGGAACTCCAATCACCTTCAGCAACAGGAAAAGGTCAAATCAAATAGCCACTACCTAGTCCTCCTTTTGGTGTCTGTTTTTCGCCCATCCAGCAGCACCTCCAATCACCTCCAGCCACAGGAAAAGGTCAAATCAAATAGCCACTACCTAGTCCTCCTTTTGGTGTTTTTGTTTCCCACCGCCAGCAGCACCTCCAATCACTTTCAGCCACAGGAAAAGGTCAAATCAAATAGCCACTACCTAGTTCTCCTATTGGTGTCTTTGTTTCCCCCCTACAGCAGCACGTCGAATCACCTTCAGCCACTGGAAAAGGTCAAATGAAATAGCCACTACCTAGTCCTCCTTTTGGTGTCTTTGTTTCTCCTTGATAGCAGCACCTGCAATCACCTTCAGCGACAGGAAAAGGTCAAATGAAATAGCCACTACCTAGCCCTCCTTTTGGTGTCTTTGTTTCCCCCCTCCAGCAGCACCTCCAATCACCTTCAGCCACAGGAAAAGGTCAAATCAAGTAGCCACTACCTAGTCCTCCTATTGGTGTCTTTCCCCCCCCCCCTCCAGCAACACCTCCAATCACCTTCAGCCACACGTAAATGTCAAATGAAATAGCCACTACCTAATGCTCCTTTTGGTGTCTTTGTTTCCCCCCTTGACAGCAGCACCTCCAGTCACCTTTAGCCAAAGGAAAAGGTCAAATGAAATAGCCACTACATAGTCCTCCTTTTTGTGTCTTTGTTTCCCCTTGACAGCAGCACCTCCAATAACCTTCAGCCACAGGAAAATGTCAAATGAAATAGCCACTACCTAGTCCTCCTTTTGGTGTCTTTGTTTCCCCCCTCCAGTAGCACCTCCCATAACTTTCAGCCACAGGAAAAGGTCAAATCAAATAGCCACTACCTAGTTCTCCTTTTGGTGTTTTTGTTTCCCCAGGCCAGCAGCACCTCCAATCACCTTCAGCCACAGGAAAATGTCAAATGAAACAGCCACTACCTAGTCCTCCTTTTGGTGTCTTTGTTTCCCCTTGACAGCAGCACCTCCCATCACCTTCAGCTACAGGAAAAGGTCAAATGAAATAGCCACTACCTAGTCATCCTTTTGGTCTCTTTGTTTCCCACCCGCCATTAGCACCTCCAATCACCTTCAGCCACAGGAAAAGGTCAAATCAAGTAGCCACTACCTAGTCCTCCTATTCGTGTCTTTGTTTCCCCCCTACAGCAGCACCTCAAATCACCTTCAGCCACAGGAAAAGGTCAAATGAAATAGCCACTACCTAGTCCTCCTTTTGGTGTCTGTTTTTCGCCCCTCCAGAAGCACCTCCAATCACCTTCAGCCACAGTAAATGGTCAAATCAAATAGCCACTACCTAGTCCTCCTTTTGGTGTCGGCTTTTCTCCCCTCCAGCAGCACCTCCAATCACCTTCAGCCACAGGAAAAGGTCAAATCAAATAGCCACTACCTAGTCCTTCTTTTGGTGTCTTTGTTTCCCCCCTCCAGTAGCACCTCCAATCACCTTCAGCCACACGTAAATGTCAAATGAAATAGCCACTACCTAGTGCTCCTTTTGGTGTCTTTGTTTCCCCCCTTGACAGCAGCACCTCCAGTCACCTTTAGCCAAAGGAAAAGGTCAAATGAAATAGCCACTACATAGTCCTCCTTTTTGTGTCTTTGTTTCCCCTTGACAGCAGCACCTCCAATAACCTTCAGCCACAGGAAAATGTCAAATGAAATAGCCACTACCTAGTCCGCCTTTTGGTGTCTTTGTTTCCCCCCTCCAGTAGCACCTCCCATAACTTTCAGCCACAGGAAAAGGTCAAATCAAATAGCCACTACCTAGTTCTCCTTTTGGTGTTTTTGTTTCCCCAGGCCAGCAGCACCTCCAATCACCTTCAGCCATAGGAAAATGTCAAATGAAACAGCCACTACCTAGTCCTCCTTTTGGTGTCTTTGTTTCCCCTTGACAGCAGCACCTCCCATCACCTTCAGCTACAGGAAAAGGTCAAATGAAATAGCCACTACCTAGTCATCCTTTTGGTGTCTTTGTTTCCCACCCGCCATTAGCACCTCCAATCACCTTCAGCCACAGGAAAAGGTCAAATCAAGTAGCCACTACCTAGTCCTCCTATTCGTGTCTTTGTTTCCCCCCTACAGCAGCACCTCAAATCACCTTCAGCCACAGGAAAAGGTCAAATGAAATAGCCACTACCTAGTCCTCCTTTTGGTGTCTGTTTTTCGCCCCTCCAGAAGCACCTCCAATCACCTTCAGCCACAGTAAATGGTCAAATCAAATAGCCACTACCTAGTCCTCCTTTTGGTGTCGGCTTTTCTCCCCTCCAGCAGCACCTCCAATCACCTTCAGCCACAGGAAAAGGTCAAATCAAATAGCCACTACCTAGTCCTTCTTTTGGTGTCTTTGTTTCCCCCCTCCAGTAGCACCTCCAATCACCTTCAGCCACACGTAAATGTCAAATGAAATAGCCACTACCTAGTGCTCCTTTTGGTGTCTTTGTTTCCCCCCTTGACAGCAGCACCTCCAGTCACCTTTAGCCAAAGGAAAAGGTCAAATGAAATAGCCACTACATAGTCCTCCTTTTTGTGTCTTTGTTTCCCCTTGACAGCAGCACCTCCAATAACCTTCAGCCACAGGAAAATGTCAAATGAAATAGCCACTACCTAGTCCTCCTTTTGGTGTCTTTGTTTCCCCCCTCCAGTAGCACCTCCCATAACTTTCAGCCACAGGAAAAGGTCAAATCAAATAGCCACTACCTAGTTCTCCTTTTGGTGTTTTTGTTTCCCCAGGCCAGCAGCACCTCCAATCACCTTCAGCCACAGGAAAATGTCAAATGAAACAGCCACTACCTAGTCCTCCTTTTGGTGTCTTTGTTTCCCCTTGACAGCAGCACCTCCCATCACCTTCAGCTACAGGAAAAGGTCAAATGAAATAGCCACTACCTAGTCATCCTTTTGGTCTCTTTGTTTCCCACCCGCCATTAGCACCTCCAATCACCTTCAGCCACAGGAAAAGGTCAAATCAAGTAGCCACTACCTAGTCCTCCTATTCGTGTCTTTGTTTCCCCCCTACAGCAGCACCTCAAATCACCTTCAGCCACAGGAAAAGGTCAAATGAAATAGCCACTACCTAGTCCTCCTTTTGGTGTCTGTTTTTCGCCCCTCCAGAAGCACCTCCAATCACCTTCAGCCACAGGAAATGGTCAAATCAAATAGCCACTACCTAGTCCTCCTTTTGGTGTCGGCTTTTCTCCCCTCCAGCAGCACCTCCAATCACCTTCAGCCACAGGAAAAGGTCAAATCAAATAGCCACTACCTAGTCCTCCTTTTGGTGTCTGTTTTTCGCCCCTCCAGAAGCACCTCCAATCACCTTCAGCCACAGGAAATGGTCAAATCAAATAGCCACTACCTAGTCCTCCTTTTGGTGTCTGTTTTTCTCCCCTCCAGCAGCACCTCCAATCACCTTCAGCCACAGGAAAAGGTCAAATCAAATAGCCACTACCTAGTCCTCCTTTTGGTGTCTTTTTTCCCCCCTTCACAGCAGCACCTCAAATCACCTTCAGCCACAGGAAAACGTCAAATGAAATAGCCACTACCTAGTCCTCCTTTTGGTATCTTTCTTTCCCACCAGCCAGCATCACCTCCAATCACCTTCAGCCACAGGAAAAGGTCAAATCAAGTAGCCACCACCTAGTCCTCCTATTGGTGTCTTTCCCCCCCCCTCCAGCAGCACCTCCAATCACCTTCAGCCACAGGAAAACGTCAAATGAAATAGCCACTACCTAGTCCTCCTTTTGGTATCTTTCTTTCCCACCCGCCAGCATCACCTCCAATCACCTTCAGCCACAGGAAAAGGTCAAATCAAGTAGCCACCACCTAGTCCTCCTATTGGTGTCTTCCCCCCCCCTCCAGCAGCACCTCCAATCACCTTCAGCCACAAGTAAATGTCAAATGAAATAGCCACTACCTAGTCCTCCTTTTGGTGTCTTTGTTTTTCCCCTTGACAGCAGCACCTCCAGTCACCTTTAGCCACAGGAAAAGGTCAAATGAAATAGCCACTACCTAGTCCTCCTTTTGGTATCTTTCTTTCCCACCCGCCAGCAGCACCTCCAATCACCTTCAGCCACAGGAAAAGGTCAAATGAAATAGCCACTACCTAGTCCTCCTTTTGGTATCTTTCTTTCCCACCCGCCAGCAGCACCTCCAATCACCTTCAGCCACAGGAAAAGGTCAAATGAAATAGCCACTACCTAGTCCTCCTTTTTGTGTCTTTGTTTCCCCTTGACAGCAGCACCTCCAGTCACCTTCAGCCACAGGAAAAGGTCAAATGAAATAGCCACTACCTAGTCCTCCTTTTGGTGTCTTTGTTTCCCCCCTCTAGTAGCACCTCCCATCACTTTCAGCCACAGGAGAAGGTCAAATCAAATAGCCACTACCTAGTTCTCCTTTTGGTGTTTTTGTTTCCCCAGGGCAGCAGCACCTCCAATCACCTTCAGCCACAGGAAAATGTCAAATGAAACAGCCACTACCTAGTCCTTCTTTTGGTGTCTGTTTTTCGCCCCTCCAGAAGCACCTCCAATCACCTTCAGCCACAGGAAATGGTCAAATCAAATAGCCACTACCTAGTCCTCCTTTTGGTGTCCGTTTTTCTACCCTCCAGCAGCACCTCCAATCACCTTCAGCCACAGGAAAAGGTCAAATCAAATAGCCACTACCTAGACCTCCTTTTGGTGTCTTTTTTCCCCCCTTCACAGCAGCACCTCAAATCACCTTCAGCCACAGGAAAGGGTCAAATGAAATACCCACTACCTAGTCCTCCTTTTGGTATGTTTCTTTCCCACCCGCCAGCAGCACCTCCAATCACCTTCAGCCACAGGAAAAGGTCAAATGAAATAGCCACTACCTAGTCCTCCTTTTGGTGTCTTTGCTTCCCCCCGCCAGCAGCACCTCCAATCACCTTCAGCCACAGGAAAAGGTCAAATCAAGTAGCCACTACCTAGTCCTCCTATTGGTGTCTTTCCCCCCCCTCCAGCAGCACCTCCAATCACCTTCAGCCACAAGTAAATGTCAAATGAAATAGCCACTACCTAGTCCTCCTTTTGGTGTCTTTGTTTCCCCCCTTGACAGCAGCACCTCCAGTCACCTTTAGCCACAGTAAAATGTCAAAGGTAGCACAGGTTCTATTGAATTAGTTTTTTAAATTTTATATGATGTTTTGTATGTATTTTAATTTTCCTGTGCGCCGCCCTGGGTCCGTTTGGAGAAGGGCGGGGTATAAATTGAATAAATATAAATATAATATAAATGAAACAGCCACTAACTAGTCCTCCTTTTGGTGTCTTTGTTTCCCCCCTACAGCAGCACCTCCAATCACCTTCTGTCACAGGAAAAGGTCAAATGAAATAGCCACTACCTAGTCCTCCTTTTGGTATCTTTCTTTCCCACCCGCCAGCAGCACCTCCAATCACCTTCAGCCACAGGAAAAGGTCAAATGAAATAGCCACTACCTAGTCCTCCTTTTGGTGTCTTTGTTTCCCCCCTCCAGTAGCACCTCCCATCACTTTCAGCCACAGGAAAAGGTCAAATCAAATAGCCACTACCTAGTTCTCCTTTTGGTGTTTTTGTTTCCCCAGGCCAGCAGCACCTCCAATCACCTTCAGCCACAGGAAAATGTCAAATGAAACAGCCACTACCTAGTCCTCCTTTTGGTCTCTTTGTTTCCCACCTGCCATTAGCACCTCCAATCACCTTCAGGTACAGGAAAACGTCAAATGAAATAGCCACTACCTAGTCCTCCTTTTGGTGTCTGTTTTTCTCCCCTCCAGCAGCACCTCCAATCACCTTCAGCCACAGGAAAAGGTCAAATCAAATAGCCACTACCTAGTCCTCCTTTTGGTGTTTTTGTTTCCCCCCTTCACAGCAGCACCTCAAATCACCTTCAGCCAAAGGAAAACGTCAAATGAAATAGCCCCTACCTAGTCCTCCTTTTGGTTTCTTTTTGTCCCCCCTCCAGCAGCACCTCCAATCACCTTCAACCACAGGAAAAGGTCAAATCAAGTAGCCACTACCTAGTTCTCCTTTTGGTGTTTTTGTTTCCCCCCTTCACAGCAGCACCTCAAATCACCTTCAGCCACAGGAAAACGTCAAATGAAATAGCCACTACCTAGTCCTCCTTTTGGTGTCTTTTTTTCCCCCCTTCACAGCAGCACCTCAAATCACCTTCAGCCACAGGAAAACGTCAAATGAAATAGCCACTACCTAGTCCTCCTTTTGGTGTCTGTTTTTCTCCCCTCCAGCAGCACCTCCAATCACCTTCAGCCACAGGAAAAGGTCAAATCAAATAGCCACTACCTAGTCCTCCTTTTGGTGTTTTTGTTTCCCCCCTTCACAGCAGCACCTCAAATCACCTTCAGCCACAGGAAAACGTCAAATCAAGTAGCCACTACCTAGTTCTCTTATTGTGTCTTTGTTTCCCCTTGACAGCAGCACCTACAATCACTCTCAGCCACAGGAAAAGGTCAAATCAAGTAGCCACTACCTAGTTCTCCTTTTGGTGTTTTTGTTTCCCCCCTTCACAGCAGCACCTCAAATCACCTTCAGCCACAGGAAAAGGTCAAATGAAATAGCCACTACCTAGTCCTCCTTTTGGTGTCTGTTTTTCTCCCCTCCAGCAGCACCTCCAATCACCTTCAGCCATAGGAAAAGGTCAAATCAAATAGCCACTACCTAGTCCTCCTTTTGGTGTTTTTGTTTCCCCCCTTCACAGCAGCACCTCAAATCACCTTCAGCCACAGGAAAACGTCAAATGAAATAGCCACTACCTAGTCCTCCTTTTGGTCTCTTTGTTTCCCACCCGCCATTAGCACCTCCAATCACCTTCAGCCACAGGAAAAGATCAAATGAAATAGCCACTACCTAGTCTTCCTTTTGGTGTCTTTGTTTCCCCCCACCAGAAGCACTTCCAATCACCTTCAGTCACAGGAACAGGTCAAATGAAATAGCCACTACCTAGTCCTCCTTTTGGTGTCTTTGTTTCCCCCCGCCAGCAGCACCTCCAATCACCTTCAGCCACAGGAAAAGGTCAAATCAAGTAGCCACTACCTAGTTCTCTTATTGTGTCTTTGTTTCCCCTTGACAGCAGCACCTACAATCACTCTCAGCCACAGGAAAAGGTCAAATGAAATAGCCACTACCTAGTCATTCTTTTGGTATCTTTCTTTCCCACCCGCCAGCAGCACCTCCAATCACCTTCAGCCACAGGAAAAGGTCAAATGAAATAGCCACTACCTAGTCCTCCTTTTTGTGTCTTTGTTTCCCCTTGACAGCAGCACCTCCAGTCACCTTCAGCCACAGGAAAAGGTCAAATGAAATAGCCACTACCTAGTCCTCCTTTTGGTGTCTTTGTTTCCCCCCTCTAGTAGCACCTCCCATCACTTTCAGCCACAGGAGAAGGTCAAATCAAATAGCCACTACCTAGTTCTCCTTTTGGTGTTTTTGTTTCCCCAGGGCAGCAGCACCTCCAATCACCTTCAGCCACAGGAAAATGTCAAATGAAACAGCCACTACCTAGTCCTCCTTTTGGTGTCTGTTTTTCGCCCCTCCAGAAGCACCTCCAATCACCTTCAGCCACAGGAAATGGTCAAATCAAATAGCCACTACCTAGTCCTCCTTTTGGTGTCCGTTTTTCTCCCCTCCAGCAGCACCTCCAATCACCTTCAGCCACAGGAAAAGGTCAAATCAAATAGCCACTACCTAGTCCTCCTTTTGGTGTCTTTTCCCCCCCCCTTCACAACAGCACCTCAAATCACCTTCAGCCACAGGAAAGGGTCAAATGAAATACCCACTACCTAGTCCTCCTTTTGGTATCTTTCTTTCCCACCCGCCAGCAGCACCTCCAATCACCTTCAGCCACAGGAAAAGGTCAAATGAAATAGCCACTACCTAGTCCTCCTTTTGGTGTCTTTGCTTCCCCCCGCCAGCAGCACCTCCAATCACCTTCAGCCACAGGAAAAGGTCAAATCAAGTAGCCACTACCTAGTCCTCCTATTGGTGTCTTTCCCCCCCCTCAAGCAGCACCTCCAATCACCTTCAGCCACAAGTAAATGTCAAATGAAATAGCCACTACCTAGTCCTCCTTTTGGTGTCTTTGTTTCCCCCCTTGACAGCAGCACCTCCAGTAACCTTTAGCCACAGGAAAATGTCAAATGAAACAGCCACTAACTAGTCCTCCTTTTGGTATCTTTCTTTCCCACCCGCCAGCAGCACCTCCAATCACCTTCAGCCACAGGAAAAGGTCAAATGAAATAGCCACTACCTAGTCCTCCTTTTGGTGTCTTTGTTTCCCCCCTCCAGTAGCACCTCCCATCACTTTCAGCCACAGGGAAAGGTCAAATCAAATAGCCACTACCTAGTTCTCCTTTTGGTGTTTTTGTTTCCCCAGGCCAGCAGCACCTCCAATCACCTTCAGCCACAGGAAAATGTCAAATGAAACAGCCACTACCTAGTCCTCCTTTTGGTGTTTTTGTTTCCCCTTGACAGCAGCACCTCCCATCAACTTCAGCCACAGGAAAAGGTCAAATGAAATAGCCACTACCTAGTCCTCCTTTTGGTCTCTTTGTTTCCCACCCGCCATTAGCACCTCCAATCACCTTCAGGTACAGGAAAAGATCAAATGAAATAGCCACTACCTAGTCCTCCTTTTGGTGTCTTTGTTTCCCCCCTCCAGCAGCACCTCCAATCACCTTCAACCACAGGAAAAGGTCAAATCAAGTAGCCACTACCTAGTCCTCCTTTTGGTGTCTGTTTTTCTCCCCTCCAGCAGCACCTCCAATCACCTTCAGCCACAGGAAAAGGTCAAATCAAATAGCCACTACCTAGTCCTCCTTTTGGTGTCTTTTTTTCCCCCCTTCACAGCAGCACCTCAAATCACCTTCAGCCACAGGAAAACGTCAAATGAAATAGCCCCTACCTAGTCCTCCTTTTGGTGTCTTTTTGTCCCCCCTCCAGCAGCACCTCCAATCACCTTCAACCACAGGAAAAGGTCAAATCAAGTAGCCACTACCTAGTTCTCCTTTTGGTGTTTTTGTTTCCCCCCTTCACAGCAGCACCTCAAATCACCTTCAGCCACAGGAAAACGTCAAATGAAATAGCCACTACCTAGTCCTCCTTTTGGTGTCTGTTTTTCTCCCCTCCAGCAGCACCTCCAATCACCTTCAGCCACAGGAAAAGGTCAAATCAAATAGCCACTACCTAGTCCTCCTTTTTGTGTTTTTGTTTCCCCCCTTCACAGCAGCACCTCAAATCACCTTCAGCCACAGGAAAACGTCAAATGAAATAGCCACTACCTAGTCCTCCTTTTGGTCTCTTTGTTTCCCACCCGCCATTAGCACCTCCAATCACCTTCAGCCACAGGAAAAGATCAAATGAAATAGCCAATACCTAGTCCTCCTTTTGGTGTCTTTGCTTCCCCACGCCAGCAGCACCTCCAATCACCTTCAACCACAGGAAAAGGTCAAATCAAGTAGCCACTACCTAGTCCTCCTATTGGTGTCTTTCCCCCCCCTCCAGCAGCACCTCCAATCACTTTCAGCCACAGGAAAATGTCAAATGAAACAGCCACTAACTAGTCCTCCTTTTGGTATCTTTGTTTCCCCCCGCCAGCAGCACCTCCAATCACCTCCAGTCACAGGAAAACGTCAAATGTAATAGCCACTACCTAGTCCTCCTTTTGGTGTTTTTTTTTCGTCCCTCCAGCAGCACCTCCAATCACCTTCAGCCACGCGAAAAGGTCAAATGAAATAGCCACTACCTAGTCTTCCTTTTGGTGTCTTTGTTTCCCCCCACCAGAAGCACTTCCAATCACCTTCAGTCACAGGAACAGGTCAAATGAAATAGCCACTACCTAGTCCTCCTTTTGGTGTCTTTGTTTCCCCCCGCCAGCAGCACCTCCAATCACCTTCAGCCACAGGAAAAGGTCAAATCAAGTAGCCACTACCTAGTCCTCCTATTGGTGTCTTTCCCCCCCCTCCAGCAGCACCTCCAATCACCTTCAGCCACAAGTAAATGTCAAATGAAATAGCCACAACATAGTCCTCCTTTTTGTGTCTTTGTTTCCCCTTGACAGCAGCACCTCCAATAACCTTCTGTCACAGGAAAAGGTCAAATGAAATAGCCACTACCTAGTTCTCTTATTGTGTCTTTGTTTCCCCTTAACAGCAGCACCTCCAATCACTCTCAGCCACAGGAAAAGGTCAAATGAAATAGCCACTACCTAGTCATCCTTTTGGTATCTTTCTTTCCCACCCACCAGCAGCACCTCCAATCACCTTCAGCCACAGTTAAAGGTCAAATGAAATAGCCACTACCTAGTCATCCTTTTGGTATCTTTCTTTCCCACCCACCAGTAGCAACTCCCATCACTTTCAGCCACAGGAAAAGGTCAAATCAAATAGCCACTACCTAGTTCTCCTTTTGGTGTTTTTGTTTCCCCAGGCCAGCAGCACCTCCAATCACCTTCAGCCACAGGAAAAGGTCAAATGAAATAGCCACTACATAGTCCTCCTTTTGGTCTCTTTGTTTCCCACCCGCCATTAGCACCTCCAATCACCTTCAGGTACAGGAAAAGATCAAATGAAATAGCCACTACCTAGTCCTCCTTTTGGTGTCTTTGTTTCCCCCCTCCAGCAGCACCTCCAATCACCTTCAACCACAGGAAAAGGTCAAATCAAGTAGCCACTACCTAGTCCTCCTATTGGTGTCTTTGTTTCCCCCCTACAGCAGCACCTCAAATCACCTTCAGCCACAGGAAAAGGTCAAATGAAATAGCCACTACCTAGTCCTCCTTTTGGTGTCTGTTTTTCGCCCCTCCAGAAGCACCTCCAATCACCTTCAGCCACAGGAAATGGTCAAATCAAATAGCCACTACCTAGTCCTCCTTTTGGTGTCTGTTTTTCTCCCCTCCAGCAGCACCTCCAATCACCTTCAGCCACAGGAAAAGGTCAAATCAAATAGCCACTACCTAGTCCTCCTTTTGCTGTCTTTTCCCCCCCCTTCACAGCAGCACCTCAAATCACCTTCAGCCACAGGAAAAGATCAAATGAAACAGCCACTAACTAGTCCTCCTTTTGGTATCTTTGTTTCCCCCCGCCAGCAGCACCTCCAATCACCTCCAGTCACAGGAAAACGTCAAATGTAATAGCCACTACCTAGTCCTCCTTTTGGTGTTTTTTTTTCGTCCCTCCAGCAGCACCTCCAATCACCTTCAGCCACGCGAAAAGGTCAAATGAAATAGCCACTACCTAGTCTTCCTTTTGGTGTCTTTGTTTCCCCCCACCAGAAGCACTTCCAATCACCTTCAGTCACAGGAACAGGTCAAATGAAATAGCCACTACCTAGTCCTCCTTTTGGTGTCTTTGTTTCCCCCCGCCAGCAGCACCTCCAATCACCTTCAGCCACAGGAAAAGGTCAAATCAAGTAGCCACTACCTAGTCCTCCTATTGGTGTCTTTCCCCCCCCTCCAGCAGCACCTCCAATCACCTTCAGCCACAAGTAAATGTCAAATGAAATAGCCACAACATAGTCCTCCTTTTTGTGTCTTTGTTTCCCCTTGACAGCAGCACCTCCAATAACCTTCTGTCACAGGAAAAGGTCAAATGAAATAGCCACTACCTAGTTCTCCTATTGGTGTCTTCCCCCCCCCTCCAGCAGCACCTCCAATCACTTTCAGCCACAGGAAAATGTCAAATGAAATAGCCACAACATAGTCCTCCTTTTTGTGTCTTTGTTTCCCCTTGACAGCAGCACCTCCAATAACCTTCAGCCAAAGGAAAATGTCAAATGAAACAGCCACTAACTAGTCCTCCTTTTGGTGTCTTTGTTTCCCCCCTACAGCAGCACCTCCAATCACCTTCTGTCACAGGAAAAGGTCAAATGAAATAGCCACTACCTAGTTCTCTTATTGTGTCTTTGTTTCCCCTTGACAGCAGCACCTCCAATCACTCTCAGCCACAGGAAAAGGTCAAATGAAATAGCCACTACCTAGTCATCCTTTTGGTATCTTTCTTTCCCACCCGCCAGCAGCACCTCCAATCACCTTCAGCCACAGTTAAAGGTCAAATGAAATAGCCACTACCTAGTCCTCCTTTTGGTGTCTTTGTTTCCCCCCTCCAGTAGCACCTCCCATCACTTTCAGCCACAGGAAAAGGTAAAATCAAATAGCCACTACCTAGTTCTCCTTTTGGTGTTTTTGTTTCCCCAGGCCAGCAGCACCTCCAATCACCTTCAGCCACAGGAAAATGTCAAATGAAACAGCCACTACCTAGTCCTCCTTTTGGTGTCTTTGTTTCCCCTTGACAGCAGCACCGCCCATCACCTTCAGCCACAGGAAAAGGTCAAATGAAATAGCCACTACCTAGTCCTCCTATTGGTCTCTTTGTTTCCCACCCGCAATTAGCACCTCCAATCACCTTCAGGTACAGGAAAAGATCAAATGAAATAGCCACTACCTAGTCCTCCTTTTGGTGTCTTTGTTTCCCCCCTCCAGCAGCACCTCCAATCACCTTCAACCACAGGAAAAGGTCAAATCAAGTAGCCACTACCTAGTCCTCCTATTGGTGTCTTTGTTTCCCCCCTACAGCAGCACCTCAAATCACCTTCAGCCACAGAAAAAGGTCAAATGAAATAGCCACTACCTAGTCCTCCTTTTCGTGTCTGTTTTTCGCCCCTCCAGAAGCACCTCCAATCACCTTCAGCCACAGGAAATGGTCAAATCAAATAGCCACTACCTAGTCCTCCTTTTGTTGTCTGGTTTTCTCCCCTCCAGCAGCACCTCCAATCACCTTCAGCCACAGGAAAAGGTCAAATCAAATAGCCACTACCTAGTCCTCCTTTTGCTGTCTTTTCCCCCCCCCCTTCACAGCAGCACCTCAAATCACCTTCAGCCACAGGAAAACGTCAAATGAAATAGCCACTACCTAGTCCTCCTTTTGGTGTCTGTTTTTCTCCCCTCCAGCAGCACCTCCAATCACCTTCAGCCACAGGAAAAGGTCAAATCAAATAGCCACTACCTAGTCCTCCTTTTGGTGTTTTTGTTTCTCTTCGCCAGCAGCACCTCCAATCACATTCAGCCACAGGAAAATGTCAATTGAAACAGCCACTACCTAGTCCTCCTTTTGGTGTCTTTTTTTTTTATATTGAAAAAGTTTTATTGAGTTTACATTTTTTGTGGGGTAGGGTAAGGGTTACATAGAAATTTTGAGAGTAGTCACGTCAAAGTCGTCGGCTCCTCCGGTACCTCAAGTTACATTATTAAAAAGAAAGAAAAAAAAACATTTCACATAACACTACAAGCTGGGAGCAAGTACATATTCCTAAATTTTTCAATTATATACTGTCAGTCAATTACAAAAATCCAGATTACAAATATCATACAATATTACTCAAAAAAAAACAAGGGCAAAGTTATTTTTTAGATCTAAGTCTCTTGGCAATTGTATCTTCCCCCTTCTCCCCCGGGCCCCCAGCGGACGGGGCCATGGCTCCCCCTGCCCCCCCTGGATCTTCTCCCAGGACAGAGGAATGTTTTTTAAGAAAGGCTTCCGCCTCAGCAACTGTTTTAATCTTCACTCTACCTCCTTCCCAGAACACCAGCATCCCTTCGGGTATCACCCACTTGAACCAGATCCCATGATCAAACAATGTTTTAGACAAGAAGGAAAATTTCCTTCTAGCTTCTCTAATCTTTCTTGGAATCTGCTTCAAGATGGTAACCTCCTTTTGTTGGTAAATCATAGGACTCCCTCTTTGCGCCTTCAAGATCTCCTCTCTGGTTGACCTTCTAACAAATTTTACATGTATCTCTCTGGGTACTTCATTCATCCTGGCATATGCAGAATTTATTCTGTAGACTAGGTCAATGTCCCCTCTGATCTCATCTTTAGGTTTATGTAAATAGTCTGCAATAATTGTACTCATAAGATCAGGGAGACATTCACCATCCATCTCAGAAACATTCTGAAATCTCAAAAAATATGTCATCCTTTCCATATCTATCCTAGTCACGTGCCCATTTATTTCCACAACCTCATTAGAAACATTTTTAATCTCTCCCTTAGCCCCCTCCAGCCCCCCTTTCAATTCTTCTTTTGGTGTCTTTTTGTCCCCCCTCCAGCAGCACCTCCAATCACCTTCAACCACAGGAAAAGGTCAAATCAAGTAGCCACTACCTAGTCCTCCTTTTGGTGTCTTTGTTTCCCCCCTTCACAGCAGCACCTCAAATCACCTTCAGCCACAGGAAAACGTCAAATGAAATAGCCACTACCTAGTCCTCCTTTTGGTCTCTTTGTTTCCCACCCGCCATTAGCACCTCCAATCACCTTCAGGTACAGGAAAAGATCAAATGAAATAGCCACTACCTAGTCCTCCTTTTGGTGTCTTTGTTTCCCCCCTACAGCAGCACCTCAAATCACCTTCAGCCACAGGAAAAGGTCAAATGAAATAGCCACTACCTAGTCCTCCTTTTGGTGTCAGTTTTTCTCCCCTCCAGCAGCACCTCCAATCACCGTCAGCTACAGGAAAAGGTCAAATCAAATAGCCACTGCCTAGTCCTCCTTTTGGTATTTTTGTTTCCCCCCGCCAGCAGCACCTCCAATCACCTTCAGCCACAGGAAAATGTCAATTGAAACAGCCACTACCTAGTCCTCCTTTTCGTGTCTTTTTGTCCCCCCTCCAGCATCACCTCCAATCACCTTCAGCCACAGGAAAATGTCAAATGAAACAGCCACTAACTAGTACTCATTTTGGTGTCTTTGTTTCCCCTTGACAGCAGCACCTCCAATAACCTTCAGCCACAAGTAAACGTCAAATGAAATAGCCACTACCTAGTCCTCCTTTTGGTGTCTTTGTTTCCCCCCTTGACAGCAGCACCTCCAGTCACCTTTAGCCACAGGAAAAGGTCAAATGAAATAGCCACTACATAGTCCTCCTTTTGGTGTCTTTGTTTCCCCCCTACAGCAGCACCTCCAATCACCTTCTGTCACAGGAAAAGGTCAAATGAAATAGCCACTACCTAGTTCTCTTATTGTGTCTTTGTTTCCTCTTGACAGCAGCACCTCCAATCACTCTCAGCCACAGGAAAAGGTCAAATGAAATAGCCACTACCTAGTCCTCCTTTTGGTATCTTTCTTTCCCACCCACCAGCAGCACCTCCAATCACCTTCAGCAACAGGAAAAGGTCAAATGAAATAGCCACTACCTAGTCCTCCTTTTTGTGTCTTTGTTTCCCCCCTACAGCAGCACCTCAAATCACCTTCAGCCACAGGAAAAGGTCAAATGAAATAGCCACTACCTAGTCCTCCTTTTGGTGTCAGTTTTTCTCCCCTCCAGCAGCACCTCCAATCACCGTCAGCTACAGGAAAAGGTCAAATCAAATAGCCACTGCCTAGTCCTCCTTTTGGTATTTTTGTTTCCCCCCGCCAGCAGCACCTCCAATCACCTTCAGCCACAGGAAAATGTCAATTGAAACAGCCACTACCTAGTCCTCCTTTTGGTGTCTTTTTGTCCCCCCTCCAGCATCACCTCCAATCACCTTCAGCCACAGGAAAATGTCAAATGAAACAGCCACTAACTAGTCCTCATTTTGGTGTCTTTGTTTCCCCTTGACAGCAGCACCTCCAATAACCTTCAGCCACAAGTAAATGTCAAATGAAATAGCCACTACCTAGTCCTCCTTTTGGTGTCTTTGTTTCCCCCCTTGACAGCAGCACCTCCAGTCACCTTTAGCCACAGGAAAAGGTCAAATGAAATAGCCACTACATAGTCCTCCTTTTGGTGTCTTTGTTTCCCCCCTACAGCAGCACCTCCAATCACCTTCTGTCACAGGAAAAGGTCAAATGAAATAGCCACTACCTAGTTCTCTTATTGTGTCTTTGTTTCCTCTTGACAGCAGCACCTCCAATCACTCTCAGCCACAGGAAAAGGTCAAATGAAATAGCCACTACCTAGTCCTCCTTTTGGTATCTTTCTTTCCCACCCACCAGCAGCACCTCCAATCACCTTCAGCAACAGGAAAAGGTCAAATGAAATAGCCACTACCTAGTCCTCCTTTTTGTGTCTTTGTTTCCCCTTGACAGCAGCACCTCCAGTCACCTTCAGCCACAGTTAAAGGTCAAATGAAATAGCCACTACCTAGTCCTCATTTTGGTGTCTTTGTTTCCCCCCTCCAGCAGCACCTCCAATCACCTTCAACCACAGGAAAAGGTCAAATCAAGTAGCCACTACCTAGTCCTCCTATTGGTGTCTTTCCCCCCCCCCTCCAGCAGCACCTCCAATCACCTTCAGCCACAGGAAAATGTCAAATGAAACAGCCACTAACTAGTCCTCCTTTTGGTGTCTTTGTTTCCCCCCTACAGCAGCACCTCCAATCACCTTCTGTCACCGGAAAAGGTCAAATGAAATAGCCACTACCTAGTTCTCTTTTATATTGAAAAAGTTTTATTGGTTTTACATTTTTCCTATAGGGTAGGGTAAGGGATACAAAGAAATTTTGAAAGCATTCACGTCAGAGTCGTCGGCCCTTCCGAGACCTCAAAATACACAATAAAAAAATAACAAAAAAAAAACATTTTTCATAACACTACAAGGTAAAAGCAAGTACATATACCTAAATTCTCAGTTCCATGCTGTCAGACATTTACAAAAAATCCAGAAAGAAATATTATGCAAAATTGTTCAGAAAAATCAAGGCAAAGTTATTTTTTCGATCTAACTCTCTTGGCTATTGTATCTTCTTTTTCTCCTCCCTGGCCCCCAGTGTGCGGGGCCATGGCCCCCTCCGTCCCCCCTGGATCTTCCCCCAGGGCAGAGGAATGTTTTTTAAGAAAGGCTTCCGCCTCTACAACTGTTTTAATCCTCACTCTTCCTCCTTCCCAGAACACCAGCATCCCTTCAGGTGTCACCCACTTGAACCAGATCCCATGATCAAACAATGTTTTAGACAAGAAGGAAAATTTCCTTCTTGCATCTCTAATCTTTCTAGGGATCTGCTTCAAGATAGTGACCGTTTTTTGTTGGTAAATTAAAGGGTTCTCTCTCTGCACCTTCAAGATTTCCTCTCTGGTTGACCTTCTAACAAATTTCACATGTATCTCTCTAGGCACTTCATTTATCCTGGCATATGCTGAGTTAATTCTATAAGCCAGGTCAATGTCCCCCCTGATCTCATCTTTAGGTTTTTGTAAATAGTCTGCTAAAATTGTACTCATAAGATCAGGGAGGAATTCACCAGGTTGCTCAAAAACATTCTGAAATCTCAAAAAATATGTCATTCTTTCCATATCTATCCTAGACACATGCCCATTTATCTCCCCCACCTCATTAGTAACATTTTTAATCTCTCCCTTAGCCCCCACCAATCCCCCTTCCAGTTCTTCATTCTTCTGTGTATTCTCCAACACTTGTTTCCGTGTATCCAGTAGCTCCTTCTTGAAATTAATATTTTCAGCCCTCTGGGCCTTGATTTCTTGTACCAAAGTTTGTATAACAGATTCAAGAGAAGCCATCCTTTGTTCTAAACTTGCAAGTGCTGTTTCTTGTGCCATGATTAATTGTTAAAGTCACTGCCACCAAAATGGCGTTATCCGGGTGGGGCTGGTGAGGCAAATCAGGAGCTCAGTTCAGTTCAGGGTTATGAAGTTGCAAAATTCAAGAACCAGGAGAGACACAATTTTCCAACTCAGTAAATATAATAGCGAAGGTATTCCAGAAAAGAAATCACAAATCCAGCAAGAGAAAAATTCTTCATTAATATCCAGAGAGAGTCCCGATTGCAAAGAGACGCTGGGAATTTTCCATAGTTGAAATAGTCAGGCAGGGACAAAGAAAAGCCACCTTCCACTGCCCATCTCAGAGCCCAGAGGAGAGAGTAGAAAAATAAATTTTTTATCCAGCCAGACCTAGAAACAATGTTGCAAATAGCCGCATACCACTTTCCCTTGTTAGAGACAGTCCGGGTTGAAGATTTCCACTTTCTCTTCCAGAGAAGCCATTTTAGAGTGCCGCTTAAGTCCGAGGGGTTTTTTTTGGAAACAAACACCCCCCTCCCAGTCCGTTCAGCCTGGCTGGCAGCAAGGAAAAAAAGTTTTTTTTTTAAACTCACTCTCCCTCGCAGCTGAAGCCTCGGCAAGCCTTCCGATCTCTCCGCTCAGCCCTCTCCATTGAAATGAATGGCGCCGACAGCCGTTGGCGAAGGGGAAACCCCCCGCAGCATGTTCCCTCTCACCTAGGTCGCGGAGGGGACCGTTCTCCCCACCGCCGCGAAGAGGAACGTCCCCTCCGAGCCGACCCTACGGGAGACCTCCGGTGACCGGAGTGTCTCGCCCCCGTGGGGGGGCAGAAAAGGCAACAAAGCGGCGAGCGAGCGCTAGGCTCGCCCGTCGCCGCTGGAGCCGGAACCGGAAACCTCTACCTAGTTCTCTTATTGTGTCTTTGTTTCCCCTTGACAGCAGCACCTCCAATCACTCTCAGCCACAGGAAAAGGTCAAATGAAATAGCCACTACCTAGTCCTCCTTTTGGTATCTTTCTTTCCCACCCGCCAGCAGCACCTCCAATCACCTTCAGCCACAGCAAAAGGTCAAATGAAATAGCCACTACCTAGTCCTCCTTTTTGTGTCTTTGTTTCCCCTTGACAGCAGCACCTCCAGTCACCCTCAGCCGCAGTTAAAGGTCAAATGAAGTAGCCACTACCTAGTCCTCCTTTTGGTGTCTTTGTTTCCCCCCTCCAGTAACACCTCCCATCACTTTCAGCCACAGGAAAAGGTCAAATCAAATAGCCACTACCTAGTTCTCCTTTTGGTGTTTTTGTTTCCCCAGGCCAGCAGCACCTCCAATCACCTTCAGCCAGAGGAAAATGTCAAATGAAACAGCCACTACCTAGTCCTCCTTTTGGTGTCTTTGTTTCCCCTTGACAGCAGCACCTCCCATCACCTTCAGCCACAGGAAAAGGTCAAATGAAATAGCCACTACCTAGTCCTCCTTTTGGTCTCTTTGTTTCGCACCCACCATTAGCACCTCCAATCACCGTCAGCCACAGGAAAAGGTCAAATCAAATAGCCACTACCTAGTCCTCCTTTTGGTGTCTTTTTCCCCCCTTCACAGCAGCACCTCAAATCACCTTCAGCTACAGGAAAGGGTCAAATGAAATAGCCACTACCTAGTCCTCCTTTTGGTATCTTTCTTTCCCACCCGCCAGCAGCACCTCCAATCACCTTCAGCCACAGGAAAAGGTCAAATGAAATAGCCACTACCTAGTCCTCCTATTGGTGTCTTCCCCGCCCTCCAGCTGCACCTCCAATGACCTTCAGCCACAAGTAAATGTCAAATGAAATAGCCACTACCTAGTCCTCCTTTTGGTGTCTTTGTTTTTCCCCTTGACAGCAGCACCTCCCATCACCTTCAGCCACAGGAAAAGGTCAAATGAAATAGCCACTACCTAGTCCTCCTTTTGGTCTCTTTGTTTCCCACCCGCCATTAGCACCTCCAATCACCTTCAGCCACAGGAAAAGGTCAAATGAAATAGCCACTACATAGTCCTCCTTTTTGTGTCTTTGTTTCCCCTTGACAGCAGCACCTCCAATAACCTTCAGCCACAGGAAAATGTCAAATGAAACAGCCACTAACTAGTCCTGATTTTGGTGTCTTTGTTTCCCCCCTACAGCAGCACCTCCAATCACCTTCTGTCACAGGAAAAGGTCAAATGAAATAGCCACTACCTAGTTCTCTTATTGTGTCTTTGTTTCCCCTTGACAGCAGCACCTCCAATCACTCTCAGCCACAGGAAAAGGTCAAATGAAATAGCCACTACCTAGTCCTCCTTTTGGTATCTTTCTTTCCCACCCGCCAGCAGCACCTCCAATCACCTTCAGCCACAGGAAAAGGTCAAATGAAATAGCCACTACCTAGTCCTCCTTTTTGTGTCTTTGTTTCCCCTTGACAGCAGCACCTCCAGTCACCTTCAGCCACAGTTAAAGGTCAAATGAAATAGCCACTACCTAGTCCTCCTTTTGGTGTCTTTGTTTCCCCCCTCCAGTAGCACCTCCCATCACTTTCAGCCACAGGAAAAGGTCAAATCAAATAGCCACTACCTAGTTCTCCTTTTGGCGTTTTTGTTTCCCCAGGCCAGCAGCACCTCCAATCACCTTCAGCCAGAGGAAAATGACAAATGAAACAGCCACTGCCTAGTCCTCCTTTTGGTGTCTTTGTTTCCCCTTGACAGCAGCACCTCCCATCACCTTCAGCCACAGGAAAAGGTCAAATGAAATAGCCACTACCTAGTCCTCCTTTTGGTCTCTTTGTTTCGCACCCACCATTAGCACCTCCAATCACCGTCAGCCACAGGAAAAGGTCAAATCAAATAGCCACTACCTAGTCCTCCTTTTGGTGTCTTTTTCCCCCCTTCACAGCAGCACCTCAAATCACCTTCAGCCACAGGAAAGGGTCAAATGAAATAGCCACTACCTAGTCCTCCTTTTGGTATCTTTCTTTCCCACCCGCCAGCAGCACCTCCAATCACCTTCAGCCACAGGAAAAGGTCAAATGAAATAGCCACTACCTAGTCCTCCTATTGGTGTCTTCCCCGCCCTCCAGCAGCACCTCCAATGACCTTCAGCCACAAGTAAATGTCAAATGAAATAGCCACTACCTAGTCCTCCTTTTGGTGTCTTTGTTTTTCCCCTTGACAGCAGCACCTCCCATCACCTTCAGCCACAGGAAAAGGTCAAATGAAATAGCCACTACCTAGTCCTCCTTTTGGTCTCTTTGTTTCCCACCCGCCATTAGCACCTCCAATCACCTTCAGCCACAGGAAAAGGTCAAATGAAATAGCCACTACATAGTCCTCCTTTTTGTGTCTTTGTTTCCCCTTGACAGCAGCACCTCCAATAACCTTCAGCCACAGGAAAATGTCAAATGAAACAGCCACTAACTAGTCCTGATTTTGGTGTCTTTGTTTCCCCCCTACAGCAGCACCTCCAATCACCTTCTGTCACAGGAAAAGGTCAAATGAAATAGCCACTACCTAGTTCTCTTATTGTGTCTTTGTTTCCCCTTGACAGCAGCACCTCCAATCACTCTCAGCCACAGGAAAAGGTCAAATGAAATAGCCACTACCTAGTCCTCCTTTTGGTATCTTTCTTTCCCACCCGCCAGCAGCACCTCCAATCACCTTCAGCCACAGGAAAAGGTCAAATGAAATAGCCACTACCTAGTCCTCCTTTTTGTGTCTTTGTTTCCCCTTGACAGCAGCACCTCCAGTCACCTTCAGCCACAGTTAAAGGTCAAATGAAATAGCCACTACCTAGTCCTCCTTTTGGTGTCTTTGTTTCCCCCCTCCAGTAGCACCTCCCATCACTTTCAGCCACAGGAAAAGGTCAAATCAAATAGCCACTACCTAGTTCTCCTTTTGGCGTTTTTGTTTCCCCAGGCCAGCAGCACCTCCAATCACCTTCAGCCAGAGGAAAATGACAAATGAAACAGCCACTGCCTAGTCCTCCTTTTGGTGTCTTTGTTTCCCCTTGACAGCAGCACCTCCCATCACCTTCAGCCACAGGAAAAGGTCAAATGAAATAGCCACTACCTAGTCCTCCTTTTGGTCTCTTTGTTTCCCACCCACCACTAGCACCTCCAATCACCTTCAGCCACAGGAAAAGGTCAAATCAAGTAGCCACTACCTACTCCTCCTATTGGTGTCTTTGTTTCCCCCCTACAGCAGCACCTCAAATCACCTTCAGCCACAGGAAAAGGTCAAATGAAATAGCCACTACCTAGTCCTCCTTTTGGTGTCTGTTTTTCGCCCCTCCAGAAGCACCTCCAATCACCTTCAGCCACAGGAAATGGTCAAATCAAATAGCCACTACCTAGTCCTCTTTTTGGTGTCCGTTTTTCTCCCCTCCAGCAGCACCTCCAATCACCTTCAGCCACAGGAAAAGGTCAAATCAAATAGCCACTACCTAGTCCTCCTTTTGGTGTCTGTTTTTCTCCCCTCCAGCAGCACCTCCAATCACCTTCAGCCACAGGAAAAGGTCAAATCAAATAGCCACTACCTAGTCCTCCTTTTGGTGTCTTTTTTCCCCCCTTCACAGCAGCACCTCAAATCACCTTCAGCCGCAGGAAAGGGTCAAATCAAGTAGCCACTACCTAGTCCACCTATTGGTGTCTTTGTTTCCCCCCTACAGCAGCACCTCCAATCACCTTCAGCCACAGGAAAAGGTCAAATGAAATAGCCACTACCTAGTCCTCCTTTTGGTGTCTGTTTTTCGCCCCTCCAGAAGCACCTCCAATCACCTTCAGCCACAGGAAATGGTCAAATCAAATAGCCACTACCTAGTCCTCCTTTTGGTGTCCGTTTTTCTCCCCTCCAGCAGCACCTCCAATCACCTTCAGCCACAGGAAAAGATCAAATCAAATAGCCACTACCTAGTCTTCCTTTTGGTGTCTGTTTTTCTCCCCTCCAGCAGCACCTCCAATCACCTTCAGCCACAGGAAAAGGTCAAATCAAATAGCCACTACCTAGTCCTCCTTTTGGTGTCTTTTTCCCCCCTTCACAGCAGCACCTCAAATCACCTTTAGCCACAGGAAAGGGTCAAATGAAATAGCCACTACCTAGTCCTCCTTTTGGTATCTTTCTTTCCCACCCGCCAGCAGCACCTCCAATCACCTTCAGCCACAGGAAAAGGTCAAATGAAATAGCCACTACCTAGTCCTCCTTTTGGTGTCCTTGCTTCCCCCCGCCAGCAGCACCTCCAATCACCTTCAGCCACAGGAAAAGGTCAAATCAAGTAGCCACTACCTAGTCCTCCTATTGGTGTCTTTCCCCCCCCCTCCAGCAGCACCTCCAATCACCTTCAGCCACAAGTAAATGCCAAATGAAATAGCCACTACCTAGTTCTCTTATTGTTTCTTTGTTTCCCCTTGACAGCAGCACCTCCAATCACTCTCAGCCACAGGAAAAGGTCAAGTGAAATAGCCACTACCTAGTCCTCCTTTTGGTATCTTTCTTTCCCACCCGCCAGCAGCACCTCCAATCACCTTCAGCCACAGGAAAAGGTCAAATGAAATAGCCACTACCTAGTCCTCCTTTTTGTGTCTTTGTTTCCCCTTGACAGCAGCACCTTCAGCCACAGTTAAAGGTCAAATGAAATAGCCACTACCTAGTCCTCCTTTTGGTGTTTTTGTTTCCCCAGGCCAGCAGAACCTCCAATCACCTTCAGCCAGAGGAAAATGTCAAATGAAACAGCCACTACCTAGTCATCCTTTTGGTGTCTTTGTTTCCCCTTGACAGCAGCACCTCCCATCACCTTCAGCCACAGGAAAAGGTCAAATGAAATAGCCACTACCTAGTCCTCCTTTTGGTCTCTTTGTTTCCCACCCGCCATTAGCACCTCCAATCACCTTCAGCCACAGGAAAAGGTCAAATCAAGTAGCCACTACCTAGTCCTCCTATTGGTGTCTTTGTTTCCCCCCTACAGCAGCACCTCAAATCACCTTCAGCCACAGGAAAAGGTCAAATGAAATAGCCACTACCTAGTCCTCCTTTTGGTGTCTGTTTTTCGCCCCCTCCAGAAGCACCTCCAATCACCTTCAGTCACAGGAAAAGGTCAAATGAAATAGCCACTACCTAGTCCTCCTTTTGGTATCTTTCTTTCCCACCCGCCAGCAGCACCTCCAATCACCTTCAGCCACAGGAAAAGGTCAAATGAAATAGCCACTAACTAGTCCTCCTTTTGGTGTCTTTGTTTCCCCTTGACAGCAGCACCTCCAATAACCTTCAGCCACAAGTAAATGTCAAATGAAATAGCCACTACCTAGTCCTCCTATTGGTGTCTTTGTTTCCCCCCTACAGCAGCACCTCCAATCACCTTCAGCCACAGGAAAAGGTCAAATGAAATAGCCACTACCTAGTCCTCCTTTTGGTGTCCTTGCTTCCCCCCGCCAGCAGCACCTCCAATCACCTTCAGCCACAGGAAATGGTCAAATCAAATAGCCACTACCTAGTCCTCCTTTTGGTGTCCGTTTTTCTCCCCTCCAGCAGCACCTCCAATCACCTTCAGCCACAAGTAAATGTCAAATGAAATAGCCACTACCTAGTCCTCCTTTTGGTGTCTTTGTTTTTCCACTTGACAGCAGCACCTCCCATCACCTTCAGCCACAGGAAAAGGTCAAATGAAATAGCCACTACCTAGTCCTTCTTTTGGTCTCTTTGTTTCCCACCCGCCATTACCACCTCCAATCACCTTCAGCCACAGGAAAAGGTCAAATGAAATAGCCACTACATAGTCCTCCTTTTGGTGTCTTTGTTTCCCCCCTACAGCAGTACCTCCAATCACCTTCTGTCACAGGAAAACGTCAAATGAAATAGCCACTACCTAGTCCTCCTTTTGGTGTCTTTGTTTCCCCTTGACAGCAGCACCTCCCATCACCTTCAACCACAGGAAAAGGTCAAATGAAATAGCCACTACCTAGTCCTCCTTTTGGTGTCTTTGTTTCCCCCCTAACGCAGCACCTCCAATCACCTTCTGTCACAGGAAAAGGTCAAAAGAAATAGCCACTACCTAGTCCTCCTTTTGGTGTCTGTTTTTGCCCCCTCCAGAAGCACCTCCAATCACCTTCAGTCACAGGAAAAGGTCAAATGAAATAGCCACTACCTAGTCCTCCTTTTGGTATCTTTCTTTCCCACCCGCCAGCAGCACCTCCAATCACCTTTAGCCACAGGAAAAGGTCAAATGAAATAGCCACTACATAGTCCTCCTTTTGGTGTCTTTGTTTCCCCCCTACAGCAGCACCTCCAATCACCTTCTGTCACAGGAAAAGGTCAAATGAAATAGCCACTACCTAGTTCTCTTATTGTCTTTGTTTCCTCTTGACAGCAGCACCTCCAATCACTCTCAGCCACAGGAAAAGGTCAAATGAAATAGCCACTACCTAGTCCTCCTTTTGGTATCTTTCTTTCCCACCCGCCAGCAGCACCTCCAATCACCTTCAGCAACAGGAAAAGGTCAAATGAAATAGCCACTACCTAGTCCTCCTTTTTGTGTCTTTGTTTCCCCTTGACAGCAGCACCTCCAGTCACCTTCAGCCACAGGAAAAGGTCAAATGAAATAGCCACTACCTAGTCCTCCTTTTGGTGTCTTTGTTTCCCCTTGACAGCAGCACCTCCCATCACCTTCAGCCACAGGAAAAGGTCAAATGAAATAGCCACTACCTAGTCCTCCTTTTGGTCTCTTTGTTTCCCACCCGCCATTAGCACCTCCAATCACATTCAGCCACAGGAAAAGGTCAAATCAAGTAGCCACTACCTAGTCCTCCTAATGGTGTCTTTGTTTCCCCCCTACAGCAGCACCTCAAATCACCTTCAGCCACAGGAAAAGGTCAAATGAAATAGCCACTACCTAGTCCTCCTTTTGGTGTCTGTTTTTCGCCCCTCCAGAAGCACCTCCAATCACCTTCAGTCACAGGAAAAGGTCAAATGAAATAGCCACTACCTAGTCCTCCTTTTGGTATCTTTCTTTCCCACCCGCCAGCAGCACCTCCAATCACCTTCAGCCACAGGAAAAGGTCAAATGAAATAGCCACTAACTAGTCCTCCTTTTGGTGTCTTTGTTTCCCCTTGACAGCAGCACCTCCAATAACCTTCAGCCACAAGTAAATGCCAAATGAAATAGCCACTACCTAGTCCTCCTTTTGGTGTCTTTGTTTCCCCCCTTGACAGCAGCACCTCCAGTCACCTTTAGCCACAGGAAAAGGTCAAATGAAATAGCCACTACATAGTCCTCCTTTTGGTGTCTTTGTTTCCCCCCTACAGCAGCACCTCCAATCACCTTCTGTCACAGGAAAAGGTCAAATGAAATAGCCACTACCTAGTTCTCTTATTGTGTCTTTGTTTCCTCTTGACAGCAGCACCTCCAATCACTCTCAGCCACAGGAAAAGGTCAAATGAAATAGCCACTACCTAGTCCTCCTTTTGGTATCTTTCTTTCCCGCCCGCCAGCAGCACCTCCAATCACCTTCAGCAACAGGAAAAGGTCAAATGAAATAGCCACTACCTAGTCCTCCTTTTTGTGTCTTTGTTTCCCCTTGACAGCAGCACCTCCAGTCACCTTCAGCCACAGTTAAAGGTCAAATGAAATAGCCACTACCTAGTCCTCCTTTTGGTCTCTTTGTTTCCCACCCGCCATTAGCACCTCCAATCACCTTCAGCCACAGGAAAAGATCAAATGAAATAGCCACTACCTAGTCCTCATTTTGGTGTCTTTGTTTCCCCCCTCCAGCAGCACCTCCAATCACCTTCAACCACAGTTAAAGGTCAAATCAAGTAGCCACTACCTAGTCCTCCTATTGGTGTCTTTCCCCCCCCCCCTCCAGCAGCACCTCCAATCACCTTCAGCCACAAGTAAATGTCAAATGAAATAGCCACTACCTAGTCCTCCTTTTGGTGTCTTTGTTTTTCCACTTGACAGCAGCACCTCCCATCACCTTCAGCCACAGGAAAAGGTCAAATGAAATAGCCACTACCTAGTTCTCTTATTGTCTTTGTTTCCTCTTGACAGCAGCACCTCCAATCACTCTCAGCCACAGGAAAAGGTCAAATGAAATAGCCACTACCTAGTCCTCCTTTTGGTATCTTTCTTTCCCACCCGCCAGCAGCACCTCCAATCACCTTCAGCAACAGGAAAAGGTCAAATGAAATAGCCACTACCTAGTCCTCCTTTTTGTGTCTTTGTTTCCCCTTGACAGCAGCACCTCCAGTCACCTTCAGCCACAGGAAAAGGTCAAATGAAATAGCCACTACCTAGTCCTCCTTTTGGTGTCTTTGTTTCCCCTTGACAGCAGCACCTCCCATCACCTTCAGCCACAGGAAAAGGTCAAATGAAATAGCCACTACCTAGTCCTCCTTTTGGTCTCTTTGTTTCCCACCCGCCATTAGCACCTCCAATCACATTCAGCCACAGGAAAAGGTCAAATCAAGTAGCCACTACCTAGTCCTCCTAATGGTGTCTTTGTTTCCCCCCTACAGCAGCACCTCAAATCACCTTCAGCCACAGGAAAAGGTCAAATGAAATAGCCACTACCTAGTCCTCCTTTTGGTGTCTGTTTTTCGCCCCTCCAGAAGCACCTCCAATCACCTTCAGCCACAGGAAAAGGTCAAATGAAATAGCCACTACCTAGTCCTCCTTTTGGTATCTTTCTTTCCCACCCGCCAGCAGCACCTCCAATCACCTTCAGCCACAGGAAAAGGTCAAATGAAATAGCCACTAACTAGTCCTCCTTTTGGTGTCTTTGTTTCCCCTTGACAGCAGCACCTCCAATAACCTTCAGCCACAAGTAAATGCCAAATGAAATAGCCACTACCTAGTCCTCCTTTTGGTGTCTTTGTTTCCCCCCTTGACAGCAGCACCTCCAGTCACCTTTAGCCACAGGAAAAGGTCAAATGAAATAGCCACTACATAGTCCTCCTTTTGGTGTCTTTGTTTCCCCCCTACAGCAGCACCTCCAATCACCTTCTGTCACAGGAAAAGGTCAAATGAAATAGCCACTACCTAGTTCTCTTATTGTGTCTTTGTTTCCTCTTGACAGCAGCACCTCCAATCACTCTCAGCCACAGGAAAAGGTCAAATGAAATAGCCACTACCTAGTCCTCCTTTTGGTATCTTTCTTTCCCGCCCGCCAGCAGCACCTCCAATCACCTTCAGCAACAGGAAAAGGTCAAATGAAATAGCCACTACCTAGTCCTCCTTTTTGTGTCTTTGTTTCCCCTTGACAGCAGCACCTCCAGTCACCTTCAGCCACAGTTAAAGGTCAAATGAAATAGCCACTACCTAGTCCTCCTTTTGGTCTCTTTGTTTCCCACCCGCCATTAGCACCTCCAATCACCTTCAGCCACAGGAAAAGATCAAATGAAATAGCCACTACCTAGTCCTCATTTTGGTGTCTTTGTTTCCCCCCTCCAGCAGCACCTCCAATCACCTTCAACCACAGTTAAAGGTCAAATCAAGTAGCCACTACCTAGTCCTCCTATTGGTGTCTTTCCCCCCCCCCTCCAGCAGCACCTCCAATCACCTTCAGCCACAAGTAAATGTCAAATGAAATAGCCACTACCTAGTCCTCCTTTTGGTGTCTTTGTTTTTCCACTTGACAGCAGCACCTCCCATCACCTTCAGCCACAGGAAAAGGTCAAATGAAATAGCCACTACCTAGTCCTTCTTTTGGTCTCTTTGTTTCCCACCCGCCATTACCACCTCCAATCACCTTCAGCCACAGGAAAAGGTCAAATGAAATAGCCACTACATAGTCCTCCTTTTTGTGTCTTTGTTTCCCCTTGACAGCAGCACCTCCAATAACCTTCAGCCACAGGAAAATGTCAAATGAAACAGCCACTAACTAGTCCTCCTTTTGGTGTCTTTGTTTCCCCCCTACAGCAGTACCTCCAATCACCTTCTGTCACAGGAAAAGGTCAAATGAAATAGCCACTACCTAGTTCTCTTATTGTGTCTTTGTTTCCCCTTGACAGCAGCACCTCCAATCACTCTCAGCCACAGGAAAAGGTCAAATGAAATAGCCACTACCTAGTCCTCCTTTTGGTATCTTTCTTTCCCACCCGCCAGCAGCACCTCCAATCACCTTCAGCCACAGGAAAAGGTCAAATGAAATAGCCACTACCTAGTCCTCCTTTTTGTGTCTTTGTTTCCCCTTGACAGCAGCACCTCCAGTCACCCTCAGCCGCAGTTAAAGGTCAAATGAAATAGCCACTACCTAGTCCTCCTTTTGGTGTCTTTGTTTCCCCCCTCCAGTAGCACCTCCCATCACTTTCAGCCACAGGAAAAGGTCAAATCAAGTAGCCACTACCTAGTCCTCCTATTGGTGTCTTTCCCCCCCCTCCAGCAGCACCTCCAATCACCTTCAGCCACAAGTAAATGTCAAATGAAATAGCCACTACCTAGTCCTCCTTTTGGTCTCTTTGTTTCCCACCCACCATTAGCACCTCCAATCACCTTCAGCCACAGGAAAAGGTCAAATCAAGTAGCCACTACCTAGTCCTCCTATTGTTGTCTTTGTTTCCCCCCTACAGCAGCACCTCAAATCACCTTCAGCCACAGGAAAAGGTCAAATGAAATAGCCACTACCTAGTCCTCCTTTTGGTGTCTGTTTTTCGCCCCTCCAGAAGCACCTCCAATCACCTTCAGCCACAGGAAATGGTCAAATCAAATAGCCACTACCTAGTCCTCCTTTTGGTGTCCGTTTTTCTCCCCTCCAGCAGCACCTCCAATCACCTTCAGCCACAGGAAAAGGTCAAATGAAATAGCCACTACCTAGTCCTCCTTTTGGTGTCTGTTTTTCGCCCCTCCAGAAGCACCTCCAATCACCTTCAGCCACAGGAAATGGTCAAATCAAATAGCCACTACCTAGTCCTCCTTTTGGTGTCCGTTTTTCTCCCCTCCAGCAGCACCTCCAATCACCTTCAGCCACAGGAAAAGGTCAAATCAAATAGCCACTACCTAGTCCTCCTTTTGGTGTCTGTTTTTCTCCCCTCCAGCAGCACCTCCAATCACCTTCAGCCACAGGAAAAGGTCAAATCAAATAGCCACTACCTAGTCCTCCTTTTGGTGTCTTTTTCCCCCCTTCACAGCAGCACCTCCCATCACCTTCAGCCACAGGAAAAGATCAAATGAAATAGCCACTACCTAGTCCTCCTTTTGGTCTCTTTGTTTCCCACCCGCCATTAGCACCTCCAATCACCTTCAGCCACAGGAAAAGGTCAAATGAAATAGCCACTACATAGTCCTCCTTTTTGTGTCTTTGTTTCCCCTTGACAGCAGCACCTCCAATAACCTTCAGCCACAGGAAAATGTCAAATGAAACAGCCACTAACTAGTCCTCCTTTTGGTGTCTTTGTTTCCCCCCTACAGCAGCACCTCCAATCACCTTCTGTCACAGGAAAAGGTCAAATGAAATAGCCACTACCTAGTTCTCTTATTGTGTCTTTGTTTCCCCTTGACAGCAGCACCTCCAATCACTCTCAGCCACAGGAAAAGGTCAAATGAAATAGCCACTACCTAGTCCTCCTTTTGGTATCTTTCTTTCCCACCCGCCAGCAGCACCTCCAATCACCTTCAGCCACAGGAAAAGGTCAAATGAAATAGCCACTACCTATTCCTCCTTTTGGTGTCTTTGTTTCCCCTTGACAGCAGCACCTCCAGTCACCTTCAGCCACAGTTAAAGGTCAAATGAAATAGCCACTACCTAGTCCTCCTTTTGGTGTCTTTGTTTCCCCCCTCCAGTAGCACCTCCCATCACTTTCAGCCACAGGAAAAGGTCAAATCAAATAGCCACTACCTAGTTCTTCTTTTGGTGTTTTTGTTTCCCCAGGCCAGCAGCATCTCCAATCACCTTCAGCCAGAGGAAAATGTCAAATGAAACAGCCACTACCTAGTCCTCCTTTTGGTGTCTTTGTTTCCCCTTGACAGCAGCACCTCCCATCACCTTCAGCCACAGGAAAAGGTCAAATGAAATAGCCACTACCTAGTCCTCCTTTTGGTCTCTTTGTTTCCCACCCACCATTAGCACCTCCAATCACCTTCAGCCACAGGAAAAGGTCAAATCAAGTAGCCACTACCTAGTCCTCCTATTGGTGTCTTTGTTTCCCCCCTACAGCAGCACCTCAAATCACCTTCAGCCACAGGAAAAGGTCAAATGAAATAGCCACTACCTAGTCCTCCTTTTGGTGTCTGTTTTTCGCCCCTCCAGAAGCACCTCCAATCACCTTCAGCCACAGGAAATGGTCAAATCAAATAGCCACTACCTAGTCCTCCTTTTGGTGTCCGTTTTTCTCCCCTCCAGCAGCACCTCCAGTCACCTTTAGCCACAGGAAAATGTCAAATGAAACAGCCACTAACTAGTCCTCCTTTTGGTGTCTTTGTTTCCCCCCTACAGCAGCACCTCCAATCACCTTCAGCCACAGGAAAAGGTCAAATGAAATAGCCACTACCTAGTCCTCCTTTTGGTATCTTTCTTTCCCACCCGCCAGCAGCACCTCCAATCACCTTCAGCCACAGGAAAAGGTCAAATGAAATAGCCACTACCTAGTCCTCCTTTTGGTGTCTTTTTCCCCCCTTCACAGCAGCACCTCAAATCACCTTCAGCCACAGGAAAGGGTCAAATGAAATAGCCACTACCTAGTCCTCCTTTTGGTATCTTTCTTTCCCACCCGCCAGCAGCACCTCCAATCACCTTCAGCCACAGGAAAAGGTCAAATGAAATAGCCACTACCTAGTCCTCCTTTTGGTGTCCTTGCTTCCCCCCGCCAGCAGCACCTCCAATCACCTTCAGCCACAGGAAAAGGTCAAATGAAATAGCCACTACCTAGTCCTCCTTTTGGTGTCTGTTTTTCGCCCCTCCAGAAGCACCTCCAATCACCTTCAGCCACAGGAAAGGGTCAAATGAAATAGCCACTACCTAGTCCTCCTTTTGGTGTCTGTTTTTCGCCCCTCCAGAAGCACCTCCAATCACCTTCAGCCACAGGAAATGGTCAAATCAAATAGCCAATACCTAGTCCTCCTTTTGGTGTCCGTTTTTCTCCCCTCCAGGAGCACCTCCAATCACCTTCAGCCACAGGAAAAGGTCAAATCAAATAGCCACTACCTAGTCCTCCTTTTGGTGTCTTTTTCCCCCCTTCACAGCAGCACCTCAAATCACCTTCAGCCACAGGAAAGGGTCAAATGAAATAGCCACTACCTAGTCCTCCTTTTGGTATCTTTCTTTCCCACCCGCCAGCAGCACCTCCAATCACCTTCAGCCACAGGAAAAGGTCAAATGAAATAGCCACTACCTAGTCCTCCTTTTGGTCTCTTTGTTTCCCACCCACCATTAGCACCTCCAATCACCTTCAGCCACAGGAAAAGGTCAAATCAAGTAGCCACTACCTAGTCCTCCTATTGGTGTCTTTGTTTCCCCCCTACAGCAGCACCTCAAATCACCTTCAGCCACAGGAAAAGGTCAAATGAAATAGCCACTACCTAGTCCTCCTTTTGGTGTCTGTTTTTCGCCCCTCCAGAAGCACCTCCAATCACCTTCAGCCACAGGAAATGGTCAAATCAAATAGCCACTACCTAGTCCTCCTTTTGGTGTCCGTTTTTCTCCCCTCCAGCAGCACCTCCAGTCACCTTCAGCCACAGGAAAAGGTCAAATCAAGTAGCCACTACCTAGTCCTCCTATTGGTGTCTTTCCCCCCCCCCTCCAGCAGCACCTCCAGTCACCTTTAGCCACAGGAAAATGTCAAATGAAACAGCCACTAACTAGTCCTCCTTTTGGTGTCTTTGTTTCCCCCCTACAGCAGCACCTCAAATCACCTTCAGCCACAGGAAAAGGTCAAATGAAATAGCCACTACCTAGTCCTCCTTTTGGTATCTTTCTTTCCCACCCGCCAGCAGCACCTCCAATCACCTTCAGCCACAGGAAAAGGTCAAATGAAATAGCCACTACCTATTCCTCCTTTTGGTGTCTTTGTTTCCCCTTGACAGCAGCATCTCCAGTCACCTTCAGCCACAGTTAAAGGTCAAATGAAATAGCCACTACCTAGTCCTCCTTTTGGTGTCTTTGTTTCCCCCCTCCAGTAGCACCTCCCATCACTTTCAGCCACAGGAAAAGGTCAAATCAAATAGCCACTACCTAGTTCTTCTTTTGGTGTTTTTGTTTCCCCAGGCCAGCAGCATCTCCAATCACCTTCAGCCAGAGGAAAATGTCAAATGAAACAGCCACTACCTAGTCCTCCTTTTGGTGTCTTTGTTTCCCCTTGACAGCAGCACCTCCCATCACCTTCAGCCACAGGAAAAGGTCAAATGAAATAGCCACTACCTAGTCCTCCTTTTGGTCTCTTTGTTTCCCACCCACCATTAGCACCTCCAATCACCTTCAGCCACAGGAAAAGGTCAAATCAAGTAGCCACTACCTAGTCCTCCTATTGGTGTCTTTGTTTCCCCCCTACAGCAGCACCTCAAATCACCTTCAGCCACAGGAAAAGGTCAAATGAAATAGCCACTACCTAGTCCTCCTTTTGGTGTCTGTTTTTCGCCCCTCCAGAAGCACCTCCAATCACCTTCAGCCACAGGAAATGGTCAAATCAAATAGCCACTACCTAGTCCTCCTTTTGGTGTCTGTTTTTCTCCCCTCCAGCAGCACCTCCAGTCACCTTTAGCCACAGGAAAATGTCAAATGAAACAGCCACTAACTAGTCCTCCTTTTGGTGTCTTTGTTTCCCCCCTACAGCAGCACCTCCAATCACCTTCAGCCACAGGAAAAGGTCAAATGAAATAGCCACTACCTAGTCCTCCTTTTGGTATCTTTCTTTCCCACCCGCCAGCAGCACCTCCAATCACCTTCAGCCACAGGAAAAGGTCAAATGAAATAGCCACTACCTAGTCCTCCTTTTGGTGTCTTTTTCCCCCCTTCACAGCAGCACCTCAAATCACCTTCAGCCACAGGAAAGGGTCAAATGAAATAGCCACTACCTAGTCCTCCTTTTGGTATCTTTCTTTCCCACCCGCCAGCAGCACCTCCAATCACCTTCAGCCACAGGAAAAGGTCAAATGAAATAGCCACTACCTAGTCCTCCTTTTGGTGTCCTTGCTTCCCCCCGCCAGCAGCACCTCCAATCACCTTCAGCCACAGGAAAAGGTCAAATGAAATAGCCACTACCTAGTCCTCCTTTTGGTGTCTGTTTTTCGCCCCTCCAGAAGCACCTCCAATCACCTTCAGCCACAGGAAAGGGTCAAATGAAATAGCCACTACCTAGTCCTCCTTTTGGTGTCTGTTTTTCGCCCCTCCAGAAGCACCTCCAATCACCTTCAGCCACAGGAAATGGTCAAATCAAATAGCCAATACCTAGTCCTCCTTTTGGTGTCCGTTTTTCTCCCCTCCAGGAGCACCTCCAATCACCTTCAGCCACAGGAAAGGGTCAAATGAAATAGCCACTACCTAGTCCTCCTTTTGGTATCTTTCTTTCCCACCCGCCAGCAGCACCTCCAATCACCTTCAGCCACAGGAAAAGGTCAAATGAAATAGCCACTACCTAGTCCTCCTTTTGGTCTCTTTGTTTCCCACCCACCATTAGCACCTCCAATCACCTTCAGCCACAGGAAAAGGTCAAATCAAGTAGCCACTACCTAGTCCTCCTATTGGTGTCTTTGTTTCCCCCCTACAGCAGCACCTCAAATCACCTTCAGCCACAGGAAAAGGTCAAATGAAATAGCCACTACCTAGTCCTCCTTTTGGTGTCTGTTTTTCGCCCCTCCAGAAGCACCTCCAATCACCTTCAGCCACAGGAAATGGTCAAATCAAATAGCCACTACCTAGTCCTCCTTTTGGTGTCCGTTTTTCTCCCCTCCAGCAGCACCTCCAGTCACCTTCAGCCACAGGAAAAGGTCAAATCAAGTAGCCACTACCTAGTCCTCCTATTGGTGTCTTTCCCCCCCCCTCCAGCAGCACCTCCAGTCACCTTTAGCCACAGGAAAATGTCAAATGAAACAGCCACTAACTAGTCCTCCTTTTGGTGTCTTTGTTTCCCCCCTACAGCAGCACCTCAAATCACCTTCAGCCACAGGAAAAGGTCAAATGAAATAGCCACTACCTAGTCCTCCTTTTGGTATCTTTCTTTCCCACCCGCCAGCAGCACCTCCAATCACCTTCAGCCACAGGAAAAGGTCAAATGAAATAGCCACTACCTAGTCCTCCTTTTGGTGTCTGTTTTTTGCCCCTCCAGAAGCACCTCCAATCACCTTCAGCCACAGGAAATGGTCAAATCAAATAGCCACTACCTAGTCCTCCTTTTGGTGTCCGTTTTTCTCCCCTCCAGCAGCACCTCCAATCACCTTCAGCCACAGGAAAAGGTCAAATCAAATAGCCACTACCTAGTCCTCCTTTTGGTGTCTGTTTTTCTCCCCTCCAGCAGCACCTCCAATCACCTTCAGCCACAGGAAAAGGTCAAATCAAATAGCCACTACCTAGTCCTCCTTTTGGTGTCTTATTCCCCCCTTCACAGCAGCACCTCAAATCACCTTCAGCCACAGGAAAGGGTCAAATGAAATAGCCACTACCTAGTCCTCCTTTTGGTATCTTTCTTTCCCACCCGCCAGCAGCACCTCCAATCACCTTCAGCCACAGGAAAAGGTCAAATGAAATAGCCACTACCTAGTCCTCCTTTTGGTGTCCTTGCTTCCCCCCGCCGGCAGCACCTCCAATCACCTTCAGCCACAGGAAAAGGTCAAATCAAGTAGCCACTACCTAGTCCTCCTATTGGTGTCTTTCCCCCCCCTCCAGCAGCACCTCCAATCACCTTCAGCCACAAGTAAATGTCAAATGAAATAGCCACTACCTAGTTCTCTTATTGTGTCTTTGTTTCCCCTTGACAGCAGCACCTCCAATCACTCTCAGCCACAGGAAAAGGTCAAGTGAAATAGCCACTACCTAGTCCTCCTTTTGGTGTCTTTGTTTCCCCCCTCCAGCAGCACCTGCAATCACCTTCAGCCACAGGAAAAGGTCAAATGAAATAGCCACTACCTAGTCCTCCTTTTGGTGTCTGTTTTTCGCCCCTCCAGAAGCACCTCCAATCACCTTCAGCCACAGGAAATGGTCAAATCAAATAGCCACTACCTAGTCCTCCTATTGGTGTCTTTGTTTCCCCCCTACAGCAGCACCTCAAATCACCTTCAGCCACAGGAAAAGGTCAAATGAAATAGCCACTACCTAGTCCTCCTTTTGGTGTCTGTTTTTCGCCCCTCCAGAAGCACCTCCAATCACCTTCAGCCACAGGAAATGGTCAAATCAAATAGCCACTACCTAGTCCTCCTTTTGGTGTCCGTTTTTCTCCCCTCCAGCAGCACCTCCAGTCACCTTCAGCCACAGGAAAAGGTCAAATCAAGTAGCCACTACCTAGTCCTCCTATTGGTGTCTTTCCCCCCCCTCCAGCAGCACCTCCAGTCACCTTTAGCCACAGGAAAATGTCAAATGAAACAGCCACTAACTAGTCCTCCTTTTGGTGTCTTTGTTTCCCCCCTACAGCAGCACCTCAAATCACCTTCAGCCACAGGAAAAGGTCAAATGAAACAGCCACTACCTAGTCCTCCTTTTGGTATCTTTCTTTCCCACCCGCCAGCAGCACCTCCAATCACCTTCAGCCACAGGAAAAGGTCAAATGAAATAGCCACTACCTAGTCCTCCTTTTGGTGTCTGTTTTTCGCCCCTCCAGAAGCACCTCCAATCACCTTCAGCCACAGGAAATGGTCAAATCAAATAGCCACTACCTAGTCCTCCTTTTGGTGTCCGTTTTTCTCCCCTCCAGCAGCACCTCCAATCACCTTCAGCCACAGGAAAAGGTCAAATCAAATAGCCACTACCTAGTCCTCCTTTTGGTGTCTGTTTTTCTCCCCTCCAGCAGCACCTCCAATCACCTTCAGCCACAGGAAAAGGTCAAATCAAATAGCCACTACCTAGTCCTCCTTTTGGTGTCTTATTCCCCCCTTCATAGCAGCACCTCAAATCACCTTCAGCCACAGGAAAGGGTCAAATGAAATAGCCACTACCTAGTCCTCCTTTTGGTATCTTTCTTTCCCTCCCGCCAGCAGCACCTCCAATCACCTTCAGCCACAGGAAAAGGTCAAATGAAATAGCCACTACCTAGTCCTCCTTTTGGTGTCCTTGCTTCCCCCCGCCGGCAGCACCTCCAATCACCTTCAGCCACAGGAAAAGGTCAAATCAAGTAGCCACTACCTAGTCCTCCTATTGGTGTCTTTCCCCCCCCCTCCAGCAGCACCTCCAATCACCTTCAGCCACAAGTAAATGTCAAATGAAATAGCCACTACCTAGTTCTCTTATTGTGTCTTTGTTTCCCCTTGACAGCAGCACCTCCAATCACTCTCAGCCACAGGAAAAGGTCAAGTGAAATAGCCACTACCTAGTCCTCCTTTTGGTGTCTTTGTTTCCCCCCTCCAGCAGCACCTGCAATCACCTTCAGCCACAGGAAAAGGTCAAATGAAATAGCCACTACCTAGTCCTCCTTTTGGTGTCTGTTTTTCGCCCCTCCAGAAGCACCTCCAATCACCTTCAGCCACAGGAAATGGTCAAATCAAATAGCCACTACCTAGTCCTCCTATTGGTGTCTTTGTTTCCCCCCTACAGCAGCACCTCAAATCACCTTCAGCCACAGGAAAAGGTCAAATGAAATAGCCACTACCTAGTCCTCCTTTTGGTATCTTTCTTTCCCACCCGCCAGCAGCACCTCCAATCACCTTCAGCCACAGGAAAAGGTCAAATGAAATAGCCACTACCTAGTCCTCCTTTTGGTGTCTTTTTCCCCCCTTCACAGCAGCACCTCAAATCACCTTCAGCCACAGGAAAGGGTCAAATGAAATAGCCACTACCTAGTCCTCCTTTTGGTATCTTTCTTTCCCACCCGCCAGCAGCACCTCCAATCACCTTCAGCCACAGGAAAAGGTCAAATGAAATAGCCACTACCTAGTCCTCCTTTTGGTGTCCTTGCTTCCCCCCGCCAGCAGCACCTCCAATCACCTTCAGCCACAGGAAAAGGTCAAATGAAATAGCCACTACCTAGTCCTCCTTTTGGTGTCTGTTTTTCGCCCCTCCAGAAGCACCTCCAATCACCTTCAGCCACAGGAAAGGGTCAAATGAAATAGCCACTACCTAGTCCTCCTTTTGGTATCTTTCTTTCCCACCCACCAGCATCACCTCCAATCACCTTCAGCCACAGGAAAAGGTCAAATGAAATAGCCACTACCTAGTCCTCCTTTTGGTGTCTGTTTTTCGCCCCTCCAGAAGCACCTCCAATCACCTTCAGCCACAGGAAATGGTCAAATCAAATAGCCAATACCTAGTCCTCCTTTTGGTGTCCGTTTTTCTCCCCTCCAGGAGCACCTCCAATCACCTTCAGCCACAGGAAAAGGTCAAATCAAATAGCCACTACCTAGTCCTCCTTTTGGTGTCTTTTTCCCCCCTTCACAGCAGCACCTCAAATCACCTTCAGCCACAGGAAAGGGTCAAATGAAATAGCCACTACCTAGTCCTCCTTTTGGTATCTTTCTTTCCCACCCGCCAGCAGCACCTCCAATCACCTTCAGCCACAGGAAAAGGTCAAATGAAATAGCCACTACCTAGTCCTCCTTTTGGTCTCTTTGTTTCCCACCCACCATTAGCACCTCCAATCACCTTCAGCCACAGGAAAAGGTCAAATCAAGTAGCCACTACCTAGTCCTCCTATTGGTGTCTTTGTTTCCCCCCTACAGCAGCACCTCAAATCACCTTCAGCCACAGGAAAAGGTCAAATGAAATAGCCACTACCTAGTCCTCCTTTTGGTGTCTGTTTTTCGCCCCTCCAGAAGCACCTCCAATCACCTTCAGCCACAGGAAATGGTCAAATCAAATAGCCACTACCTAGTCCTCCTTTTGGTGTCCGTTTTTCTCCCCTCCAGCAGCACCTCCAGTCACCTTCAGCCACAGGAAAAGGTCAAATCAAGTAGCCACTACCTAGTCCTCCTATTGGTGTCTTTCCCCCCCCTCCAGCAGCACCTCCAGTCACCTTTAGCCACAGGAAAATGTCAAATGAAACAGCCACTAACTAGTCCTCCTTTTGGTGTCTTTGTTTCCCCCCTACAGCAGCACCTCAAATCACCTTCAGCCACAGGAAAAGGTCAAATGAAATAGCCACTACCTAGTCCTCCTTTTGGTATCTTTCTTTCCCACCCGCCAGCAGCACCTCCAATCACCTTCAGCCACAGGAAAAGGTCAAATGAAATAGCCACTACCTAGTCCTCCTTTTGGTGTCTGTTTTTCGCCCCTCCAGAAGCACCTCCAATCACCTTCAGCCACAGGAAATGGTCAAATCAAATAGCCACTACCTAGTCCTCCTTTTGGTGTCCGTTTTTCTCCCCTCCAGCAGCACCTCCAATCACCTTCAGCCACAGGAAAAGGTCAAATCAAATAGCCACTACCTAGTCCTCCTTTTGGTGTCTGTTTTTCTCCCCTCCAGCAGCACCTCCAATCACCTTCAGCCACAGGAAAAGGTCAAATCAAATAGCCACTACCTAGTCCTCCTTTTGGTGTCTTATTCCCCCCTTCACAGCAGCACCTCAAATCACCTTCAGCCACAGGAAAGGGTCAAATGAAATAGCCACTACCTAGTCCTCCTTTTGGTATCTTTCTTTCCCACCCGCCAGCAGCACCTCCAATCACCTTCAGCCACAGGAAAAGGTCAAATGAAATAGCCACTACCTAGTCCTCCTTTTGGTGTCCTTGCTTCCCCCCGCCGGCAGCACCTCCAATCACCTTCAGCCACAGGAAAAGGTCAAATCAAGTAGCCACTACCTAGTCCTCCTATTGGTGTCTTTCCCCCCCCTCCAGCAGCACCTCCAATCACCTTCAGCCACAAGTAAATGTCAAATGAAATAGCCACTACCTAGTTCTCTTATTGTGTCTTTGTTTCCCCTTGACAGCAGCACCTCCAATCACTCTCAGCCACAGGAAAAGGTCAAGTGAAATAGCCACTACCTAGTCCTCCTTTTGGTGTCTTTGTTTCCCCCCTCCAGCAGCACCTGCAATCACCTTCAGCCACAGGAAAAGGTCAAATGAAATAGCCACTACCTAGTCCTCCTTTTGGTGTCTGTTTTTCGCCCCTCCAGAAGCACCTCCAATCACCTTCAGCCACAGGAAATGGTCAAATCAAATAGCCACTACCTAGTCCTCCTATTGGTGTCTTTGTTTCCCCCCTACAGCAGCACCTCAAATCACCTTCAGCCACAGGAAAAGGTCAAATGAAATAGCCACTACCTAGTCCTCCTTTTGGTGTCTGTTTTTCGCCCCTCCAGAAGCACCTCCAATCACCTTCAGCCACAGGAAATGGTCAAATCAAATAGCCACTACCTAGTCCTCCTTTTGGTGTCCGTTTTTCTCCCCTCCAGCAGCACCTCCAGTCACCTTCAGCCACAGGAAAAGGTCAAATCAAGTAGCCACTACCTAGTCCTCCTATTGGTGTCTTTCCCCCCCCTCCAGCAGCACCTCCAGTCACCTTTAGCCACAGGAAAATGTCAAATGAAACAGCCACTAACTAGTCCTCCTTTTGGTGTCTTTGTTTCCCCCCTACAGCAGCACCTCAAATCACCTTCAGCCACAGGAAAAGGTCAAATGAAATAGCCACTACCTAGTCCTCCTTTTGGTATCTTTCTTTCCCACCCGCCAGCAGCACCTCCAATCACCTTCAGCCACAGGAAAAGGTCAAATGAAATAGCCACTACCTAGTCCTCCTTTTGGTGTCTGTTTTTCGCCCCTCCAGAAGCACCTCCAATCACCTTCAGCCACAGGAAATGGTCAAATCAAATAGCCACTACCTAGTCCTCCTTTTGGTGTCCGTTTTTCTCCCCTCCAGCAGCACCTCCAATCACCTTCAGCCACAGGAAAAGGTCAAATCAAATAGCCACTACCTAGTCCTCCTTTTGGTGTCTGTTTTTCTCCCCTCCAGCAGCACCTCCAATCACCTTCAGCCACAGGAAAAGGTCAAATCAAATAGCCACTACCTAGTCCTCCTTTTGGTGTCTTATTCCCCCCTTCATAGCAGCACCTCAAATCACCTTCAGCCACAGGAAAGGGTCAAATGAAATAGCCACTACCTAGTCCTCCTTTTGGTATCTTTCTTTCCCACCCGCCAGCAGCACCTCCAATCACCTTCAGCCACAGGAAAAGGTCAAATGAAATAGCCACTACCTAGTCCTCCTTTTGGTGTCCTTGCTTCCCCCCGCCGGCAGCACCTCCAATCACCTTCAGCCACAGGAAAAGGTCAAATCAAGTAGCCACTACCTAGTCCTCCTATTGGTGTCTTTCCCCCCCCCTCCAGCAGCACCTCCAATCACCTTCAGCCACAAGTAAATGTCAAATGAAATAGCCACTACCTAGTTCTCTTATTGTGTCTTTGTTTCCCCTTGACAGCAGCACCTCCAATCACTCTCAGCCACAGGAAAAGGTCAAGTGAAATAGCCACTACCTAGTCCTCCTTTTGGTGTCTTTGTTTCCCCCCTCCAGCAGCACCTGCAATCACCTTCAGCCACAGGAAAAGGTCAAATGAAATAGCCACTACCTAGTCCTCCTTTTGGTGTCTGTTTTTCGCCCCTCCAGAAGCACCTCCAATCACCTTCAGCCACAGGAAATGGTCAAATCAAATAGCCACTACCTAGTCCTCCTATTGGTGTCTTTGTTTCCCCCCTACAGCAGCACCTCAAATCACCTTCAGCCACAGGAAAAGGTCAAATGAAATAGCCACTACCTAGTCCTCCTTTTGGTATCTTTCTTTCCCACCCGCCAGCAGCACCTCCAATCACCTTCAGCCACAGGAAAAGGTCAAATGAAATAGCCACTACCTAGTCCTCCTTTTGGTGTCTTTTTCCCCCCTTCACAGCAGCACCTCAAATCACCTTCAGCCACAGGAAAGGGTCAAATGAAATAGCCACTACCTAGTCCTCCTTTTGGTATCTTTCTTTCCCACCCGCCAGCAGCACCTCCAATCACCTTCAGCCACAGGAAAAGGTCAAATGAAATAGCCACTACCTAGTCCTCCTTTTGGTGTCCTTGCTTCCCCCCGCCAGCAGCACCTCCAATCACCTTCAGCCACAGGAAAAGGTCAAATGAAATAGCCACTACCTAGTCCTCCTTTTGGTGTCTGTTTTTCGCCCCTCCAGAAGCACCTCCAATCACCTTCAGCCACAGGAAAGGGTCAAATGAAATAGCCACTACCTAGTCCTCCTTTTGGTATCTTTCTTTCCCACCCACCAGCATCACCTCCAATCACCTTCAGCCACAGGAAAAGGTCAAATGAAATAGCCACTACCTAGTCCTCCTTTTGGTGTCTGTTTTTCGCCCCTCCAGAAGCACCTCCAATCACCTTCAGCCACAGGAAATGGTCAAATCAAATAGCCAATACCTAGTCCTCCTTTTGGTGTCCGTTTTTCTCCCCTCCAGGAGCACCTCCAATCACCTTCAGCCACAGGAAAAGGTCAAATCAAATAGCCACTACCTAGTCCTCCTTTTGGTATCTTTCTTTCCCACCCGCCAGCAGCACCTCAAATCACCTTCAGCCACAGGAAAAGGTCAAATGAAATAGCCACTACCTAGTCCTCCTTTTGGTCTCTTTGTTTCCCACCCACCATTAGCACCTCCAATCACCTTCAGCCACAGGAAAAGGTCAAATCAAGTAGCCACTACCTAGTCCTCCTATTGGTGTCTTTGTTTCCCCCCTACAGCAGCACCTCAAATCACCTTCAGCCACAGGAAAAGGTCAAATGAAATAGCCACTACCTAGTCCTCCTTTTGGTGTCTGTTTTTCGCCCCTCCAGAAGCACCTCCAATCACCTTCAGCCACAGGAAATGGTCAAATCAAATAGCCACTACCTAGTCCTCCTTTTGGTGTCCGTTTTTCCCCCTCCAGCAGCACCTCCAGTCACCTTCAGCCACAGGAAAAGGTCAAATCAAGTAGCCACTACCTAGTCCTCCTATTGGTGTCTTTCCCCCCCCCCTCCAGCAGCACCTCCAGTCACCTTTAGCCACAGGAAAATGTCAAATGAAACAGCCACTAACTAGTCCTCCTTTTGGTGTCTTTGTTTCCCCCCTACAGCAGCACCTCAAATCACCTTCAGCCACAGGAAAAGGTCAAATGAAATAGCCACTACCTAGTCCTCCTTTTGGTATCTTTCTTTCCCACCCGCCAGCAGCACCTCCAATCACCTTCAGCCACAGGAAAAGGTCAAATGAAATAGCCACTACCTAGTCCTCCTTTTGGTGTCTGTTTTTCGCCCCTCCAGAAGCACCTCCAATCACCTTCAGCCACAGGAAATGGTCAAATCAAATAGCCACTACCTAGTCCTCCTTTTGGTGTCCGTTTTTCTCCCCTCCAGCAGCACCTCCAATCACCTTCAGCCACAGGAAAAGGTCAAATCAAATAGCCACTACCTAGTCCTCCTTTTGGTGTCTGTTTTTCTCCCCTCCAGCAGCACCTCCAATCACCTTCAGCCACAGGAAAAGGTCAAATCAAATAGCCACTACCTAGTCCTCCTTTTGGTGTCTTTTTCCCCCCTTCACAGCAGCACCTCAAATCACCTTCAGCCACAGGAAAGGGTCAAATGAAATAGCCACTACCTAGTCCTCCTTTTGGTATCTTTCTTTCCCACCCGCCAGCAGCACCTCCAATCACCTTCAGCCACAGGAAAAGGTCAAATGAAATAGCCACTACCTAGTCCTCCTTTTGGTGTCCTTGCTTCCCCCCGCCAGCAGCACCTCCAATCACCTTCAGCCACAGGAAAAGGTCAAATCAAGTAGCCACTACCTAGTCCTCCTATTGGTGTCTTTCCCCCCCCCTCCAGCAGCACCTCCAATCACCTTCAGCCACAAGTAAATGTCAAATGAAATAGCCACTACCTAGTTCTCTTATTGTGTCTTTGTTTCCCCTTGACAGCAGCACCTCCAATCACTCTCAGCCACAGGAAAAGGTCAAGTGAAATAGCCACTACCTAGTCCTCCTTTTGGTTTCTTTGTTTCCCCCCTCCAGCAGCACCTGCAATCACCTTCAGCCACAGGAAATGGTCAAATCAAATAGCCACTACCTAGTCCTCCTATTGGTGTCTTTGTTTCCCCCCTACAGCAGCACCTCAAATCACCTTCAGCCACAGGAAAAGGTCAAATGAAATAGCCACTACCTAGTCCTCCTTTTGGTATCTTTCTTTCCCACCCGCCAGCAGCACCTCCAATCACCTTCAGCCACAGGAAAAGGTCAAATGAAATAGCCACTACCTAGTCCTCCTTTTGGTGTCTTTTTCCCCCCTTCACAGCAGCACCTCAAATCACCTTCAGCCACAGGAAAGGGTCAAATGAAATAGCCACTACCTAGTCCTCCTTTTGGTATCTTTCTTTCCCACCCGCCAGCAGCACCTCCAATCACCTTCAGCCACAGGAAAAGGTCAAATGAAATAGCCACTACCTAGTCCTCCTTTTGGTGTCTTTTTCCCCCCTTCACAGCAGCAACTCAAATCACCTTCAGCCACAGGAAAGGGTCAAATGAAATAGCCACTACCTAGTCCTCCTTTTGGTATCTTTCTTTCCCACCCGCCAGCAGCACCTCCAATCACCTTCAGCCACAGGAAAAGGTCAAATGAAATAGCCACTACCTAGTCCTCCTTTTGGTCTCTTTGTTTCCCACCCACCATTAGCACCTCCAATCACCTTCAGCCACAGGAAAAGGTCAAATCAAGTAGCCACTACCTAGTCCTCCTATTGGTGTCTTTGTTTCCCCCCTACAGCAGCACCTCAAATCACCTTCAGCCACAGGAAAAGGTCAAATGAAATAGCCACTACCTAGTCCTCCTTTTGGTGTCTGTTTTTCGCCCCTCCAGAAGCACCTCCAATCACCTTCAGCCACAGGAAATGGTCAAATCAAATAGCCACTACCTAGTCCTCCTTTTGGTGTCCGTTTTTCCCCCTCCAGCAGCACCTCCAGTCACCTTCAGCCACAGGAAAAGGTCAAATCAAGTAGCCACTACCTAGTCCTCCTATTGGTGTCTTTCCCCCCCCCCCTCCAGCAGCACCTCCAGTCACCTTTAGCCACAGGAAAATGTCAAATGAAACAGCCACTAACTAGTCCTCCTTTTGGTGTCTTTGTTTCCCCCCTACAGCAGCACCTCAAATCACCTTCAGCCACAGGAAAAGGTCAAATGAAATAGCCACTACCTAGTCCTCCTTTTGGTATCTTTCTTTCCCACCCGCCAGCAGCACCTCCAATCACCTTCAGCCACAGGAAAAGGTCAAATGAAATAGCCACTACCTAGTCCTCCTTTTTGTGTCTTTGTTTCCCCTTGACAGCAGCACCTCCAGTCACCCTCAGCCGCAGTTAAAGGTCAAATGAAATAGCCACTACCTAGTCCTCCTTTTGGTGTCTTTGTTTCCCCCCTCCAGTAGCACCTCCCATCACTTTCAGCCACAGGAAAAGGTCAAATCAAGTAGCCACTACCTAGTCCTCCTATTGGTGTCTTTCCCCCCCCTCCAGCAGCACCTCCAATCACCTTCAGCCACAAGTAAATGTCAAATGAAATAGCCACTACCTAGTCCTCCTTTTGGTCTCTTTGTTTCCCACCCACCATTAGCACCTCCAATCACCTTCAGCCACAGGAAAAGGTCAAATCAAGTAGCCACTACCTAGTCCTCCTATTGTTGTCTTTGTTTCCCCCCTACAGCAGCACCTCAAATCACCTTCAGCCACAGGAAAAGGTCAAATGAAATAGCCACTACCTAGTCCTCCTTTTGGTGTCTGTTTTTCGCCCCTCCAGAAGCACCTCCAATCACCTTCAGCCACAGGAAATGGTCAAATCAAATAGCCACTACCTAGTCCTCCTTTTGGTGTCCGTTTTTCTCCCCTCCAGCAGCACCTCCAATCACCTTCAGCCACAGGAAAAGGTCAAATCAAATAGCCACTACCTAGTCCTCCTTTTGGTGTCTGTTTTTCTCCCCTCCAGCAGCACCTCCAATCACCTTCAGCCACAGGAAAAGGTCAAATCAAATAGCCACTACCTAGTCCTCCTTTTGGTGTCTTTTTCCCCCCTTCACAGCAGCACCTCAAATCACCTTCAGCCACAGGAAAGGGTCAAATGAAATAGCCACTACCTAGTCCTCCTTTTGGTATCTTTCTTTCCCACCCGCCAGCAGCACCTCCAATCCCCTTCAGCCACAGGAAAAGGTCAAATGAAATAGCCACTACCTAGTCCTCCTTTTGGTGTCCTTGCTTCCCCCCGCCAGCAGCACCTCCAATCACCTTCAGCCACAGGAAAAGGTCAAATCAAGTAGCCACTACCTAGTCCTCCTATTGGTGTCTTTCCCCCCCCCTCCAGCAGCACCTCCAATCACCTTCAGCCACAAGTAAATGTCAAATGAAATAGCCACTACCTAGTTCTCTTATTGTGTCTTTGTTTCCCCTTGACAGCAGCACCTCCAATCACTCTCAGCCACAGGAAAAGGTCAAGTGAAATAGCCACTACCTAGTCCTCCTTTTGGTGTCTTTGTTTCCCCCCTCCAGCAGCACCTGCAATCACCTTCAGCCACAGGAAATGGTCAAATCAAATAGCCACTACCTAGTCCTCCTATTGGTGTCTTTGTTTCCCCCCTACAGCAGCACCTCAAATCACCTTCAGCCACAGGAAAAGGTCAAATGAAATAGCCACTACCTAGTCCTCCTTTTGGTATATTTCTTTCCCACCCGCCAGCAGCACCTCCAATCACCTTCAGCCACAGGAAAAGGTCAAATGAAATAGCCACTACCTAGTCCTCCTTTTGGTGTCTTTTTCCCCCCTTCACAGCAGCACCTCAAATCACCTTCAGCCACAGGAAAGGGTCAAATGAAATAGCCACTACCTAGTCCTCCTTTTGGTATCTTTCTTTCCCACCCGCCAGCAGCACCTCCAATCACCTTCAGCCACAGGAAAAGGTCAAATGAAATAGCCACTACCTAGTCCTCCTTTTGGTCTCTTTGTTTCCCACCCACCATTAGCACCTCCAATCACCTTCAGCCACAGGAAAAGGTCAAATGAAACAGCCACTAACTAGTCCTCCTTTTGGTGTCTTTGTTTCCCCCCTACAGCAGCACCTCAAATCACCTTCAGCCACAGGAAAAGGTCAAATGAAATAGCCACTACCTAGTCCTCCTTTTGGTATCTTTCTTTCCCACCCGCCAGCAGCACCTCCAATCACCTTCAGCCACAGGAAAAGGTCAAATGAAATAGCCACTACCTAGTCCTCCTTTTGGTGTCTGTTTTTCGCCCCTCCAGAAGCACCTCCAATCACCTTCAGCCACAGGAAATGGTCAAATCAAATAGCCACTACCTAGTCCTCCTTTTGGTGTCCGTTTTTCTCCCCTCCAGCAGCACCTCCAATCACCTTCAGCCACAGGAAAAGGTCAAATCAAATAGCCACTACCTAGTCCTCCTTTTGGTGTCTGTTTTTCTCCCCTCCAGCAGCACCTCCAATCACCTTCAGCCACAGGAAAAGGTCAAATCAAATAGCCACTACCTAGTCCTCCTTTTGGTGTCTTTTCCCCCCCTTCACAGCAGCACCTCAAATCACCTTCAGCCACAGGAAAGGGTCAAATGAAATAGCCACTACCTAGTCCTCCTTTTGGTATCTTTCTTTCCCACCCGCCAGCAGCACCTCCAATCACCTTCAGCCACAGGAAAAGGTCAAATGAAATAGCCACTACCTAGTCCTCCTTTTGGTGTCCTTGCTTCCCCCCGCCAGCAGCACCTCCAATCACCTTCAGCCACAGGAAAAGGTCAAATCAAGTAGCCACTACCTAGTTCTCTTATTGTGTCTTTGTTTCCCCTTGACAGCAGCACCTCCAATCACTCTCAGCCACAGGAAAATGTCAAGTGAAATAGCCACTACCTATTCCTCCTTTTGGTATCTTTCTTTCCCACCCGCCAGCAGCACCTCCAATCACCTTCAGCCACAGGAAAAGGTCAAATGAAATAGCCACTACCTAGTCCTCCTTTTTGTGTCTTTGTTTCCCCTTGACAGCAGCACCTCCAGTCACCTTCAGCCACAGTTAAAGGTCAAATGAAATAGCCACTACCTAGTCCTCCTTTTGGTGTTTTTGTTTCCCCAGGCCAGCAGCACCTCCAATCACCTTCAGCCAGAGGAAAATGTCAAATGAAACAGCCACTACCTAGTCCTCCTTTTGGTGTCTTTGTTTCCCCTTGACAGCAGCACCTCCCATCACCTTCAGCCACAGGAAAAGGTCAAATGAAATAGCCACTACCTAGTCCTCCTTTTGGTCTCTTTGTTTCCCACCCGCCATTAGCACCTCCAATCACCTTCAGCCACAGGAAAAGGTCAAATCAAGTAGCCACTACCTAGTCCTCCTATTGGTGTCTTTGTTTCCCCCCTACAGCAGCACCTCAAATCACCTTCAGCCACAGGAAAAGGTCAAGTGAAATAGCCACTACCTAGTCCTCCTTTTGGTGTCTGTTTTTCGCCCCTCCAGAAGCACCTCCAATCACCTTCAGTCACAGGAAAAGGTCAAATGAAATAGCCACTACCTAGTCCTCCTTTTGGTATCTTTCTTTCCCACCCGCCAGCAGCACCTCCAATCACCTTCAGTCACAGGAAAAGGTCAAATGAAATAGCCACTAACTAGTCCTCCTTTTGGTGTCTTTGTTTCCCCTTGACAGCAGCACCTCCAATAACCTTCAGCCACAAGTAAATGTCAAATGAAATAGCCACTACCTAGTCCTCCTTTTGGTGTCTTTGTTTCCCCCCTTGACAGCAGCACCTCCAGTCACCTTCAGCCACAGGAAAAGGTCAAATGAAATAGCCACTACCTAGTCCTCCTTTTGGTATCTTTCTTTCCCACCCGCCAGCAGCACCTCCAATCACCTTCAGCCACAGGAAAAGGTCAAATGAAATAGCCACTACCTAGTCCTCCTTTTGGTGTCTGTTTTTCGCCCCTCCAGAAGCACCTCCAATCACCTTCAGCCACAGGAAATGGTCAAATCAAATAGCCACTACCTAGTCCTCCTTTTGGTGTCCGTTTTTCTCCCCTCCAGCAGCACCTCCAATCACCTTCAGCCACAGGAAAAGGTCAAATCAAATAGCCACTACCTAGTCCTCCTTTTGGTGTCTGTTTTTCTCCCCTCCAGCAGCACCTCCAATCACCTTCAGCCACAGGAAAAGGTCAAATCAAATAGCCACTACCTAGTCCTCCTTTTGGTGTCTTTTTCCCCCCTTCACAGCAGCACCTCAAATCACCTTCAGCCACAGGAAAGGGTCAAATGAAATAGCCACTACCTAGTCCTCCTTTTGGTATCTTTCTTTCCCACCCGCCAGCAGCACCTCCAATCACCTTCAGCCACAGGAAAAGGTCAAATGAAATAGCCACTACCTAGTCCTCCTTTTGGTGTCCTTGCTTCCCCCCGCCAGCAGCACCTCCAATCACCTTCAGCCACAGGAAAAGGTCAAATCAAGTAGCCACTACCTAGTTCTCTTATTGTGTCTTTGTTTCCCCTTGACAGCAGCACCTCCAATCACTCTCAGCCACAGGAAAATGTCAAGTGAAATAGCCACTACCTAGTCCTCCTTTTGGTATCTTTCTTTCCCACCCGCCAGCAGCACCTCCAATCACCTTCAGCCACAGGAAAAGGTCAAATGAAATAGCCACTACCTAGTCCTCCTTTTTGTGTCTTTGTTTCCCCTTGACAGCAGCACCTCCAGTCACCTTCAGCCACAGTTAAAGGTCAAATGAAATAGCCACTACCTAGTCCTCCTTTTGGTGTTTTTGTTTCCCCAGGCCAGCAGCACCTCCAATCACCTTCAGCCAGAGGAAAATGTCAAATGAAACAGCCACTACCTAGTCCTCCTTTTGGTGTCTTTGTTTCCCCTTGACAGCAGCACCTCCCATCACCTTCAGCCACAGGAAAAGGTCAAATGAAATAGCCACTACCTAGTCCTCCTTTTGGTCTCTTTGTTTCCCACCCGCCATTAGCACCTCCAATCACCTTCAGCCACAGGAAAAGGTCAAATCAAGTAGCCACTACCTAGTCCTCCTATTGGTGTCTTTGTTTCCCCCCTACAGCAGCACCTCAAATCACCTTCAGCCACAGGAAAAGGTCAAGTGAAATAGCCACTACCTAGTCCTCCTTTTGGTGTCTGTTTTTCGCCCCTCCAGAAGCACCTCCAATCACCTTCAGTCACAGGAAAAGGTCAAATGAAATAGCCACTACCTAGTCCTCCTTTTGGTATCTTTCTTTCCCACCCGCCAGCAGCACCTCCAATCACCTTCAGTCACAGGAAAAGGTCAAATGAAATAGCCACTAACTAGTCCTCCTTTTGGTGTCTTTGTTTCCCCTTGACAGCAGCACCTCCAATAACCTTCAGCCACAAGTAAATGTCAAATGAAATAGCCACTACCTAGTCCTCCTTTTGGTGTCTTTGTTTCCCCCCTTGACAGCAGCACCTCCAGTCACCTTTAGCCACAGGAAAAGGTCAAATGAAATAGCCACTACATAGTCCTCTTTTTGGTGTCTTTGTTTCCCCCCTACAGCAGCACCTCCAATCACCTTCTGTCACAGGAAAAGGTCAAATGAAATAGCCACTACCTAGTTCTCTTATTGTGTCTTTGTTTCCTCTTGACAGCAGCACCTCCAATCACTCTCAGCCACAGGAAAAGGTCAAATGAAATAGCCACTACCTAGTCCTCCTTTTGGTATCTTTCTTTCCCACCCACCAGCAGCACCTCCAATCACCTTCAGCAACAGGAAAAGGTCAAATGAAATAGCCACTACCTAGTCCTCCTTTTTGTGTCTTTGTTTCCACTTGACAGCAGCACCTCCAGTCACCTTCAGCCACAGGAAAAGGTCAAATGAAATAGCCACTACCTAGTCCTCCTTTTGGTGTCTTTGTTTCCCCTTGACAGCAGCACCTCCCATCACCTTCAGCCACAGGAAAAGGTCAAATGAAATAGCCACTACCTAGTCCTCCTTTTGGTCTCTTTGTTTCCCACCCGCCATTAGCACCTCCAATCACCTTCAGCCACAGGAAAAGGTCAAATCAAGTAGCCACTACCTAGTCCTCCTATTGGTGTCTTTGTTTCCCCCCTACAGCAGCACCTCAAATCACCTTCAGCCACAGGAAAAGGTCAAATGAAATAGCCACTACCTAGTCCTCCTTTTGGTGTCTGTTTTTCGCCCCTCCAGAAGCACCTCCAATTACCTTCAGTCACAGGAAAAGGTCAAATGAAATAGCCACTACCTAGTCCTCCTTTTGGTGTCTTTGTTTCCCCCCTTGACAGCAGCACCTCCAGTCACCTTTAGCCACAGGAAAAGGTCAAATGAAATAGCCACTACATAGTCCTCCTTTTGGTGTCTTTGTTTCCCCCCTACAGCAGCACCTCCAATCACCTTCTGTCACAGGAAAAGGTCAAATGAAATAGCCACTACCTAGTTCTCTTATTGTGTCTTTGTTTCCTCTTGACAGCAGCACCTCCAATCACTCTCAGCCACAGGAAAAGGTCAAATGAAATAGCCACTACCTAGTCCTCCTTTTGGTATCTTTCTTTCCCACCCGCCAGCAGCACCTCCAATCACCTTCAGCAACAGGAAAAGGTCAAATGAAATAGCCACTACCTAGTCCTCCTTTTTGTGTCTTTGTTTCCCCTTGACAGCAGCACCTCCAGTCACCTTCAGCCACAGTTAAAGGTCAAATGAAATAGCCACTACCTAGTCCTCCTTTTGGTCTCTTTGTTTCCCACCCGCCATTAGCACCTCCAATCACCTTCAGCCACAGGAAAAGATCAAATGAAATAGCCACTACCTAGTCCTCATTTTGGTGTCTTTGTTTCCCCCCGCCAGCAGCACCTCCAATCACCTCCAGTCACAGGAAAACGTCAAATGAAATAGCCACTACCTAGTCCTCCTTTTGATGTCTGTTTTTCGCACCTCCAGCAGCACCTCCAATCACCTTCAGCCACAGGAAAAGGTCAAATCAAATAGCCACTACCTAGTCCTCCTTTTGGTGTCTGTTTTTCGCCCCTCCAGCAGCACCTCCAATCACCTTCAGCCACAGGAAAAGGTCAAATCAAGTAGCCACTACCTAGTCCTCCTATTGGTGTCTTCCCCCCCCCTCCAGCAGCACCTCCAATCACCTTCAGCCACAGGAAAAGGTCAAATGAAATAGCCACTACCTAGTGCTCCTTTTGGTGTCTTTGTTTCCCCCCTTGACAGCAGCACCTCCAGTCAACTTTAGCCACAGGAAAAGGTCAAATGAAATAGCCACTACCTAGTCCTCCTTTTGGTGTCTTTGTTTCCCCCCGCCAGCAACACCTCCAATCACCTTCAGTCACAGGAAAATGTCAAATGAAATAGCCACTACCTAGTCCTCCTTTTGGTGTCTGTTTTTCGCCCCTCCAGCAGCACCACCAATCACCTTCAGCCACAGAAAAAGGTCAAATCAAATAGCCACGACCTAGTCCTCCTTTTGGTGTTTTTGTTTCCCCCCGCCAGCAGCACCTCCAATCACTTTCACCCACAGGAAAAGGTCAAATCAAATAGCCACTACCTAGTCCTCCTTTTGGTGTCTTTGTTTCCCCCCGCCAGATGCACCTGCAATCACTTTCACCCACAGGAAAAGGTCAAATCAAATAGCCACTACCTAGTTCTCCTTTTGGTGTCTTTGTTTCGCACCTCCAGCCACCTTCAGCCACAGGAAAAGGTCAAATGAAATAGCCACTACATAGTCCTCCTTTTTGTGTCTTTGTTTCCCCTTGACAGCAGAACCTGCAATCACCTTCAGCCACAGGAAAAGCTCAAATGAAATAGCCACTACCTAGTCCTCCTTTTGGTGTCTTTGTTTCCCCCCTCCAGTAGCACCTCCCATCACCTTCAGCAACAGGAAAAGGTCAAAACAAATAGCCACTACCTAGTCCTCCTTTTTGTGTCTTTGTGTCCCACCCGCCAGCAGCACCTCCAATCACCTTCAGCCAAAGGAAAATGTCAAATGAAATGCCACTACCTAGTCCTCCTTTTGGTATCTTTGTTTCCCACCCGCCAGCAGCACCTCCAATCACCTTCTATCACAGGAAAAGGTCAAATTAAAGAGCCACTATCTAGTCCTCCTTTTGGTGTCTTTGTTTCCCCCCTCCAGCAGCACCTCCAATCACCTTCAGCCACCGGAATATGTCAGATGAAATAGCCACTACCTAGTCCTCCTATTGGTGTCTTCCCCCCCCCAGCAGCACCTCCAATCACCTTCAGCCACACGTAAATGTCAAATGAAATAGCCACTACCTAGTGCTCCTTTTGGTGTCTTTGTTTCCCCCCTTGACAGCAGCACCTCCAGTCAACTTTAGCCACAGGAAAAGGTCAAATGAAATAGCCACTACATAGTCCTCCTTTTTGTGTCTTTGTTTCCCCTTGACAGCAGCACCTCCAATAACCTTCAGCCACAGGAAAGGGTCAAATGAAATAGCCACTACCTAGTCCTCCTTTTGGTGTTTTTGTTTCCCCCTGCCAGCAGCACCTCCAATCACTTTCAGCCACAGGAAAAGGTCAAATCAAATAGCCACTACCTAGTTCTCCTATTGGTGTCTTTGTTTCCCCCCTACAGCAGCACGTCCAATCACATTCAGCCACTGGAAAGGGTCAAATGAAATAGCCACTACCTATTCCTCCTTTTGGTGTCTTTGTTTCTCCTTGATAGCAGCACCTGCAATCACCTTCAGCCACAGGAAAAGGTCAAATGAAATAGCCACCACCTAGCCCTCCTTTTGGTGTCTTTGTTTCCCCCCTCCAGCAGCACCTCCAATCACCTTCAGCCACAGGAAAAGGTCAAATCAAGTAGCCACTACCTAGTCCTCCTATTGGTGTCTTTCCCCCCCCCTCCAGCAGCACCTCCAATCACCTTCAGCCACAGGAAAAGGTCAAATGAAATAGCCACTACCTAGTGCTCCTTTTGGTGTCTTTGTTTCCCCCCTCCAGCAGCACCTCCAGCCACCTTCAGCCACAGGAAAAGGTCAAATGAAATAGCCACTACATAGTCCTCCTTTTTGTGTCTTTGTTTCCCCTTGACAGCAGCACCTCCAATAACCTTCAGCCACAGGAAAATGTCAAATGAAATAGCCACTACCTAGTCCTCCTTTTGGTGTCTTTGTTTCCCCTTGACAGCAGAACCTGCAATCACCTTCAGCCACAGGAAAAGCTCAAATGAAATAGCCACTACCTAGTCCTCCTTTTGGTGTCTTTGTTTCCCCCCTCCAGTAGCACCTCCCATCACCTTCAGCAACAGGAAAAGGTCAAAACAAATAGCCACTACCTAGTCCTCCTTTTTGTGTCTTTGTTTCCCACCCGCCAGCAGCACCTCCAATCACCTTCAGCCAAAGGAAAATGTCAAATGAAATGCCACTACCTAGTCCTCCATTTTGTATCTTTGTTTCCCACCCGCCAGCAGCACCTCCAATCACCTTCTATCACAGGAAAAGGTCAAATTAAAGAGCCACTATCTAGTCCTCCTTTTGGTGTCTTTGTTTCCCCCCTCCAGCAGCACCTCCAATCACCTTCAGCCACAAGAAAATGTCAAATGAAACAGCCACTAACTAGTCCTCCTTTTGGTATCTTTGTTTCCCACCCGCCAGCAGCACCTCCAATCACCTTCTATCACAGGAAAAGGTCAAATCAAGTAGCCACTACCTAGTCCTCCTATTGGTGTCTTTGTTTCCCCCCGCCAGCAGCACCTCCAATCACCTTCAGCCACAGGAAAATGTCAAATGAAACAGCCACTACCTAGTCCTCCTTTTGATGTCTGTTTTTCGCACCTCCAGCAGCACCTCCAATCACCTTCAGCCACAGGAAAAGGTCAAATGAAATAGCCACTACCTAGTCCTCCTTTTGGTGTCTGTTTTTCGCCCCTCCAGCAGCACCTCCAATCACCTTCAGCCACAGGAAAAGGTCAAATCAAATAGCCACTACCTAGTCCTCCTTTTGGTGTTTTTGTTTCCCCCTGCCAGCAGCACCTCCAATCACTTTCAGCCACAGGAAAAGGTCAAATGAAATAGCCACTACCTAGTCCTCCTTTTGGTGTCTTTGTTTCTCCTTGATAGCAGCACCTGCAATCACCTTCAGCCACAGGAAAAGGTCAAATCATACAGCCACTATCTAGTCCCTTTTTGGTGTCTTTGTTTCCCCCCCTCCAGCAGCACCTCCAATCACCTTCAGCCACACGTAAATGTCAAATGAAATAGCCACTACCTAGTCCTCCTTTTGGTGTCTTTGTTTCCCCCCTTGACAGCAGCACCTCCAGCACCTTTAGCCATAGGAAAAGCTCAAATGAAATAGCCACTACCTAGTCATCCTTTTGGTGTCTTTGTTTCCCCCCCCCCTCCAGTAGCACCTCCCATCACCTTTAGCAACAGGTAAAGGTCAAAACAAATAGCCACTACCTAGTCCTCCTTTTGGTGTCTTTGTTTCCCCCCTTGACAGCAGCACCTCCAGTAAACTTTAGCCACAGGAAAAGGTCAAATGAAATAGCCACTACATAGTCCTCCTTTTTGTGTCTTTTTTTCCCCTTGACAGCAGCATCTCCAATAACCTTCAGCCACAGGAAAATGTCAAATGAAATAGCCACTACCTAGTCCTCCTTTTTGTGTATTTGTGTCCCACCCGCCAGCAGCACCTCCAATCACCTTCAGCCAAAGGAAAATGTCAAATGAAATGCCACTACCTAGTCCTCCTTTTGGTATCTTTGTTTCCCACCCGCCAGCAGCACCTCCAATCACCTTCTATCACAGGAAAAGGTCAAATTAAAGAGCCACTATCTAGTCCTCCTTTTGGTGTCTTTGTTTCCCCCCTCCAGCAGCACCTCCAATCACCTTCAGCGACCGGAATATGTCAGATGAAATAGCCACTACCTAGTCCTCCTATTGGTGTCTTCCCCCCCCCAGCAGCACCTCCAATCACCTTCAGCCACACGTAAATGTCAAATGAAATAGCCACTACCTAGTGCTCCTTTTGGTGTCTTTGTTTCCCCCCTTGACAGCAGCACCTCCAGTCAACTTTAGCCACAGGAAAAGGTCAAATGAAATAGCCACTACATAGTCCTCCTTTTTGTGTCTTTGTTTCCCCTTGACAGCAGCACCTCCAATAACCTTCAGCCACAGGAAAGGGTCAAATGAAATAGCCACTACCTAGTCCTCCTTTTGGTGTTTTTGTTTCCCCCTGCCAGCAGCACCTCCAATCACTTTCAGCCACAGGAAAAGGTCAAATCAAATAGCCACTACCTAGTTCTCCTATTGGTGTCTTTGTTTCCCCCCTACAGCAGCACGTCCAATCACATTCAGCCACTGGAAAGGGTCAAATGAAATAGCCACTACCTATTCCTCCTTTTGGTGTCTTTGTTTCTCCTTGATAGCAGCACCTGCAATCACCTTCAGCCACAGGAAAAGGTCAAATGAAATAGCCACCACCTAGCCCTCCTTTTGGTGTCTTTGTTTCCCCCCTCCAGCAGCACCTCCAATCACCTTCAGCCACAGGAAAAGGTCAAATCAAGTAGCCACTACCTAGTCCTCCTATTGGTGTCTTTTCCCCCCCCTCCAGCAGCACCTCCAATCACCTTCAGCCACAGGAAAAGGTCAAATGAAATAGCCACTACCTAGTGCTCCTTTTGGTGTCTTTGTTTCCCCCCTCCAGCAGCACCTCCAGCCACCTTCAGCCACAGGAAAAGGTCAAATGAAATAGCCACTACATAGTCCTCCTTTTTGTGTCTTTGTTTCCCCTTGACAGCAGCACCTCCAATAACCTTCAGCCACAGGAAAATGTCAAATGAAATAGCCACTACCTAGTCCTCCTTTTGGTGTCTTTGTTTCCCCTTGACAGCAGAACCTGCAATCACCTTCAGCCACAGGAAAAGCTCAAATGAAATAGCCACTACCTAGTCCTCCTTTTGGTGTCTTTGTTTCCCCCCTCCAGTAGCACCTCCCATCACCTTCAGCAACAGGAAAAGGTCAAAACAAATAGCCACTACCTAGTCCTCCTTTTTGTGTCTTTGTTTCCCACCCGCCAGCAGCACCTCCAATCACCTTCAGCCAAAGGAAAATGTCAAATGAAATGCCACTACCTAGTCCTCCATTTTGTATCTTTGTTTCCCACCCGCCAGCAGCACCTCCAATCACCTTCTATCACAGGAAAAGGTCAAATTAAAGAGCCACTATCTAGTCCTCCTTTTGGTGTCTTTGTTTCCCCCCTCCAGCAGCACCTCCAATCACCTTCAGCCACAAGAAAATGTCAAATGAAAAAGCCACTAACTAGTCCTCCTTTTGGTATCTTTGTTTCCCACCCGCCAGCAGCACCTCCAATCACCTTCTATCACAGGAAAAGGTCAAATCAAGTAGCCACTACCTAGTCCTCCTATTGGTGTCTTTGTTTCCCCCCGCCAGCAGCACCTCCAATCACCTTCAGCCACAGGAAAATGTCAAATGAAACAGCCACTACCTAGTCCTCCTTTTGATGTCTGTTTTTCGCACCTCCAGCAGCACCTCCAATCACCTTCAGCCACAGGAAAAGGTCAAATCAAATAGCCACTACCTAGTCCTCCTTTTGGTGTCTGTTTTTCGCCCCTCCAGCAGCACCTCCAATCACCTTCAGCCACAGGAAAAGGTCAAATCAAATAGCCACTACCTAGTCCTCCTTTTGGTGTTTTTGTTTCCCCCTGCCAGCAGCACCTCCAATCACTTTCAGCCACAGGAAAAGGTCAAATCAAATAGCCACTACCTAGTCCTCCTATTGGTGTCTTTGTTTCCCCCCTCCAACAGCACCTCCAATCACCTTCAGCCACTGGAAAAGGTCAAATGAAATAGCCACGACCTAGTCCTCCTTTTGGTGTCTTTGTTTCTCCTTGATAGCAGCACCTGCAATCACCTTCAGCCACAGGAAAAGGTCAAATCAAATAGCCACTACCTAGTCCTCCTTATGGTGTTTTTGTTTCCCCCTGCCAGCAGCACCTCCAATCACTTTCAGCCACAGGAAAAGGTCAAATGAAATAGCCACTACCTAGTCCTCCTTTTGGTGTCTTTGTTTCTCCTTGATAGCAGCACCTGCAATCACCTTCAGCCACAGGAAAAGGTCAAATCATACAGCCACTATCTAGTCCCTTTTTGGTGTCTTTGTTTCCCCCCCTCCAGCAGCACCTCCAATCACCTTCAGCCACACGTAAATGTCAAATGAAATAGCCACTACCTAGTCCTCCTTTTGGTGTCTTTGTTTCCCCCCTTGACAGCAGCACCTCCAGCACCTTTAGCCATAGGAAAAGCTCAAATGAAATAGCCACTACCTAGTCATCCTTTTGGTGTCTTTGTTTCCCCCCCCCTCCAGTAGCACCTCCCATCACCTTTAGCAACAGGTAAAGGTCAAAACAAATAGCCACTACCTAGTCCTCCTTTTGGTGTCTTTGTTTCCCCCCTTGACAGCAGCACCTCCAGTAAACTTTAGCCACAGGAAAAGGTCAAATGAAATAGCCACTACATAGTCCTCCTTTTTGTGTCTTTTTTTCCCCTTGACAGCAGCATCTCCAATAACCTTCAGCCACAGGAAAATGTCAAATGAAATAGCCACTACCTAGTCCTCCTTTTTGTGTATTTGTGTCCCACCCGCCAGCAGCACCTCCAATCACCTTCAGCCAAAGGAAAATGTCAAATGAAATGCCACTACCTAGTCCTCCTTTTGGTATCTTTGTTTCCCACCCGCCAGCAGCACCTCCAATCACCTTCTATCACAGGAAAAGGTCAAATTAAAGAGCCACTATCTAGTCCTCCTTTTGGTGTCTTTGTTTCCCCCCTCCAGCAGCACCTCCAATCACCTTCAGCCACCGGAATATGTCAGATGAAATAGCCACTACCTAGTCCTCCTATTGGTGTCTTCCCCCCCCCAGCAGCACCTCCAATCACCTTCAGCCACACGTAAATGTCAAATGAAATAGCCACTACCTAGTGCTCCTTTTGGTGTCTTTGTTTCCCCCCTTGACAGCAGCACCTCCAGTCAACTTTAGCCACAGGAAAAGGTCAAATGAAATAGCCACTACATAGTCCTCCTTTTTGTGTCTTTGTTTCCCCTTGACAGCAGCACCTCCAATAACCTTCAGCCACAGGAAAGGGTCAAATGAAATAGCCACTACCTAGTCCTCCTTTTGGTGTTTTTGTTTCCCCCTGCCAGCAGCACCTCCAATCACTTTCAGCCACAGGAAAAGGTCAAATCAAATAGCCACTACCTAGTTCTCCTATTGGTGTCTTTGTTTCCCCCCTACAGCAGCACGTCCAATCACATTCAGCCACTGGAAAGGGTCAAATGAAATAGCCACTACCTATTCCTCCTTTTGGTGTCTTTGTTTCTCCTTGATAGCAGCACCTGCAATCACCTTCAGCCACAGGAAAAGGTCAAATGAAATAGCCACCACCTAGCCCTCCTTTTGGTGTCTTTGTTTCCCCCCTCCAGCAGCACCTCCAATCACCTTCAGCCACAGGAAAAGGTCAAATCAAGTAGCCACTACCTAGTCCTCCTATTGGTGTCTTTTCCCCCCCCTCCAGCAGCACCTCCAATCACCTTCAGCCACAGGAAAAGGTCAAATGAAATAGCCACTACCTAGTGCTCCTTTTGGTGTCTTTGTTTCCCCCCTCCAGCAGCACCTCCAGCCACCTTCAGCCACAGGAAAAGGTCAAATGAAATAGCCACTACATAGTCCTCCTTTTTGTGTCTTTGTTTCCCCTTGACAGCAGCACCTCCAATAACCTTCAGCCACAGGAAAATGTCAAATGAAATAGCCACTACCTAGTCCTCCTTTTGGTGTCTTTGTTTCCCCTTGACAGCAGAACCTGCAATCACCTTCAGCCACAGGAAAAGCTCAAATGAAATAGCCACTACCTAGTCCTCCTTTTGGTGTCTTTGTTTCCCCCCTCCAGTAGCACCTCCCATCACCTTCAGCAACAGGAAAAGGTCAAAACAAATAGCCACTACCTAGTCCTCCTTTTTGTGTCTTTGTTTCCCACCCGCCAGCAGCACCTCCAATCACCTTCAGCCAAAGGAAAATGTCAAATGAAATGCCACTACCTAGTCCTCCATTTTGTATCTTTGTTTCCCACCCGCCAGCAGCACCTCCAATCACCTTCTATCACAGGAAAAGGTCAAATTAAAGAGCCACTATCTAGTCCTCCTTTTGGTGTCTTTGTTTCCCCCCTCCAGCAGCACCTCCAATCACCTTCAGCCACAAGAAAATGTCAAATGAAACAGCCACTAACTAGTCCTCCTTTTGGTATCTTTGTTTCCCACCCGCCAGCAGCACCTCCAATCACCTTCTATCACAGGAAAAGGTCAAATCAAGTAGCCACTACCTAGTCCTCCTATTGGTGTCTTTGTTTCCCCCCGCCAGCAGCACCTCCAATCACCTTCAGCCACAGGAAAATGTCAAATGAAACAGCCACTACCTAGTCCTCCTTTTGATGTCTGTTTTTCGCACCTCCAGCAGCACCTCCAATCACCTTCAGCCACAGGAAAAGGTCAAATCAAATAGCCACTACCTAGTCCTCCTTTTGGTGTCTGTTTTTCGCCCCTCCAGCAGCACCTCCAATCACCTTCAGCCACAGGAAAAGGTCAAATCAAATAGCCACTACCTAGTCCTCCTTTTGGTGTTTTTGTTTCCCCCTGCCAGCAGCACCTCCAATCACTTTCAGCCACAGGAAAAGGTCAAATCAAATAGCCACTACCTAGTCCTCCTATTGGTGTCTTTGTTTCCCCCCTCCAACAGCACCTCCAATCACCTTCAGCCACTGGAAAAGGTCAAATGAAATAGCCACGACCTAGTCCTCCTTTTGGTGTCTTTGTTTCTCCTTGATAGCAGCACCTGCAATCACCTTCAGCCACAGGAAAAGGTCAAATCAAATAGCCACTACCTAGTCCTCCTTATGGTGTTTTTGTTTCCCCCTGCCAGCAGCACCTCCAATCACTTTCAGCCACAGGAAAAGGTCAAATGAAATAGCCACTACCTAGTCCTCCTTTTGGTGTCTTTGTTTCTCCTTGATAGCAGCACCTGCAATCACCTTCAGCCACAGGAAAAGGTCAAATCATACAGCCACTATCTAGTCCCTTTTTGGTGTCTTTGTTTCCCCCCCTCCAGCAGCACCTCCAATCACCTTCAGCCACACGTAAATGTCAAATGAAATAGCCACTACCTAGTCCTCCTTTTGGTGTCTTTGTTTCCCCCCTTGACAGCAGCACCTCCAGCACCTTTAGCCATAGGAAAAGCTCAAATGAAATAGCCACTACCTAGTCATCCTTTTGGTGTCTTTGTTTCCCCCCCCCTCCAGTAGCACCTCCCATCACCTTTAGCAACAGGTAAAGGTCAAAACAAATAGCCACTACCTAGTCCTCCTTTTGGTGTCTTTGTTTCCCCCCTTGACAGCAGCACCTCCAGTAAACTTTAGCCACAGGAAAAGGTCAAATGAAATAGCCACTACATAGTCCTCCTTTTTGTGTCTTTTTTTCCCCTTGACAGCAGCATCTCCAATAACCTTCAGCCACAGGAAAATGTCAAATGAAATAGCCACTACCTAGTCCTCCTTTTGGTGTCTTTGTTTCCCCTTGACAGCAGAACCTGCAATCACCTTCAGCCACAGGAAAAGCTCAAATGAAATAGCCACTACCTAGTCCTCCTTTTGGTGTCTTTGTTTCCCCCCTCCAGTAGCACCTCCCATCACCTTCAGCAACAGGAAAAGGTCAAAACAAATAGCCACTACCTAGTCCTCCTTTTTGTGTCTTTGTTTCCCACCCGCCAGCAGCACCTCCAATCACCTTCAGCCAAAGTAAAATGTCAAATGAAACGCCACTACCTAGTCCTCCTTTTGGTATCTTTGTTTCCCACCCGCCAGCAGCACCTCCAATCACCTTCTGTCACAGGAAAAGGTCAAATTAAAGAGCCACTATCTAGTCCTCCTTTTGGTGTCTTTGTTTCCCCCCTCCAGCAGCACCTCCATTCACCTTCAGCCACCGGAATATGTCAGATGAAATATCCACTACCTAGTCCTCCTTTTGGTGTCTTTGTTTCCACCCGCCAGCAGCACCTCAAATCACCTTCAGTCACAGGAAAACGTCAAATGAAATAGCCACTATCTAGTCCTCCTTTTGGTGTCTGTTTTTCGCCCCTCCAGCAGCACCTCCAATCACCTTCAGCCACAGGAAAAGGTCAAATGAAATAGCCACTACCTAGTCCTCCTTTTGGTGTTTTTGTTTCCCCCTGCCAGCAGCACCTCCAATCACTTTCAGCCACAGGAAAAGGTCAAATCAAATAGCCACTACCTAGTCCTCCTATTGGTGTCTTTGTTTCCCCCCTCCAACAGCACCTCCAATCACCTTCAGCCACTGGAAAAGGTCAAATGAAATAGCCACTACCTAGTCCTCCTTTTGGTGTCTTTGTTTCTCCTTGATAGCAGCACCTGCAATCACCTTCAGCCACAGGAAAAGGTCAAATCAAATAGCCACTACCTAGTCCTCCTTATGGTGTTTTTGTTTCCCCCTGCCAGCAGCACCTCCAATCACTTTCAGCCACAGGAAAAGGTCAAATCAAATAGCCACTACCTAGTCCTCCTATTGGTGTCTTTGTGTCCCCCCTCCAGCAGCACCTCCATTCACCTTCAGCCACCGGAATATGTCAGATGAAATATCCACTACCTAGTCCTCCTTTTGGTGTCTTTGTTTCCACCCGCCAGCAGCACCTCAAATCACCTTCAGTCACAGGAAAACGTCAAATGAAATAGCCACTATCTAGTCCTCCTTTTGGTGTCTGTTTTTCGCCCCTCCAGCAGCACCTCCAATCACCTTCAGCCACAGGAAAATGTCAAATCAAATAGCCACTACCTAGTCCTCTTTTTGTGTCTTTTTTTCCCCTTGACAGCAGCACCTCCAATCACCTTCAGCCAAAGGAAAAGGTCAAATCAAATAGCCACTACCTAGTCCTCCTTTTGGTGTCTTTATTTCCCTGCAGCAGTACCTCCAATCACCTTCTGTCACAGGAAAAGATCTTTGTTTCCCACCCGCCAGCAGCACCTCCAATCACCTTCAGTCACAGGAAAACGTCAAATGAAATAGCCACTATCTAGTCCTCCTTTTGGTGTCTGTTTTTCGCCCCTCCAGCAGCACCTCCAATCACCTTCAGCCACAGGAAAAGGTCAAATGAAACGCCACTACCTAGTCCTCCTTTTGGTATCTTTGTTTCCCACCCGCCAGCAGCACCTCCAATCACCTTCAGCCACAGGAAAATGTCAAATCAAATAACCACTACCTAGTCCTCCTTTTTGTGAATTTTTTTCCCCTTGACAGCAGCACCTCCAATCACCTTCAGCCAAAGGAAAATGTCAAATGAAACGCCACTACCTAGTCCTCCTTTTGGTATCTTTATTTCCCTACAGCAGTACCTCCAAATACCTTCTGTCACAGGAAAACGTCAAATGAAATAGCCACTACCTAGTCCTCCTTTTGGTGTCTGTTTGTCGCCCTTCCAGCAGCACCTCCAATCACCTTCAGTCATAGGAAAACGTCAAATGAAATAGCCACTACCTAGTCCTCCTTTTGGTGTCTGTTTTTCGCCCCTCCAGCAGCACCTCCAATCACCTTCAGCCACAGGAAAAGGTCAAATGAAATAGCCACTACCTAGTCCTCCTTTTGGTGTTTTTGTTTCCCCCTGCCAGCAGCACCTCCAATCACTTTCAGCCACAGGAAAAGGTCAAATCAAATAGCCACTACCTAGTCCTCCTATTGGTGTCTTTGTTTCCCCCCTCCAACAGCACCTCCAATCACCTTCAGCCACTGGAAAAGGTCAAATGAAATAGCCACTACCTAGTCCTCCTTTTGGTGTCTTTGTTTCTCCTTGATAGCAGCACCTGCAATCACCTTCAGCCACAGGAAAAGGTCAAATCAAATAGCCACTACCTAGTCCTCCTTATGGTGTTTTTGTTTCCCCCTGCCAGCAGCACCTCCAATCACTTTCAGCCACAGGAAAAGGTCAAATCAAATAGCCACTACCTAGTCCTCCTATTGGTGTCTTTGTGTCCCCCCTCCAGCAGCACCTCCATTCACCTTCAGCCACCGGAATATGTCAGATGAAATATCCACTACCTAGTCCTCCTTTTGGTGTCTTTGTTTCCACCCGCCAGCAGCACCTCAAATCACCTTCAGTCACAGGAAAACGTCAAATGAAATAGCCACTATCTAGTCCTCCTTTTGGTGTCTGTTTTTCGCCCCTCCAGCAGCACCTCCAATCACCTTCAGCCACAGGAAAATGTCAAATCAAATAGCCACTACCTAGTCCTCTTTTTGTGTCTTTTTTTCCCCTTGACAGCAGCACCTCCAATCACCTTCAGCCAAAGGAAAAGGTCAAATCAAATAGCCACTACCTAGTCCTCCTTTTGGTGTCTTTATTTCCCTGCAGCAGTACCTCCAATCACCTTCTGTCACAGGAAAAGATCTTTGTTTCCCACCCGCCAGCAGCACCTCCAATCACCTTCAGTCACAGGAAAACGTCAAATGAAATAGCCACTATCTAGTCCTCCTTTTGGTGTCTGTTTTTCGCCCCTCCAGCAGCACCTCCAATCACCTTCAGTCACAGGAAAAGGTCAAATGAAATAGCCACTACCTAGTCCTACTTTTGGTATCTTTGTTTCCCACGCGCCAGCAGCACCTCCAATAACCTTCAGCCACAGGAAAAGGTCAAATGAAATAGCCACTATATAGTCCTCCTTTTGGTGTCTTTGTTTCCCCCCACCAGCAGCACCTCCAATCACCTTCAGCCACAGGAAAAGGTCAAATGAAATAGCCACTACCTAGGCCTCCTTTTGGTGTCTGTTTTTCGCCCCTCCAGCAGCACCACCAATCACCTTCAGCCACAGGAAAAGGTCAAATCAAATAGCCACGACCTAGTCCTCCTTTTGGTGTTTTTGTTTCCCCCCGCCAGCAGCACCTCCAATCACTTTCACCCACAGGAAAAGGTCAAATCAAATAGCCACTACCTAGTCCTCCTTTTGGTGTCTTTGTTTCCCCCCGCCAGATGCACCTCCAATCACTTTCACCCACCGGAAAAGGTCAAATCAAATAGCCACTACCTAGTTCTCCTTTTGGTGTCTTTGTTTCCCCCCTGCAGCAGCACCTCCAGCCACCTTCAGCCACAGGAAAAGGTCAAATGAAATAGCCACTATCTAGTCCTCCTTTTTGTGTCTTTGTTTCTCCTTGACAGCAGCAGCTCCAGTCACCTTCAGCCACAGTTAAAGGTCAAATGAAATAGCCATTACCTAGTTCTCCTTTTGGTGAATTTTTTTCCCCTTGACAGCAGCACCTCCAATCACCTTCAGCCACAGGAAAGGGTCAAATGAAATAGCCAGTACCTAGTCCTCCTTTTGGTATCTTTCTTTCCCACCCGCCAGCAGCACCTCCAATCACCTTCAGCCACAGGAAAAGGTCAAATGAAATAGCCACTACCTAGTCCTCCTTTTGGTCTCTTTGTTTCCCACCCACCATTAGCACCTCCAATCACCTTCAGCCACAGGAAAAGGTCAAATGAAACAGCCACTAACTAGTCCTCCTTTTGGTGTCTTTGTTTCCCCCCTACAGCAGCACCTCAAATCACCTTCAGCCACAGGAAAAGGTCAAATGAAATAGCCACTACCTAGTCCTCCTTTTGGTATCTTTCTTTCCCACCCGCCAGCAGCACCTCCAATCACCTTCAGCCACAGGAAAAGGTCAAATGAAATAGCCACTACCTAGTCCTCCTTTTGGTGTCTGTTTTTCGCCCCTCCAGAAGCACCTCCAATCACCTTCAGCCACAGGAAATGGTCAAATCAAATAGCCACTACCTAGTCCTCCTTTTGGTGTCCGTTTTTCTCCCCTCCAGCAGCACCTCCAATCACCTTCAGCCACAGGAAAAGGTCAAATCAAATAGCCACTACCTAGTCCTCCTTTTGGTGTCTGTTTTTCTCCCCTCCAGCAGCACCTCCAATCACCTTCAGCCACAGGAAAAGGTCAAATCAAATAGCCACTACCTAGTCCTCCTTTTGGTGTCTTTTCCCCCCCTTCACAGCAGCACCTCAAATCACCTTCAGCCACAGGAAAGGGTCAAATGAAATAGCCACTACCTAGTCCTCCTTTTGGTATCTTTCTTTCCCACCCGCCAGCAGCACCTCCAATCACCTTCAGCCACAGGAAAAGGTCAAATGAAATAGCCACTACCTAGTCCTCCTTTTGGTGTCCTTGCTTCCCCCCGCCAGCAGCACCTCCAATCACCTTCAGCCACAGGAAAAGGTCAAATCAAGTAGCCACTACCTAGTTCTCTTATTGTGTCTTTGTTTCCCCTTGACAGCAGCACCTCCAATCACTCTCAGCCACAGGAAAATGTCAAGTGAAATAGCCACTACCTATTCCTCCTTTTGGTATCTTTCTTTCCCACCCGCCAGCAGCACCTCCAATCACCTTCAGCCACAGGAAAAGGTCAAATGAAATAGCCACTACCTAGTCCTCCTTTTTGTGTCTTTGTTTCCCCTTGACAGCAGCACCTCCAGTCACCTTCAGCCACAGTTAAAGGTCAAATGAAATAGCCACTACCTAGTCCTCCTTTTGGTGTTTTTGTTTCCCCAGGCCAGCAGCACCTCCAATCACCTTCAGCCAGAGGAAAATGTCAAATGAAACAGCCACTACCTAGTCCTCCTTTTGGTGTCTTTGTTTCCCCTTGACAGCAGCACCTCCCATCACCTTCAGCCACAGGAAAAGGTCAAATGAAATAGCCACTACCTAGTCCTCCTTTTGGTCTCTTTGTTTCCCACCCGCCATTAGCACCTCCAATCACCTTCAGCCACAGGAAAAGGTCAAATCAAGTAGCCACTACCTAGTCCTCCTATTGGTGTCTTTGTTTCCCCCCTACAGCAGCACCTCAAATCACCTTCAGCCACAGGAAAAGGTCAAGTGAAATAGCCACTACCTAGTCCTCCTTTTGGTGTCTGTTTTTCGCCCCTCCAGAAGCACCTCCAATCACCTTCAGTCACAGGAAAAGGTCAAATGAAATAGCCACTACCTAGTCCTCCTTTTGGTATCTTTCTTTCCCACCCGCCAGCAGCACCTCCAATCACCTTCAGTCACAGGAAAAGGTCAAATGAAATAGCCACTAACTAGTCCTCCTTTTGGTGTCTTTGTTTCCCCTTGACAGCAGCACCTCCAATAACCTTCAGCCACAAGTAAATGTCAAATGAAATAGCCACTACCTAGTCCTCCTTTTGGTGTCTTTGTTTCCCCCCTTGACAGCAGCACCTCCAGTCACCTTCAGCCACAGGAAAAGGTCAAATGAAATAGCCACTACCTAGTCCTCCTTTTGGTATCTTTCTTTCCCACCCGCCAGCAGCACCTCCAATCACCTTCAGCCACAGGAAAAGGTCAAATGAAATAGCCACTACCTAGTCCTCCTTTTGGTGTCTGTTTTTCGCCCCTCCAGAAGCACCTCCAATCACCTTCAGCCACAGGAAATGGTCAAATCAAATAGCCACTACCTAGTCCTCCTTTTGGTGTCCGTTTTTCTCCCCTCCAGCAGCACCTCCAATCACCTTCAGCCACAGGAAAAGGTCAAATCAAATAGCCACTACCTAGTCCTCCTTTTGGTGTCTGTTTTTCTCCCCTCCAGCAGCACCTCCAATCACCTTCAGCCACAGGAAAAGGTCAAATCAAATAGCCACTACCTAGTCCTCCTTTTGGTGTCTTTTTCCCCCCTTCACAGCAGCACCTCAAATCACCTTCAGCCACAGGAAAGGGTCAAATGAAATAGCCACTACCTAGTCCTCCTTTTGGTATCTTTCTTTCCCACCCGCCAGCAGCACCTCCAATCACCTTCAGCCACAGGAAAAGGTCAAATGAAATAGCCACTACCTAGTCCTCCTTTTGGTGTCCTTGCTTCCCCCCGCCAGCAGCACCTCCAATCACCTTCAGCCACAGGAAAAGGTCAAATCAAGTAGCCACTACCTAGTTCTCTTATTGTGTCTTTGTTTCCCCTTGACAGCAGCACCTCCAATCACTCTCAGCCACAGGAAAATGTCAAGTGAAATAGCCACTACCTAGTCCTCCTTTTGGTATCTTTCTTTCCCACCCGCCAGCAGCACCTCCAATCACCTTCAGCCACAGGAAAAGGTCAAATGAAATAGCCACTACCTAGTCCTCCTTTTTGTGTCTTTGTTTCCCCTTGACAGCAGCACCTCCAGTCACCTTCAGCCACAGTTAAAGGTCAAATGAAATAGCCACTACCTAGTCCTCCTTTTGGTGTTTTTGTTTCCCCAGGCCAGCAGCACCTCCAATCACCTTCAGCCAGAGGAAAATGTCAAATGAAACAGCCACTACCTAGTCCTCCTTTTGGTGTCTTTGTTTCCCCTTGACAGCAGCACCTCCCATCACCTTCAGCCACAGGAAAAGGTCAAATGAAATAGCCACTACCTAGTCCTCCTTTTGGTCTCTTTGTTTCCCACCCGCCATTAGCACCTCCAATCACCTTCAGCCACAGGAAAAGGTCAAATCAAGTAGCCACTACCTAGTCCTCCTATTGGTGTCTTTGTTTCCCCCCTACAGCAGCACCTCAAATCACCTTCAGCCACAGGAAAAGGTCAAGTGAAATAGCCACTACCTAGTCCTCCTTTTGGTGTCTGTTTTTCGCCCCTCCAGAAGCACCTCCAATCACCTTCAGTCACAGGAAAAGGTCAAATGAAATAGCCACTACCTAGTCCTCCTTTTGGTATCTTTCTTTCCCACCCGCCAGCAGCACCTCCAATCACCTTCAGTCACAGGAAAAGGTCAAATGAAATAGCCACTAACTAGTCCTCCTTTTGGTGTCTTTGTTTCCCCTTGACAGCAGCACCTCCAATAACCTTCAGCCACAAGTAAATGTCAAATGAAATAGCCACTACCTAGTCCTCCTTTTGGTGTCTTTGTTTCCCCCCTTGACAGCAGCACCTCCAGTCACCTTTAGCCACAGGAAAAGGTCAAATGAAATAGCCACTACATAGTCCTCTTTTTGGTGTCTTTGTTTCCCCCCTACAGCAGCACCTCCAATCACCTTCTGTCACAGGAAAAGGTCAAATGAAATAGCCACTACCTAGTTCTCTTATTGTGTCTTTGTTTCCTCTTGACAGCAGCACCTCCAATCACTCTCAGCCACAGGAAAAGGTCAAATGAAATAGCCACTACCTAGTCCTCCTTTTGGTATCTTTCTTTCCCACCCACCAGCAGCACCTCCAATCACCTTCAGCAACAGGAAAAGGTCAAATGAAATAGCCACTACCTAGTCCTCCTTTTTGTGTCTTTGTTTCCACTTGACAGCAGCACCTCCAGTCACCTTCAGCCACAGGAAAAGGTCAAATGAAATAGCCACTACCTAGTCCTCCTTTTGGTGTCTTTGTTTCCCCTTGACAGCAGCACCTCCCATCACCTTCAGCCACAGGAAAAGGTCAAATGAAATAGCCACTACCTAGTCCTCCTTTTGGTCTCTTTGTTTCCCACCCGCCATTAGCACCTCCAATCACCTTCAGCCACAGGAAAAGGTCAAATCAAGTAGCCACTACCTAGTCCTCCTATTGGTGTCTTTGTTTCCCCCCTACAGCAGCACCTCAAATCACCTTCAGCCACAGGAAAAGGTCAAATGAAATAGCCACTACCTAGTCCTCCTTTTGGTGTCTGTTTTTCGCCCCTCCAGAAGCACCTCCAATTACCTTCAGTCACAGGAAAAGGTCAAATGAAATAGCCACTACCTAGTCCTCCTTTTGGTGTCTTTGTTTCCCCCCTTGACAGCAGCACCTCCAGTCACCTTTAGCCACAGGAAAAGGTCAAATGAAATAGCCACTACATAGTCCTCCTTTTGGTGTCTTTGTTTCCCCCCTACAGCAGCACCTCCAATCACCTTCTGTCACAGGAAAAGGTCAAATGAAATAGCCACTACCTAGTTCTCTTATTGTGTCTTTGTTTCCTCTTGACAGCAGCACCTCCAATCACTCTCAGCCACAGGAAAAGGTCAAATGAAATAGCCACTACCTAGTCCTCCTTTTGGTATCTTTCTTTCCCACCCGCCAGCAGCACCTCCAATCACCTTCAGCAACAGGAAAAGGTCAAATGAAATAGCCACTACCTAGTCCTCCTTTTTGTGTCTTTGTTTCCCCTTGACAGCAGCACCTCCAGTCACCTTCAGCCACAGTTAAAGGTCAAATGAAATAGCCACTACCTAGTCCTCCTTTTGGTCTCTTTGTTTCCCACCCGCCATTAGCACCTCCAATCACCTTCAGCCACAGGAAAAGATCAAATGAAATAGCCACTACCTAGTCCTCATTTTGGTGTCTTTGTTTCCCCCCGCCAGCAGCACCTCCAATCACCTCCAGTCACAGGAAAACGTCAAATGAAATAGCCACTACCTAGTCCTCCTTTTGATGTCTGTTTTTCGCACCTCCAGCAGCACCTCCAATCACCTTCAGCCACAGGAAAAGGTCAAATCAAATAGCCACTACCTAGTCCTCCTTTTGGTGTCTGTTTTTCGCCCCTCCAGCAGCACCTCCAATCACCTTCAGCCACAGGAAAAGGTCAAATCAAGTAGCCACTACCTAGTCCTCCTATTGGTGTCTTCCCCCCCCCTCCAGCAGCACCTCCAATCACCTTCAGCCACAGGAAAAGGTCAAATGAAATAGCCACTACCTAGTGCTCCTTTTGGTGTCTTTGTTTCCCCCCTTGACAGCAGCACCTCCAGTCAACTTTAGCCACAGGAAAAGGTCAAATGAAATAGCCACTACCTAGTCCTCCTTTTGGTGTCTTTGTTTCCCCCCGCCAGCAACACCTCCAATCACCTTCAGCCACAGAAAAAGGTCAAATCAAATAGCCACGACCTAGTCCTCCTTTTGGTGTTTTTGTTTCCCCCCGCCAGCAGCACCTCCAATCACTTTCACCCACAGGAAAAGGTCAAATCAAATAGCCACTACCTAGTCCTCCTTTTGGTGTCTTTGTTTCCCCCCGCCAGATGCACCTGCAATCACTTTCACCCACAGGAAAAGGTCAAATCAAATAGCCACTACCTAGTTCTCCTTTTGGTGTCTTTGTTTCGCACCTCCAGCCACCTTCAGCCACAGGAAAAGGTCAAATGAAATAGCCACTACATAGTCCTCCTTTTTGTGTCTTTGTTTCCCCTTGACAGCAGAACCTGCAATCACCTTCAGCCACAGGAAAAGCTCAAATGAAATAGCCACTACCTAGTCCTCCTTTTGGTGTCTTTGTTTCCCCCCTCCAGTAGCACCTCCCATCACCTTCAGCAACAGGAAAAGGTCAAAACAAATAGCCACTACCTAGTCCTCCTTTTTGTGTCTTTGTGTCCCACCCGCCAGCAGCACCTCCAATCACCTTCAGCCAAAGGAAAATGTCAAATGAAATGCCACTACCTAGTCCTCCTTTTGGTATCTTTGTTTCCCACCCGCCAGCAGCACCTCCAATCACCTTCTATCACAGGAAAAGGTCAAATTAAAGAGCCACTATCTAGTCCTCCTTTTGGTGTCTTTGTTTCCCCCCTCCAGCAGCACCTCCAATCACCTTCAGCCACCGGAATATGTCAGATGAAATAGCCACTACCTAGTCCTCCTATTGGTGTCTTCCCCCCCCCAGCAGCACCTCCAATCACCTTCAGCCACACGTAAATGTCAAATGAAATAGCCACTACCTAGTGCTCCTTTTGGTGTCTTTGTTTCCCCCCTTGACAGCAGCACCTCCAGTCAACTTTAGCCACAGGAAAAGGTCAAATGAAATAGCCACTACATAGTCCTCCTTTTTGTGTCTTTGTTTCCCCTTGACAGCAGCACCTCCAATAACCTTCAGCCACAGGAAAGGGTCAAATGAAATAGCCACTACCTAGTCCTCCTTTTGGTGTTTTTGTTTCCCCCTGCCAGCAGCACCTCCAATCACTTTCAGCCACAGGAAAAGGTCAAATCAAATAGCCACTACCTAGTTCTCCTATTGGTGTCTTTGTTTCCCCCCTACAGCAGCACGTCCAATCACATTCAGCCACTGGAAAGGGTCAAATGAAATAGCCACTACCTATTCCTCCTTTTGGTGTCTTTGTTTCTCCTTGATAGCAGCACCTGCAATCACCTTCAGCCACAGGAAAAGGTCAAATGAAATAGCCACCACCTAGCCCTCCTTTTGGTGTCTTTGTTTCCCCCCTCCAGCAGCACCTCCAATCACCTTCAGCCACAGGAAAAGGTCAAATCAAGTAGCCACTACCTAGTCCTCCTATTGGTGTCTTTCCCCCCCCCTCCAGCAGCACCTCCAATCACCTTCAGCCACAGGAAAAGGTCAAATGAAATAGCCACTACCTAGTGCTCCTTTTGGTGTCTTTGTTTCCCCCCTCCAGCAGCACCTCCAGCCACCTTCAGCCACAGGAAAAGGTCAAATGAAATAGCCACTACATAGTCCTCCTTTTTGTGTCTTTGTTTCCCCTTGACAGCAGCACCTCCAATAACCTTCAGCCACAGGAAAATGTCAAATGAAATAGCCACTACCTAGTCCTCCTTTTGGTGTCTTTGTTTCCCCTTGACAGCAGAACCTGCAATCACCTTCAGCCACAGGAAAAGCTCAAATGAAATAGCCACTACCTAGTCCTCCTTTTGGTGTCTTTGTTTCCCCCCTCCAGTAGCACCTCCCATCACCTTCAGCAACAGGAAAAGGTCAAAACAAATAGCCACTACCTAGTCCTCCTTTTTGTGTCTTTGTTTCCCACCCGCCAGCAGCACCTCCAATCACCTTCAGCCAAAGGAAAATGTCAAATGAAATGCCACTACCTAGTCCTCCATTTTGTATCTTTGTTTCCCACCCGCCAGCAGCACCTCCAATCACCTTCTATCACAGGAAAAGGTCAAATTAAAGAGCCACTATCTAGTCCTCCTTTTGGTGTCTTTGTTTCCCCCCTCCAGCAGCACCTCCAATCACCTTCAGCCACAAGAAAATGTCAAATGAAACAGCCACTAACTAGTCCTCCTTTTGGTATCTTTGTTTCCCACCCGCCAGCAGCACCTCCAATCACCTTCTATCACAGGAAAAGGTCAAATCAAGTAGCCACTACCTAGTCCTCCTATTGGTGTCTTTGTTTCCCCCCGCCAGCAGCACCTCCAATCACCTTCAGCCACAGGAAAATGTCAAATGAAACAGCCACTACCTAGTCCTCCTTTTGATGTCTGTTTTTCGCACCTCCAGCAGCACCTCCAATCACCTTCAGCCACAGGAAAAGGTCAAATCAAATAGCCACTACCTAGTCCTCCTTTTGGTGTCTGTTTTTCGCCCCTCCAGCAGCACCTCCAATCACCTTCAGCCACAGGAAAAGGTCAAATCAAATAGCCACTACCTAGTCCTCCTTTTGGTGTTTTTGTTTCCCCCTGCCAGCAGCACCTCCAATCACTTTCAGCCACAGGAAAAGGTCAAATGAAATAGCCACTACCTAGTCCTCCTTTTGGTGTCTTTGTTTCTCCTTGATAGCAGCACCTGCAATCACCTTCAGCCACAGGAAAAGGTCAAATCATACAGCCACTATCTAGTCCCTTTTTGGTGTCTTTGTTTCCCCCCCTCCAGCAGCACCTCCAATCACCTTCAGCCACACGTAAATGTCAAATGAAATAGCCACTACCTAGTCCTCCTTTTGGTGTCTTTGTTTCCCCCCTTGACAGCAGCACCTCCAGCACCTTTAGCCATAGGAAAAGCTCAAATGAAATAGCCACTACCTAGTCATCCTTTTGGTGTCTTTGTTTCCCCCCCCCTCCAGTAGCACCTCCCATCACCTTTAGCAACAGGTAAAGGTCAAAACAAATAGCCACTACCTAGTCCTCCTTTTGGTGTCTTTGTTTCCCCCCTTGACAGCAGCACCTCCAGTAAACTTTAGCCACAGGAAAAGGTCAAATGAAATAGCCACTACATAGTCCTCCTTTTTGTGTCTTTTTTTCCCCTTGACAGCAGCATCTCCAATAACCTTCAGCCACAGGAAAATGTCAAATGAAATAGCCACTACCTAGTCCTCCTTTTTGTGTATTTGTGTCCCACCCGCCAGCAGCACCTCCAATCACCTTCAGCCAAAGGAAAATGTCAAATGAAATGCCACTACCTAGTCCTCCTTTTGGTATCTTTGTTTCCCACCCGCCAGCAGCACCTCCAATCACCTTCTATCACAGGAAAAGGTCAAATTAAAGAGCCACTATCTAGTCCTCCTTTTGGTGTCTTTGTTTCCCCCCTCCAGCAGCACCTCCAATCACCTTCAGCCACCGGAATATGTCAGATGAAATAGCCACTACCTAGTCCTCCTATTGGTGTCTTCCCCCCCCCAGCAGCACCTCCAATCACCTTCAGCCACACGTAAATGTCAAATGAAATAGCCACTACCTAGTGCTCCTTTTGGTGTCTTTGTTTCCCCCCTTGACAGCAGCACCTCCAGTCAACTTTAGCCACAGGAAAAGGTCAAATGAAATAGCCACTACATAGTCCTCCTTTTTGTGTCTTTGTTTCCCCTTGACAGCAGCACCTCCAATAACCTTCAGCCACAGGAAAGGGTCAAATGAAATAGCCACTACCTAGTCCTCCTTTTGGTGTTTTTGTTTCCCCCTGCCAGCAGCACCTCCAATCACTTTCAGCCACAGGAAAAGGTCAAATCAAATAGCCACTACCTAGTTCTCCTATTGGTGTCTTTGTTTCCCCCCTACAGCAGCACGTCCAATCACATTCAGCCACTGGAAAGGGTCAAATGAAATAGCCACTACCTATTCCTCCTTTTGGTGTCTTTGTTTCTCCTTGATAGCAGCACCTGCAATCACCTTCAGCCACAGGAAAAGGTCAAATGAAATAGCCACCACCTAGCCCTCCTTTTGGTGTCTTTGTTTCCCCCCTCCAGCAGCACCTCCAATCACCTTCAGCCACAGGAAAAGGTCAAATCAAGTAGCCACTACCTAGTCCTCCTATTGGTGTCTTTTCCCCCCCCTCCAGCAGCACCTCCAATCACCTTCAGCCACAGGAAAAGGTCAAATGAAATAGCCACTACCTAGTGCTCCTTTTGGTGTCTTTGTTTCCCCCCTCCAGCAGCACCTCCAGCCACCTTCAGCCACAGGAAAAGGTCAAATGAAATAGCCACTACCTAGTCCTCCTTTTGGTGTCTTTGTTTCCCCTTGACAGCAGAACCTGCAATCACCTTCAGCCACAGGAAAAGCTCAAATGAAATAGCCACTACCTAGTCCTCCTTTTGGTGTCTTTGTTTCCCCCCTCCAGTAGCACCTCCCATCACCTTCAGCAACAGGAAAAGGTCAAAACAAATAGCCACTACCTAGTCCTCCTTTTTGTGTCTTTGTTTCCCACCCGCCAGCAGCACCTCCAATCACCTTCAGCCAAAGGAAAATGTCAAATGAAATGCCACTACCTAGTCCTCCATTTTGTATCTTTGTTTCCCACCCGCCAGCAGCACCTCCAATCACCTTCTATCACAGGAAAAGGTCAAATTAAAGAGCCACTATCTAGTCCTCCTTTTGGTGTCTTTGTTTCCCCCCTCCAGCAGCACCTCCAATCACCTTCAGCCACAAGAAAATGTCAAATGAAACAGCCACTAACTAGTCCTCCTTTTGGTATCTTTGTTTCCCACCCGCCAGCAGCACCTCCAATCACCTTCTATCACAGGAAAAGGTCAAATCAAGTAGCCACTACCTAGTCCTCCTATTGGTGTCTTTGTTTCCCCCCGCCAGCAGCACCTCCAATCACCTTCAGCCACAGGAAAATGTCAAATGAAACAGCCACTACCTAGTCCTCCTTTTGATGTCTGTTTTTCGCACCTCCAGCAGCACCTCCAATCACCTTCAGCCACAGGAAAAGGTCAAATCAAATAGCCACTACCTAGTCCTCCTTTTGGTGTCTGTTTTTCGCCCCTCCAGCAGCACCTCCAATCACCTTCAGCCACAGGAAAAGGTCAAATCAAATAGCCACTACCTAGTCCTCCTTTTGGTGTTTTTGTTTCCCCCTGCCAGCAGCACCTCCAATCACTTTCAGCCACAGGAAAAGGTCAAATCAAATAGCCACTACCTAGTCCTCCTATTGGTGTCTTTGTTTCCCCCCTCCAACAGCACCTCCAATCACCTTCAGCCACTGGAAAAGGTCAAATGAAATAGCCACGACCTAGTCCTCCTTTTGGTGTCTTTGTTTCTCCTTGATAGCAGCACCTGCAATCACCTTCAGCCACAGGAAAAGGTCAAATCAAATAGCCACTACCTAGTCCTCCTTATGGTGTTTTTGTTTCCCCCTGCCAGCAGCACCTCCAATCACTTTCAGCCACAGGAAAAGGTCAAATGAAATAGCCACTACCTAGTCCTCCTTTTGGTGTCTTTGTTTCTCCTTGATAGCAGCACCTGCAATCACCTTCAGCCACAGGAAAAGGTCAAATCATACAGCCACTATCTAGTCCCTTTTTGGTGTCTTTGTTTCCCCCCCTCCAGCAGCACCTCCAATCACCTTCAGCCACACGTAAATGTCAAATGAAATAGCCACTACCTAGTCCTCCTTTTGGTGTCTTTGTTTCCCCCCTTGACAGCAGCACCTCCAGCACCTTTAGCCATAGGAAAAGCTCAAATGAAATAGCCACTACCTAGTCATCCTTTTGGTGTCTTTGTTTCCCCCCCCCTCCAGTAGCACCTCCCATCACCTTTAGCAACAGGTAAAGGTCAAAACAAATAGCCACTACCTAGTCCTCCTTTTGGTGTCTTTGTTTCCCCCCTTGACAGCAGCACCTCCAGTAAACTTTAGCCACAGGAAAAGGTCAAATGAAATAGCCACTACATAGTCCTCCTTTTTGTGTCTTTTTTTCCCCTTGACAGCAGCATCTCCAATAACCTTCAGCCACAGGAAAATGTCAAATGAAATAGCCACTACCTAGTCCTCCTTTTGGTGTCTTTGTTTCCCCTTGACAGCAGAACCTGCAATCACCTTCAGCCACAGGAAAAGCTCAAATGAAATAGCCACTACCTAGTCCTCCTTTTGGTGTCTTTGTTTCCCCCCTCCAGTAGCACCTCCCATCACCTTCAGCAACAGGAAAAGGTCAAAACAAATAGCCACTACCTAGTCCTCCTTTTTGTGTCTTTGTTTCCCACCCGCCAGCAGCACCTCCAATCACCTTCAGCCAAAGTAAAATGTCAAATGAAACGCCACTACCTAGTCCTCCTTTTGGTATCTTTGTTTCCCACCCGCCAGCAGCACCTCCAATCACCTTCTGTCACAGGAAAAGGTCAAATTAAAGAGCCACTATCTAGTCCTCCTTTTGGTGTCTTTGTTTCCCCCCTCCAGCAGCACCTCCATTCACCTTCAGCCACCGGAATATGTCAGATGAAATATCCACTACCTAGTCCTCCTTTTGGTGTCTTTGTTTCCACCCGCCAGCAGCACCTCAAATCACCTTCAGTCACAGGAAAACGTCAAATGAAATAGCCACTATCTAGTCCTCCTTTTGGTGTCTGTTTTTCGCCCCTCCAGCAGCACCTCCAATCACCTTCAGCCACAGGAAAATGTCAAATCAAATAGCCACTACCTAGTCCTCTTTTTGTGTCTTTTTTTCCCCTTGACAGCAGCACCTCCAATCACCTTCAGCCAAAGGAAAAGGTCAAATCAAATAGCCACTACCTAGTCCTCCTTTTGGTGTCTTTATTTCCCTGCAGCAGTACCTCCAATCACCTTCTGTCACAGGAAAAGATCTTTGTTTCCCACCCGCCAGCAGCACCTCCAATCACCTTCAGTCACAGGAAAACGTCAAATGAAATAGCCACTATCTAGTCCTCCTTTTGGTGTCTGTTTTTCGCCCCTCCAGCAGCACCTCCAATCACCTTCAGTCACAGGAAAAGGTCAAATGAAATAGCCACTACCTAGTCCTACTTTTGGTATCTTTGTTTCCCACGCGCCAGCAGCACCTCCAATAACCTTCAGCCACAGGAAAAGGTCAAATGAAATAGCCACTATGTAGTCCTCCTTTTGGTGTCTTTGTTTCCCCCCACCAGCAGCACCTCCAATCACCTTCAGCCACAGGAAAAGGTCAAATGAAATAGCCACTACCTAGGCCTCCTTTTGGTGTCTGTTTTTCGCCCCTCCAGCAGCACCACCAATCACCTTCAGCCACAGGAAAAGGTCAAATCAAATAGCCACGACCTAGTCCTCCTTTTGGTGTTTTTGTTTCCCCCCGCCAGCAGCACCTCCAATCACTTTCACCCACAGGAAAAGGTCAAATCAAATAGCCACTACCTAGTCCTCCTTTTGGTGTCTTTGTTTCCCCCCGCCAGATGCACCTCCAATCACTTTCACCCACCGGAAAAGGTCAAATCAAATAGCCACTACCTAGTTCTCCTTTTGGTGTCTTTGTTTCCCCCCTGCAGCAGCACCTCCAGCCACCTTCAGCCACAGGAAAAGGTCAAATGAAATAGCCACTATCTAGTCCTCCTTTTTGTGTCTTTGTTTCTCCTTGACAGCAGCAGCTCCAGTCACCTTCAGCCACAGTTAAAGGTCAAATGAAATAGCCATTACCTAGTTCTCCTTTTGGTGAATTTTTTTCCCCTTGACAGCAGCACCTCCAATCACCTTCAGCCACAGGAAAAGGTCAAATGAAACGCCACTACCTAGTCCTCCTTTTGGTATCTTTGTTTCCCACCCGCCAGCAGCACCTCCAATCACCTTCAGCCACAGGAAAATGTCAAATCAAATAACCACTACCTAGTCCTCCTTTTTGTGAATTTTTTTCCCCTTGACAGCAGCACCTCCAATCACCTTCAGCCAAAGGAAAATGTCAAATGAAACGCCACTACCTAGTCCTCCTTTTGGTATCTTTATTTCCCTACAGCAGTACCTCCAAATACCTTCTGTCACAGGAAAACGTCAAATGAAATAGCCACTACCTAGTCCTCCTTTTGGTGTCTGTTTGTCGCCCTTCCAGCAGCACCTCCAATCACCTTCAGTCATAGGAAAACGTCAAATGAAATAGCCACTACCTAGTCCTCCTTTTGGTGTCTGTTTTTCGCCCCTCCAGCAGCACCTCCAATCACCTTCAGCCACAGGAAAAGGTCAAATGAAATAGCCACTACCTAGTCCTCCTTTTGGTGTTTTTGTTTCCCCCTGCCAGCAGCACCTCCAATCACTTTCAGCCACAGGAAAAGGTCAAATCAAATAGCCACTACCTAGTCCTCCTATTGGTGTCTTTGTTTCCCCCCTCCAACAGCACCTCCAATCACCTTCAGCCACTGGAAAAGGTCAAATGAAATAGCCACTACCTAGTCCTCCTTTTGGTGTCTTTGTTTCTCCTTGATAGCAGCACCTGCAATCACCTTCAGCCACAGGAAAAGGTCAAATCAAATAGCCACTACCTAGTCCTCCTTATGGTGTTTTTGTTTCCCCCTGCCAGCAGCACCTCCAATCACTTTCAGCCACAGGAAAAGGTCAAATCAAATAGCCACTACCTAGTCCTCCTATTGGTGTCTTTGTGTCCCCCCTCCAGCAGCACCTCCATTCACCTTCAGCCACCGGAATATGTCAGATGAAATATCCACTACCTAGTCCTCCTTTTGGTGTCTTTGTTTCCACCCGCCAGCAGCACCTCAAATCACCTTCAGTCACAGGAAAACGTCAAATGAAATAGCCACTATCTAGTCCTCCTTTTGGTGTCTGTTTTTCGCCCCTCCAGCAGCACCTCCAATCACCTTCAGCCACAGGAAAATGTCAAATCAAATAGCCACTACCTAGTCCTCTTTTTGTGTCTTTTTTTCCCCTTGACAGCAGCACCTCCAATCACCTTCAGCCAAAGGAAAAGGTCAAATCAAATAGCCACTACCTAGTCCTCCTTTTGGTGTCTTTATTTCCCTGCAGCAGTACCTCCAATCACCTTCTGTCACAGGAAAAGATCTTTGTTTCCCACCCGCCAGCAGCACCTCCAATCACCTTCAGTCACAGGAAAACGTCAAATGAAATAGCCACTATCTAGTCCTCCTTTTGGTGTCTGTTTTTCGCCCCTCCAGCAGCACCTCCAATCACCTTCAGTCACAGGAAAAGGTCAAATGAAATAGCCACTACCTAGTCCTACTTTTGGTATCTTTGTTTCCCACGCGCCAGCAGCACCTCCAATAACCTTCAGCCACAGGAAAAGGTCAAATGAAATAGCCACTATATAGTCCTCCTTTTGGTGTCTTTGTTTCCCCCCACCAGCAGCACCTCCAATCACCTTCAGCCACAGGAAAAGGTCAAATGAAATAGCCACTACCTAGGCCTCCTTTTGGTGTCTGTTTTTCGCCCCTCCAGCAGCACCACCAATCACCTTCAGCCACAGGAAAAGGTCAAATCAAATAGCCACGACCTAGTCCTCCTTTTGGTGTTTTTGTTTCCCCCCGCCAGCAGCACCTCCAATCACTTTCACCCACAGGAAAAGGTCAAATCAAATAGCCACTACCTAGTCCTCCTTTTGGTGTCTTTGTTTCCCCCCGCCAGATGCACCTCCAATCACTTTCACCCACCGGAAAAGGTCAAATCAAATAGCCACTACCTAGTTCTCCTTTTGGTGTCTTTGTTTCCCCCCTGCAGCAGCACCTCCAGCCACCTTCAGCCACAGGAAAAGGTCAAATGAAATAGCCACTATCTAGTCCTCCTTTTTGTGTCTTTGTTTCTCCTTGACAGCAGCAGCTCCAGTCACCTTCAGCCACAGTTAAAGGTCAAATGAAATAGCCATTACCTAGTTCTCCTTTTGGTGAATTTTTTTCCCCTTGACAGCAGCACCTCCAATCACCTTCAGCCACAGGAAAAGGTCAAATGAAACGCCACTACCTAGTCCTCCTTTTGGTATCTTTGTTTCCCACCCGCCAGCAGCACCTCCAATCACCTTCAGCCACAGGAAAATGTCAAATCAAATAACCACTACCTAGTCCTCCTTTTTGTGAATTTTTTTCCCCTTGACAGCAGCACCTCCAATCACCTTCAGCCAAAGGAAAATGTCAAATGAAACGCCACTACCTAGTCCTCCTTTTGGTATCTTTATTTCCCTACAGCAGTACCTCCAAATACCTTCTGTCACAGGAAAACGTCAAATGAAATAGCCACTACCTAGTCCTCCTTTTGGTGTCTGTTTTTCGCCCCTCCAGCAGCACCTCCAATCACCTTCAGCCACAGGAAAAGGTCAAATGAAATAGCCACTACCTAGTCCTCCTTTTGGTGTTTTTGTTTCCCCCTGCCAGCAGCACCTCCAATCACTTTCAGCCACAGGAAAAGGTCAAATCAAATAGCCACTACCTAGTCCTCCTATTGGTGTCTTTGTTTCCCCCCTCCAACAGCACCTCCAATCACCTTCAGCCACTGGAAAAGGTCAAATGAAATAGCCACTACCTAGTCCTCCTTTTGGTGTCTTTGTTTCTCCTTGATAGCAGCACCTGCAATCACCTTCAGCCACAGGAAAAGGTCAAATCAAATAGCCACTACCTAGTCCTCCTTATGGTGTTTTTGTTTCCCCCTGCCAGCAGCACCTCCAATCACTTTCAGCCACAGGAAAAGGTCAAATGAAATAGCCACTACCTAGTCCTCCTTTTGGTGTCTTTGTTTCTCCTTGATAGCAGCACCTGCAATCACCTTCAGCCACAGGAAAAGGTCAAATCATACAGCCACTATCTAGTCCCTTTTTGGTGTCTTTGTTTCCCGCCCTCCAGCAGCACCTCCAATCACCTTCAGCCACACGTAAATGTCAAATGGGAATAGCCACTATCTAGTCCTCCTTGTGGTGTCTTTGTTTCCCCCCTCCAGCAGCACCTCCAGCAGCACCTCCAGCCACCTTCAGCCACAGGAAAAGGTCAAATGAAATAGCCACTACCTAGTCCTCCTTTTTGTGTCTTTGTTTCTCCTTAACAGCAGCACCTGCAATCACCTTCAGCCACAGGAAAAGGTCAAATGAAATAGCCACTATCTAGTCCTCCTTGTGGTGTCTTTATTTCCCCCCTCCAGCAGCACCTCCAGCAGCACCTCCAGCCACCTTCAGCCACAGGAAAAGGTCAAATGAAATAGCCACTACCTAGTCCTCCTTTTTGTGTCTTTGTTTCTCCTTAACAGCAGCACCTCCAGTCACCTTCAGCCACAGTTAAAGGTCAAATGAAATAGCCACTAAATAGTCCTCCTTTTGGTGTCTGTTTTTCTCCCCTCCAGCAGCACCTCCAATCACCTTCAGCCACAGGAAAACGTCAAATGAAATAGCCACTACCTAGTCCTCCTTTTGGTGTCTGTTTTTCGCCCCTCCAGCAGCACCTCCAATCACCTTCAGCCACAGGAAAAGGTCAAATGAAATAGCCACTACCTAGTCCTACTTTTGGTATTTTTGTTTCCCACCCGCCAGCAGCACCTCCAATCATCTTCAGCCACAGGAAAATGTCAAATGAAATAGCCACTATCTAGTCCTCCTTGTGGTGTCTTTGTTTCCCCCCTCCAGCAGCACCTCCAGCAGCACCTCCAGCCACCTTCAGCCACAGGAAAAGGTCAAATCAAATAGCCACTACCTAGTCCTCCTTTTGGTGTTTTTGTTTCCCCCCGCCAGCAGCACCTCCAATCACCTTCAGCCATAGGAAAAGGTCAAATGAAATAGCCACCACCTACTCCTCCTTTTGGTGTCTTTGTTTGCCCCGCCAGCAGCACCTCCAATCACCTTCAGCCACAGGAAAAAGTCAAATGAAATAGCCACTATCTAGTCCTCCTTTTGGTGTCTTTGTTTCCCCCCTCCAGCAGCACCTCCAATCACCTTCAACAACAGGAAAAGGTCAAATCAAGTAGCCACTACCTAGTCCTCCTATTGGTGTCTTTGTTTCCCCCCGCCAGCAGCACCTCCAATCACCTTCAGCCACAGGAAAATGTCAAATGAAACAGCCACTACCTAGTCCTCCTTTTGGTATCTTTGTTTCCCACCCGCCAGCAGCACCTCCAATCACCTTCAGCCACAGGAAAATGTCAAATCAAATAACCACTACCTAGTCCTCCTTTTTGTGAATTTTTTTCCCCTTGACAGCAGCACCTCCAATCACCTTCAGCCAAAGGAAAATGTCAAATGAAACGCCACTACCTAGTCCTCCTTTTGGTATCTTTATTTCCCTACAGCAGTACCTCCAAATACCTTCTGTCACAGGAAAACGTCAAATGAAATAGCCACTACCTAGTCCTCCTTTTGGTGTCTGTTTGTCGCCCTTCCAGCAGCACCTCCAATCACCTTCAGTCATAGGAAAACGTCAAATGAAATAGCCACTACCTAGTCCTCCTTTTGGTGTCTGTTTTTCGCCCCTCCAGCAGCACCTCCAATCACCTTCAGCCACAGGAAAAGGTCAAATGAAATAGCCACTACCTAGTCCTCCTTTTGGTGTTTTTGTTTCCCCCTGCCAGCAGCACCTCCAATCACTTTCAGCCACAGGAAAAGGTCAAATCAAATAGCCACTACCTAGTCCTCCTATTGGTGTCTTTGTTTCCCCCCTCCAACAGCACCTCCAATCACCTTCAGCCACTGGAAAAGGTCAAATGAAATAGCCACTACCTAGTCCTCCTTTTGGTGTCTTTGTTTCTCCTTGATAGCAGCACCTGCAATCACCTTCAGCCACAGGAAAAGGTCAAATCAAATAGCCACTACCTAGTCCTCCTTATGGTGTTTTTGTTTCCCCCTGCCAGCAGCACCTCCAATCACTTTCAGCCACAGGAAAAGGTCAAATCAAATAGCCACTACCTAGTCCTCCTATTGGTGTCTTTGTGTCCCCCCTCCAACAGCACCTCCAATCACCTTCAGCCACTGGAAAAGGTCAAATGAAATAGCCACTACCTAGTCCTCCTTTTGGTGTCTTTGTTTCTCCTTGATAGCAGCACCTGCAATCACCTTCAGCCACAGGAAAAGGTCAAATCATACAGCCACTATCTAGTCCCTTTTTGGTGTCTTTGTTTCCCCCCCTCCAGCAGCACCTCCAATCACCTTCAGCCACACGTAAATGTCAAATGAAATAGCCACTATCTAGTCCTCCTTGTGGTGTCTTTGTTTCCCCCCTCCAGCAGCACCTCCAGTAGCACCTCCAGCCACCTTCAGCCACAGGAAAAGGTCAAATGAAATAGCCACTACCTAGTCCTCCTTTTTGTGTCTTTGTTTCTCCTTAACAGCAGCACCTGCAATCACCTTCAGCCACAGGAAAAGGTCAAATGAAATAGCCACTATCTAGTCCTCCTTGTGGTGTCTTTATTTCCCCCCTCCAGCAGCACCTCCAGCAGCACCTCCAGCCACCTTCAGCCACAGGAAAAGGTCAAATGAAATAGCCACTACCTAGTCCTCCTTTTTGTGTCTTTGTTTCTCCTTAACAGCAGCACCTCCAGTCACCTTCAGCCACAGTTAAAGGTCAAATGAAATAGCCACTAAATAGTCCTCCTTTTGGTGTCTGTTTTTCTCCCCTCCAGCAGCACCTCCAATCACCTTCAGCCACAGGAAAACGTCAAATGAAATAGCCACTACCTAGTCCTCCTTTTGGTGTCTGTTTTTCGCCCCTCCAGCAGCACCTCCAATCACCTTCAGCCACAGGAAAAGGTCAAATGAAATAGCCACTACCTAGTCCTACTTTTGGTATTTTTGTTTCCCACCCGCCAGCAGCACCTCCAATCACCTTCAGCCACAGGAAAATGTCAAATGAAATAGCCACTATCTAGTCCTCCTTGTGGTGTCTTTGTTTCCCCCCTCCAGCAGCACCTCCAGCAGCACCTCCAGCCACCTTCAGCCACAGGAAAAGGTCAAATCAAATAGCCACTACCTAGTCCTCCTTTTGGTGTTTTTGTTTCCCCCCGCCAGCAGCACCTCCAATCACCTTCAGCCATAGGAAAAGGTCAAATGAAATAGCCACCACCTACTCCTCCTTTTGGTGTCTTTGTTTGCCCCGCCAGCAGCACCTCCAATAACCTTCAGCCACAGGAAAAAGTCAAATGAAATAGCCACTATCTAGTCCTCCTTTTGGTGTCTTTGTTTCCCCCCTCCAGCAGCACCTCCAATCACCTTCAACAACAGGAAAAGGTCAAATCAAGTAGCCACTACCTAGTCCTCCTATTGGTGTCTTTGTTTCCCCCCGCCAGCAGCACCTCCAATCACCTTCAGCCACACGTAAATGTCAAATGAAACAGCCACTAACTAGTCCTCCTATTGGTGTCTTTGTTTCCCCCCACCAGCAGCACCTCCAATCACCTCCAGTCACAGGAAAACGTCAAATGAAATAGCCACTACCTAGTCCTCCTTTTGGTGTCTGTTTTTCGCACCTCCAGCAGCACCTCCAATCACCTTCTGTCACAGGAAAAGGTCAAATTAAAGATCCACTATCTAGTCCTCCTTTTGGTGTCTTTGTTTCCCCGCGCCAGCAGCACCTCCAATCACCTTCAGTCACAGGAAAATGTCAAATGAAACAGCCACTAACTAGTCCTCCTATTGGTGTCTTTGTTTCCCCCCGCCAGCAGCACCTCCCATCACCTTCAGCCACAGGAAAAGGTCAAATCAGATAGCCACTACCTAGTCCTCCTTTTGGTATCTTTGTTTCCCACCCGCCAGCAGCACCTCCAATCACCTTCTGTCACAGGAAAACCTCAAATTGAATAGCCACTACCTAGTCCTCCTTTTGGTGTCTGTTTTTCGCCCCTCCAGCAGCACCTCCAGCCACCTTCAGCCACAGGAAAAGGTCAAATGAAATAGCCACTACATAGTCCTCCTTTTTGTGTCTTTGTTTCCCCTTGACAGCAGAACCTGCAATCACCTTCAGCCACAGGAAAAGCTCAAATGAAATAGCCACTACCTAGTCCTCCTTTTGGTGTCTTTGTTTCCCCCCTCCAGTAGCACCTCCCATCACCTTCAGCAACAGGAAAAGGTCAAAACAAATAGCCACTACCTAGTCCTCCTTTTTGTGTCTTTGTGTCCCACCCGCCAGCAGCACCTCCAATCACCTTCAGCCAAAGGAAAATGTCAAATGAAATGCCACTACCTAGTCCTCCTTTTGGTATCTTTGTTTCCCACCCGCCAGCAGCACCTCCAATCACCTTCTATCACAGGAAAAGGTCAAATTAAAGAGCCACTATCTAGTCCTCCTTTTGGTGTCTTTGTTTCCCCCCTCCAGCAGCACCTCCAATCACCTTCATCCACCGGAATATGTCAGATGAAATAGCCACTACCTAGTCCTCCTATTGGTGTCTTCCCCCCCCCAGCAGCACCTCCAATCACCTTCAGCCACACGTAAATGTCAAATGAAATAGCCACTACCTAGTGCTCCTTTTGGTGTCTTTGTTTCCCCCCTTGACAGCAGCACCTCCAGTCAACTTTAGCCACAGGAAAAGGTCAAATGAAATAGCCACTACATAGTCCTCCTTTTTGTGTCTTTGTTTCCCCTTGACAGCAGCACCTCCAATAACCTTCAGCCACAGGAAAGGGTCAAATGAAATAGCCACTACCTAGTCCTCCTTTTGGTGTTTTTGTTTCCCCCTGCCAGCAGCACCTCCAATCACTTTCAGCCACAGGAAAAGGTCAAATCAAATAGCCACTACCTAGTTCTCCTATTGGTGTCTTTGTTTCCCCCCTACAGCAGCACGTCCAATCACATTCAGCCACTGGAAAGGGTCAAATGAAATAGCCACTACCTATTCCTCCTTTTGGTGTCTTTGTTTCTCCTTGATAGCAGCACCTGCAATCACCTTCAGCCACAGGAAAAGGTCAAATGAAATAGCCACCACCTAGCCCTCCTTTTGGTGTCTTTGTTTCCCCCCTCCAGCAGCACCTCCAATCACCTTCAGCCACAGGAAAAGGTCAAATCAAGTAGCCACTACCTAGTCCTCCTATTGGTGTCTTTCCCCCCCCCTCCAGCAGCACCTCCAATCACCTTCAGCCACAGGAAAAGGTCAAATGAAATAGCCACTACCTAGTGCTCCTTTTGGTGTCTTTGTTTCCCCCCTCCAGCAGCACCTCCAGCCACCTTCAGCCACAGGAAAAGGTCAAATGAAATAGCCACTACATAGTCCTCCTTTTTGTGTCTTTGTTTCCCCTTGACAGCAGCACCTCCAATAACCTTCAGCCACAGGAAAATGTCAAATGAAATAGCCACTACCTAGTCCTCCTTTTGGTGTCTTTGTTTCCCCTTGACAGCAGAACCTGCAATCACCTTCAGCCACAGGAAAAGCTCAAATGAAATAGCCACTACCTAGTCCTCCTTTTGGTGTCTTTGTTTCCCCCCTCCAGTAGCACCTCCCATCACCTTCAGCAACAGGAAAAGGTCAAAACAAATAGCCACTACCTAGTCCTCCTTTTTGTGTCTTTGTTTCCCACCCGCCAGCAGCACCTCCAATCACCTTCAGCCAAAGGAAAATGTCAAATGAAATGCCACTACCTAGTCCTCCATTTTGTATCTTTGTTTCCCACCCGCCAGCAGCACCTCCAATCACCTTCTATCACAGGAAAAGGTCAAATTAAAGAGCCACTATCTAGTCCTCCTTTTGGTGTCTTTGTTTCCCCCCTCCAGCAGCACCTCCAATCACCTTCAGCCACAAGAAAATGTCAAATGAAACAGCCACTAACTAGTCCTCCTTTTGGTATCTTTGTTTCCCACCCGCCAGCAGCACCTCCAATCACCTTCTATCACAGGAAAAGGTCAAATCAAGTAGCCACTACCTAGTCCTCCTATTGGTGTCTTTGTTTCCCCCCGCCAGCAGCACCTCCAATCACCTTCAGCCACAGGAAAATGTCAAATGAAACAGCCACTACCTAGTCCTCCTTTTGATGTCTGTTTTTCGCACCTCCAGCAGCACCTCCAATCACCTTCAGCCACAGGAAAAGGTCAAATCAAATAGCCACTACCTAGTCCTCCTTTTGGTGTCTGTTTTTCGCCCCTCCAGCAGCACCTCCAATCACCTTCAGCCACAGGAAAAGGTCAAATCAAATAGCCACTACCTAGTCCTCCTTTTGGTGTTTTTGTTTCCCCCTGCCAGCAGCACCTCCAATCACTTTCAGCCACAGGAAAAGGTCAAATGAAATAGCCACTACCTAGTCCTCCTTTTGGTGTCTTTGTTTCTCCTTGATAGCAGCACCTGCAATCACCTTCAGCCACAGGAAAAGGTCAAATCATACAGCCACTATCTAGTCCCTTTTTGGTGTCTTTGTTTCCCCCCCTCCAGCAGCACCTCCAATCACCTTCAGCCACACGTAAATGTCAAATGAAATAGCCACTACCTAGTCCTCCTTTTGGTGTCTTTGTTTCCCCCCTTGACAGCAGCACCTCCAGCACCTTTAGCCATAGGAAAAGCTCAAATGAAATAGCCACTACCTAGTCATCCTTTTGGTGTCTTTGTTTCCCCCCCCCTCCAGTAGCACCTCCCATCACCTTTAGCAACAGGTAAAGGTCAAAACAAATAGCCACTACCTAGTCCTCCTTTTGGTGTCTTTGTTTCCCCCCTTGACAGCAGCACCTCCAGTAAACTTTAGCCACAGGAAAAGGTCAAATGAAATAGCCACTACATAGTCCTCCTTTTTGTGTCTTTTTTTCCCCTTGACAGCAGCATCTCCAATAACCTTCAGCCACAGGAAAATGTCAAATGAAATAGCCACTACCTAGTCCTCCTTTTTGTGTATTTGTGTCCCACCCGCCAGCAGCACCTCCAATCACCTTCAGCCAAAGGAAAATGTCAAATGAAATGCCACTACCTAGTCCTCCTTTTGGTATCTTTGTTTCCCACCCGCCAGCAGCACCTCCAATCACCTTCTATCACAGGAAAAGGTCAAATTAAAGAGCCACTATCTAGTCCTCCTTTTGGTGTCTTTGTTTCCCCCCTCCAGCAGCACCTCCAATCACCTTCAGCCACCGGAATATGTCAGATGAAATAGCCACTACCTAGTCCTCCTATTGGTGTCTTCCCCCCCCCAGCAGCACCTCCAATCACCTTCAGCCACACGTAAATGTCAAATGAAATAGCCACTACCTAGTGCTCCTTTTGGTGTCTTTGTTTCCCCCCTTGACAGCAGCACCTCCAGTCAACTTTAGCCACAGGAAAAGGTCAAATGAAATAGCCACTACATAGTCCTCCTTTTTGTGTCTTTGTTTCCCCTTGACAGCAGCACCTCCAATAACCTTCAGCCACAGGAAAGGGTCAAATGAAATAGCCACTACCTAGTCCTCCTTTTGGTGTTTTTGTTTCCCCCTGCCAGCAGCACCTCCAATCACTTTCAGCCACAGGAAAAGGTCAAATCAAATAGCCACTACCTAGTTCTCCTATTGGTGTCTTTGTTTCCCCCCTACAGCAGCACGTCCAATCACATTCAGCCACTGGAAAGGGTCAAATGAAATAGCCACTACCTATTCCTCCTTTTGGTGTCTTTGTTTCTCCTTGATAGCAGCACCTGCAATCACCTTCAGCCACAGGAAAAGGTCAAATGAAATAGCCACCACCTAGCCCTCCTTTTGGTGTCTTTGTTTCCCCCCTCCAGCAGCACCTCCAATCACCTTCAGCCACAGGAAAAGGTCAAATCAAGTAGCCACTACCTAGTCCTCCTATTGGTGTCTTTTCCCCCCCCTCCAGCAGCACCTCCAATCACCTTCAGCCACAGGAAAAGGTCAAATGAAATAGCCACTACCTAGTGCTCCTTTTGGTGTCTTTGTTTCCCCCCTCCAGCAGCACCTCCAGCCACCTTCAGCCACAGGAAAAGGTCAAATGAAATAGCCACTACATAGTCCTCCTTTTTGTGTCTTTGTTTCCCCTTGACAGCAGCACCTCCAATAACCTTCAGCCACAGGAAAATGTCAAATGAAATAGCCACTACCTAGTCCTCCTTTTGGTGTCTTTGTTTCCCCTTGACAGCAGAACCTGCAATCACCTTCAGCCACAGGAAAAGCTCAAATGAAATAGCCACTACCTAGTCCTCCTTTTGGTGTCTTTGTTTCCCCCCTCCAGTAGCACCTCCCATCACCTTCAGCAACAGGAAAAGGTCAAAACAAATAGCCACTACCTAGTCCTCCTTTTTGTGTCTTTGTTTCCCACCCGCCAGCAGCACCTCCAATCACCTTCAGCCAAAGGAAAATGTCAAATGAAATGCCACTACCTAGTCCTCCATTTTGTATCTTTGTTTCCCACCCGCCAGCAGCACCTCCAATCACCTTCTATCACAGGAAAAGGTCAAATTAAAGAGCCACTATCTAGTCCTCCTTTTGGTGTCTTTGTTTCCCCCCTCCAGCAGCACCTCCAATCACCTTCAGCCACAAGAAAATGTCAAATGAAACAGCCACTAACTAGTCCTCCTTTTGGTATCTTTGTTTCCCACCCGCCAGCAGCACCTCCAATCACCTTCTATCACAGGAAAAGGTCAAATCAAGTAGCCACTACCTAGTCCTCCTATTGGTGTCTTTGTTTCCCCCCGCCAGCAGCACCTCCAATCACCTTCAGCCACAGGAAAATGTCAAATGAAACAGCCACTACCTAGTCCTCCTTTTGATGTCTGTTTTTCGCACCTCCAGCAGCACCTCCAATCACCTTCAGCCACAGGAAAAGGTCAAATCAAATAGCCACTACCTAGTCCTCCTTTTGGTGTCTGTTTTTCGCCCCTCCAGCAGCACCTCCAATCACCTTCAGCCACAGGAAAAGGTCAAATCAAATAGCCACTACCTAGTCCTCCTTTTGGTGTTTTTGTTTCCCCCTGCCAGCAGCACCTCCAATCACTTTCAGCCACAGGAAAAGGTCAAATCAAATAGCCACTACCTAGTCCTCCTATTGGTGTCTTTGTTTCCCCCCTCCAACAGCACCTCCAATCACCTTCAGCCACTGGAAAAGGTCAAATGAAATAGCCACGACCTAGTCCTCCTTTTGGTGTCTTTGTTTCTCCTTGATAGCAGCACCTGCAATCACCTTCAGCCACAGGAAAAGGTCAAATCAAATAGCCACTACCTAGTCCTCCTTATGGTGTTTTTGTTTCCCCCTGCCAGCAGCACCTCCAATCACTTTCAGCCACAGGAAAAGGTCAAATGAAATAGCCACTACCTAGTCCTCCTTTTGGTGTCTTTGTTTCTCCTTGATAGCAGCACCTGCAATCACCTTCAGCCACAGGAAAAGGTCAAATCATACAGCCACTATCTAGTCCCTTTTTGGTGTCTTTGTTTCCCCCCCTCCAGCAGCACCTCCAATCACCTTCAGCCACACGTAAATGTCAAATGAAATAGCCACTACCTAGTCCTCCTTTTGGTGTCTTTGTTTCCCCCCTTGACAGCAGCACCTCCAGCACCTTTAGCCATAGGAAAAGCTCAAATGAAATAGCCACTACCTAGTCATCCTTTTGGTGTCTTTGTTTCCCCCCCCCTCCAGTAGCACCTCCCATCACCTTTAGCAACAGGTAAAGGTCAAAACAAATAGCCACTACCTAGTCCTCCTTTTGGTGTCTTTGTTTCCCCCCTTGACAGCAGCACCTCCAGTAAACTTTAGCCACAGGAAAAGGTCAAATGAAATAGCCACTACATAGTCCTCCTTTTTGTGTCTTTTTTTCCCCTTGACAGCAGCATCTCCAATAACCTTCAGCCACAGGAAAATGTCAAATGAAATAGCCACTACCTAGTCCTCCTTTTGGTGTCTTTGTTTCCCCTTGACAGCAGAACCTGCAATCACCTTCAGCCACAGGAAAAGCTCAAATGAAATAGCCACTACCTAGTCCTCCTTTTGGTGTCTTTGTTTCCCCCCTCCAGTAGCACCTCCCATCACCTTCAGCAACAGGAAAAGGTCAAAACAAATAGCCACTACCTAGTCCTCCTTTTTGTGTCTTTGTTTCCCACCCGCCAGCAGCACCTCCAATCACCTTCAGCCAAAGTAAAATGTCAAATGAAACGCCACTACCTAGTCCTCCTTTTGGTATCTTTGTTTCCCACCCGCCAGCAGCACCTCCAATCACCTTCTGTCACAGGAAAAGGTCAAATTAAAGAGCCACTATCTAGTCCTCCTTTTGGTGTCTTTGTTTCCCCCCTCCAGCAGCACCTCCATTCACCTTCAGCCACCGGAATATGTCAGATGAAATATCCACTACCTAGTCCTCCTTTTGGTGTCTTTGTTTCCACCCGCCAGCAGCACCTCAAATCACCTTCAGTCACAGGAAAACGTCAAATGAAATAGCGACTATCTAGTCCTCCTTTTGGTGTCTGTTTTTCGCCCCTCCAGCAGCACCTCCAATCACCTTCAGCCACAGGAAAATGTCAAATCAAATAGCCACTACCTAGTCCTCTTTTTGTGTCTTTTTTTCCCCTTGACAGCAGCACCTCCAATCACCTTCAGCCAAAGGAAAAGGTCAAATCAAATAGCCACTACCTAGTCCTCCTTTTGGTGTCTTTATTTCCCTGCAGCAGTACCTCCAATCACCTTCTGTCACAGGAAAAGATCTTTGTTTCCCACCCGCCAGCAGCACCTCCAATCACCTTCAGTCACAGGAAAACGTCAAATGAAATAGCCACTATCTAGTCCTCCTTTTGGTGTCTGTTTTTCGCCCCTCCAGCAGCACCTCCAATCACCTTCAGTCACAGGAAAAGGTCAAATGAAATAGCCACTACCTAGTCCTACTTTTGGTATCTTTGTTTCCCACGCGCCAGCAGCACCTCCAATAACCTTCAGCCACAGGAAAAGGTCAAATGAAATAGCCACTATGTAGTCCTCCTTTTGGTGTCTTTGTTTCCCCCCACCAGCAGCACCTCCAATCACCTTCAGCCACAGGAAAAGGTCAAATGAAATAGCCACTACCTAGGCCTCCTTTTGGTGTCTGTTTTTCGCCCCTCCAGCAGCACCACCAATCACCTTCAGCCACAGGAAAAGGTCAAATCAAATAGCCACGACCTAGTCCTCCTTTTGGTGTTTTTGTTTCCCCCCGCCAGCAGCACCTCCAATCACTTTCACCCACAGGAAAAGGTCAAATCAAATAGCCACTACCTAGTCCTCCTTTTGGTGTCTTTGTTTCCCCCCGCCAGATGCACCTCCAATCACTTTCACCCACCGGAAAAGGTCAAATCAAATAGCCACTACCTAGTTCTCCTTTTGGTGTCTTTGTTTCCCCCCTGCAGCAGCACCTCCAGCCACCTTCAGCCACAGGAAAAGGTCAAATGAAATAGCCACTATCTAGTCCTCCTTTTTGTGTCTTTGTTTCTCCTTGACAGCAGCAGCTCCAGTCACCTTCAGCCACAGTTAAAGGTCAAATGAAATAGCCATTACCTAGTTCTCCTTTTGGTGAATTTTTTTCCCCTTGACAGCAGCACCTCCAATCACCTTCAGCCACAGGAAAAGGTCAAATGAAACGCCACTACCTAGTCCTCCTTTTGGTATCTTTGTTTCCCACCCGCCAGCAGCACCTCCAATCACCTTCAGCCACAGGAAAATGTCAAATCAAATAACCACTACCTAGTCCTCCTTTTTGTGAATTTTTTTCCCCTTGACAGCAGCACCTCCAATCACCTTCAGCCAAAGGAAAATGTCAAATGAAACGCCACTACCTAGTCCTCCTTTTGGTATCTTTATTTCCCTACAGCAGTACCTCCAAATACCTTCTGTCACAGGAAAACGTCAAATGAAATAGCCACTACCTAGTCCTCCTTTTGGTGTCTGTTTGTCGCCCTTCCAGCAGCACCTCCAATCACCTTCAGTCATAGGAAAACGTCAAATGAAATAGCCACTACCTAGTCCTCCTTTTGGTGTCTGTTTTTCGCCCCTCCAGCAGCACCTCCAATCACCTTCAGCCACAGGAAAAGGTCAAATGAAATAGCCACTACCTAGTCCTCCTTTTGGTGTTTTTGTTTCCCCCTGCCAGCAGCACCTCCAATCACTTTCAGCCACAGGAAAAGGTCAAATCAAATAGCCACTACCTAGTCCTCCTATTGGTGTCTTTGTTTCCCCCCTCCAACAGCACCTCCAATCACCTTCAGCCACTGGAAAAGGTCAAATGAAATAGCCACTACCTAGTCCTCCTTTTGGTGTCTTTGTTTCTCCTTGATAGCAGCACCTGCAATCACCTTCAGCCACAGGAAAAGGTCAAATCAAATAGCCACTACCTAGTCCTCCTTATGGTGTTTTTGTTTCCCCCTGCCAGCAGCACCTCCAATCACTTTCAGCCACAGGAAAAGGTCAAATCAAATAGCCACTACCTAGTCCTCCTATTGGTGTCTTTGTGTCCCCCCTCCAGCAGCACCTCCATTCACCTTCAGCCACCGGAATATGTCAGATGAAATATCCACTACCTAGTCCTCCTTTTGGTGTCTTTGTTTCCACCCGCCAGCAGCACCTCAAATCACCTTCAGTCACAGGAAAACGTCAAATGAAATAGCCACTATCTAGTCCTCCTTTTGGTGTCTGTTTTTCGCCCCTCCAGCAGCACCTCCAATCACCTTCAGCCACAGGAAAATGTCAAATCAAATAGCCACTACCTAGTCCTCTTTTTGTGTCTTTTTTTCCCCTTGACAGCAGCACCTCCAATCACCTTCAGCCAAAGGAAAAGGTCAAATCAAATAGCCACTACCTAGTCCTCCTTTTGGTGTCTTTATTTCCCTGCAGCAGTACCTCCAATCACCTTCTGTCACAGGAAAAGATCTTTGTTTCCCACCCGCCAGCAGCACCTCCAATCACCTTCAGTCACAGGAAAACGTCAAATGAAATAGCCACTATCTAGTCCTCCTTTTGGTGTCTGTTTTTCGCCCCTCCAGCAGCACCTCCAATCACCTTCAGTCACAGGAAAAGGTCAAATGAAATAGCCACTACCTAGTCCTACTTTTGGTATCTTTGTTTCCCACGCGCCAGCAGCACCTCCAATAACCTTCAGCCACAGGAAAAGGTCAAATGAAATAGCCACTATATAGTCCTCCTTTTGGTGTCTTTGTTTCCCCCCACCAGCAGCACCTCCAATCACCTTCAGCCACAGGAAAAGGTCAAATGAAATAGCCACTACCTAGGCCTCCTTTTGGTGTCTGTTTTTCGCCCCTCCAGCAGCACCACCAATCACCTTCAGCCACAGGAAAAGGTCAAATCAAATAGCCACGACCTAGTCCTCCTTTTGGTGTTTTTGTTTCCCCCCGCCAGCAGCACCTCCAATCACTTTCACCCACAGGAAAAGGTCAAATCAAATAGCCACTACCTAGTCCTCCTTTTGGTGTCTTTGTTTCCCCCCGCCAGATGCACCTCCAATCACTTTCACCCACCGGAAAAGGTCAAATCAAATAGCCACTACCTAGTTCTCCTTTTGGTGTCTTTGTTTCCCCCCTGCAGCAGCACCTCCAGCCACCTTCAGCCACAGGAAAAGGTCAAATGAAATAGCCACTATCTAGTCCTCCTTTTTGTGTCTTTGTTTCTCCTTGACAGCAGCAGCTCCAGTCACCTTCAGCCACAGTTAAAGGTCAAATGAAATAGCCATTACCTAGTTCTCCTTTTGGTGAATTTTTTTCCCCTTGACAGCAGCACCTCCAATCACCTTCAGCCACAGGAAAAGGTCAAATGAAACGCCACTACCTAGTCCTCCTTTTGGTATCTTTGTTTCCCACCCGCCAGCAGCACCTCCAATCACCTTCAGCCACAGGAAAATGTCAAATCAAATAACCACTACCTAGTCCTCCTTTTTGTGAATTTTTTTCCCCTTGACAGCAGCACCTCCAATCACCTTCAGCCAAAGGAAAATGTCAAATGAAACGCCACTACCTAGTCCTCCTTTTGGTATCTTTATTTCCCTACAGCAGTACCTCCAAATACCTTCTGTCACAGGAAAACGTCAAATGAAATAGCCACTACCTAGTCCTCCTTTTGGTGTCTGTTTTTCGCCCCTCCAGCAGCACCTCCAATCACCTTCAGCCACAGGAAAAGGTCAAATGAAATAGCCACTACCTAGTCCTCCTTTTGGTGTTTTTGTTTCCCCCTGCCAGCAGCACCTCCAATCACTTTCAGCCACAGGAAAAGGTCAAATCAAATAGCCACTACCTAGTCCTCCTATTGGTGTCTTTGTTTCCCCCCTCCAACAGCACCTCCAATCACCTTCAGCCACTGGAAAAGGTCAAATGAAATAGCCACTACCTAGTCCTCCTTTTGGTGTCTTTGTTTCTCCTTGATAGCAGCACCTGCAATCACCTTCAGCCACAGGAAAAGGTCAAATCAAATAGCCACTACCTAGTCCTCCTTATGGTGTTTTTGTTTCCCCCTGCCAGCAGCACCTCCAATCACTTTCAGCCACAGGAAAAGGTCAAATGAAATAGCCACTACCTAGTCCTCCTTTTGGTGTCTTTGTTTCTCCTTGATAGCAGCACCTGCAATCACCTTCAGCCACAGGAAAAGGTCAAATCATACAGCCACTATCTAGTCCCTTTTTGGTGTCTTTGTTTCCCGCCCTCCAGCAGCACCTCCAATCACCTTCAGCCACACGTAAATGTCAAATGGGAATAGCCACTATCTAGTCCTCCTTGTGGTGTCTTTGTTTCCCCCCTCCAGCAGCACCTCCAGCAGCACCTCCAGCCACCTTCAGCCACAGGAAAAGGTCAAATGAAATAGCCACTACCTAGTCCTCCTTTTTGTGTCTTTGTTTCTCCTTAACAGCAGCACCTGCAATCACCTTCAGCCACAGGAAAAGGTCAAATGAAATAGCCACTATCTAGTCCTCCTTGTGGTGTCTTTATTTCCCCCCTCCAGCAGCACCTCCAGCAGCACCTCCAGCCACCTTCAGCCACAGGAAAAGGTCAAATGAAATAGCCACTACCTAGTCCTCCTTTTTGTGTCTTTGTTTCTCCTTAACAGCAGCACCTCCAGTCACCTTCAGCCACAGTTAAAGGTCAAATGAAATAGCCACTAAATAGTCCTCCTTTTGGTGTCTGTTTTTCTCCCCTCCAGCAGCACCTCCAATCACCTTCAGCCACAGGAAAACGTCAAATGAAATAGCCACTACCTAGTCCTCCTTTTGGTGTCTGTTTTTCGCCCCTCCAGCAGCACCTCCAATCACCTTCAGCCACAGGAAAAGGTCAAATGAAATAGCCACTACCTAGTCCTACTTTTGGTATTTTTGTTTCCCACCCGCCAGCAGCACCTCCAATCATCTTCAGCCACAGGAAAATGTCAAATGAAATAGCCACTATCTAGTCCTCCTTGTGGTGTCTTTGTTTCCCCCCTCCAGCAGCACCTCCAGCAGCACCTCCAGCCACCTTCAGCCACAGGAAAAGGTCAAATCAAATAGCCACTACCTAGTCCTCCTTTTGGTGTTTTTGTTTCCCCCCGCCAGCAGCACCTCCAATCACCTTCAGCCATAGGAAAAGGTCAAATGAAATAGCCACCACCTACTCCTCCTTTTGGTGTCTTTGTTTGCCCCGCCAGCAGCACCTCCAATCACCTTCAGCCACAGGAAAAAGTCAAATGAAATAGCCACTATCTAGTCCTCCTTTTGGTGTCTTTGTTTCCCCCCTCCAGCAGCACCTCCAATCACCTTCAACAACAGGAAAAGGTCAAATCAAGTAGCCACTACCTAGTCCTCCTATTGGTGTCTTTGTTTCCCCCCGCCAGCAGCACCTCCAATCACCTTCAGCCACAGGAAAATGTCAAATGAAACAGCCACTACCTAGTCCTCCTTTTGGTATCTTTGTTTCCCACCCGCCAGCAGCACCTCCAATCACCTTCAGCCACAGGAAAATGTCAAATCAAATAACCACTACCTAGTCCTCCTTTTTGTGAATTTTTTTCCCCTTGACAGCAGCACCTCCAATCACCTTCAGCCAAAGGAAAATGTCAAATGAAACGCCACTACCTAGTCCTCCTTTTGGTATCTTTATTTCCCTACAGCAGTACCTCCAAATACCTTCTGTCACAGGAAAACGTCAAATGAAATAGCCACTACCTAGTCCTCCTTTTGGTGTCTGTTTGTCGCCCTTCCAGCAGCACCTCCAATCACCTTCAGTCATAGGAAAACGTCAAATGAAATAGCCACTACCTAGTCCTCCTTTTGGTGTCTGTTTTTCGCCCCTCCAGCAGCACCTCCAATCACCTTCAGCCACAGGAAAAGGTCAAATGAAATAGCCACTACCTAGTCCTCCTTTTGGTGTTTTTGTTTCCCCCTGCCAGCAGCACCTCCAATCACTTTCAGCCACAGGAAAAGGTCAAATCAAATAGCCACTACCTAGTCCTCCTATTGGTGTCTTTGTTTCCCCCCTCCAACAGCACCTCCAATCACCTTCAGCCACTGGAAAAGGTCAAATGAAATAGCCACTACCTAGTCCTCCTTTTGGTGTCTTTGTTTCTCCTTGATAGCAGCACCTGCAATCACCTTCAGCCACAGGAAAAGGTCAAATCAAATAGCCACTACCTAGTCCTCCTTATGGTGTTTTTGTTTCCCCCTGCCAGCAGCACCTCCAATCACTTTCAGCCACAGGAAAAGGTCAAATCAAATAGCCACTACCTAGTCCTCCTATTGGTGTCTTTGTGTCCCCCCTCCAACAGCACCTCCAATCACCTTCAGCCACTGGAAAAGGTCAAATGAAATAGCCACTACCTAGTCCTCCTTTTGGTGTCTTTGTTTCTCCTTGATAGCAGCACCTGCAATCACCTTCAGCCACAGGAAAAGGTCAAATCATACAGCCACTATCTAGTCCCTTTTTGGTGTCTTTGTTTCCCCCCCTCCAGCAGCACCTCCAATCACCTTCAGCCACACGTAAATGTCAAATGAAATAGCCACTATCTAGTCCTCCTTGTGGTGTCTTTGTTTCCCCCCTCCAGCAGCACCTCCAGTAGCACCTCCAGCCACCTTCAGCCACAGGAAAAGGTCAAATGAAATAGCCACTACCTAGTCCTCCTTTTTGTGTCTTTGTTTCTCCTTAACAGCAGCACCTGCAATCACCTTCAGCCACAGGAAAAGGTCAAATGAAATAGCCACTATCTAGTCCTCCTTGTGGTGTCTTTATTTCCCCCCTCCAGCAGCACCTCCAGCAGCACCTCCAGCCACCTTCAGCCACAGGAAAAGGTCAAATGAAATAGCCACTACCTAGTCCTCCTTTTTGTGTCTTTGTTTCTCCTTAACAGCAGCACCTCCAGTCACCTTCAGCCACAGTTAAAGGTCAAATGAAATAGCCACTAAATAGTCCTCCTTTTGGTGTCTGTTTTTCTCCCCTCCAGCAGCACCTCCAATCACCTTCAGCCACAGGAAAACGTCAAATGAAATAGCCACTACCTAGTCCTCCTTTTGGTGTCTGTTTTTCGCCCCTCCAGCAGCACCTCCAATCACCTTCAGCCACAGGAAAAGGTCAAATGAAATAGCCACTACCTAGTCCTACTTTTGGTATTTTTGTTTCCCACCCGCCAGCAGCACCTCCAATCACCTTCAGCCACAGGAAAATGTCAAATGAAATAGCCACTATCTAGTCCTCCTTGTGGTGTCTTTGTTTCCCCCCTCCAGCAGCACCTCCAGCAGCACCTCCAGCCACCTTCAGCCACAGGAAAAGGTCAAATCAAATAGCCACTACCTAGTCCTCCTTTTGGTGTTTTTGTTTCCCCCCGCCAGCAGCACCTCCAATCACCTTCAGCCATAGGAAAAGGTCAAATGAAATAGCCACCACCTACTCCTCCTTTTGGTGTCTTTGTTTGCCCCGCCAGCAGCACCTCCAATAACCTTCAGCCACAGGAAAAAGTCAAATGAAATAGCCACTATCTAGTCCTCCTTTTGGTGTCTTTGTTTCCCCCCTCCAGCAGCACCTCCAATCACCTTCAACAACAGGAAAAGGTCAAATCAAGTAGCCACTACCTAGTCCTCCTATTGGTGTCTTTGTTTCCCCCCGCCAGCAGCACCTCCAATCACCTTCAGCCACACGTAAATGTCAAATGAAACAGCCACTAACTAGTCCTCCTATTGGTGTCTTTGTTTCCCCCCACCAGCAGCACCTCCAATCACCTCCAGTCACAGGAAAACGTCAAATGAAATAGCCACTACCTAGTCCTCCTTTTGGTGTCTGTTTTTCGCACCTCCAGCAGCACCTCCAATCACCTTCTGTCACAGGAAAAGGTCAAATTAAAGATCCACTATCTAGTCCTCCTTTTGGTGTCTTTGTTTCCCCGCGCCAGCAGCACCTCCAATCACCTTCAGTCACAGGAAAATGTCAAATGAAACAGCCACTAACTAGTCCTCCTATTGGTGTCTTTGTTTCCCCCCGCCAGCAGCACCTCCCATCACCTTCAGCCACAGGAAAAGGTCAAATCAGATAGCCACTACCTAGTCCTCCTTTTGGTATCTTTGTTTCCCACCCGCCAGCAGCACCTCCAATCACCTTCTGTCACAGGAAAACCTCAAATTGAATAGCCACTACCTAGTCCTCCTTTTGGTGTCTGTTTTTCGCCCCTCCAGCAGCACCTCCAATCACCTTCAGCCACAGGAAAAGGTCAAATCAGATAGCCACTACCTAGTCCTCCTTTTGGTATCTTTGTTTCCCACCCGCCAGCAGCACCTCCAATCACCTTCTGTCACAGGAAAAGGTCAAATCAAATAGCCACTATCTAGTCCCTTTTTGGTGTCTTTGTTTCCCCCCGCCAGCAGCACCTCCAATCACCTTCAGACAAAGGAAAAGATCAAATCAAATAGCCACTACCTAGTCCTCCTTTTGGTGTCTTTGTTTCCCCCCTCCAGCAGCACCTGCAATCACCTTCAGCCACAGGAAAAGGTCAAATCATACAGCCACTATCTAGTCCCTTTTTGGTGTCTTTGTTTCCCCCCCTCCAGCAGCACCTCCAATCACCTTCAGTAAATGTCAAATGAAATAGCCACTACCTAGTCCTCCTTTTGGTGTCTTTTTTTCCCCTTGACAGCAGCACCTCCAATAACCTTCAGCCACAGGAAAATGTCAAATGAAATAGCCACTACCTAGTCCTCCTTTTGGTGTCTTTGTTTCCACTTGACAGCAGAACCTGCAATCACCTTCAGTCACAGGAAAAGCTCAAATGAAATAGCCCCTCCCTAGTCCTCCTTTTGGTGTCTTTGTTTACCCCCTCCAGTAGCACCTCCCATCACCTTCAGCAACAGGAAAAGGTCAAAACAAATAGCCACTACCTAGTCCTCCTTTTGGTATCTTTGTTTCCCACCCGCCAGCAGCACCTCCAATCACCTTCTGTCACAGGAAAAGGTCAAATTAAAGAGCCACTATCTCGTCCTCCTTTTGGTGTCTTTGTTTCCCCGCGCCAGCAGCACCTCCAATCACCTTCAGTCACAGGAAAACCTCAAATTGAATAGCCACTACCTAGTCCTCCTTTTGGTGTCTGTTTTTCGCCCCTCCAGCAGCACCTCCAATCACCTTCAGCCACAGGAAAAGGTCAAATCAGATAGCCACTACCTAGTTCTCCTATTGGTGTCTTTGTTTCCCCACTACAGCAGCACGTCCAATCACCTTCAGCCAATGGAAAAGGTCAAATGAAATAGCCACTACCTAGTCCTCCTTTTGGTGTCTTTGTTTCTCCTTGATAGCAGCACCTGCAATCACCTTCAGTCACAGGAAAAGCTCAAATGAAATAGCCCCTCCCTAGTCCTCCTTTTGGTGTCTTTGTTTACCCCCTCCAGTAGCACCTCCCATCACCTTCAGCAACAGGAAAAGGTCAAAACAAATAGCCACTACCTAGTCCTCCTTTTGGTATCTTTGTTTCCCACCCGCCAGCAGCACCTCCAATCACCTTCTGTCACAGGAAAAGGTCAAATTAAAGAGCCACTATCTAGTCCTCCTTTTGGTGTCTTTGTTTCCCCGCGCGAGCAGCACCTCCAATCACCTTCAGTCACAGGAAAACCTCAAATTGAATAGCCACTACCTAGTCCTCCTTTTGGTGTTTTTGTTTCCCCCTGCCAGCAGCACCTCCAATCACTTTCAGCCACAGGAAAAGGTCAAATCAAATAGCCACTACCTAGTTCTCCTATTGGTGTCTTTGTTTCCCCCCTACAGCAGCACGTCCAATCACCTTCAGCCAATGGAAAAGGTCAAATGAAATAGCCACTACCTAGTCCTCCTTTTGGTGTCTTTGTTTCTCCTTGATAGCAGCACCTGCAATCACCTTCAGCCACAGGAAAAGGTCAAATGAAATAGCCACTACCTAGCCCTCCTTTTGGTGTCTTTGTTTCCCCCCTCCAGCAGCACCTCCAATCACCTTCTGTCACAGGAAAAGGTCAAATTAAAGAGCCACTATCTCGTCCTCCTTTTGGTGTCTTTGTTTCCCCGCGCCAGCAGCACCTCCAATCACCTTCAGTCACAGGAAAACCTCAAATTGAATAGCCACTACCTAGTCCTCCTTTTGGTGTCTGTTTTTCGCCCCTCCAGCAGCACCTCCAATCACCTTCAGCCACAGGAAAAGGTCAAATCAGATAGCCACTACCTAGTTCTCCTATTGGTGTCTTTGTTTCCCCACTACAGCAGCACGTCCAATCACCTTCAGCCAATGGAAAAGGTCAAATGAAATAGCCACTACCTAGTCCTCCTTTTGGTGTCTTTGTTTCTCCTTGATAGCAGCACCTGCAATCACCTTCAGTCACAGGAAAAGCTCAAATGAAATAGCCCCTCCCTAGTCCTCCTTTTGGTGTCTTTGTTTACCCCCTCCAGTAGCACCTCCCATCACCTTCAGCAACAGGAAAAGGTCAAAACAAATAGCCACTACCTAGTCCTCCTTTTGGTATCTTTGTTTCCCACCCGCCAGCAGCACCTCCAATCACCTTCTGTCACAGGAAAAGGTCAAATTAAAGAGCCACTATCTAGTCCTCCTTTTGGTGTCTTTGTTTCCCCGCGCCAGCAGCACCTCCAATCACCTTCAGTCACAGGAAAACCTCAAATTGAATAGCCACTACCTAGTCCTCCTTTTGGTGTTTTTGTTTCCCCCTGCCAGCAGCACCTCCAATCACTTTCAGCCACAGGAAAAGGTCAAATCAAATAGCCACTACCTAGTTCTCCTATTGGTGTCTTTGTTTCCCCCCTACAGCAGCACGTCCAATCACCTTCAGCCAATGGAAAAGGTCAAATGAAATAGCCACTACCTAGTCCTCCTTTTGGTGTCTTTGTTTCTCCTTGATAGCAGCACCTGCAATCACCTTCAGCCACAGGAAAAGGTCAAATGAAATAGCCACTACCTAGCCCTCCTTTTGGTGTCTTTGTTTCCCCCCTCCAGCAGCACCTCCAATCACCTTCAGCCACAGGAAAAGGTCAAATCAAGTAGCCACTACCTAGTCCTCCTATTGGTGCCTTTCCCCCCCCTCCAGCAGCACCTCCAATCACCTTCAGCCACACGTAAATGTCAAATGAAATAGCCACTACCTAGTCCTCCTTTTGGTGTCTTTGTTTCCCCCCTTGACAGCAGCACCTCCAGTCAACTTTAGCCACAGGAAAAGGTCAAATGAAATAGCCACTACATAGTCCTCCTTTTTGTGTCTTTTTTCCCCTTGACAGCAGCACCTCCAATAACCTTCAGCCACAGGAAAATGTCAAATGAAATAGCCACTACCTAGTCCTCCTTTTGGTGTCTTTGTTTCCCCTTGACAGCAGAACCTGCAATCACCTTCAGCCACAGGAAAAGGTCAAATCATACAGCCACTATCTAGTCCCTTTTTGGTGTCTTTGTTTCCCCCCCTCCAGCAGCACCTCCAATCACCTTCAGTAAATGTCAAATGAAATAGCCACTACCTAGTCCTCCTTTTGGTGTCTTTTTTTCCCCTTGACAGCAGCACCTCCAATAACCTTCAGCCACAGGAAAATGTCAAATGAAATAGCCACTACCTAGTCCTCCTTTTGGTGTCTTTGTTTCCACTTGACAGCAGAACCTGCAATCACCTTCAGTCACAGGAAAAGCTCAAATGAAATAGCCCCTCCCTAGTCCTCCTTTTGGTGTCTTTGTTTACCCCCTCCAGTAGCACCTCCCATCACCTTCAGCAACAGGAAAAGGTCAAAACAAATAGCCACTACCTAGTCCTCCTTTTGGTATCTTTGTTTCCCACCCGCCAGCAGCACCTCCAATCACCTTCTGTCACAGGAAAAGGTCAAATTAAAGAGCCACTATCTAGTCCTCCTTTTGGTGTCTTTGTTTCCCCGCGCCAGCAGCACCTCCAATCACCTTCAGTCACAGGAAAACCTCAAATTGAATAGCCACTACCTAGTCCTCCTTTTGGTGTCTGTTTTTCGCCCCTCCAGCAGCACCTCCAATCACCTTCAGCCACAGGAAAAGGTCAAATCAGATAGCCACTACCTAGTTCTCCTATTGGTGTCTTTGTTTCCCCACTACAGCAGCACGTCCAATCACCTTCAGCCAATGGAAAAGGTCAAATGAAATAGCCACTACCTAGTCCTCCTTTTGGTGTCTTTGTTTCTCCTTGATAGCAGCACCTGCAATCACCTTCAGTCACAGGAAAAGCTCAAATGAAATAGCCCCTCCCTAGTCCTCCTTTTGGTGTCTTTGTTTACCCCCTCCAGTAGCACCTCCCATCACCTTCAGCAACAGGAAAAGGTCAAAACAAATAGCCACTACCTAGTCCTCCTTTTGGTGTTTTTGTTTCCCCCTGCCAGCAGCACCTCCAATCACTTTCAGCCACAGGAAAAGGTCAAATCAAATAGCCACTACCTAGTTCTCCTATTGGTGTCTTTGTTTCCCCCCTACAGCAGCACGTCCAATCACCTTCAGCCAATGGAAAAGGTCAAATGAAATAGCCACTACCTAGTCCTCCTTTTGGTGTCTTTGTTTCTCCTTGATAGCAGCACCTGCAATCACCTTCAGCCACAGGAAAAGGTCAAATGAAATAGCCACTACCTAGCCCTCCTTTTGGTGTCTTTGTTTCCCCCCTCCAGCAGCACCTCCAATCACCTTCAGCCACAGGAAAAGGTCAAATCAAGTAGCCACTACCTAGTCCTCCTATTGGTGCCTTTCCCCCCCCTCCAGCAGCACCTCCAATCACCTTCAGCCACACGTAAATGTCAAATGAAATAGCCACTACCTAGTGCTCCTTTTGGTGTCTTTGTTTCCCCCCTTGACAGCAGCACCTCCAGTCAACTTTAGCCACAGGAAAAGGTCAAATGAAATAGCCACTACATAGTCCTCCTTTTTGTGTCTTTTTTCCCCTTGACAGCAGCACCTCCAATAACCTTCAGCCACAGGAAAATGTCAAATGAAATAGCCACTACCTAGTCCTCCTTTTGGTGTCTTTGTTTCCCCTTGACAGCAGAACCTGCAATCACCTTCAGCCACAGGAAAAGCTCAAATGAAATAGCCACTACCTAGTCCTCCTTTTGGTGTCTTTGTTTCCCCCCTCCAGTAGCACCTCCCATCACCTTCAGCAACAGGAAAAGGTCAAAACAAATAGCCACTACCTAGTCCTCCTTTTTGTGTCTTTGTTTCCCACCCGCCAGCAGCACCTCCAATCACCTTCAGCCAAAGTAAAATGTCAAATGAAACGCCACTACGTAGTCCTCCTTTTGGTATCTTTGTTTCCCACCCGCCAGCAGCACCTCCAATCACCTTCAGCCACCGGAATATGTCAGATGAAATATCCACTACCTAGTCCTCCTTTTGGTGTCTTTGTTTCCCCCCGACAGCAGCACCTCCAATCACCTTCAGTCACAAGAAAACGTCAAATTGAATAGCCACTAAATAGTCCTCCTTTTGGTGTCTGTTTTTCGCCCCTCCAGCAGCACCTCCAATCACCTTCAGCCACAGGAAAAGGTCAAATCAAATAGCCACTACCTAGTCCTCCTTTTGGGGTCTGTTTTTCGCCCCTCCAGCAGCACCTCCAATCACCTTCAGCCACAGGAAAAGGTCAAATCAAATAGCCACTATCTAGTCCTCCTTTTGGTGTTTTTGTTTCCCCCCGCCAGCAGCACCTCTAATCACTTTCAGCCACAGGAAAAGGTCAAATCAAATAGCCACTACCTAGTTCTCCTTTTGGTGTCTTTGTTTCCCCCCTATAGCAGCACGTCCATTCACCTTCAGCCACAGGAAAAGGTCAAATGAAATAGCCACTACCTAGTCCTCCTTTTGGTGTCTTTGTTTCCCCCCACCAGCAGCACCTGCAATCACCTTCAGCCACAGGAAAAGGTCAAATCATACAGCCACTATCTAGTCCCTTTTTGGTGTCTTTGTTTCCCCCCCTCCAGCAGCACCTCCATTCACCTTCAGCCACACGTAAATGTCAAATGAAATAGCCACTACCTAGTCCTCCTTTTGGTGTCTTTGTTTCCCCCCTTAACAGCAGCACCTCCAGCACCTTTAGCCATAGGAAAAGCTCAAATGAAATAGCCACTACCTAGTCCTCCTTTTGGTGTCTTTGTTTCCCCCCTCCAGTAGCACCTCCCATCACCTTCAGCAACAGGAAAAGGTCAAAACAAATAGCCACTATGTAGTCCTCCTTTTTGTGTCTTTGTTTCCCACCCGCCAGCAGCACCTCCAATCACCTTCTGTCACAGGAAAAGGTCAAATTAAAGAGCCACTACCTAGTGCTCCTTTTGGTGTCTTTGTTTCCCCCCTCCAGCAGCACCTGCAATCACCTTCAGCCACAGGAAAAGGTCAAATCATACAGCCACTATCTAGTCCCTTTTTGGTGTCTTTGTTTCCCCCCGCCAGCAGCACCTCCAATCACCTTCAGACAAAGGAAAAGATCAAATCAAATAGCCACTACCTAGTCCTCCTTTTGGTGTCTTTGTTTCCCCCCTCCAGGAGCACCTCCAATCACCTTCAGCCACACGTAAATGTCAAATGAAATAGCCACTACCTAGTCCTCCTTTTGGTGTCTTTGTTTCCCCCCGCTCCAGTAGCACCTCCCATCACCTTTAGCAACAGGAAAAGGTCAAAACAAATAGCCACTACCTAGTCTTCCTTTTGGTGTCTTTGTTTCCCCCCTATAGCAGCACGTCCATTCACCTTCAGCCACAGGAAAAGGTCAAATGAAATAGCCACTACCTAGTCCTCCTTTTGGTGTCTTTGTTTCCCCCCACCAGCAGCACCTGCAATCACCTTCAGCCACAGGAAAAGGTCAAATCATACAGCCACTATCTAGTCCCTTTTTGGTGTCTTTGTTTCCCCCCGCCAGCAGCACCTCCAATCACCTTCAGACAAAGGAAAAGATCAAATCAAATAGCCACTACCTAGTGCTCCTTTTGGTGTCTTTGTTTCCCCCCTCCAGCAGCACCTGCAATCACCTTCAGCCACAGGAAAAGGTCAAATCATACAGCCACTATCTAGTCCCTTTTTGGTGTCTTTGTTTCCCCCCGCCAGCAGCACCTCCAATCACCTTCAGACAAAGGAAAAGATCAAATCAAATAGCCACTACCTAGTCCTCCTTTTGGTGTCTTTGTTTCCCCCCTCCAGGAGCACCTCCAATCACCTTCAGCCACACGTAAATGTCAAATGAAATAGCCACTACCTAGTCCTCCTTTTGGTGTCTTTGTTTCCTCCCTTGACAGCAGCACCTCCAGTAAACTTTAGCCACAGGAAAAGGTCAAATGAAATAGCCACTACATAGTCCTCCTTTTTGTGTCTTTTTTTCCCCTTGACAGCAGCACCTCCAATAACCTTCAGCCACAGGAAAATGTCAAATGAAATAGCCACTACCTAGTCCTCCTTTTGGTGTCTTTGTTTCCCCTTGACAGCAGAACCTGCAATCACCTTCAGCCACAGGAAAAGCTCAAATGAAATAGCCACTACCTAGTCCTCCTTTTGGTGTCTTTGTTTCCCCCCTCCAGTAGCACCTCCCATCACCTTTAGCAACAGGAAAAGGTCAAAACAAATAGCCACTACCTAGTCCTCCTTTTTGTGTCTTTGTTTCCCACCCGCCAGCAGCACCTCCAATCACCTTCAGCCAAAGTAAAATGTCAAATGAAACGCCACTACCTAGTCCTCCTTTTGGTATCTTTGTTTCCCACCAGCCAGCAGCACCTCCAATCACCTTCTGTCACAGGAAAAGGTCAAATTTAAGAGCCACTATCTAGTCCTCCTTTTGGTGTCTTTGTTTCCCCCCTCCAGCAGCACCTCCAATCACCTTCAGCCACCGGAATATGTCAGATGAAATATCCACTACCTAGTCCTCCTTTTGGTGTCTTTGTTTCCCCCCGCCAGCAGCACCTCCAATCACCTTCAGCCACCCGGAAAAGGTCAAATCAAATAGCCACTACCTAGTCCTCCTTTTGGGGTCTGTTTTTCGCCCCTCCAGCAGCACCTCCAATCACCTTCAGCCACAGGAAAAGGTCAAATCAAATAGCCACTATCTAGTCCTCCTTTTGGTGTTTTTGTTTCCCCCCGCCAGCAGCACCTCTAATCACTTTCAGCCACAGGAAAAGGTCAGAACAAATAGCCACTACCCAGTCCTCCTTTTTGTGTCTTTGTTTCCCACCCGCCAGCAGCACCTCCAATCACCTTCAGCCAAAGTAAAATGTCAAATAAAACGCCACTACCAAGTCCTCCTTTTGGTATCTTTGTTTCCCACCCGCCAGTAGCACCTCCAATCACCTTCTGTCACAGGAAAAGGTCAAATTAAAGAGCCACTGTCTAGTCCTCCTTTTGGTGTCTTTGTTTCCCACCCGCCAGCAGCACCTCCAATCACCTTCAGCCAAAGGAAAATGTCAAATGAAATGCCACTACCTAGTCCTCCATTTGGTATCTTTGTTTCCCACCCGCCAGCAGCACCTCCAATCACCTTCTATCACAGGAAAAGGTCAAATTAAAGAGCCACTATCTAGTCCTCCTTTTGGTGTCTTTGTTTCCCCCCTCCAGCAGCACCTCCAATCACCTTCAGCCACCGGAATATGTCAGATGAAATAGCCACTACCTAGTCCTCCTATTGGTGTCTTTCCCCCCCCCCCCAGCAGCACCTCCAATCACCTTCAGCCACACGTAAATGTCAAATGAAATAGCCACTACCTAGTGCTCCTTTTGGTGTCTTTGTTTCCCCTTGACAGCAGCACCTCCAATAACCTTCAGCCACAGGAAAAGGTCAAATGAAATAGCCACTACCTAGTCCTCCTTTTTGTGTCTTTGTTTCCCCTTGACAGCAGCACCTCCAATAACCTTCAGCCACAGGAAAATGTCAAATGAAATAGCCACTACCTAGTCCTCCTTTTGGTGTCTTTGTTTCCCCTTGACAGCAGAACCTGCAATCACCTTCAGCCACAGGAAAAGCTCAAATGAAATAGCCACTACCTAGTCCTCCTTTTGGTGTCTTTGTTTCCCACCCGCCAGCAGCACCTCCAATCACCTTCTGTCACAGGAAAAGGTCAAATTAAAGAGCCACTATCTAGTCCTCCTTTTGTTGTCTTTGTTTCCCCCCTCCAGCAGCACCTCCATTCACCTTCAGCCACCGGAATATGTCAGATGAAATATCCACTACCTAGTCCTCCTTTTGGTGTCTTTGTTTCCCCCCGCCAGCAGCACCTCAAATCACCTTCAGTCACAGGAAAACGTCAAATGAAATAGCCACTATCTAGTCCTCCTTTTGGTGTCTGTTTTTCACCCCACCAGCAGCACCTCCAATCACCTTCAGCCACAGGAAAATGTCAAATCAAATAGCCACTACCTAGTCCTCCTTTTTGTGTCTTTTTTTCCCCTTGACAGCAGCACCTCCAATCACCTTCAGCCAAAGGGAAAGGTCAAATCAAATAGCCACTACCTAGTCCTCCTTTTGGTGTCTTTATTTCCCTGCAGCAGTACCTCCAATCACCTTCTGTCAAAGGAAAAGATCTTTGTTTCCCACCCGCCAGCAGCACCTCCAATCACCTTCAGTCACAGGAAAACGTCAAATGAAATAGCCACTACCTAGTCCTCCTTTTGGTGTCTGTTTTTCGCCCCTCCAGCAGCACCTCCAATCACCTTCAGCCACAGGAAAAGGTCAAATGAAATAGCCACTACCTAGTCCTACTTTTGGTATCTTTGTTTCCCACCCGCCAGCAGCACCTCCAATAACCTTCAGCCACAGGAAAAGGTCAAATGAAATAGCCACTACCTAGTCCTCCTTTTGGTGTCTTTGTTTCCCCCCACCAGCAGCACCTCCAATCACCTTCAGCCACAGGAAAAGGTCAAATGAAATAGCCACTACCTAGGCCTCCTTTTGGTGTCTGTTTTTCGCCCCTCCAGCAGCACCACCAATCACCTTCAGCCACAGGAAAAGGTCAAATCAAATAGCCACGACCTAGTCCTCCTTTTGGTGTTTTTGTTTCCCCCCGCCAGCAGCACCTCCAATCACTTTCACCCACAGGAAAAGGTCAAATCAAATAGCCACTACCTAGTCCTCCTTTTGGTGTCTTTGTTTCCCCCCGCCAGATGCACCTCCAATCACTTTCACCCACCGGAAAAGGTCAAATCAAATAGCCATTACCTAGTTCTCCTTTTGGTGTTTTTGTTTCCCCCCGCCAGCAGCACCTCCAATCACCTTCAGCCACAGGAAAATGTCAAATGAAATAGCCACTAACTAGTCCTCCTTTTGGTGTCTTTGTTTCCCCCCTACACCAGCACCTCAAATCACCTTCAGCCACAGGAAAAGGTCAAATCAAATAGCCACTACCTAGTCCTCCTTTTGGTGTCTGTTTTTCGCCCCTCCAGCAGCACCTCCAATCACCTTCAGCCACAGGAAATGGTCAAATCAAATAGCCACTACCTAGTCCTCCTTTTGGTGTCTGTTTTTCTCACCTCCAGCAGCACCTCCCATCACCTTCAGCCAAAGGAAAAGGTCAAATCAAATAGCCACTACCTAGTTCTCCTTTTGGTGTCTTTGTTTCCCCCCTCCAGCAGCACCTCGAGCCACCTTCAGCCACAGGAAAACGTCAAATGAAATAGCCACTATCTAGTCCTCCTTTTGGACTCTGTTTTTCGCCCCTCCAGCAGCACCTCCAATCACCTTCAGCCACAGGAAAATGTCAAATCAAATAGCCACTACCTAGTCCTCCTTTTTGTGAATTTTTTTCCCCTTGACAGCAGCACCTCCAATCACCTTCAGCCAAAGGAAAATGTCAAATGAAACGCCACTACCTAGTCCTCCTTTTGGTGTCTTTATTTCCCTACAGCAGTACCTCCAAATACCTTCTGTCACAGGAAAACTTCAAATGAAATAGCCACTACCTAGTCCTCCTTTTGGTGTCTGTTTGTCGCCCCTCCAGCAGCACCTCCAATCACCTTCAGTCACAGGAAAACGTCAAATGAAATAGCCACTACCTAGTCCTCCTTTTGGTGTCTGTTTATCGCCCCTCCAGCAGCACCTGCAATCACCTTCAGCCACAGGAAAAGGTCAAATCATACAGCCACTATCTAGTCCCTTTTTTGTGTCTTTGTTTCCCTCCCACCAGCAGCACCTCCAATCACCTTCAGCCACACGTAAATGTCAAATGAAATAGCCACTACCTAGTGCTCCTTTTGGTGTCTTTGTTTCCCCCCTTGACAGCAGCACCTCCAGTCACCTTTAGCCACAGGAAAAGGTCAAATGAAATAGCCACTACCTAGTCCTCCTTTTGGTGTCGGTTTTTCTCCCCTCCAGCAGCACCTCCAATCACCTTCAGCCACAGGAAAATGTCAAATGAAATAGCCACTATCTAGTCCTCCTTTTTGTGTCTTGGTTTCCCCTTGACAGCAGCACCTCCAGTCACCTTCAGCCACAGTTAAAGGTCAAATGAAATAGCCACTACCTAGTCCTCCTTTTGGTGTCTGTTTTTCTCCCCTCCAGCAGCACCTCCAATCACCTTCAGCCACAGGAAAACGTCAAATGAAATAGCCACTACCTAGTCCTACATTAGGTATTTTTGTTTCCCACCCGCCAGCAACACCTCCAATCACCTTCAGCCACAGGAAAATGTCAAATGAAATAGCCACTATCTAGTCCTCCTTGTGGTGTCTTTGTTTCCCCCCTCCAGCAGCACCTCCAGCAGCACCTCCAGCCACCTTCAGCCACAGGAAAAGGTCAAATCAAATAGCCACTACCTAGTCCTCCTTTTGGTGTTTTTGTTTCCCCCCTCCAGCAGCACCTCCAATCACCTTCAGCCACAGGAAAATGTCAAATCAAATAGCCACTACCTAGTCCTCCTTTTTGTGAATTTTTTCCCCTTGACAGCAGCACCTCCAATCACCTTCAGCCAAAGGAAAATGTCAAATGAAACGCCACTACCTAGTCCTCCTTTTGGTGTCTTTATTTCCCTACAGCAGTACCTCCAAATACCTTCTGTCACAGGAAAACGTCAAATGAAATAGCCACTACCTAGTCCTCCTTTTGGTGTCTGTTTGTCACCCTTCCAGCAGCACCTCCAATCACCTTCAGTCACAGGAAAACGTCAAATGAAATAGCCACTACCTAGTCCTCCTTTTGGTGTCTGTTTTTCGCCCCTCCAGCAGCACCTCCAATCACCTTCAGTCACAGGAAAAGGTCAAATCAAATAGCCACTACCTAGTTCTCCTATTGGTGTCTTCGTTTCCCCCCTCCAACAGCACCTCCAATCACCTTCACCCACTGGAAAAGGTCAAATGAAATAGCCACTACCTAGTTTTCCTTTTGGTGTCTTTGTTTCCCCCCTCCAGCAGCACCTCCAGCAGCACCTCCAGCCACCTTCAGCCACAGGAAAAGGTCAAATCAAATAGCCACTACCTAGTCCTCCTTTTGGTGTCTGTTTTTCGCCCCTCCAGCAGCACCTCCAATCACCTTCAGCCACAGGAAAAGGTCAAATGAAATAGCCACTACCTAGTCCTACTTTTGGTATTTTTGTTTCGCACCCGCCAGCAGCACCTCCAATCACCTTCAGCCACAGGAAAATGTCAAATGAAATAGCCACTATCTAGTCCTCCTTGTGGTGTCTTTGTTTCCCCCCTCCAGCAGCACCTCCAGCAGCACCTCCAGCCACCTTCAGCCACAGGAAAAGGTCAAATCAAATAGCCACTACCTAGTCCTCCTTTTGGTGTTTTTGTTTCCCCCCGCCAGCAGCACCTCCAATCACCTTCAGCCACAGGAAAAGGTCAAATGAAATAGCCACCACCTAGTCCTCCTTTTGGTGTCTTTGTTTGCCCCGCCAGCAGCACCTCCAATCACCTTCAGCCACAGGAAATAGTCAAATGAAATAGCCACTATCTAGTCCTCCTTTTGGTGTCTTTGTTTCCCCCCTCCAGCAGCACCTCCAATCACCTTCAACAACAGGAAAAGGTCAAATCAAGTAGCCACTACCTAGTCCTCCTATTGGTGTCTTTGTTTCCCCCCGCCAGCAGCACCTCCAATCACCTTCAGCCACAGGAAAATGTCAAATGAAACAGCCACTAACTAGTCCTCCTATTGGTGTCTTTGTTTCCCCCCGCCAGCAGCATCTCCAATCACCTCCAGTCACAGGAAAACGTCAAATGAAATAGCCACTACCTAGTCCTCCTTTTGGTGTCTGTTTTTCGCCCCTCCAGCAGCACCTCCAATCACCTTCAGCCACAGGAAAAGGTCAAATCAAATAGCCACTACCTAGTCCTCCTTTTGGTGTCTGTTTTTCGCCCCTCCAGCAGCACCTCCAATCACCTTCAGCCACAGGAAAAGGTCAAATCAAATAGCCACTACCTAGTCCTCCTTATGGTGTTTTTGTTTCCCCCTGCCAGCAGCACCTCCAATCCCTTTCACCCACAGGAAAAGGTCAAATGAAATAGCCACTACCTAGCCCTCCTTTTGGTGTCTTTGTTTCCCCCCTCCAGCAGCACCTCCAATCACCTTCAGCCACAGGAAAAGGTCAAATCAAGTAGCCACTACCTAGTCCTCCTATTGGTGTCTTCCCCCCCCTCCAGCAGCACCTCCAATCACCTTCAGCCACACGTAAATGTCAAATGAAATAGCCACTACCTAGTGCTCCTTTTGGTGTCTTTGTTTCCCCCATTGACAGCAGCACCTCCAGTCAACTTTAGCCACAGGAAAAGGTCAAATGAAATAGCCACTACATAGTCCTCCTTTTTGTGTCTTTTTTCCCCTTGACAGCAGCACCTCCAATAACCTTCAGCCACAGGAAAATGTCAAATGAAATAGCCACTACCTAATCCTCCTTTTGGTGTCTTTGTTTCCCCTTGACAGCAGAACCTGCAATCACCTTCAGCCACAGGAAAAGCTCAAATGAAATAGCCACTACCTAGTCCTCCTTTTGGTGTCTTTGTTTCCCCCCTCCAGTAGCACCTCCCATCACCTTCAGCAACAGGAAAAGTCAAAACAAATAGCCACTACCTAGTCCTCCTTTTGGTATCTTTGTTTCCCACCCACCAGCAGCACCTCCAATCACCTTCTGTCACAGGAAAAGGTCAAATTAAAGAGCCACTATCTAGTCCTCCTTTTGGTGTCTTTGTTTCCCCGTGCCAGCAGCACCTCCAATCACCTTCAGTCACAGGAAAACCTCAAATTGAATAGCCACTACCTAGTCCTCCTTTTGGTGTCTGTTTTTCGCCCCTCCAGCAGCACCTCCAATCACCTTCAGCCACAGGAAAAGGTCAAATCAGATAGCCACTACCTAGTCCTCCTTTTGGTGTTTTTGTTTCCCCCTGCCAGCAGCACCTCCAATCACTTTCAGCCACAGGAAAAGGTCAAATCAGATAGCCACTACCTAGTTCTCCTATTGCTGTCTTTGTTTCCCCCCTACAGCAGCACGTCCAATCACCTTCAGCCACTGGAAAAGGTCAAATGAAATAGCCACTACCTAGTCCTACTTTTGGTGTCTTTGTTTCTCCTTGATAGCAGCACCTGCAATCACCTTCAGCCACAGGAAAAGGTCAAATGAAATAGCCACTACCTAGCCCTCCTTTTGGTGTCTTTGTTTCCCCCCTCCAGCAGCACCTCCAATCACCTTCAGCCACAGGAAAAGTTCAAATCATACAGCCACTATCTAGTCCCTTTTTGGTGTCTTTGTTTCCCCCCGCCAGCAGCACCTCCAATCACCTTCAGACAAAGGAAAAGATCAAATCAAATAGCCACTACCTAGTCCTCCTTTTGGTGTCTTTGTTTCCCCCCTCCAGCAGCACCTGCAATCACCTTCAACCACAGGAAAAGGTCAAATCATACAGCCACTATCTAGTCCCTTTTTGGTGTCTTTGTTTCCCCCCCTCCAGCAGCACCTCCAATCACCTTCAGCCACACGTAAATGTCAAATGAAATAGCCACTACCTAGTCCTCCTTTTGGTGTCTTTGTTTCCCCCCTTGACAGCAGCACCTCCAGCACCTTTAGCCATAGGAAAAGCTCAAATGAAATAGCCACTACCTAGTCATCCTTTTGGTGTCTTTGTTTCGCCCCCCTCCAGTAGCACCTCCCATCACCTTTAGCAACAGGAAAAGGTCAAAACAAATAGCCACTACCTAGTCCTCCTTTTGGTGTCTTTGTTTCCCCCCTTGACAGCAGCACCTCCAGTAAACTTTAGCCACAGGAAAAGGTCAAATGAAATAGCCACTACATAGTCCTCCTTTTTGTGTCTTTTTTTCCCCTTGACAGCAGCACCTCCAATAACCTTTAGCCACAGGAAAATGTCAAATGAAATAGCCACTACCTAGTCCTCCTTTTGGTGTCTTTGTTTCCCCTTGACAGCAGACCTGCAATCACCTTCAGCCACAGGAAAAGCTCAAATGAAATAGCCACTACCTAGTCCTCCTTTTTGTGTCTTTGTTTCCCACCCGCCAGCAGCACCTCCAATCACCTTCAGCCAAAGTAAAATGTCAAATGAAACGCCACTACCTAGTCCTCCTTTTGGTATCTTTGTTTCCCACCCGCCAGCAGCACCTCCAATCACCTTCTGTCACAGGAAAAGGTCAAATTAAAGAGCCACTATCTAGTCCAACTTTTGGTGTCTTTGTTTCCCCCCTCCAGCAGCACCTCCAATCACCTTCAGCCACCGGAATATGTCAGATGAAATATCCACTACCTAGTCCTCCTTTTGGTGTCTTTGTTTCCCCCCGCCAGCAGCACCTCCAATCACCTTCAGCCACAGGAAAAGGTCAAATCAAATAGCCACTACCTAGTCCTCCTTTTGGGGTCTGTTTTTCGCCCCTCCAGCAGCACCTCCAATCACCTTCAGCCACAGGAAAAGGTCAAATCAAATAGCCACTATCTAGTCCTCCTTTTGGTGTTTTTGTTTCCCCCCGCCAGCAGCACCTCTAATCACTTTCAGCCACAGGAAAAGGTCAGAACAAATAGCCACTACCTAGTCCTCCTTTTGGTGTCTTTGTTTCCCCCCTTGACAGCAGCACCTCCAGTAAACTTTAGCCACAGGAAAAGGTCAAATGAAATAGCCACTACATAGTCCTCCTTTTTGTGTCTTTTTTCCCCTTGACAGCAGCACCTCCAATAACCTTTAGCCACAGGAAAATGTCAAATGAAATAGCCACTACCTAGTCCTCCTTTTGGTGTCTTTGTTTCCCCTTGACAGCAGACCTGCAATCACCTTCAGCCACAGGAAAAGCTCAAATGAAATAGCCACTACCTAGTCCTCCTTTTGGTGTCTTTGTTTCCCCCCTCCAGCTGCACCTCCAATCACCTTCAGCCACAGGAAAAGGTCAAATCAAGTAGCCACTACCTAGTCCTCCTATTGGTGCCTTTCCCCCACCCTCCAGCAGCACCTCCAATCACCTTCAGCCACACGTAAATGTCAAATGAAATAGCCACTACCTAGTGCTCCTTTTGGTGTCTTTGTTTCCCCCCTTGACAGCAGCACCTCCAGTAAACTTTAGCCACAGGAAAAGGTCAAATCAAATAGCCACTATCTAGTCCTCCTTTTGGTGTTTTTGTTTCCCCCCGCCAGCAGCACCTCTAATCACTTTCAGCCACAGGAAAAGGTCAGAACAAATAGCCACTACCTAGTCCTCCTTTTTGTGTCTTTGTTTCCCACCCGCCAGCAGCACCTCCAATCACCTTCAGCCAAAGTAAAATGTCAAATAAAACGCCACTACCTAGTCCTCCTTTTGGTATCTTTGTTTCCCACCCGCCAGCAGCACCTCCAATCACCTTCTGTCACAGGAAAAGGTCAAATTAAAGAGCCACTATCTAGTCCTCCTTTTGGTGTCTTTGTTTCCCCCCTCCAGCAGCACCTCCAATCACCTTCAGCCACCGGAATATGTCAGATGAAATATCCACTACCTAGTCCTCCTTTTGGTGTCTTTGTTTCCCCCCGCCAGCAGCACCTCCAATCACCTTCAGCCACAGGAAAAGGTCAAATCAAATAGCCACTACCTAGTCCTCCTTTTGGGGTCTGTTTTTCACCCCTCCAGCAGCACCTCCAATCACCTTCAGCCACAGGAAAAGGTCAAATCAAATAGCCACTATCTAGTCCTCCTTTTGGTGTTTTTGTTTCCCCCCGCCAGCAGCACCTCTAATCACTTTCAGCCACAGGAAAAGGTCAGAACAAATAGCCACTACCTAGTCCTCCTTTTTGTGTCTTTGTTTCCCACCCGCCAGCAGCACCTCCTATCACCTTCAGCCAAAGTAAATTGTCAAATAAAACGCCACTACCTAGTCCTCCTTTTGGTATCTTTGTTTCCCACCCGCCAGCAGCACCTCCAATCACCTTCTGTCACAGGAAAAGGTCAAATTAAAGAGCCACTATCTAGTCCTCCTTTTGGTGTCTTTGTTTCCCCCCTCCAGCAGCACCTCCAATCACCTTCAGCCACCGGAATATGTCAGATGAAATATCCACTACCTAGTCCTCCTTTTGGTGTCTTTGTTTCCCCCCACCAGCAGCACCTCCAATCACCTTCAGTCACAAGAAAACGTCAAATTGAATAGCCACTACATAGTCCTCCTTTTGGTGTCTGTTTTTCGCCCCTCCAGCAGCACCTCCAATCACCTTCAGCCACAGGAAAAGGTCAAATCAAATAGCCACTACCTAGTCCTCCTTTTGGGGTCTTTTTTTCCCCCTGCCAGCAGCACCTCTAATCACTTTCAGCCACAGGAAAAGGTCAAATCAAATAGCCACTACCTAGTTCTCCTTTTGGTGTCTTTGTTTCCCCCCTATAGCAGCATGTCCATTCACCTTCAGCCACAGGAAAAGGTCAAATGAAATAGCCACTACCTAGTCCTCCTTTTGGTGTCTTTGTTTACCCCCACCAGCAGCACCTGCAATCACCTTCAGCCACAAGAAAAGGTCAAATCATACAGCCACTATCTAGTCCCTTTTTGGTGTCTTTGTTTCCCCCCGCCAGCAGCACCTCCAATCACCTTCAGCCAAAGGAAAAGATCAAATCAAATAGCCACTACCTAGTCCTCCTTTTGGTGTCTTTGTTTCCCCCCTCCAGCAGCACCTCCAATCACCATCAGCCACCGGAATATGTCAGATGAAATAGCCACTACCTAGTCCTCCTTTTGGTGTCTTTGTTTCCCCCCACCAGCAGCACCTGCAATCACCTTCAGCCACAAGAAAAGGTCAAATCATACAGCCACTATCTAGTCCCTTTTTGGTGTCTTTGTTTCCCCCCCTCCAGCAGCACCTCCAATCACCTTCAGCCACACGTAAATGTCAAATGAAATAGCCACTACCTAGCCCTCCTTTTGGTGTCTTTCTTTCCCACCCGCCAGCAGCACCTCCAATCACCTTCAGCCACAGGAAAAGGTCAAATGAAACGCCACTACCTAGTCCTCCTTTTGGTATCTTTGTTTCCCACCTGCCAGCAGCACCTCCAATCACCTTCTGTCACAGGAAAAGGTCAAATTAAAGAGCCACTATCTAGTCCTCCTTTGGGTGTCTTTGTTTCCCCCCTCCAGCAGCACCTCCAATCACCTTCAGCCAAAGGAAAATGTCAAATGAAACGCCACTACCTAGTCCTCCTTTTGGTATCTTTGTTTCCCACCCGCCAGCAGCACCTCCAATCACCTTCAGCCACAGGAAAAGGTCAAATCAAATAGCCACTACCTAGTCCTCCTATTGGTGTCTTTGTTTCCCCCCTACAGCAGCACGTCCAATCACCTTCAGCCACTGGAAAAGGTCAAATGAAATAGCCACTACCTAGTCCTCCTTTTGGGGTCTTTGTTTCTCCTTGATAGCAGCACCTGCAATCACCTTCAGCCACAGGAAAAGGTCAAATCAAATAGCCACTACCTAGTCCTCCTTTTGGTGTTTTTGTTTCCCCCTGCCAGCAGCACCTCCAATCACTTTCAGCCACAGGAAAAGGTTAAATCAAATAGCCACTACCTAGTTCTCCTATTCGTGTCTTTGTTTCCCCCCTACAGCAGCACGTCCAATCACCTTCAGCCACTGGAAAAGGTCAAATGAAATAGCCACTACCTAGTCCTCCTTTTGGTGTCTTTGTTTCCCCTTGATAGCAGCACCTGCAATTACCTTCAGCCACAGGAAAAGGTCAAATGAAATAGCCACTACCTAGTCCTCCTTTTGGTGTCTTTGTTTCCCCCCTCCAGTAGCACCTCCCATCACCTTCAGCAACAGGAAAAGGTCAAAACAAATAGCCACTACCTAGTCCTCCTTTTTGTGTCTTTCTTTCCCACCCGCCAGCAGCACCTCCAATCACCTTCAGCCAAAGGAAAATGTCAAATGAAACGCCACTACCTAGTCCTCCTTTTGGTATCTTTGTTTCCCACCCGCCAGCAGCACCTCCAATCACCTTCTGTCACAGGAAAAGGTCAAATTAAAGAGCCACTATCTAGTCTTCCTTTTGGTGTCTTTGTTTCCCCCCTATAGCAGCACGTCCATTCACCTTCAGCCACAGGAAAAGGTCAAATGAAATAGCCACTACCTAGTCCTCCTTTTGGTGTCTTTGTTTCCCCCCTCCAGTAGCACCTGCAATCACCTTCAGCCACAGGAAAAGGTCAAATCACACAGCCACTATCTAGTCCCTTTTTGGTGTCTTTGTTTCCCCCCCTCCAGCAGCAACTCCAATCACCTTCAGCCACCGGAATATGTCAGATGAAATAGCCACTACCTAGTCCTCCTTTTGGTGTCTTTGTTTCCCCCCACCAGCAGCACCTCCAATCACCTTCAGCCAAAGGAAAATGTCAAATGAAACGCCACTACCTAGTCCTCCTTTTGGTATCTTTGTTTCCCACCTGCCAGCAGCACGTCCAATCACCTTCTGTCACAGGAAAAGGTCAAATTAAAGAGCCACTATCTAGTCCTCCTTTTGGTGTCTTTGTTTCCCCCCTCCAGCAGCACCTCCAATCACCTTCAGCCACCGGAATATGTCAGATGAAATAGCCACTACCTAGTCCTCCTTTTGGTGTCTTTGTTTCCCCCCACCAGCAGCACCTCCAATCACCTTCAGTCACAGGAAAACGTCAAATTGAATAGCCACTACCTAGTCCTCCTTTTGGTGTCTTTGTTTCCCCTTGACAGCAGAACCTCCAATCACCTTCAGCCACAGGAAAAGGTCAAATCAAATAGCCACTACCTAGTCCTCCTTTTGGGGTCTGTTTTTCACCCCTCCAGCAGCACCTCCAATCACCTTCAGCCACAGGAAAAGGTCAAATCAAATAGCCACTACCTAGTTCTCCTTTTGGTGTCTTTGTTTCCCCAGGCCAGCAGCACCTCCAATCACCTTCAGTCACAGGAAAATGTCAAATGAAACAGCCACTACCTAGTCCTCCTTTTGGTGTCTTTGTTTCCCCCCTACAGCAGCACGTCCAATCACCTTCAGCCACAGGAAAAGGTCAAATGAAATAGCCACTACCTAGTGCTCCTTTTGGTGTATTTGTTTCCCCCCTTGACAGCAGCACCTCCAGTCACCTTTAGCCACAGGAAAATGTCAAATGAAACAGCCACTACCTAGTACTCCTTTTGGTGTCTTTGTTTCCCCCCTACAGCAGCACCTCCAATCACCTTCTGTCACAGAAAAGGTCAAATGAAATAGCCACTACCTAGTTCATCTTTTTGTGTCCTTGTTTCCCCTTGACAGCAGCACCTCCAATCACCTCCAGCCACAGGAAAAGGTCAAATGAAATAGCCACTACCTAGTCCTCCTTTTGGTGTCTTTGTTTCCCCCCACCAGCAGCACCTCCAATCACCTTCAGTCACAGGAAAACATCAAATTGAATAGCCACTACCTAGTCCTCCTTTTGGTGTCTTTGTTTCCCCTTGACAGCAGCACCTCCAATCACCTTCAGCCACAGGAAAAGGTCAAATCAAATAGCCACTACCTAGTCCTCCTTTTGGTGTCTTTGTTTCCCCCCTCCAGTAGCACCTGCAATCACCTTCAGCCACAGGAAAAGGTCAAATCATACAGCCACTATCTAGTCCCTTTTTGGTGTCTTTGTTTCCCCCCCTCCAGCAGCAACTCCAATCACCTTCAGCCACCGGAATATGTCAGATGAAATAGCCACTACCTAGTCCTCCTTTTGGTGTCTTTGTTTCCCCCCACCAGCAGCACCTCCAATCACCTTCAGCCAAAGGAAAATGTCAAATGAAACGCCACTACCTAGTCCTCCTTTTGGTATCTTTGTTTCCCACCTGCCAGCAGCACGTCCAATCACCTTCTGTCACAGGAAAAGGTCAAATTAAAGAGCCACTATCTAGTCCTCCTTTTGGTGTCTTTGTTTCCCCCCTCCAGCAGCACCTCCAATCACCTTCAGCCACCGGAATATGTCAGATGAAATAGCCACTACCTAGTCCTCCTTTTGGTGTCTTTGTTTCCCCCCACCAGCAGCACCTCCAATCACCTTCAGTCACAGGAAAACGTCAAATTGAATAGCCACTACCTAGTCCTCCTTTTGGTGTCTTTGTTTCCCCTTGACAGCAGAACCTCCAATCACCTTCAGCCACAGGAAAAGGTCAAATCAAATAGCCACTACCTAGTCCTCCTTTTGGGGTCTGTTTTTCACCCCTCCAGCAGCACCTCCAATCACCTTCAGCCACAGGAAAAGGTCAAATCAAATAGCCAATACCTAGTTCTCCTTTTGGTGTCTTTGTTTCCCCAGGCCAGCAGCACCTCCAATCACCTTCAGTCACAGGAAAATGTCAAATGAAACAGCCACTACCTAGTCCTCCTTTTGGTGTCTTTGTTTCCCCCCTACAGCAGCACGTCCAATCACCTTCAGCCACAGGAAAAGGTCAAATGAAATAGCCACTACCTAGTGCTCCTTTTGGTGTATTTGTTTCCCCCCTTGACAGCAGCACCTCCAGTCACCTTTAGCCACAGGAAAATGTCAAATGAAACAGCCACTACCTAGTACTCCTTTTGGTGTCTTTGTTTCCCCCCTACAGCAGCACCTCCAATCACCTTCTGTCACAGAAAAGGTCAAATGAAATAGCCACTACCTAGTTCATCTTTTTGTGTCTTTGTTTCCCCTTGACAGCAGCACCTCCAATCACCTCCAGCCACAGGAAAAGGTCAAATGAAATAGCCACTACCTAGTCCTCCTTTTGGTGTCTTTGTTTCCCCCCACCAGCAGCACCTCCAATCACCTTCAGTCACAGGAAAACATCAAATTGAATAGCCACTACCTAGTCCTCCTTTTGGTGTCTTTGTTTCCCCTTGACAGCAGCACCTCCAATCACCTTCAGCCACAGGAAAAGGTCAAATCAAATAGCCACTACCTAGTCCTCCTTTTGGGGTCTGTTTTTCACCCCTCCAGCAGCACCTCCAATCACCTTCAGCCACAGGAAAATGTCAAATCAAATAGCCACTACCTAGTTCTCCTTTTGGTGTCTTTGTTTCCCCAGGCCAGCAGCACCTCCAATCACCTTCAGTCACAGGAAAATGTCAAATGAAACAGCCACTACCTAGTCGCCCTTTTGGTGTCTTTGTTTCCCCCCTACAGCAGCACGTCCATTCACCTTCAGCCAAAGGAAAAGGTCAAATGAAATAGCCACTACCTAGTCCTCCTTTTGGTGTCTTTGTTTCCCCCCACCAGCAGCACCTCCAATCACCTTCAGCCACAGGAAAAGGTCAAATCAAATAGCCACTACCTAGTCCTCCTTTTGGTGTCTTTGTTTCCCCCCGCCAGCAGCAAGTCCATTCACCTCAGCCACAGGAAAAGGTCAAATGAAATAGCCACTACCTAGTTCTCCTTTTGGTGTCTTTTTTTCCCCTTGACAGCAGCACCTCCAATCACCTTCAGCCAAAGGAAAATGTCAAATGAAATGCCACTACCTAGTCCTCCTTTTGGTATCTTTGTTTCCCACCCGCCAGCAGCACCTCCAATCACCTTCAGCCACAGGAAAATCTCAAATGAAATAGCCACTACCTAGTCCTCCTTTTGGTGTCTTTGCTTCCCCAGGCGAGCAGCACCTCCAATCACCTTCAGCCACAGGAAAATGTCAAATGAAACAGCCACTACCTAGTCCTCCTTTTGGTGTCTTTGTTTCCCCCCTACAGCAGCACGTCCATTCACCTTCAGCCAAAGGAAAAGGTCAAATGAAATAGCCACTACCTAGTCCTCCTTTTGGTATCTTTGTTTCCCACCCGCCAGCAGCACCTCCAATCACCTTCAGCCACAGGAAAAGGTCAAATGAAACAGCCACTACCTAGTCCTCCTTTTGGTGTCTTTGTTTCCCCCCTACAGCAGCACGTCCATTCACCTTCAGCCACAGGAAAAGGTCAAATGAAATAGCCACTACCTAGTTCTCCTTTTGGTGTCTTTTTCCCCCCTTGACAGCAGCACCTCCAATCACCTTCAGCCAAAGGAAAATGTCAAATGAAACGCCACTACCTAGTCCTCCTTTTGGTATCTTTGTTTCCCACCCGCCAGCAGCACCTCCAATCACCTTCAGCCACATGAAAAGGTCAAATGAAATAGCCACTACCTAGTCCTCCTTTTGGTGTCTTTGCTTCCCCAGGCCAGCAGCACCTCCAATCACCTTCAGCCACAGGAAAAGGTCAAATCAAACAGCCACTACCTAGTCCTCCTATTGGTGTCTTTGTTTCCCCCCTACAGCAGCACGTCCAATCACCTTCAGCCACTGGAAAAGGTCAAATGAAATAGCCACTACCTAGTCCTCCTTTTGGTGTCTTTGTTTCTCCTTGATAGCAGCACCTGCAATCACCTTCGGCCACAGGAAAAGGACAAATCAAATAGCCACTACCTAGTCCTCCTTTTGGTGTTTTTGTTTCCCCCCTACAGCAGCACGTCCATTCACCTTCAGCCACAGGAAAAGGTCAAATGAAATAGCCACTACCTAATCCTCCTTTTGGTGTCTTTGTTTCCCCCCACCAGCAGCACCTCCAATCACCTTCAGCCACAGGAAAAGGTCAAATGAAATAGCCACTACCTAGTCCTCCTTTTGGTGTCTTTGTTTCCCCCCGCCAACAGCACCTCCAATCACTTTCAGCCACAGGAAAAGGTCAAATCAAATAGCCACTACCTAGTTCTCCTTTTGGTGTCTTTTTTTCCCCTTGACAGCAGCACCTCCAATCACCTTCAGCCAAAGGAAAATGTCAAAGGAAATAGCCACTACCTAGTCCTCCTTTTGGTATCTTTGTTTCCCACCCGCCAGCAGCACCTCCAATCACCTTCATCCACAGGAAAAGGTCAAATGAAACAGCCACTACCTAGTCCTCCTTTTGGTGTCTTTGCTTCCCCAGGCCAGCAGCACCTCCAATCACCTTCAGCCACAGGAAAATGTCAAATGAAACAGCCACTACCTAGTCCTCCTTTTGGTGTCTTTGTTTCCCCCCTACAGCAGCACGTCCATTCACCTTCAGCCACAGGAAAAGGTCAAATGAAATAGCCACTACCTAGTCCTCCTTTTTGTGTCTTTGTTTCCCCCCTACAGCAGCAAGTCCATTCACCTCAGCCACAGGAAAAGGTCAACTGAAATAGCCACTACCTAGTTCTCCTTTTGGTGTCTTTGTTTCCCCCCTTGACAGCAGCACCTCCAGTCACCTTTAGCCACAGGAAAATGTCAAATGAAACAGCCACTACCTAGTACTCCTTTTGGTGTCTTTGTTTCCCCCCTACAGCAGCACCTCCAATCACCTTCTGTCACAGAAAAGGTCAAATGAAATAGCCACTACCTAGTTCATCTTTTTGTATCTTTGTTTCCCCTTGACAGCAGCACCTCCAATCACCTCCAGCCACAGGAAAAGGTCAAATGAAATAGCCACTACCTAGTCCTCCTTTTGGTGTCTTTGTTTCCCCCCACCAGCAGCACCTCCAATCACCTTCAGTCACAGAAAAACATCAAATTGAATAGCCACTACCTAGTCCTCCTTTTGGTGTCTTTGTTTCCCCTTGACAGCAGCACCTCCAATCACCTTCAGCCACAGGAAAAGGTCAAATCAAATAGCCACTACCTAGTCCTCCTTTTGGGGTCTGTTTTTCACCCCGCCAGCAGCACCTCCAATCACCTTCAGCCACAGGAAAATGTCAAATCAAATAGCCACTACCTAGTTCTCCTTTTGGTGTCTTTGTTTCCCCAGGCCAGCAGCACCTCCAATCACCTTCAGTCACAGGAAAATGTCAAATGAAACAGCCACTACCTAGTCGCCCTTTTGGTGTCTTTGTTTCCCCCCTACAGCAGCACGTCCATTCACCTTCAGCCAAAGGAAAAGGTCAAATGAAATAGCCACTACCTAGTACTCCTTTTGGTGTCTTTGTTTCCCCCCACCAGCAGCACCTCCAATCACCTTCAGCCACAGGAAAAGGTCAAATCAAATAGCCACTACCTAGTCCTCCTTTTGGTGTCTTTGTTTCCCCCCGCCAGCAGCAAGTCCATTCACCTCAGCCACAGGAAAAGGTCAAATAAAATAGCCACTACCTAGTTCTCCTTTTGGTGTCTTTTTTTCCCCTTGACAGCAGCACCTCCAATCACCTTCAGCCAAAGGAAAATGTCAAATGAAACGCCACTACCTAGTCCTCCTTTTGGTATCTTTGTTTCCCACCCGCCAGCAGCACCTCCAATCACCTTCAGCCACAGGAAAAGGTCAAATGAAATAGCCACTACCTAGTCCTCCTTTTGGTGTCTTTGCTTCCCCAGGCCAGCAGCACCTCCAATCACCTTCAGCCACAGGAAAATGTCAAATGAAACAGCCACTACCTAGTCCTCCTTTTGGTGTCTTTGTTTCCCCCCTACAGCAGCACCTCCAATCACCTTCTGTCACAGAAAAGGTCAAATGAAATAGCCACTACCTAGTTCATCTTTTTGTGTCTTTGTTTCCCCTTGACAGCAGCACCTCCAATCACCTCCAGCCACAGGAAAAGGTCAAATGAAATAGCCACTACCTAGTCCTCCTTTTGGTGTCTTTGTTTCCCCCCACCAGCAGCACCTCCAATCACCTTCAGTCACAGAAAAACATCAAATTGAATAGCCACTACCTAGTCCTCCTTTTGGTGTCTTTGTTTCCCCTTGACAGCAGCACCTCCAATCACCTTCAGCCACAGGAAAAGGTCAAATCAAATAGCCACTACCTAGTCCTCCTTTTGGGGTCTGTTTTTCACCCCGCCAGCAGCACCTCCAATCACCTTCAGCCACAGGAAAATGTCAAATCAAATAGCCACTACCTAGTTCTCCTTTTGGTGTCTTTGTTTCCCCAGGCCAGCAGCACCTCCAATCACCTTCAGTCACAGGAAAATGTCAAATGAAACAGCCACTACCTAGTCGCCCTTTTGGTGTCTTTGTTTCCCCCCTACAGCAGCACGTCCATTCACCTTCAGCCAAAGGAAAAGGTCAAATGAAATAGCCACTACCTAGTACTCCTTTTGGTGTCTTTGTTTCCCCCCACCAGCAGCACCTCCAATCACCTTCAGCCACAGGAAAAGGTCAAATCAAATAGCCACTACCTAGTCCTCCTTTTGGTGTCTTTGTTTCCCCCCGCCAGCAGCAAGTCCATTCACCTCAGCCACAGGAAAAGGTCAAATAAAATAGCCACTACCTAGTTCTCCTTTTGGTGTCTTTTTTTCCCCTTGACAGCAGCACCTCCAATCACCTTCAGCCAAAGGAAAATGTCAAATGAAACGCCACTACCTAGTCCTCCTTTTGGTATCTTTGTTTCCCACCCGCCAGCAGCACCTCCAATCACCTTCAGCCACAGGAAAAGGTCAAATGAAATAGCCACTACCTAGTCCTCCTTTTGGTGTCTTTGCTTCCCCAGGCCAGCAGCACCTCCAATCACCTTCAGCCACAGGAAAATGTCAAATGAAACAGCCACTACCTAGTCCTCCTTTTGGTGTCTTTGTTTCCCCCCTACAGCAGCACGTCCATTCACCTTCAGCCAAAGGAAAAGGTCAAATGAAATAGCCACTACCTAGTCCTCCTTTTGGTATCTTTGTTTCCCACCCGCCAGCAGCACCTCCAATCACCTTCAGCCACTGGAAAAGGTCAAATGAAATAGCCACTACCTAGTCCTCCTTTTGGTGTCTTTGTTTCTCCTTGATAGCAGCACCTGCAATCACCTTCAGCCACAGGAAAAGGACAAATCAAATAGCCACTACCTAGTCCTCCTTTTGGTGCTTTTGTTTCCCCCCACCAGCAGCACGTCCATTCACCTTCAGCCACAGGAAAAGGTCAAATGAAATAGCCACTACCTAGTCCTCCTTTTGGTGTCTTTGTTTCCCCCCGCCAACAGCACCTCCAATCACTTTCAGCCACAGGAAAAGGTCAAATCAAATAGCCACTACCTAGTTCTCCTTTTGGTGTCTTTTTTTCCCCTTGACAGCAGCACCTCCAATCACCTTCAGCCAAAGGAAAATGTCAAAGGAAATAGCCACTACCTAGTCCTCCTTTTGGTATCTTTGTTTCCCACCCGCCAGCAGCACCTCCAATCACCTTCATCCACAGGAAAAGGTCAAATGAAACAGCCACTACCTAGTCCTCCTTTTGGTGTCTTTGCTTCCCCAGGCCAGCAGCACCTCCAATCACCTTCAGCCACAGGAAAATGTCAAATGAAACAGCCACTACCTAGTCCTCCTTTTGGTGTCTTTGTTTCCCCCCTACAGCAGCAAGTCCATTCACCTCAGCCACAGGAAAAGGTCAAATGAAATAGCCACTACCTAGTTCTCCTTTTGGTGTCTTTTTTTCCCCTTGACAGCAGCACCTCCAATCACCTTCAGCCAAAGGAAAATGTCAAATGAAACGCCACTACCTAGTCCTCCTTTTGGTATCTTTGTTTCCCACCCGCCAGCAGCACCTCCAATCACCTTCAGCCACAGGAAAAGGTCAAATGAAATAGCCACTACCTAGTCCTCCTTTTGGTGTCTTTGCTTCCCCAGGCCAGCAGCACCTCCAATCACCTTCAGCCACAGGAAAATGTCAAATGAAACAGCCACTACCTAGTCCTCCTTTTGGTGTCTTTGTTTCCCCCCTACAGCAGCACGTCCATTCACCTTCAGCCAAAGGAAAAGGTCAAATGAAATAGCCACTACCTAGTCCTCCTTTTGGTATCTTTGTTTCCCACCCGCCAGCAGCACCTCCAATCACCTTCAGCCACAGGAAAAGGTCAAATGAAACAGCCACTACCTAGTCCTCCTTTTGGTGTCTTTGTTTCCCCCCTACAGCAGCACGTCCATTCACCTTCAGCTACAGGAAAATGTCAAATGAAACAGCCAATACCTAGTCCTCCTTTTGGTGTCTTTGTTTCCCCCCTACAGCAGCACGTCCATTCACCTTCAGCCACAGGAAAAGGTCAAATGAAATAGCCACTACCTAGTTCTCCTTTTGGTGTCTTTTTTTCCCCTTGACAGCAGCACCTCCAATCACCTTCAGCCAAAGGAAAATGTCAAATGAAACGCCACTACCTAGTCCTCCTTTTGGTATCTTTGTTTCCCACCCGCCAGCAGCACCTCCAATCACCTTCAGCCACAGGAAAAGGTCAAATGAAATAGCCACTACCTAGTCCTCCTTTTGGTGTCTTTGCTTCCCCAGGCCAGCAGCACCTCCAATCACCTTCAGCCACAGGAAAAGGTCAAATCAAATAGCCACTACCTAGTCCTCCTATTGGTGTCTTTGTTTCCCCCCTACAGCAGCACGTCCAATCACCTTCAGCTACTGGAAAAGGTCAAATGAAATAGCCACTACCTAGTCCTCCTTTTGGTGTCTTTGTTTCGCCTTGATAGCAGCACCTGCAATCACCTTCGGCCACAGGAAAAGGACAAATCAAATAGCCACTACCTAGTCCTCCTTTTGGTGTTTTTGTTTCCCCCCTACAGCAGCACGTCCATTCACCTTCAGCCACAGGAAAAGGTCAAATGAAATAGCCACTACCTAGTCCTCCTTTTGGTGTCTTTGTTTCCCCCCACCAGCAGCACCTCCAATCACCTTCAGCCACAGGAAAAGGTCAAATGAAATAGCCACTACCTAGTCCTCCTTTTGGTGTCTTTGTTTCCCCCCGCCAACAGCACCTCCAATCACTTTCAGCCACAGGAAAAGGTCAAATCAAATAGCCACTACCTAGTTCTCCTTTTGGTGTCTTTTTTTCCCCTTGACAGCAGCACCTCCAATCACCTTCAGCCAAAGGAAAATGTCAAAGGAAATAGCCACTACCTAGTCCTCCTTTTGGTATCTTTGTTTCCCACCCGCCAGCAGCACCTCCAATCACCTTCATCCACAGGAAAAGGTCAAATGAAACAGCCACTACCTAGTCCTCCTTTTGGTGTCTTTGCTTCCCCAGGCCAGCAGCACCTCCAATCACCTTCAGCCACAGGAAAATGTCAAATGAAACAGCCACTTCCTAGTCCTCCTTTTGGTGTCTTTGTTTCCCCCCTACAGCAGCACGTCCATTCACCTTCAGCCACAGGAAAATGTCAAATGAAACAGCCAATACCTAGTCCTCCTTTTGGTGTCTTTGTTTCCCCCCTACAGCAGCAAGTCCATTCACCTCAGCCACAGGAAAAGGTCAAATGAAATAGCCACTACCTAGTTTTCCTTTTGGTGTCTTTTTTTCCCCTTGACAGCAGCACCTCCAATCACCTTCAGCCAAAGGAAAATGTCAAATGAAACGCCACTACCTAGTCCTCCTTTTGGTATCTTTGTTTCCCACCCGCCAGCAGCACCTCCAATCACCTTCAGCCACAGGAAAAGGTCAAATGAAATAGCCACTACATAGTCCTCCTTTTGGTGTCTTTGCTTCCCCAGGCCAGCAGCACCTCCAATCACCTTCAGCCACAGGAAAAGGTCAAATCAAATAGCCACTACCTAGTCCTCCTATTGGTGTCTTTGTTTCCCCCCTACAGCAGCACGTCCAATCACCTTCAGCCACTGGAAAAGGTCAAATGAAATAGCCACTACCTAGTCCTCCTTTTGGGGTCTTTGCTTCTCCTTTATAGCAGCACCTGCAATCACCTTCAGCCACAGGAAAAGGTCAAATCAAATAGCCATTACCTAGTCCTCCTTTTGGTGTTTTTGTTTCCCCCTGCCAGCAGCACCTCCAATCACTTTCAGCCACAGGAAAAGGTCAAATGAAATAGTCACTACCTAGTTCTCCTTTTGGTGTCTTTTTTTCCCCTTGACAGCAGCACCTCCAATCACCTTCAGCCAAAGGAAAATGTCAAATGAAACGCCACTACCTAGTCCTCCTTTTGGTATCTTTGTTTCCCACCCGCCAGCAGCACCTCCAATCACCTTCAGCCACAGGAAAAGGTCAAATGAAATAGCCACTACCTAGTCCTCCTTTTGGTGTCTTTGCTTCCCCAGGCCAGCAGCACCTCCAATCACCTTCAGCCACAGGAAAAGGTCAAATCAAACAGCCACTACCTAGTCCTCCTATTGGTGTCTTTGTTTCCCCCCTACAGCAGCACGTCCAATCACCTTCAGCCACTGGAAAAGGTCAAATGAAATAGCCACTACCTAGTCCTCCTTTTGGTGTCTTTGTTTCTCCTTGATAGCAGCACCTGCAATCACCTTCAGCCACAGGAAAAGGTCAAATGAAATAGCCACTACCTAGTCCTCCTTTTGGGGTCTTTGTTTCTCCTTTATAGCAGCACCTGCAATCACCTTCAGCCACAGGAAAAGGTCAAATCAAATAGCCATTACCTAGTCCTCCTTTTGGTGTTTTTGTTTCCCCCTGCCAGCAGCACCTCCAATCACTTTCAGCCACAGGAAAAGGTCAAATGAAATAGTCACTACCTAGTTCTCCTTTTGGTGTCTTTTTTTCCCCTTGACAGCAGCACCTCCAATCACCTTCAGCCAAAGGAAAATGTCAAATGAAACGCCACTACCTAGTCCTCCTTTTGGTATCTTTGTTTCCCACCCGCCAGCAGCACCTCCAATCACCTTCAGCCACAGGAAAAGGTCAAATGAAATAGCCACTACCTAGTCCTCCTTTTGGTGTCTTTGCTTCCCCAGGCCAGCAGCACCTCCAATCACCTTCAGCCACAGGAAAAGGTCAAATCAAACAGCCACTACCTAGTCCTCCTATTGGTGTCTTTGTTTCCCCCCTACAGCAGCACGTCCAATCACCTTCAGCCACTGGAAAAGGTCAAATGAAATAGCCACTACCTAGTCCTCCTTTTGGTGTCTTTGTTTCTCCTTGATAGCAGCACCTGCAATCACCTTCAGCCACAGGAAAAGGACAAATCAAATAGCCACTACCTAGTCCTCCTTTTGGTGTTTTTGTTTCCCCCCTACAGCAGCACGTCCATTCACCTTCAGCCACAGGAAAAGGTCAAATGAAATAGCCACTACCTAGTCCTCCTTTTGGTGTCTTTGTTTCCCACCCACCAGCAGCACCTCCAATCACCTTCAGCCACAGGAAAAGGTCAAATGAAATAGCCACTACCTAGTCCTCCTTTTGGTGTCTTTGTTTCCCCCCGCCAACAGCACCTCCAATCACTTTCAGCCAAAGGAAAAGGTCAAATCAAATAGCCACTACCTAGTTCTCCTTTTGGTGTCTTTTTTTCCCCTTGACAGCAGCACCTCCAATCACCTTCAGCCAAAGGAAAATGTCAAAGGAAATAGCCACTACCTAGTCCTCCTTTTGGTATCTTTGTTTCCCACCCGCCAGCAGCACCTCCAATCACCTTCATCCACAGGAAAAGGTCAAATGAAACAGCCACTACCTAGTCCTCCTTTTGGTGTCTTTGCTTCCCCAGGCCAGCAGCACCTCCAATCACCTTCAGCCACAGGAAAATGTCAAATGAAACAGCCACTACCTAGTCCTCCTTTTGGTGTCTTTGTTTCTCCCCTACAGCAGCACGTCCATTCACCTTCAGCCACAGGAAAATGTCAAATGAAATAGCCAATACCTAGTCCTCCTTTTGGTGTCTTTGTTTCCCCCCTACAGCAGCAAGTCCATTCACCTCAGCCACAGGAAAAGGTCAAATGAAATAGCCACTACCTAGTTCTCCTTTTGGTGTCTTTTTTTCCCCTTGACAGCAGCACCTCCAATCACCTTCAGCCAAAGGAAAATGTCAAATGAAACGCCACTACCTAGTCCTCCTTTTGGTATCTTTGTTTCCCACCCGCCAGCAGCACCTCCAATCACCTTCAGCCACAGGAAAAGGTCAAATGAAATAGCCACTACCTAGTCCTCCTTTTGGTGTCTTTGCTTCCCCAGGCCAGCAGCACCTCCAATCACCTTCAGCCACAGGAAAAGGTCAAATCAAATAGCCACTACCTAGTCCTCCTATTGGTGTCTTTGTTTACCCCCTACAGCAGCACGTCCAATCACCTTCAGCCACTGGAAAAGGTCAAATGAAATAGCCACTACCTAGTCCTCCTTTTGGGGTCTTTGTTTCTCCTTGATAGCAGCACCTGCAATCACCTTCAGCCACAGGAAAAGGTCAAATCAAATAGCCACTACCTAGTCCTCCTTTTGGTGTTTTTGTTTCCCCCTGCCAGCAGCACCTCCAATCACTTTCAGCCACAGGAAAAGGTCAAATCAAATAGCCACTACCTAGTTCTCCTATTGGTGTCTTTGTTTCCCCCCTACATCAGCACGTCCAATCACCTTCAGCCACTGGAAAAGGTCAAATGAAATAGCCACTACCTAGTCCTCCTTTTGGTGTCTTTGTTTCTCCTTGATAGCAGCACCTGCAATCACCTTCAGCCACAGGAAAAGGTCAAATCATACAGCCACTATCTAGTCCCTTTTTGGTGTCTTTGTTTTCCCCCCTCCAGCAGCACCTCCAATCACCTTCAGCCACCGGAATATGTCAGATGAAATAGCCACTACCTAGTCCTCCTTTTGGTGTCTTTGTTTCCCCCCACCAGCAGCACCTCCAATCACCTTCAGCCAAAGGAAAATGTCAAATGAAACGCCACTACCTAGTCCTCCTTTTGGTATCTTTGTTTCCCACCTGCCAGCAGCACCTCCAATCACCTTCTGTCACAGGAAAAGGTCAAATTAAAGAGCCACTATCTAGTCCTCCTTTTGGTGTCTTTGTTTCCCCCCTCCAGCAGCACCTCCAATCACCTTCAGCCACCGGAATATGTCAGATGAAAAAGCCACTACCTAGTCCTCCTTTTGGTGTCTTTGTTTCCCCCCTTGACAGCAGCACCTCCAGTCACCTTTAGCCACAGGAAAATGTCAAATGAAACAGCCACTACCTACTACTCCTTTTGGTGTCTTTGTTTCCCCCCTACAGCAGCACCTCCAATCACCTTCTGTCACAGAAAAGGTCAAATGAAATAGCCACTACCTAGTTCATGTTTTTGTGTCTTTGTTTCCCCTTGACAGCAGCACCTCCAATCACCCCCAGCCACAGGAAAAGGTCAAATGAAATAGCCACTACCTAGTCCTCCTTTTGGTGTCTTTGTTTCCCCCCACCAGCAGCACCTCCAATCACCTTCAGTCACAGGAAAACATCAAATTGAATAGCCACTACCTAGTCCTCCTTTTGGTGTCTTTGTTTCCCCTTGACAGCAGCACCTCCAATCACCTTCAGCCACAGGAAAAGGTCAAATCAAATAGCCACTACCTAGTCCTCCTTTTGGGGTCTGTTTTTCACCCCTCCACAGCACCTCCAATCACCTTCAGCCACAGGAAAAGGTCAAATCAAATAGCCACTACCTAGTTCTCCTTTTGGTGTCTTTGTTTCCCCAGGCCAGCAGCACCTCCAATCACCTTCAGTCACAGGAAAATGTCAAATGAAACAGCCACTACCTAGTCCTCCTTTTGGTGTCTTTGTTTCCCCCCTACAGCAGCACGTCCAATCACCTTCAGCCACAGAAAAAGGTCAAATGAAATAGCCACTACCTAGTGCTCCTTTTGGTGTATTTGTTTCCCCCCTTGACAGCAGCACCTCCAGTCACCTTTAGCCATAGGAAAATGTCAAATGAAACAGCCACTACCTAGTACTCCTTTTGGTGTCTTTGTTTCCCCCCTACAGCAGCACTTCCAATCACCTTCTGTCACAGAAAAGGTCAAATGAAATAGCCACTACCTAGTTCATCTTTTTGTGTCTTTGTTTCCCCTTGACAGCAGCACCTCCAATCACCTCCAGCCACAGGAAAAGATCAAATGAAATAGCCACTACCTAGTCCTCCTTTTGGTGTCTTTGTTTCCCCCCACCAGCAGCACCTCCAATCACCTTCAGTCACAGGAAAACATCAAATTGAATAGCCACTACCTAGTCCTCCTTTTGGTGTCTTTGTTTCCCCTTGACAGCAGCACCTCCAATCACCTTCAGCCACAGGAAAAGGTCAAATCAAATAGCCACTACCTAGTCCTCCTTTTGGGGTCTGTTTTTCACCCCTCCACAGCACCTCCAATCACCTTCAGCCACAGGAAAAGGTCAAATCAAATAGCCACTACCTAGTCCTCCTTTTGGTGTCTTTGTTTCCCCCCGCCAGCAGCACCTCCAATCACTTTCAGCCACAGGAAAAGGTCAAATCAAATAGCCACTACCTAGTTCTCCTTTTGGTGTCTTTTTTCCCCTTGATAGCAGCACCTCCAATCACCTTCAGCCAAAGGAAAATGTCAAATGAAATAGCCACTACCTAGTACTCCTTTTGGTGTCTTTGTTTCCCCCCTACAGCAGCACTTCCAATCACCTTCTGTCACAGAAAAGGTCAAATGAAATAGCCACTACCTAGTTCATCTTTTTGTGTCTTTGTTTCCCCAGGCCAGCAGCACCTCCAATCACCTTCTGTCACAGGAAAATGTCAAATGAAACAGCCACTACCTAGTCCTCCTTTTGGTGTCTTTGTTTCCCCCCTACAGCAGCACGTCCATTCACCTTCAGCCAAAGGAAAAGGTCAAATGAAATAGCCACTACCTAGTCCTCCTTTTGGTGTCTTTGTTTCCCCCCACCATCAGCACCTCCAATCACCTTCAGCCACAGGAAAAGGTCAAATCAAATAGCCACTACCTAGTCCTCCTTTTGGTGTCTTTGTTTCCCCCCGCCAGCAGCACCTCCAATCACTTTCAGCCACAGGAAAAGGTCAAATCAAATAGCCACTACCTAGTTCTCCTTTTGGTGTCTTTTTTTCCCCTTGATAGCAGCACCTCCAATCACCTTCAGCCAAAGGAAAATGTCAAATGAAATAGCCACTACCTAGTCCTCCTTTTGCTATCTTTGTTTCCCACCCGCCAGCAGCACCTCCAATCACCTTCAGCCACAGGAAAAGGTCAAATGAAACAGCCACTACCTAGTCCTCCTTTTGGTGTCTTTGTTTCCCCCCTACAGCAGCACGTCCATTCACCTTCAGCCACAGGAAAATGTCAAATGAAACAGCCAATACCTAGTCCTCCTTTTGGTGTCTTTGTTTCCCCCCTACAGCAGCAAGTCCATTCACCTCAGCCACAGGAAAAGGTCAAATGAAATAGCCACTACCTAGTTCTCCTTTTGGTGTCTTTTTTTCCCCTTGACAGCAGCACCTCCAATCACCTTCAGCCAAAGGAAAATGTCAAATGAAACGCCACTACCTAGTCCTCCTTTTGGTATCTTTGTTTCACACCCGCCAGCAGCACCTCCAATCACCTTCAGCCACAGGAAAAGGTCAAATGAAATAGCCACTACCTAGTCCTCCTTTTGGTGTCTTTGCTTCCCCAGGCCAGCAGCACCTCCAATCACCTTCAGCCACAGGAAAAGGTCAAATCAAACAGCCACTACCTAGTCCTCCTATTGGTGTCTTTGTTTCTCCTTGATAGCAGCACCTGCAATCACCTTTAGACACAGGAAAAGGTCAAATCAAATAGCCACTACCTAGTCCTCCTTTTGGTGTTTTTGTTTCCCCCCTACAGCAGCACGTCCATTCACCTTCAGCCACAGGAAAAGGTCAAATGAAATAGCCACTACCTAGTCCTCCTTTTGGTGTCTTTGTTTCCCCCTACCAGCAGTACCTCCAATCACCTTCAGCCACAGGAAAAGGTCAAATCAAATAGCCATTACCTAGTCCTCCTTTTGGTGTCTTTGTTTCCCCCCGCCAACAGCACCTCCAATCACTTTCAGCCACAGGAAAAGGTCAAATCAAATAGCCACTACCTAGTTCTCCTTTTGGTGTCTTTTTTTCCCCTTGACAGCAGCACCTCCAATCACCTTCAGCCAAAGGAAAATGTCAAAGGAAATAGCCACTACCTAGTCCTCCTTTTAATAATAATAATAATAATAATAATTTAATTTATAACCCGCTCTCTCTCCCAGAAGGGACTCGAGGCGGAGCACAGGGAATTTAAAATACATATAAAATACAAACAGTGTACAATAATAAAATGAAATTAAACTAACCCTGCGCTAAAACCCATATTAAAACTAACCCCAATCTAAAAAGAGACTACCCTAGGCCGGCCAAGCGAAACAGATGTGTCTTTAATTTTAGGCGGAAGGAGCGGAGGTCCGTGGTTGTCCTGATATCGGGGGGAAGGTCGTTCCAGAGGGCTGGGCCCGCCACAGAGAAGGCCCTTCCCCTGGGCGTCACCCGCTGACAAAGTCTAGTGGACGGCACCCGGAGAAGTCCCTCTCTGTGGGAGCGAATCGGCCGTGAGGATGTATGGGGCAGGATCCGATCCCGCAGATAGCTAGGTCCCGAGCCATGGAGCGCTTTGAAGATGATGACTAACACCTTGAAGCGCACCCGGAAGACGACAGGTAGCCAGTGCAGCTCGCGCAAGAGCGGTGTTACGTGGGTTAACCTAGAGGCTCCCATTATTGCTCGCGCGGCTGCGTTCTGGACCAACTGAAGTCTCCGGGTGCACCTCAAGGGGAGCCCCATGTAGAGAGAGTTGCAATAGTCCAGTCGGGATGTCACGAGAGCATGAGTGACTGTGCGAAGGGCGTCCCGATCCAATAGGGGGCGCAACTGGCGTACCAAGCGAACCTGGTAAAACGCCCTCCTGGCCACGGCTGTCACTTGATCTTCCATGGACAGCCGGGTATCCAGGAGGACACCCAAGTTGCGTGCCCCATCCACAGGGGCAAGATGTTCGCCCCCTATGGCCAGCGATGGAGTCAGCTGGTTGAATCGGGCAGCCGGAAACCACACCCACTCGGTCTTGGTCGGGTTGAGCCTGAGTCCGTTACTTCCCATCCAGATCCGCACGGCTTCCAGGCACTGGCACATCACCGCTACGGCATCGTTGGGGTGGTTTGGGGTAGATATATACAGCTGAGTATCATCAGCGTAGAGATGATACTCTACCCCAAAACCACGGATGATCTCGCCCAGCGGCTTCATGTATGTGTTGAACAGGAGAGGCGAGAGGACCGACCCCTGAGGCACCCCACATGTGAGGGGTCTCGGGGTCGACCTCTGCTCTCCTGTCAACACAAATTGCGATCGGCCAGAGAGGTAGGAGGAGAACCACCGCAAAACGGTGCCTCCCACCCCCAACCCCCCCAGCCGATGCAATAGGATACCATGGTCGATGGTATCGAAAGCCGCCGAGAGGTCTAACAGAACCAGGATGGAGGAGCAACCCCCATCTCTGGCCCTCCAGAGATCATCCACCAACGCGACCAATGCCGTCTCGGTGCTATGCCCGGGCCGAAAGCCGGACTGGCGCGGGTCTAGATAATCAACTTCCTCCAGATGACGGGGAAACTGTTGTGCCACCACACTCTCAACAACCTTCGCCAGGAAGGGAAGGTTGGAGACTGGACGATAGTTGGTTAATAAAGCTGGATCCAAAGAGGGCTTCTTGAGGAGGGGCCTCACCATGGCCTCTTTTAGGGAGGCAGGCAAGGAACCCTCACTCAAGGATGCGTTGATAACCTCTTGGAGCCAGCCTCGTGTCACCTCCCAGGATGCCAGTACAAGCCAGGAGGGACACGGGTCCAATAAACATGTGGTGGCTCGCAGTCGCCCACGTAACCTGTCCATATCCTCGGAAGTAACGGAGTCAAACTCCTCCCAAACAAGATCCCCCTCGTGGCAATCCACTGGACCAGCAATGGGGGCTAACTCATTCTGTATCTGAGCGATTTTCTCCTGCAGATAAGACACAAATTCCTCTGCTCTACCCTGTAAGGGGGCTTCCCGCACCCTCTGTTGAAGGAGGGTACGGGTCACCCTAAACAGGGCGGCAGGGCGGTTATCTGCGGATGCTATGAGAGTGGCGCAATGATGGCGTTTGGCCACTCTCAGCGCCACAATGTAAGTCCGTAAATGGGCTCTTACCTGTGTCCGGTCAGATTCAGAGCGGGTAGACCTCCATCTTCTCTCTAGGCATCTCTTGTGGCGTTTCATCACCCTCAGCTCCTCGGTAAACCAAGGAGCCAGGGTGGCTCGCCGCCGCAAGAGAGGCCGCAAGGGCGCGACCCGATCCAAGGCTCCCGTGGTCGCAGTATTCCATGCGGCCACGAGGTCCTCCATCGGGGCGCGGGTCAGGGGTACAGGAAGTGGCCCAAGCGCCGCTTGGAACCCATCTGGGTCCATCAGGCGCCTGGGGCGGAACCAGATTGGTAACTCAGGTTCCACCTCCCCGCGGAGGGGAGTAGCGGTCGGAAAGTCAAGCCGGAGAAGTGAGTGGTCTGTCCATGACAAGGGTGTGATGACTATATCCCCTATACCCAGATCACTCTTCCATTGGCCTGAGACAAAGATGAGATCCGGTGTATGTCCACCCTCGTGCGTGGGGCCTTGAATTACTTGGGTCAGGTCCATGGCCGTCATGGAAGCCATGAACTCCCGAGCTACCCCAGATGATTCGCCCACCGATGGCAGGTTAAAGTCCCCCATGACTAAAAGTCTGGGGGTCTCAACTGCCACCGTAGCGATCACCTCTAGGAGCTCGGGCAGGGCTGCTGCTACATAGCGGGGAGTCAGGTATACAACCAGCAAGCCCAACTGCCTCCCTAGGCCCCACTTCACGCAGAGGGACTCACAACCGGTGGTCTGTGGCACAACGGTCTCTCTCGGCTCAAGACCTTCCTTAACAATGACCGCTACCCCACCACCCCTGCCTAGGGCCCGGGGCTGATGAAAAGCGTGGTAGCCTGGTGGGCACATTTCAACGAGGGGGAGTCCTCCCTCGTGGCCCAACCAGGTCTCCGCAATTCCAGCCAGGTCCGGCTCCCCCTCTGACACCAGGTCATTAATGAGGGGGGCTTTGTTGACAACGGACCTGGCGTTGCAAAACATCAGCCGCAGGCCCTGGTATCTTTGTTTCCCACCCGCCAGCAGCACCTCCAATCACCTTCATCCACAGGAAAAGGTCAAATGAAACAGCCACTACCTAGTCCTCCTTTTGGTGTCTTTGCTTCCCCAGGCCAGCAGCACCTCCAATCACCTTCAGCCACAGGAAAATGTCAAATGAAACAGCCACTACCTAGTCCTCCTTTTGGTGTCTTTGTTTCCCCCCTACAGCAGCACGTCCATTCACCTTCAGCCACAGGAAAATGTCAAATGAAACAGCCAATACCTAGTTCTCCTTTTGGTGTCTTTTTTTCCCCTTGACAGCAGCACCTCCAATCACCTTCAGCCAAAGGAAAATGTCAAATGAAACGCCACTACCTAGTCCTCCTTTTGGTATCTTTGTTTCCCACCCGCCAGCAGCACCTCCAATCACCTTCAGCCACAGGAAAAGGTCAAATGAAATAGCCACTACCTAGTCCTCCTTTTGGTGTCTTTGTTTCCCCCCTACAGCAGCACGTCCAATCACCTTCAGCCACTGGAAAAGGTCAAATGAAATAGCCACTACCTAGTCCTCCTTTTGGGGTCTTTGTTTCTCCTTGATAGCAGCACCTGCAATCACCTTCAGCCACAGGAAAAGGTCAAATCAAATAGCCACTACCTAGTCCTCCTTTTGGTGTTTTTGTTTCCCCCTGCCAGCAGCACCTCCAATCACTTTCAGCCACAGGAAAAGGTCAAATCAAATAGCCACTACCTAGTTCTCCTATTGGTGTCTTTGTTTCCCCCCTACAGCAGCACGTCCAATCACCTTCAGCCACTGGAAAAGGTCAAATGAAATAGCCACTACCTAGTCCTCCTTTTGGTGTCTTTGTTTCTCCTTGATAGCAGCACCTGCAATCACCTTCAGCCACAGGAAAAGGTCAAATGAAATAGCCACTACCTAGTCCTCCTTTTGGTGTCTTTGTTTCCCCCCTCCAGTAGCACCTCCCATCACCTTCAGCAACAGGAAAAGGTCAAATGAAATAGCCACTACCTAGTCCTCCTTTTGGTGTCTTTGTTTCCCCCCTACAGCAGCACCTCCCATCACCTTCAGCCACTGGAAAAGGTCAAATGAAATAGCCACTACCTAGTCCTCCTTTTGGGGTCTTTGTTTCTCCTTGATAGCAGCACCTGCAATCACCTTCAGCCACAGGAAAAGGTCAAATCAAATAGCCACTACCTAGTCCTCCTTTTGGTGTTTTTGTTTCCCCCTGCCAGCAGCACCTCCAATCACTTACAGCCACAGGAAAAGGTCAAATCAAATAGCCACTACCTAGTTCTCCTATTGGTGTCTTTGTTTCCCCCCTACAGCAGCACGTCCAATCACCTTCAGCCACTGGAAAAGGTCAAATGAAATAGCCACTACCTAGTCCTCCTTTTGGTGTCTTTGTTTCTCCTTGATAGCAGCACCTGCAATCACCTTCAGCCACAGGAAAAGGTCAAATGAAATAGCCACTACCTAGTCCTCCTTTTGGTGTCTTTGTTTCCCCCCTCCAGTAGCACCTCCCATCACCTTCAGCAACAGGAAAAGGTCCAAACAAATAGCCACTACCTAGTCCTCCTTTTTGTGTCTTTCTTTCCCACCCGCAAGCAGCACCTCCAATCACCTTCAGCCAAAGGAAAATGTCAAATGAAACGCCACTACCTAGTCCTCCTTTTGGTATCTTTGTTTCCCACCCGCCAGCAGCACCTCCAATCACCTTCTGTCACAGGAAAAGGTCAAATTAAAGAGCCACTATCTAGTCTTCCTTTTGGTGTCTTTGTTTCCCCCCTATAGCAGCACGTCCATTCACCTTCAGCCACAGGAAAAGGTCAAATGAAATAGCCACTACCTAGTCCTCCTTTTGGTGTCTTTGTTTCCCCCCACCAGCAGCACCTGCAATCACCTTCAGCCACAGGAAAAGGTCAAATCATACAGCCACTATCTAGTCCCTTTTTGGTGTCTTTGTTTCCCCCCGCCAGCAGCACCTCCAATCACCTTCAGACAAAGGAAAAGATCAAATCAAATAGCCACTACCTAGTCCTCCTTTTGGTGTCTTTGTTTCCCCCCTCCAGTAGCACCTGCAATCACCTTCAGCCACAGGAAAAGGTCAAATCATACAGCCACTATCTAGTCCCTTTTTGGTGTCTTTGTTTCCCCCCGCCACCAGCACCTCCTATCACCTTCTGTCACAGGAAAAGGTCAAATGAAATAGCCACTATCTAGTCCTCCTTTTGGTGTCTTTGTTTCCCCTTGACAGCAGAACCTGCAATCACCTTCAGCCACAAGAAAATGTCAAATGAAACGCCACTACCTAGTCCTCCTTTTGGTATCTTTGTTTCCCACCCGCCAGCAGCACCTCCAATCACCTTCAGCCACAGGAAAAGGTCAAATGAAATAGCCACTACCTAGTCCTCCTTTTGGTGTCTTTGTTTCCCCCCTACAGCAGCACGTCCAATCACCTTCAGCCACTGGAAAAGGTCAAATGAAATAGCCACTACCTAGTCCTCCTTTTGGGGTCTTTGTTTCTCCTTGATAGCAGCACCTGCAATCACCTTCAGCCACAGGAAAAGGTCAAATCAAATAGCCACTACCTAGTCCTCCTTTTGGTGTTTTTGTTTCCCCCTGCCAGCAGCACCTCCAATCACTTTCAGCCACAGGAAAAGGTCAAATCAAATAGCCACTACCTAGTTCTCCTATTGGTGTCTTTGTTTCCCCCCTACAGCAGCACGTCCAATCACCTTCAGCAACTGGAAAAGGTCAAATGAAATAGCCACTACCTAGTCCTCCTTTTGGTGTCTTTGTTTCTCCTTGATAGCAGCACCTGCAATCACCTTCAGCCACAGGAAAAGGTCAAATGAAATAGCCACTACCTAGTCCTCCTTTTGGTGTCTTTGTTTCCCCCCTCAAGTAGCACCTCCCATCACCTTCAGCAACAGGAAAAGGTCCAAACAAATAGCCACTACCTAGTCCTCCTTTTTGTGTCTTTCTTTCCCACCCGCCAGCAGCACCTCCAATCACCTTCAGCCAAAGGAAAATGTCAAATGAAACGCCACTACCTAGTCCTCCTTTTGGTATCTTTGTTTCCCACCCGCCAGCAGCACCTCCAATCACCTTCTGTCACAGGAAAAGGTCAAATTAAAGAGCCACTATCTAGTCTTCCTTTTGGTGTCTTTGTTTCCCCCCTATAGCAGCACGTCCATTCACCTTCAGCCACAGGAAAAGGTCAAATGAAATAGCCACTACCTAGTCCTCCTTTTGGTGTCTTTGTTTCCCCCCACCAGCAGCACCTGCAATCACCTTCAGCCACAGGAAAAGGTCAAATCATACAGCCACTATCTAGTCCCTTTTTGGTGTCTTTGTTTCCCCCCGCCAGCAGCACCTCCAATCACCTTCAGACAAAGGAAAAGATCAAATCAAATAGCCACTACCTAGTCCTCCTTTTGGTGTCTTTGTTTCCCCCCTCCAGTAGCACCTGCAATCACCTTCAGCCACAGGAAAAGGTCAAATCATACAGCCACTATCTAGTCCCTTTTTGGTGTCTTTGTTTCCCCCCGCCACCAGCACCTCCTATCACCTTCTGTCACAGGAAAAGGTCAAATGAAATAGCCACTATCTAGTCCTCCTTTTCGTGTCTTTGTTTCCCCTTGACAGCAGAACCTGCAATCACCTTCAGCCACAAGAAAAGGTCAAATGAAATAGCCACTACCTAGTCCTCCTTTTGGTGTCTTTGTTTCCCCCCCGCCAGCAGCACCTCCAATCACCTTCAGCCAAAGGAAAAAGTCAAATCAAATAGCCATTATCTAGTCCTCCTTTTGGTGTCTTTGTTTCCCCCCTACAGCAGCACGTCCAATCACCTTCAGCCACAGAAAAAGGTCAAATGAAATAGCCACTACCTAGTGCTCCTTTTGGTGTATTTGTTTCCCCCCTTGACAGCAGCACCTCCAGTCACCTTTAGCCATAGGAAAATGTCAAATGAAACAGCCACTACCTAGTACTCCTTTTGGTGTCTTTGTTTCCCCCCTACAGCAGCACTTCCAATCACCTTCTGTCACAGAAAAGGTCAAATGAAATAGCCACTACCTAGTTCATCTTTTTGTGTCTTTGTTTCCCCTTGACAGCAGCACCTCCAATCACCTCCAGCCACAGGAAAAGGTCAAATGAAATAGCCACTACCTAGTCCTCCTTTTGGTGTCTTTGTTTCCCCCCACCAGCAGCACCTCCAATCACCTTCAGTCACAGGAAAACATCAAATTGAATAGCCACTACCTAGTCCTCCTTTTGGTGTCTTTGTTTCCCCTTGACAGCAGCACCTCCAATCACCTTCATCCACAGGAAAAGGTCAAATCAAATAGCCACTACCTAGTCCTCCTTTTGTGGTCTGTTTTTCACCCCTCCACAGCACCTCCAATCACCTTCAGCCACAGGAAAAGGTCAAATCAAATAGCCACTACCTAGTTCTCCTTTTGGTGTCTTTGTTTCCCCCCACCATCAGCACCTCCAATCACCTTCAGCCACAGGAAAAGGTCAAATCAAATAGCCACTACCTAGTCCTCCTTTTGGTGTCTTTGTTGCCCCCCGCCAGCAGCACCTCCAATCACTTTCAGCCACAGGAAAAGGTCAAATCAAATAGCCACTACCTAGTTCTCCTTTTGGTGTCTTTTTTTCCCCTTGACAGCAGCACCTCCAATCACCTTCAGCCAAAGGAAAATGTCAAATGAAATAGCCACTACCTAGTCCTCCTTTTGGGGTCTTTGTTTCTCCTTGATAGCAGCACCTGCAATCACCTTCAGCCACAGGAAAAGGTCAAATCAAATAGCCACTACCTAGTCCTCCTTTTGGTGTTTTTGTTTCCCCCTGCCAGCAGCACCTCCAATCACTTTCAGCCACAGGAAAAGGTCAAATCAAATAGCCACTACCTAGTTCTCCTATTGGTGTCTTTGTTTCCCCCCTACAGCAGCACGTCCAATCACCTTCAGCAACTGGAAAAGGTCAAATGAAATAGCCACTACCTAGTCCTCCTTTTGGTGTCTTTGTTTCTCCTTGATAGCAGCACCTGCAATCACCTTCAGCCACAGGAAAAGGTCAAATGAAATAGCCACTACCTAGTCCTCCTTTTGGTGTCTTTGTTTCCCCCCTCAAGTAGCACCTCCCATCACCTTCAGCAACAGGAAAAGGTCCAAACAAATAGCCACTACCTAGTCCTCCTTTTTGTGTCTTTCTTTCCCACCCGCCAGCAGCACCTCCAATCACCTTCAGCCAAAGGAAAATGTCAAATGAAACGCCACTACCTAGTCCTCCTTTTGGTATCTTTGTTTCCCACCCGCCAGCAGCACCTCCAATCACCTTCTGTCACAGGAAAAGGTCAAATTAAAGAGCCACTATCTAGTCTTCCTTTTGGTGTCTTTGTTTCCCCCCTATAGCAGCACGTCCATTCACCTTCAGCCACAGGAAAAGGTCAAATGAAATAGCCACTACCTAGTCCTCCTTTTGGTGTCTTTGTTTCCCCCCACCAGCAGCACCTGCAATCACCTTCAGCCACAGGAAAAGGTCAAATCATACAGCCACTATCTAGTCCCTTTTTGGTGTCTTTGTTTCCCCCCGCCAGCAGCACCTCCAATCACCTTCAGACAAAGGAAAAGATCAAATCAAATAGCCACTACCTAGTCCTCCTTTTGGTGTCTTTGTTTCCCCCCTCCAGTAGCACCTGCAATCACCTTCAGCCACAGGAAAAGGTCAAATCATACAGCCACTATCTAGTCCCTTTTTGGTGTCTTTGTTTCCCCCCGCCACCAGCACCTCCTATCACCTTCTGTCACAGGAAAAGGTCAAATGAAATAGCCACTATCTAGTCCTCCTTTTCGTGTCTTTGTTTCCCCTTGACAGCAGAACCTGCAATCACCTTCAGCCACAAGAAAAGGTCAAATGAAATAGCCACTACCTAGTCCTCCTTTTGGTGTCTTTGTTTCCCCCCCGCCAGCAGCACCTCCAATCACCTTCAGCCAAAGGAAAAAGTCAAATCAAATAGCCATTATCTAGTCCTCCTTTTGGTGTCTTTGTTTCCCCCCTACAGCAGCACGTCCAATCACCTTCAGCCACAGAAAAAGGTCAAATGAAATAGCCACTACCTAGTGCTCCTTTTGGTGTATTTGTTTCCCCCCTTGACAGCAGCACCTCCAGTCACCTTTAGCCATAGGAAAATGTCAAATGAAACAGCCACTACCTAGTACTCCTTTTGGTGTCTTTGTTTCCCCCCTACAGCAGCACTTCCAATCACCTTCTGTCACAGAAAAGGTCAAATGAAATAGCCACTACCTAGTTCATCTTTTTGTGTCTTTGTTTCCCCTTGACAGCAGCACCTCCAATCACCTCCAGCCACAGGAAAAGGTCAAATGAAATAGCCACTACCTAGTCCTCCTTTTGGTGTCTTTGTTTCCCCCCACCAGCAGCACCTCCAATCACCTTCAGTCACAGGAAAACATCAAATTGAATAGCCACTACCTAGTCCTCCTTTTGGTGTCTTTGTTTCCCCTTGACAGCAGCACCTCCAATCACCTTCAGCCACAGGAAAAGGTCAAATCAAATAGCCACTACCTAGTCCTCCTTTTGTGGTCTGTTTTTCACCCCTCCACAGCACCTCCAATCACCTTCAGCCACAGGAAAAGGTCAAATCAAATAGCCACTACCTAGTTCTCCTTTTGGTGTCTTTGTTTCCCCAGGCCAGCAGCACCTCCAATCACCTTCTGTCACAGGAAAATGTCAAATGAAACAGCCACTACCTAGTCCTCCTTTTGGTGTCTTTGTTTCCCCCCTACAGCAGCACGTCCATTCGCCTTCAGCCAAAGGAAAAGGTCAAATGAAATAGCCACTACCTAGTCCTCCTTTTGGTGTCTTTGTTTCCCCCCACCATCAGCACCTCCAATCACCTTCAGCCACAGGAAAAGGTCAAATCAAATAGCCACTACCTAGTCCTCCTTTTGGTGTCTTTGTTTCCCCCCGCCAGCAGCACCTCCAATCAATTTCAGCCACAGGAAAAGGTCAAATCAAATAGCCACTACCTAGTTCTCCTTTTGGTGTCTTTTTTTCCCCTTGACAGCAGCACCTCCAATCACCTTCAGCCAAAGGAAAATGTCAAATGAAATAGCCACTACCTAGTCCTCCTTTTGGTATCTTTGTTTCCCACCCGCCAGCAGCACCTCCAATCACCTTCAGCCACAGGAAAAGGTCAAATGAAACAGCCACTACCTAGTCCTCCTTTTGGTGTCTTTGTTTCCCCCCTACAGCAGCACGTCCATTCACCTTCAGCCACAGGAAAATGTCAAATGAAACAGCCAATACCTAGTCCTCCTTTTGGTGTCTTTGTTTCCCCCCTACAGCAGCAAGTCCATTCACCTCAGCCACAGGAAAAGGTCAAATGAAATAGCCACTACCTAGTTCTCCTTTTGGTGTCTTTTTTTCCCCTTGACAGCAGCACCTCCAATCACCTTCAGCCAAAGGAAAATGTCAAATGAAACGCCACTACCTAGTCCTCCTTTTGGTATCTTTGTTTCACACCCGCCAGCAGCACCTCCAATCACCTTCAGCCACAGGAAAAGGTCAAATGAAATAGCCACTACCTAGTCCTCCTTTTGGTGTCTTTGCTTCCCCAGGCCAGCAGCACCTCCAATCACCTTCAGCCACAGGAAAAGGTCAAATCAAACAGCCACTACCTAGTCCTCCTATTGGTGTCTTTGTTTCTCCTTGATAGCAGCACCTGCAATCACCTTCAGCCACAGGAAAAGGTCAAATCAAATAGCCACTACCTAGTCCTCCTTTTGGTGTTTTTGTTTCCCCCCTACAGCAGCACGTCCATTCACCTTCAGCCACAGGAAAAGGTCAAATGAAATAGCCACTACCTAGTCCTCCTTTTGGTGTCTTTGTTTCCCCCTACCAGCAGCACCTCCAATCACCTTCAGCCACAGGAAAAGGTCAAATCAAATAGCCATTACCTAGTCCTCCTTTTGGTGTCTTTGTTTCCCCCCGCCAACAGCACCTCCAATCACTTTCAGCCACAGGAAAAGGTCAAATCAAATAGCCACTACCTAGTTCTCCTTTTGGTGTCTTTTTTTCCCCTTGACAGCAGCACCTCCAATCACCTTCAGCCAAAGGAAAATGTCAAATGAAATAGCCACTACCTAGTCCTCCTTTTGCTATCTTTGTTTCCCACCCGCCAGCAGCACCTCCAATCACCTTCAGCCACAGGAAAAGGTCAAATGAAACAGCCACTACCTAGTCCTCCTTTTGGTGTCTTTGTTTCCCCCCTACAGCAGCACGTCCATTCACCTTCAGCCACAGGAAAATGTCAAATGAAACAGCCAATACCTAGTCCTCCTTTTGGTGTCTTTGTTTCCCCCCTACAGCAGCAAGTCCATTCACCTCAGCCACAGGAAAAGGTCAAATGAAATAGCCACTACCTAGTTCTCCTTTTGGTGTCTTTTTTTCCCCTTGACAGCAGCACCTCCAATCACCTTCAGCCAAAGGAAAATGTCAAATGAAACGCCACTACCTAGTCCTCCTTTTGGTATCTTTGTTTCACACCCGCCAGCAGCACCTCCAATCACCTTCAGCCACAGGAAAAGGTCAAATGAAATAGCCACTACCTAGTCCTCCTTTTGGTGTCTTTGCTTCCCCAGGCCAGCAGCACCTCCAATCACCTTCAGCCACAGGAAAAGGTCAAATCAAACAGCCACTACCTAGTCCTCCTATTGGTGTCTTTGTTTCTCCTTGATAGCAGCACCTGCAATCACCTTCAGCCACAGGAAAAGGTCAAATCAAATAGCCACTACCTAGTCCTCCTTTTGGTGTTTTTGTTTCCCCCCTACAGCAGCACGTCCATTCACCTTCAGCCACAGGAAAAGGTCAAATGAAATAGCCACTACCTAGTCCTCCTTTTGGTGTCTTTGTTTCCCCCTACCAGCAGCACCTCCAATCACCTTCAGCCACAGGAAAAGGTCAAATCAAATAGCCATTACCTAGTCCTCCTTTTGGTGTCTTTGTTTCCCCCCGCCAACAGCACCTCCAATCACTTTCAGCCACAGGAAAAGGTCAAATCAAATAGCCACTACCTAGTTCTCCTTTTGGTGTCTTTTTTTCCCCTTGACAGCAGCACCTCCAATCACCTTCAGCCAAAGGAAAATGTCAAAGGAAATAGCCACTACCTAGTCCTCCTTTTAATAATAATAATAATAATAATAATTTAATTTATAACCCGCTCTCTCTCCCAGAAGGGACTCGAGGCGGGGCACAGGGAATTTAAAATACATATAAAATACAAACAGTGTACAATAATAAAATGAAATTAAACTAACCCTGCGCTAAAATCCCATATTAAAACTAACCCCAATCTAAAAATAGACTACCCTAGGCCGGCCAAGCGAAACAGATGTGTCTTTAATTTTAGGCGGAAGGAGCGGAGGTCCGTGGTTGTCCTGATATCGGGGGGAAGGTCGTTCCAGAGGGCTGGGCCCGCCACAGAGAACGCCCTTGCCCTGGGCGTCACCCGCTGACAAAGTCTAGTGGACGGCACCCGGAGAAGTCCCTCTCTGTGGGAGCGAATCGGCCGTGAGGATGTATGGGGCAGGATCCGATCCCGCAGATAGCTAGGTCCCGAGCCATGGAGCGCTTTGAAGATGATGACTAACACCTTGAAGCGCACCCGGAAGACGACAGGTAGCCAGTGCAGCTCGCGCAAGAGCGGTGTTACGTGGGTTAACCTAGAGGCTCCCATTATTGCTCGCGCGGCTGCGTTCTGGACCAACTGAAGTCTCCGGGTGCACCTCAAGGGGAGCCCCATGTAGAGAGAGTTGCAATAGTCCAGTCGGGATGTCACGAGAGCATGAGTGACTGTGCGAAGGGCGTCCCGATCCAATAGGGGGCGCAACTGGCGTACCAAGCGAACCTGGTAAAACGCCCTCCTGGCCACGGCTGTCACTTGATCTTCCATGGACAGCCGGGTATCCAGGAGGACACCCAAGTTGCGCGCCCCATCCACAGGGGCAAGATGTTCGCCCCCTATGGCCAGCGATGGAGTCAGCTGGTTGAATCGGGCAGCCGGAAACCACACCCACTCGGTCTTGGTCGGGTTGAGCCTGAGTCCGTTACTTCCCATCCAGATCCGCACGGCTTCCAGGCACTGGCACATCACCGCTACGGCATCGTTGGGGTGGTTTGGGGTAGATATATACAGCTGAGTATCATCAGCGTAGAGATGATACTCTACCCCAAAACCACGGATGATCTCGCCCAGCGGCTTCATGTATGTGTTGAACAGGAGAGGCGAGAGGACCGACCCCTGAGGCACCCCACATGTGAGGGGTCTCGGGGTCGACCTCTGCTCTCCTGTCAACACAAATTGCGATCGGCCAGAGAGGTAGGAGGAGAACCACCGCAAAACGGTGCCTCCCACCCCCAACCCCCCCAGCCGATGCAATAGGATACCATGGTCGATGGTATCGAAAGCCGCCGAGAGGTCTAACAGAACCAGGATGGAGGAGCAACCCCCATCTCTGGCCCTCCAGAGATCATCCACCAACGCGACCAATGCCGTCTCGGTGCTATGCCCGGGCCGAAAGCCGGACTGGCGCGGGTCTAGATAATCAACTTCCTCCAGATGACGGGGAAACTGTTGTGCCACCACACTCTCAACAACCTTCGCCAGGAAGGGAAGGTTGGAGACTGGACGATAGTTGGTTAATAAAGCTGGATCCAAAGAGGGCTTCTTGAGGAGGGGCCTCACCATGGCCTCTTTTAGGGAGGCAGGCAAGGAACCCTCACTCAAGGATGCGTTGATAACCTCTTGGAGCCAGCCTCGTGTCACCTCCCAGGATGCCAGTACAAGCCAGGAGGGACACGGGTCCAATAAACATGTGGTGGCTCGCAGTCGCCCACGTAACCTGTCCATATCCTCGGAAGTAACGGAGTCAAACTCCTCCCAAACAAGATCCCCCTCGTGGCAATCCACTGGACCAGCAATGGGGGCTAACTCATTCTGTATCTGAGCGATTTTCTCCTGCAGATAAGACACAAATTCCTCTGCTCTACCCTGTAAGGGGGCTTCCCGCACCCTCTGTTGAAGGAGGGTACGGGTCACCCTAAACAGGGCGGCAGGGCGGTTATCTGCGGATGCTATGAGAGTGGCGCAATGATGGCGTTTGGCCACTCTCAGCGCCACAATGTAAGTCCGTAAATGGGCTCTTACCTGTGTCCGGTCAGATTCAGAGCGGGTAGACCTCCATCTTCTCTCTAGGCATCTCTTGTGGCGTTTCATCACCCTCAGCTCCTCGGTAAACCAAGGAGCCAGGGTGGCTCGCCGCCGCAAGAGAGGCTGCAAGGGCGCGACCCGATCCAAGGCTCCCGTGGTCGCAGTATTCCATGCGGCCACGAGGTCCTCCATCGGGGCGCGGGTCAGGGGTACAGGAAGTGGCCCAAGCGCCGCTTGGAACCCATCTGGGTCCATCAGGCGCCTGGGGCGGAACCAGATTGGTAACTCAGGTTCCACCTCCCCGCGGAGGGGAGTAGCGGTCGGAAAGTCAAGCCGGAGAAGTGAGTGGTCTGTCCATGACAAGGGTGTGATGACTATATCCCCTATACCCAGATCACTCTTCCATTGGCCTGAGACAAAGATGAGATCCGGTGTATGTCCACCCTCGTGCGTGGGGCCTTGAATTACTTGGGTCAGGTCCATGGCCGTCATGGAAGCCATGAACTCCCGAGCTACCCCAGATGATTCGCCCACCGATGGCAGGTTAAAGTCCCCCATGACTAAAAGTCTGGGGGTCTCAACTGCCACCGTAGCGATCACCTCTAGGAGCTCGGGCAGGGCTGCTGCTACATAGCGGGGAGCCAGGTATACAACCAGCAAGCCCAACTGCCTCCCTAGGCCCCACTTCACGCAGAGGGACTCACAACCGGTGGTCTGTGGAACAACGGTCTCTCTCGGCTCAAGACCTTCCTTAACAATGACCGCTACCCCACCACCCCTGCCTAGGGCCCGGGGCTGATGAAAAGCGTGGTAGCCTGGTGGGCACATTTCAACGAGGGGGAGTCCTCCCTCGTGGCCCAACCAGGTCTCCGCAATTCCAGCCAGGTCCGGCTCCCCCTCTGACACCAGGTCATTAATGAGGGGGGCTTTGTTGACAACGGACCTGGCGTTGCAAAACATCAGCCGCAGGCCCTGGTATCTTTGTTTCCCACCCGCCAGCAGCACCTCCAATCACCTTCATCCACAGGAAAAGGTCAAATGAAACAGCCACTACCTAGTCCTCCTTTTGGTGTCTTTGCTTCCCCAGGCCAGCAGCACCTCCAATCACCTTCAGCCACAGGAAAATGTCAAATGAAACAGCCACTACCTAGTCCTCCTTTTGGTGTCTTTGTTTCCCCCCTACAGCAGCACGTCCATTCACCTTCAGCCACAGGAAAATGTCAAATGAAACAGCCAATACCTAGTTCTCCTTTTGGTGTCTTTTTTTCCCCTTGACAGCAGCACCTCCAATCACCTTCAGCCAAAGGAAAATGTCAAATGAAACGCCACTACTGTCAGGCCTGCTTCTTAGTTGGCTTAGGAAAGATCACACTTAGACATTGTTTTGAAATGAATAAGGCTCCTTTTACTAAGTAACAAAAGTGTACAGACCAAGTAAAGCTGAGAATGAATAGTTTAGGCGCGAACAGAAAGTATTAAGCTTAAGCCCATCCCAATCCCCAAGCCCCCCCCTTTGCACTGTCCAATATGCTTCCATCTCCAACATCAGGTGGGCAGGTCTTCACCATCCTGGAATGCAGGTCCGTTAACCAAGAGATAACACGAACCATCAACATTGTCCACCAGCAGAACACACTCATCCCAACGCCCCCCACCCTCCCCGTTTCCATGACAGCGAAGCAGGAACTAGCGAGACTGACATCCGGACCTCCTCCAGGAACAGCGGGAAATCCGGGGCAGCAATCGGAACACGATAGGCTACACCTGAAAGACAAGGAAGGACAGACAAACAACAGAAAGGAGAAGGGGAAAAAAAAATCAAGGTTTGTGTGGATATTTGGCATAAAACTGGCGTACCAGTTTAGGAGCTTTGAGATGCTCTTTATCCACCCATTCGTTGTGAGAAGGGGGAAAATCTTTCCACATGACCAGGAACTGAGTTTTATTTCTGCGGATTCTGGAGTCCAAAATATCGCGGACCTCATAATGTTGGTGACCATCCACCATGGTAGGTGCAGGTGTATCAGGCAACTGTTTGCGGAGATGGGAGGTACGAGCAGGTTTCAGCAAGTGAACATGGAATACAGGGTATAGTCGCCGGTAGGTCTTTGGGAGATCCAAACGGACCGACACAGAGCTGATAATCTTGGTTATTTTGAAAGGACCAACAAATTTGGGACCCAACTTCTTGCATTTCTGGGGGCTATCTAAATTTTTGGTAGATACATAAACTAGATCGCCGACTTTGTAGGAGGGAGGGACCGCCCGTTTCCTGTCAGCGTACAATTTGTGCGAATCATGGGCATCGTTCAAAGTTTTTCGAAGAACTGGCCAAACAGAAGACAGTCTTGAGGTCCATTCAGTTAATGAGGGAACTGTCGGCGAGTCATGAGGCAGTTCGGGGATGGGTACAAAGTCCTGCCCGTAGATGATTTTAAAGGGAGTCATATTTGTACTGGAGTGAACAGAGTTATTATATGCCACTTCGGCATGTATGAGAAGATCAGCCCAATCATCCTGTTGAAAATTAATAAAGCAACGCAAGTACTGTTCCAGAACGGAATTAACCCTTTCACAAGATCCATTCGTCTGAGGGTGGTAGGCGGAGCTTAAGCTCTGGGCGGAGCCAATCAGTCGCAAAAACTCTTTCCAAAAAAGGGAAGTAAACTGGGTCCCCCTATCGGAGATGATGCGTTGCGGGACGCCATGAAAACGATAGATATGAGAAACGAATAGTCGAGCCAGAGTTTTGGAAGAAGGAATTTTAGTACAAGGGACAAAATGGACTTGTTTAGAAAAAAGATCGGTAACTACCCAGATAACGGTATAGCCCTGACTGGGCGGAAGATCAACTATAAAGTCCATCGAAATTTCCTTCCAAGGTCTCTCCGGCGTAGCTACAGACTGGAGAAGACCTTGTGGCTTACCCGGCGCACGTTTGGAAGCCGCACATACGGGGCAACTGGCAATATACGATTCAACATCTTTTTTCAAGGAGGGCCACCAGAACTGTCGTTTAACAAGGTGCACAGTTTTAACGAAGCCGAAATGACCAGCTAAACGTGAGTCGTGTGCACGTTGCAAGACAAAAGGACGTAATGTAGCAGGAACATAGATCTTCGAGCCAATCCAGGGAAGATCGTCTCTGGTAGTGCAATCACCAGAATGTGCTGAATACCAATCATCAGTAAGTAGTTCGTCCTTAATGCGAGCAATCAGGTCAGTAGGTGGAGTAGTTTGGACAGTTGCATGGCCCTTAGCAGATACTGGAGAAGCGGGCAAAGTGAGGGGCATGATGGGTTGTACTATAGTAAGTTTGGAAACATCATACTGTGGCAATCTGGAAAGCGCATCAGCCATGAAATTTTTGCCTCCTGGAATATATTTAAGGTGGAAATTGAAACGATGGAAATAGTGAGCCCAACGAAGTTGCCTTGGGGACAATTTCCGAGAGGAGGTAAGAGCTTCCAAATTTTTATGATCCGTCCAAACTTCGAAGGGATGGGGTGCACCTTCAAGGAAATGACGCCAAGTCATGAGAGCCCACCGAACAGCAAAAGCCTCTTTCTCCCAAATCGCCCAACCACGTTCGGACGTAGTGAGTTTCCGAGAGGTGTAGGCACAGGGTTGCAATTGGCCACGTTGATTGAGTTGTAATAAGACCGCTCCCACAGCGACATCACTGGCATCCGCCTGAATTACAAACGGGGAATTTACATCGGGGTGTTTAAGAATAGGTTCAGCCGCAAACAAACGTTTAAGCTTCTCGAAAGCGGCTTGACATTCCATTGTCCATTTAAGTGGGGACCCTGGACGAGGCTTTCCTTCTCCTTTTGTTTTTAGAAGGTTTGTAATGGGTAAGGCAATATCAGCGAATGATGGAATAAATTGGCGGTAAAAATTTGCAAATCCCAAAAAACTCTGTAGTTGTTTACGGGTACGTGGAGGGGCCCACTCCGTTACTGCCTTGACTTTAGCAGGATCCATTTCAACTCCCTCAGAAGAGATACGGTAGCCCAAATAGTCAATTTGTTCTTGGTGAAACTCACACTTAGAGAGCTTGGCATAAAGTTCTGCGGAACGCAGTTTGTTTAGCACGGAGCGTACCAGTTTAACGTGCTCGTCGTGAGTTTGTGAGTAAACCATTATGTCATCAATGTAAACAATTACTCCCTTGTAAAGGTGCTCGTGGAGAACCTCATTTATCAGTTGCATGAATACAGAAGGGGCACCTTGAAGACCGAACGGGAGGACTTTAAATTGAAAACATCCTAGCGGACAGTTAAATGCTGTTTTCCATTCGTCCCCCTCCTTGATTCTGACCCTGTAATAGGCTTCACGTAAGTCCAATTTCGTAAAAATCTTACCAGTAGCCAGGTGAGCCAGCATGTCCTTCATGAGCGGAAGGGGGTAGATATTGTGTTCACAAATGGTGTTGAGATAGGAGTAGTCCTGTATTAATCTTAGAGTACCATCTTTCTTTTCCCTAAACATAACTGGTGCAGCTACACGCGGTCTAGCTGGTTCAATGAAACCCCGTTGAAGATTTTTATCGATGAATTTACGTAATTCCTCCATCTCCCGTGGGGTCATGGAGTACATGCGAGGTTTGGGCAATTGAACCCCAGGGAGGAAATCAATTGAACAGTCAGTAGCTCTATGAGGAGGGAGGGAATCACAAGATCTTTCACTGAAAGCATCCTTTAGGTCCCAATATTCCCTGGGAATTTTCTCTTCGCCTGGTATGACTTCAGGTGATGGGAAATCCAATAAAGGCACAGCAGATTCAATAAGGGGAGGTGGGTGATTTTGTGGGGGTTGATTATTCTCTGACGGAAGAGAGGTATGTTCCGGGAGAGATAAAGGTATGCGCACCCAACCTTCCTTCCAGTTTATCAGAGGATTCCATTTACGAAGCCAATTTACCCCCAAAATTACAGCATTATCGGCAATGGCAGTTACAATAAAGTTGATGGTCTCAGTATGGCCTGTGCCTATAGAAACATGAATTGGCTCGGTGATAAAAGATGCTGGGGTTCCCCCAGCTACAGAACCATCCATTTGGCAAAAGGCTATGGGAGTTTTCAGGGTCTTAAGGTGGAAACCCATCGAAGACACGATGTCTTGGCTTATGAGACATTTTGAGCACCCAGAGTCAATGAGAGCCTGCACATCGCATGTACGGCCAGTAGATGGAGCTAAAAGCTTTAAATTAATATAAAGGGGCCCGGAGCGATGACTCACCAGATTGTCGTCAGAAGAGTCTGAAGACGCCTCCCAATCATCAGGGCCAGCGGTGGGCTGGTCAGCAGAGAGGTTGCTGGGCTCCACCCCACTCATAGCTGGTTTGGTGCGCGCGATTGGCGCCTTAGGATGTTTCCGGTCCGAGGAAGAAAGAGGGCGTGGAGGTGGTCTTGATCGGCATTTGTCTGCCCAGTGCCCCTCCTTTCCACAGCGATAACAGCTGCCTGAGCGAGGCTGGGTTGTTCTCCCCTCCCCCCTTTGCATGCGTACATCTTTCGCAGGGGGGTGAGATTTGGGGCTATCTTCCTTTTTTATTTATTTATTTTATTTTATTAAATTTATACCCCGCCCTTCTCCTTGTTAGGACCCAGGGCGGCGCACAGGCATTATTAAAACCACAAAAATACAATAAATATCAATTTAAAATATATTAAATTAGATTAACCCGTGCTAAAACCCATGTTAAAAACCTTCCCAAATTATAATTTTTTTTTTTTTAAAAAAAAGTCAGGAACAGGGGGCTATCCTAGGCCGGCTTGTTGAAATAAATACGTCTTAAGACGTTGGCGGAAGAGACGGAGGTCCGAGATAGTGCGAAGGTCGGGGGGTAGGTCGTTCCAGAGGGCCGGGCCCGCCACAGAGAAGGCCCTTCCCCTGGGTGTCGCCAACCGGCATTGCCCCGTCGACGGCACCCGGAGAAGGCCCTCTCTGTGGGAGCGGATCGGACGAAGGGATGTATGGGGCAGGAGGCGGTCTCGTATATAGCTAGGCCCCGAGCCATGGAGCGATTTAAAGATGGTTGTCAACACCTTGAAGCGCACTCGAAAGGCCACAGGCAGCCAGTGCAGCTCGCGCAGGAGAGGTGTTACGTGGGTTTGCCTTGAGGCACCCATAATCACCCGCGCGGCCGCATTCTGTACTAACTGTAGCTTTCGAGTGCACCTCAAGGGGAGCCCCATGTAGAGAGCGTTGCAGTAATCCAGCCGGGATGTCACAAGCGCTTGAGTGACTGTGCGAAGGGCTCCCCGGTCCAGTAAGGGGCGCAACTGGCGTATCAGGCGTACCTGATAGAACGCCCCCCTGGCCACGGCCGCCACATGGTCCTCCATGGACAGCCGGGAATCCAGGAGGACACCCAAGTTGCGCGCCCTCTCCACGGGGGCCAGTTGTTCGCCCCCAATGGCCAGTGTTGGACTTAACTGGCTGAACCGGGGTGCCGGAAACCACAGCCACTCGGTCTTGGACGGGTTGAGTTTGAGTTTGTTACTACCCATCCAGATCCGTACGGCCTCTAGACACCGGGACAGCACTTCGACGGCATCGTTGGGGTGGTTTGGGGTGGATATGTACAACTGAGTGTCATCAGCGTACAGATGGTATTCCACCCCAAAACCACGGATGATCTCGCCCAGCGGCTTCATATAGGTGTTGAACAGAAGGGGAGAGAGGACCGACCCCTGAGGGACCCCACATATGAGGGGCCTCGGGGACGACCTCTGCCCTCCTGCCAACACCCATTGCGACCGACCAGAGAGGTAGGATGAGAACCACCGTAGAACGGTGCCTCCCAACCCCAACCCCCCCAATCGGTGCAATAAGATACCATGGTCGATGGTATCAAAAGCCGCTGAGAGGTCTAATAGGACAAGGATAGAGGAACAACCTCTATCCCGTGCCCTCCAGAGATCATCAACCAACGCGACCAATGCCGTCTCGGTGCTGTGACCGGGCCGGAAGCCGGACTGGCGCGGGTCTAGATAATCAACTTCCTCCAGATGTCGGGGAAACTGTTGAGCCACCACACTCTCAACAACCTTCACTAAAAAGTGAAGGTTGGAGACGGGACGATAGCTCTCTAATAAAGCCGGGTCCAGGGATGGCTTCTTGAGGAGGGGCCTCACCACCGCCTCTTTCAAAACGGTGGGCAAGTACCCCTCACTCAGAGATGAATTCACAATGCCCTGGAGCCAGCCTCGTGTCACCTCCCAGGATGCCAGTACAAGCCAGGAGGGGCACGGGTCCAATAAACATGTGGTGGCTCTAAGGTTCCTCCGCAACCTGTCCATATCCTCGGTAGTAACAAAGTCGAACTCCTCCCAAGGTGTTATCTCAAGACCAGCACCGGACGCCCCGACTGGGCCACTAGTGGAGGGCAACTCGTTCCGAATCTGAGTGATTTTGTCCTGCAGAAATACTCCAAATTCCTCTGCTCGACCCTGCAGAGGGGCTTCCCGCGGCCTCAAATGAAGGAGGGAGCGGGTCACCCCAAACAGGGCGGCAGGGCGGTTTTCCGCGGACGCGATAAGGGTGGCACAATACTCACGTTTGGCCACTCTTAGCGCCACTAAGTAAGTCCTAATATGGTCTCTCACTAGTGTTCGGTCAGCTTCGGATCGAGAAGATCTCCACCTACTCTCTAGGCGTCTCTTGCGGCGTTTCATCTCCCGAAGCTCCTCGGTAAACCAAGGAGCCTGGGTGACTTGACGCCGCATGAGAGGCCGCAAGGGCGCGACTCGGTCCAAGGCCCCCGTGGCCGCACTATACCACGCGGCCACTAGGTCCTCAGTCGAGCCGCGGGGCAGGGATACAGGTACTGGCCCAAGCTCCCTCTGGAACCTTTCCGGGTCCATCAGGCGCCTGGGGCGGAACCAACTTGGTGTTTCCAGTTCCGCCTCCCCGCGGTGAGGTGTGACGGTTGGAAAGTCTATCCGAAGGAGAGAGTGATCTGTCCATGACAAGGGTAAGATGACTAAATCCCCTGTTCCGAGATCACTAATCCAGTGTCCAGAGACAAAAATCAGATCCAGCGTGTGTCCTCCCTCGTGAGTGGGGCCCTGAACTACTTGGGTCAGGTCCATGGCCGTCATGGAAGCCATGAACTCCCGAGCTACCTCGGATGTTTCGCCCGCCGATGGCAGGTTAAAGTCCCCCATGACTATAAGTCTGGGGGTCTCCACCGCCATCGCGGCGATCACCTCGAGTAGCTCGGGCAGGGCTGCTGTTACATAGCGGGGAGCCAGGTATACAAGCAGCAAGCCCAACTGCCTCCCTAGGTCCCATTTCACGAAGAGGGACTCACAGCCGGTCGTGTGAGGCACAGTGGTCTCCTTCGGCTCCAGACTTTCCTTAACAATAACCGCCACCCCCCCACCCCTGCCTAGGGCCCTAGGCCGATGAAATGCACGGTAGCCTGGTGGGCACATTTCCACGAGGGGTAAACCCCCCTCGGAGCCCAACCAGGTTTCCGTAATTCCCACCAGGTCCGGGTCCCCCTCTGACACAAGGTCATTTATGAGGGGGGCTTTGTTCACCACGGACCTGGCGTTGCAGAACATCAGCCTGGGCCCCCGGCTCTGTAATCCCTGACCGCCTAGCCCACGAGTGGAGTACAGGGGGTTGGGGCAAGCGACCGCTCGTAACCAGCGACCACGAGCCTCCAACCCACGATGGACATCCTGCCTCCCACCGCCCCTGCCCCTCCCCAAGACCAATCGAATGGGACGGCCCTCAACAGAGACAACCCCCAATCCCCCCTCCCTAATGGACCACTCCTTTATCCTACTTCCGCCAGCCGGCCCTATATCTTGACCCCCCCCTGACTGAATGAGCCCTCCCCCCGCCCCAGAACCCCTTAAAAGCCGAATTAAAAATTTGTTTAAAAACCCCCTAAGTTTGCGCTGCGCCCACCTCTCTGGATCAATCAATCCATCCTCGAGGTGGGCCCGTGTTAGACCCGGGGGCCAGGCCTGCGAGAGGGGAGACTCCCGCAGGCAAAGAAGGTCTATCCTTGAATACGCTAGCATTCCCAGGCCACACTGGCTATAAAAGGAGGAACGCTAAAGATGGTAAACATGCTTAAGATGGTAAAATGCATAAAATTATACAACAGCAAGCCCGACTAAAGTGGCGACAGTGCAGATCGAAAATATATACAGGACGGACGGGTAGGAAAGATATTTAAAAACACATGGGATGGAAAGATCTTTTCCAGGGGGAAGGGAGGGGGGGCATAAAGATGAATCATAGTACGTATAGATGGTAAAAGTTAGTGGATTTGTGCCTAGTTGTTCATAAGGAGGGAGAATGGTCCAAAAGCCCTCCATGAGTCCATATCTCTGTCTCTGGCACACCACTCCAGGCTCCTCTCCAGCTGTCGGCTTCGTTCCACTCCGGCCCGTGCCGGGACAAACGCCGGGGCCGGGGCCATTTCAGGCCGCCCAACCGCTCCCCGCCACTCAACAGAGATCTTCTACCGGGCTGCGCGGCCGCGCCAGGGCCACGATGGGACCGCGCCAACGCCGGGCCGTTCCAGGCCTCCTCGCTGCTCGCCATCGCTCACCGCAGCCTCTCCGCCGCAGATCTTCAGCCGCTCAGCGCAGCCGCGCCGGGGCAACGCCACCGCCAACGTTCCAGGCCGATTCCGAGTCACTCTGCCACTCGCCACTCGTCCGGCCGTTCCAAGCCTCCCCTGCCGCTTACCGCCACTTGCCGCGACCCCCCATGGCCTCAGGTCTTCCGTCGCTCACCGCAGTCTCTCCACTGGACTGCAGGGCGAGCTACGAGGCCGCTTCGGGGCCGCTTCAGGGCCACGCTCCAAGGGCCGCGCTCCAAAGCCACGCCAGCCGCTTCAGGCCGCTCCGCTCCACGCCGCTCGCCCAAACTCGCCAAGCTCTCCCACCTCCGCCGTCACACCCTCCAACATCAAACTCACCCGATGTGACGGCGGGCTGTCTCACTTGCTGGGCCGACCCTCAAAGCTGGTCACAGAGGGTCGGCAGCGTCCTCCCAGGCCATCCAAAGCCTACCGGGAGCTCCCGCATTCAAAAGCCAGCGCCATTCCTCGCGCACGCGCAAAACAAATATTGCTGTTTGTTTCTTCTCCACACGGACTGGATCTTGTAAGTGGGCTTGATCCAACTCTACATCTGAAGCTAGATCTATCCATTCATTCAAAGTTTCGGGGCGAAATCTGTTCACACATGTTTGGTAAATGTCTTTATTCAGCCCTTCAACATAAATGTCCATTAGGGCCTGTTCACTATAACCAATCATAAACACTGATAATTCCTGGAAAATTTGCGTGTAAGCCTGAACAGACATGCCCCCCTGTTGTAAGGTTTTTAGTTTCATCTTTGCTTTCCTCTCAACACGGGGGTCTTCAAAACGCCTTCTAAGAGCATTCATGAAACGATCGAAATCGCGCAGCGCAGGTGAGCGGCAATTATGCAATGAAACCAGCCACTTAGAAGCTTGATCTTCTAAGGTCATAGAAACAATTCTGATTTTGATTTCATCGTCTAAGTCAGCTGCGTAAAACTGCATGAAATTATCGACGTGAATTAGAAAAAACGCCAGTTTGTCGGCACTTCCGTCGTATTTTACACCCAAAGGAGGCAGTTTTGCAAGTCGGCGGGGGTTAATGGGATTGGCTTCTCTTCCGGCCTGAGGGGGAGGGGAGGGCGTTGAACTCCTGCTTTGCCTGGCAGAAGCTGCCTCTCTCCGCAATTCCCTGCCGGCCTGAGGAGGGGGGGATGGTGTTGAAGCCCTGCTTCGCCTGGCAGGAGCTGCCAGTGAACTTTTTGGCTGTTTGCGATCCACCTCCCTCCCCCAGATTTTTTCCAGGGCCATTCTTTTCTCATCTGCCTGGCGGAGTAAATCCTGAGCCATTTCCTTTAATTCCCTTTCTTCTCTTAAGAGCTCCGGAATGACCTTCTTTGGGGAAAGTCGACGCCTGGAGACGTTTACCCCACTCATTCCTACCCCTTCGGACCAACGTTTTGGTTTGACTGATTCTTCAGCTGGCAGATTTAGATCTAGGCCAGCCAAGCAGTCCATCACTGACCTGGTCTCTTCAGATTGAACAGGAGGATGCGATGCTTCAGCTCCCAAAATAGGTTCAGGCAGGACCTCCACCAACGGAGGCTCCTCTTGTGAAGGTTCCGACATCAGGTCAGGGTTTTTTGTGATTCTCAGCTTAATGTCAGGCCTGCTTCTTAGTTGGCTTAGGAAAGATCACACTTAGACATTGTTTTGAAATGAATAAGGCTCCTTTTACTAAGTAACAAAAGTGTACAGACCAAGTAAAGCTGAGAATGAATAGTTTAGGCGCGAACAGAAAGTATTAAGCTTAAGCCCATCCCAATCCCCAAGCCCCCCCCTTTGCACTGTCCAATATGCTTCCATCTCCAACATCAGGTGGGCAGGTCTTCACCATCCTGGAATGCAGGTCCGTTAACCAAGAGATAACACGAACCATCAACATTGTCCACCAGCAGAACACACTCATCCCAACGCCCCCCACCCTCCCCGTTTCCATGACAGCGAAGCAGGAACTAGCGAGACTGACAACTACCTAGTCCTCCTTTTGGTATCTTTGTTTCCCACCCGCCAGCAGCACCTCCAATCACCTTCAGCCACAGGAAAAGGTCAAATGAAATAGCCACTACCTAGTCCTCCTTTTGGTGTCTTTGTTTCCCCCCTACAGCAGCACGTCCAATCACCTTCAGCCACTGGAAAAGGTCAAATGAAATAGCCACTACCTAGTCCTCCTTTTGGGGTCTTTGTTTCTCCTTGATAGCAGCACCTCCAATCACTTTCAGCCACAGGAAAAGGTCAAATCAAATAGCCACTACCTAGTTCTCCTATTGGTGTCTTTGTTTCCCCCCTACAGCAGCACGTCCAATCACCTTCAGCCACTGGAAAAGGTCAAATGAAATAGCCACTACCTAGTCCTCCTTTTGGTGTCTTTGTTTCTCCTTGATAGCAGCACCTGCAATCACCTTCAGCCACAGGAAAAGGTCAAATCAAATAGCCACTACCTAGTCCTCCTTTTGGTGTCTTTGTTTCCCCCCTCCAGTAGCACCTCCCATCACCTTCAGCAACAGGAAAAGGTCAAATGAAATAGCCACTACCTAGTCCTCCTTTTGGTGTCTTTGTTTCCCCCCTACAGCAGCACGTCCAATCACCTTCAGCCACTGGAAAAGGTCAAATGAAATAGCCACTACCTAGTCCTCCTTTTGGGGTCTTTGTTTCTCCTTGATAGCAGCACCTGCAATCACCTTCAGCCACAGGAAAAGGTCAAATCAAATAGCCACTACCTAGTCCTCCTTTTGGTGTTTTTGTTTCCCCCTGCCAGCAGCACCTCCAATCACTTTCAGCCACAGGAAAAGGTCAAATCAAATAGCCACTACCTAGTTCTCCTATTGGTGTCTTTGTTTCCCCCCTACAGCAGCACGTCCAATCACCTTCAGCCACTGGAAAAGGTCAAATGAAATAGCCACTACCTAGTCCTCCTTTTGGTGTCTTTGTTTCTCCTTGATAGCAGCACCTGCAATCACCTTCAGCCACAGGAAAAGGTCAAATGAAATAGCCACTACCTAGTCCTCCTTTTGGTGTCTTTGTTTCCCCCCTCCAGTAGCACCTCCCATCACCTTCAGCAACAGGAAAAGGTCCAAACAAATAGCCACTACCTAGTCCTCCTTTTTGTGTCTTTCTTTCCCACCCGCCAGCAGCACCTCCAATCACCTTCAGCCAAAGGAAAATGTCAAATGAAACGCCACTACCTAGTCCTCCTTTTGGTATCTTTGTTTCCCACCCGCCAGCAGCACCTCCAATCACCTTCTGTCACAGGAAAAGGTCAAATTAAAGAGCCACTATCTAGTCTTCCTTTTGGTGTCTTTGTTTCCCCCCTATAGCAGCACGTCCATTCACCTTCAGCCACAGGAAAAGGTCAAATGAAATAGCCACTACCTAGTCCTCCTTTTGGTGTCTTTGTTTCCCCACACCAGCAGCACCTGCAATCACCTTCAGCCACAGGAAAAGGTCAAATCATACAGCCACTATCTAGTCCCTTTTTGGTGTCTTTGTTTCCCCCCGCCAGCAGCACCTCCAATCACCTTCAGACAAAGGAAAAGATCAAATCAAATAGCCACTATCTAGTCCTCCTTTTGGTGTCTTTGTTTCCCCCCTCCAGTAGCACCTGCAATCACCTTCAGCCACAGGAAAAGGTCAAATCATACAGCCACTATCTAGTCCCTTTTTGGTGTCTTTGTTTCCCCCCGCCACCAGCACCTCCTATCACCTTCTGTCACAGGAAAAGGTCAAATGAAATAGCCACTATCTAGTCCTCCTTTTGGTGTCTTTGTTTCCCCTTGACAGCAGAACCTGCAATCACCTTCAGCCACAAGAAAATGTCAAATGAAACGCCACTACCTAGTCCTCCTTTTGGTATCTTTGTTTCCCACCCGCCAGCAGCACCTCCAATCACCTTCAGCAACAGGAAAAGGTCAAATGAAATAGCCACTACCTAGTCCTCCTTTTGGTGTCTTTGTTTCCCCCCTACAGCAGCACGTCCAATCACCTTCAGCCACTGGAAAAGGTCAAATGAAATAGCCACTACCTAGTCCTCCTTTTGGGGTCTTTGTTTCTCCTTGATAGCAGCACCTGCAATCACCTTCAGCCACAGGAAAAGGTCAAATCAAATAGCCACTACCTAGTCCTCCTTTTGGTGTTTTTGTTTCCCCCTGCCAGCAGCACCTCCAATCACTTTCAGCCACAGGAAAAGGTCAAATCAAATAGCCACTACCTAGTTCTCCTATTGGTGTCTTTGTTTCCCCCCTACAGCAGCACGTCCAATCACCTTCAGCCACTGGAAAAGGTCAAATGAAATAGCCACTACCTAGTCCTCCTTTTGGTGTCTTTGTTTCTCCTTGATAGCAGCACCTGCAATCACCTTCAGCCACAGGAAAAGGTCAAATGAAATAGCCACTACCTAGTCCTCCTTTTGGTGTCTTTGTTTCCCCCCTCAAGTAGCACCTCCCATCACCTTCAGCAACAGGAAAAGGTCCAAACAAATAGCCACTACCTAGTCCTCCTTTTTGTGTCTTTCTTTCCCACCCGCCAGCAGCACCTCCAATCACCTTCAGCCAAAGGAAAATGTCAAATGAAACGCCACTACCTAGTCCTCCTTTTGGTATCTTTGTTTCCCACCCGCCAGCAGCACCTCCAATCACCTTCTGTCACAGGAAAATGTCAAATGAAACAGCCACTACCTAGTCCTCCTTTTGGTGTCTTTGTTTCCCCCCTACAGCAGCACGTCCATTCACCTTCAGCCACAGGAAAATGTCAAATGAAACAGCCAATACCTAGTTCTCCTTTTGGTGTCTTTTTTTCCCCTTGACAGCAGCACCTCCAATCACCTTCAGCCAAAGGAAAATGTCAAATGAAACGCCACTACCTAGTCCTCCTTTTGGTATCTTTGTTTCCCACCCGCCAGCAGCACCTCCAATCACCTTCAGCCACAGGAAAAGGTCAAATGAAATAGCCACTACCTAGTCCTCCTTTTGGTGTCTTTGTTTCCCCCCTACAGCAGCACGTCCAATCACCTTCAGCCACTGGAAAAGGTCAAATGAAATAGCCACTACCTAGTCCTCCTTTTGGGGTCTTTGTTTCTCCTTGATAGCAGCACCTGCAATCACCTTCAGCCACAGGAAAAGGTCAAATCAAATAGCCACTACCTAGTCCTCCTTTTGGTGTTTTTGTTTCCCCCTGCCAGCAGCACCTCCAATCACTTTCAGCCACAGGAAAAGGTCAAATCAAATAGCCACTACCTAGTTCTCCTATTGGTGTCTTTGTTTCCCCCCTACAGCAGCACGTCCAATCACCTTCAGCCACTGGAAAAGGTCAAATGAAATAGCCACTACCTAGTCCTCCTTTTGGTGTCTTTGTTTCTCCTTGATAGCAGCACCTGCAATCACCTTCAGCCACAGGAAAAGGTCAAATGAAATAGCCACTACCTAGTCCTCCTTTTGGTGTCTTTGTTTCCCCCCTCCAGTAGCACCTCCCATCACCTTCAGCAACAGGAAAAGGTCAAATGAAATAGCCACTACCTAGTCCTCCTTTTGGTGTCTTTGTTTCCCCCCTACAGCAGCACGTCCAATCACCTTCAGCCACTGGAAAAGGTCAAATGAAATAGCCACTACCTAGTCCTCCTTTTGGGGTCTTTGTTTCTCCTTGATAGCAGCACCTGCAATCACCTTCAGCCACAGGAAAAGGTCAAATGAAATAGCCACTACCTAGTCCTCCTTTTGGTGTCTTTGTTTCCCCCCTCAAGTAGCACCTCCCATCACCTTCAGCAACAGGAAAAGGTCCAAACAAATAGCCACTACCTAGTCCTCCTTTTTGTGTCTTTCTTTCCCACCCGCCAGCAGCACCTCCAATCACCTTCAGCCAAAGGAAAATGTCAAATGAAACGCCACTACCTAGTCCTCCTTTTGGTATCTTTGTTTCCCACCCGCCAGCAGCACCTCCAATCACCTTCTGTCACAGGAAAATGTCAAATGAAACAGCCACTACCTAGTCCTCCTTTTGGTGTCTTTGTTTCCCCCCTACAGCAGCACGTCCATTCACCTTCAGCCACAGGAAAATGTCAAATGAAACAGCCAATACCTAGTTCTCCTTTTGGTGTCTTTTTTTCCCCTTGACAGCAGCACCTCCAATCACATTCAGCCAAAGGAAAATGTCAAATGAAACGCCACTACCTAGTCCTCCTTTTGGTATCTTTGTTTCCCACCCGCCAGCAGCACCTCCAATCACCTTCAGCCACAGGAAAAGGTCAAATGAAATAGCCACTACCTAGTCCTCCTTTTGGTGTCTTTGTTTCCCCCCTACAGCAGCACGTCCAATCACCTTCAGCCACTGGAAAAGGTCAAATGAAATAGCCACTACCTAGTCCTCCTTTTGGGGTCTTTGTTTCTCCTTGATAGCAGCACCTGCAATCACCTTCAGCCACAGGAAAAGGTCAAATCAAATAGCCACTACCTAGTCCTCCTTTTGGTGTTTTTGTTTCCCCCTGCCAGCAGCACCTCCAATCACTTTCAGCCACAGGAAAAGGTCAAATCAAATAGCCACTACCTAGTTCTCCTATTGGTGTCTTTGTTTCCCCCCTACAGCAGCACGTCCAATCACCTTCAGCCACTGGAAAAGGTCAAATGAAATAGCCACTACCTAGTCCTCCTTTTGGTGTCTTTGTTTCTCCTTGATAGCAGCACCTGCAATCACCTTCAGCCACAGGAAAAGGTCAAATGAAATAGCCACTACCTAGTCCTCCTTTTGGTGTCTTTGTTTCCCCCCTCCAGTAGCACCTCCCATCACCTTCAGCAACAGGAAAAGGTCAAATGAAATAGCCACTACCTAGTCCTCCTTTTGGTGTCTTTGTTTCTCCTTGATAGCAGCACCTGCAATCACCTTCAGCCACAGGAAAAGGTCAAATGAAATAGCCACTACCTAGTCCTCCTTTTGGTGTCTTTGTTTCCCCCCTCCAGTAGCACCTCCCATCACCTTCAGCAACAGGAAAAGGTCCAAACAAATAGCCACTACCTAGTCCTCCTTTTTGTGTCTTTCTTTCCCACCCGCCAGCAGCACCTCCAATCACCTTCAGCCAAAGGAAAATGTCAAATGAAACGCCACTACCTAGTCCTCCTTTTGGTATCTTTGTTTCCCACCCGCCAGCAGCACCTCCAATCACCTTCTGTCACAGGAAAAGGTCAAATTAAAGAGCCACTATCTAGTCTTCCTTTTGGTGTCTTTGTTTCCCCCCTATAGCAGCACGTCCATTCACCTTCAGCCACAGGAAAAGGTCAAATGAAATAGCCACTACCTAGTCCTCCTTTTGGTGTCTTTGTTTCCCCACACCAGCAGCACCTGCAATCACCTTCAGCCACAGGAAAAGGTCAAATCATACAGCCACTATCTAGTCCCTTTTTGGTGTCTTTGTTTCCCCCCGCCAGCAGCACCTCCAATCACCTTCAGACAAAGGAAAAGATCAAATCAAATAGCCACTATCTAGTCCTCCTTTTGGTGTCTTTGTTTCCCCCCTCCAGTAGCACCTGCAATCACCTTCAGCCACAGGAAAAGGTCAAATCATACAGCCACTATCTAGTCCCTTTTTGGTGTCTTTGTTTCCCCCCGCCACCAGCACCTCCTATCACCTTCTGTCACAGGAAAAGGTCAAATGAAATAGCCACTATCTAGTCCTCCTTTTGGTGTCTTTGTTTCCCCTTGACAGCAGAACCTGCAATCACCTTCAGCCACAAGAAAATGTCAAATGAAACGCCACTACCTAGTCCTCCTTTTGGTATCTTTGTTTCCCACCCGCCAGCAGCACCTCCAATCACCTTCAGCAACAGGAAAAGGTCAAATGAAATAGCCACTACCTAGTCCTCCTTTTGGTGTCTTTGTTTCCCCCCTACAGCAGCACGTCCAATCACCTTCAGCCACTGGAAAAGGTCAAATGAAATAGCCACTACCTAGTCCTCCTTTTGGTGTCTTTGTTTCCCCCCTCCAGTAGCACCTCCCATCACCTTCAGCAACAGGAAAAGGTCAAATGAAATAGCCACTACCTAGTCCTCCTTTTGGTGTCTTTGTTTCCCCCCTACAGCAGCACGTCCAATCACCTTCAGCCACTGGAAAAGGTCAAATGAAATAGCCACTACCTAGTCCTCCTTTTGGGGTCTTTGTTTCTCCTTGATAGCAGCACCTGCAATCACCTTCAGCCACAGGAAAAGGTCAAATGAAATAGCCACTACCTAGTCCTCCTTTTGGTGTCTTTGTTTCCCCCCTCAAGTAGCACCTCCCATCACCTTCAGCAACAGGAAAAGGTCCAAACAAATAGCCACTACCTAGTCCTCCTTTTTGTGTCTTTCTTTCCCACCCGCCAGCAGCACCTCCAATCACCTTCAGCCAAAGGAAAATGTCAAATGAAACGCCACTACCTAGTCCTCCTTTTGGTATCTTTGTTTCCCACCCGCCAGCAGCACCTCCAATCACCTTCTGTCACAGGAAAATGTCAAATGAAACAGCCACTACCTAGTCCTCCTTTTGGTGTCTTTGTTTCCCCCCTACAGCAGCACGTCCATTCACCTTCAGCCACAGGAAAATGTCAAATGAAACAGCCAATACCTAGTTCTCCTTTTGGTGTCTTTTTTTCCCCTTGACAGCAGCACCTCCAATCACATTCAGCCAAAGGAAAATGTCAAATGAAACGCCACTACCTAGTCCTCCTTTTGGTATCTTTGTTTCCCACCCGCCAGCAGCACCTCCAATCACCTTCAGCCACAGGAAAAGGTCAAATGAAATAGCCACTACCTAGTCCTCCTTTTGGTGTCTTTGTTTCCCCCCTACAGCAGCACGTCCAATCACCTTCAGCCACTGGAAAAGGTCAAATGAAATAGCCACTACCTAGTCCTCCTTTTGGGGTCTTTGTTTCTCCTTGATAGCAGCACCTGCAATCACCTTCAGCCACAGGAAAAGGTCAAATCAAATAGCCACTACCTAGTCCTCCTTTTGGTGTTTTTGTTTCCCCCTGCCAGCAGCACCTCCAATCACTTTCAGCCACAGGAAAAGGTCAAATCAAATAGCCACTACCTAGTTCTCCTATTGGTGTCTTTGTTTCCCCCCTACAGCAGCACGTCCAATCACCTTCAGCCACTGGAAAAGGTCAAATGAAATAGCCACTACCTAGTCCTCCTTTTGGTGTCTTTGTTTCTCCTTGATAGCAGCACCTGCAATCACCTTCAGCCACAGGAAAAGGTCAAATGAAATAGCCACTACCTAGTCCTCCTTTTGGTGTCTTTGTTTCCCCCCTCCAGTAGCACCTCCCATCACCTTCAGCAACAGGAAAAGGTCAAATGAAATAGCCACTACCTAGTCCTCCTTTTGGTGTCTTTGTTTCTCCTTGATAGCAGCACCTGCAATCACCTTCAGCCACAGGAAAAGGTCAAATGAAATAGCCACTACCTAGTCCTCCTTTTGGTGTCTTTGTTTCCCCCCTCCAGTAGCACCTCCCATCACCTTCAGCAACAGGAAAAGGTCCAAACAAATAGCCACTACCTAGTCCTCCTTTTTGTGTCTTTCTTTCCCACCCGCCAGCAGCACCTCCAATCACCTTCAGCCAAAGGAAAATGTCAAATGAAACGCCACTACCTAGTCCTCCTTTTGGTATCTTTGTTTCCCACCCGCCAGCAGCACCTCCAATCACCTTCTGTCACAGGAAAAGGTCAAATTAAAGAGCCACTATCTAGTCTTCCTTTTGGTGTCTTTGTTTCCCCCCTATAGCAGCACGTCCATTCACCTTCAGCCACAGGAAAAGGTCAAATGAAATAGCCACTACCTAGTCCTCCTTTTGGTGTCTTTGTTTCCCCACACCAGCAGCACCTGCAATCACCTTCAGCCACAGGAAAAGGTCAAATCATACAGCCACTATCTAGTCCCTTTTTGGTGTCTTTGTTTCCCCCCGCCAGCAGCACCTCCAATCACCTTCAGACAAAGGAAAAGATCAAATCAAATAGCCACTATCTAGTCCTCCTTTTGGTGTCTTTGTTTCCCCCCTCCAGTAGCACCTGCAATCACCTTCAGCCACAGGAAAAGGTCAAATCATACAGCCACTATCTAGTCCCTTTTTGGTGTCTTTGTTTCCCCCCGCCACCAGCACCTCCTATCACCTTCTGTCACAGGAAAAGGTCAAATGAAATAGCCACTATCTAGTCCTCCTTTTGGTGTCTTTGTTTCCCCTTGACAGCAGAACCTGCAATCACCTTCAGCCACAAGAAAATGTCAAATGAAACGCCACTACCTAGTCCTCCTTTTGGTATCTTTGTTTCCCACCCGCCAGCAGCACCTCCAATCACCTTCAGCAACAGGAAAAGGTCAAATGAAATAGCCACTACCTAGTCCTCCTTTTGGTGTCTTTGTTTCCCCCCTACAGCAGCACGTCCAATCACCTTCAGCCACTGGAAAAGGTCAAATGAAATAGCCACTACCTAGTCCTCCTTTTGGGGTCTTTGTTTCTCCTTGATAGCAGCACCTGCAATCACCTTCAGCCACAGGAAAAGGTCAAATCAAATAGCCACTACCTAGTCCTCCTTTTGGTGTTTTTGTTTCCCCCTGCCAGCAGCACCTCCAATCACTTTCAGCCACAGGAAAAGGTCAAATCAAATAGCCACTACCTAGTTCTCCTATTGGTGTCTTTGTTTCCCCCCTACAGCAGCACGTCCAATCACCTTCAGCCACTGGAAAAGGTCAAATGAAATAGCCACTACCTAGTCCTCCTTTTGGTGTCTTTGTTTCTCCTTGATAGCAGCACCTGCAATCACCTTCAGCCACAGGAAAAGGTCAAATGAAATAGCCACTACCTAGTCCTCCTTTTGGTGTCTTTGTTTCCCCCCTCAAGTAGCACCTCCCATCACCTTCAGCAACAGGAAAAGGTCCAAACAAATAGCCACTACCTAGTCCTCCTTTTTGTGTCTTTCTTTCCCACCCGCCAGCAGCACCTCCAATCACCTTCAGCCAAAGGAAAATGTCAAATGAAACGCCACTACCTAGTCCTCCTTTTGGTATCTTTGTTTCCCACCCGCCAGCAGCACCTCCAATCACCTTCTGTCACAGGAAAATGTCAAATGAAACAGCCACTACCTAGTCCTCCTTTTGGTGTCTTTGTTTCCCCCCTACAGCAGCACGTCCATTCACCTTCAGCCACAGGAAAATGTCAAATGAAACAGCCAATACCTAGTTCTCCTTTTGGTGTCTTTTTTTCCCCTTGACAGCAGCACCTCCAATCACCTTCAGCCAAAGGAAAATGTCAAATGAAACGCCACTACCTAGTCCTCCTTTTGGTATCTTTGTTTCCCACCCGCCAGCAGCACCTCCAATCACCTTCAGCCACAGGAAAAGGTCAAATGAAATAGCCACTACCTAGTCCTCCTTTTGGTGTCTTTGTTTCCCCCCTACAGCAGCACGTCCAATCACCTTCAGCCACTGGAAAAGGTCAAATGAAATAGCCACTACCTAGTCCTCCTTTTGGGGTCTTTGTTTCTCCTTGATAGCAGCACCTGCAATCACCTTCAGCCACAGGAAAAGGTCAAATCAAATAGCCACTACCTAGTCCTCCTTTTGGTGTTTTTGTTTCCCCCTGCCAGCAGCACCTCCAATCACTTTCAGCCACAGGAAAAGGTCAAATCAAATAGCCACTACCTAGTTCTCCTATTGGTGTCTTTGTTTCCCCCCTACAGCAGCACGTCCAATCACCTTCAGCCACTGGAAAAGGTCAAATGAAATAGCCACTACCTAGTCCTCCTTTTGGTGTCTTTGTTTCTCCTTGATAGCAGCACCTGCAATCACCTTCAGCCACAGGAAAAGGTCAAATGAAATAGCCACTACCTAGTCCTCCTTTTGGTGTCTTTGTTTCCCCCCTCCAGTAGCACCTCCCATCACCTTCAGCAACAGGAAAAGGTCAAATGAAATAGCCACTACCTAGTCCTCCTTTTGGTGTCTTTGTTTCCCCCCTACAGCAGCACGTCCAATCACCTTCAGCCACTGGAAAAGGTCAAATGAAATAGCCACTACCTAGTCCTCCTTTTGGGGTCTTTGTTTCTCCTTGATAGCAGCACCTGCAATCACCTTCAGCCACAGGAAAAGGTCAAATGAAATAGCCACTACCTAGTCCTCCTTTTGGTGTCTTTGTTTCCCCCCTCAAGTAGCACCTCCCATCACCTTCAGCAACAGGAAAAGGTCCAAACAAATAGCCACTACCTAGTCCTCCTTTTTGTGTCTTTCTTTCCCACCCGCCAGCAGCACCTCCAATCACCTTCAGCCAAAGGAAAATGTCAAATGAAACGCCACTACCTAGTCCTCCTTTTGGTATCTTTGTTTCCCACCCGCCAGCAGCACCTCCAATCACCTTCTGTCACAGGAAAATGTCAAATGAAACAGCCACTACCTAGTCCTCCTTTTGGTGTCTTTGTTTCCCCCCTACAGCAGCACGTCCATTCACCTTCAGCCACAGGAAAATGTCAAATGAAACAGCCAATACCTAGTTCTCCTTTTGGTGTCTTTTTTTCCCCTTGACAGCAGCACCTCCAATCACATTCAGCCAAAGGAAAATGTCAAATGAAACGCCACTACCTAGTCCTCCTTTTGGTATCTTTGTTTCCCACCCGCCAGCAGCACCTCCAATCACCTTCAGCCACAGGAAAAGGTCAAATGAAATAGCCACTACCTAGTCCTCCTTTTGGTGTCTTTGTTTCCCCCCTACAGCAGCACGTCCAATCACCTTCAGCCACTGGAAAAGGTCAAATGAAATAGCCACTACCTAGTCCTCCTTTTGGGGTCTTTGTTTCTCCTTGATAGCAGCACCTGCAATCACCTTCAGCCACAGGAAAAGGTCAAATCAAATAGCCACTACCTAGTCCTCCTTTTGGTGTTTTTGTTTCCCCCTGCCAGCAGCACCTCCAATCACTTTCAGCCACAGGAAAAGGTCAAATCAAATAGCCACTACCTAGTTCTCCTATTGGTGTCTTTGTTTCCCCCCTACAGCAGCACGTCCAATCACCTTCAGCCACTGGAAAAGGTCAAATGAAATAGCCACTACCTAGTCCTCCTTTTGGTGTCTTTGTTTCTCCTTGATAGCAGCACCTGCAATCACCTTCAGCCACAGGAAAAGGTCAAATGAAATAGCCACTACCTAGTCCTCCTTTTGGTGTCTTTGTTTCCCCCCTCCAGTAGCACCTCCCATCACCTTCAGCAACAGGAAAAGGTCCAAACAAATAGCCACTACCTAGTCCTCCTTTTTGTGTCTTTCTTTCCCACCCGCCAGCAGCACCTCCAATCACCTTCAGCCAAAGGAAAATGTCAAATGAAACGCCACTACCTAGTCCTCCTTTTGGTATCTTTGTTTCCCACCCGCCAGCAGCACCTCCAATCACCTTCAGCCACAGGAAAAGGTCAAATGAAATAGCCACTACCTAGTCCTCCTTTTGGTGTCTTTGTTTCCCCCCTACAGCAGCACGTCCAATCACCTTCAGCCACTGGAAAAGGTCAAATGAAATAGCCACTACCTAGTCCTCCTTTTGGGGTCTTTGTTTCTCCTTGATAGCAGCACCTGCAATCACCTTCAGCCACAGGAAAAGGTCAAATCAAATAGCCACTACCTAGTCCTCCTTTTGGTGTTTTTGTTTCCCCCTGCCAGCAGCACCTCCAATCACTTTCAGCCACAGGAAAAGGTCAAATCAAATAGCCACTACCTAGTTCTCCTATTGGTGTCTTTGTTTCCCCCCTACAGCAGCACGTCCAATCACCTTCAGCCACTGGAAAAGGTCAAATGAAATAGCCACTACCTAGTCCTCCTTTTGGTGTCTTTGTTTCTCCTTGATAGCAGCACCTGCAATCACCTTCAGCCACAGGAAAAGGTCAAATGAAATAGCCACTACCTAGTCCTCCTTTTGGTGTCTTTGTTTCCCCCCTCCAGTAGCACCTCCCATCACCTTCAGCAACAGGAAAAGGTCAAATGAAATAGCCACTACCTAGTCCTCCTTTTGGTGTCTTTGTTTCCCCCCTACAGCAGCACGTCCAATCACCTTCAGCCACTGGAAAAGGTCAAATGAAATAGCCACTACCTAGTCCTCCTTTTGGGGTCTTTGTTTCTCCTTGATAGCAGCACCTGCAATCACCTTCAGCCACAGGAAAAGGTCAAATCAAATAGCCACTACCTAGTCCTCCTTTTGGTGTTTTTGTTTCCCCCTGCCAGCAGCACCTCCAATCACTTTCAGCCACAGGAAAAGGTCAAATCAAATAGCCACTACCTAGTTCTCCTATTGGTGTCTTTGTTTCCCCCCTACAGCAGCACGTCCAATCACCTTCAGCCACTGGAAAAGGTCAAATGAAATAGCCACTACCTAGTCCTCCTTTTGGTGTCTTTGTTTCTCCTTGATAGCAGCACCTGCAATCACCTTCAGCCACAGGAAAAGGTCAAATGAAATAGCCACTACCTAGTCCTCCTTTTGGTGTCTTTGTTTCCCCCCTCCAGTAGCACCTCCCATCACCTTCAGCAACAGGAAAAGGTCCAAACAAATAGCCACTACCTAGTCCTCCTTTTTGTGTCTTTCTTTCCCACCCGCCAGCAGCACCTCCAATCACCTTCAGCCAAAGGAAAATGTCAAATGAAACGCCACTACCTAGTCCTCCTTTTGGTATCTTTGTTTCCCACCCGCCAGCAGCACCTCCAATCACCTTCTGTCACAGGAAAAGGTCAAATTAAAGAGCCACTATCTAGTCTTCCTTTTTTTTTTTTTTTTTTTTTTTTATTTTTTTTTTTAAAGATTTTATTACAATATATCACCCAGTGCTGTACAAAACAAAAGGAAGAGTTGGTTTCAAGTGTCGTCTATTATCTTTAGGATCTCCAAAATCCACGTTCCCTCGGTACAGGCGTCGAGACGTCCAAAGTTCCAAGTGCATAGTCCACAAATGGCTTCCAAGTCTTCCAAAAAGTATCATTTTTATAAACCCCCTCTCTAAATTTAATATCACACGTCATTTTATCATTTAAGGCTAATTTCCACATTTCACAATACCATTCGTCTATTTTAATATTTACCTCTATTTTCCAATATCTTGCTATTACAATTCTACCCATTATAATCATAATTCTAATCAGTTCTTTCTCATGTTTTGTCAACTCTGGTTCATTAATTATCAATAACAATATAGTTTCTGGTCTCAATATTATTATTCTTTTCATCATTTCACACATTGTTCCTTCTAATTGCTGCCAAAACTTTTTAATTTTCACACATTTATACCACATATGCTCATAAGTTCCCAATTCCGTATTACATCTCCAACATTTATCATTCATTTTTTTATCTATCAGTGATAATCTTAGTGGGGTCCAGTACCATTTCCAAACAACCTTAAAATTATGTTCTTTAATCCTTATAGATAAAGTCCTCATAATCCGACTCTTCCAATTCTCATTCCAATCCAAATCCAATATTTTAATCTTTAGATCTTCCTCCCAATTCTTTTTCATTACCATTTGTGGATTTCTATCAAAGTTTATAATCCTATATATCTTACTGACGAGTCCTTTTAACCCGGTTTCATCTTTAATAATTTGAGATACTAAACTTTCAAACTTAGTTTTACTTCTATCTATATTACATATTCCCCTTACTTTCATATTCCATTTTTCTACCTGTATTTTTTCAAACCAATTTAACTCCAATTTTTGAATTACTTTTTTCTTCCTACTTTCAGTTCCTAAGGCTCTTAACCAATCTACTATATTTCCTATATTTTCATCTTCAATTACTTTGTTCCGACTTATATTGGTTTTAATCGGCCAACTTTCAGTTGTCTTTCCCAAAAACGTTATATCCGGAATCAATTTCTTAACAAATTTATTCCAAGTTTTACTCAACCCTTTTAACCAATAACTATTAATTGTCTTTTTTATTTTTGCTTTATCTAAAAACCATATAGACCCAAATCTCTTAATATCTTTTAACTCCAGATCTCCCCAATGACCATCTCCACCTTTAAGTATTTTTATCACAGTTCTAATATTATATGCCCGATAATAATTAAGTAGATTGGGAATTCCCAATCCACCCTCTTTTTGATTTTGATACCACAATTTCTTCATTAATCTTGGTCTTTTCCCACCATTACAAAATTTATCTAATTTCTTCTGATATTCTTCTATATCTTTCTCTGTCAAATTTAATGGTAGCATCTCAAATAAAAAGTTAAACTTTGGTAATAACATCATTTTACACATTGCAATTCTACCAAACCAAGACAACTTTATCTCTTTATATTTATCTATCTTTTTCTCTACTTCCTTCAGCATCACCTCATAATTAATTTTTTTTAAATCTCTAACTTTAAGTGAAAGTGTTATCCCCAAGTATTTCAATGTATTCTTAGCTCTTATCCCAAATTGTTCTTGCATACTCTCCCACTCCTTACCATCTTTATTCATTAGTAATTCAGATTTTGACCAATTTACCTTTAAACCTGTCATTTCTTCAAATTCTATCAAATGTTTGTTTATCCTCTTTAAATCTCTCTCTATATCTTTCAAAATAATCAAAGTGTCATCCGCATACAAATTTATCTTATATCCCTTATAACCTTCCAACTCTTCATCTGCTTCTATCAATTTAATCAAAATTTCCATAACTAACAAAAATAATGTTGGGGACAAGGGACATCCTTGTCTCGTGCCTGCTTCCAATTTAATCTCTTCCGTCATTATTCCATTCACCTTTATCTTTGCACTGCTTTTTTGATACAGTTTTGAAATAACATGTATAAATTTATTACCAAAGCCTAATGCCTCGATAATTACTTTTATAGTATCCCATTGTACAGAATCAAAAGCTTTAAAAATATCTAACGATATTATACCTAATCCATCTCCATTATTCTCTGCTACATCTATAATATTCAATACTCTTCTTATTATATCACTCATATATCTACCTTTAACAAACCCTACTTGGTTATAACTTATATATTTATCTATAAAACTATTTAATCTATTACTTATAATAGCTGTAAATATTTTAGCATCTTGGTTGATTAAAGAAATGGGTCGATAGGACTCGATCCTCTCAAGATCTTTATCCGGTTTAGGAATTATAGATATTACTGTCTTATTCCATGACATCGGGACTTCTCCACCATGTAAAATTCCATTGAATAATTTTTGTAGTTTTGGTACTATTAGTTCCTTGAAATCTTTATAAAATTCAGCAGGTAATCCATCTTCTCCTGGGGTCTTCCCTAATTTTAACTTTTGTATTATTTCATTAATTTCCTCCTGTGTAATATCTCTTTCCATCAAGTCTTTGTATGATTGCTCTATCTTCATACCATATTTTCCAAGATGATTCTTCAATTTTTCTAAATCAATTGATTTCTTTAAGTATAATTTTTGAAAAAAATTCCTAGCTACTTCACATTTCTCCAATCTCTTATGACACCTTATACCTTTATCATCTATCAGAGAACCAATTTCTCTCTTTTGAATTTTATTTTTCGCCGTCTTTGCCAATAACCTAGAATTTTTATTACTAAATTCAAAAAAATCCCTATTCAAATATCTTAAATTTTTTTTAACCAATTCAATATCTTCTTCTATCAATTTAGTTTTTAATAAGGTCAATTCCTCCAAACATTTTTTATCTTTCGTAAGTGAGAATTGGTTCTCCAATATCTTAATTTGTCTTGTATCCTGATCAATTTTTGCTTTGTATTCTCTATATTTCCTGCTTGACAATTTAATACTTTCTCCTCTAAATATGGCTTTCATGGTATCCCAAACAATTTCAAATTTAACCTCTCCATTATCATTCAATTCCCAACTTTCCTTCCATTTTTTGAATATCCATATTTTATCCTCCTCCCTTTTATACAATTTTTCATCATATCTCCAACTTCTTTCCTTTTTCTCAAAATTAAAATCTATTTCCATCATGACTTCTGCATGGTCAGAATCCTTAAAAATTCCCACATCTATTCTATCTACTTTATTCAGCAAATCTTTAGAAACAAAAATATAATCAATCCTTGAATAAGTATTATGTACCTTAGAACAAAATGTATACACCCTTTCAGGGCCTTTCAACTCTCTCCAAACATCTGCCACACTGTTTTGAAACATCCATTTATTTAAAATTTCCCCTTTATTTGTTTGTCTAAAGCGGGTAGGATTATTACTATCAATTTTATCCCTAATTAGGTTGAAATCTCCCGCCACAATTACTTTCCCTTCACTTTCTGTTTCCAAAATCTTAGTAATTTTATCCAAAAATCCCTTTTGTTTTTCATTCGGTAAATATAAATTAACCAATGTCACTTTTTGCTCGTTAATATTCCCTGTAATTATTAAATATCTGCCTTCCTCATCTCTAATTACTTGTTTTTTCTCAAAGTGTACCCTATTTGATATCAATATTGCAACTCCTCTAGCTTTGGAAGACCCAAAAGATTTTTCATAAATTTGCATACCTTTAATATTCATTCTATTAAAATCCTCAGATTTTTGATGAGTTTCCTGCAAAAATAATATATCTGGAGAATCCCTTTTAAATTTAAGTTCCAATCTTTTCCTTTTTATATGATTGCCTGTACCTTTCACGTTCCATGTCATTATTTTTATAAACCGCATTTAAGCGGTAACTTTTTTAAGCCTGACCCCTCCTCTTCCTTTATGTGCACACCAAACACCAAACAAAAAAGACATACAAAAACATAAAACTCCACAAACAATATATAACAAACAACATAGACAAAAAACTCAAATATCAAACGCAGCAACCACAACAAATAACAAGCAATCTTCATCCCCCACATCCTCAATCAGATATCGCCTCTATATAAAGAGTGTGGGGGAGTGGGACGTGCCGATGGTCGGATCACCTCTTCGGGCTGTTCTTTAAATTCCACTTTCAAAAAAAGAAGACAAAGCTGGCTTCACCCCGGACTCAGCTTCCTGCTTTTTACTAAGATCCTCCATCTTGTCTGGCGTTCGTTCAGTATCTTCACGAATTTTCTTATACTCAGAGACTGCCGGGGAAATTTCTTTTCTCTTTAAACTCTTGGGATCCTGGCCGCCAGTTGCACCTCTTTCTTCCAAAATTGGGGATTCCTCTTGTACTCCACCCGTCTTAAGCATATAATCTTTAATTTCTTCCAAATCTTCCTCTTTCTCAATCAGCCCAAGCCCCCGAATTAATCTTAATACATCTGTTTCTGAAGTAATAGTATGCATCCTTCCTTTATAAAAAAACTTAAGTTGCTGTAGTGGCCTCCAATTGTACTTAATATCATTGTCTCTCAAGAGCTTTGTAACTGGTTTCAAATGATATCTCCAAGCTCTGTCTTCCCTGGAAATATCCGGAAAAACTTGAATCTCTTTCTCCTCAAACTTAGGAACACCTTCCAGTTCTCTTATTTTTGCCATAACCTCCAATTTATCTCCAAGGTTTGCAAATCTTACTAAAACATTTCTAACCGCTCCACCTTGCCTCTTATAACCGATTCTAAAAACACTTACTAAATTTGCTGCTGTAAATTCAAATCCAAAATCATTCAACCATTTTAGCACCCTCTGCTTCAAATCATCCGGTCTATTTTCTGGAATATTACGTATAACAATATTGAATTTTCTAGCTTCTTCCTCCAAAAGACTAATTCTCTTATCTTGCTGCTGGTTTTTATAAAAAATTCCTTCCATCTTACGATCAATTTGTGCGTCGTGTGCATGAATTTGTTCAATTTCATCTTTAATAAATTTCACCTCCGCGTTTTGCTTTACAAAACTAACATTTAATTCACTTATCTGTTCTTTAGCTTTTTGAACTTCCAATGTTAAATTAGCCACATGATCCGTTAACCCGGTTAACTTTTCGCCAATTGTATTCAAAGCTCCGAAGATCCTTTCCAGCTCTGAAGGCTGTTGAGTCGACATTTCAGTTCAAAAACAAACTTTATATTTATACTTCTTTGCCAAGAGGGTCTCTTATAAGAATAAAGGGCAAACAGTGTTCCAAATCAGATAAGGCTAAGCCGGCTTAAAATGCACCAAGAGAGCCAAAAAGAGAAAAAGCCTAGGAGAGCTTCCCCAGTTTATTTAACTTTTAAGCCTCCATTTTAAGTGTAATCGAAAAAGCTTGTCCGCTACATTCAGCTCACACAATCCACTTTAAAAGAATTTAAAGTTCAAAGGAGTTATAATCCACATGCCATCACCAACTTCCTTCTTTCTTAAACTTCAGCTTGTATTTACAGCCTTGTAGCGAGACAAAAGGCATGCAAATGATCTTTGCCAGAGACAAAGGGTAGCCCCCCTTACCTCGGCCGCTCGCCCAACTCTCTGCTCCACGGAGAAACAAAACTTTGAAATTCAAGCAGTTCGAGTTGTCCGATCACTTTGAAAAGCAATTTACAAGTCACACCGACCTTCCAAAACATCTATAAACATTTCCAGCTCTCAGCGGCGCGATTTAATCACTTTAATCCACATTTGTTGGTAAAAAAAAAACCCTACGAGGTGGAGAAAACGTCCTCACCTCATCCGGCCATAACCACGCCCCCCCTAGTCTTCCTTTTGGTGTCTTTGTTTCCCCCCTATAGCAGCACGTCCATTCACCTTCAGCCACAGGAAAAGGTCAAATGAAATAGCCACTACCTAGTCCTCCTTTTGGTGTCTTTGTTTCCCCCCCCCAGCAGCACCTGCAATCACCTTCAGCCACAGGAAAAGGTCAAATCATACAGCCACTATCTAGTCCCTTTTTGGTGTCTTTGTTTCCCCCCGCCAGCAGCACCTCCAATCACCTTCAGACAAAGGAAAAGATCAAATCAAATAGCCACTACCTAGTCCTCCTTTTGGTGTCTTTGTTTCCCCCCTCCAGTAGCACCTGCAATCACCTTCAGCCACAGGAAAAGGTCAAATCATACAGCCACTATCTAGTCCCTTTTTGGTGTCTTTGTTTCCCCCGCCACCAGCACCTCCTATCACCTTCTGTCACAGGAAAAGGTCAAATGAAATAGCCACTATCTAGTCCTCCTTTTGGTGTCTTTGTTTCCCCTTGACAGCAGAACCTGCAATCACCTTCAGCCACAAGAAAATGTCAAATGAAACGCCACTACCTAGTCCTCCTTTTGGTATCTTTGTTTCCCACCCGCCAGCAGCACCTCTAATCACCTTCAGCAACAGGAAAAGGTCAAATGAAATAGCCACTACCTAGTCCTCCTTTTGGTGTCTTTGTTTCCCCCCTACAGCAGCACGTCCAATCACCTTCAGCCACTGGAAAAGGTCAAATGAAATAGCCACTACCTAGTCCTCCTTTTGGGGTCTTTGTTTCTCCTTGATAGCAGCACCTGCAATCACCTTCAGCCACAGGAAAAGGTCAAATCAAATAGCCACTACCTAGTCCTCCTTTTGGTGTTTTTGTTTCCCCCTGCCAGCAGCACCTCCAATCACTTTCAGCCACAGGAAAAGGTCAAATCAAATAGCCACTACCTAGTTCTCCTATTGGTGTCTTTGTTTCCCCCCTACAGCAGCACGTCCAATCACCTTCAGCCACTGGAAAAGGTCAAATGAAATAGCCACTACCTAGTCCTCCTTTTGGTGTCTTTGTTTCTCCTTGATAGCAGCACCTGCAATCACCTTCAGCCACAGGAAAAGGTCAAATGAAATAGCCACTACCTAGTCCTCCTTTTGGTGTCTTTGTTTCCCCCCTCCAGTAGCACCTCCCATCACCTTCAGCAACAGGAAAAGGTCCAAACAAATAGCCACTACCTAGTCCTCCTTTTTGTGTCTTTCTTTCCCACCCGCCAGAAGCACCTCCAATCACCTTCAGCCAAAGGAAAATGTCAAATGAAACGCCACTACCTAGTCCTCCTTTTGGTATCTTTGTTTCCCACCCGCCAGCAGCACCTCCAATCACCTTCTGTCACAGGAAAAGGTCAAATTAAAGAGCCACTATCTAGTCTTCCTTTTGGTGTCTTTGTTTCCCCCCTATAGCAGCACGTCCATTCACCTTCAGCCACAGGAAAAGGTCAAATGAAATAGCCACTACCTAGTCCTCCTTTTGGTGTCTTTGTTTCCCCCCCCCCAGCAGCACCTGCAATCACCTTCAGCCACAGGAAAAGGTCAAATCATACAGCCACTATCTAGTCCCTTTTTGGTGTCTTTGTTTCCCCCCGCCAGCAGCACCTCCAATCACCTTCAGACAAAGGAAAAGATCAAATCAAATAGCCACTACCTAGTCCTCCTTTTGGTGTCTTTGTTTCCCCCCTCCAGTAGCACCTGCAATCACCTTCAGCCACAGGAAAAGGTCAAATCATACAGCCACTATCTAGTCCCTTTTTGGTGTCTTTGTTTCCCCCGCCACCAGCACCTCCTATCACCTTCTGTCACAGGAAAAGGTCAAATGAAATAGCCACTATCTAGTCCTCCTTTTGGTGTCTTTGTTTCCCCTTGACAGCAGAACCTGCAATCACCTTCAGCCACAAGAAAATGTCAAATGAAACGCCACTACCTAGTCCTCCTTTTGGTATCTTTGTTTCCCACCCGCCAGCAGCACCTCTAATCACCTTCAGCAACAGGAAAAGGTCAAATGAAATAGCCACTACCTAGTCCTCCTTTTGGTGTCTTTGTTTCCCCCCTACAGCAGCACGTCCAATCACCTTCAGCCACTGGAAAAGGTCAAATGAAATAGCCACTACCTAGTCCTCCTTTTGGGGTCTTTGTTTCTCCTTGATAGCAGCACCTGCAATCACCTTCAGCCACAGGAAAAGGTCAAATCAAATAGCCACTACCTAGTCCTCCTTTTGGTGTTTTTGTTTCCCCCTGCCAGCAGCACCTCCAATCACTTTCAGCCACAGGAAAAGGTCAAATCAAATAGCCACTACCTAGTTCTCCTATTGGTGTCTTTGTTTCCCCCCTACAGCAGCACGTCCAATCACCTTCAGCCACTGGAAAAGGTCAAATGAAATAGCCACTACCTAGTCCTCCTTTTGGTGTCTTTGTTTCTCCTTGATAGCAGCACCTGCAATCACCTTCAGCCACAGGAAAAGGTCAAATGAAATAGCCACTACCTAGTCCTCCTTTTGGTGTCTTTGTTTCCCCCCTACAGCAGCACGTCCAATCACCTTCAGCCACTGGAAAAGGTCAAATGAAATAGCCACTACCTAGTCCTCCTTTTGGGGTCTTTGTTTCTCCTTGATAGCAGCACCTGCAATCACCTTCAGCCACAGGAAAAGGTCAAATCAAATAGCCACTACCTAGTCCTCCTTTTGGTGTTTTTGTTTCCCCCTGCCAGCAGCACCTCCAATCACTTTCAGCCACAGGAAAAGGTCAAATCAAATAGCCACTACCTAGTTCTCCTATTGGTGTCTTTGTTTCCCCCCTACAGCAGCACGTCCAATCACCTTCAGCCACTGGAAAAGGTCAAATGAAATAGCCACTACCTAGTCCTCCTTTTGGTGTCTTTGTTTCTCCTTGATAGCAGCACCTGCAATCACCTTCAGCCACAGGAAAAGGTCAAATGAAATAGCCACTACCTAGTCCTCCTTTTGGTGTCTTTGTTTCCCCCCTCCAGTAGCACCTCCCATCACCTTCAGCAACAGGAAAAGGTCCAAACAAATAGCCACTACCTAGTCCTCCTTTTTGTGTCTTTCTTTCCCACCCGCCAGCAGCACCTCCAATCACCTTCAGCCAAAGGAAAATGTCAAATGAAACGCCACTACCTAGTCCTCCTTTTGGTATCTTTGTTTCCCACCCGCCAGCAGCACCTCCAATCACCTTCAGCCACAGGAAAAGGTCAAATGAAATAGCCACTACCTAGTCCTCCTTTTGGTGTCTTTGTTTCCCCCCTACAGCAGCACGTCCAATCACCTTCAGCCACTGGAAAAGGTCAAATGAAATAGCCACTACCTAGTCCTCCTTTTGGGGTCTTTGTTTCTCCTTGATAGCAGCACCTGCAATCACCTTCAGCCACAGGAAAAGGTCAAATCAAATAGCCACTACCTAGTCCTCCTTTTGGTGTTTTTGTTTCCCCCTGCCAGCAGCACCTCCAATCACTTTCAGCCACAGGAAAAGGTCAAATCAAATAGCCACTACCTAGTTCTCCTATTGGTGTCTTTGTTTCCCCCCTACAGCAGCACGTCCAATCACCTTCAGCCACTGGAAAAGGTCAAATGAAATAGCCACTACCTAGTCCTCCTTTTGGTGTCTTTGTTTCTCCTTGATAGCAGCACCTGCAATCACCTTCAGCCACAGGAAAAGGTCAAATGAAATAGCCACTACCTAGTCCTCCTTTTGGTGTCTTTGTTTCCCCCCTCCAGTAGCACCTCCCATCACCTTCAGCAACAGGAAAAGGTCAAATGAAATAGCCACTACCTAGTCCTCCTTTTGGTGTCTTTGTTTCCCCCCTACAGCAGCACGTCCAATCACCTTCAGCCACTGGAAAAGGTCAAATGAAATAGCCACTACCTAGTCCTCCTTTTGGGGTCTTTGTTTCTCCTTGATAGCAGCACCTGCAATCACCTTCAGCCACAGGAAAAGGTCAAATCAAATAGCCACTACCTAGTCCTCCTTTTGGTGTTTTTGTTTCCCCCTGCCAGCAGCACCTCCAATCACTTTCAGCCACAGGAAAAGGTCAAATCAAATAGCCACTACCTAGTTCTCCTATTGGTGTCTTTGTTTCCCCCCTACAGCAGCACGTCCAATCACCTTCAGCCACTGGAAAAGGTCAAATGAAATAGCCACTACCTAGTCCTCCTTTTGGTGTCTTTGTTTCTCCTTGATAGCAGCACCTGCAATCACCTTCAGCCACAGGAAAAGGTCAAATGAAATAGCCACTACCTAGTCCTCCTTTTGGTGTCTTTGTTTCCCCCCTCAAGTAGCACCTCCCATCACCTTCAGCAACAGGAAAAGGTCCAAACAAATAGCCACTACCTAGTCCTCCTTTTTGTGTCTTTCTTTCCCACCCGCCAGCAGCACCTCCAATCACCTTCAGCCAAAGGAAAATGTCAAATGAAACGCCACTACCTAGTCCTCCTTTTGGTATCTTTGTTTCCCACCCGCCAGCAGCACCTCCAATCACCTTCTGTCACAGGAAAAGGTCAAATTAAAGAGCCACTATCTAGTCTTCCTTTTGGTGTCTTTGTTTCCCCCCTATAGCAGCACGTCCATTCACCTTCAGCCACAGGAAAAGGTCAAATGAAATAGCCACTACCTAGTCCTCCTTTTGGTGTCTTTGTTTCCCCCCACCAGCAGCACCTGCAATCACCTTCAGCCACAGGAAAAGGTCAAATCATACAGCCACTATCTAGTCCCTTTTTGGTGTCTTTGTTTCCCCCCGCCAGCAGCACCTCCAATCACCTTCAGACAAAGGAAAAGATCAAATCAAATAGCCACTACCTAGTCCTCCTTTTGGTGTCTTTGTTTCCCCCCTCCAGTAGCACCTGCAATCACCTTCAGCCACAGGAAAAGGTCAAATCATACAGCCACTATCTAGTCCCTTTTTGGTGTCTTTGTTTCCCCCCGCCACCAGCACCTCCTATCACCTTCTGTCACAGGAAAAGGTCAAATGAAATAGCCACTATCTAGTCCTCCTTTTGGTGTCTTTGTTTCCCCTTGACAGCAGAACCTGCAATCACCTTCAGCCACAAGAAAAGGTCAAATGAAATAGCCACTACCTAGTCCTCCTTTTGGTGTCTTTGTTTCCCCCCCGCCAGCAGCACCTCCAATCACCTTCAGCCAAAGGAAAAAGTCAAATCAAATAGCCACTATCTAGTCCTCCTTTTGGTGTCTTTGTTTCCTCCCTCCAGCAGCACCTCCAATCACCTTCAGCCACACGTAAATGTCAAATGAAATAGCCACTACCTAGTCCTCCTTTTGGTGTTTTTGTTTCCCCCCTTGACAGCAGCAGCTATAGTCACCTTTAGCCACAGAAAAAGCTCAAATGAAATAGCCACTACCTAATCCTCTTTTGGTGTCTGTTTTTCGCCCCTTGACAGCAGCACGTCCAATCACCGTCACCCGCAGGAAAAGGTCAAATCAAATAGCCACTACCTAGTTCTCCTTTTGGTGTCTTTGTTTCCCCAGGCCATCAGCACCTCCAATCACCTTCAGCCACAGGAAAAGGTCAAATGAAATAGCCACTACCTAGTGCTCCTTTTGGTGTATTTGTTTCCGCCCTTGACAGCAGCACCTCCAGTCACCTTTAGCCACAGGAAAATGTCAAATGAAACAGCCACTACCTAGTCCTCCTTTTGGTGTCTTTGTTTCCCCCCTACAGCAGCACCTCCAATCACCTTCTGTCACAGAAAAGGTCAAATGAAATAGCCACTACCTAGTTCTCCTTTTTGTGTCTTTGTTTCCCCTTGACAGCAGCACCTCCAATCACCTCCAGCCACAGGAAAAGGTCAAATGAAATAGCCACTACCTAGTCCTCCTTTTGGTATCTTTGTTTCCCCCCCGCCAGCAGCACCTCCAATCACCTTCAACCACAGGAAAAGGTCAAATGAAATAGCCACTACCTAGTCCTCCTTTTGGTGTCTTTGCTTCCCCCCGCCAGCAGCACCTCCAATCACCTTCAGTCACAGGAAAACATCAAATGAAATAGCCACTATCTAGTCCTCCTTTTGGTGTCTTTGTTTCCCCCCGCCACCAGCACCTCCTATCACCTTCAGTCACAGGAAAACATCAAATGAAATAGCCACTATCTAGTCCTCCTTTTGGTGTCTTTGTTTCCCCCCACCAGCAACACCTCCTATCACCTTCTGTCACAGGAAAAGGTCAAATGAAATAGCCACTATCTAGTCCTCCTTATGGTGTCTTTGTTTTCTCCCTCCAGCAGCACCTCCAATCACCTTCAGCCACAGGAAAATGTCAAATGAAACAGCCACTACCTAGTCCTCCTTTTGGTGTCTTTGTTTCCCCAGGCCATCAGCACCTCCAATCACCTTCAGCCACAGGAAAAGGTCAAATGAAATAGCCACTACCTAGTCCTCCTTATGGTGTCTTTGTTTCCCCCCGCCAGCAGCACCTCCAATCACCTTCAGTCACAGGAAAACGTCAAATGAAATAGCCACTACCTAGTCCTCCTTTTGGTGTCTGTTTTTCGCCCCTACAGCAGCACCTCCAATCACCTTCGGCCACAGGAAAAGGTCAAATCAAATAGCCACTACCTAGTGCTCCTTTTGGTGTTTTTGTTTCCCCCCGCTAGCAGCACCTCCAATCTCTTTCAGCCACAGGAAAAGGTCAAATCAAATAGCCACTACCTAGTTCTCCTTTTGGTGTCTTTGTTTCCCCCCTACAGCAGCACGTCCATTCACCTTCAGCTACAGGAAAAGGTCAAATGTAATAGCCACTACCTAGTCCTCCTTTTGGTGTCTTTGTTTCCCCCCGCCATTAGCACCTCCTATCACCTTCTGTCACAGGAAAAGGTCAAATGAAATAGCCACTACCTAGTTCTCCTTTTTGTGTCTTTGTTTCCCCTTGACAGCAGCACCTCCAATCACCTTCAGCCACAGGAAAATGTCAAATGAAACAGCCACTACCTAGTCCTCCTTTTGGTGTCTTTGTTTCCCCCCTACAGCAGCACCTACAATCAGCTTCTGTCACAGAAAAGGTCAAATGAAATAGCCACTACCTAGTTCTCCTTTTTGTGTCTTTGTTTCCCCTTGACAGCAGCACCTCCAATCACCTTCAGCCACAGGAAAAGGTCAAATGAAATAGCCACTACCTAGTCCTCCTTTTGGTGTATTTGCTTCCCCAGACCAGCAGCACCTCCATTCACCTTCAGCCAAAGGAAAATGTCAAATGAAATAGCCACTACCTAGTCCTCCTTTTGGTGTCTTTGTTTCCCCCCACCAGCAGCACCTCCAATCACCTTCAGCCACAGGAAAAGGTCAAATCAAATAGCCACTACCTAGTCCTCCTTTTGGTGTCTTTGTTTCCCCCCGCCAGCAGCACCTCCAATCACTTTCAGCCACAGGAAAAGGTCAAATCAAATAGCCACTACCTAGTTCTCCTTTTGGTGTCTTTTTTTCCCCTTGACAGCAGCACCTCCAATCACCTTCAGCCAAAGGAAAATGTCAAATGAAACGCCACTACCTAGTCCTCCTTTTGGTATCTTTGTTTCCCACCCGCCAGCAGCACCTCCAATCACCTTCAGCCACAGGAAAAGGTCAAATGAAATAGCCACTACCTAGTCCTCCTTTTGGTGTCTTTGCTTCCCCAGGCCAGCAGCACCTCCAATCACCTTCAGCCACAGGAAAAGGTCAAATCAAACAGCCACTACCTAGTCCTCCTATTGGTGTCTTTGTTTCCCCCCTACAGCAGCACGTCCATTCACCTTCAGCCACAGGAAAAGGTCAAATGAAATAGCCACTACTTAGTCCTCCTTTTGGTGTCTTTGTTTCCCCCCACCAGCAGCACCTCCAATCACCTTCAGCCACAGGAAAAGGTCAAATGAAATAGCCACTACCTAGTCCTCCTTTTGGTGTCTTTGTTTCCCCCCACCAACAGCACCTCCAATCACTTTCAGCCACAGGAAAAGGTCAAATCAAATAGCCACTACCTAGTTCTCCTTTTGGTGTCTTTTTTTCCCCTTGACAGCAGCACCTCCAATCACCTTCAGCCAAAGGAAAATGTCAAATGAAATAGCCACTACCTAGTCCTCCTTTTGGTATCTTTGTTTCCCACCCGCCAGCAGCACCTCCAATCACCTTCATCCACAGGAAAAGGTCAAATGAAACAGCCACTACCTAGTCCTCCTTTTGGTGTCTTTGCTTCCCCAGGCCAGCAGCACCTCCAATCACCTTCAGCCACAGGAAAATGTCAAATGAAACAGCCAATACCTAGTCCTCCTTTTGGTGTCTTTGTTTCCCCCCTACAGCAGCAAGTCCATTCACCTCAGCAACAGGAAAAGGTCAAATGAAATAGCCACTACCTAGTTCTCCTTTTGGTGTCCTTTTTTCCCCTTGACAGCAGCACCTCCAATCACCTTCAGCCAAAGGAAAATGTCAAATGAAACGCCACTACCTAGTCCTCCTTTTGGTATCTTTGTTTCCCACCCGCCAGCAGCACCTACAATCAGCTTCTGTCACAGAAAAGGTCAAATGAAATAGCCACTACCTAGTTCTCCTTTTTGTGTCTTTGTTTCCCCTTGACAGCAGCACCTCCAATCACCTTCAGCCACAGGAAAAGGTCAAATGAAATAGCCACTACCTAGTCCTCCTTTTGGTGTATTTGCTTCCCCAGACCAGCAGCACCTCCATTCACCTTCAGCCAAAGGAAAATGTCAAATGAAATAGCCACTACCTAGTCCTCCTTTTGGTGTCTTTGTTTCCCCCCACCAGCAGCACCTCCAATCACCTTCAGCCACAGGAAAAGGTCAAATCAAATAGCCACTACCTAGTCCTCCTTTTGGTGTCTTTGTTTCCCCCCGCCAGCAGCACCTCCAATCACTTTCAGCCACAGGAAAAGGTCAAATCAAATAGCCACTACCTAGTTCTCCTTTTGGTGTCTTTTTTTCCCCTTGACAGCAGCACCTCCAATCACCTTCAGCCAAAGGAAAATGTCAAATGAAACGCCACTACCTAGTCCTCCTTTTGGTATCTTTGTTTCCCACCCGCCAGCAGCACCTCCAATCACCTTCAGCCACAGGAAAAGGTCAAATGAAATAGCCACTACCTAGTCCTCCTTTTGGTGTCTTTGCTTCCCCAGGCCAGCAGCACCTCCAATCACCTTCAGCCACAGGAAAAGGTCAAATCAAACAGCCACTACCTAGTCCTCCTATTGGTGTCTTTGTTTCCCCCCTACAGCAGCACGTCCATTCACCTTCAGCCACAGGAAAAGGTCAAATGAAATAGCCACTACTTAGTCCTCCTTTTGGTGTCTTTGTTTCCCCCCACCAGCAGCACCTCCAATCACCTTCAGCCACAGGAAAAGGTCAAATGAAATAGCCACTACCTAGTCCTCCTTTTGGTGTCTTTGTTTCCCCCCACCAACAGCACCTCCAATCACTTTCAGCCACAGGAAAAGGTCAAATCAAATAGCCACTACCTAGTTCTCCTTTTGGTGTCTTTTTTTCCCCTTGACAGCAGCACCTCCAATCACCTTCAGCCAAAGGAAAATGTCAAATGAAATAGCCACTACCTAGTCCTCCTTTTGGTATCTTTGTTTCCCACCCGCCAGCAGCACCTCCAATCACCTTCATCCACAGGAAAAGGTCAAATGAAACAGCCACTACCTAGTCCTCCTTTTGGTGTCTTTGCTTCCCCAGGCCAGCAGCACCTCCAATCACCTTCAGCCACAGGAAAATGTCAAATGAAACAGCCAATACCTAGTCCTCCTTTTGGTGTCTTTGTTTCCCCCCTACAGCAGCAAGTCCATTCACCTCAGCAACAGGAAAAGGTCAAATGAAATAGCCACTACCTAGTTCTCCTTTTGGTGTCCTTTTTTCCCCTTGACAGCAGCACCTCCAATCACCTTCAGCCAAAGGAAAATGTCAAATGAAACGCCACTACCTAGTCCTCCTTTTGGTATCTTTGTTTCCCACCCGCCAGCAGCACCTCCAATCACCTTCAGCCACAGGAAAAGGTCAAATCAAATAGCCACTACCTAGTCCTCCTTTTGGTGTCTTTGTTTCCCCCCGCCAGCAGCACCTCCCATCACCTTCAGCCACAGGAAAAGGTCAAATGAAATAGCCACTACCTAGTCCTCCTTTTGGTGTATTTGCTTCCCCAGACCAGCAGCACCTCCATTCACCTTCAGCCAAAGGAAAATGTCAAATGAAATAGCCACTACCTAGTCCTCCTTTTGGTGTCTTTGTTTCCCCCCACCAGCAGCACCTCCAATCACCTTCAGCCACAGGAAAAGGTCAAATCAAATAGCCACTACCTAGTCCTCCTTTTGGTGTCTTTGTTTCCCCCCGCCAGCAGCACCTCCAATCACTTTCAGCCACAGGAAAAGGTCAAATCAAATAGCCACTACCTAGTTCTCCTTTTGGTTTCTTTTTTTCCCCTTGACAGCAGCACCTCCAATCACCTTCAGCCAAAGGAAAATGTCAAATGAAACGCCACTACCTAGTCCTCCTTTTGGTATCTTTGTTTCCCACCCGCCAGCAGCACCTCCAATCACCTTCAGCCACAGGAAAAGGTCAAATGAAATAGCCACTACCTAGTCCTCCTTTTGGTGTCTTTGCTTCCCCAGGCCAGCAGCACCTCCAATCACCTTCAGCCACAGGAAAAGGTCAAATCAAACAGCCACTACCTAGTCCTCCTATTGGTGTCTTTGTTTCCCCCCTACAGCAGCACGTCCATTCACCTTCAGCCACAGGAAAAGGTCAAATGAAATAGCCACTACCTAGTCCTCCTTTTGGTGTCTTTGTTTCCCCCCACCAGCAGCACCTCCAATCACCTTCAGCCACAGGAAAAGGTCAAATGAAATAGCCACTACCTAGTCCTCCTTTTGGTGTCTTTGTTTCCCCCCGCCAACAGCACCTCCAATCACTTTCAGCCACAGGAAAAGGTCAAATCAAATAGCCACTACCTAGTTCTCCTTTTGGTGTCTTTTTTTCCCCTTGACAGCAGCACCTCCAATCACCTTCAGCCAAAGGAAAATGTCAAATGAAATAGCCACTACCTAGTCCTCCTTTTGGTATCTTTGTTTCCCACCCGCCAGCAGCACCTCCAATCACCTTCATCCACAGGAAAAGGTCAAATGAAACAGCCACTACCTAGTCCTCCTTTTGGTGTCTTTGCTTCCCCAGGCCAGCAGCACCTCCAATCACCTTCAGCCACAGGAAAATGTCAAATGAAACAGCCAATACCTAGTCCTCCTTTTGGTGTCTTTGTTTCCCCCCTACAGCAGCAAGTCCATTCACCTCAGCAACAGGAAAAGGTCAAATGAAATAGCCACTACCTAGTTCTCCTTTTGGTGTCTTTTTTTCCCCTTGACAGCAGCACCTCCAATCACCTTCAGCCAAAGGAAAATGTCAAATGAAACGCCACTACCTAGTCCTCCTTTTGGTATCTTTGTTTCCCACCCGCCAGCAGCACCTCCAATCACCTTCAGCCACAGGAAAAGGTCAAATGAAATAGCCACTACCTAGTCCTCCTTTTGGTGTCTTTGCTTAACCAGGCCAGCAGCACCTCCAATCACCTTCAGCCACAGGAAAAGGTCAAATCAAATAGCCACTACCTAGTCCTCCTATTGGTGTCTTTGTTTCCCCCCTACAGCAGCACGTCCAATCACCTTCAGCCACTGGAAAAGGTCAAATGAAATAGCCACTACCTAGTCCTCCTTTTGGGGTCTTTGTTTCTCCTTGATAGCAGCACCTGCAATCACCTTCAGCCACAGGAAAAGGTCAAATCAAATAGCCACTACCTAGTCCTCCTTTTGGTGTTTTTGTTTCCCCCTGCCAGCAGCACCTCCAATCACTTTCAGCCACAGGAAAATGTCAAATCAAATAGCCACTACCTAGTTCTCCTATTGGTGTCTTTGTTTCCCCCCTACAGCAGCACGTCCAATCACCTTCAGCCACTGGAAAAGGTCAAATGAAATAGCCACTACCTAGTCCTCCTTTTGGTGTCTTTGTTTCTCCTTGATAGCAGCACCTGCAATCACCTTCAGCCAAAGGAAAAGGTCAAATGAAATAGCCACTAGCTAGTCCTCCTTTTGGTGTCTTTGTTTCCCCCCTCCAGTAGCACCTCCCATCACCTTCAGCAACAGGAAAAGGTCCAAACAAATAGCCACTACCTAGTCCTCCTTTTTGTGTCTTTCTTTCCCACCCGCCAGCAGCACCTCCAATCACCTTCAGCCAAAGGAAAATGTCAAATGAAACGCCACTACCTAGTCCTCCTTTTGGTATCTTTGTTTCCCACCCGCCAGCAGCACCCCCAATCACCTTCTGTCACAGGAAAAGGTCAAATTAAAGAGCCACTATCTAGTCTTCCTTTTGGTGTCTTTGTTTCCCCCCTATAGCAGCACGTCCATTCACCTTCAGCCACAGGAAAAGGTCAAATGAAATAGCCACTACCTAGTCCTCCTTTTGGTGTCTTTGTTTCCCCCCTCCAGTAGCACCTGCAATCACCTTCAGCCACAGGAAAAGGTCAAATCATACAGCCACTATCTAGTCCCTTTTTGGTGTCTTTGTTTCCCCCCCTCCAGCAGCACCTCCAATCACCTTCAGCCACCGGAATATGTCAGATGAAATAGCCACTACCTAGTCCTCCTTTTGGTGTCTTTGTTTCCCCCCACCAGCAGCACCTCCAATCACCTTCAGTCAAAGGAAAATGTCAAATGAAACGCCACTACCTAGTCCTCCTTTTGGTATCTTTGTTTCCCACCTGCCAGCAGCACGTCCAATCACCTTCTGTCACAGGAAAAGGTCAAATTAAAGAGCCACTATCTAGTCCTCCTTTTGGTGTCTTTGTTTCCCCCCTCCAGCAGCACCTCCAATCACCTTCAGCCACCGGAATATGTCAGATGAAATAGCCACTACCTAGTCCTCCTTTTGGTGTCTTTGTTTCCCCCCACCAGCAGCACCTCCAATCACCTTCAGTCACAGGAAAACGTCAAATTGAATAGCCACTACCTAGTCCTCCTTTTGGTGTCTTTGTTTCCCCTTGACAGCAGCACCTCCAATCACCTTCAGCCACAGGAAAAGGTCAAATCAAATAGCCACTACCTAGTCCTCCTTTTGGGGTCTGTTTTTCACCCCTCCAGCAGCACCTCCAATCACCTTCAGCCACAGGAAAAGGTCAAATCAAATAGCCACTACCTAGTTCTCCTTTTGGTGTCTTTGTTTCCCCAGGCCAGCAGCACCTCCAATCACGTTCAGTCACAGGAAAATGTCAAATGAAACAGCGACTACCTAGTCCTCCTTTTGTTGTCTTTGTTTCCCCCCTTGACAGCAGCACCTCCAGTCACCTTTAGCCACAGGAAAATGTCAAATGAAACAGCCACTACCTAGTACTCCTTTTGGTGTCTTTGTTTCCCCCCTACAGCAGCACCTCCAATCACCTTCTGTCACAGAAAAGGTCAAATGAAATAGCCACTACCTAGTTCATCTTTTTGTGTCTTTGTTTCCCCTTGACAGCAGCACCTCCAATCACCTCCAGCCACAGGAAAAGGTCAAATGAAATAGCCACTACCTAGTCCTCCTTTTGGTATCTTTGTTTCCCCCCCGCCAGCAGCACCTCCAATCACCTTCAACCACAGGAAAAGGTCAAATGAAATAGCCACTACCTAGTCCTCCTTTTGGTGTCTTTGCTTCCCCCCGCCAGCAGCACCTCCAATCACCTTCAGTCACAGGAAAACATCAAATGAAATAGCCACTATCTAGTCCTCCTTTTGGTGTCTTTGTTTCCCCCCGCCACCAGCACCTCCTATCACCTTCTGTCACAGGAAAAGGTCAAATGAAATAGCCACTATCTAGTCCTCCTTTTGGTGTCTTTGTTTCCCCCCTCCAGCAGCACCTCCAATCACCTTCAGCCACAGGAAAAGGTCAAATGAAATAGCCACTACCTAGTCCTCCTTTTGGTGTCTTTGCTTCCCCAGACCAGCAGCACCTCCAATCACCTTCAGCCACAGGAAAATGTCAAATGAAACAGCCACTACCTAGTCCTCCTTTTGGTGTCTTTGTTTCCCCTTGACAGCAGAACCTGCAATCACCTTCAGCCACAAGAAAAGGTCAAATGAAATAGCCACTACCTAGTCCTCCTTTTGGTGTCTTTGTTTCCCCCCCGCCAGCAGCACCTCCAATCACCTTCAGCCAAAGGAAAAAGTCAAATCAAATAGCCACTATCTAGTCCTCCTTTTGGTGTCTTTGTTTCCTCCCTCCAGCAGCACCTACAATCACCTTCAGCCACCGGAATATGTCAGATGAAATAGCCACTACCTAGTCCTCCTTTTGGTGTCTTTGTTTCCCCCCACCAGCAGCACCTCCAATCACCTTCAGTCACAGGAAAACGTCAAATTGAATAGCCACTACCTAGTCCTCCTTTTGGTGTCTTTGTTTCCCCTTGACAGCAGCACCTCCAATCACCTTCAGCCACAGGAAAAGGTCAAATCAAATAGCCACTACCTAGTCCTCCTTTTGGGGTCTGTTTTTCACCCCTCCAGCAGCACCTCCAATCACCTTCAGCCACAGGAAAAGGTCAAATCAAATAGCCACTACCTAGTTCTCCTTTTGGTGTCTTTGTTTCCCCAGGCCAGCAGCACCTCCAATCACCTTCAGTCACAGGAAAATGTCAAATGAAACAGCCACTACCTAGTCCTCCTTTTGGTGTCTTTGTTTCCCCCCTCCAGCAGCACCTCCAATCACCTTCAGCCACCGGAATATGTCAGATGAAATAGCCACTACCTAGTCCTCCTTTTGGTGTCTTTTCCCAACCTCCAGCAGCACATCCAATCACCTTCAGCCACACGTAAATGTCAAATGAAATAGCCACTACCTAGTCCTCCTTTTGGTGTCTTTGTTTCCCCAGGCCATCAGCACCTCCAATCACCTTCAGCCACAGGAAAAGGTCAAATGAAATAGCCACTACCTAGTCCTCCTTATGGTGTCTTTGTTTCCCCCCGCCAGCAGCACCTCCAATCACCTTCAGTCACAGGAAAACGTCAAATGAAATAGCCACTACCTAGTCCTCCTTTTGGTGTCTGTTTTTCGCCCCTACAGCAGCACCTCCAATCACCTTCAGCCACAGGAAAAGGTCAAATCAAATAGCCACTACCTAGTGCTCCTTTTGGTGTTTTTGTTTCCCCCCGCTAGCAGCACCTCCAATCTCTTTCAGCCACAGGAAAAGGTCAAATCAAATAGCCACTACCTAGTTCTCCTTTTGGTGTCTATGTTTCCCCCCTACAGCAGCACGTCCATTCACCTTCAGCTACAGGAAAAGGTCAAATGTAATAGCCACTACCTAGTCCTCCTTTTGGTGTCTTTGTTTCCCCCCGCCATCAGCACCTCCTATCACCTTCTGTCACAGGAAAAGGTCAAATCAAATAGCCACTACCTAGTTCTCCTTTTGGTGTCTTTTTTTCCCCTTGACAGCAGCACCTCCAATCACCTTCAGCCAAAGGAAAATGTCAAATGAAACGCCACTACCTAGTCCTCCTTTTGGTATCTTTGTTTCCCACCCACCAGCAGCACCTCCAATCACCTTCAGCCACAGGAAAAGGTCAAATGAAATAGCCACTACCTAGTCCTCCTTTTGGTGTCTTTGCTTCCCCAGGCCAGCAGCACCTCCAATCACCTTCAGCCACAGGAAAAGGTCAAATCAAACAGCCACTACCTAGTCCTCCTATTGGTGTCTTTGTTTCCCCCCTACAGCAGCACGTCCAATCACCTTCAGCCACAGGAAAAGGTCAAATGAAATAGCCACTACCTAGTGCTCCTTTTGGTGTATTTGTTTCCGCCCTTGACAGCAGCACCTCCAGTCACCTTTAGCCACAGGAAAATGTCAAATGAAACAGCCACTACCTAGTACTCCTTTTGGTGTCTTTGTTTCCCCCCTACAGCAGCACCTCCAATCACCTTCTGTCACAGAAAAGGTCAAATGAAATAGCCACTACCTAGTTCTCCTTTTTGTGTCTTTGTTTCCCCTTGACAGCAGCACCTCCAATCACCTCCAGCCACAGGAAAAGGTCAAATGAAATAGCCACTACCTAGTCCTCCTTTTGGTATCTTTGTTTCCCCCCCGCCAGCAGCACCTCCAATCACCTTCAACCACAGGAAAAGGTCAAATGAAATAGCCACTATCTAGTCCTCCTTTTGGTGTCTTTGTTTCCCCCCGCCACCAGCACCTCCTATCACCTTCAGTCACAGGAAAACATCAAATGAAATAGCCACTATCTAGTCCTCCTTTTGGTGTCTTTGTTTCCCCCCACCAGCAACACCTCCTATCACCTTCTGTCACAGGAAAAGGTCAAATGAAATAGCCACTACCTAGTCCTCCTTTTGGTGTCTGTTTTTCGCCCCTACAGCAGCACCTCCAATCACCTTCGGCCACAGGAAAAGGTCAAATCAAATAGCCACTACCTAGTGCTCCTTTTGGTGTTTTTGTTTCCCCCCGCTAGCAGCACCTCCAATCTCTTTCAGCCACAGGAAAAGGTCAAATCAAATAGCCACTACCTAGTTCTCCTTTTGGTGTTTTTGTTTCCCCCCGCTAGCAGCACCTCCAATCTCTTTCAGCCACAGGAAAAGGTCAAATCAAATAGCCACTACCTAGTTCTCCTTTTGGTGTCTTTGTTTCCCCCCTACAGCAGCACCTCCAATCACCTTCAGCCACAGGAAAATGTCAAATGAAACAGCCACTACCTAGTCCTCCTTTTGGTGTCTTTGTTTCCCCCCTACAGCAGCACCTCCAATCAGCTTCTGTCACAGAAAAGGTCAAATGAAATAGCCACTACCTAGTTCTCCTTTTTGTGTCTTTGTTTCCCCTTGACAGCAGCACCTCCAATCACCTTCAGCCACAGGAAAAGGTCAAATGAAATAGCCACTACCTAGTCCTCCTTTTGGTGTATTTGCTTCCCCAGACCAGCAGCACCTCCATTCACCTTCAGCCAAAGGAAAATGTCAAATGAAATAGCCACTACCTAGTCCTCCTTTTGGTGTCTTTGTTTCCCCCCACCAGCAGCACCTCCAATCACCTTCAGCCACAGGAAAAGGTCAAATCAAATAGCCACTACCTTGTCCTCCTTTTGGTGTCTTTGTTTCCCCCCGCCAGCAGCACCTCCAATCACTTTCAGCCACAGGAAAAGGTCAAATCAAATAGCCACTACCTAGTTCTCCTTTTGGTGTCTTTTTTTCCCGTTGACAGCAGCACCTCCAATCACCTTCAGCCAAAGGAAAATGTCAAATGAAACGCCACTACCTAGTCCTCCTTTTGGTATCTTTGTTTCCCACCCGCCAGCAGCACCTCCAATCACCTTCAGCCACAGGAAAAGGTCAAATGAAATAGCCACTACCTAGTCCTCCTTTTGGTGTCTTTGCTTCCCCAGGCCAGCAGCACCTCCAATCACCTTCAGCCACAGGAAAAGGTCAAATCAAATAGCCACTACCTAGTCCTCCTATTGGTGTCTTTGTTTCCCCCCTACAGCAGCACGTCCAATCACCTTCAGCCACTGGAAAAGGTCAAATGAAATAGCCACTACCTAGTCCTCCTTTTGGGGTCTTTGTTTCTCCTTGATAGCAGCACCTGCAATCACCTTCAGCCACAGGAAAAGGTCAAATCAAATAGTCACTACCTAGTCCTCCTTTTGGTGTTTTTGTTTCCCCCTGCCAGCAGCACCACCAATCACTTTCAGCCACAGGAAAAGGTCAAATCAAACAGCCACTACCTAGTCCTCCTATTGGTGTCTTTGTTTCCCCCCTACAGCAGCACGTCCATTCACCTTCAGCCACAGGAAAAGGTCAAATGAAATAGCCACTACCTAGTCCTCCTTTTGGTGTCTTTGTTTCCCCCCACCAGCAGCACCTCCAATCACCTTCAGCCACAGGAAAAGGTCAAATGAAATAGCCACTACCTAGTCCTCCTTTTGGTGTCTTTGTTTCCCCCCGCCAACAGCACCTCCAATCACTTTCAGCCACAGGAAAAGGTCAAATCAAATAGCCACTACCTAGTTCTCCTTTTGGTGTCTTTTTTTCCCCTTGACAGCAGCACCTCCAATCACCTTCAGCCAAAGGAAAATGTCAAATGAAATAGCCACTACCTAGTCCTCCTTTTGGTATCTTTGTTTCCCACCCGCCAGCAGCACCTCCAATCACCTTCATCCACAGGAAAAGGTCAAATGAAACAGCCACTACCTAGTCCTCCTTTTGGTGTCTTTGCTTCCCCAGGCCAGCAGCACCTCCAATCACCTTCAGCCACAGGAAAATGTCAAATGAAACAGCCAATACCTAGTCCTCCTTTTGGTGTCTTTGTTTCCCCCCTACAGCAGCAAGTCCATTCACCTCAGCAACAGGAAAAGGTCAAATGAAATAGCCACTACCTAGTTCTCCTTTTGGTGTCTTTTTTTCCCCTTGACAGCAGCACCTCCAATCACCTTCAGCCAAAGGAAAATGTCAAATGAAACGCCACTACCTAGTCCTCCTTTTGGTATCTTTGTTTCCCACCCGCCAGCAGCACCTCCAATCACCTTCAGCCACAGGAAAAGGTCAAATGAAATAGCCACTACCTAGTCCTCCTTTTGGTGTCTTTGCTTAACCAGGCCAGCAGCACCTCCAATCACCTTCAGCCACAGGAAAAGGTCAAATCAAATAGCCACTACCTAGTCCTCCTATTGGTGTCTTTGTTTCCCCCCTACAGCAGCACGTCCAATCACCTTCAGCCACTGGAAAAGGTCAAATGAAATAGCCACTACCTAGTCCTCCTTTTGGGGTCTTTGTTTCTCCTTGATAGCAGCACCTGCAATCACCTTCAGCCACAGGAAAAGGTCAAATCAAATAGCCACTACCTAGTCCTCCTTTTGGTGTTTTTGTTTCCCCCTGCCAGCAGCACCACCAATCACTTTCAGCCACAGGAAAAGGTCAAATCAAACAGCCACTACCTAGTCCTCCTATTGGTGTCTTTGTTTCCCCCCTACAGCAGCACGTCCATTCACCTTCAGCCACAGGAAAAGGTCAAATGAAATAGCCACTACCTAGTCCTCCTTTTGGTGTCTTTGTTTCCCCCCACCAGCAGCACCTCCAATCACCTTCAGCCACAGGAAAAGGTCAAATGAAATAGCCACTACCTAGTCCTCCTTTTGGTGTCTTTGTTTCCCCCCGCCAACAGCACCTCCAATCACTTTCAGCCACAGGAAAAGGTCAAATCAAATAGCCACTACCTAGTTCTCCTTTTGGTGTCTTTTTTTCCCCTTGACAGCAGCACCTCCAATCACCTTCAGCCAAAGGAAAATGTCAAATGAAATAGCCACTACCTAGTCCTCCTTTTGGTATCTTTGTTTCCCACCCGCCAGCAGCACCTCCAATCACCTTCATCCACAGGAAAAGGTCAAATGAAACAGCCACTACCTAGTCCTCCTTTTGGTGTCTTTGCTTCCCCAGGCCAGCAGCACCTCCAATCACCTTCAGCCACAGGAAAATGTCAAATGAAACAGCCAATACCTAGTCCTCCTTTTGGTGTCTTTGTTTCCCCCCTACAGCAGCAAGTCCATTCACCTCAGCAACAGGAAAAGGTCAAATGAAATAGCCACTACCTAGTTCTCCTTTTGGTGTCTTTTTTTCCCCTTGACAGCAGCACCTCCAATCACCTTCAGTCAAAGGAAAATGTCAAATGAAACGCCACTACCTAGTCCTCCTTTTGGTATCTTTGTTTCCCACCCGCCAGCAGCACCTCCAATCACCTTCAGCCACAGGAAAAGGTCAAATGAAATAGCCACTACCTAGTCCTCCTTTTGGTGTCTTTGCTTAACCAGGCCAGCAGCACCTCCAATCACCTTCAGCAACAGGAAAAGGTCAAATCAAATAGCCACTACCTAGTCCTCCTATTGGTGTCTTTGTTTCCCCCCTACAGCAGCACGTCCAATCACCTTCAGCCACTGGAAAAGGTCAAATGAAATAGCCACTACCTAGTCCTCCTTTTGGTGTCTTTGTTTCTCCTTGATACAAGCACCTGCAATCACCTTTAGCCACAGGAAAAGGTCAAATGAAATAGCCACTACCTAGTCCTCCTTTTGGTGTTTTTGTTTCCCCCTGCCAGCAGCACCTCCAATCACTTTCAGCCACAGGAAAAGGTCAAATCAAATAGCCACTACCTAGTTCTCCTATTGGTGTCTTTGTTTCCCCCCTACAGCAGCACGTCCAATCACCTTCAGCCACTGGAAAAGGTCAAATGAAATAGCCACTACCTAGTCCTCCTTTTGGTGTCTTTGTTTCTCCTTGATAGCAGCACCTGCAATCACCTTCAGCCAAAGGAAAAGGTCAAATGAAATAGCCACTAGCTAGTCCTCCTTTTGGTGTCTTTGTTTCCCCCCTCCAGTAGCACCTCCCATCACCTTCAGCAACAGGAAAAGGTCCAAACAAATAGCCACTACCTAGTCCTCCTTTTTGTGTCTTTCTTTCCCACCCGCCAGCAGCACCTCCAATCACCTTCAGCCAAAGGAAAATGTCAAATGAAACGCCACTACCTAGTCCTCCTTTTGGTATCTTTGTTTCCCACCCGCCAGCAGCACCTCCAATCACCTTCTGTCACAGGAAAAGGTCAAATTAAAGAGCCACTATCTAGTCTTCCTTTTGGTGTCTTTGTTTCCCCCCTATAGCAGCACGTCCATTCACCTTCAGCCACAGGAAAAGGTCAAATGAAATAGCCACTACCTAGTCCTCCTTTTGGTGTCTTTGTTTCCCCACACCAGCAGCACCTGCAATCACCTTCAGCCACAGGAAAAGGTCAAATCATACAGCCACTATCTAGTCCCTTTTTGGTGTCTTTGTTTCCCCCCGCCAGCAGCACCTCCAATCACCTTCAGACAAAGGAAAAGATCAAATCAAATAGCCACTACCTAGTCCTCCTTTTGGTGTCTTTGTTTCCCCCCTCCAGTAGCACCTGCAATCACCTTCAGCCACAGGAAAAGGTCAAATCATACAGCCACTATCTAGTCCCTTTTTGGTGTCTTTGTTTCCCCCCCTTCAGCAGCACCTCCAATCACCTTCAGCCACCGGAATATGTCAGATGAAATAGCCACTACCTAGTCCTCCTTTTGGTGTCTTTGTTTCCCCCCACCAGCAGCACCTCCAATCACCTTCAGCCAAAGGAAAATGTCAAATGAAACGCCACTACCTAGTCCTCCTTTTGGTATCTTTGTTTCCCACCTGCCAGCAGCACGTCCAATCACCTTCTGTCACAGGAAAAGGTCAAATTAAAGAGCCACTATCTAGTCCTCCTTTTGGTGTCTTTGTTTCCGCCCACCAGCAGCACCTCCAATCACCTTCAGTCACAGGAAAACGTCAAATTGAATAGCCACTACCTAGTCCTCCTTTTGGTGTCTTTGTTTCCCCTTGACAGCAGCACCTCCAATCACCTTCAGCCACAGGAAAAGGTCAAATGAAATAGCCACTACCTAGTCCTCCTTTTGGTGTCTTTGTTTCCCCACACCAGCAGCACCTGCAATCACCTTCAGCCACAGGAAAAGGTCAAATCATACAGCCACTATCTAGTCCCTATTTGGTGTCTTTGTTTCCCCCCGCCAGCAGCACCTCCAATCACCTTCAGACAAAGGAAAAGATCAAATCAAATAGCCACTACCTAGTCCTCCTTTTGGTGTCTTTGTTTCCCCCCTCCAGTAGCACCTGCAATCACCTTCAGCCACAGGAAAAGGTCAAATCATACAGCCACTATCTAGTCCCTTTTTGGTGTCTTTGTTTCCCCCCCTTCAGCAGCACCTCCAATCACCTTCAGCCACCGGAATATGTCAGATGAAATAGCCACTACCTAGTCCTCCTTTTGGTGTCTTTGTTTCCCCCCACCAGCAGCACCTCCAATCACCTTCAGCCAAAGGAAAATGTCAAATGAAACGCCACTACCTAGTCCTCCTTTTGGTATCTTTGTTTCCCACCTGCCAGCAGCACGTCCAATCACCTTCAGCCACTGGAAAAGGTCAAATGAAATAGCCACTACCTAGTCCTCCTTTTGGGGTCTTTGTTTCTCCTTGATAGCAGCACCTGCAATCACCTTCAGCCACAGGAAAAGGTCAAATCAAATAGCCACTACCTAGTCCTCCTTTTGGTGTTTTTGTTTCCCCCTGCCAGCAGCACCACCAATCACTTTCAGCCACAGGAAAAGGTCAAATCAAACAGCCACTACCTAGTCCTCCTATTGGTGTCTTTGTTTCCCCCCTACAGCAGCACGTCCATTCACCTTCAGCCACAGGAAAAGGTCAAATGAAATAGCCACTACCTAGTCCTCCTTTTGGTGTCTTTGTTTCCCCCCACCAGCAGCACCTCCAATCACCTTCAGCCACAGGAAAAGGTCAAATGAAATAGCCACTACCTAGTCCTCCTTTTGGTGTCTTTGTTTCCCCCCGCCAACAGCACCTCCAATCACTTTCAGCCACAGGAAAAGGTCAAATCAAATAGCCACTACCTAGTTCTCCTTTTGGTGTCTTTTTTTCCCCTTGACAGCAGCACCTCCAATCACCTTCAGCCAAAGGAAAATGTCAAATGAAATAGCCACTACCTAGTCCTCCTTTTGGTATCTTTGTTTCCCACCCGCCAGCAGCACCTCCAATCACCTTCATCCACAGGAAAAGGTCAAATGAAACAGCCACTACCTAGCCCTCCTTTTGGTGTCTTTGCTTCCCCAGGCCAGCAGCACCTCCAATCACCTTCAGCCACAGGAAAATGTCAAATGAAACAGCCAATACCTAGTCCTCCTTTTGGTGTCTTTGTTTCCCCCCTACAGCAGCAAGTCCATTCACCTCAGCAACAGGAAAAGGTCAAATGAAATAGCCACTACCTAGTTCTCCTTTGGGTGTCTTTTTTTCCCCTTGACAGCAGCACCTCCAATCACCTTCAGCCAAAGGAAAATGTCAAATGAAACGCCACTACCTAGTCCTCCTTTTGGTATCTTTGTTTCCCACCCGCCAGCAGCACCTCCAATCACCTTCAGCCACAGGAAAAGGTCAAATGAAATAGCCACTACCTAGTCCTCCTTTTGGTGTCTTTGCTTAACCAGGCCAGCAGCACCTCCAATCACCTTCAGCCACAGGAAAAGGTCAAATCAAATAGCCACTACCTAGTCCTCCTATTGGTGTCTTTGTTTCCCCCCTACAGCAGCACGTCCAATCACCTTCAGCCACTGGAAAAGGTCAAATGAAATAGCCACTACCTAGTCCTCCTTTTGGGGTCTTTGTTTCTCCTTGATAGCAGCACCTGCAATCACCTTCAGCCACAGGAAAAGGTCAAATCAAATAGCCACTACCTAGTCCTCCTTTTGGTGTTTTTGTTTCCCCCTGCCAGCAGCACCTCCAATCACTTTCAGCCACAGGAAAAGGTCAAATGAAATAGCCACTACCTAGTTCTCCTATTGGTGTCTTTGTTTCTCCTTGATAGCAGCACCTGCAATCACCTTCAGCCAAAGGAAAAGGTCAAATGAAATAGCCACTAGCTAGTCCTCCTTTTGGTGTCTTTGTTTCCCCCCTCCAGTAGCACCTCCCATCACCTTCAGCAACAGGAAAAGGTCCAAACAAATAGCCACTACCTAGTCCTCCTTTTTGTGTCTTTCTTTCCCACCCGCCAGCAGCACCTCCAATCACCTTCAGCCAAAGGAAAATGTCAAATGAAACGCCACTACCTAGTCCTCCTTTTGGTATCTTTGTTTCCCACCCGCCAGCAGCACCTCCAATCACCTTCTGTCACAGGAAAAGGTCAAATTAAAGAGCCACTATCTAGTCTTCCTTTTGGTGTCTTTGTTTCCCCCCTATAGCAGCACGTCCATTCACCTTCAGCCACAGGAAAAGGTCAAATGAAATAGCCACTACCTAGTCCTCCTTTTGGTGTCTTTGTTTCCCCACACCAGCAGCACCTGCAATCACCTTCAGCCACAGGAAAAGGTCAAATCATACAGCCACTATCTAGTCCCTTTTTGGTGTCTTTGTTTCCCCCCGCCAGCAGCACCTCCAATCACCTTCAGACAAAGGAAAAGATCAAATCAAATAGCCACTACCTAGTCCTCCTTTTGGTGTCTTTGTTTCCCCCCTCCAGTAGCACCTGCAATCACCTTCAGCCACAGGAAAAGGTCAAATCATACAGCCACTATCTAGTCCCTTTTTGGTGTCTTTGTTTCCCCCCCTTCAGCAGCACCTCCAATCACCTTCAGCCACCGGAATATGTCAGATGAAATAGCCACTACCTAGTCCTCCTTTTGGCGTCTTTGTTTCCCCCCACCAGCAGCACCTCCAATCACCTTCAGCCAAAGGAAAATGTCAAATGAAATGCCACTACCTAGTCCTCCTTTTGGTATCTTTGTTTCCCACCTGCCAGCAGCACGTCCAATCACCTTCTGTCACAGGAAAAGGTCAAATTAAAGAGCCACTATCTAGTCCTCCTTTTGGTGTCTTTGTTTCCGCCCACCAGCAGCACCTCCAATCACCTTCAGTCACAGGAAAACGTCAAATTGAATAGCCACTACCTAGTCCTCCTTTTGGTGTCTTTGTTTCCCCTTGACAGCAGCACCTCCAATCACCTTCAGCCACAGGAAAAGGTCAAATGAAATAGCCACTACCTAGTCCTCCTTTTGGTGTCTTTGTTTCCCCACACCAGCAGCACCTGCAATCACCTTCAGCCACAGGAAAAGGTCAAATCATACAGCCACTATCTAGTCCCTTTTTGGTGTCTTTGTTTCCCCCCGCCAGCAGCACCTCCAATCACCTTCAGACAAAGGAAAAGATCAAATCAAATAGCCACTACCTAGTCCTCCTTTTGGTGTCTTTGTTTCCCCCCTCCAGTAGCACCTGCAATCACCTTCAGCCACAGGAAAAGGTCAAATCATACAGCCACTATCTAGTCCCTTTTTGGTGTCTTTGTTTCCCCCCCTTCAGCAGCACCTCCAATCACCTTCAGCCACCGGAATATGTCAGATGAAATAGCCACTACCTAGTCCTCCTTTTGGTGTCTTTGTTTCCCCCCACCAGCAGCACCTCCAATCACCTTCAGCCAAAGGAAAATGTCAAATGAAACGCCACTACCTAGTCCTCCTTTTGGTATCTTTGTTTCCCACCTGCCAGCAGCACGTCCAATCACCTTCTGTCACAGGAAAAGGTCAAATTAAAGAGCCACTATCTAGTCCTCCTTTTGGTATCTTTGTTTCCCCCCTCCAGCAGCACCTCCAATCACCTTCAGCCACCGGAATATGTCAGATGAAAGAGCCACTACCTAGTCCTCCTTTTGGTGTCTTTGTTTCCGCCCACCAGCAGCACCTCCAATCACCTTCAGTCACAGGAAAACGTCATATTGAATAGCCACTACCTAGTCCTCCTTTTGGTGTCTTTGTTTCCCCTTGACAGCAGCACCTCCAATCACCTTCAGCCACAGGAAAAGGTCAAATCAAATAGCCACTACCTAGTCCTCCTTTTGGGGTCTGTTTTTCACCCCTCCAGCAGCACCTCCAATCACCTTCAGCCACAGGAAAAGGTCAAATCAAATAGCCACTACCTAGTTCTCCTTTTGGTGTCTTTGTTTCCCCAGGCCAGCAGCACCTCCAATCACCTTCAGTCACAGGAAAATGTCAAATGAAACAGCGACTACCTAGTCCTCCTTTTGTTGTCTTTGTTTCCCCCCTTGACAGCAGCACCTCCAGTCACCTTTAGCCACAGGAAAATGTCAAATGAAACAGCCACTACCTAGTACTCCTTTTGGTGTCTTTGTTTCCCCCCTACAGCAGCACCTCCAATCACCTTCTGTCACAGAAAAGGTCAAATGAAATAGCCACTACCTAGTTCATCTTTTTGTGTCTTTGTTTCCCCTTGACAGCAGCACCTCCAATCACCTCCAGCCACAGGAAAAGGTCAAATGAAATAGCCACTACCTAGTCCTCCTTTTGGTATCTTTGTTTCCCCCCCGCCAGCAGCACCTCCAATCACCTTCAACCACAGGAAAAGGTCAAATGAAATAGCCACTACCTAGTCCTCCTTTTGGTGTCTTTGCTTCCCCCCGCCAGCAGCACCTCCAATCACCTTCAGTCACAGGAAAACATCAAATGAAATAGCCACTATCTAGTCCTCCTTTTGGTGTCTTTGTTTCCCCCCGCCACCAGCACCTCCTATCACCTTCTGTCACAGGAAAAGGTCAAATGAAATAGCCACTATCTAGTCCTCCTTTTGGTGTCTTTGTTTCCCCCCTCCAGCAGCACCTCCAATCACCTTCAGCCACAGGAAAAGGTCAAATGAAATAGCCACTACCTAGTCCTCCTTTTGGTGTCTTTGCTTCCCCAGACCAGCAGCACCTCCAATCACCTTCAGCCACAGGAAAATGTCAAATGAAACAGCCACTACCTAGTCCTCCTTTTGGTGTCTTTGTTTCCCCTTGACAGCAGAACCTGCAATCACCTTCAGCCACAAGAAAAGGTCAAATGAAATAGCCACTACCTAGTCCTCCTTTTGGTGTCTTTGTTTCCCCCCCGCCAGCAGCACCTCCAATCACCTTCAGCCAAAGGAAAAAGTCAAATCAAATAGCCACTATCTAGTCCTCCTTTTGGTGTCTTTGTTTCCTCCCTCCAGCAGCACCTACAATCACCTTCAGCCACCGGAATATGTCAGATGAAATAGCCACTACCTAGTCCTCCTTTTGGTGTCTTTGTTTCCCCCCACCAGCAGCACCTCCAATCACCTTCAGTCACAGGAAAACGTCAAATTGAATAGCCACTACCTAGTCCTCCTTTTGGTGTCTTTGTTTCCCCTTGACAGCAGCACCTCCAATCACCTTCAGCCACAGGAAAAGGTCAAATCAAATAGCCACTACCTAGTCCTCCTTTTGGGGTCTGTTTTTCACCCCTCCAGCAGCACCTCCAATCACCTTCAGCCACAGGAAAAGGTCAAATCAAATAGCCACTACCTAGTTCTCCTTTTGGTGTCTTTGTTTCCCCAGGCCAGCAGCACCTCCAATCACCTTCAGTCACAGGAAAATGTCAAATGAAACAGCCACTACCTAGTCCTCCTTTTGGTGTCTTTGTTTCCCCCCTCCAGCAGCACCTCCAATCACCTTCAGCCACCGGAATATGTCAGATGAAATAGCCACTACCTAGTCCTCCTTTTGGTGTCTTTGTTTCCCCTTGACAGCAGCACCTCCAATCACCTTCAGCCACAGGAAAAGGTCAAATCAAATAGCCACTACCTAGTCCTCCTTTTGGGGTCTGTTTTTCACCCCTCCAGCAGCACCTCCAATCACCTTCAGCCACAGGAAAAGGTCAAATCAAATAGCCACTACCTAGTTCTCCTTTTGGTGTCTTTGTTTCCCCAGGCCAGCAGCACCTCCAATCACCTTCAGTCACAGGAAAATGTCAAATGAAACAGCGACTACCTAGTCCTCCTTTTGTTGTCTTTGTTTCCCCCCTTGACAGCAGCACCTCCAGTCACCTTTAGCCACAGGAAAATGTCAAATGAAACAGCCACTACCTAGTACTCCTTTTGGTGTCTTTGTTTCCCCCCTACAGCAGCACCTCCAATCACCTTCTGTCACAGAAAAGGTCAAATGAAATAGCCACTACCTAGTTCATCTTTTTGTGTCTTTGTTTCCCCTTGACAGCAGCACCTCCAATCACCTCCAGCCACAGGAAAAGGTCAAATGAAATAGCCACTACCTAGTCCTCCTTTTGGTATCTTTGTTTCCCCCCCGCCAGCAGCACCTCCAATCACCTTCAACCACAGGAAAAGGTCAAATGAAATAGCCACTACCTAGTCCTCCTTTTGGTGTCTTTGCTTCCCCCCGCCAGCAGCACCTCCAATCACCTTCAGTCACAGGAAAACATCAAATGAAATAGCCACTATCTAGTCCTCCTTTTGGTGTCTTTGTTTCCCCCCGCCACCAGCACCTCCTATCACCTTCTGTCACAGGAAAAGGTCAAATGAAATAGCCACTATCTAGTCCTCCTTTTGGTGTCTTTGTTTCCCCCCTCCAGCAGCACCTCCAATCACCTTCAGCCACAGGAAAAGGTCAAATGAAATAGCCACTACCTAGTCCTCCTTTTGGTGTCTTTGCTTCCCCAGACCAGCAGCACCTCCAATCACCTTCAGCCACAGGAAAATGTCAAATGAAACAGCCACTACCTAGTCCTCCTTTTGGTGTCTTTGTTTCCCCTTGACAGCAGAACCTGCAATCACCTTCAGCCACAAGAAAAGGTCAAATGAAATAGCCACTACCTAGTCCTCCTTTTGGTGTCTTTGTTTCCCCCCCGCCAGCAGCACCTCCAATCACCTTCAGCCAAAGGAAAAAGTCAAATCAAATAGCCACTATCTAGTCCTCCTTTTGGTGTCTTTGTTTCCTCCCTCCAGCAGCACCTACAATCACCTTCAGCCACCGGAATATGTCAGATGAAATAGCCACTACCTAGTCCTCCTTTTGGTGTCTTTGTTTCCCCCCACCAGCAGCACCTCCAATCACCTTCAGTCACAGGAAAACGTCAAATTGAATAGCCACTAACTAGTCCTCCTTTTGGTGTCTTTGTTTCCCCTTGACAGCAGCACCTCCAATCACCTTCAGCCACAGGAAAAGGTCAAATCAAATAGCCACTACCTAGTCCTCCTTTTGGGGTCTGTTTTTCACCCCTCCAGCAGCACCTCCAATCACCTTCAGCCACAGGAAAAGGTCAAATCAAATAGCCACTAACTAGTTCTCCTTTTGGTGTCTTTGTTTCCCCAGGCCAGCAGCACCTCCAATCACCTTCAGTCACAGGAAAATGTCAAATGAAACAGCCACTACCTAGTCCTCCTTTTGGTGTCTTTGTTTCCCCCCTCCAGCAGCACCTCCAATCACCTTCAGCCACCGGAATATGTCAGATGAAATAGCCACTACCTAGTCCTCCTTTTGGTGTCTTTGTTTCCCCCAGCCAGCAGCACCTCCAATCACCTTCAGTCACAAGAAACCGTCAAATTGAATAGCCACTACCTAGTCCTCCTTTTGGTGTCTGTTTTTCGCCCCTCCAGCAGCACCTCCAATCACCTTCAGCCACAGGAAATGGTCAAATCAAATAGCCACTACCTAGTTCTCCTTTTGGTGTCTTTTCCCAACCTCCAGCAGCACATCCAATCACCTTCAGCCACACGTAAATGTCAAATGAAATAGCCACTACCTAGTCCTCCTTTTGGTGTCTTTGTTTCCCCAGGCCATCAGCACCTCCAATCACCTTCAGCCACAGGAAAAGGTCAAATGAAATAGCCACTACCTAGTCCTCCTTATGGTGTCTTTGTTTCCCCCCGCCAGCAGCACCTCCAATCACCTTCAGTCACAGGAAAACGTCAAATGAAATAGCCACTACCTAGTCCTCCTTTTGGTGTCTGTTTTTCGCCCCTACAGCAGCACCTCCAATCACCTTCAGCTACAGGAAAAGGTCAAATGTAATAGCCACTACCTAGTCCTCCTTTTGGTGTCTTTGTTTCCCCCCGCCATCAGCACCTCCTATCACCTTCTGTCACAGGAAAAGGTCAAATCAAATAGCCACTACCTAGTTCTCCTTTTGCTGTCTTTTTTTCCCCTTGACAGCAGCACCTCCAATCACCTTCAGCCAAAGGAAAATGTCAAATGAAACGCCACTACCTAGTCCTCCTTTTGGTATCTTTGTTTCCCACCCGCCAGCAGCACCTCCAATCACCTTCAGCCACAGGAAAAGGTCAAATGAAATAGCCACTACCTAGTCCTCCTTTTGGTGTCTTTGCTTCCCCAGGCCAGCAGCACCTCCAATCACCTTCAGCCACAGGAAAAGGTCAATTCAAACAGCCACTACCTAGTCCTCCTATTGGTGTCTTTGTTTCCCCCCTACAGCAGCACGTCCAATCACCTTCAGCCACAGGAAAAGGTCAAATGAAATAGCCACTACCTAGTGCTCCTTTTGGTGTATTTGTTTCCGCCCTTGACAGCAGCACCTCCAGTCACCTTTAGCCACAGGAAAATGTCAAATGAAACAGCCACTACCTAGTACTCCTTTTGGTGTCTTTGTTTCCCCCCTACAGCAGCACCTCCAATCACCTTCTGTCACAGGAAAAGGTCAAATGAAATAGCCACTACCTAGTTCTCCTTTTTGTGTCTTTGTTTCCCCTTGACAGCAGCACCTCCAATCACCTCCAGCCACAGGAAAAGGTCAAATGAAATAGCCACTACCTAGTCCTCCTTTTGGTATCTTTGTTTCCCCCCCGCCAGCAGCACCTCCAATCACCTTCAACCACAGGAAAAGGTCAAATGAAATAGCCACTACCTAGTCCTCCTTTTGGTGTCTTTGCTTCCCCCCGCCAGCAGCACCTCCAATCACCTTCAGTCACAGGAAAACATCAAATGAAATAACCACTATCTAGTCCTCCTTTTGGTGTCTTTGTTTCCCCCCGCCACCAGCACCTCCTATCACCTTCAGTCACAGGAAAACATCAAATGAAATAGCCACTATCTAGTCCTCCTTTTGGTGTCTTTGTTTCCCCCCACCAGCAACACCTCCTATCACCTTCTGTCACAGGAAAAGGTCAAATGAAATAGCCACTATCTAGTCCTCCTTATGGTGTCTTTGTTTTCTCCCTCCAGCAGCACCTCCAATCACCTTCAGCCACAGGAAAATGTCAAATGAAACAGCCACTACCTAGTCCTCCTTTTGGTGTCTTTGTTTCCCCAGGCCATCAGCACCTCCAATCACCTTCAGCCACAGGAAAAGGTCAAATGAAATAGCCACTACCTAGTCCTCCTTATGGTGTCTTTGTTTCCCCCCCGCCAGCAGCACCTCCAATCACCTTCAGTCACAGGAAAACGTCAAATGAAATAGCCACTACCTAGTCCTCCTTTTGGTGTCTGTTTTTCGCCCCTACAGCAGCACCTCCAATCACCTTCAGCCACAGGAAAAGGTCAAATCAAATAGCCACTACCTAGTCCTCCTTTTGGTGTCTTTGCTTCCCCTTGACAGCAGCACCTCCAATCACCTTCAGCCACAGGAAAATGTCAAATGAAACAGCCACTACCTAGTCCTCCTTTTGGTGTCTTTGTTTCCCCCCTACAGCAGCACCTCCAATCAGCTTCTGTCACAGAAAAGGTCAAATGAAATAGCCACTACCTAGTTCTCCTTTTTGTGTCTTTGTTTCCCCTTGACAGCAGCACCTCCAATCACCTTCAGCCACAGGAAAAGGTCAAATGAAATAGCCACTACCTAGTCCTCCTTTTGGTGTATTTGCTTCCCCAGACCAGCAGCACCTCCATTCACCTTCAGCCAAAGGAAAATGTCAAATGAAATAGCCACTACCTAGTCCTCCTTTTGGTGTCTTTGTTTCCCCCCACCAGCAGCACCTCCAATCACCTTCAGCCACAGGAAAAGGTCAAATCAAATAGCCACTACCTAGTCCTCCTTTTGGTGTCTTTGTTTCCCCCCGCCAGCAGCACCTCCAATCACTTTCAGCCACAGGAAAAGGTCAAATCAAATAGCCACTACCTAGTTCTCCTTTTGGTGTCTTTTTTTCCCCTTGACAGCAGCACCTCCAATCACCTTCAGCCACAGGAAAAGGTCAAATGAAATAGCCACTACCTTGTCCTCCTTTTGGTGTCTTTGCTTCCCCAGGCCAGCAGCACCTCCAATCACCTTCAGCCACAGGAAAAGGTCAAATCAAACAGCCACTACCTAGTCCTCCTATTGGTGTCTTTGTTTCCCCCCTACAGCAGCACGTCCATTCACCTTCAGCCACAGGAAAAGGTCAAATGAAATAGCCACTACCTAGTCCTCCTTTTGGTGTCTTTGTTTCCCCCCACCAGCAGCACCTCCAATCACCTTCAGCCACAGGAAAAGGTCAAATGAAATAGCCACTACCTAGTCCTCCTTTTGGTGTCTTTGTTTCCCCCCGCCAACAGCACCTCCAATCACTTTCAGCCACAGGAAAAGGTCAAATCAAATAGCCACTACCTAGTTCTCCTTTTGGTGTCTTTTTTTCCCCTTGACAGCAGCACCTCCAATCACCTTCAGCCAAAGGAAAATGTCAAATGAAATAGCCACTACCTAGTCCTCCTTTTGGTATCTTTGTTTCCCACCCGCCAGCAGCACCTCCAATCACCTTCATCCACAGGAAAAGGTCAAATGAAACAGCCACTACCTAGTCCTCCTTTTGGTGTCTTTGCTTCCCCAGGCCAGCAGCACCTCCAATCACCTTCAGCCACAGGAAAATGTCAAATGAAACAGCCACTACCTTGTCCTCCTTTTGGTGTCTTTGTTTCCCCCCTACAGCAGCACGTCCATTCACCTTCAGCCACAGGAAAATGTCAAATGAAACAGCCAATACCTAGTCCTCCTTTTGGTGTCTTTGTTTCCCCCCTACAGCAGCAAGTCCATTCACCTCAGCAACAGGAAAAGGTCAAATGAAATAGCCACTACCTAGTTCTCCTTTTGGTGTCTTTTTTTCCCCTTGACAGCAGCACCTCCAATCACCTTCAGCCAAAGGAAAATGTCAAATGAAACGCCACTACCTAGTCCTCCTTTTGGTATCTTTGTTTCCCACCCGCCAGCAGCACCTCCAATCACCTTCAGCCACAGGAAAAGGTCAAATGAAATAGCCACTACCTAGTCCTCCTTTTGGTGTCTTTGCTTCCCCAGGCCAGCAGCACCTCCAATCACCTTCAGCCACAGGAAAAGGTCAAATCAAAAAGCCACTACCTAGTCCTCCTATTGGTGTCTTTGTTTCCCCCCTACAGCAGCATGTCCAATCACCTTCAGCCACTGGAAAAGGTCAAATGAAATAGCCACTACCTAGTCCTCCTTTTGGGGTCTTTGTTTCTCCTTGATAGCAGCACCTGCAATCACCTTCAGCCACAGGAAAAGGTCAAATCAAATAGCCACTACCTAGTCCTCCTTTTGGTGTTTTTGTTTCCCCCTGCCAGCAGCACCTCCAATCACTTTCAGCCACAGGAAAAGGTCAAATCAAATAGCCACTACCTAGTTCTCCTATTGGTGTCTTTGTTTCCCCCCTACAGCAGCACGTCCAATCAACTTCAGCCACTGGAAAAGGTCAAATGAAATAGCCACAAACCTAGTCCTCCTTTTGGTGTCTTTGTTTCTCCTTGATAGCAGCACCTGCAATCACCTTCAGCCAAAGGAAAAGGTCAAATGAAATAGCCACTAGCTAGTCCTCCTTTTGGTGTCTTTGTTTCCCCCCTCCAGTAGCACCTCCCATCACCTTCAGCAACAGGAAAAGGTCCAAACAAATAGCCACTACCTAGTCCTCCTTTTGGTGTCTTTGCTTCCCCAGGCCAGCAGCACCTCCAATCACCTTCAGCCACAGGAAAATGTCAAATGAAACAGCCACTACCTTGTCCTCCTTTTGGTGTCTTTGTTTCCCCCCTACAGCAGCACGTCCATTCACCTTCAGCCAAAGGAAAATGTCAAATGAAACGCCACTACCTAGTCCTCCTTTTGGTATCTTTGTTTCCCACCCGCCAGCAGCACCTCCAATCACCTTCAGCCACAGGAAAAGGTCAAATGAAATAGCCACTACCTAGTCCTCCTTTTGGTGTCTTTGCTTCCCCAGGCCAGCAGCACCTCCAATCACCTTCAGCCACAGGAAAAGGTCAAATCAAATAGCCACTACCTAGTCCTCCTATTGGTGTCTTTGTTTCCCCCCTACAGCAGCACGTCCAATCACCTTCAGCCACTGGAAAAGGTCAAATGAAATAGCCACAAACCTAGTCCTCCTTTTGGTGTCTTTGTTTCTCCTTGATAGCAGCACCTCCAATCACCTTCTGTCACAGGAAAAGGTCAAATTAAAGAGCCACTATCTAGTCTTCCTTTTGGTGTCTTTGTTTCCCCCCTATAGCAGCACGTCCATTCACCTTCAGCCACAGGAAAAGGTCAAATGAAATAGCCACTACCTAGTCCTCCTTTTGGTGTCTTTGTTTCCCCACACCAGCAGCACCTGCAATCACCTTCAGCCACAGGAAAAGGTCAAATCATACAGCCACTATCTAGTCCCTTTTTGGTGTCTTTGTTTCCCCCCGCCAGCAGCACCTCCAATCACCTTCAGACAAAGGAAAAGATCAAATCAAATAGCCACTACCTAGTCCTCCTTTTGGTGTCTTTGTTTCCCCCCTCCAGTAGCACCTGCAATCACCTTCAGCCACAGGAAAAGGTCAAATCATACAGCCACTATCTAGTCCCTTTTTGGTGTCTTTGTTTCCCCCCCTCCAGCAGCACCTCCAATCACCTTCAGCCACCGGAATATGTCAGATGAAATAGCCACTACCTAGTCCTCCTTTTGGTGTCTTTGTTTCCCCCCACCAGCAGCACCTCCAATCACCTTCAGCCAAAGGAAAATGTCAAATGAAACGCCACTACCTAGTCCTCCTTTTGGTATCTTTGTTTCCCACCCGCCAGCAGCACCCCCAATCACCTTCTGTCACAGGAAAAGGTCAAATTAAAGAGCCACTATCTAGTCCTCCTTTTGGTGTCTTTGTTTCCCCCCTCCAGCAGCACCTCCAATCACCTTCAGCCACCGGAATATGTCAGATGAAATAGCCACTACCTAGTCCTCCTTTTGGTGTCTTTGTTTCCGCCCACCAGCAGCACCTCCAATCACCTTCAGTCACAGGAAAACGTCAAATTGAATAGCCACTACCTAGTCCTCCTTTTGGTGTCTTTGTTTCCCCTTGACAGCAGCACCTCCAATCACCTTCAGCCACAGGAAAAGGTCAAATCAAATAGCCACTACCTAGTCCTCCTTTTGGGGTCTGTTTTTCACCCCTCCAGCAGCACCTCCAATCACCTTCAGCCACAGGAAAAGGTCAAATCAAATAGCCACTACCTAGTTCTCCTTTTGGTGTCTTTGTTTCCCCAGGCCAGCAGCACCTCCAATCACCTTCAGTCACAGGAAAATGTCAAATGAAACAGCGACTACCTAGTCCTCCTTTTGGTGTCTTTGTTTCCCCCCTTGACAGCAGCACCTCCAGTCACCTTTAGCCACAGGAAAATGTCAAATGAAACAGCCACTACCTAGTACTCCTTTTGGTGTCTTTGTTTCCCCCCTACAGCAGCACCTCCAATCACCTTCTGTCACAGAAAAGGTCAAATGAAATAGCCACTACCTAGTTCATCTTTTTGTGTCTTTGTTTCCCCTTGACAGCAGCACCTCCAATCACCTCCAGCCACAGGAAAAGGTCAAATGAAATAGCCACTACCTAGTCCTCCTTTTGGTATCTTTGTTTCCCCCCCGCCAGCAGCACCTCCAATCACCTTCAACCACAGGAAAAGGTCAAATGAAATAGCCACTACCTAGTCCTCCTTTTGGTGTCTTTGCTTCCCCCCGCCAGCAGCACCTCCAATCACCTTCAGTCACAGGAAAACATCAAATGAAATACCCACTATCTAGTCCTCCTTTTGGTGTCTTTGTTTCCCCCCGCCACCAGCACCTCCTATCACCTTCTGTCACAGGAAAAGGTCAAATGAAATAGCCACTATCTAGTCCTCCTTTTGGTGTCTTTGTTTCCCCCCTCCAGCAGCACCTCCAATCACCTTCAGCCACAGGAAAAGGTCAAATGAAATAGCCACTACCTAGTCCTCCTTTTGGTGTCTTTGCTTCCCCAGACCAGCAGCACCTCCAATCACCTTCAGCCACAGGAAAATGTCAAATGAAACAGCCACTACCTAGTCCTCCTTTTGGTGTCTTTGTTTCCCCTTGACAGCAGAACCTGCAATCACCTTCAGCCACAAGAAAAGGTCAAATGAAATAGCCACCACCTAGTCCTCCTTTTGGTGTCTTTGTTTCCCCCCCGCCAGCAGCACCTCCAATCACCTTCAGCCAAAGGAAAAAGTCAAATCAAATAGCCACTATCTAGTCCTCCTTTTGGTGTCTTTGTTTCCTCCCTCCAGCAGCACCTCCAATCACCTTCAGCCACCGGAATATGTCAGATGAAATAGCCACTACCTAGTCCTCCTTTTGGTGTCTTTGTTTCCCCCCACCAGCAGCACCTCCAATCACCTTCAGTCACAGGAAAACGTCAAATTGAATAGCCACTACCTAGTCCTCCTTTTGGTGTCTTTGTTTCCCCTTGACAGCAGCACCTCCAATCACCTTCAGCCACAGGAAAAGGTCAAATCAAATAGCCACTACCTAGTTCTCCTTTTGGTGTCTTTGTTTCCCCAGGCCAGCAGCACCTCCAATCACCTTCAGCCACAGGAAAATGTCAAATGAAACAGCCACTACCTAGTCCTCCTTTTGGTGTCTTTGTTTCCCCTTGACAGCAGAACCTGCAATCACCTTCAGCCACAAGAAAAGGTCAAATGAAATAGCCACTACCTAGTCCTCCTTTTGGTGTCTTTGTTTCCCCCCCGCCAGCAGCACCTCCAATCACCTTCAGCCAAAGGAAAAAGTCAAATCAAATAGCCACTACCTAGTCCTCCTTTTGGGGTCTGTTTTTCACCCCTCCAGCAGCACCTCCAATCACCTTCAGCCACAGGAAAAGGTCAAATGAAATAGCCACTACCTAGTTCTCCTTTTGGTGTTTTTGTTTCCTCCCGCTAGCAGCACCTCCAATCTCTTTCAGCCACAGGAAAAGGTCAAATCAAATAGCCACTACTTAGTTCTCCTTTTGGTGTCTTTGTTTCCCCCCTACAGCAGCACGTCCATTCACCTTCAGCTACAGGAAAAGGTCAAATGTAATAGCCACTACCTAGTCCTCCTTTTGGTGTCTTTGTTTCCCCCCGCCATCAGCACCTCCTATCACCTTCTGTCACAGGAAAAGGTCAAATGAAATAGCCACTACCTAGTTCTCCTTTTGGTGTCTTTGCTTCCCCAGACCAGCAGCACCTCCATTCACCTTCAGCCAAAGGAAAAGGTCAAATGAAATAGCCACTACCTAGTCCTCCTTTTGGTGTCTTTGTTTCCCCCCACCAGCAGCACCTCCAATCACCTTCAGCCACAGGAAAAGGTCAAATCAAATAGCCACTACCTAGTTCTCCTTTTGGTGTCTTTTTTTTCCCCTTGACAGCAGCACCTCCAATCACCTTCAGCCAAAGGAAAATGTCAAATGAAACGCCACTACCTAGTCCTCCTTTTGGTATCTTTGTTTCCCACCCGCCAGCAGCACCTCCAATCACCTTCAGCCACAGGAAAAGGTCAAATGAAATAGCCACTACCTAGTCCTCCTTTTGGTGTCTTTGCTTCCCCAGGCCAGCAGCACCTCCAATCACCTTCAGCCACAGGAAAAGGTCAAATCAAACAGCCACTACCTAGTCCTCCTATTGGTGTCTTTGTTTCCCCCCTACAGCAGCACGTCCATTCACCTTCAGCCACAGGAAAAGGTCAAATGAAATAGCCACTACCTAGTCCTCCTTTTGGTGTCTTTGTTTCCCCCCACCAGCAGCACCTCCAATCACCTTCAGCCACAGGAAAAGGTCAAATGAAATAGCCACTACCTAGTCCTCCTTTTGGTGTCTTTGTTTCCCCCCGCCAACAGCACCTCCAATCACTTTCAGCCACAGGAAAAGGTCAAATCAAATAGCCACTACCTAGTTCTCCTTTTGGTGTCTTTGTTTCCCCTTGACAGCAGCACCTCCAATCACCTTCAGCCACAGGAAAATGTCAAATGAAACAGCCACTACCTTGTCCTCCTTTTGGTGTCTTTGTTTCCCCCCTACAGCAGCACGTCCATTCACCTTCAGCCACAGGAAAATGTCAAATGAAACAGCCAATACCTAGTCCTCCTTTTGGTGTCTTTGTTTCCCCCCTACAGCAGCAAGTCCATTCACCTCAGCAACAGGAAAAGGTCAAATGAAATAGCCACTACCTAGTTCTCCTTTTGGTGTCTTTTTTTCCCCTTGACAGCAGCACCTCCAATCACCTTCAGCCAAAGGAAAATGTCAAATGAAACGCCACTACCTAGTCCTCCTTTTGGTATCTTTGTTTCCCACCCGCCAGCAGCACCTCCAATCACCTTCAGCCACAGGAAAAGGTCAAATGAAATAGCCACTACCTAGTCCTCCTTTTGGTGTCTTTGCTTCCCCAGGCCAGCAGCACCTCCAATCACCTTCAGCCACAGGAAAAGGTCAAATCAAATAGCCACTACCTAGTCCTCCTATTGGTGTCTTTGTTTCCCCCCTACAGCAGCACGTCCAATCACCTTCAGCCACTGGAAAAGGTCAAATGAAATAGCCACTACCTAGTCCTCCTTTTGGGGTCTTTGTTTCTCCTTGATAGCAGCACCTGCAATCACCTTCAGCCACAGGAAAAGGTCAAATCAAATAGCCACTACCTAGTCCTCCTTTTGGTGTTTTTGTTTCCCCCTGCCAGCAGCACCTCCAATCACTTTCAGCCACAGGAAAAGGTCAAATCAAATAGCCACTACCTAGTTCTCCTATTGGTGTCTTTGTTTCCCCCCTACAGCAGCACGTCCAATCACCTTCAGCCACTGGAAAAGGTCAAATGAAATAGCCACAAACCTAGTCCTCCTTTTGGTGTCTTTGTTTCTCCTTGATAGCAGCACCTGCAATCACCTTCAGCCAAAGGAAAAGGTCAAATGAAATAGCCACTAGCTAGTCCTCCTTTTGGTGTCTTTGTTTCCCCCCTCCAGTAGCACCTCCCATCACCTTCAGCAACAGGAAAAGGTCCAAACAAATAGCCACTACCTAGTCCTCCTTTTTGTGTCTTTCTTTCCCACCCGCCAGCAGCACCTCCAATCACCTTCAGCCAAAGGAAAATGTCAAATGAAACGCCACTACCTAGTCCTCCTTTTGGTATCTTTGTTTCCCACCCGCCAGCAGCACCTCCAATCACCTTCTGTCACAGGAAAAGGTCAAATTAAAGAGCCACTATCTAGTCTTCCTTTTGGTGTCTTTGTTTCCCCCCTATAGCAGCACGTCCATTCACCTTCAGCCACAGGAAAAGGTCAAATGAAATAGCCACTACCTAGTCCTCCTTTTGGTGTCTTTGTTTCCCCACACCAGCAGCACCTGCAATCACCTTCAGCCACAGGAAAAGGTCAAATCATACAGCCACTATCTAGTCCCTTTTTGGTGTCTTTGTTTCCCCCCGCCAGCAGCACCTCCAATCACCTTCAGACAAAGGAAAAGATCAAATCAAATAGCCACTACCTAGTCCTCCTTTTGGTGTCTTTGTTTCCCCCCTCCAGTAGCACCTGCAATCACCTTCAGCCACAGGAAAAGGTCAAATCATACAGCCACTATCTAGTCCCTTTTTGGTGTCTTTGTTTCCCCCCCTCCAGCAGCACCTCCAATCACCTTCAGCCACCGGAATATGTCAGATGAAATAGCCACTACCTAGTCCTCCTTTTGGTGTCTTTGTTTCCCCCCACCAGCAGCACCTCCAATCACCTTCAGCCAAGGGAAAATGTCAAATGAAACGCCACTACCTAGTCCTCCTTTTGGTATCTTTGTTTCCCACCTGCCAGCAGCACGTCCAATCACCTTCTGTCACAGGAAAAGGTCAAATTAAAGAGCCACTATCTTGTCCTCCTTTTGGTGTCTTTGTTTCCCCCCTCCAGCAGCACCTCCAATCACCTTCAGCCACCGGAATATGTCAGATGAAATAGCCACTACCTAGTCCTCCTTTTGGTGTCTTTGTTTCCCCCCACCAGCAGCACCTCCAATCACCTTCAGTCACAGGAAAACGTCAAATTGAATAGCCACTACCTAGTCCTCCTTTTGGTGTCTTTGTTTCCCCTTGACAGCAGCACCTCCAATCACCTTCAGCCACAGGAAAAGGTCAAATCAAATAGCCACTACCTAGTCCTCCTTTTGGGGTCTGTTTTTCACCCCTCCAGCAGCACCTCCAATCACCTTCAGCCACAGGAAAAGGTCAAATCAAATAGCCACTACCTAGTTCTCCTTTTGGTGTCTTTGTTTCCCCAGGCCAGCAGCACCTCCAATCACCTTCAGTCACAGGAAAATGTCAAATGAAACAGCCACTACCTAGTCCTCCTTTTGGTGTCTTTGTTTCCCCCCTACAGCAGCACGTCCAATCACCTTCAGCCACAGGAAAAGGTCAAATGAAATAGCCACTACCTAGTGCTCCTTTTGGTGTATTTGTTTCCCCCCTTGACAGCAGCACCTCCAGTCACCTTTAGCCACAGGAAAATGTCAAATGAAACAGCCACTACCTAGTACTCCTTTTGGTGTCTTTGTTTCCCCCCTACAGCAGCACCTCCAATCACCTTCTGTCACAGAAAAGGTCAAATGAAATAGCCACTACCTAGTTCATCTTTTTGTGTCTTTGTTTCCCCTTGACAGCAGCACCTCCAATCACCTTCAGTCACAGGAAAAGGTCAAATCAAATAGCCACTACCTAGTCCTCCTTTTGGTGTCTTTGCTTCCCCCCGCCAGCAGCACCTCCAATCACCTTCAGTCACAGGAAAACATCAAATGAAATAGCCACTATCTAGTCCTCCTTTTGGTGTCTTTGTTTCCCCCAGCCACCAGCACCTCCTATCACCTTCTGTCACAGGAAAAGGTCAAATGAAATAGCCACTATCTAGTCCTCCTTTTGGTGTCTTTGTTTCCCCCCTCCAGCAGCACCTCCAATCACCTTCAGCCACAGGAAAAGGTCAAATGAAATAGCCACTACCTAGTCCTCCTTTTGGTGTCTTTGCTTCCCCAGACCAGCAGCACCTCCAATCACCTTCAGCCACAGGAAAAGGTCAAATGAAATAGCCACTACCTAGTCCTCCTTTTGGTGTCTTTGCTTCCCCAGACCAGCAGCACCTCCAATCACCTTCAGCCACAGGAAAAGGTCAAATGAAACAGCCACAAACCTAGTCCTCCTTTTGGTGTCTTTGTTTCTCCTTGATAGCAGCACCTGCAATCACCTTCAGCCAAAGGAAAAGGTCAAATGAAATAGCCACTAGCTAGTCCTCCTTTTGGTGTCTTTGTTTCCCCCCTCCAGTAGCACCTCCCATCACCTTCAGCAACAGGAAAAGGTCCAAACAAATAGCCACTACCTAGTCCTCCTTTTTGTGTCTTTCTTTCCCACCCGCCAGCAGCACCTCCAATCACCTTCAGCCAAAGGAAAATGTCAAATGAAACGCCACTACCTAGTCCTCCTTTTGGTATCTTTGTTTCCCACCCGCCAGCAGCACCTCCAATCACCTTCTGTCACAGGAAAAGGTCAAATTAAAGAGCCACTATCTAGTCTTCCTTTTGGTGTCTTTGTTTCCCCCCTATAGCAGCACGTCCATTCACCTTCAGCCACAGGAAAAGGTCAAATGAAATAGCCACTACCTAGTCCTCCTTTTGGTGTCTTTGTTTCCCCACACCAGCAGCACCTGCAATCACCTTCAGCCACAGGAAAAGGTCAAATCATACAGCCACTATCTAGTCCCTTTTTGGTGTCTTTGTTTCCCCCCGCCAGCAGCACCTCCAATCACCTTCAGACAAAGGAAAAGATCAAATCAAATAGCCACTACCTAGTCCTCCTTTTGGTGTCTTTGTTTCCCCCCTCCAGTAGCACCTGCAATCACCTTCAGCCACAGGAAAAGGTCAAATCATACAGCCACTATCTAGTCCCTTTTTGGTGTCTTTGTTTCCCCCCCTCCAGCAGCACCTCCAATCACCTTCAGCCACCGGAATATGTCAGATGAAATAGCCACTACCTAGTCCTCCTTTTGGTGTCTTTGTTTCCCCCCACCAGCAGCACCTCCAATCACCTTCAGCCAAGGGAAAATGTCAAATGAAACGCCACTACCTAGTCCTCCTTTTGGTATCTTTGTTTCCCACCTGCCAGCAGCACGTCCAATCACCTTCTGTCACAGGAAAAGGTCAAATTAAAGAGCCACTATCTTGTCCTCCTTTTGGTGTCTTTGTTTCCCCCCTCCAGCAGCACCTCCAATCACCTTCAGCCACCGGAATATGTCAGATGAAATAGCCACTACCTAGTCCTCCTTTTGGTGTCTTTGTTTCCCCCCACCAGCAGCACCTCCAATCACCTTCAGTCACAGGAAAACGTCAAATTGAATAGCCACTACCTAGTCCTCCTTTTGGTGTCTTTGTTTCCCCTTGACAGCAGCACCTCCAATCACCTTCAGCCACAGGAAAAGGTCAAATCAAATAGCCACTACCTAGTCCTCCTTTTGGGGTCTGTTTTTCACCCCTCCAGCAGCACCTCCAATCACCTTCAGCCACAGGAAAAGGTCAAATCAAATAGCCACTACCTAGTTCTCCTTTTGGTGTCTTTGTTTCCCCAGGCCAGCAGCACCTCCAATCACCTTCAGTCACAGGAAAATGTCAAATGAAACAGCCACTACCTAGTCCTCCTTTTGGTGTCTTTGTTTCCCCCCTACAGCAGCACGTCCAATCACCTTCAGCCACAGGAAAAGGTCAAATGAAATAGCCACTACCTAGTGCTCCTTTTGGTGTATTTGTTTCCCCCCTTGACAGCAGCACCTCCAGTCACCTTTAGCCACAGGAAAATGTCAAATGAAACAGCCACTACCTAGTACTCCTTTTGGTGTCTTTGTTTCCCCCCTACAGCAGCACCTCCAATCACCTTCTGTCACAGAAAAGGTCAAATGAAATAGCCACTACCTAGTTCATCTTTTTGTGTCTTTGTTTCCCCTTGACAGCAGCACCTCCAATCACCTTCAGTCACAGGAAAAGGTCAAATCAAATAGCCACTACCTAGTCCTCCTTTTGGTGTCTTTGCTTCCCCCCGCCAGCAGCACCTCCAATCACCTTCAGTCACAGGAAAACATCAAATGAAATAGCCACTATCTAGTCCTCCTTTTGGTGTCTTTGTTTCCCCCAGCCACCAGCACCTCCTATCACCTTCTGTCACAGGAAAAGGTCAAATGAAATAGCCACTATCTAGTCCTCCTTTTGGTGTCTTTGTTTCCCCCCTCCAGCAGCACCTCCAATCACCTTCAGCCACAGGAAAAGGTCAAATGAAATAGCCACTACCTAGTCCTCCTTTTGGTGTCTTTGCTTCCCCAGACCAGCAGCACCTCCAATCACCTTCAGCCACAGGAAAATGTCAAATGAAACAGCCACTACCTAGTCCTCCTTTTGGTGTCTTTGTTTCCCCTTGACAGCAGAACCTGCAATCACCTTCAGCCACAAGAAAAGGTCAAATGAAATAGCCACTACCTAGTCCTCCTTTTGGTGTCTTTGTTTCCCCCCCGCCAGCAGCACCTCCAATCACCTTCAGCCAAAGGAAAAAGTCAAATCAAATAGCCACTATCTAGTCCTCCTTTTGGTGTCTTTGTTTCCTCCCTCCAGCAGCACCTCCAATCACCTTCAGCCACCGGAATATGTCAGATGAAATAGCCACTACCTAGTCCTCCTTTTGGTGTCTTTGTTTCCCCCCACCAGCAGCACCTCCAATCACCTTGAGTCACAGGAAAACGTCAAATTGAATAGCCACTACCTAGTCCTCCTTTTGGTGTCTTTGTTTCCCCTTGAAAGCAGCACCTCCAATCACCTTCAGCCACAGGAAAAGGTCAAATCAAATAGCCACTACCTAGTCCTCCTTTTGGGGTCTGTTTTTCACCCCTCCAGCAGCACCTCCAATCACCTTCAGCCACAGGAAAAGGTCAAATCAAATAGCCACTACCTAGTTCTCCTTTTGGTGTCTTTGTTTCCCCAGGCCAGCAGCACCTCCAATCACCTTCAGTCACAGAAAAATGTCAAATGAAACAGCCACTACCTAGTCCTCCTTTTGGTGTCTTTGTTTCCCCCCTCCAGCAGCACCTCCAATCACCTTCAGCCACCGGAATATGTCAGATGAAATAGCCACTACCTAGTCCTCCTTTTGGTGTCTTTGTTTCCCCCCGCCAGCAGCACCTCCAATCACCTTCAGTCACAAGAAACCGTCAAATTGAATAGCCACTACCTAGTCCTCCTTTTGGTGTCTGTTTTTCGCCCCTCCAGCAGCACCTCCAATCACCTTCAGCCACAGGAAATGGTCAAATCAAATAGCCACTACCTAGTTCTCCTTTTGGTGTCTTTTCCAAACCTCCAGCAGCACATCCAATCACCTTCAGCCACACGTAAATGTCAAATGAAATAGCCACTACCTAGTCCTCCTTTTGGTGTCTTTGTTTCCCCAGGCCATCAGCACCTCCAATCACCTTCAGCCACAGGAAAAGGTCAAATGAAATAGCCACTACCTAGTCCTCCTTATGGTGTCTTTGTTTCCCCCCGCCAGCAGCACCTCCAATCACCTTCAGTCACAGGAAAACGTCAAATGAAATAGCCACTACCTAGTCCTCCTTTTGGTGTCTGTTTTTCCCCTTGACAGCAGCACCTCCAATCACCTTCAGTCACAGGAAAACGTCAAATTGAATAGCCACTACCTAGTCCTCCTTTTGGTGTCTTTGTTTCCCCCCTCCAGCAGCACCTCCAATCACCTTCAGCCACAGGAAAAGGTCAAATGAAATAGCCACTACCTAGTCCTCCTTTTGGTGTCTTTGCTTCCCCAGACCAGCAGCACCTCCAATCACCTTCAGCCACAGGAAAAGGTCAAATCAAATAGCCACTACCTAGTGCTCCTTTTGGTGTTTTTGTTTCCCCCCGCTAGCAGCACCTCCAATCTCTTTCAGCCACAGGAAAAGGTCAAATCAAATAGCCACTACCTAGTTCTCCTTTTGGTGTCTTTGTTTCCCCCCTACAGCAGCACGTCCATTCACCTTCAGCTACAGGAAAAGGTCAAATGTAATAGCCACTACCTAGTCCTCATTTTGGTGTCTTTGTTTCCCCCCGCCATCAGCACCTCCTATCACCTTCTGTCACAGGAAAAGGTCAAATGAAATAGCCACTACCTAGTTCTCCTTTTTGTGTCTTTGTTTCCCCTTGACAGCAGCACCTCCAATCACCTTCAGCCACAGGAAAATGTCAAATGAAACAGCCACTACCTAGTCCTCCTTTTGGTGTCTTTGTTTCCCCCCTACAGCAGCACCTCCAATCACCTTCTGTCACAGAAAAGGTCAAATGAAACAGCCACTACCTAGTCCTCCTTTTGGTGTCTTTGCTTCCCCAGGCCAGCAACACCTCCAATCACCTTCAGCCACAGGAAAAGGTCAAATCAAACAGCCACTACCTAGTCCTCCTATTGGTGTCTTTGTTTCCCCCCTACAGCAGCACGTCCATTCACCTTCAGCCACAGGAAAAGGTCAAATGAAATAGCCACTACCTAGTCCTCCTTTTGGTGTCTTTGTTTCCCCCCACCAGCAGCACCTCCAATCACCTTCAGCCACAGGAAAAGGTCAAATGAAATAGCCACTACCTAGTCCTCCTTTTGGTGTCTTTGTTTCCCCCCGCCAACAGCACCTCCAATCACTTTCAGCCACAGGAAAAGGTCAAATCAAATAGCCACTACCTAGTTCTCCTTTTGGTGTCTTTTTTTCCCCTTGACAGCAGCACCTCCAATCACCTTCAGCCAAAGGAAAATGTCAAATGAAATAGCCACTACCTAGTCCTCCTTTTGGTATCTTTGTTTCCCACCCGCCAGCAGCACCTCCAATCACCTTCATCCACAGGAAAAGGTCAAATGAAACAGCCACTACCTAGTCCTCCTTTTGGTGTCTTTGCTTCCCCAGGCCAGCAGCACCTCCAATCACCTTCAGCCACAGGAAAATGTCAAATGAAACAGCCACTACCTAGTCCTCCTATTGGTGTCTTTGTTTCCCCCCTACAGCAGCACGTCCAATCACCTTCAGCCACTGGAAAAGGTCAAATGAAATAGCCACTACCTAGTCCTCCTTTTGGGGTCTTTGTTTCTCCTTGATAGCAGCACCTGCAATCACCTTCAGCCACAGGAAAAGGTCAAATCAAATAGCCACTACCTAGTCCTCCTTTTGGTGTTTTTGTTTCCCCCTGCCAGCAGCACCTCCAATCACTTTCAGCCACAGGAAAAGGTCAAATCAAATAGCCACTACCTAGTTCTCCTATTGGTGTCTTTGTTTCCCCCCTACAGCAGCACGTCCAATCACCTTCAGCCACTGGAAAAGGTCAAATGAAATAGCCACAAACCTAGTCCTCCTTTTGGTGTCTTTGTTTCTCCTTGATAGCAGCACCTGCAATCACCTTCAGCCAAAGGAAAAGGTCAAATGAAATAGCCACTAGCTAGTCCTCCTTTTGGTGTCTTTGTTTCCCCCCTCCAGTAGCACCTCCCATCACCTTCAGCAACAGGAAAAGGTCCAAACAAATAGCCACTACCTAGTCCTCCTTTTTGTGTCTTTCTTTCCCACCCGCCAGCAGCACCTCCAATCACCTTCAGCCACAGGAAAAGGTCAAATGAAATAGCCACTACCTAGTCCTCCTTTTGGTGTCTTTGTTTCCCCCCGCCAACAGCACCTCCAATCACTTTCAGCCACAGGAAAAGGTCAAATCAAATAGCCACTACCTAGTTCTCCTTTTGGTGTCTTTTTTTCCCCTTGACAGCAGCACCTCCAATCACCTTCAGCCAAAGGAAAATGTCAAATGAAATAGCCACTACCTAGTCCTCCTTTTGGTATCTTTGTTTCCCACCCGCCAGCAGCACCTCCAATCACCTTCATCCACAGGAAAAGTTCAAATGAAACAGCCACTACCTAGTCCTCCTTTTGGTGTCTTTGCTTCCCCAGGCCAGCAGCACCTCCAATCACCTTCAGCCACAGGAAAATGTCAAATGAAACAGCCACTACCTTGTCCTCCTTTTGGTGTCTTTGTTTCCCCCCTACAGCAGCACGTCCATTCACCTTCAGCCACAGGAAAATGTCAAATGAAACAGCCAATACCTAGTCCTCCTTTTGGTGTCTTTGTTTCCCCCCTACAGCAGCAAGTCCATTCACCTCAGCAACAGGAAAAGGTCAAATGAAATAGCCACTACTTAGTTCTCCTTTTGGTGTCTTTTTTTCCCCTTGACAGCAGCACCTCCAATCACCTTCAGCCAAAGGAAAATGTCAAATGAAACGCCACTACCTAGTCCTCCTTTTGGTATCTTTGTTTCCCACCCGCCAGCAGCACCTCCAATCACCTTCAGCCACAGGAAAAGGTCAAATGAAATAGCCACTACCTAGTCCTCCTTTTGGTGTCTTTGCTTCCCCAGGCCAGCAGCACCTCCAATCACCTTCAGCCACAGGAAAAGGTCAAATCAAATAGCCACTACCTAGTCCTCCTATTGGTGTCTTTGTTTCGCCCCTACAGCAGCACGTCCAATCACCTTCAGCCACTGGAAAAGGTCAAATGAAATAGCCACTACCTAGTCCTCCTTTTGGGGTCTTTGTTTCTCCTTGATAGCAGCACCTGCAATCACCTTCAGCCACAGGAAAAGGTCAAATCAAATAGCCACTACCTAGTCCTCCTTTTGGTGTTTTTGTTTCCCCCTGCCAGCAGCACCTCCAATCACTTTCAGCCACAGGAAAAGGTCAAATCAAATAGCCACTACCTAGTTCTCCTATTGGTGTCTTTGTTTCCCCCCTACAGCAGCACGTCCAATCACCTTCAGCCACTGGAAAAGGTCAAATGAAATAGCCACAAACCTAGTCCTCCTTTTGGTGTCTTTGTTTCTCCTTGATAGCAGCACCTGCAATCACCTTCAGCCAAAGGAAAAGGTCAAATGAAATAGCCACTAGCTAGTCCTCCTTTTGGTGTCTTTGTTTCCCCCCTCCAGTAGCACCTCCCATCACCTTCAGCAACAGGAAAAGGTCCAAACAAATAGCCACTACCTAGTCCTCCTTTTTGTGTCTTTCTTTCCCACCCGCCAGCAGCACCTCCAATCACCTTCAGCCAAAGGAAAATGTCAAATGAAACGCCACTACCTAGTCCTCCTTTTGGTATCTTTGTTTCCCACCCGCCAGCAGCACCTCCAATCACCTTCTGTCACAGGAAAAGGTCAAATTAAAGAGCCACTATCTAGTCTTCCTTTTGGTGTCTTTGTTTCCCCCCTATAGCAGCACGTCCATTCACCTTCAGCCACAGGAAAAGGTCAAATGAAATAGCCACTACCTAGTCCTCCTTTTGGTGTCTTTGTTTCCCCACACCAGCAGCACCTGCAATCACCTTCAGCCACAGGAAAAGGTCAAATCATACAGCCACTATCTAGTCCCTTTTTGGTGTCTTTGTTTCCCCCCGCCAGCAGCACCTCCAATCACCTTCAGACAAAGGAAAAGATCAAATCAAATAGCCACTACCTAGTCCTCCTTTTGGTGTCTTTGTTTCCCCCCTCCAGTAGCACCTGCAATCACCTTCAGCCACAGGAAAAGGTCAAATCATACAGCCACTATCTAGTCCCTTTTTGGTGTCTTTGTTACCCCCCCTCCAGCAGCACCTCCAATCACCTTCAGCCACCGGAATATGTCAGATGAAATAGCCACTACCTAGTCCTCCTTTTGGTGTCTTTGTTTCCCCCCACCAGCAGCACCTCCAATCACCTTCAGCCAAAGGAAAATGTCAAATGAAACGCCACTACCTAGTCCTCCTTTTGGTATCTTTGTTTCCCACCTGCCAGCAGCACGTCCAATCACCTTCTGTCACAGGAAAAGGTCAAATTAAAGAGCCACTATCTAGTCCTCCTTTTGGTGTCTTTGTTTCCCCCCTCCAGCAGCACCTCCAATCACCTTCAGCCACCGGAATATGTCAGATGAAATAGCCACTACCTAGTCCTCCTTTTGGTGTCTTTGTTTCCGCCCACCAGCAGCACCTCCAATCACCTTCAGTCACAGGAAAACGTCAAATTGAATAGCCACTACCTAGTCCTCCTTTTGGTGTCTTTGTTTCCCCTTGACAGCAGCACCTCCAATCACCTTCAGCCACAGGAAAAGGTCAAATCAAATAGCCACTACCTAGTCCTCCTTTTGGGGTCTGTTTTTCACCCCTCCAGCAGCACCTCCAATCACCTTCAGCCACAGGAAAAGGTCAAATCAAATAGCCACTACCTAGTTCTCCTTTTGGTGTCTTTGTTTCCCCAGGCCAGCAGCACCTCCAATCACCTTCAGTCACAGGAAAATGTCAAATGAAACAGCGACTACCTAGTCCTCCTTTTGGTGTCTTTGTTTCCCCCCTTGACAGCAGCACCTCCAGTCACCTTTAGCCACAGGAAAATGTCAAATGAAACAGCCACTACCTAGTACTCCTTTTGGTGTCTTTGTTTCCCCCCTACAGCAGCACCTCCAATCACCTTCTGTCACAGAAAAGGTCAAATGAAATAGCCACTACCTAGTTCATCTTTTTGTGTCTTTGTTTCCCCTTGACAGCAGCACCTCCAATCACCTCCAGCCACAGGAAAAGGTCAAATGAAATAGCCACTACCTAGTCCTCCTTTTGGTATCTTTGTTTCCCCCCCGCCAGCAGCACCTCCAATCACCTTCAACCACAGGAAAAGGTCAAATGAAATAGCCACTACCTAGTCCTCCTTTTGGTGTCTTTGCTTCCCCCCGCCAGCAGCACCTCCAATCACCTTCAGTCACAGGAAAACATCAAATGAAATAGCCACTATCTAGTCCTCCTTTTGGTGTCTTTGTTTCCCCCCGCCACCAGCACCTCCTATCACCTTCTGTCACAGGAAAAAGTCAAATGAAATAGCCACTATCTAGTCCTCCTTTTGGTGTCTTTGTTTCCCCCCTCCAGCAGCACCTCCAATCACCTTCAGCCACAGGAAAAGGTCAAATGAAATAGCCACTACCTAGTCCTCCTTTTGGTGTCTTTGCTTCCCCAGACCAGCAGCACCTCCAATCACCTTCAGCCACAGGAAAATGTCAAATGAAACAGCCACTACCTAGTCCTCCTTTTGGTGTCTTTGTTTCCCCTTGACAGCAGAACCTGCAATCACCTTCAGCCACAAGAAAAGGTCAAATGAAATAGCCACTACCTAGTCCTCCTTTTGGTGTCTTTGTTTCCCCCCCGCCAGCAGCACCTCCAATCACCTTCAGCCAAAGGAAAAAGTCAAATCAAATAGCCACTATCTAGTCCTCCTTTTGGTGTCTTTGTTTCCTCCCTCCAGCAGCACCTCCAATCACCTTCAGCCACCGGAATATGTCAGATGAAATAGCCACTACCTAGTCCTCCTTTTGGTGTCTTTGTTTCCCCCCACCAGCAGCACCTCCAATCACCTTCAGTCACAGGAAAACGTCAAATTGAATAGCCACTACCTAGTCCTCCTTTTGGTGTCTTTGTTTCCCCTTGACAGCAGCACCTCCAATCACCTTCAGCCACAGGAAAAGGTCAAATCAAATAGCCACTACCTAGTTCTCCTTTTGGTGTCTTTGTTTCCCCAGGCCAGCAGCACCTCCAATCACCTTCAGCCACAGGAAAATGTCAAATGAAACAGCCACTACCTAGTCCTCCTTTTGGTGTCTTTGTTTCCCCTTGACAGCAGAACCTGCAATCACCTTCAGCCACAAGAAAAGGTCAAATGAAATAGCCACTACCTAGTCCTCCTTTTGGTGTCTTTGTTTCCCCCCCGCCAGCAGCACCTCCAATCACCTTCAGCCAAAGGAAAAAGTCAAATCAAATAGCCACTACCTAGTCCTCCTTTTGGGGTCTGTTTTTCACCCCTCCAGCAGCACCTCCAATCACCTTCAGCCACAGGAAAAGGTCAAATGAAATAGCCACTACCTAGTTCTCCTTTTGGTGTCTTTGTTTCCCCAGGCCAGCAGCGCCTCCAATCACCTTCAGTCACAGGAAAATGTCAAATGAAACAGCCACTACCTAGTCCTCCTTTTGGTGTCTTTGTTTCCCCCCTCCAGCAGCACCTCCAATCACCTTCAGCCACCGGAATATGTCAGATGAAATAGCCACTACCTAGTCCTCCTTTTGGTGTCTTTGTTTCCCCCCGCCAGCAGCACCTCCAATCACCTTCAGTCACAAGAAACCGTCAAATTGAATAGCCACTACCTAGTCCTCCTTTTGGTGTCTGTTTTTCGCCCCTCCAGCAGCACCTCCAATCACCTTCAGCCACAGGAAATGGTCAAATCAAATAGCCACTACCTAGTTCTCCTTTTGGTGTCTTTTCCCAACCTCCAGCAGCACATCCAATCACCTTCAGCCACACGTAAATGTCAAATGAAATAGCCACTACCTAGTCCTCCTTTTGGTGTCTTTGTTTCCCCAGGCCATCAGCACCTCCAATCACCTTCAGCCACAGGAAAAGGTCAAATGAAATAGCCACTACCTAGTCCTCCTTATGGTGTCTTTGTTTCCCCCCGCCAGCAGCACCTCCAATCACCTTCAGTCACAGGAAAACGTCAAATGAAATAGCCACTACCTAGTCCTCCTTTTGGTGTCTGTTTTTCGCCCCTACAGCAGCACCTCCAATCACCTTCAGCCACAGGAAAAGGTCAAATCAAATAGCCACTACCTAGTGCTCCTTTTGGTGTTTTTGTTTCCCCCCGCTAGCAGCACCTCCAATCTCTTTCAGCCACAGGAAAAGGTCAAATCAAATAGCCACTACCTAGTTCTCCTTTTGATGTCTTTGTTTCCCCCCTACAGCAGCACGTCCATTCACCTTCAGCTACAGGAAAAGGTCAAATGTAATAGCCACTACCTAGTCCTCCTTTTGGTGTCTTTGTTTCCCCCCGCCATCAGCACCTCCTATCACCTTCTGTCACAGGAAAAGGTCAAATGAAATAGCCACTACCTAGTTCTCCTTTTTGTGTCTTTGTTTCCCCTTGACAGCAGCACCTCCAATCACCTTCAGCCACAGGAAAATGTCAAATGAAACAGCCACTACCTAGTCCTCCTTTTGGTGTCTTTGTTTCCCCCCTACAGCAGCACCTCCAATCACCTTCTGTCACAGAAAAGGTCAAATGAAATAGCCACTACCTAGTTCTCCTTTTTGTGTCTTTGTTTCCCCTTGACAGCAGCACCTCCGATCACCTTCAGCCACAGGAAAAGGTCAAATGAAATAGCCACTACCTAGTCCTCCTTTTGGTGTCTTTGCTTCCCCAGACCAGCAGCACCGCCATTCACCTTCAGCCAAAGGAAAAGGTCAAATGAAATAGCCACTACCTAGTCCTCCTTTTGGTGTCTTTGTTTCCCCCCACCAGCAGCACCTCCAATCACCTTCAGCCACAGGAAAAGGTCAAATCAAATAGCCACTACCTAGTCCTCCTTTTGGTGTCTTTGTTTCCCCCCGCCAGCAGCACCTCCAATCACTTTCAGCCACAGGAAAAGGTCAAATCAAATAGCCACTACCTAGTTCTCCTTTTGGTGTCTTTTTTTTCCCCTTGACAGCAGCACCTCCAATCACCTTCAGCCAAAGGAAAATGTCAAATGAAACGCCACTACCTAGTCCTCCTTTTGGTATCTTTGTTTCCCACCCGCCAGCAGCACCTCCAATCACCTTCAACCACAGGAAAAGGTCAAATGAAATAGCCACTACCTAGTCCTCCTTTTGGTGTCTTTGCTTCCCCAGGCCAGCAGCACCTCCAATCACCTTCAGCCACAGGAAAAGGTCAAATCAAACAGCCACTACCTAGTCCTCCTATTGGTGTCTTTGTTTCCCCCCTACAGCAGCACGTCCATTCACCTTCAGCCACAGGAAAAGGTCAAATGAAATAGCCACTACCTAGTCCTCCTTTTGGTGTCTTTGTTTCCCCCCACCAGCAGCACCTCCAATCACCTTCAGCCACAGGAAAAGGTCAAATGAAATAGCCACTACCTAGTCCTCCTTTTGGTGTCTTTGTTTCCCCCCGCCAACAGCACCTCCAATCACTTTCAGCCACAGGAAAAGGTCAAATCAAATAGCCACTACCTAGTTCTCCTTTTGGTGTCTTTTTTTCCCCTTGACAGCAGCACCTCCAATCACCTTCAGCCAAAGGAAAATGTCAAATGAAATAGCCACTACCTAGTCCTCCTTTTGGTATCTTTGTTTCCCACCCGCCAGCAGCACCTCCAATCACCTTCATCCACAGGAAAAGGTCAAATGGAATAGCCACTACCTAGTCCTCCTTTTGGTGTCTTTGCTTCCCCAGGCCAGCAGCACCTCCAATCACCTTCAGCCACAGGAAAAGGTCAAATCAAATAGCCACTACCTAGTCCTCCTATTGGTGTCTTTGTTTCCCCCCTACAGCAGCACGTCCAATCACCTTCAGCCACTGGAAAAGGTCAAATGAAATAGCCACTACCTAGTCCTCCTTTTGGGGTCTTTGTTTCTCCTTGATAGCAGCACCTGCAATCACCTTCAGCCACAGGAAAAGGTCAAATCAAATAGCCACTACCTAGTCCTCCTTTTGGTGTTTTTGTTTCCCCCTGCCAGCAGCACCTCCAATCACTTTCAGCCACAGGAAAAGGTCAAATTAAAGAGCCACTATCTAGTCTTCCTTTTGGTGTCTTTGTTTCCCCCCTATAGCAGCACGTCCATTCACCTTCAACCACAGGAAAAGGTCAAATGAAATAGCCACTACCTAGTCCTCCTTTTGGTGTCTTTGTTTCCCCACACCAGCAGCACCTGCAATCACCTTCAGCCACAGGAAAAGGTCAAATCATACAGCCACTATCTAGTCCCTTTTTGGTGTCTTTGTTTCCCCCCGCCAGCAGCACCTCCAATCACCTTCAGACAAAGGAAAAGATCAAATCAAATAGCCACTACCTAGTCCTCCTTTTGGTGTCTTTGTTTCCCCCCTCCAGTAGCACCTGCAATCACCTTCAGCCACAGGAAAAGGTCAAATCATACAGCCACTATCTAGTCCCTTTTTGGTGTCTTTGTTTCCCCCCCTCCAGCAGCACCTCCAATCACCTTCAGCCACCGGAATATGTCAGATGAAATAGCCACTACCTAGTCCTCCTTTTGGTGTCTTTGTTTCCCCCCACCAGCAGCACCTCCAATCACCTTCAGCCAAGGGAAAATGTCAAATGAAACGCCACTACCTAGTCCTCCTTTTGGTATCTTTGTTTCCCTCCTGCCAGCAGCACGTCCAATCACCTTCTGTCACAGGAAAAGGTCAAATTAAAGAGCCACTATCTTGTCCTTTTTTTGGTGTCTTTGTTTCCCCCCGCCAACAGCACCTCCAATCACCTTCAGTCACAGGAAAACGTCAAATTGAATAGCCACTACCTAGTCCTCCTTTTGGTGTCTTTGTTTCCCCTTGACAGCAGCACCTCCAATCACCTTCAGCCACAGGAAAAGGTCAAATCAAATAGCCACTACCTAGTCCTCCTTTTGGGGTCTGTTTTTCACCCCTCCAGCAGCACCTCCAATCACCTTCAGCCACAGGAAAAGGTCAAATCAAATAGCCACTACCTAGTTCTCCTTTTGGTGTCTTTGTTTCCCCAGGCCAGCAGCACCTCCAATCACCTTCAGTCACAGGAAAATGTCAAATGAAACAGCCACTACCTAGTCCTCCTTTTGGTGTCTTTGTTTCCCCCCTACAGCAGCACGTCCAATCACCTTCAGCCACAGGAAAAGGTCAAATGAAATAGCCACTACCTAGTGCTCCTTTTGGTGTATTTGTTTCCCCCCTTGACAGCAGCACCTCCAGTCACCTTTAGCCACAGGAAAATGTCAAATGAAACAGCCACTACCTAGTACTCCTTTTGGTGTCTTTGTTTCCCCCCTACAGCAGCACCTCCAATCACCTTCTGTCACAGAAAAGGTCAAATGAAATAGCCACTACCTAGTTCATCTTTTTGTGTCTTTGTTTCCCCTTGAGAGCAGCACCTCCAATCACCTCCAGCCACAGGAAAAGGTCAAATGAAATAGCCACTACCTAGTCCTCCTTTTGGTATCTTTGTTTCCCCCCCGCCAGCAGCACCTCCAATCACCTTCAACCACAGGAAAAGGTCAAATGAAATAGCCACTACCTAGTCCTCCTTTTGGTGTCTTTGCTTCCCCCCGCCAGCAGCACCTCCAATCACCTTCAGTCACAGGAAAACATCAAATGAAATAGCCACTATCTAGTCCTCCTTTTGGTGTCTTTGTTTCCCCCCGCCACCAGCACCTCCTATCACCTTCTGTCACAGGAAAAGGTCAAATGAAATAGCCACTATCTAGTCCTCCTTTTGGTGTCTTTGTTTCCCCCCTCCAGCAGCACCTCCAATCACCTTCAGCCACAGGAAAAGGTCAAATGAAATAGCCACTACCTAGTCCTCCTTTTGGTGTCTTTGCTTCCCCAGACCAGCAGCACCTCCAATCACCTTCAGCCACAGGAAAATGTCAAATGAAACAGCCACTACCTAGTCCTCCTTTTGGTGTCTTTGTTTCCCCTTGACAGCAGAACCTGCAATCACCTTCAGCCACAAGAAAAGGTCAAATGAAATAGCCACTACCTAGTCCTCCTTTTGGTGTCTTTGCTTCCCCAGGCCAGCAGCACCTCCAATCACCTTCAGCCACAGGAAAAGGTCAAATCAAACAGCCACTACCTAGTCCTCCTATTGGTGTCTTTGTTTCCCCCCTACAGCAGCACGTCCATTCACCTTCAGCCACAGGAAAAGGTCAAATGAAATAGCCACTACCTAGTCCTCCTTTTGGTGTCTTTGTTTCCCCCCACCAGCAGCACCTCCAATCACCTTCAGCCACAGGAAAAGGTCAAATGAAATAGCCACTACCTAGTCCTCCTTTTGGTGTCTTTGTTTCCCCCCGCCAACAGCACCTCCAATCACTTTCAGCCACAGGAAAAGGTCAAATCAAATAGCCACTACCTAGTTCTCCTTTTGGTGTCTTTTTTCCCCCTTGACAGCAGCACCTCCAATCACCTTCAGCCAAAGGAAAATGTCAAATGAAATAGCCACTACCTAGTCCTCCTTTTGGTATCTTTGTTTCCCACCCGCCAGCAGCACCTCCAATCACCTTCATCCACAGGAAAAGGTCAAATGAAATAGCCACTACCTAGTCCTCCTTTTGGTGTCTTTGCTTCCCCAGGCCAGCAGCACCTCCAATCAACTTCAGCCACAGGAAAAGGTCAAATCAAATAGCCACTACCTAGTCCTCCTATTGGTGTCTTTGTTTCCCCCCTACAGCAGCACGTCCAATCACCTTCAGCCACTGGAAAAGGTCAAATGAAATAGCCACTACCTAGTCCTCCTTTTGGTGTCTTTGTTTCCCCCCGCCAGCAGCACCTCCAATCACTTTCAGCCACAGGAAAAGGTCAAATCAAATAGCCACTACCTAGTTCTCCTTTTGGTGTCTTTTTTTCCCCTTGACAGCAGCACCTCCAATCACCTTCAGCCAAAGGAAAATGTCAAATGAAACGCCACTACCTAGTCCTCCTTTTGGTATCTTTGTTTCCCACCCGCCAGCAGCACCTCCAATCACCTTCAGCCACAGGAAAAGGTCAAATGAAATAGCCACTACCTAGTCCTCCTTTTGGTGTCTTTGCTTCCCCAGGCCAGCAGCACCTCCAATCACCTTCAGCCACAGGAAAAGGTCAAATGAAACAGCCACTACCTAGTCCTCCTTTTGGTGTCTTTGCTTCCCCAGGCCAGCAGCACCTCCAATCACCTTCAGCCACAGGAAAATGTCAAATGAAACGCCACTACCTAGTCCTCCTTTTGGTATCTTTGTTTCCCCCTACAGCAGCAAGTCCATTCACCTCAGCCACAGGAAAAGGTCAAATGAAATAGCCACTACCTAGTTCTCCTTTTGGTGTCTTTTTTTCCCCTTGACAGCAGCACCTCCAATCACCTTCAGCCAAAGGAAAATGTCAAATGAAACGCCACTACCTAGTCCTCCTTTTGGTATCTTTGTTTCCCACCCGCCAGCAGCACATCCAATCACCTTCAGCCACAGGAAAAGGTCAAATGAAATAGCCACTACCTAGTCCTCCTTTTGGTGTCTTTGCTTCCCCAGGCCAGCAGCACCTCCAATCACCTTCAGCCACAGGAAAAGGTCAAATCAAATAGCCACTACCTAGTCCTCCTATTTGTGTCTTTGTTTCCCCCCAACAGCAGCACGTCCAATCACCTTCAGCCACTGGAAAAGGTCAAATGAAATAGCCACTACCTAGTCCTCCTTTTGGGGTCTTTGTTTCTCCTTGATAGCAGCACCTGCAATCACCTTCAGCCACAGGAAAAGGTCAAATCAAATAGCCACTACCTAGTCCTCCTTTTGGTGTTTTTGTTTCCCCCTGCCAGCAGCACCTCCAATCACTTTCAGCCACAGGAAAAGGTCAAATCAAATAGCCACTACCTAGTTCTCCTATTGGTGTCTTTGTTTCCCCCCTACAGCAGCACGTCCAATCACCTTCAGCCACTGGAAAAGGTCAAATGAAATAGCCACTACCTAGTCCTCCTTTTGGTGTCTTTGTTTCTCCTTGATAGCAGCACCTGCAATCACCTTCAGCCACAGGAAAAGGTCAAATGAAATAGCCACTATCTAGTCCTCCTTTTGGTGTCTTTGTTTCCCCCCTCCAGCAGCACCTCCAATCACCTTCAGCCACAGGAAAAGGTCAAATGAAATAGCCACTACCTAGTCCTCCTTTTGGTGTCTTTGCTTCCCCAGACCAGCAGCACTTCCAATCACCTTCAGCCACAGGAAAATGTCAAATGAAACAGCCACTACCTAGTCCTCCTTTTGGTGTCTTTGTTTCCCCTTGACAGCAGAACCTGCAATCACCTTCAGCCACAAGAAAAGGTCAAATGAAATAGCCACTACCTAGTCCTCCTTTTGGTGTCTTTGTTTCCCCCCCGCCAGCAGCACCTCCAATCACCCTCAGCCAAAGGAAAAAGTCAAATCAAATAGCCACTATCTAGTCCTCCTTTTTGTGTCTTTGTTTCCTCCCTCCAGCAGCACCTGCAATCACCTTCAGCCACCGGAATATGTCAGATGAAATAGCCACTACCTAGTCCTCCTTTTGGTGTCTTTGTTTCCCCCCACCAGCAGCACCTCCAATCACCTTCAGTCACAGGAAAACGTTAAATTGAATAGCCACTACCTAGTCCTCCTTTTGGTGTCTTTGTTTCCCCTTGACAGCAGCACCTCCAATCACCTTCAGCCACAGGAAAAGGTCAAATCAAATAGCCACTACCTAGTCCTCCTTTTGGGGTCTGTTTTTCACCCCTCCAGCAGCACCTCCAATCACCTTCAGCCACAGGAAAAGGTCAAATCAAATAGCCACTACCTAGTTCTCCTTTTGGTGTCTTTGTTTCCCCAGGCCAGCAGCACATCCAATCACCTTCAGCCACACGTAAATGTCAAATGAAATAGCCACTACCTAGTCCTCCTTTTGGTGTCTTTGTTTCCCCAGGCCATCAGCACCTCCAATCACCTTCAGCCACAGGAAAAGGTCAAATGAATTAGCCACTACCTAGTCCTCCTTATGATGTCTTTGTTTCCCCCCGCCAGCAGCACCTCCAATCACCTTCAGTCACAGGAAAACGTCAAATGAAATAGCCACTACCTAGTCCTCCTTTTGGTGTCTGTTTTTCGCCCCTACAGCAGCACCTCCAATCACCTTCAGCCACAGGAAAAGGTCAAATCAAATAGCCACTACCTAGTGCTCCTTTTGGTGTTTTTGTTTCCCCCCGCTAGCAGCACCTCCAATCTCTTTCAGCCACAGGAAAAGGTCAAATCAAATAGCCACTACCTAGTTCTCCTTTTGGTGTCTTTGTTTCCCCCCTACAGCAGCACGTCCATTCACCTTCAGCTACAGGAAAAGGTCAAATGTAATAGCCACTACCTAGTCCTCATTTTGGTGTCTTTGTTTCCCCCCGCCATCAGCACCTCCTATCACCTTCTGTCACAGGAAAAGGTCAAATGAAATAGCCACTACCTAGTTCTCCTTTTTGTGTCTTTGTTTCCCCTTGACAGCAGCACCTCCAATCACCTTCAGCCACAGGAAAATGTCAAATGAAACAGCCACTACCTAGTCCTCCTTTTGGTGTCTTTGTTTCCCCCCTACAGCAGCACCTCCAATCACCTTCTGTCACAGAAAAGGTCAAATGAAATAGCCACTACCTAGTTCTCCTTTTTGTGTCTTTGTTTCCCCTTGACAGCAGCACCTCCAATCACCTTCAGCCACAGGAAAAGGTCAAATGAAATAGCCACTACCTAGTCCTCCTTTTGGTGTCTTTGCTTCCCCAGACCAGCAGCACCTCCATTCACCTTCAGCCAAAGGAAAAGGTCAAATGAAATAGCCACTACCTAGTCCTCCTTTTGGTGTCTTTGTTTCCCCCCACCAGCAGCACCTCCAATCACCTTCAGCCACAGGAAAAGGTCAAATCAAATAGCCACTACCTAGTCCTCCTTTTGGTGTCTTTGTTTCCCCCCGCCAGCAGCACCTCCAATCACTTTCAGCCACAGGAAAAGGTCAAATCAAATAGCCACTACCTAGTTCTCCTTTTGATGTCTTTTTTTCCCCTTGACAGCAGCACCTCCAATCACCTTCAGCCAAAGGAAAATGTCAAATGAAACGCCACTACCTAGTCCTCCTTTTGGTATCTTTGTTTCCCACCCGCCAGCAGCACCTCCAATCACCTTCAGCCACAGGAAAAGGTCAAATGAAATAGCCACTACCTAGTCCTCCTTTTGGTGTCTTTGCTTCCCCAGGCCAGCAGCACCTCCAATCACCTTCAGCCACAGGAAAAGGTCAAATCAAACAGCCACTACCTAGTCCTCCTATTGGTGTCTTTGTTTCCCCCCTACAGCAGCACGCCCATTCACCTTCAGCCACAGGAAAAGGTCAAATGAAATAGCCACTACCTAGTCCTCCTTTTGGTGTCTTTGTTTCCCCCCACCAGCAGCACCTCCAATCACCTTCAGCCACAGGAAAAGGTCAAATGAAATAGCCACTACCTAGTCCTCCTTTTGGTGTCTTTGTTTCCCCCCGCCAACAGCACCTCCAATCACTTTCAGCCACAGGAAAAGGTCAAATCAAATAGCCACTACCTAGTTCTCCTTTTGGTGTCTTTTTTTCCCCTTGACAGCAGCACCTCCAATCACCTTCAGCCAAAGGAAAATGTCAAATGAAATAGCCACTACCTAGTCCTCCTTTTGGTATCTTTGTTTCCCACCCGCCAGCAGCACCTCCAATCACCTTCATCCACAGGAAAAGGTCAAATGAAACAGCCACTACCTAGTCCTCCTTTTGGTGTCTTTGCTTCCCCAGGCCAGCAGCACCTCCAATCACCTTCAGCCACAGGAAAATGTCAAATGAAACAGCCACTACCTAGTCCTCCTTTTGGTGTCTTTGTTTCCCCCCTACAGCAGCACGTCCATTCACCTTCAGCCACAGGAAAATGTCAAATGAAACAGCCAATACCTAGTCCTCCTTTTGGTGTCTTTGTTTCCCCCCTACAGCAGCAAGTCCATTCACCTCAGCCACAGGAAAAGGTCAAATGAAATAGCCACTACCTAGTTCTCCTTTTGGTGTCTTTTTTTCCCCTTGACAGCAGCACCTCCAATCACCTTCAGCCAAAGGAAAATGTCAAATGAAACGCCACTACCTAGTCCTCCTTTTGGTATCTTTGTTTCCCACCCGCCAGCAGCACCTCCAATCACCTTCAGCCACAGGAAAAGGTCAAATGAAATAGCCACTACCTAGTCCTCCTTTTGGTGTCTTTGCTTCCCCAGGCCAGCAGCACCTCCAATCACCTTCAGCCACAGGAAAAGGTCAAATCAAATAGCCACTACCTAGTCCTCCTATTGGTGTCTTTGTTTCCCCCCTACAGCAGCACGTCCAATCACCTTCAGCCACTGGAAAAGGTCAAATGAAATAGCCACTACCTAGTCCTCCTTTTGGTGTCTTTGTTTCTCCTTGATAGCAGCACCTGCAATCACCTTCAGCCACAGGAAAAGGTCAAATCAAATAGCCACTACCTAGTCCTCCTTTTGGTGTTTTTGTTTCCCCCTGCCAGCAGCACCTCCAATCACTTTCAGCCACAGGAAAAGGTCAAATCAAATAGCCACTACCTAGTTCTCCTATTGGTGTCTTTGTTTCCCCCCTACAGCAGCACGTCCAATCACCTTCAGCCACTGGAAAAGGTCAAATGAAATAGCCACTACCTAGTCCTCCTTTTGGTGTCTTTGTTTCTCCTTGATAGCAGCACCTGCAATCACCTTCAGCCACAGGAAAAGGTCAAATGAAATAGCCACTAGCTAGTCCTCCTTTTGGTGTCTTTGTTTCCCCCCTCCAGTAGCACCTCCCATCACCTTCAGCAACAGGAAAAGGTCCAAACAAATAGCCACTACCTAGTCCTCCTTTTTGTGTCTTTCTTTCCCACCCGCCAGCAGCACCTCCAATCACCTTCAGCCAAAGGAAAATGTCAAATGAAACGCCACTACCTAGTCCTCCTTTTGGTATCTTTGTTTCCCACCCGCCAGCAGCACCTCCAATCACCTTCTGTCACAGGAAAAGGTCAAATTAAAGAGCCACTATCTAGTCTTCCTTTTGGTGTCTTGGTTTCCCCCCTATAGCAGCACGTCCATTCACCTTCAGCCACAGGAAAAGGTCAAATGAAATAGCCACTACCTAGTCCTCCTTTTGGTGTCTTTGTTTCCCCACACCAGCAGCACCTGCAATCACCTTCAGCCACAGGAAAAGGTCAAATCATACAGCCACTATCTAGTCCCTTTTTGGTGTCTTTGTTTCCCCCCGCCAGCAGCACCTGCAATCACCTTCAGACAAAGGAAAAGATCAAATCAAATAGCCACTACCTAGTCCTCCTTTTGGTGTCTTTGTTTCCCCCCTCCAGTAGCACCTGCAATCACCTTCAGCCACAGGAAAAGGTCAAATCATACAGCCACTATCTAGTCCCTTTTTGGTGTCTTTGTTTCCCCCCCTCCAGCAGCACCTCCAATCACCTTCAGCCACCGGAATATGTCAGATGAAATAGCCACTACCTAGTCCTCCTTTTGGTGTCTTTGTTTCCCCCCACCAGCAGCACCTCCAATCACCTTCAGCCAAAGGAAAATGTCAAATGAAACGCCACTACCTAGTCCTTCTTTTGGTATCTTTGTTTCCCACCTGCCAGCAGCACGTCCAATCACCTTCTGTCACAGGAAAAGGTCAAATTAAAGAGCCACTATCTAGTCCTCCTTTTGGTGTCTTTGTTTCCCCCCTCCAGCAGCACCTCCAATCACCTTCAGCCACCGGAATATGTCAGATGAAATAGCCACTACCTAGTCCTCCTTTTGGTGTCTTTGTTTCCCCCCACCAGCAGCACCTCCAATCACCTTCAGTCACAGGAAAACGTCAAATTGAATAGCCACTACCTAGTCCTCCTTTTGGTGTCTTTGTTTCCCCTTGACAGCAGCACCTCCAATCACCTTCAGCCACAGGAAAAGGTCAAATCAAATAGCCACTACCTAGTCCTCCTTTTGGGGTCTGTTTTTCACCCCTCCAGCAGCACCTCCAATCACCTTCAGCCACAGGAAAAGGTCAAATCAAATAGCCACTACCTAGTTCTCCTTTTGGTGTCTTTGTTTCCCCAGGCCAGCAGCATTTCCAATCACCTTCAGTCACAGGAAAATGTCAAATGAAACAGCCACTACCTAGTCCTCCTTTTGGTGTCTTTGTTTCCCCCCTACAGCAGCACGTCCAATCACCTTCAGCCACAGGAAAAGGTCAAATGAAATAGCCACTACCTAGTCCTCCTTTTGGTATCTTTGTTTCCCCCCCGCCAGCAGCACCTCCAATCACCTTCAACCACAGGAAAAGGTCAAATGAAATAGCCACTACCTAGTCCTCCTTTTGGTGTCTTTGCTTCCCCCCGCCAGCAGCACCTCCAATCACCTTCAGTCACAGGAAAACATCAAATGAAATAGCCACTATCTAGTCCTCCTTTTGGTGTCTTTGTTTCCCCCCGCCACCAGCACCTTCTGTCACAGGAAAAGGTCAAATGAAATAGCCACTATCTAGTCCTCCTTTTGGTGTCTTTGTTTCCCCCCTCCAGCAGCACCTCCAATCACCTTCAGCCACAGGAAAAGGTCAAATGAAATAGCCACTACCTAGTCCTCCTTTTGGTGTCTTTGCTTCCCCAGACCAGCAGCACCTCCAATCACCTTCAGCCACAGGAAAATGTCAAATGAAACAGCCACTACCTAGTCCTCCTTTTGGTGTCTTTGTTTCCCCTTGACAGCAGAACCTGCAATCACCTTCAGCCACAAGAAAAGGTCAAATGAAATAGCCACTACCTAGTCCTCCTTTTGGTGTCTTTGTTTCCCCCCCGCCAGCAGCACCTCCAATCACCTTCAGCCAAAGGAAAAAGTCAAATCAAATAGCCACTATCTAGTCCTCCTTTTGGTGTCTTTGTTTCCTCCCTCCAGCAGCACCTCCAATCACCTTCAGCCACACGTAAATGTCAAATGAAATAGCCACTACCTAGTCCTCCTTTTGGTGTTTTTGTTTCCCCCCTTGACAGCAGCACCTCCAGTCACCTTTAGCCACAGAAAAAGCTCAAATGAAATAGCCACTACCTAATCCTCTTTTGGTGTCTGTTTTTCGCCCCTTGACAGCAGCACGTCCAATCACCGTCACCCGCAGGAAAAGGTCAAATCAAATAGCCACTACCTAGTTCTCCTTTTGGTGTCTTTGTTTCCCCAGGCCATCAGCACCTCCAATCACCTTCAGCCACAGGAAAATGTCAAATGAAACAGCCACTACCTAGTCCCCCTTTCCGTATCTTTGTTTCCCCCCTACAGCAGCACGTCCAATCACCTTCAGCCACAGGAAAAGGTCAAATGAAATAGCCACTACCTAGTGCTCCTTTTGGTGTATTTGTTTCCCCCCTTGACAGCAGCACCTCCAGTCACCTTTAGCCACAGGAAAATGTCAAATGAAACAGCCACTACCTAGTACTCCTTTTGGTGTCTTTGTTTCCCCCCTACAGCAGCACCTCCAATCACCTTCTGTCACAGAAAAGGTCAAATGAAATAGCCACTACCTAGTTCTCCTTTTTGTGTCTTTGTTTCCCCTTGACAGCAGCACCTCCAATCACCTCCAGCCACAGGAAAAGGTCAAATGAAATAGCCACTACCTAGTCCTCCTTTTGGTATCTTTGTTTCCCCCCCGCCAGCAGCACCTCCAATCACCTTCAACCACAGGAAAAGGTCAAATGAAATAGCCACTACCTAGTCCTCCTTTTGGTGTCTTTGCTTCCCCCCGCCAGCAGCACCTCCAATCACCTTCAGTCACAGGAAAACATCAAATGAAATAGCCACTATCTAGTCCTCCTTTTGGTGTCTTTGTTTCCCCCCGCCACCAGCACCTCCTATCACCTTCTGTCACAGGAAAAGGTCAAATGAAATAGCCACTATCTAGTCCTCCTTTTGGTGTCTTTGTTTCCCCCCTCCAGCAGCACCTCCAATCACCTTCAGCCACCGGAATATGTCAGATGAAATAGCCACTACCTAGTCCTCCTTTTGGTGTCTTTGTTTCCCCCCTACAGCAGCACCTCCAATCACCTTCTGTCACAGAAAAGGTCAAATGAAATAGCCACTACCTAGTTCTCCTTTTTGTGTCTTTGTTTCCCCTTCACAGCAGCACCTCCAATCACCTTCAGCCACAGGAAAATGTCAAATGAAACAGCCACTACCTAGTCCTCCTTTTGGTGTCTTTGTTTCCCCCCTCCAGCAGCACCTCCAATCACCTTCTGTCACAGAAAAGGTCAAATGAAATAGCCACTACCTAGTTCTCCTTTTTGTGTCTTTGTTTCCCCTTGACAGCAGCACCTCCAATCACCTTCAGCCACAGGAAAAGGTCAAATTAAATTGCCACTACCTAGTCCTCCTTTTGGTGTCTTTGCTTCCCCAGGCCAGCAGCACCTCCAATCACCTTCAGCCACAGGAAAATGTCAAATGAAACAGCCACTACCTAGTCCTCCTTTTGGTGTCTTTGTTTCCCCTTGACAGCAGAACCTGCAATCACCTTCAGCCACAAGAAAAGGTCAAATGAAATAGCCAATACCTAGTCCTCCTTTTGGTGTCTTTGTTTTCCCCCCGCCAGCAGCACCTCCAATCACCTTCAGCCAAAGGAAGAAGTCAAATCAAATAGCCACTATCTAGTCCTCCTTTTGGTGTCTTTGTTTCCTCCCTCCAGCAGCACCTCCAATCACCTTCAGCCACACGTAAATGTCAAATGAAATAGCCACTACCTAGTCCTCCTTTTGTTGTTTTTGTTTCCCCCCTTGACAGCAGCACCTCCAGTCACCTTTAGCCACAGGAAAAGCTCAAATGAAATAGCCACTACCTAATCCTCTTTTGGTATCTGTTTTTCGCCCCTTGACAGCAGCACGTCCAATCACCTTCAGCCACACGTAAATGTCAAATCAAATAGCCACTACCTAGTTCTCCTTTTGTTGTCTTTGTTTCCCCCCTACAGCAGCACCTCCAATCACCTTCTGTCACAGAAAAGGTCAAATGAAATAGCCACTACCTAGTTCTCCTTTTTGTGTCTTTGTTTCCCCTTGACAGCAGCACATCCAATCACCTTCAGCCACAGGAAAAGTTCAAATGAAATAGCCACTACCTAGTCCTCCTTTTGGTGTCTTTGCTTCCCCAGGCCAGCAGCACCTCCAATCACCTTCAGTCACAGGAAAACATCAAATGAAATAGCCACTATCTAGTCCTCCTTTTGGTGACTTTGTTTCCCCCCACCAGCAACACCTCCTATCACCTTCTGTCACAGGAAAAGGTCAAATGAAATAGCCACTATCTAGTCCTCCTTATGGTGTCTTTGTTTCCCCCCTCCAGCAGCACCTCCAATCACCTTCAGCCACAGGAAAATGTCAAATGAAACAGCCACTACCTAGTCCTCCTTTTGGTGTCTTTGTTTCCCCTTGACAGCAGAACCTGCAATCACCTTCAGCCACAAGAAAAGGTCAAATGAAATAGCCACTACCTAGTCCTCCTTTTGGTGTCTTTGTTTCCCCCCGCCAGCAGCACCTCCAATCACCTTCAGCCAAAGGAAAAAGTCAAATCAAATAGCCACTATCTAGTCCTCCTTTTGGTGTCTTTGTTTCCCCCCTTGACAGCAGCACCTCCAGTCACCTTTAGCCACAGGAAAATGTCAAATGAAACAGCCACTACCTAGTCCTCCTTTTTGTGTCTTTGTTTCCCCTTGACAGCAGCACCTCCAATCACCTCCAGCCACAGGAAAAGGTCAAATGAAATAGCCACTACCTAGTCCTCCTTTTGGTATCTTTGTTTCCCCCCCGCCAGCAGCACCTCCAATCACCTTCAACCACAGGAAAAGGTCAAATGGAATAGACACTACCTAGTCCTCCTTTTGGTGTCTTTGCTTCCCCCCACCAGCAGCACCTCCAATCACCTTCAGTCACAGGAAAACATCAAATGAAATAGCCACTATCTAGTCCTCCTTTTGGTGTCTTTGTTTCCCCCCGCCACCAGCACCTCCTATCACCTTCTGTCACAGGAAAAGGTCAAATGAAATAGCCACTATCTAGTCCTCCTTTTGGTGTCTTTGTTTCCCCCCTCCAGCAGCACCTCCAATCACCTTCAGCCACCAGAATATGTCAGATGAAATAGCCACTACCTAGTCCTCCTTGTGGTGTCTTTGTTTCCCCTTGACAGCAGCACCTCCAATCACCTTCAGCCACAGGAAAATGTCAAATGAAACAGCCACTACCTAGTCCTCCTTTTGGTGTCTTTGTTTCCCCCCTACAGCAGCACCTCCAATCACCTTCTGTCACAGAAAAGGTCAAATGAAATAGCCACTACCTAGTCCTCCTTTTGGTGTCTTTGCTTCCCCAGGCCAGCAGCACCTCCAATCACTTTAAGCCACAGGAAAATGTCAAATGAAACAGCCACTACCTAGTCCTCCTTTTGGTGTCTTTGTTTCCTCCCTCCAGCAGCACCTCCAATCACCTTCAGCCACACGTAAATGTCAAATGAAATAGCCACTACCTAGTCCTCCTTTTGGTGTTTTTGTTTCCCCCCTTGACAGCAGCACCTCCAGTCACCTTTAGCCACAGGAAAAGCTCAAATGAAATAGCCACTACCTAATCCTCTTTTGGTATCTGTTTTTCGCCCCTTGACAGCAGCACGTCCAATCACCTTCACCCCCAGGAAAAGGTCAAATCAAATAGCCACTACCTAGTTCTCCTTTTGGTGTCTTTGTTTCCCCCCTTGACAGCAGCACCTCCAGTCACCTTTAGCCACAGGAAAATGTCAAATGAAACAGCCACTACCTAGTCCTCCTTTTTGTGTCTTTGTTTCCCCTTGACAGCAGCACCTCCAATCACCTCCAGCCACAGGAAAAGGTCAAATGAAATAGCCACTACCTAGTCCTCCTTTTGGTATCTTTGTTTCCCCCCCGCCAGCAGCACCTCCAATCACCTTCAACCACAGGAAAACATCAAATGAAATAGCCACTATCTAGTCCTCCTTTTGGTGTCTTTGTTTCCCCCCGCCACCAGCACCTCCTATCACCTTCTGTCACAGGAAAAGGTCAAATGAAATAGCCACTATCTAGTCCTCCTTTTGGTGTCTTTGTTTCCCCCCTCCAGCAGCATCTCCAATCACCTTCAGCCACCGGAATATGTCAGATGAAATAGCCACTACCTAGTCCTCCTTGTGGTGTCTTTGTTTCCCCTTGACAGCAGCACCTCCAATCACCTTCAGCCACAGGAAAATGTCAAATGAAACAGCCACTACCTAGTCCTCCTTTTGGTGTCTTTGTTTCCCCCCTACAGCAGCACCTCCAATCACCTTCTGTCACAGAAAAGGTCAAATGAAATAGCCACTACCTAGTCCTCCTTTTGGTGTCTTTGCTTCCCCAGGCCAGCAGCACCTCCAATCACTTTAAGCCACGGGAAAATGTCAAATGAAACAGCCACTACCTAGTCCTCCTTTTGGTGTCTTTGTTTCCCCTTGACAGCAGAACCTGCAATCACCTTCAACCACAAGAAAAGGTCAAATGAAATAGCCACTACCTAGTCCTCCTTTTGGTGTCTTTGTTTCCCCCCGCCAGCAGCACCTCCAATCACCTTCAGCCAAAAGAAAAAGTCAAATCAAATGGCCACTATCTAGTCCTCCTTTTGGTGTCTTTGTTTCCTCCCTCCAGCAGCACCTCCAATCACCTTCAGCCACAAGTAAATGTCAAATGAAATAGCCACTACCTAGTCCTCCTTTTGGTGTTTTTGTTTCCCCCCTTGACAGCAGCACCTCCAGTCACCTTTAGCCACAGGAAAAGCTCTAATGAAATAGCCACTACCTAATCCTCTTTTGGTGTCTGTTTTTCGCCCCTTGACAGCAGCACGTCCAATCACCGTCACCCGCAGGAAAAGGTCACATCAAATAGCCACTACCTAGTTCTCCTTTTGGTGTCTTTGTTTCCCCAGGCCATCAGCACCTCCAATCACCTTCAGCCACAGGAAAAGGTCAAATGAAATAGCCACTACCTAGTCCTCCTTTTGGTGTCTTTGCTTCCCCCCGCCAGCAGCACCTCCAATCACCTTCAGTCACAGGAAAAGGTCAAATGAAACAGCCACTATCTAGTCCTCCTTTTGGTGTCTTTGTTTCCCCCCACCAGCAACACCTCCTATCACCTTCTGTCACAGGAAAAGGTCAAATGAAATAGCCACTATCTAGTCCTCCTTATGGTGTCTTTGTTTCCCCCCTCCAGCAGCACCTCCAATCACCTTCAGTCACAGGAAAACGTCAAATGAAATAGCCACTACCTAGTCCTCCTTTTGGTGTCTGTTTTTCGCCCCTACAGCAACACCTCCAATCACCTTCAGTCACAGGAAAAGGTCAAATGAAATAGCCACTACCTAGTCCTCCTTTTGGTGTCTTTGCTTCCCCAGACCAGCGGCACCTCCAATCACCTTCAGCCACAGGAAAATGTCAAATGAAACAGGCACTACCTAGTCCTCCTTTTGGTGTCTTTGTTTCCCCTTGACAGCAGAACCTTCAATCACCTTCAGCCACAAGAAAAGGTCAAATGAAATAGCCACTATCTAGTCCTCCTTTTGGTGTCTTTGTTTCCTCCCTCCAGCAGCACCTCCAATCACCTTCAGCCACACGTAAATGTCAAATGAAATAGCCACTACCTAGTCCTCCTTTTGGTGTTTTGGTTTCCCCCTTGACAGCAGCACCTCCAGTCACCTTTAGCCACAGGAAAAGCTCAAATGAAATAGCCACTACCTAATCCTCTTTTGGTGTCTGTTTTTCGCCCCTTGACAGCAGCACGTCCAATCACCGTCACCCGCAGGAAAAGGTCAAATCAAATAGCCACTACCTAGTTCTCCTTTTGGTGTCTTTGTTTCCCCAGGCCATCAGCACCTCCAATCACCTTCAGCCACAGGAAAATGTCAAATGAAACAGCCAATACCTAGTCCTCCTTTTCGTATCTTTGTTTCCCCCCTACAGCAGCACGTCCAATCACCTTCAGCCACAGGAAAAGGTCAAATGAAATAGCCACTACCTCGTGCTCCTTTTGGTGTATTTGTTTCCCCCCTTGACAGCAGCACCTCCAGTCACCTTTAGCCACAGGAAAATGTCAAATGAAACAGCCACTACCTAGTACTCCTTTTGGTGTCTTTGTTTCCCCCCTACAGCAGCACCTCCAATCACCTTCTGTCACAGAAAAGGTCAAATGAAATAGCCACTACCTAGTTCTCCTTTTTGTGTCTTTGTTTCCCCTTGACAGCAGCACCTCCAATCACCTCCAGCCACAGGAAAAGGTCAAATGAAATAGCCACTACCTAGTCCTCCTTTTGGTGTCTTTGCTTCCCCCCGCCAGCAGCACCTCCAATCACCTTCAGTCACAGGAAAACATCAAATGAAATAGCCACTATCTAGTCCTCCTTTTGGTGTCTTTGTTTCCCCCCGCCACCAGCACCTCCTATCACCTTCTGTCACAGGAAAAGGTCAAATGAAATAGCCACTATCTAGTCCTCCTTTTGGTGTCTTTGTTTCCCCCCTCCAGCAGCACCTCCAATCACCTTCAGCCACCGGAATATGTCAGATGAAATAGCCACTACCTAGTCCTCCTTTTGGTGTCTTTGTTTCCCCCCTACAGCAGCACCTCCAATCACCTTCTGTCACAGAAAAGGTCAAATGAAATAGCCACTATCTAGTTCTCCTTTTTGTGTCTTTGTTTCCCCTTGACAGCAGCACCTCCAATCACCTTCAGCCACAGGAAAATGTCAAATGAAACAGCCACTACCTAGTCCTCCTTTTGGTGTCTTTGTTTCCCCCCTACAGCAGCACCTCCAATCAACTTCTGTCACAGAAAAGGTCAAATGAAATAGCCACTACCTAGTTCTCCTTTTTGTGTCTTTGTTTCCCCTTGACAGCAGCACCTCCAATCACCTTCAGCCACAGGAAAAGGTCAAATGAAATAGCCACTACCTAGTCCTCCTTTTGGTGTCTTTGCTTCCCCAGGCCAGCAGCACCTCCAATCACCTTCAGCCACAGGAAAATGTCAAATGAAACAGCCACTACCTAGTCCTCCTTTTGGTGTCTTTGTTTCCTCCCTCCAGCAGCACCTCCAATCACCTTCAGCCACACGTAAATGTCAAATGAAATAGCCACTACCTAGTCCTCCTTTTGGTGTTTTTGTTTCCCCCCTTGACAGCAGCACCTCCAGTCACCTTTAGCCACAGGAAAAGCTCAAATGAAATAGCCACTACCTAATCCTCTTTTGGTATCTGTTTTTCGCTCCTTGACAGCAGCACGTCCAATCACCTTCAGCCACACGTAAATGTCAAATCAAATAGCCACTACCTAGTTCTCCTTTTGGTGTCTTTGTTTCCCCCCTACAGCAGCACCTCCAATCACCTTCTGTCACAGAAAAGGTCAAATGAAATAGCCACTATCTAGTCCTCCTTATGGTGTCTTTGTTTCCCCCCTCCAGCAGCACCTCCAATCACCTTCAGTCACAGGAAAACGTCAAATGAAATAGCCACTACCTAGTCCTCCTTTTGGTGTCTGTTTTTCGCCCCTACAGCAGCACCTCCAATCACCTTCAGTCACAGGAAAAGGTCAAATGAAATAGCCACTACCTAGTCCTCCTTTTGGTGTCTTTGCTTCCCCAGACCAGCAGCACCTCCAATCACCTTCAGCCACAGGAAAATGTCAAATGAAACAGCCACTACCTAGTCCTCCTTTTGGTGTCTTTGTTTCCCCTTGACAGCAGAACCTGCAATCACCTTCAGCCACAAGAAAAGGTCAAATGAAATAGCCACTACCTAGTCCTCCTTTTGGTGTCTTTGTTTCCCCCCCGCCAGCAGCACCTCCAATCACCTTCAGCCAAAGGAAAAAGTCAAATCAAATAGCCACTATCTAGTCCTCCTTTTGGTGTCTTTGTTTCCTCCCTCCAGCAGCACCTCCAATCACCTTCAGCCACACGTAAATGTCAAATGAAATAGCCACTACCTAGTCCTCCTTTTGGTGTTTTGGTTTCCCCCTTGACAGCAGCACCTCCAGTCACCTTTAGCCACAGGAAAAGCTCAAATGAAATAGCCACTACCTAATCCTCTTTTGGTGTCTGTTTTTCGCCCCTTGACAGCAGCACGTCCAATCACCGTCACCCGCAGGAAAAGGTCAAATCAAATAGCCACTACCTAGTTCTCCTTTTGGTGTCTTTGTTTCCCCAGGCCATCAGCACCTCCAATCACCTTCAGCCACAGGAAAATGTCAAATGAAACAGCCACTACCTAGTCCTCCTTTTCGTATCTTTGTTTCCCCCCTACAGCAGCACGTCCAATCACCTTCAGCCACAGGAAAAGGTCAAATGAAATAGCCACTACCTCGTGCTCCTTTTGGTGTATTTGTTTCCCCCCTTGACAGCAGCACCTCCAGTCACCTTTAGCCACAGGAAAATGTCAAATGAAACAGCCACTACCTAGTACTCCTTTTGGTGTCTTTGTTTTCCCCCTACAGCAGCACCTCCAATCACCTTCTGTCACAGAAAAGGCCTTCTCTGTGGCGGGCCCAGCCCTTTGGAATGACCTACCCCCTGAATTACGTACCATCACCGACCTCCGCCTCTTCCGCCAATGTCTTAAGACATATTTGTTCCAACAAGCCGGCCTAGCCTAACCTCCCATGGGGACTTTTAGGTAGTTTTAAATTGGGTTTTTAAAATTTGGTTTTAGCGCAGGATAGGTTTATTTAATAGTTTTTTAAATTATATTTATTGTATTTTGTATATTTTAAATTTCCTGTGCGCCGCCCTGGGTCCTTTGTGGAGAAGGGCGGGATATAAATTTAATAATAAAATAAAAATGAAATGAAATAGCCACTACCTAGTTCTCCTTTTTGTGTCTTTGTTTCCCCTTGACAGCAGCACCTCCAATCACCTCCAGCCACACGAAAAGGTCAAATGAAATAGCCACTACCTAGTCCTCCTTTTGGTGTCTTTGCTTCCCCCCGCCAGCAGCACCTCCAATCACCTTCAGTCACAGGAAAACATCAAATGAAATAGCCACTATCTAGTCCTCCTTTTGGTGTCTTTGTTTCCCCCCGCCACCAGCACCTCCTATCACCTTCTGTCACAGGAAAAGGTCAAATGAAATAGCCACTATCTAGTCCTCCTTTTGGTGTCTTTGTTTCCCGCCTACAGCAGCACCTCCAATCACCTTCTGTCACAGAAAAGGTCAAATGAAATAGCCACTACCTAGTTCTCCTTTTTGTGTCTTTGTTTCCCCTTGACAGCAGCACCTCCAATCACCTTCAGCCACAGGAAAATGTCAAATGAAACAGCCACTACCTAGTCCTCCTTTTGGTGTCTTTGTTTCCCCCCTACAGCAGCACCTCCAATCAACTTCTGTCACAGAAAAGGTCAAATGAAATAGCCACTACCTAGTTCTCCTTTTTGTGTCTTTGTTTCCCCTTGACAGCAGCACCTCCAATCACCTTCAGCCACAGGAAAAGGTCAAATGAAATAGCCACTACCTAGTCCTCCTTTTGGTGTCTTTGCTTCCCCAGGCCAGCAGCACCTCCAATCACCTTCAGCCACAGGAAAATGTCAAATGAAACAGCCACTACCTAGTCCTCCTTTTGGTGTCTTTGTTTCCCCTTGACAGCAGAACCTGCAATCACCTTCAGCCACAAGAAAAGGTCAAATGAAATAGCCACTACCTAGTCCTTCTTTTGGTGTCTTTGTTTCCCCCCCGCCAGCAGCACCTCCAATCACCTTCAGCCAAAGGAAAAAGTCAAATAAAATAGCCACTATCTAGTCCTCCTTTTGGTGTCTTTGTTTCCTCCCTCCAGCAGCACCTCCAATCACCTTCAGCCACACGTAAATGTCAAATGAAATAGCCACTACCTAGTCCTCCTTTTGGTGTTTTTGTTTCCCCCCTTGACAGCAGCACCTCCAGTCACCTTTAGCCACAGGAAAAGCTCAAATGAAATAGCCACTACCTAATCCTCTTTTGGTATCTGTTTTTCGCCCCTTGACAGCAGCACGTCCAATCACCTTCAGCCACACGTAAATGTCAAATCAAATAGCCACTACCTAGTTCTCCTTTTGGTGTCTTTGTTTCCCCCCTACAGCAGCACCGCCAATCACCTTCTGTCACAGAAAAGGTCAAATGAAATAGCCACTACCTAGTTCTCCTTTTGGTGTCTTTGTTTCCCCTTGACAGCAGCACCTCCAATCACCTTCAGCCACAGGAAAAGGTCAAATGAAATAGCCACTACCTAGTCCTCCTTTTGGTGTCTTTGCTTCCCCAGGCCAGCAGCACCTCCAATCACCTTCAGTCACAGGAAAACATCAAATGAAATAGCCACTATCTAGTCCTCCTTTTGGTGTCTTTGTTTCCCCCCACCAGCAACACCTCCTATCACCTTCTGTCACAGGAAAAGGTCAAATGAAATAGCCACTATCTAGTCCTCCTTATGGTGTCTTTGTTTCCCCCCTCCAGCAGCACCTCCAATCACCTTCAGCCACAGGAAAATGTCAAATGAAACAGCCACTACCTAGTCCTCCTTTTGGTGTCTTTGTTTCCCCTTGACAGCAGAACCTGCAATCACCTTCAGCCACAAGAAAAGGTCAAATGAAATAGCCACTACCTAGTCCTCCTTTTGGTGTCTTTGTTTCCCCCCCGCCAGCAGCACCTCCAATCACCTTCAGCAAAAGGAAAAAGTCAAATCAAATAGCCACTATCTATTCCTCCTTTTGGTGTCTTTGTTTCCTCCCTCCAGCAGCACCTCCAATCACCTTCAGCCACACGTAAATGTCAAATGAAATAGCCACTACCTAGTCCTCATTTTGGTGTTTTTGTTTCCCCCCTTGACAGCAGCACCTCCAGTCACCTTTAGACACAGGAAAAGCTCAAATGAAATAGCCACTACCTAATCCTCTTTTGGTATCTGTTTTTCGCCCCTTGACAGCAGCACGTCCAATCACCTTCACCCCCAGGAAAAGGTCAAATCAAATAGCCACTACCTAGTTCTCCTTTTGGTGTCTTTGTTTCCCCAGGCCATCAGCACCTCCAATCACCTTCAGCCACAGGAAAATGTCAAATGAAACAGCCACTACCTAGTCCTCCTTTTGGTGTCTTTGTTTCCCCCCTACAGCAGCACGTTCAATCACCTTCAGCCACAGGAAAAGGTCAAATGAAATAGCCACTACCTAGTGCTCCTTTTGGTGTATTTGTTTCCCCCCTTGACAGCAGCACCTCCAGTCACCTTTAGCCACAGGAAAATGTCAAATGAAACAGCCACTACCTAGTCCTGCTTTTTGTGTCTTTGTTTCCCCTTGACAGCAGCACCTCCAATCACCTCCAGCCACAGGAAAAGGTCAAATGAAATAGCCACTACCTAGTCCTCCTTTTGGTATCTTTGTTTCCCCCCCGCCAGCAGCACCTCCAATCACCTTCAACCACAGGAAAAGGTCAAATGAAATAGCCACTACCTAGTCCTCCTTTTGGTATCTTTGTTTCCCCCCCGCCAGCAGCACCTCCAATCACCTTCAACCACAGGAAAAGGTCAAATGAAATAGCCACTACCTAGTCCTCCTTTTGGTGTCTTTGTTTCCCCCTGCCACCAGCACCTCCTATCACCTTCTGTCACAGGAAAAGGTCAAATGAAATAGCCACTATCTAGTCCTCCTTTTGGTGTCTTTGTTTCCCCCCTCCAGCAGCACCTCCAATCACCTTCAGCCACCGGAATATGTCAGATGAAATAGAGACTACCTAGTCCTCCTTGTGGTGTCTTTGTTTCCCCCCGCCAGCAGCACCTCCAATCACCTTCAGTCACAGGAAAAGGTCAAATGAAATAGCCACTACCTAGTTCTCCTTTTTGTGTCTTTGTTTCCCCTTGACAGCAGCACCTCCAATCACCTTCAGCCACAGGAAAATGTCAAATGAAACAGCCACTACCTAGTCCTCCTTTTGGTGTCTTTGTTTCCCCCCTACAGCAGCACCTCCAATCACCTTCTGTCACAGAAAAGGTCAAATGAAATAGCCACTACCTAGTTCTCCTTTTTGTGTCTTTGTTTCCCCTTGACAGCAGCACCTCCAATCACCTTCAGCCACAGGAAAAGGTCAAATGAAATAGCCACTACCTAGTCCTCCTTTCGGTGTCTTTGTTTCCCCCCACCAGCAGCACCTCCAATCACCTTCTGTCACAGAAAAGGTCAAATGAAATAGCCACTACCTAGTCCTCCTTTTGGTGTCTTTGCTTCCCCAGACCAGCAGCACCTCCATTCACCTTCAGCCAAAGGAAAAGGTCAAATGAAATAGCCACTACCTAGTCCTCCTTTTGGTGTCTTTGTTTCCCCCCACCAGCAGCACCTCCAATCACCTTCAGCCACAGGAAAAGGTCAAATCAAATAGCCACTACCTAGTCCTCCTTTTGGTGTCTTTGTTTCCCCTTGACAGCAGCACCTCCAATCACCTTCAGCCAAAGGAAAATGTCAAATGAAACGCCACTACCTAGTCCTCCTTTTGGTATCTTTGTTTCCCACCCGCCAGCAGCACCTCCAACCACCTTCAGCCACAGGAAAAGGTCAAATGAAATAGCCACTACCTAGTCCTCCTTTTGGTGTCTTTGCTTCCCCAGGCCAGCAGCACCTCCAATCACCTTCAGCCACAGGAAATGGTCAAATCAAACAGCCACTACCTAGTCCTCCTATTGGTGTCTTTGTTTCCCCCCTACAGCAGCACGTCCATTCACCTTCAGCCACAGGAAAAGGTCAAATGAAATAGCCACTACCTAGTCCTCCTTTTGGTGTCTTTGTTTCCCCCCACCAGCAGCACCTCCAATCACCTTCAGCCACAGGAAAAGGTCAAATGAAATAGCCACTACCTAGTCCTCCTTTTGGTGTCTTTGTTTCCCCCCGCCAACAGCACCTCCAATCACTTTCAGCCACAGGAAAAGGTCAAATCAAATAGCCACTACCTAGTTCTCCTTTTGGTCTCTTTTTTTCCCCTTGACAGCAGCACCTCCAATCACCTTCAGCCAAAGGAAAATGTCAAATGAAATAGCCACTACCTAGTCCTCCTTTTGGTATCTTTGTTTCCCACCCGCCAGCAGCACCTCCAATCACCTTCATCCACAGGAAAAGGTCAAATGAAACAGCCACTACCTAGTCCTCCTTTTGGTGTCTTTGCTTCCCCAGGCCAGCAGCACCTCCAATCACCTTCAGCCACAGGAAAATGTCAAATGAAACAGCCACTACCTAGTCCTCCTTTTGGTGTCTTTGTTTCCCCCCTACAGCAGCACGTCCATTCACCTTCAGCCACAGGAAAATGTCAAATGAAACAGCCAATACCTAGTCCTCCTTTTGGTGTCTTTGTTTCCCCCCTACAGCAGCAAGTCCATTCACCTCAGCCACAGGAAAAGGTCAAATGAAATAGCCACTACCTAGTTCTCCTTTTGGTGTCTTTTTTTCCCCTTGACAGCAGCACCTCCAATCACCTTCAGCCAAAGGAAAATGTCAAATGAAACGCCACTACCCAGTCCTCCTTTTGGTATCTTTGTTTCCCACCCGCCAGCAGCACCTCCAATCACCTTCAGCCACAGGAAAAGGTCAAATGAAATAGCCACTACCTAGTCCTCCTTTTGGTGTCTTTGCTTCCCCAGGCCAGTAGCACCTCCAATCACCTTCAGCCACAGGAAAAGGTCAAATCAAATAGCCACTACCTAGTCCTCCTATTGGTGTCTTTGTTTCCCCCCTACAGCAGCACGTCCAATCACCTTCAGCCACTGGAAAAGGTCAAATGAAATAGCCACTACCTAGTCCTCCTTTTGGGGTCTTTGTTTCTCCTTGATAGCAGCACCTGCAATCACCTTCAGCCACAGGAAAAGGTCAAATCAAATAGCCACTACCTAGTCCTACTTTTGGTGTTTTTGTTTCCCCCTTCCAGCAGCACCTCCAATCACTTTCAGCCACAGGAAAAGGTCAAATCAAATAGCCACTACCTAGTCCTCCTATTGGTGTCTTTCCCCCCCCCTCCAGCAGCACCTCCAATCACCTTCAGCCACACGTAAATGTCAAATGAAATAGCCACTACCTAGTTCTCCTTTTGGTGTCTTTGTTTCCCACCCGACAGCAGCACCTCCAATTACCTTCTTTCACAGGAAAAGATCAAATGAAATAGCCACTACCTAGTTCTCCTTTTTGTGTCTTTGTTTCCCCTTGACCGCAGCACCTCCAATCACCTTCAGCCACAGGAAAAGGTCAAATGAAATTGCCACTACCTAGTCCTCCTTTTGGTATCTTTGTTTCCCACCCGCCAGTAGCAGCTCCAGTCACCTTCAGCCACCGGAATTTGTCAGATGAAATAGCCACTACCTAGTCTTCCTTTTGGTGTATTTGTTTCTCCCCTCCATCAGCACCTCCAGTCACCATCAGCCACAGGAAAAGGTCAAATGAAATAGCTACTACCTAGTCCTCCTTTTGGTGTCTTTCTTTTCCCCTGCCAGCAGCAACTCCAATCACCTTCAGCCACAGGAAAGGGTCAAATGAAATAGCCGCTGGGGGCCAGGGAGGAGAAAAAGAAGATACAATTGCCAAGAGACTTAGATCGAAAAAATAACTTTGCTTTTTTTTATTACTATTAATATTGCTTAACCTTATGTCTGGATGTTTGTACACGACTGCTAGCATAGAATGGAGAATTTAGGAATCTTGTACTTATTTTCACCTTGTAGTACTTTTGGAAAAATGTTCTTTTAATGTTTTATTATGAAGCCCTAGAAGGGCCAATGATCCCGACGCGAAAGTTCTTAATATGTTTCTGTATCCCTTACCCTACCCTTTTCGAAAATTGTAAAAACCAATAAAACTTTTTCAATATAAAAAAAAAAGAAATAGCCATTAACTAGTCCTCCTTTTGGTGTCTTTTTTTCTCCCCGCCATCAGCACCTCCAGTCACCATCAGCCACAGGAAAAGGTCAAATGAAATAGCTACTACCTAGTCCTCCTTTTGGTGTCTTTCTTTTCCCCTGCCAGCAGCAACTCCAATCACCTTCAGCCACAGGAAAGGGTCAAATGAAATAGCCACTACCTAGAACTCCTATTGGTGTCTTTGTTTCCCCCTGCCAGCAGCACTTCCAATCACCTTCAGCCACGTAAAAAGATCAAATGAAATAGCGACTACCTAGTCCTCCTTTTGGTGTCTTTTTTTCTCCCCGCCAGCACCACCTCCAATCACCTTCAGCCACGTAAAAAGATCAAATGAAATAGCGACTACCTAGTCCTCCTTTTGGTGTCTTTGTTTCCCCCGCCCGCAGAAACTCCAATCACCTTCACCCACAGGAAAAGGTCAAATGAAATAGCCACTACCTAGAACTCATTTTGGTGTCTTTGTTTCCCCCCCTCCAGCAGCACCTCAAATCACCTTCAGCCAAAGGAAAATGTCAAATGAAACGCCACTACCTAGTCCTCCTTTTGGTGTCTTTATTTCCGCCCTACAGCAGTACCTCCAATCACCTTCTGTCACAGGAAAAGATCAAATGAAATAGCCACTACCTAGTCTTCCTTTTGGTGTCTTTGTTTCCCCTTGACCGCAGCACCTCCAATCACCTTCAGCCACAGGAAAAGGTCAAATCAAATAGCCACTACCTAGTCCTCCTTTTGGTATCTTTCTTTCCCACCCGCTAGCAGCACCTCCAATCACCTTCAGCCACAGGAAAATGTCAAATGAAATAGCCACTATCTAGTCCTCCTTTTGGTGTCTTTGTTTCGCCCCTCCAGCAGCACCTCCAATCACCTTCAATCACAGGAAAACGTCAAATGAAATAGCCACTACCTAGTCCTCCTTTTGGTGTCTGTTTTTCGCCCCTCCAGCAGCACCTCCAATCACCTTCAGCCACAGGAAAAGGTCAAATCAAATAGCCACTACCTAGTTTTCCTTTTGATGTCTGTTTTTCGCCCCTCCAGCAGCACCTTCAATCACCTTCAGCCACAGGAAAAGGTCAAATGAAATAGCCACTACCTAGTCCTACTTTTGGTATCTTTGTTTCCCACCCGACAGCAGCACCTCCAATTACCTTCTGTCACAGGAAAAGATCAAATGAAATAGCCACTACCTAGTTCTCCTTTTTGTGTCTTTGTTTCCCCTTGACCGCAGCACCTCCAATCACCTTCAGCCACAGGAAAAGGTCAAATGAAATTGCCACTACCTAGTCCTCCTTTTGGTATCTTTGTTTCCCACCCGCCAGCAGCAGCTCCAGTCACCTTCAGCCACCGGAATTTGTCAGATGAAATAGCCACTACCTAGTCTTCCTTTTGGTGTATTTGCTTCTCCCCTCCATCAGCACCTCCAGTCACCATCAGCCACAGGAAAAGGTCAAATGAAATAGCTACTACCTAGTCCTCCTTTTGGTGTCTTTCTTTTCCCCTGCCAGCAGCAACTCCAATCACCTTCAGCCACAGGAAATGGTCAAATGAAATAGCCGCTGGGGGCCAGGGAGGAGAAAAAGAAGATACAATTGCCAAGAGACTTAGATCGAAAAAATAACTTTGCTTTTTTTTTATTACTATTAATATTGCTTAACCTTATGTCTGGATGTTTGTACACGACTGCTAGCATAGAATGGAGAATTTAGGAATCTTGTACTTATTTTCACCTTGTAGTACTTTTGGAAAAATGTTCTTTTAATGTTTTATTATGAAGCCCTAGAAGGGCCAATGATCCCGACGCGAAAGTTCTTAATATGTTTCTGTATCCCTTACCCTACCCTTTTCGAAAATTGTAAAAACCAATAAAACTTTTTCAATATAAAAAAAAAAGAAATAGCCATTAACTAGTCCTCCTTTTGGTGTCTTTTTTTCTCCCCACCATCAGCACCTCCAGTCACCATCAGCCACAGGGAAAGGTCAAATGAAATAGCTACTACCTAGTCCTCCTTTTGGTGTCTTTCTTTTCCCCTGCCAGCAGCAACTCCAATCACCTTCAGCCACAGGAAAGGGTCAAATGAAATAGCCACTACCTAGAACTCCTATTGGTGTCTTTGTTTCCCCCTGCCAGCAGCACTTCCAATCACCTTCAGCCACGTAAAAAGATCAAATGAAATAGCGACTACCTAGTCCTCCTTTTGGTGTCTTTTTTTCTCCCCGCCAGCACCACCTCCAATCACCTTCAGCCACGTAAAAAGATCAAATGAAATAGCGACTACCTAGTTCTCCTTTTGGTGTCTTTTTTTCCCCTTGACAGCAGCACCTCCAATCACCTTCAGCCAAAGGAAAATGTCAAATGAAACGCCACTACCTAGTCCTCCTTTTGGTATCTTTGTTTCCCACCCGCCAGCAGCACCTCCAATCACCTTCAGCCACAGGAAAAGGTCAAATGAAATAGCCACTACCTAGTCCTCCTTTTGGTGTCTTTGCTTCCCCAGGCCAGCAGCACCTCCAATCACCTTCAGCCACAGGAAAAGGTCAAATCAAATAGCCACTACCTAGTCCTCCTATTGGTGTCTTTGTTTCCCCCCTACAGCAGCACGTCCAATCACCTTCAGCCACTGGAAAAGGTCAAATGAAATAGCCACTACCTAGTCCTCCTTTTGGGGTCTTTGTTTCTCCTTGATAGCAGCACCTGCAATCACCTTCAGCCACAGGAAAAGGTCAAATCAAATAGCCACTACCTAGTCCTCCTTTTGGTGTTTTTGTTTCCCCCTGCCAGCAGCACCTCCAATCACTTTCAGCCACAGGAAAAGGTCAAATCAAATAGCCACTACCTAGTCCTCCTATTGGTGTCTTTCCCCCCCCCTCCAGCAGCACCTCCAATCACCTTCAGCCACACGTAAATGTCAAATGAAATAGCCACTACCTAGTTCTCCTTTTGGTGTCTTTGTTTCCCACCCGACAGCAGCACCTCCAATTACCTTCTGTCACAGGAAAAGATCAAATGAAATAGCCACTACCTAGTTCTCCTTTTTGTGTCTTTGTTTCCCCTTGACCGCAGCACCTCCAATCACCTTCAGCCACAGGAAAAGGTCAAATGAAATTGCCACTACCTAGTCCTCCTTTTGGTATCTTTGTTTCCCACCCGCCAGCAGCAGCTCCAGTCACCTTCAGCCACCGGAATTTGTCAGATGAAATAGCCACTACCTAGTCTTCCTTTTGGTGTATTTGTTTCTCCCCTCCATCAGCACCTCCAGTCACCATCAGCCACAGGAAAAGGTCAAATGAAATAGCTACTACCTAGTCCTCCTTTTGGTGTCTTTCTTTTCCCCTGCCAGCAGCAACTCCAATCACCTTCAGCCACAGGAAAGGGTCAAATGAAATAGCCGCTGGGGGCCAGGGAGGAGAAAAAGAAGATACAATTGCCAAGAGACTTAGATCGAAAAAATAACTTTGCTTTTTTTTATTACTATTAATATTGCTTAACCTTATGTCTGGATGTTTGTACACGACTGCTAGCATAGAATGGAGAATTTAGGAATCTTGTACTTATTTTCACCTTGTAGTACTTTTGGAAAAATGTTCTTTTAATGTTTTATTATGAAGCCCTAGAAGGGCCAATGATCCCGACGCGAAAGTTCTTAATATGTTTCTGTATCCCTTACCCTACCCTTTTCGAAAATTGTAAAAACCAATAAAACTTTTTCAATATAAAAAAAAAAGAAATAGCCATTAACTAGTCCTCCTTTTGGTGTCTTTTTTTCTCCCCACCATCAGCACCTCCAGTCACCATCAGCCACAGGAAAAGGTCAAATGAAATAGCTACTACCTAGTCCTCCTTTTGGTGTCTTTCTTTTCCCCTGCCAGCAGCAACTCCAATCACCTTCAGCCACAGGAAAGGGTCAAATGAAATAGCCACTACCTAGAACTCCTATTGGTGTCTTTGTTTCCCCCTGCCAGCAGCACTTCCAATCACCTTCAGCCACGTAAAAAGATCAAATGAAATAGCGACTACCTAGTCCTCCTTTTGGTGTCTTTTTTTCTCCCCGCCAGCACCACCTCCAATCACCTTCAGCCACGTAAAAAGATCAAATGAAATAGCGACTACCTAGTTCTCCTTTTGGTGTCTTTTTTTCCCCTTGACAGCAGCACCTCCAATCACCTTCAGCCAAAGGAAAATGTCAAATGAAACGCCACTACCTAGTCCTCCTTTTGGTATCTTTGTTTCCCACCCGCCAGCAGCACCTCCAATCACCTTCAGCCACAGGAAAAGGTCAAATGAAATAGCCACTACCTAGTCCTCCTTTTGGTGTCTTTGCTTCCCCAGGCCAGCAGCACCTCCAATCACCTTCAGCCACAGGAAAAGGTCAAATCAAATAGCCACTACCTAGTCCTCCTATTGGTGTCTTTGTTTCCCCCCTACAGCAGCACGTCCAATCACCTTCAGCCACTGGAAAAGGTCAAATGAAATAGCCACTACCTAGTCCTCCTTTTGGGGTCTTTGTTTCTCCTTGATAGCAGCACCTGCAATCACCTTCAGCCACAGGAAAAGGTCAAATCAAATAGCCACTACCTAGTCCTCCTTTTGGTGTTTTTGTTTCCCCCTGCCAGCAGCACCTCCAATCACTTTCAGCCACAGGAAAAGGTCAAATCAAATAGCCACTACCTAGTCCTCCTATTGGTGTCTTTCCCCCCCCCTCCAGCAGCACCTCCAATCACCTTCAGCCACACGTAAATGTCAAATGAAATAGCCACTACCTAGTTCTCCTTTTGGTGTCTTTGTTTCCCACCCGACAGCAGCACCTCCAATTACCTTCTGTCACAGGAAAAGATCAAATGAAATAGCCACTACCTAGTTCTCCTTTTTGTGTCTTTGTTTCCCCTTGACCGCAGCACCTCCAATCACCTTCAGCCACAGGAAAAGATCAAATGAAATTGCCACTACCTAGTCCTCCTTTTGGTATCTTTGTTTCCCACCCGCCAGCAGCAGCTCCAGTCACCTTCAGCCACCGGAATTTGTCAGATGAAATAGCCACTACCTAGTCTTCCTTTTGGTGTATTTGTTTCTCCCCTCCATCAGCACCTCCAGTCACCATCAGCCACAGGAAAAGGTCAAATGAAATAGCTACTACCTAGTCCTCCTTTTGGTGTCTTTCTTTTCCCCTGCCAGCAGCAACTCCAATCACCTTCAGCCACAGGAAAGGGTCAAATGAAATAGCCGCTGGGGGCCAGGGAGGAGAAAAAGAAGATACAATTGCCAAGAGACTTAGATCGAAAAAATAACTTTGCTTTTTTTTATTACTATTAATATTGCTTAACCTTATGTCTGGATGTTTGTACACGACTGCTAGCATAGAATGGAGAATTTAGGAATCTTGTACTTATTTTCACCTTGTAGTACTTTTGGAAAAATGTTCTTTTAATGTTTTATTATGAAGCCCTAGAAGGGCCAATGATCCCGACGCGAAAGTTCTTAATATGTTTCTGTATCCCTTACCCTACCCTTTTCGAAAATTGTAAAAACCAATAAAACTTTTTCAATATAAAAAAAAAAGAAATAGCCATTAACTAGTCCTCCTTTTGGTGTCTTTTTTTCTCCCCGCCATCAGCACCTCCAGTCACCATCAGCCACAGGAAAAGGTCAAATGAAATAGCTACTACCTAGTCCTCCTTTTGGTGTCTTTCTTTTCCCCTGCCAGCAGCAACTCCAATCACCTTCAGCCACAGGAAAGGGTCAAATGAAATAGCCACTACCTAGAACTCCTATTGGTGTCTTTGTTTCCCCCTGCCAGCAGCACTTCCAATCACCTTCAGCCACGTAAAAAGATCAAATGAAATAGCGACTACCTAGTCCTCCTTTTGGTGTCTTTTTTTCTCCCCGCCAGCACCACCTCCAGTCACCTTCAGCCACGTAAAAAGATCAAATGAAATAGCGACTACCTAGTCCTCCTTTTGGTGTCTTTGTTTCCCCCGCCCGCAGAAACTCCAATCACCTTCACCCACAGGAAAAGGTCAAATGAAATAGCCACTACCTAGTCCTCCTTTTGGTGTCTTTGCTTCCCCAGGCCAGCAGCACCTCCAATCACCTTCAGCCACAGGAAAAGGTCAAATCAAATAGCCACTACCTAGTCCTCCTATTGGTGTCTTTGTTTCCCCCCTACAGCAGCACGTCCAATCACCTTCAGCCACTGGAAAAGGTCAAATGAAATAGCCACTACCTAGTCCTCCTTTTGGGGTCTTTGTTTCTCCTTGATAGCAGCACCTGCAATCACCTTCAGCCACAGGAAAAGGTCAAATCAAATAGCCACTACCTAGTCCTCCTTTTGGTGTTTTTGTTTCCCCCTGCCAGCAGCACCTCCAATCACTTTCAGCCACAGGAAAAGGTCAAATCAAATAGCCACTACCTAGTCCTCCTATTGGTGTCTTTCCCCCCCCCTCCAGCAGCACCTCCAATCACCTTCAGCCACACGTAAATGTCAAATGAAATAGCCACTACCTAGTTCTCCTTTTGGTGTCTTTGTTTCCCACCCGACAGCAGCACCTCCAATTACCTTCTGTCACAGGAAAAGATCAAATGAAATAGCCACTACCTAGTTCTCCTTTTTGTGTCTTTGTTTCCCCTTGACCGCAGCACCTCCAATCACCTTCAGCCACAGGAAAAGATCAAATGAAATTGCCACTACCTAGTCCTCCTTTTGGTATCTTTGTTTCCCACCCGCCAGCAGCAGCTCCAGTCATCTTCAGCCACCGGAATTTGTCAGATGAAATAGCCACTACCTAGTCTTCCTTTTGGTGTATTTGTTTCTCCCCTCCATCAGCACCTCCAGTCACCATCAGCCACAGGAAAAGGTCAAATGAAATAGCTACTACCTAGTCCTCCTTTTGGTGTCTTTCTTTTCCCCTGCCAGCAGCAACTCCAATCACCTTCAGCCACAGGAAAGGGTCAAATGAAATAGCCGCTGGGGGCCAGGGAGGAGAAAAAGAAGATACAATTGCCAAGAGACTTAGATCGAAAAAATAACTTTGCTTTTTTTTATTACTATTAATATTGCTTAACCTTATGTCTGGATGTTTGTACACGACTGCTAGCATAGAATGGAGAATTTAGGAATCTTGTACTTATTTTCACCTTGTAGTACTTTTGGAAAAATGTTCTTTTAATGTTTTATTATGAAGCCCTAGAAGGGCCAATGATCCCGACGCGAAAGTTCTTAATATGTTTCTGTATCCCTTACCCTACCCTTTTCGAAAATTGTAAAAACCAATAAAACTTTTTCAATATAAAAAAAAAAGAAATAGCCATTAACTAGTCCTCCTTTTGGTGTCTTTTTTTCTCCCCGCCATCAGCACCTCCAGTCACCATCAGCCACAGGAAAAGGTCAAATGAAATAGCTACTACCTAGTCCTCCTTTTGGTGTCTTTCTTTTCCCCTGCCAGCAGCAACTCCAATCACCTTCAGCCACAGGAAAGGGTCAAATGAAATAGCCACTACCTAGAACTCCTATTGGTGTCTTTGTTTCCCCCTGCCAGCAGCACTTCCAATCACCTTCAGCCACGTAAAAAGATCAAATGAAATAGCGACTACCTAGTCCTCCTTTTGGTGTCTTTTTTTCTCCCCGCCAGCACCACCTCCAATCACCTTCAGCCACGTAAAAAGATCAAATGAAATAGCGACTACCTAGTCCTCCTTTTGGTGTCTTTGTTTCCCCCGCCCGCAGAAACTCCAATCACCTTCACCCACAGGAAAAGGTCAAATGAAATAGCCACTACCTAGAACTCATTTTGGTGTCTTTGTTTCCCCCCCTCCAGCAGCACCTCAAATCACCTTCAGCCAAAGGAAAATGTCAAATGAAACGCCACTACCTAGTCCTCCTTTTGGTGTCTTTATTTCCGCCCTACAGCAGTACCTCCAATCACCTTCTGTCACAGGAAAAGATCAAATGAAATAGCCACTACCTAGTCTTCCTTTTGGTGTCTTTGTTTCCCCTTGACCGCAGCACCTCCAATCACCTTCAGCCACAGGAAAAGGTCAAATGAAATAGCCACTACCTAGTCCTCCTTTTGGTATCTTTCTTTCCCACCCGCCAGCAGCACCTCCAATCACCTTCAGCCACAGGAAAATGTCAAATGAAATAGCCACTATCTAGTCCTCCTTTTGGTGTCTTTGTTTCGCCCCTCCAGCAGCACCTCCAATCACCTTCAATCACAGGAAAACGTCAAATGAAATAGCCACTACCTAGTTTTCCTTTTGGTGTCTGTTTTTCGCCCCTCCAGCAGCACCTCCAATCACCTTCAGCCACAGGAAAAGGTCAAATCAAATAGCCACTACCTAGTTTTCCTTTTGATGTCTGTTTTTCGCCCCTCCAGCAGCACCTTCAATCACCTTCAGCCACAGGAAAAGGTCAAATGAAATAGCCACTACCTAGTCCTACTTTTGGTATCTTTGTTTCCCACCCGACAGCAGCACCTCCAATTACCTTCTGTCACAGGAAAAGCTCAAATGAAATAGCCACTACCTAGTTCTCCTTTTTGTGTCTTTGTTTCCCCTTGCCCGCAGCACCTCCAATCACCTTCAGCCACAGGAAAAGGTCAAATGAAATTGCCACTACCTAGTCCTACTTTTGGTATCTTTGTTTCCCACCCGCCAGCAGCACCTTCAATCACCTTCAGCCACCGGAATTTGTCAGATGAAATAGCCACTACCTAGTCCTCCTTTTGGTGTCTGTTTTTCGCCCCTCCAGTAGCACCTCCAATCACCTTCAGCCACAGGAAAAGGTCAAATCAAATAGCCACGACCTAGTCCTCCTTTTGGTGTTTTTGTTTCCCCCCGCCAGCAGCACCTCCAATCACTTTCACCCACAGGAAAAGGTCAAATCAAATAGCCACTACCTAGTCCTCCTTTTGGTGTCTTTATTTCCCCCCTACAGCAGCACCTCCAATCACCTTCTGTCACAGGAAAAGATCAAATGAAATAGCCACTACCTAGTTCTCCTTTTTTTGTCTTTGTTTCCCCTTGACCGCAGCACCTCCAATCACCTTCAGCCACAGGAATATGTCAGATGAAATAGCCACTACCTAGTCCTCCTTTTGGTGTCTTTGTTTCCCCCCGCCAGCAGCACCTCCAATCACCTTCAGTCACAGGAAAACGTCAAATGAAATAGACACTACCTAGTCCTCCTTTTTGTGTCTGTTTTTCGCCTCTCCAGCAGCACCTCCAATCACCTTCAGCCACAACCTTCAGCTACAGGAAAATGTCAAATGAAACAACCACTAATTAGTCCTTACTTTGGCGTCTTTGCTTCCCCCCTACAGCAGCACCTCCAATCACCTTCAGCCACAGGAAATGGTCAAATCAAATAGCCACTACCTAGTCCTCCTTTTGGTGTCTGTTTTTCTCACCTCCAGCAGCACCTCCCATCAACTTCAGCCAAAGGAAAAGGTCAAATCAAATAGCCACTACCTAGTGTCAAGCTCCCAATGAGAAACATCAAATGATTCATGGCCTCATGTAAAAGTTCAAAGCAATGTCCGTTTATTGAATATAACGTCATGGCGAGCCACGGTTGCAGCCAGATCTGAGAATAATTGGATGGCTTCTGCACTTTACCCCCTTATGCCCCCTCCCCTCTGCTTGTCATAATTTACGTTCTCCAATTAGCGTTGAAAATAATTGCATACATGCGCAGTCACAGGCTGTTCTGAGATTCCTTTCCTGCCACAGGAATGTCAAGCATTTTCAGTCCGTTAAGGCAAAATAGATAAAATCCATGGCAACATCGGGATGTTGACAACCGGCTCACCTTAGTTCTCGAAAGCAACCTATGGGAAACAAGACAATCTGAATGCAGGTGTATGCCTTAGGGGTGCGTTCCCCTCCCCCCTGGCTTGCTTGGGTTTTCTGCATGGAATTTTGCTATAAGGCGGTCAGCTTGGATGTTTCTATGTTTCACCCACGATGCTTCCGATAGGGGATAACCCTTCCACTTGATTAGGTATTGGAGTTGCCTTCTGTGCCACCTCGAATCAAGAATTCGTTGGACTTCATAATGGGTTTGGCCCCCTATGACCACAGGGCCTGGGGGCGCACGGGGCAATGGTCTCAGAGTGGAACCGATCACAGGTTTCAAAAGGCTACTATGAAACGATTGGTGTGTCTTCCCCAGCAATCGAGGCAGTTTCAATATCACTGTGACTGGGTTGATGATCTTTATTATGGGGAATGGCCCCACAAATTTTGGCCCCAGTTTTTTGCTGGGCAGTCTTAGTCTCAAATATTTTGTGGAGAGGTAAACCTTCTCTCCCACCTGGAATGGCCGTTGCGGAGCCCGGTGTTTATCTGCCTGTTTCTTGTAGGTTTGTGTCGCTTTGTCTAGAGCTTTCTTGACATTTTCCCAAGCTGCTTTCAGCATTGACATCCAATCAGTCAAGCTGACTGAGGAGGGGGGGGTCTCTTGGATACTCAGGCATTGGGACGAAATCCATGCCGCTCACTACTTTAAATGGCGTGAGTCCTGTGCTGCTGTGAACAGCATTATTGTATGCAACCTCAGCGAAAGATAAAAGGTCTGCCCAATTAGACTGCTGATAGTTCACGTAGCACCTCAGGTACTGCTCTATCATGGCATTCAGTCTTTCTGCTGCCCCATTAGTGCTCGGATGAAAAGCTGAACTAAGACCCTGAGATGATCCAATGGACCGCAGGAACTCCCTCCAAAATTTAGCCGTGAACTGGACCCCTCTGTCTGAGATGATTCTTCGAGGTACTCCATGCAGTCGGTAGATATGCTTCACAAACAGTTTAGCCAGCTTGTGAGCCGAGGGTAATCCGCTACAGGGAATGAAGTGTGCTTGCTTAGAGAACAGGTCTATTACAGTCCACTTCACTGTGTTCCCCCCACTTTTTGGCAACTCTACTATAAAGTCCATTGCAATCTCTTCCCATGGCCTCGTTGGTTCTGCCACTGTTTGCAGTAGTCCCGGGGGTTTTCCTGGTCGTATTTTCATTGTAGCACAGACTGTGCAACTTTTTACATAACTATCCACATCTTTCTTCATTCCGGGCCACCAGAATTGCCTCCGGGCTAGGTGTAAAGTTTTTAGGAACCCAAAATGGCCTGCCAATTTGGCATCGTGGCTCCTCTGGAGAACTAGGATACATAGAGATTCTGGAACGTAGAGTTTCGTCCCCTTCCAGGCGAGGTCATCCCTCTTCGTCAAGATGTGTTGGTTGTTTTGGAACCAAGGGTCCGTTAGCAGCTCAGTTTTGAGTCTTGTGGTTAGATCGCTTGTGGTTTGACCCCATCGGTCACGGTGTTGCCGCCTGGTGGTTACTTGGGCAGCTGGTTGAGCAGAAGGAATAATGGCGTCCACTACGTGCTCCTGTTTGCATTTGTACTGAGGCATGCGGGAGAGGGCATCAGCTAGAAAGTTCCTCTGCCCTGGAATGTGCTTTAGTACGAAGTTAAAACGGTTGAAGTATTGAGCCCATCGGACTTGTTTGGGTGATAGTTTCCGTGGGGTTCTGAGAGCTTCCAGATTTTTGTGGTCGGTCCAAACTTCAAACGGTTTCTGGCTCCCTTCTAGCAGGTGTCTCCAGGTCAGTAGTGCCCATCGCACTGCAAAAGCCTCCTTTTCCCATGCGGCCCATCGTCTCTCCGTGTCTGTGAGTTTGCGGGAGGTATAGGCACAGGGTTGTAAATTTCCTTGGTTGTTTCTTTGGAGCAGTACTGCTCCTACGGCCATGTCGCTGGCGTCTGCCTGGATCATGAAAGGTTGCTCAGGGTCAGGATGCTTCAGTACCGGCTCCTTTGCAAACATTTCTTTCAGTGTTTCGAATGCCTCCTGGCAGGTTAGGCTCCATTGTAGGGGTTGTCCCGGACGAGGTTTCGTTCCTGGGCTCCCTGTCTTCAGGAGGTCTGTCAGGGGTTTGGCAATCTTCGCAAAGGAGGGAATGAACTGCCTGTAGAAGTTTGCGAACCCTAGGAAACTTTGTAGCTGTCTGCGAGTGCGAGGGGGTTGCCAGCTTAGGATGGCTTGCACTTTAGCTGGGTCCATCTCTATTCCCTCATTTGACACTCTGTAGCCTAGATAGTATAGTCGCTCACGGTGGAATTCACATTTTGATAGTTTGACATACAGGTTGGCTGCCAGAAGTTTTTCCAGTACTTGGCGAACCAGGGGTATGTGGTCATCGAGGGTCTCAGTGCAAATAAGGATGTCATCTAGAAAAACAAGCACCCCCTTGTAGAGGTGCTCATGCAGTACCTCATTTATTAACTGCATGAACACTGCTGGGGCTCCCTGTAATCCAAAAGGCATCACTTTGAATTGGAAGCTTCCTAAAGGGCAGTTGAACGCTGTTTTCCATTCATCTCCTTCCCTGATCCGTATTCGGTAGTATGCTTCTCTGAGGTCTAATTTGGTAAAGACTTTTCCCTTGGCCAAGTGAGACAGCATATCTTTCATGAGGGGAAGCGGGTATAGCTTGTGTACGCACACCCCATTTATCCCTCGAAAATCCACAACCAAACGCATAGTTCCAACTTTTTTCTCTTTGAAAAGGACTGGTGCTGCAATCCGTGGCTTGGCTGGCTCGATGAACCCTCTTGCTAGGTTTTTATCTATGTATTCACGCATTTCTTGCATCTCTCGAGGCGTCATGGCATACAGCTTGGGTTTGGGTAGTTTTGCCCCAGGGATGATTTCAATGGCACAATCTGTTTCGCGGTGGGGGGGCAGGATGTCGCATTCTGTCTCACTGAACACTTCTGCGAGGTCCTGGTATTCCACTGGAATCAGTTCAGCCTCTGGGGGTTTGTCAGATGTGGTTGCCAGTTGTTCTCGTGGGCTCTCTTGGGGGACTCCCAATGTGAGTGGTATTTCTGCTTACACATGAGGGAGGGGTTGAGGGCCAGGTGATATCCTAAGCCTGCGGGTGCCCCCTTGCCACCAGATGGTCGGTCCCCACTTGTCTAGCCAGGAAAGTCCAAGTATGACTGCCTCTGTCATTTTGGGGGCTATTATGAATCGAATTATTTCCCAGTGATCTGCCAATTCTAGTCTCACTGGTTCAGTTAGGTGAGTGGCATAGGCTCCTCCCATTAGGGAACTGTCAACCTGCTCAAACCGAATCGGGTGGTTCAGTCTTTTCGCTCTGATCCCCAGTTTCTGAACTGTGGTTAAGTTGATCAAGCACCTAGTGCAGCCTGAGTCTACAAGGGCTTGAAAATCCTCCTGTTTTCCTGTTTTCGGGGTTGTGAGGCGTATTGGAAAAAGGAAAGGGTAAATTGATTCGCTCACCATTGGGTCGTTTTCTCCCTCGTCCTCGCTGTCATAGGGTTCAATTGACTGTTCATCATTTCCTGGGGTTTTACTGCTTTTGCCTGGGAGGGAGGAGACCCCTGCAGCTTGAAGAGCCCTCCTGGATGTGTTGATGGCCCGTCGGGGCCCTCGTTCTTGTCGGGCCCTGGGTGGTAGGTCCAGCCTTGGTTTCGGGACTGGGGTTGGGCATGCAGCTACCATGTGGCCCATCCCCCCGCATCTGTAACACCTCACGGAACTTTGAGGGAGGGCTGGTCTCAGGTCTCGCTGTGGTGCCATTTCTTTCTTTTGGCGGGGTGGTTTCAGATTAGGTTGACCCCTCTCCTTTGTGTCTGGTTCCTTCCTTGTGTCGTTGGCACGTAGCCCACTGTCGACCTTTGTTGCCACTCGGAACCACTCAGAGAGTTGGTTTGGGATGTCACGATATGCAGTTACTTGGGCAATACGTTTATCCAGGCTTATTCTGAAAAAATGCACCAGCAACCGTTCTGGTAGTGGGGGTAGTCTTCCAACTATCCTCCTGAATTCACTGATGTGCTCTTTGATGGGGCGGCCTCTTTGCTTTAGGTTGCTGAGTTCCTCCTCTGCATATGGGTCCTCCTCCCCCTCTTCAAATCTGGCCGCTAATACTTCCAGGAAGTCATCTATGTATTGGAGTTGGTGGGCCCTACGCTTATGGAGGGCTGCTAGCCATTCTTTTGCTTCCCCCTCAAAACCCTCTGCAATGGCATTCACCATGGTTCTGGGGGATGGGTAGAGGTGCCCATAGCGTTCTAAGTGGATATCAGCTGAATCAAGGAATAGAGCTAGTTGGTCTGAATTACCATCAAACTTTCCCCTGAATCGGGGTGGATCTTTTAGTTCCCTCCCTCCTCTGTTTTCCTCCTGGCCCCTGTATGCCCGTGCCTGATACGGCCGGTCATCTTCTTCAGCTCTAGGAGGGGGAGAGGGAGGGAGTTGCCTGCTCTTGGCAGCATGCTTGCTTCTGGGGCTGTGCTCCAGCATGCGTCTCCTCCCTTCAGCAGGATCAGATATGCCTCCTCTCTCTTCCGGATGGCAGGCTGGCCTCTCGTCATGAAGGGTGGCTTGATCAAAATCCTCCCTCAGTTTCTCTACTGCACCCCCCAGGGATCCCATCTGGGGCTGGGGCCTTGTAGCTTGTTCCCAGTCCCACATGCAGTACTTATCTTTTCTTGCTTCTGTGGTTGGGAAAGGTTGGATGTCTGTAGCTCCGCTGAAGAGGGGGTTTGGCTGGATTCCAGCTGGAATGAGGTTTTTTTCTGCCATAGCCTGATTTCCTCCCTCTTTATCAGGCACTGCCTGGGGGGGAGGCGGGACTCAGGTAGCCCGGAAATCTTGAGAGATTTCTTTTAAAAGATCTGGCTGTCTGTCAAGCTCCCAATGAGAAACATCAAATGATTCATGGCCTCACGTAAAAGTTCAAAGCAATGTCCGTTTATTGAATATAACGTCATGGCGAGCCACGGTTGCAGCCAGATCTGAGAATAATTGGATGGCTTCTGCACTTTACCCCCTTATGCCCCCTCCCCTCTGCTTGTCAGAATTTACGTTCTCCAATTAGCGTTGAAAATAATTGCATACATGCGCAGTCACAGGCTGTTCTGAGATTCCTTTCCTGCAACAGGAATGTCAAGCATTTTCAGTCCGTTAAGGCAAAATAGATAAAATCCATGGCAACATCGGGATGTTGACATCTAGTTCTCCTTTTGGTGTCTTTGTTTCCCCCCTCCAGCAGCACCTCCAGCCACCTTCAGCCACAGGAAAAATGTCAAATCAAATAGCCACCAACTAGTCCTCCTTTTGTGTCTTTTTTTCCCCTTGACAGCAGCACCTCCAATCACCTTCAGCCAAAGGAAAATATCAAATGAAACAGCCACTACCTAGTCCTCCTTTTGGTGTCTTTATTTCCCTGTTTTTCTCCCCGCCATTAGCACCTCCAATCACCTTCAGCCACAGGAAAAGGTCAAATGAAATAGCCACTACCTAGTCCTCCTTTTGGTGTCTGCTTTTCTCCCCTCCAGCAGCACCTCCAATCAACTTCAGCCACAGGAAAAGGTCAAATCAAATAGCCACTACCTAGTCCTCCTTTTGGTGTCTTTATTTCCCCCCTTCACAGCAGCACCTCAAATCACCTTCAGTCACAGGAAAACGTCAAATGAAATAGCCACTATCTAGTCCTCCTTTTGGTGTCTGTTTTTCGCCCCTCCAGCAGCACCTCCAATCACCTTCAGCCACAGGAAAATGTCAAATCAAATAGCCACTACCTAGTCCTCCTTTTTGTGTCTTTTTTCCCCTTGACAGCAGCACCTCCAATCACCTTCAGCCAAAGGAAAATGTCAAATGAAACGCCACTACCTAGTCCTCCTTTTGTTGTCTTTATTTCCCTACAGTAGTACCTCCAATCACCTTCAGTCACAGGAAAACGTCAAATGAAATAGCCACTACCTAGTCCTCCTTTTGGTGTCTGTTTTTCGCCCCTCCAGCAGCACCTCCAATCACGTTCAGTCATAGGGAAACCTCAAATGAAATAGCCACTACCTAGTCCTCCTTTTGGTGTCTGTTTTTCGCCCCTCCAGCAGCACCTCCAACCACCTTCAGCCACAGGAAAAGGTCATATGAAATAGCCACTACCTAGTCCTACTTTTGGTATCTTTGTTTCCCACCCACCAGCAGCACCTCCAATCACCTTCAGCCACAGGAAAAGGTCAAATGAAATAGCCACTACCTAGTCCTCCTTTTGGTGTCTTTGTTTGCCCCGCCAGCAGCACCTCCAATCACCTTCAGCCACAGGAAAAAGTCAAATGAAATAGCCACTATCTAGTCCTCCATTTGGTGTCTTTGTTTCCCCCCTCCAGCAGCACCTCCAATCACCTTCAACAACAGGGAAAGGTCAAATCAAGTAGCCACTACCTAGTCCTCCTATTGGTGTCTTTGTTTCCCCCCGCCAGCAGCACCTCCAATCACCTTCAGTCACAGGAAAACGTCAAATGAAATAGCCACTACCTAGTCCTCCTTTTGGTGTCTGTTTTTTGCCCCTCCAGCAGCGCCTCCAATCACCTTCAGTCACAGGAAAACGTCAAATGAAATAGCCACTACCTAGTCCTCCTTTTGGTGTCTGTTTTTCGCCCCTCCAGCAGCACCTCCAATCACCTTCAGCCACAGGAAAAGGTCAAATGAAATAGCCACTACCTAGTCCTACTTTTGGTATCTTTGTTTCCCACCCGCCAGCAGCACCTCCAATCACCTTCAGCCACAGGAAAAGGTCAAATCAAATAGCCACTACCTAGTCCTCCTTTTGGTGTTTTTGTTTTCCCCTACCAGCAGCACCTCCAATCACTTTCAGCCACAGGAAAAGGTCAAATCAAATAGCCACTACCTAGTCCTCCTATTGGTGTCTTTGTTTCCCCCCCTACAGCAGCACGTCCAATCACCTTCAGCCACTGGAAAAGGTCAAATGAAATAGCAACTACCTATTCCTCCTTTTGGTGTCTTTGTTTCTCCTTGATAGCAGCACCTGCAATCACCTTCAGCCACAGGAAAAGGTCAAATCAAATAGCCACTACCTAGTCCTCCTTATGGTGTTTTTGTTTCCCCCTGCCAGCAGCACCTCCAATCACCTTCAGCCACAGGAAAATGTCAAATGAAATAGCCACTACCTAGTCCTCCTTTTGGTGTCTTTGATTGCCCTTGACAGCAGAACCTGCAATCACCTTCAGCCACAAGGAAAAGCTCAAATGAAATAGCCACTACCTAGTCCTCCTTTTGGTGTCTTTGTCTCCCCCTTCCAGTAGCACCTCCCATCACCTTCAGCAACAGGAAAAGGTCAAATCAAATAGCCACTACCTAGTCCTCCTTTTTGTGTCTTTGTTTCCCACCCGCCAGCAGCACCTCCAATCACCTTCAGCCAAAGGAAAATGTCAAATGAAACGCCACTACCTAGTCCTCCTTTTGGTATCTTTGTTTCCCACCCGCCAGCAGCACCTCCAATCACCTTCTATCACAGGAAAAGGTCAAATTAAAGAGCCACTATCTAGTCCTCCTTTTGGTGTCTTTGTTTCCCCCCTCCAGCAGCACCTCCAATCACCTTCAGCCACCGGAATATGTCAGATGAAATAGCCACTACCTAGTCCTCCTTTTGGTGTCTTTGTTTCCCCGCGCCAGCAGCACCTCCAGTCACCTTCAGTCACAGGAAAACCTCAAATTGAATAGCCACTACCTAGTCCTCCTTTTGGTGTCTGTTTTTCGCCCCTCCAGCAGCACCTCCAATCACCTTCAGCCACAGGAAAAGGTCAAATCAAATAGCCACTACCTAGTCCTCCTTTTGGTGTTTTTGTTTCCCCCTGCCAGCAGCACCTCTAATCACTTTCAGCCACAGGAAAAGGTCAAATGAAATAGCCACTACCTAGTTCTCCTATTGGTGTCTTTGTTTCCCCCCTACAGCAGCACGTCCAATCACCTTCAGCCACTGGAAAAGGTCAAATGAAATAGCCACTACCTAGTCCTGCTTTTGGTGTCTGTTTTTCGCCCCTCCAGCAGCACCTCCAATCACCTTCAGCCAAGGGAAAAGGTCAAATCAAATAGCCACTACCTAGTTCTCCTTTTGGTGTCTTTGTTTCCCCCCTCCAGCAGCACCTCCAGCCACCTTCAGCCACAGGAAAAGGTCAAATCAAATAGCCACCAACTAGTCCTCCTTTTTGTGTCTTTTTTTCCCCTTGACAGCAGCATCTCCAATCACCTTCAGCCAAAGGAAAATATCAAATGAAACAGCCACTACCTAGTGCTCCTTTTGGTGTCTTTATTTCCCTGTTTTTCTCCCCGCCAGCAGCACCTCCAATCACCTTCAATCACAGGAAAACGTCAAATGAAATAGCCACTATCTAGTCCTCCTTTTGGTGTCTGTTTTTCCCCCCTCCAGCAGCACCTCCAATCACCTTCAGCCATAGGAAAATGTCAAATCAAATAGCCACTACCTAGTCCTCCTTTTTGTGTCTTTTTTTCCCCTTGACAGCAGCACCTCCAATCAGCTTCAGCCAAAGGAAAATGTCAAATGAAACGCCACTACCTAGTCCTCCTTTTGGTGTCTTTATTTCCCTACAGCAGTACCTCCAATCACCTTCAGTCACAGGAAAACGTCAAATGAAATAGCCACTACCTAGTCCTCCTTTTGGTGTCTGTTTTTTGCCCCTCCAGCAGCGCCTCCAATCACCTTCAGTCACAGGAAAACGTCAAATGAAATAGCCACTACCTAGTCCTCCTTTTGGTGTCTGTTTTTCGCCCCTCCAGCAGCACCTCCAATCACCTTCAGCCACAGGAAAAGGTCAAATGAAATAGCCACTACCTAGTTTTACTTTTGGTATCTTTGTTTCCCACCCGCCAGCAGCACCTCCAATCACCTTCAGCCACAGGAAAAGGTCAAATCAAATAGCCACTACCTAGTCCTCCTTTTGGTGTTTTTGTTTTCCCCTACCAGCAGCACCTCCAATCACTTTCAGCCACAGGAAAAGGTCAAATCAAATAGCCACTACCTAGTCCTCCTATTGGTGTCTTTGTTTCCCCCCCTACAGCAGCACGTCCAATCACCTTCAGCCACTGGAAAAGGTCAAATGAAATAGCAACTACCTATTCCTCCTTTTGGTGTCTTTGTTTCTCCTTGATAGCAGCAACTGCAATCACCTTCAGCCACAGGAAAAGGTCAAATCAAATAGCCACTACCTAGTCCTCCTTATGGTGTTTTTGTTTCCCCCTGCCAGCAGCACCTCCAATCACCTTCAGCCACAGGAAAATGTCAAATGAAATAGCCACTACCTAGTCCTCCTTTTGGTGTCTTTGATTGCCCTTGACAGCAGAACCTGCAATCACCTTCAGCCACAGGAAAAGCTCAAATGAAATAGCCACTACCTAGTCCTCCTTTTGGTGTCTTTGTCTCCCCCTTCCAGTAGCACCTCCCATCACCTTCAGCAACAGGAAAAGGTCAAATCAAATAGCCACTACCTAGTCCTCCTTTTGGTGTCTGTTTTTCGCCCCTCCAGCAGCACCTCCAATCACCTTCAGCCACAGGAAAAGGTCAAATCAAATAGCCACTACCTAGTCCTCCTTTTGGTGTTTTTGTTTCCCCCTGCCAGCAGCACCTCTAATCACTTTCAGCCACAGGAAAATGTCAAATCAAATAGCCACTACCTAGTCCTCCTTTTTGTGTCTTTTTTTCCCCTTGACAGCAGCACCTCCAATCAGCTTCAGCCAAAGGAAAATGTCAAATGAAACGCCACTACCTAGTCCTCCTTTTGGTGTCTTTATTTCCCTACAGCAGTACCTCCAATCACCTTCAGTCACAGGAAAACGTCAAATGAAATAGCCACTACCTAGTCCTCCTTTTGGTGTCTGTTTTTTGCCCCTCCAGCAGCGCCTCCAATCACCTTCAGTCACAGGAAAACGTCAAATGAAATAGCCACTACCTAGTCCTCCTTTTGGTGTCTGTTTTTCGCCCCTCCAGCAGCACCTCCAATCACCTTCAGCCACAGGAAAAGGTCAAATGAAATAGCCACTACCTAGTCCTACTTTTGGTATCTTTGTTTCCCACCCGCCAGCAGCACCTCCAATAACCTTCAGCCACAGGAAAATATCAAATGAAATAGCCACTATCTAGTCCTCTTTTGGTGTCTTTGTTTCCCCCCTCCAGCAGCACCTCCAATCACCTTCAGCCACCGGAATATGTCAGATGAAATAGCCACTACCTAGTCCTCCTTTTGGTGTCTTTGTTTCCCCCCGCCAGCAACACCTCCAATCACCTTCAGTCACAGGAAAATGTCAAATGAAATAGCCACTACCTAGTCCTCCTTTTGGTGTCTGTTTTTCGCCCCTCCAGCAGCACCTCCAATCACCTTCAGCCACAGGAAAAGGTCAAATGAAATAGCCACTACCTAGTCCTCCTTTTGGTGTCTGTTTTTCACCCCTCCAGCAGCACCACCAATCACCTTCAGCCACAGGAAAAGGTCAAATCAAATAGCCACGACCTAGTCCTCCTTTTGGTGATTTTGTTTCCCCCCGCCAGCAGCACCTCCAATCACTTTCACCCACAGGAAAAGGTCAAATCAAATAGCCACTACCTAGTCCTCCTTTTGGTGTCTTTGTTTCCCCCTGCCAGATGCACCTCCAATCACTTTCACCCACAGGAAAAGGTCAAATCAAATAGCCACTACCTAGTTCTCCTTTTGGTGTCTTTGTTTCCCCCCTCCAGCAGCACCTCCAGCCACCTTCAGCCACAGGAAAAGGTCAAATCAAATAGCCACCAACTAGTCCTCCTTTTTGTGTCTTTTTTCCCCCTTGACAGCAGCATCTCCAATCACCTTCAGCCAAAGGAAAATATCAAATGAAACAGCCACTACCTAGTGCTCCTTTTGGTGTCTTTATTTCCCTGTTTTTCTCCCCGCCAGCAGCACCTCCAATCACCTTCAGCCACAGGAAATGGTCAAATGAAATAGCCACTACCTAGTCCTCCTTTTGGTGTCTCTTTTTCTCCCCTCCAGCAGCACCTCCAATCAACTTCAGCCACAGGAAAAGGTCAAATCAAATAGCCACTACCTAGTCCTCCTTTTGGTGTCTTTATTTCCCCCCTTCACAGCAGCACCTCAAATTACCTTCAATCACAGGAAAACGTCAAATGAAATAGCCACTATCTAGTCCTCCTTTTGGTGTCTGTTTTTCGCCCCTCCAGCAGCACCTCCAATCACCTTCAGCCATAGGAAAATGTCAAATCAAATAGCCACTACTTAGTCCTCCTTTTTGTGTCTTTTTTTCCCCTTGACAGCAGCACCTCCAATCAGCTTCAGCCAAAGGAAAATGTCAAATGAAACGCCACTACCTAGTCCTCCTTTTGGTGTCTTTATTTCCCTACAGCAGTACCTCCAATCACCTTCTGTCACAGGAAAACGTCAAATGAAATAGCCACTACCTAGTCCTCCTTTCGGTGTCTGTTTTTCGCCCCTCCAGCAGCGCCTCCAATCACCTTCGGCCACAGGAAAAGGTCAAATGAAATAGCCACTACCTAGTCCTACTTTTGGTATCTTTGTTTCCCACCCGCCAGTAGCACCTCCAATCACCTTCAGCCACAGGAAAAGGTCAAATGAAACAGCCACTAACTAGTCCTCCTTTTGGTGTCTTTGTTTCCCCCCGCCAGCAGCACCTCCAATCACCTCCAGTCACAGGAAAACGTCAAATGAAATACCCACTACCTAGTCCTCCTTTTGGTGTCTGTTTTTCGCCCCTCCAGCAGCACCTCTAATCACCTTCAGCCACAGGAAAAGGTCAAATCAAATAGCCACTACCTAGTCCTCCTTTTGGCGTCTGTTTTTCGCCCCTCCAGCAGCACCTCCAATCACCTTCAGCCACAGGAAAAGGTCAAATCAAATAGCCACTACCTAGTCCTCCTTTTGGTGTTTTTGTTTCTCCCTGCCAGCAGCACCTCCAATCACTTTCAGCCACAGGAAAAGGTCAAATCAAATAGCCACTACCTAGTCCTCCTATTGGTGTCTTTGTTTCCCCCCTACAGCAGCACGTCCAATCACCTTCAGCCACTGGAAAAGGTCAAATGAAATAGCCACTACCTAGTCCTCCTTTTGGTGTCTTTGTTTCTCCTTGATAGCAGCACCTGCAATCACCTTCAGCCACAGGAAAAGGTCAAATCAAATAGCCACTACCTAGTCCTCCTTATGGTGTTTTTGTTTCCCCCTACCAGCAGCACCTCCAATCCGTTTAAGCCACAGGAAAAGGTCAAATCAAATAGCCACTACCTAGTTCTCCTATTTGTGTCTTTGTTTCCCCCCTCCAGCAGCACCTCCAATCACCTTCAGCCACTGGAAAAGGTCAAATGAAATAGCCACTACCTAGTTCTCCTTTTGGTTTCTTTGTTTCTCCTTGATAGCAGCATCTGCAATCACCTTCAGCCACAGGAAAAGCTCAAATGAAATAGCCACTACCTGGTCCTCCTTTTGGTGTCTTTGTTTCTCCTTTATAGCAGCACCTGCAATCACCTTCAGCCACAGGAAAAGGTCAAATCAAATAGCCACTACCTAGTCCTCCTTATGGTGTTTTTGTTTCCCCCTGCCAGCAGCACCTCCAATCTGTTTAAGCCACAGGAAAAGGTCAAATGAAATAGCCACTACCTAGCCCTCCTTTTGGTGTCTTTGTTTCCCCCCTCCAGCAGCACCTCCAATCACCTTCAGCCACATGAAAAGGTCAAATCAAGTAGCCACTACCTAGTCCTCCTATTGGTGTCTTTCCCCCCCCCCTCCAGCAGCACCTCCAATCACCTTCAGCCACACGTAAATGTCAAATGAAATAGCCACTACCTAGTGCTCCTTTTGGTGTCTTTGTTTCCCCCCTTGACAGCAGCACCTGCAGTCACCTTTAGCCACAGGAAAAGGTCAAATGAAATAGCCACTACATAGTCCTCCTTTTTGTGTCTTTGTTTCCCCTTGACAGCAGCACCTCCAATAACCTTCAGCCACAGGAAAATGTCAAATGAAATAGCCACTACCTAGTCCTCCTTTTGGTGTCTTTGTTTCCCCTTGACAGCAGAACCTGCAATCACCTTCAGCCACAGGAAAAGCTCAAATGAAATAGCCACTACCTGGTCCTCCTTTTGGTGTCTTTGTTTCCCCCCTCCAGTAGCACCTCCCATCACTTTAAGCAACAGGAAAAGGTCAAAACAAATAGCCACTACCTAGTCCTCCTTTTTGTGTCTTTGTTTCCCACCCGCCAGCAGCACCTCCAATCACCTTCAGCCAAAGGAAAATGTCAAATGAAATAGCCACTACCTAGTCCTCCTTTTGGTGTCTGTTTTTCGCCCCTCCAGCAGCACCTCCAATCACCTTCAGTCACAGGAAAACGTCAAATGAAATAGCCACTACCTAGTCCTCCTTTTGGTGTCTGTTTTTCACCCCTCCAGCAGCACCTCCAATCACCTTCAGCCACAGGAAAAGGTCAAATGAAATAGCCACTACCTAGTCCTACTTTTGGTATCTTTGTTTCCCACCCGCCAGCAGCACCTCCAATCACCTTCAGCCAAAGGAAAATGTCAAATGAAACGCCACTACCTAGTCCTCCTTTTGGTATCTTTGTTTCCCACCCGCCAGCAGCACCTCCAATCACCTTCTATCACAGGAAAAGGTCAAATGAAATAGCCACTACCTAGTCCTCCTTTTGGTGTCTTTGTTTCCCCGCGCCAGCAGCACCTCCAATCACCTTCAGTCACAGGAAAACCTCAAATTGAATAGCCACTACCTAGTCCTCCTTTTGGTATCTGTTTTTCGCCCCTCCAGCAGCACCTCCAATCACCTTCAGCCACAGGAAAAGGTCAAATAAAATAGCCACTACCTAGTCCTCCTTTTGGTGTTTTTGTTTCCCCCTGCCAGCAGCACGTCCAATCACCTTCAGCCACTGGAAAAGGTCAAATGAAATAGCCACTACCTAGTCCTCCTTTTGGTGTCTGTTTTGCGCCCCTCCAGCAGCACCTCCAATCACCTTCAGCCACAGGAAAATATCGAATGAAACAGCCACTACCTAGTCCTCCTTTTGGTGTCTTTATTTCCCTGTTTTTCTCCCCGCCAGCAGCACCTCCAATCACCTTCAGCCACAGGAAATGGTCAAATCAAATAGCCACTACCTAGTCCTCCTTTTGGTGTCTGTTTTTCTCCCCTCCAGCAGCACCTCCAATCAACTTCAGCCACAGGAAAAGGTCAAATCAAATAGCCACTACCTAGTCCTCCTTTTGGTGTCTTTATTTCCCCCCTTCACAGCAGCACCTCAAATCACCTTCAATCACAGGAAAACGTCAAATGAAATAGCCACTATCTAGTCCTCCTTTTGGTGTCTGTTTTTCGCCCCTCCAGCAGCACCTCCAATCACCTTCAGCCACAGGAAAATGTCAAATCAAATAGCCACTACCGAGTCCTCCTTTTTGTGTCTTTTTTCCCCTTGACAGCAGCACCTCCAATCACCTTCAGCCAAAGGAAAATGTCAAATGAAACGCCACTACCTAGCCCTCCTTTTGGTGTCTTTATTTCCCTACAGCAGTACCTCCAATCACCTTCTGTCACAGGAAAAGATCTTTGTTTCCCACCCGCCAGCAGCACCTCCAATCACCTTCAGTCATAGGAAAACGTCAAATGAAATAGCCACTACCTAGTCCTCCTTTTGGTGTCTGTTTTTCGCCCCTCCAGCAGCACCTCCAATCACCTTCAGTCACAGGAAAACGTCAAATGAAATAGCCACTACCTAGTCCTCCTTTTGGTGTCTGTTTTTCGCCCCTCCAGCAGCACCTCCAATCACCTTCAGCCACAGGAAAAGGTCAAATGAAATAGCCACTACCTAGTCCTACTTTTGGTATCTTTGTTTCCCACCCGCCAGCAGCACCTCCAATCACCTTCAGCCACAGGAAAAGTTCAAATGAAACAGCCACTACCTAGTCCTCCTTTTGGTGTCTTTGTTTGCCCCGCCAGCAGCACCTCCAATCACCTTCAGCCACAGGAAAAAGTCAAATGAAATAGCCACTATCTAATCCTCCTTTTGGTGTCTTTGTTTCCCCCCGCCAGCAGCACCTCAAATCACCTCCAGTCACAGGAAAACGTCAAATGAAATACCCACTACCTAGTCCTCCTTTTGGTGTCTTTGTTTGCCCCGCCAGCAGCACCTCCAATCACCTTCAGCCACAGGAAAAGGTCAAATCAAGTAGCCACTACCTAGTCCTCCTATTGGTGTCTTTGTTTCCCCCCTCCAGCAGCACCTCCAATCACCTTAAGCCACAGGAAAATGTCAAATGAAACAGCCACTAACTAGTCCTCCTTTTGGTGTCTGTTTTTCGCCCCTCCAGCAGCACCTCCAATCACCTTCAGTCACAGGAAAACGTCAAATGAAATAGCCACTACCTAGTCCTCCTTTTGGTGTCTGTTTTTCGCCCCTCCAGCAGCACCTCCAATCACCTTCAGCCACAGGAAAAGGTCAAATGAAATAGCCACTACCTAGTCCTACTTTTGGTATCTTTGTTTCCCACCCGCCAGCAGCACCTCCAATCACCTTCAGCCACAGGAAAAGGTCAAATGAAACAGCCACTACCTAGTCCTCCTTTTGGTGTCTTTGTTTGCCCCGCCAGCAGCACCTCCAATCACCTTCAGCCACAGGAAAAAGTCAAATGAAATAGCCACTATCTAATCCTCCTTTTGGTGTCTTTGTTTCCCCCCGCCAGCAGCACCTCAAATCACCTCCAGTCACAGGAAAACGTCAAATGAAATACCCACTACCTAGTCCTCCTTTTGGTGTCTGTTTTTCGCCCCTCCAGCAGCACCTCCAATCACCTTCAGCCACAGGAAAAGGTCAAATCAAATAGCCACTACCTAGTCCTCCTTTTGGTGTTTTTGTTTCCCCCTGCCAGCAGCACCTCCAATAACTTTCAGCCACAGGAAAAGTTCAAATCAAATAGCCACTACCTAGTCCTCCTATTGGTGTCTTTGTTTCCCCCCTACATCAGCACGTCCAATCACCTTCAGCCACTGGAAAAGGTCAAATGAAATAGCCACTACCTAGTCCTCCTTTTGGTGTCTTTGTTTCTCCTTGATAGCAGCACCTGCAATCACCTTCAGCCACAGGAAAAGGTCAATTCAAATAGCCACTACCTAGTCCTCCTTATGATGTTTTTGTTTCCCCCTGCCAGCAGCACCTCCAATCCCTTTAAGCCACAGGAAAAGGTCAAATCAAATAGCCACTACCTAGTTCTCCTATTTGTGTCTTTGTTTCCCCCCTCCAGCAGCACCTCCAATCACCTTCAGCCACTGGAAAAGGTCAAATGAAATAGCCACTACCTAGTTCTCCTTTTGGTGTCTTTGTTTCTCCTTGATAGCAGCATCTGCAATCACCTTCAGCCACAGGAAAAGGTCAAATGAAACAGCCACTACCTAGTCCTCCTTTTGGTGTCTTTGTTTGCCCCGCCAGCAGCACCTCCAATCACCTTCAGCCACAGGAAAAGGTCAAATCAAGTAGCCACTACCTAGTCCTCCTATTGGTGTCTTTGTTTCCCCCCTCCAGCAGCACCTCCAATCACCTTAAGCCACAGGAAAATGTCAAATGAAACAGCCACTAACTAGTCCTCCTTTTGGTGTCTTTGTTTCCCCCCGCCAGCAGCACCTCCAATCACCTCCAGTCACAGGAAAACGTCAAATGAAATACCCACTACCTAGTCCTCCTTTTGGTGTCTGTTTTTCGCCCCTCCAGCAGCACCTCCAATCACCTTCAGCCACAGGAAAAGGTCAAATCAAATAGCCACTACCTAGTCCTCCTTTTGGTGTCTGTTTTTCGCCCCTCCAGCAGCACCTCCAATCACCTTCAGCCACAGGAAAAGGTCAAATCAAATAGCCACTACCTAGTCCTCCTTTTGGTGTCTTTATTTCCCTACAGCAGTACCTCCAATCACCTTCTGTCACAGGAAAAGATCTTTGTTTCCCACCCGCCAGCTTTGTTTCCTTTTGGTGTCTTTGTTTCCCCCCTCCAGCAGCACCTCCAATCACCTTCAGCCACAGGAAAAGTTCAAATCAAATAGCCACGACCTAGTCCTCCTTTTGGTGTTTTTGTTTCCCCCTGCCAGCAGCACCTCCAATCACTTTCAGCCACAGGAAAAGGTCAAATCAAATAGCCACTACCTGTCAAGCTCCCAAGAGAAACTTCAAATGATTCACGGCCTCACGTAAAAGTTCAAAGGAATGTCCGTTTATTGAATGTAACATCATGGCGAGCCTCGTTTGTAGCCAGAATTGGCAATAATTGGATGGCTTCTGCCCTTTACCCCCTTACTGCCCCCTCCCCTCTGCTTGTCATCAGTCACGTTTCCCAATTACATTTAAAATAATTGCATGCATGCGCAGTCACAGGCTGTCTTGAGAATCCTTTCCTGCCACAGGAATGTCAAGAATTTTCAGTTCGTTAGGCCAACAGATAAGATCCCATGGCAACATCGGGATGTTGACATCCGGCTCCCCTTACTTCTCGAAAGCAACCTATGGGAAACAAAACAATCTAAATGCAGGTATATGACCTAGGGATGCGTCCCCCTCCCCCCCGGCTTGCTTGGGTTTTCTGCATGGAATTTTGCTATAAGGCGGTCAGCTTGGATGTTTCTATGTTTCACCCACGATGCTTCCGATAGGGGATAACCCTTCCACTTGATTAGGTATTGGAGTTGTCTTCTGTGCCACCTCGAATCAAGAATTCGTTGGACTTCATAATGGGTTTGGCCCCCTATGACCACAGGGTCTGGGGGCGCACGGGGCAGTGGTCTCAGAGTGGAATCGATCACAGGTTTCAAAAGGCTACTATGAAACGATTGGTGTGTCTTCCCCAGCAATCGAGGCAGTTTCAATACCACTGTGACTGGGTTGATGATTTTTATTATGGGGAATGGCCCCACAAATTCTGGCCCCAGTTTTTTGCTGGGCAGTCTTAGTTTCAAGTATTTTGTGGAGAGGTAAACCTTCTCTCCTACCTGGAACGGCCGTTGCGGAGCCCGGTGTTTATCTGCCTGTTTCTTGTAGGTTTGTGTCGCTTTGGCTAGGGCTTTCTTGACATTTTCCCAAGCTGCTTTCAGCATCGACATCCAATCAGTCAAGCTGACTGAGGAGGGGGGGGTCTCTTGGATACTCAGGCATTGGGACGAAGTCCATGCCGCTCACTACTTTGAACGGTGTGAGTCCTGTGCTGCTGTGAACAGCATTATTGTATGCAACCTCAGCGAAAGATAAAAGGTCTGCCCAATGAGACTGCTGATAGTTCACGTAGCACCTCAGGTACTGCTCTATCATGGCGTTCAGTCTTTCTGCTGCCCCATTAGTGCTCGGATGAAAAGCTGAACTAAGACCCTGAGATGATCCAATGGACCACAGGAACTCCCTCCAAAATTTAGCTGTGAACTGAACCCCTCTGTCTGAGATGATTCTTCGAGGTACTCCATGCAGTCGGTAGATATGCTTCACAAACAGTTTAGCCAGTTTGTGAGCCGAGGGTAATCCGCTACAGGGAATGAAGTGTGCTTGCTTAGAGAACAGGTCTATTACAGTCCACTTCACTGTGTTCCCCCCACTTTTTGGCAACTCTACTATAAAGTCCATTGCAATCTCTTCCCATGGCCTCGTTGGTTCTGCCACTGTTTGCAGTAGTCCCGGGGGTTTTCCTGGTCGTATTTTCATTGTAGCACAGACTGTGCAACTTTTTACATAACTATCCACATCTTTCTTCATTCCGGGCCACCAGAATTGCCTCCGGGCTAGGTGTAAAGTTTTTAGGAACCCAAAATGGCCTGCCAATTTGGCATCGTGGCTCCTCTGGAGAACTAGGATACGTAGAGATTCTGGAACGTAGAGTTTCGTCCCCTTCCAGGCGAGGTCATCCCTCTTCGTCAAGATGTGTTGGTTGTTTTGGAACCAAGGGTCCGTTAGCAGCTCAGTTTTGAGTCTTGTGGTTAGATCGCTTGTGGTTTGACCCCATCGGTCACGGTGTTGCCGCCTGGTGGTTACTTGGGCAGCTGGTTGAGTAGAAGGAATAATGGCGTCCACTACGTGCTCCCGTTCGCATTTGTACTGAGGCATGCGGGAGAGGGCATCAGCTAGAAAGTTCCTCTGCCCTGGAATGTGCTTTAGTACGAAGTCGAAACGGTTGAAGTATTGAGCCCATCGGACTTGTTTGGGTGATAGTTTCCGTGGGGTTCTGAGAGCTTCCAGATTTTTGTGGTCGGTCCAAACTTCAAACGGTTTCTGGCTCCCTTCTAGCAGGTGTCTCCAGGTCAGTAGTGCCCATCGCACTGCAAAAGCCTCCTTTTCCCATGCGGCCCATCGTCTCTCCGTGTCTGTGAGTTTGCGGGAGGTATAGGCACAGGGTTGTAAATTTCCTTGGTTGTTTCTTTGGAGTAGTACTGCTCCTACGGCCATGTCGCTGGCATCTGCCTGTATCACGAAAGGTTGCTCAGGGTCAGGATGCTTCAGTACCGGCTCCTTTGCAAACATTTCTTTCAGTGTTTCGAATGCCTCCTGGCAGGTTAGGCTCCACTGTAGGGGTTGTCCCGGACGAGGTTTCGTTCCTGGGCTCCCTGTCTTCAGGAGGTCTGTGAGGGGTTTGGCAATCTTCGCAAAGGAGGGAATGAACTGCCTGTAGACGTTTGCGAACCCTAGGAAACTTTGTAGCTGTCTGCGAGTACGAGGGGGTTGCCAGCTTAGGACGGCTTGCACTTTAGCTGGGTCCATCTCTATTCCCTCATTTGACACTCTGTAGCCTAGATAGTCTAGTCGCTCACGGTGGAATTCGCATTTTTATAGTTTGACATACAGGTTGGCTGCCAGAAGTTTTTCCAGTACTTGGGGAACCAGGGGTATGTGGTCATCGATGGTCTCAGTGTAAATAAGGATGTCATCTAGAAAAACAAGGACCCCCTTGTAGAGGTGCTCATGCAGTACCTCATTTATTAACTGCATGAACACTGCTGGGGCTCCCTGTAATCCAAAAGGCATCACTTTGAATTGGAAGCTTCCTAAAGGGCAGTTGAATGCTGTTTTCCATTCATCTCCTTCTCTGATCCGTATTCGGTAGTATGCTTCTCTGAGGTCTAATTTGGTAAAGATTTTTCCCTTGGCCAAGTGAGACAGCATATCTTTCATGAGGGGAAGCGGGTATAGGTTGTGTACGCACACCCCATTTATCCCTCGAAAATCAACGACCAGGCGCATAGTTCCATCTTTTTTCTCTTTGAAAAGGACTGGTGCCGCAATCCGTGGCTTGGCTGGCTCGATGAACCCTCTTACTAGGTTTTTATCTATGTATTCACGCATTTCTTGCATCTCTCGAGGCGTCATGGCATACAGCTTGGGTTTGGGTAGTTTTGCCCCAGGGATGATTTCAATGGCACAATCTGTTTCGCGGTGGGGGGGGGGCAGGATGTCGCATTCTGTCTCACTGAACACTTCTGCGAGGTCCTGGTATTCCACTGGAATCAGTTCAGCCTCTGGGGGTTTGTCAGATGTGGTTGCCAGTTGTTCTCGTGGGCTCTCTTGGGGGACTCCCAATGTGAGTGGTATTTCTGCTTGCTCATGAGGGAGGGGTTGAGGACCCGATGATATCCTAAGTCTGCGGGTGCCCCCTTGCCACCAGATGGTTGGTCCCCACTTGTCTAACCAGGAAAGTCCAAGTATAACTGCCTCTGTCATTTTGGGGGCTATTATAAATCGAATTATTTCCCAGTGATCTGCCAATTCTAGTCTCACTGGTTCAGTTAGGTGAGTGGCATAGGCTCCGCCCATTAGGGATCCGTCAACCTGCTCAAATCGAATCGGGTGGGCCAATCTTTTCGCTCTGATCCCCAGTTTCTGAATTGTGGTAAGTTGATCAAGCACCTAGTGCAGCCTGAGTCTACAAGGGCCTGAAAATCCCCCTGTTTTCCCGTTTTTGGGGTTGTGAGGCGTATTGGGAAAAGGAAAGGGTAAATTGATTCACTCACCATTGGGTCGTTTTCTCCCTCGTCCTCACTGTCATAGGGTTCGATTGACTGGTCATCATTGCCTGGGGTTTCACCACTTTCGCCTGGGAGGGAGGAGACCCCTGCAGCTTGAAGAGCCCTCCTGGAAGTGTTGATAGCCCGTCGGGGCCCTCGTTCTTGTCGGGCCCTGGGTGGTAGGTCCAACCTTGGTTTCGGGACTGGGGTTGGGCATGCAGCTACCATGTGGCCCATCCCTCCGCATCTGTAACACCTCACGGAACTTCGAGGGAGGGCTGGTCTCAGGTCTCGCTCTGGTGCCATTTCTTTCTTTTGGCGGGGTGGTTTCAGATTAGTTTGACCCCTCTCCTTTGTGTCTGGTTCCTTCCTTGTGTCGTTGGCACGTAGTCCACTGTCGACTTTTGTTGCCACTCGGAACCACTCAGAGAGTTGGTTTGGGATGTCACGATATGCAGTTACTTGGGCAATACGTTTATCCAGGCTTATTCTGAAAAAATGCACCAGCAACCGTTCTGGAAGGGAGGGTAGTCTTCCAACTATCCTCCTGAATTCACGGATGTGCTCTTTGATGGGGTGGCCTCTTTGCTTTAGGTTGCTGAGTTCCTCCTCTGCATAGGGGTCCTCCTCCCCCTCTTCAAATCTGGCCTCTAGCACGTGCAGGAAGCCATCTATGTCTCTCAGTTGAGGAGCTCTTCGCTTATGGAGGGCTGAATCAGCTGATATCAGCTGAATCAAGGAATAGAGCTAGCTGGTCTGAGTCACCATCAAACTTTCCCCTGAATCGGGGTGGATCGTTTAATTCCCTCCCTCCTCTGTCTTCCTCCCGGCCTCTATATGCTCGTGCTTGATATGGCCAGTCATCTTCTTCAGCTCTAGGAGGGGGAGAGGGAGGGAGTTGTCTGCTCTTAGCAGCACGCTTGCATCGTGGGAGGGGTGCTGGCTGCTGTTTTGGGCTTCTTCCTCTTGGGTTGAGTGGGGGAGGTGGGCTACGCTCCAGCCTCCAGCGTCTCCTCCCTTCAGCAGGATCAGATATGCCTCCTCTCTCTTTCGGACGGCAGGCTGGCCCCTCGTCCTGAAGAGTGGCTTGTTCAAAATCCTCCCTCAGCTTCTCTACTGCACCCCCCAGGGGTCCCATCTGGAGCCGTGGGCGCCTGGCTTGTTCCCAATCCCACATCCAGTCCACCCTTGCTAGTTCACTGGAGATTCCCCCTTTTTTCTGGGAATTGGGGTAAGGAAATTCGAGCTCAGCTGCTTTAGGAGTGAGACCCCACCGGTACTTATCTTCCTTTGCTCCTGCTGCTGGGGAAGGTTTTACAGGCTGGACGTCTGAAGCTCCGGGGTTTGGCTGGCCTCCAGCCAAAATGAGGCTTTCTTCGGATAGCCCACCTTCTGCCATGCTGGCCTGATCCCTCCAGGCGTTCCAGATATTAGGTGATGCCTGGAGGAGACGGGACTCAGGTTGCCCGGAAATCTTGATAGATTTCTTTAAAAAAAAAGAATTCTGGCTATCTGTCAAGCTCCCAAGAGAAACTTCAAATGATTCACGGCCTCACGTAAAAGTTCAAAGGAATGTCCGTTTATTGAATGTAACATCATGGTGAGCCTTGTTTGTAGCCAGAATTGGCAATAATTGGATGGCTTCTGCCCTTTACCCCCTTACTGCCCCCTCCCCTCTGCTTGTCATCAGTCACGTTCCCCAATTACATTTAAAATAATTGCATGCATTCGCAGTCACAGGCTGTCTTGAGAATCCTTTCCTGCCACAGGAATGTCAAGAATTTTCAGTTCGTTAGGCCAACAGATAAGATCCCATGGCAACGTCGGGATGTTGACAGTCCTCCTATTGGTGTCTTTGTTTCCCCCCTACAGCAGCACGTCCAATCACCTTCAGCCACTGGAAAAGGTCAAATGAAATAGCCACTACCTAGTCCTCCTTTTGGTGTCTTTGTTTCTCCTTGATAGCAGCACCTGCAATCACCTTCAGCCACAGGAAAAGGTCAAATCAAATAGCCACTACCTAGTCCTCCTTATGGTGTTTTTGTTTCCCCCTGCCAGCAGCACCTCCAATCCCTTTAAGCCACAGGAAAAGGTCAAATCAAATAGCCACTACCTAGTCCTCCTATTTGTGTCTTTGTTTCCCCCCTCCAGCAGCACCTCCAATCACCTTCAGCCACTGGAAAAGGTCAAATGAAATAGCCACTACCTAGTTCTCCTTTTGGTGTCTTTGTTTCTCCTTGATAGCAGCATCTGCAATCACCTTCAGCCACAGGAAAAGGTCAAATGAAATAGCCACTACCTAGCCCTCCTTTTGGTGTCTTTGTTTCCCCCCTCCAGCAGCACCTCCAATCACCTTCAGCCACATGAAAAGGTCAAATCAAGTAGCCACTACCTAGTCCTCCTATTGGTGTCTTTCCCCCCCCCCCTCCAGCAGCACCTCCAATCACCTTCAGCCACACGTAAATGTCAAATGAAATAGCCACTACCTAGTGCTCCTTTTGGTGTCTTTGTTTCCCCTTGACAGCAGCACCTCCAATAACCTTCAGCCACAGGAAAATGTCAAATGAAATAGCCACTACCTAGTCCTCCTTTTGGTGTCTTTGTTTCCCCTTGACAGCAGAACCTGCAATCACCTTCAGCCACAGGAAAAGCTCAAATGAAATAGCCACTACCTAGTCCTCCTTTTGGTGTCTTTGTTTCCACCCTCCAGTAGCACCTCCCATCACTTTAAGCAACAGGAAAAGGTCAAAACAAATAGCCACTACCTAGTCCTCCTTTTTGTGTCTTTGTTTCCCCCCGCCAGCAACACCTCCAATCACCTTCAGTCACAGGAAAATGTCAAGTGAAATAGCCACTACCTAGTCCTCCTTTTGGTGTCTGTTTTTCGCCCCTCCAGCAGCACCTCCAATCACCTTCAGCCACAGGAAAAGGTCAAATGAAATAGCCACTACCTAGTCCTCCTTTTGGTGTCTGTTTTTCGCCCCTCCAGCAGCACCACCAATCACCTTCAGCCACAGGAAAAGGTCAAATCAAATAGCCACGACCTAGTCCTCCTTTTGGTGTTTTTGTTTCCCCCCGCCAGCAGCACCTCCAATCACTTTCAGCCACAGGAAAAGGTCACAGGAAAAGGTCAAATTAAAGAGCCACTATCTAGTCCTCCTTTTGGTGTCTTTGTTTCCCCCCTCCAGCAGCACCTCCAATCACCTTCAGCCACCGGAATATGTCAGATGAAATACCCACTACCTAGTCCTCCTTTTGGTGTCTTTGTTTCCCCCCGCCAGCAGCACCTCAAATCACCTTCAGTCACAGGAAAACGTCAAATGAAATAGCCACTATCTAGTCCTCCTTTTGGTGTCTGTTTTTCGCCCCTCCAGCAGCACCTCCAATCACCTTCAGCCACAGGAAAATGTCAAATCAAATAGCCACTACCTAGTCCTCCTTTTTGTGTCTTTTTTTCCCCTTGACAGCAGCACCTCCAATCACCTTCAGCCAAAGGAAAATGTCAAATGAAACGCCACTACCTAGTCCTCCTTTTGGTGTCTTTATTTCCCTACAGCAGTACCTCCAATCACCTTCTGTCACAGGAAAAGATCTTTGTTTCCCACCCGCCAGCTTTGTTTCCTTTTGGTGTCTTTGTTTCCCCCCTCCAGCAGCACCTCCAATCACCTTCAGCCACAGGAAATGGTCAAATCAAATAGCCACGACCTAGTCCTCCTTTTGGTGTTTTTGTTTCCCCCCGCCAGCAGCACCTCCAATCACTTTCACCCACAGGAAAAGGTCAAATCAAATAGCCACGACCTAGTCCTCCTTTTGGTGTTTTTGTTTCCCCCCGCCAGCAGCACCTCCAATCACTTTCACCCACAGGAAAAGGTCAAATCAAATAGCCACTACCTAGTCCTCCTTTTGGTGTCTTTGTTTCCCCCCGCCAGATGCACCTCCAATCACTTTCACCCACAGGAAAAGGTCAAATCAAATAGCCACTACCTAGTCCTCCTTTTGGGGTCTTTGTTTCCCCCCTCCAGTAGCACCTCCCATCACCTTCAGCCAAAGGAAAATGTCAAATGAAATGCCAGTACCTAGTCCTCCTTTTGGTATCTTTGTTTCCCACCCGCCAGCAGCACCTCCAATCACCTTCTGTCACAGGAAAAGGTCAAATTAAAGAGCCACTATCTAGTCCTCCTTTTGGTGTCTTTGTTTCCCCCCTCCAGCAGCACCTCCAATCACCTTCAGCCACCGGAATATGTCAGATGAAATATCCACTACCTAGTCCTCCTTTTGGTGTCTTTTTTCCCCCCTGCCAGCAGCACCTCAAATCACCTTCAGTCACAGGAAAACGTCAAATGAAATAGCCACTATCTAGTCCTCCTTTTGGTGTCTGTTTTTCGCCCCTCCAGCAGCACCTCCAAATCACCTTCAGCCACAGGAAAATGTCAAATCAAATAGCCACTACCTAGTCCTCCTTTTTGTGTCTTTTTTTCCCCTTGACAGCAGCACCTCCAATCACCTTCAGCCAAAGGAAAATGTCAAATGAAACGCCACTACCTAGTCCTCCTTTTGGTGTCTTTATTTCCCTACAGCAGTACCTCCAATCACCTGCTGTCACAGGAAAAGATCTTTGTTTCCCACCCGCCAGCAGCACCTCCAATCACCTTCAGTCACAGGAAAACGTCAAATGAAATAGCAACTACCTAGTCCTCCTTTTGGTGTCTGTTTTTCGCCCCTCCAGCAGCACCTCCAATCACCTTCAGCCACAGGAAAAGGTCAAATGAAATAGCCACTACCTAGTCCTACTTTTGGTATCTTTGTTTCCCACCCGCCAGCAGCACCTCCAATAACCTTCAGCCACAGGAAAATGTCAAATGAAATAGCCACTATCTAGTCCTCTTTTGGTGTCTTTGTTTCCCCCCTCCAGCAGCACCTCCAATCACCTTCAGCCACCGGAATATGTCAGATGAAATAGCCACTACCTAGCCCTCCTTTTGGTGTCTTTGTTTCCCCCCGCCAGCAACACCTCCAATCACCTTCAGTCACAGGAAAAGGTCAAATGAAATAGCCACTACCTAGTTCTCCTATTGGTGTCTTTGTTTCCCCCCTACAGCAGCACGTCCAATCACCTTCAGCCACTGGAAAAGGTCAAATGAAATAGCCACTACCTAGTCCTGCTTTTGGTGTCTGTTTTTCGCCCCTCCAGCAGCACCTCCAATCACCTTCAGCCAAGGGAAAAGGTCAAATCAAATAGCCACTACCTAGTTCTCCTTTTGGTGTCTTTGTTTCCCCCCTCCAGCAGCACCTCCAGCCACCTTCAGCCACAGGAAAAGGTCAAATCAAATAGCCACCAACTAGTCCTCCTTTTTGTGTCTTTTTTTCCCCTTGACAGCAGCATCTCCAATCACCTTCAGCCAAAGGAAAATATCAAATGAAACAGCCACTACCTAGTGCTCCTTTTGGTGTCTTTATTTCCCTGTTTTTCTCCCCGCCAGCAGCACCTCCAATCACCTTCAATCACAGGAAAACGTCAAATGAAATAGCCACTATCTAGTCCTCCTTTTGGTGTCTGTTTTTCCCCCCTCCAGCAGCACCTCCAATCACCTTCAGCCATAGGAAAATGTCAAATCAAATAGCCACTACCTAGTCCTCCTTTTTGTGTCTTTTTTTCCCCTTGACAGCAGCACCTCCAATCAGCTTCAGCCAAAGGAAAATGTCAAATGAAACGCCACTACCTAGTCCTCCTTTTGGTGTCTTTATTTCCCTACAGCAGTACCTCCAATCACCTTCTGTCACAGGAAAATGTCAAATGAAATAGCCATTACCTAGTCCTCCTTTTGGTGTCTGTTTTCGCCCCTCCAGCAGCACCTCCAATCACCTTCAGTCACAGGAAAACATCAAATGAAATAGCCACTACCTAGTCCTCCTTTTGGTGTCTGTTTTTTGCCCCTCCAGCAGCGCCTCCAATCACCTTCAGTCACAGGAAAACGTCAAATGAAATAGCCACTACCTAGTCCTCCTTTTGGTGTCTGTTTTTCGCCCCTCCAGCAGCACCTCCAATCACCTTCAGCCACAGGAAAAGGTCAAATGAAATAGCCACTATCTAGTCCTCCTTTTGGTGTCTGTTTTCCCCCCTCCAGCAGCACCTCCAATCACCTTCAGCCATAGGAAAATGTCAAATCAAATAGCCACTACCTAGTCCTCCTTTTTGTGTCTTTTTTTCCCCTTGACAGCAGCACCTCCAATCAGCTTCAGCCAAAGGAAAATGTCAAATGAAACGCCACTACCTAGTCCTCCTTTTGGTGTCTTTATTTCCCTACAGCAGTACCTCCAATCACCTTCTGTCACAGGAAAATGTCAAATGAAATAGCCATTACCTAGTCCTCCTTTTGGTGTCTGTTTTTCGCCCCTCCAGCAGCACCTCCAATCACCTTCAGTCACAGGAAAACATCAAATGAAATAGCCACTACCTAGTCCTCCTTTTGGTGTCTGTTTTTTGCCCCTCCAGCAGCGCCTCCAATCACCTTCAGTCACAGGAAAACGTCAAATGAAATAGCCACTACCTAGTCCTCCTTTTGGTGTCTGTTTTTCGCCCCTCCAGCAGCACCTCCAATCACCTTCAGCCACAGGAAAAGGTCAAATGAAATAGCCACTACCTAGTCCTACTTTTGGTATCTTTGTTTCCCACCCGCCAGCAGCACCTCCAATAACCTTCACCACAGGAAAATGTCAAATGAAATAGCCACTATCTAGTCCTCTTTTGGTGTCTTTGTTTCCCCCCTCCAGCAGCACCTCCAATCACCTTCAGCCACCGGAATATGTCAGATGAAATAGCCACTACCTAGTCCTCCTTTTGGTGTCTTTGTTTCCCCCCGCCAGCAACACCTCCAATCACCTTCAGTCACAGGAAAATGTCAAATGAAATAGCCACTACCTAGTCCTCCTTTTGGTGTCTGTTTTTCGCCCCTCCAGCAGCACCTCCAATCACCTTCAGCCACAGGAAAAGGTCAAATGAAATAGCCACTACCTAGTCCTCCTTTTGGTGTCTGTTTTTCGCCCCTCCAGCAGCACCACCAATCACCTTCAGCCACAGGAAAAGGTCAAATCAAATAGCCACGACCTAGTCCTCCTTTTGGTGATTTTGTTTCCCCCCGCCAGCAGCACCTCCAATCACTTTCACCCACAGGAAAAGGTCAAATCAAATAGCCACTACCTAGTCCTCCTTTTGGTGTCTTTGTTTCCCCCTGCCAGATGCACCTCCAATCACTTTCACCCACAGGAAAAGGTCAAATCAAATAGCCACGACCTAGTCCTCCTTTTGGTGTCTTTGTTTCCCCCCTCCAGCAGCACCTCCAGCCACCTTCAGCCACAGGAAAAGGTCAAATCAAATAGCCACCAACTAGTCCTCCTTTTTGTGTCTTTTTTCCCCCTTGACAGCAGCATCTCCAATCACCTTCAGCCAAAGGAAAATATCAAATGAAACAGCCACTACCTAGTGCTCCTTTTGGTGTCTTTATTTCCCTGTTTTTCTCCCCGCCAGCAGCACCTCCAATCACCTTCAGCCACAGGAAATGGTCAAATGAAATAGCCACTACCTAGTCCTCCTTTTGGTGCCTGTTTTTCTCCCCTCCAGCAGCACCTCCAATCAACTTCAGCCACAGGAAAAGGTCAAATCAAATAGCCACTACCTAGTCCTCCTTTTGGTGTCTTTATTTCCCCCCTTCACAGCAGCACCTCAAATTACCTTCAATCACAGGAAAACGTCAAATGAAATAGCCACTATCTAGTCCTCCTTTTGGTGTCTGTTTTTCGCCCCTCCAGCAGCACCTCCAATCACCTTCAGCCATAGGAAAATGTCAAATCAAATAGCCACTACCTAGTCCTCCTTTTTGTGTCTTTTTTTCCCCTTGACAGCAGCACATCCAATCAGCTTCAGCCAAAGGAAAATGTCAAATGAAACGCCACTACCTAGTCCTCCTTTTGGTGTCTTTATTTCCCTACAGCAGTACCTCCAATCACCTTCTGTCACAGGAAAACGTCAAATGAAATAGCCACTACCTAGTCCTCCTTTTGGTGTCTGTTTTTCGCCCCTCCAGCAGCGCCTCCAATCACCTTCGGCCACAGGAAAAGGTCAAATGAAATAGCCACTACCTAGTCCTACTTTTGGTATCTTTGTTTCCCACCCGACAGCAGCACCTCCAATCACCTTCAGCCACAGGAAAAGGTCAAATGAAACAGCCACTAACTAGTCCTCCTTTTGGTGTCTTTGTTTCCCCCCGCCAGCAGCACCTCCAATCACCTCCAGTCACAGGAAAACGTCAAATGAAATACCCACTACCTAGTCCTCCTTTTGGTGTCTGTTTTTCGCCCCTCCAGCAGCACCTCTAATCACCTTCAGCCACAGGAAAAGGTCAAATCAAATAGCCACTACCTAGTCCTCCTTTTGGCGTCTGTTTTTCGCCCCTCCAGCAGCACCTCCAATCACCTTCAGCCACAGGAAAAGGTCAAATCAAATAGCCACTACCTAGTCCTCCTTTTGGTGTTTTTGTTTCTCCCTGCCAGCAGCACCTCCAATCACTTTCAGCCACAGGAAAAGGTCAAATCAAATAGCCACTACCTAGTCCTCCTATTGGTGTCTTTGTTTCCCCCCTACAGCAGCACGTCCAATCACCTTCAGCCACTGGAAAAGGTCAAATGAAATAGCCACTACCTAGTCCTCCTTTTGGTGTCTTTGTTTCTCCTTGATAGCAGCACCTGCAATCACCTTCAGCCACAGGAAAAGGTCAAATCAAATAGCCACTACCTAGTCCTCCTTATGGTGTTTTTGTTTCCCCCTGCCAGCAGCACCTCCAATCCGTTTAAGCCACAGGAAAAGGTCAAATCAAATAGCCACTACCTAGTTCTCCTATTTGTGTCTTTGTTTCCCCCCTCCAGCAGCACCTCCAATCACCTTCAGCCACTGGAAAAGGTCAAATGAAATAGCCACTACCTAGTTCTCCTTTTGGTTTCTTTGTTTCTCCTTGATAGCAGCATCTGCAATCACCTTCAGCCACAGGAAAAGGTCAAATGAAATAGCCACTACCTAGCCCTCCTTTTGGTGTCTTTGTTTCCCCCCACCAGCAGCACCTCCAATCACCTTCAGCCACATGAAAAGGTCAAATCAAGTAGCCACTACCTAGTCCTCCTATTGGTGTCTTTCCCCCCCCCTCCAGCAGCACCTCCAATCACCTTCAGCCACACGTAAATGTCAAATGAAATAGCCACTACCTAGTGCTCTTTTTGGTGTCTTTGTTTCCCCCCTTGACAGCAGCACCTGCAGTCACCTTTAGCCACAGGAAAAGGTCAAATGAAATAGCCACTACATAGTCCTCCTTTTTGTGTCTTTGTTTCCCCTTGACAGCAGCACCTCCAATAACCTTCAGCCACAGGAAAATGTCAAATGAAATAGCCACTACCTAGTCCTCCTTTTGGTGTCTTTGTTTCCCCTTGACAGCAGAACCTGCAATCACCTTCAGCCACAGGAAAAGCTCAAATGAAATAGCCACTACCTGGTCCTCCTTTTGGTGTCTTTGTTTCCCCCCTCCAGTAGCACCTCCCATCACTTTAAGCAACAGGAAAAGGTCAAAACAAATAGCCACTACCTAGTCCTCCTTTTTGTGTCTTTGTTTCCCACCCGCCAGCAGCACCTCCAATCACCTTCAGCCAAAGGAAAATGTCAAATGAAACGCCACTACCTAGTCCTCCTTTTGGTATCTTTGTTTCCCACCCGCCAGCAGCACCTCCAATCACCTTCTATCACAGGAAAAGGTCAAATGAAATAGCCACTACCTAGTCCTCCTTTTGGTGTCTTTGTTTCCCCGCGCCAGCAGCACCTCCAATCACCTTCAGTCACAGGAAAACCTCAAATTGAATAGCCACTACCTAGTCCTCCTTTTGGTATCTGTTTTTCGCCCCTCCAGCAGCACCTCCAATCACCTTCAGCCACAGGAAGAGGTCAAATAAAATAGCCACTACCTAGTCCTCCTTTTGGTGTCTTTATTTCCCCCCTTCACAGCAGCACCTCAAATCACCTTCAATCACAGGAAAACGTCAAATGAAATAGCCACTACCTAGTCCTCCTTTTGGTGTCTGTTTTTCGCCCCTCCAGCAGCACCTCCAATCACCTTCAGCCACAGGAAAAGGTCAAATGAAATAGCCACTACCTAGTCCTACTTTTGGTATCTTTGTTTCCCACCCGCCAGCAGCACCTCCAATAACCTTCACCACAGGAAAATGTCAAATGAAATAGCCACTATCTAGTCCTCTTTTGGTGTCTTTCTTTCCCCCCTCCAGCAGCACCTCCAATCACCTTCAGCCACCGGAATATGTCAGATGAAATAGCCACTACCTAGTCCTCCTTTTGGTGTCTTTGTTTCCCCCCGCCAGCAACACCTCCAATCACCTTCAGTCACAGGAAAATGTCAAATGAAATAGCCACTACCTAGTCCTCCTTTTGGTGTCTGTTTTTCGCCCCTCCAGCAGCACCTCCAATCACCTTCAGCCACAGGAAAAGGTCAAATGAAATAGCCACTACCTAGTCCTCCTTTTGGTGTCTGTTTTTCGCCCCTCCAGCAGCACCACCAATCACCTTCAGCCACAGGAAAAGGTCAAATCAAATAGCCACGACCTAGTCCTCCTTTTGGTGATTTTGTTTCCCCCCGCCAGCAGCACCTCCAATCACTTTCACCCACAGGAAAAGGTCAAATCAAATAGCCACTACCTAGTCCTCCTTTTGGTGTCTTTGTTTCCCCCTGCCAGATGCACCTCCAATCACTTTCACCCACAGGAAAAGGTCAAATCAAATAGCCACTACCTAGTTCTCCTTTTGGTGTCTTTGTTTCCCCCCTCCAGCAGCACCTCCAGCCACCTTCAGCCACAGGAAAAGGTCAAATCAAATAGCCACCAACTAGTCCTCCTTTTTGTGTCTTTTTTCCCCCTTGACAGCAGCATCTCCAATCACCTTCAGCCAAAGGAAAATATCAAATGAAACAGCCACTACCTAGTGCTCCTTTTGGTGTCTTTATTTCCCTGTTTTTCTCCCCGCCAGCAGCACCTCCAATCACCTTCAGCCACAGGAAATGGTCAAATGAAATAGCCACTACCTAGTCCTCCTTTTGGTGCCTGTTTTTCTCCCCTCCAGCAGCACCTCCAATCAACTTCAGCCACAGGAAAAGGTCAAATCAAATAGCCACTACCTAGTCCTCCTTTTGGTGTCTTTATTTCCCCCCTTCACAGCAGCACCTCAAATTACCTTCAATCACAGGAAAACGTCAAATGAAATAGCCACTATCTAGTCCTCCTTTTGGTGTCTGTTTTTCGCCCCTCCAGCAGCACCTCCAATCACCTTCAGCCATAGGAAAATGTCAAATCAAATAGCCACTACCTAGTCCTCCTTTTTGTGTCTTTTTTTCCCCTTGACAGCAGCACCTCCAATCAGCTTCAGCCAAAGGAAAATGTCAAATGAAACGCCACTACCTAGTCCTCCTTTTGGTGTCTTTATTTCCCTACAGCAGTACCTCCAATCACCTTCTGTCACAGGAAAACGTCAAATGAAATAGCCACTACCTAGTCCTCCTTTTGGTGTCTGTTTTTCGCCCCTCCAGCAGCGCCTCCAATCACCTTCGGCCACAGGAAAAGGTCAAATGAAATAGCCACTACCTAGTCCTACTTTTGGTATCTTTGTTTCCCACCCGACAGCAGCACCTCCAATCACCTTCAGCCACAGGAAAAGGTCAAATGAAACAGCCACTAACTAGTCCTCCTTTTGGTGTCTTTGTTTCCCCCCGCCAGCAGCACCTCCAATCACCTTCAGCCACAGGAAAAGGTCAAATGAAATAGCCACTACCTAGTCCTCCTTTTGGTGTCTGTTTTTCGCCCCTCCAGCAGCACCACCAATCACCTTCAGCCACAGGAAAAGGTCAAATCAAATAGCCACGACCTAGTCCTCCTTTTGGTGATTTTGTTTCCCCCCGCCAGCAGCACCTCCAATCACTTTCACCCACAGGAAAAGGTCAAATCAAATAGCCACTACCTAGTCCTCCTTTTGGTGTCTTTGTTTCCCCCTGCCAGATGCACCTCCAATCACTTTCACCCACAGGAAAAGGTCAAATCAAATAGCCACTACCTAGTTCTCCTTTTGGTGTCTTTGTTTCCCCCCTCCAGCAGCACCTCCAGCCACCTTCAGCCACAGGAAAAGGTCAAATCAAATAGCCACCAACTAGTCCTCCTTTTTGTGTCTTTTTTCCCCCTTGACAGCAGCATCTCCAATCACCTTCAGCCAAAGGAAAATATCAAATGAAACAGCCACTACCTAGTGCTCCTTTTGGTGTCTTTATTTCCCTGTTTTTCTCCCCGCCAGCAGCACCTCCAATCACCTTCAGCCACAGGAAATGGTCAAATGAAATAGCCACTACCTAGTCCTCCTTTTGGTGCCTGTTTTTCTCCCCTCCAGCAGCACCTCCAATCAACTTCAGCCACAGGAAAAGGTCAAATCAAATAGCCACTACCTAGTCCTCCTTTTGGTGTCTTTATTTCCCCCCTTCACAGCAGCACCTCAAATTACCTTCAATCACAGGAAAACGTCAAATGAAATAGCCACTATCTAGTCCTCCTTTTGGTGTCTGTTTTTCGCCCCTCCAGCAGCACCTCCAATCACCTTCAGCCATAGGAAAATGTCAAATCAAATAGCCACTACCTAGTCCTCCTTTTTGTGTCTTTTTTTCCCCTTGACAGCAGCACCTCCAATCAGCTTCAGCCAAAGGAAAATGTCAAATGAAACGCCACTACCTAGTCCTCCTTTTGGTGTCTTTATTTCCCTACAGCAGTACCTCCAATCACCTTCTGTCACAGGAAAACGTCAAATGAAATAGCCACTACCTAGTCCTCCTTTTGGTGTCTGTTTTTCGCCCCTCCAGCAGCGCCTCCAATCACCTTCGGCCACAGGAAAAGGTCAAATGAAATAGCCACTACCTAGTCCTACTTTTGGTATCTTTGTTTCCCACCCGACAGCAGCACCTCCAATCACCTTCAGCCACAGGAAAAGGTCAAATGAAACAGCCACTAACTAGTCCTCCTTTTGGTGTCTTTGTTTCCCCCCGCCAGCAGCACCTCCAATCACCTCCAGTCACAGGAAAACGTCAAATGAAATACCCACTACCTAGTCCTCCTTTTGGTGTCTGTTTTTCGCCCCTCCAGCAGCACCTCTAATCACCTTCAGCCACAGGAAAAGGTCAAATCAAATAGCCACTACCTAGTCCTCCTTTTGGCGTCTGTTTTTCGCCCCTCCAGCAGCACCTCCAATCACCTTCAGCCACAGGAAAAGGTCAAATCAAATAGCCACTACCTAGTCCTCCTTTTGGTGTTTTTGTTTCTCCCTGCCAGCAGCACCTCCAATCACTTTCAGCCACAGGAAAAGGTCAAATCAAATAGCCACTACCTAGTCCTCCTATTGGTGTCTTTGTTTCCCCCCTACAGCAGCACGTCCAATCACCTTCAGCCACTGGAAAAGGTCAAATGAAATAGCCACTACCTAGTCCTCCTTTTGGTGTCTTTGTTTCTCCTTGATAGCAGCACCTGCAATCACCTTCAGCCACAGGAAAAGGTCAAATCAAATAGCCACTACCTAGTCCTCCTTATGGTGTTTTTGTTTCCCCCTGCCAGCAGCACCTCCAATCCGTTTAAGCCACAGGAAAAGGTCAAATCAAATAGCCACTACCTAGTTCTCCTATTTGTGTCTTTGTTTCCCCCCTCCAGCAGCACCTCCAATCACCTTCAGCCACTGGAAAAGGTCAAATGAAATAGCCACTACCTAGTTCTCCTTTTGGTTTCTTTGTTTCTCCTTGATAGCAGCATCTGCAATCACCTTCAGCCACAGGAAAAGGTCAAATGAAATAGCCACTACCTAGCCCTCCTTTTGGTGTCTTTGTTTCCCCCCACCAGCAGCACCTCCAATCACCTTCAGCCACATGAAAAGGTCAAATCAAGTAGCCACTACCTAGTCCTCCTATTGGTGTCTTTCCCCCCCCCTCCAGCAGCACCTCCAATCACCTTCAGCCACACGTAAATGTCAAATGAAATAGCCACTACCTAGTGCTCTTTTTGGTGTCTTTGTTTCCCCCCTTGACAGCAGCACCTGCAGTCACCTTTAGCCACAGGAAAAGGTCAAATGAAATAGCCACTACATAGTCCTCCTTTTTGTGTCTTTGTTTCCCCTTGACAGCAGCACCTCCAATAACCTTCAGCCACAGGAAAATGTCAAATGAAATAGCCACTACCTAGTCCTCCTTTTGGTGTCTTTGTTTCCCCTTGACAGCAGAACCTGCAATCACCTTCAGCCACAGGAAAAGCTCAAATGAAATAGCCACTACCTGGTCCTCCTTTTGGTGTCTTTGTTTCCCCCCTCCAGTAGCACCTCCCATCACTTTAAGCAACAGGAAAAGGTCAAAACAAATAGCCACTACCTAGTCCTCCTTTTTGTATCTTTGTTTCCCACCCGCCAGCAGCACCTCCAATCACCTTCAGCCAAAGGAAAATGTCAAATGAAACGCCACTACCTAGTCCTCCTTTTGGTATCTTTGTTTCCCACCCGCCAGCAGCACCTCCAATCACCTTCTATCACAGGAAAAGGTCAAATGAAATAGCCACTACCTAGTCCTCCTTTTGGTGTCTTTGTTTCCCCGCGCCAGCAGCACCTCCAATCACCTTCAGTCACAGGAAAACCTCAAATTGAATAGCCACTACCTAGTCCTCCTTTTGGTATCTGTTTTTCGCCCCTCCAGCAGCACCTCCAATCACCTTCAGCCACAGGAAGAGGTCAAATAAAATAGCCACTACCTAGTCCTCCTTTTGGTGTCTTTATTTCCCCCCTTCACAGCAGCACCTCAAATCACCTTCAATCACAGGAAAACGTCAAATGAAATAGCCACTATCTAGTCCTCCTTTTGGTGTCTGTTTTTCGCCCCTCCAGCAGCACCTCCAATCACCTTCAGCCACAGGAAAATGTCAAATCAAATAGCCACTACTGAGTCCTCCTTTTTGTGTCTTTTTTTCCCCTTGACAGCAGCACCTCCAATCACCTTCAGCCAAAGGAAAATGTCAAATGAAACGCCAGTACCTAGCCCTCCTTTTGGTGTCTTTATTTCCCTACAGCAGTACCTCCAATCACCTTCTGTCACAGGAAAAGATCTTTGTTTCCCACCCGCCAGCAGCACCTCCAATCACCTTCAGTCATAGGAAAACGTCAAATGAAATAGCCACTACCTAGTCCTCCTTTTGGTGTCTGTTTTTCGCCCCTCCAGCAGCACCTCCAATCACCTTCAGTCACAGGAAAACGTCAAATGAAATAGCCACTACCTAGTCCTCCTTTTGGTGTCTGTTTTTCGCCCCTCCAGCAGCACCTCCAATCACCTTCAGCCACAGGAAAAGGTCAAATGAAATAGCCACTACCTAGTCCTACTTTTGGTATCTTTCTTTCCCACCCGCCAGCAGCACCTCCAATCACCTTCAGCCACAGGAAAAGGTCAAATGAAACAGCCACTACCTAGTCCTCCTTTTGGTGTCTTTGTTTGCCCCGCCAGCAGCACCTCCAATCACCTTCAGCCACAGGAAAAGGTCAAATCAAATAGCCACTACCTAGTCCTCCTTTTGGTGTTTTTGTTTCCCCCTGCCAGCAGCACCTCCAATAACTTTCAGCCACAGGAAAAGTTCAAATCAAATAGCCACTACCTAGTCCTCCTATTGGTGTCTTTGTTTCCCCCCTACATCAGCACGTCCAATCACCTTCAGCCACTGGAAAAGGTCAAATGAAATAGCCACTACCTAGTCCTCCTTTTGGTGCCTTTGTTTCTCCTTGATAGCAGCACCTGCAATCACCTTCAGCCACAGGAAAAGGTCAATTCAAATAGCCACTACCTAGTCCTCCTTATGATGTTTTTGTTTCCCCCTGCCAGCAGCACCTCCAATCCCTTTAAGCCACAGGAAAAGGTCAAATCAAATAGCCACTACCTAGTTCTCCTATTTGTGTCTTTGTTTCCCCCCTCCAGCAGCACCTCCAATCACCTTCAGCCACTGGAAAAGGTCAAATGAAATAGCCACTACCTAGTTCTCCTTTTGGTGTCTTTGTTTCTCCTTGATAGCAGCATCTGCAATCACCTTCAGCCACAGGAAAAGGTCAAATGAAACAGCCACTACCTAGTCCTCCTTTTGGTGTCTTTGTTTGCCCCGCCAGCAGCACCTCCAATCACCTTCAGCCACAGGAAAAGGTCAAATCAAGTAGCCACTACCTAGTCCTCCTATTGGTGTCTTTGTTTCCCCCCTCCAGCAGCACCTCCAATCACCTTAAGCCACAGGAAAATGTCAAATGAAACAGCCACTAACTAGTCCTCCTTTTGGTGTCTGTTTTTCGCCCCTCCAGCAGCACCTCCAATCACCTTCAGTCACAGGAAAACGTCAAATGAAATAGCCACTACCTAGTCCTCCTTTTGGTGTCTGTTTTTCGCCCCTCCAGCAGCACCTCCAATCACCTTCAGCCACAGGAAAAGGTCAAATGAAATAGCCACTACCTAGTCCTACTTTTGGTATCTTTGTTTCCCACCCACCAGCAGCACCTCCAATCACCTTCAGCCACAGGAAAAGGTCAAATGAAATAGCCACTATCTAATCCTCCTTTTGGTGTCTTTGTTTCCCCCCGCCAGCAGCACCTCAAATCACCTCCAGTCACAGGAAAACGTCAAATGAAATACCCACTACCTAGTCCTCCTTTTGGTGTCTGTTTTTCGCCCCTCCAGCAGCACCTCCAATCACCTTCAGCCACAGGAAAAGGTCAAATCAAATAGCCACTACCTAGTCCTCCTTTTGGTGTTTTTGTTTCCCCCTGCCAGCAGCACCTCCAATAACTTTCAGCCACAGGAAAAGTTCAAATCAAATAGCCACTACCTAGTCCTCCTATTGGTGTCTTTGTTTCCCCCCTACATCAGCACGTCCAATCACCTTCAGCCACTGGAAAAGGTCAAATGAAATAGCCACTACCTAGTCCTCCTTTTGGTGTCTTTGTTTCTCCTTGATAGCAGCACCTGCAATCACCTTCAGCCACAGGAAAAGGTCAAATCAAATAGCCACTACCTAGTCCTCCTTTTGGTGTTTTTGTTTCCCCCTGCCAGCAGCACCTCCAATAACTTTCAGCCACAGGAAAAGTTCAAATCAAATAGCCACTACCTAGTCCTCCTATTGGTGTCTTTGTTTCCCCCCTACATCAGCACGTCCAATCACCTTCAGCCACTGGAAAAGGTCAAATGAAATAGCCACTACCTAGTCCTCCTTTTGGTGTCTTTGTTTCTCCTTGATAGCAGCACCTGCAATCACCTTCAGCCACAGGAAAAGGTCAATTCAAATAGCCACTACCTAGTCCTCCTTATGATGTTTTTGTTTCCCCCTGCCAGCAGCACCTCCAATCCCTTTAAGCCACAGGAAAAGGTCAAATCAAATAGCCACTACCTAGTTCTCCTATTTGTGTCTTTGTTTCCCCCCTCCAGCAGCACCTCCAATCACCTTCAGCCACTGGAAAAGGTCAAATGAAATAGCCACTACCTAGTTCTCCTTTTGGTGTCTTTGTTTCTCCTTGATAGCAGCATCTGCAATTACCTTCAGCCACAGGAAAAGGTCAAATGAAACAGCCACTACCTAGTCCTCCTTTTGGTGTCTTTGTTTGCCCCGCCAGCAGCACCTCCAATCACCTTCAGCCACAGGAAAAGGTCAAATCAAGTAGCCACTACCTAGTCCTCCTATTGGTGTCTTTGTTTCCCCCCTCCAGCAGCACCTCCAATCACCTTAAGCCACAGGAAAATGTCAAATGAAACAGCCACTAACTAGTCCTCCTTTTGGTGTCTTTGTTTCCCCCCGCCAGCAGCACCTCCAATCACCTCCAGTCACAGGAAAACGTCAAATGAAATACCCACTACCTAGTCCTCCTTTTGGTGTCTGTTTTTCGCCCCTCCAGCAGCACCTCCAATCACCTTCAGCCACAGGAAAAGGTCAAATCAAATAGCCACTACCTAGTCCTCCTTTTGGTGTCTGTTTTTCGCCCCTCCAGCAGCACCTCCAATCACCTTCAGCCACAGGAAAAGGTCAAATCAAATAGCCACTACCTAGTCCTCCTTTTGGTGTCTTTATTTCCCTACAGCAGTACCTCCAATCACCTTCTGTCACAGGAAAAGATCTTTGTTTCCCACCCGCCAGCTTTGTTTCCTTTTGGTGTCTTTGTTTCCCCCCTCCAGCAGCACCTCCAATCACCTTCAGCCACAGGAAAAGTTCAAATCAAATAGCCACGACCTAGTCCTCCTTTTGGTGTTTTTGTTTCCCCCTGCCAGCAGCACCTCCAATCACTTTCAGCCACAGGAAAAGGTCAAATCAAATAGCCACTACCTGTCAAGCTCCCAAGAGAAACTTCAAATGATTCACGGCCTCACGTAAAAGTTTAAAGGAATGTCCGTTTATTGAATGTAACATCATGGCGAGCCTCGTTTGTAGCCAGAATTGGCAATAATTGGATGGCTTCTGCCCTTTACCCCCTTACTGCCCCCTCCCCTCTGCTTGTCATCAGTCACGTTCCCCAATTACATTTAAAATAATTGCATGCATGCGCAGTGACAGGCTGTCTTGAGAATCCTTTCCTGCCACAGGAATGTCAAGAATTTTCAGTTCGTTAGGCCAACAGATAAGATCCCATGGCAACATCGGGATGTTGACATCCGGCTCCCCTTACTTCTCGAAAGCAACCTATGGGAAACAAAACAATCTAAATGCAGGTATATGACCTAGGGATGCGTCCCCCTCCCCCCCGGCTTGCTTGGGTTTTCTGCATGGAATTTTGCTATAAGGCGGTCAGCTTGGATGTTTCTATGTTTCACCCACGATGCTTCCGATAGGGGATAACCCTTCCACTTGATTAGGTATTGGAGTTGTCTTCTGTGCCACCTCGAATCAAGAATTCGTTGGACTTCATAATGGGTTTGGCCCCCTATGACCACAGGGTCTGGGGGCGCACGGGGCAGTGGTCTCAGAGTGGAATCGATCACAGGTTTCAAAAGGCTACTATGAAACGATTGGTGTGTCTTCCCCAGCAATCGAGGCAGTTTCAATACCACTGTGACTGGGTTGATGATTTTTATTATGGGGAATGGCCCCACAAATTCTGGCCCCAGTTTTTTGCTGGGCAGTCTTAGTTTCAAGTATTTTGTGGAGAGGTAAACCTTCTCTCCTACCTGGAACGGCCGTTGCGGAGCCCGGTGTTTATCTGCCTGTTTCTTGTAGGTTTGTGTCGCTTTGGCTAGGGCTTTCTTGACATTTTCCCAAGCTGCTTTCAGCATCGACATCCAATCAGTCAAGCTGACTGAGGAGGAGGGGGTCTCTTGGATACTCAGGCATTGGGACGAAGTCCATGCCGCTCACTACTTTGAACGGTGTGAGTCCTGTGCTGCTGTGAACAGCATTATTGTATGCAACCTCAGCGAAAGATAAAAGGTCTGCCCAATGAGACTGCTGATAGTTCACGTAGCACCTCAGGTACTGCTCTATCATGGCGTTCAGTCTTTCTGCTGCCCCATTAGTGCTCGGATGAAAAGCTGAACTAAGACCCTGAGATGATCCAATGGACCACAGGAACTCCCTCCAAAATTTAGCTGTGAACTGAACCCCTCTGTCTGAGATGATTCTTCGAGGTACTCCATGCAGTCGGTAGATATGCTTCACAAACAGTTTAGCCAGCTTGTGAGCCGAGGGTAATCCGCTACAGGGAATGAAGTGTGCTTGCTTAGAGAACAGGTCTATTACAGTCCACTTCACTGTGTTCCCCCCACTTTTTGGCAACTCTACTATAAAGTCCATTGCAATCTCTTCCCATGGCCTCGTTGGTTCTGCCACTGTTTGCAGTAGTCCCGGGGGTTTTCCTGGTCGTATTTTCATTGTAGCACAGACTGTGCAACTTTTTACATAACTATCCACATCTTTCTTCATTCCGGGCCACCAGAATTGCCTCCGGGCTAGGTGTAAAGTTTTTAGGAACCCAAAATGGCCTGCCAATTTGGCATCGTGGCTCCTCTGGAGAACTAGGATACGTAGAGATTCTGGAACGTAGAGTTTCGTCCCCTTCCAGGCGAGGTCATCCCTCTTCGTCAAGATGTGTTGGTTGTTTTGGAACCAAGGGTCCGTTAGCAGCTCAGTTTTGAGTCTTGTGGTTAGATCGCTTGTGGTTTGACCCCATCGGTCACGGTGTTGCCGCCTGGTGGTTACTTGGGCAGCTGGTTGAGTAGAAGGAATAATGGCGTCCACTACGTGCTCCCGTTCGCATTTGTACTGAGGCATGCGGGAGAGGGCATCAGCTAGAAAGTTCCTCTGCCCTGGAATGTGCTTTAGTACGAAGTCGAAACGGTTGAAGTATTGAGCCCATCGGACTTGTTTGGGTGATAGTTTCCGTGGGGTTCTGAGAGCTTCCAGATTTTTGTGGTCGGTCCAAACTTCAAACGGTTTCTGGCTCCCTTCTAGCAGGTGTCTCCAGGTCAGTAGTGCCCATCGCACTGCAAAAGCCTCCTTTTCCCATGCGGCCCATCGTCTCTCCGTGTCTGTGAGTTTGCGGGAGGTATAGGCACAGGGTTGTAAATTTCCTTGGTTGTTTCTTTGGAGTAGTACTGCTCCTACGGCCATGTCGCTGGCATCTGCCTGTATCACGAAAGGTTGCTCAGGGTCAGGATGCTTCAGTACCGGCTCCTTTGCAAACATTTCTTTCAGTGTTTCGAATGCCTCCTGGCAGGTTAGGCTCCACTGTAGGGGTTGTCCCGGACGAGGTTTCGTTCCTGGGCTCCCTGTCTTCAGGAGGTCTGTGAGGGGTTTGGCAATCTTCACAAAGGAGGGAATGAACTGCCTGTAGACGTTTGCGAACCCTAGGAAACTTTGTAGCTGTCTGCGAGTACGAGGGGGTTGCCAGCTTAGGACGGCTTGCACTTTAGCTGGGTCCATCTCTATTCCCTCATTTGACACTCTGTAGCCTAGATAGTCTAGTCGCTCACGGTGGAATTCGCATTTTTATAGTTTGACATACAGGTTGGCTGCCAGAAGTTTTTCCAGTACTTGGGGAACCAGGGGTATGTGGTCATCGATGGTCTCAGTGTAAATAAGGATGTCATCTAGAAAAACAAGGACCCCCTTGTAGAGGTGCTCATGCAGTACCTCATTTATTAACTGCATGAACACTGCTGGGGCTCCCTGTAATCCAAAAGGCATCACTTTGAATTGGAAGCTTCCTAAAGGGCAGTTGAATGCTGTTTTCCATTCATCTCCTTCTCTGATCCGTATTCGGTAGTATGCTTCTCTGAGGTCTAATTTGGTAAAGATTTTTCCCTTGGCCAAGTGAGACAGCATATCTTTCATGAGGGGAAGCGGGTATAGGTTGTGTACGCACACCCCATTTATCCCTCGAAAATCAACGACCAGGCGCATAGTTCCATCTTTTTTCTCTTTGAAAAGGACTGGTGCCGCAATCCGTGGCTTGGCTGGCTCGATGAACCCTCTTACTAGGTTTTTATCTATGTATTCACGCATTTCTTGCATCTCTCGAGGCGTCATGGCATACAGCTTGGGTTTGGGTAGTTTTGCCCCAGGGATGATTTCAATGGCACAATCTGTTTCGCGGTGGGGGGGGCAGGATGTCGCATTCTGTCTCACTGAACACTTCTGCGAGGTCCTGGTATTCCACTGGAATCAGTTCAGCCTCTGGGGGTTTGTCAGATGTGGTTGCCAGTTGTTCTCGTGGGCTCTCTTGGGGGACTCCCAATGTGAGTGGTATTTCTGCTTGCTCATGAGGGAGGGGTTGAGGACCCGATGATATCCTAAGTCTGCGGGTGCCCCCTTGCCACCAGATGGTTGGTCCCCACTTGTCTAACCAGGAAAGTCCAAGTATAACTGCCTCTGTCATTTTGGGGGCTATTATAAATCGAATTATTTCCCAGTGATCTGCCAATTCTAGTCTCACTGGTTCAGTTAGGTGAGTGGCATAGGCTCCGCCCATTAGGGATCCGTCAACCTGCTCAAATCGAATCGGGTGGGCCAATCTTTTCGCTCTGATCCCCAGTTTCTGAATTGTGGTAAGTTGATCAAGCACCTAGTGCAGCCTGAGTCTACAAGGGCCTGAAAATCCCCCTGTTTTCCCGTTTTTGGGGTTGTGAGGCGTATTGGGAAAAGGAAAGGGTAAATTGATTCACTCACCATTGGGTCGTTTTCTCCCTCGTCCTCACTGTCATAGGGTTCGATTGACTGGTCATCATTGCCTGGGGTTTCACCACTTTCGCCTGGGAGGGAGGAGACCCCTGCAGCTTGAAGAGCCCTCCTGGAAGTGTTGATAGCCCGTCGGGGCCCTCGTTCTTGTCGGGCCCTGGGTGGTAGGTCCAACCTTGGTTTCGGGACTGGGGTTGGGCATGCAGCTACCATGTGGCCCATCCCTCCGCATCTGTAACACCTCACGGAACTTCGAGGGAGGGCTGGTCTCAGGTCTCGCTCTGGTGCCATTTCTTTCTTTTGGCGGGGTGGTTTCAGATTAGGTTGACCCCTCTCCTTTGTGTCTGGTTCCTTCCTTGTGTCGTTGGCACGTAGTCCACTGTCGACTTTTGTTGCCACTCGGAACCACTCAGAGAGTTGGTTTGGGATGTCACGATATGCAGTTACTTGGGCAATACGTTTATCCAGGCTTATTCTGAAAAAATGCACCAGCAACCGTTCTGGAAGGGGGGGTAGTCTTCCAACTATCCTCCTGAATTCACGGATGTGCTCTTTGATGGGGCGGCCTCTTTGCTTTAGGTTGCTGAGTTCCTCCTCTGCATAGGGGTCCTCCTCCCCCTCTTCAAATCTGGCCTCTAGCACGTGCAGGAAGCCATCTATGTCTCTCAGTTGAGGAGCTCTTCGCTTATGGAGGGCTGAATCAGCTGATATCAGCTGAATCAAGGAATAGAGCTAGCTGGTCTGAGTCACCATCAAACTTTCCCCTGAATCGGGGTGGATCGTTTAATTCCCTCCCTCCTCTGTCTTCCTCCCGGCCTCTATATGCTCGTGCTTGATATGGCCAGTCATCTTCTTCAGCTCTAGGAGGGGGAGAGGGAGGGAGTTGTCTGCTCTTAGCAGCACGCTTGCATCGTGGGAGGGGTGCTGGCTGCTGTTTTGGGCTTCTTCCTCTTGGGTTGAGTGGGGGAGGTGGGCTACGCTCCAGCCTCCAGCGTCTCCTCCCTTCAGCAGGATCAGATATGCCTCCTCTCTCTTTCGGACGGCAGGCTGGCCCCTCGTCCTGAAGAGTGGCTTGTTCAAAATCCTCCCTCAGCTTCTCTACTGCACCCCCCAGGGGTCCCATCTGGAGCCGTGGGCGCCTGGCTTGTTCCCAATCCCACATCCAGTCCACCCTTGCTAGTTCACTGGAGATTCCCCCTTTTTTCTGGGAATTGGGGTAAGGAAATTCGAGCTCAGCTGCTTTAGGAGTGAGACCCCACCGGTACTTATCTTCCTTTGCTCCTGCTGCTGGGGAAGGTTTTACAGGCTGGACGTCTGAAGCTCCGGGGTTTGGCTGGCCTCCAGCCGAAATGAGGCTTTCTTCGGATAGCCCACCTTCTGCCATGCTGGCCTGATCCCTCCAGGCGTTCCAGATATTAGGTGATGCCTGGAGGAGACGGGACTCAGGTTGCCCGGAAATCTTGATAGATTTCTTTAAAAAAAAAGAATTCTGGCTATCTGTCAAGCTCCCAAGAGAAACTTCAAATGATTCACGGCCTCACGTAAAAGTTCAAAGGAATGTCCGTTTATTGAATGTAACATCATGGTGAGCCTTGTTTGTAGCCAGAATTGGCAATAATTGGATGGCTTCTGCCCTTTACCCCCTTACTGCCCCCTCCCCTCTGCTTGTCATCAGTCACGTTCCCCAATTACATTTAAAATAATTGCATGCATTCGCAGTCACAGGCTGTCTTGAGAATCCTTTCCTGCCACAGGAATGTCAAGAATTTTCAGTTCGTTAGGCCAACAGATAAGATCCCATGGCAACGTCGGGATGTTGACAGTCCTCCTATTGGTGTCTTTGTTTCCCCCCTACAGCAGCACGTCCAATCACCTTCAGCCACTGGAAAAGGTCAAATGAAATAGCCACTACCTAGTCCTCCTTTTGGTGTCTTTGTTTCTCCTTGATAGCAGCACCTGCAATCACCTTCAGCCACAGGAAAAGGTCAAATCAAATAGCCACTACCTAGTCCTCCTTATGGTGTTTTTGTTTCCCCCTGCCAGCAGCACCTCCAATCCCTTTAAGCCACAGGAAAAGGTCAAATCAAATAGCCACTACCTAGTCCTCCTATTTGTGTCTTTGTTTCCCCCCTCCAGCAGCACCTCCAATCACCTTCAGCCACTGGAAAAGGTCAAATGAAATAGCCACTACCTAGTTCTCCTTTTGGTGTCTTTGTTTCTCCTTGATAGCAGCATCTGCAATCACCTTCAGCCACAGGAAAAGGTCAAATGAAATAGCCACTACCTAGCCCTCCTTTTGGTGTCTTTGTTTCCCCCCTCCAGCAGCACCTCCAATCACCTTCAGCCACATGAAAAGGTCAAATCAAGTAGCCACTACCTAGTCCTCCTATTGGTGTCTTTCCCCCCCCCCCTCCAGCAGCACCTCCAATCACCTTCAGCCACACGTAAATGTCAAATGAAATAGCCACTACCTAGTGCTCCTTTTGGTGTCTTTGTTTCCCCTTGACAGCAGCACCTCCAATAACCTTCAGCCACAGGAAAATGTCAAATGAAATAGCCACTACCTAGTCCTCCTTTTGGTGTCTTTGTTTCCCCTTGACAGCAGAACCTGCAATTACCTTCAGCCACAGGAAAAGCTCAAATGAAATAGCCACTACCTAGTCCTCCTTTTGGTGTCTTTGTTTCCACCCTCCAGTAGCACCTCCCATCACTTTAAGCAACAGGAAAAGGTCAAAACAAATAGCCACTACCTAGTCCTCCTTTTTGTGTCTTTTTTTCCCCCCGCCAGCAACACCTCCAATCACCTTCAGTCACAGGAAAATGTCAAGTGAAATAGCCACTACCTAGTCCTCCTTTTGGTGTCTGTTTTTCGCCCCTCCAGCAGCACCTCCAATCACCTTCAGCCACAGGAAAAGGTCAAATGAAATAGCCACTACCTAGTCCTCCTTTTGGTGTCTGTTTTTCGCCCCTCCAGCAGCACCTCCAATCACCTTCTGTCACAGGAAAAGGTCAAATTAAAGAGCCACTATCTAGTCCTCCTTTTGGTGTCTTTGTTTCCCCCCTCCAGCAGCACCTCCAATCACCTTCAGCCACCGGAATATGTCAGATGAAATATCCACTACCTAGTCCTCCTTTTGGTGTCTTTTTTTCCCCCTGCCAGCAGCACCTCAAATCACCTTCAGTCACAGGAAAACGTCAAATGAAATAGCCACTATCTAGTCCTCCTTTTGGTGTCTGTTTTTCGCCCCTCCAGCAGCACCTCCAAATCACCTTCAGCCACAGGAAAATGTCAAATCAAATAGCCACTACCTAGTCCTCCTTTTTGTGTCTTTTTTTCCCCTTGACAGCAGCACCTCCAATCACCTTCAGCCAAAGGAAAATGTCAAATGAAACGCCACTACCTAGTCCTCCTTTTGGTGTCTTTATTTCCCTACAGCAGTACCTCCAATCACCTGCTGTCACAGGAAAAGATCTTTGTTTCCCACCCGCCAGCAGCACCTCCAATCACCTTCAGTCACAGGAAAACGTCAAATGAAATAGCCACTACCTAGTCCTCCTTTTGGTGTCTTTTTTTCGCCCCTCCAGCAGCACCTCCAATCACCTTCAGCCACAGGAAAAGGTCAAATGAAATAGCCACTACCTAGTCCTACTTTTGGTATCTTTGTTTCCCACCCGCCAGCAGCACCTCCAATAACCTTCAGCCACAGGAAAATGTCAAATGAAATAGCCACTATCTAGTCCTCTTTTGGTGTCTTTGTTTCCCCCCTCCAGCAGCACCTCCAATCACCTTCAGCCACCGGAATATGTCAGATGAAATAGCCACTACCTAGCCCTCCTTTTGGTGTCTTTGTTTCCCCCCGCCAGCAACACCTCCAATCACCTTCAGTCACAGGAAAAGGTCAAATGAAATAGCCACTACCTAGTTCTCCTATTGGTGTCTTTGTTTCCCCCCTACAGCAGCACGTCCAATCACCTTCAGCCACTGGAAAAGGTCAAATGAAATAGCCACTACCTAGTCCTGCTTTTGGTGTCTGTTTTTCGCCCCTCCAGCAGCACCTCCAATCACCTTCAGCCAAGGGAAAAGGTCAAATCAAATAGCCACTACCTAGTTCTCCTTTTGGTGTCTTTGTTTCCCCCCTCCAGCAGCACCTCCAGCCACCTTCAGCCACAGGAAAAGGTCAAATCAAATAGCCACCAACTAGTCCTCCTTTTTGTGTCTTTTTTTCCCCTTGACAGCAGCATCTCCAATCACCTTCAGCCAAAGGAAAATATCAAATGAAACAGCCACTACCTAGTGCTCCTTTTGGTGTCTTTATTTCCCTGTTTTTCTCCCCGCCAGCAGCACCTCCAATCACCTTCAATCACAGGAAAACGTCAAATGAAATAGCCACTATCTAGTCCTCCTTTTGGTGTCTGTTTTTCCCCCCTCCAGCAGCACCTCCAATCACCTTCAGCCATAGGAAAATGTCAAATCAAATAGCCACTACCTAGTCCTCCTTTTTGTGTCTTTTTTTCCCCTTGACAGCAGCACCTCCAATCAGCTTCAGCCAAAGGAAAATGTCAAATGAAACGCCACTACCTAGTCCTCCTTTTGGTGTCTTTATTTCCCTACAGCAGTACCTCCAATCACCTTCTGTCACAGGAAAATGTCAAATGAAATAGCCATTACCTAGTCCTCCTTTTGGTGTCTGTTTTTCGCCCCTCCAGCAGCACCTCCAATCACCTTCAGTCACAGGAAAACATCAAATGAAATAGCCACTACCTAGTCCTCCTTTTGGTGTCTGTTTTTTGCCCCTCCAGCAGCGCCTCCAATCACCTTCAGTCACAGGAAAACGTCAAATGAAATAGCCACTACCTAGTCCTCCTTTTGGTGTCTGTTTTTCGCCCCTCCAGCAGCACCTCCAATCACCTTCAGCCACAGGAAAAGGTCAAATGAAATAGCCACTATCTAGTCCTCCTTTTGGTGTCTGTTTTCCCCCCTCCAGCAGCACCTCCAATCACCTTCAGCCATAGGAAAATGTCAAATCAAATAGCCACTACCTAGTCCTCCTTTTTGTGTCTTTTTTTCCCCTTGACAGCAGCACCTCCAATCAGCTTCAGCCAAAGGAAAATGTCAAATGAAACGCCACTACCTAGTCCTCCTTTTGGTGTCTTTATTTCCCTACAGCAGTACCTCCAATCACCTTCTGTCACAGGAAAATGTCAAATGAAATAGCCATTACCTAGTCCTCCTTTTGGTGTCTGTTTTTCGCCCCTCCAGCAGCACCTCCAATCACCTTCAGTCACAGGAAAACATCAAATGAAATAGCCACTACCTAGTCCTCCTTTTGGTGTCTGTTTTTTGCCCCTCCAGCAGCGCCTCCAATCACCTTCAGTCACAGGAAAACGTCAAATGAAATAGCCACTACCTAGTCCTCCTTTTGGTGTCTGTTTTTCGCCCCTCCAGCAGCACCTCCAATCACCTTCAGCCACAGGAAAAGGTCAAATGAAATAGCCACTACCTAGTCCTACTTTTGGTATCTTTGTTTCCCACCCGCCAGCAGCACCTCCAATAACCTTCACCACAGGAAAATGTCAAATGAAATAGCCACTATCTAGTCCTCTTTTGGTGTCTTTGTTTCCCCCCTCCAGCAGCACCTCCAATCACCTTCAGCCACCGGAATATGTCAGATGAAATAGCCACTACCTAGTCCTCCTTTTGGTGTCTTTGTTTCCCCCCGCCAGCAACACCTCCAATCACCTTCAGTCACAGGAAAATGTCAAATGAAATAGCCACTACCTAGTCCTCCTTTTGGTGTCTGTTTTTCGCCCCTCCAGCAGCACCTCCAATCACCTTCAGCCACAGGAAAAGGTCAAATGAAATAGCCACTACCTAGTCCTCCTTTTGGTGTCTGTTTTTCGCCCCTCCAGCAGCACCACCAATCACCTTCAGCCACAGGAAAAGGTCAAATCAAATAGCCACGACCTAGTCCTCCTTTTGGTGATTTTGTTTCCCCCCGCCAGCAGCACCTCCAATCACTTTCACCCACAGGAAAAGGTCAAATCAAATAGCCACTACCTAGTCCTCCTTTTGGTGTCTTTGTTTCCCCCTGCCAGATGCACCTCCAATCACTTTCACCCACAGGAAAAGGTCAAATCAAATAGCCACTACCTAGTTCTCCTTTTGGTGTCTTTGTTTCCCCCCTCCAGCAGCACCTCCAGCCACCTTCAGCCACAGGAAAAGGTCAAATCAAATAGCCACCAACTAGTCCTCCTTTTTGTGTCTTTTTTCCCCCTTGACAGCAGCATCTCCAATCACCTTCAGCCAAAGGAAAATATCAAATGAAACAGCCACTACCTAGTGCTCCTTTTGGTGTCTTTATTTCCCTGTTTTTCTCCCCGCCAGCAGCACCTCCAATCACCTTCAGCCACAGGAAATGGTCAAATGAAATAGCCACTACCTAGTCCTCCTTTTGGTGCCTGTTTTTCTCCCCTCCAGCAGCACCTCCAATCAACTTCAGCCACAGGAAAAGGTCAAATCAAATAGCCACTACCTAGTCCTCCTTTTGGTGTCTTTATTTCCCCCCTTCACAGCAGCACCTCAAATTACCTTCAATCACAGGAAAACGTCAAATGAAATAGCCACTATCTAGTCCTCCTTTTGGTGTCTGTTTTTCGCCCCTCCAGCAGCACCTCCAATCACCTTCAGCCATAGGAAAATGTCAAATCAAATAGCCACTACCTAGTCCTCCTTTTTGTGTCTTTTTTTCCCCTTGACAGCAGCACCTCCAATCAGCTTCAGCCAAAGGAAAATGTCAAATGAAACGCCACTACCTAGTCCTCCTTTTGGTGTCTTTATTTCCCTACAGCAGTACCTCCAATCACCTTCTGTCACAGGAAAACGTCAAATGAAATAGCCACTACCTAGTCCTCCTTTTGGTGTCTGTTTTTCGCCCCTCCAGCAGCGCCTCCAATCACCTTCGGCCACAGGAAAAGGTCAAATGAAATAGCCACTACCTAGTCCTACTTTTGGTATCTTTGTTTCCCACCCGACAGCAGCACCTCCAATCACCTTCAGCCACAGGAAAAGGTCAAATGAAACAGCCACTAACTAGTCCTCCTTTTGGTGTCTTTGTTTCCCCCCGCCAGCAGCACCTCCAATCACCTCCAGTCACAGGAAAACGTCAAATGAAATACCCACTACCTAGTCCTCCTTTTGGTGTCTGTTTTTCGCCCCTCCAGCAGCACCTCTAATCACCTTCAGCCACAGGAAAAGGTCAAATCAAATAGCCACTACCTAGTCCTCCTTTTGGCGTCTGTTTTTCGCCCCTCCAGCAGCACCTCCAATCACCTTCAGCCACAGGAAAAGGTCAAATCAAATAGCCACTACCTAGTCCTCCTTTTGGTGTTTTTGTTTCTCCCTGCCAGCAGCACCTCCAATCACTTTCAGCCACAGGAAAAGGTCAAATCAAATAGCCACTACCTAGTCCTCCTATTGGTGTCTTTGTTTCCCCCCTACAGCAGCACGTCCAATCACCTTCAGCCACTGGAAAAGGTCAAATGAAATAGCCACTACCTAGTCCTCCTTTTGGTGTCTTTGTTTCTCCTTGATAGCAGCACCTGCAATCACCTTCAGCCACAGGAAAAGGTCAAATCAAATAGCCACTACCTAGTCCTCCTTATGGTGTTTTTGTTTCCCCCTGCCAGCAGCACCTCCAATCCGTTTAAGCCACAGGAAAAGGTCAAATCAAATAGCCACTACCTAGTTCTCCTATTTGTGTCTTTGTTTCCCCCCTCCAGCAGCACCTCCAATCACCTTCAGCCACTGGAAAAGGTCAAATGAAATAGCCACTACCTAGTTCTCCTTTTGGTTTCTTTGTTTCTCCTTGATAGCAGCATCTGCAATCACCTTCAGCCACAGGAAAAGGTCAAATGAAATAGCCACTACCTAGCCCTCCTTTTGGTGTCTTTGTTTCCCCCCACCAGCAGCACCTCCAATCACCTTCAGCCACATGAAAAGGTCAAATCAAGTAGCCACTACCTAGTCCTCCTATTGGTGTCTTTCCCCCCCCCTCCAGCAGCACCTCCAATCACCTTCAGCCACACGTAAATGTCAAATGAAATAGCCACTACCTAGTGCTCTTTTTGGTGTCTTTGTTTCCCCCCTTGACAGCAGCACCTGCAGTCACCTTTAGCCACAGGAAAAGGTCAAATGAAATAGCCACTACATAGTCCTCCTTTTTGTGTCTTTGTTTCCCCTTGACAGCAGCACCTCCAATAACCTTCAGCCACAGGAAAATGTCAAATGAAATAGCCACTACCTAGTCCTCCTTTTGGTGTCTTTGTTTCCCCTTGACAGCAGAACCTGCAATCACCTTCAGCCACAGGAAAAGCTCAAATGAAATAGCCACTACCTGGTCCTCCTTTTGGTGTCTTTGTTTCCCCCCTCCAGTAGCACCTCCCATCACTTTAAGCAACAGGAAAAGGTCAAAACAAATAGCCACTACCTAGTCCTCCTTTTTGTGTCTTTGTTTCCCACCCGCCAGCAGCACCTCCAATCACCTTCAGCCAAAGGAAAATGTCAAATGAAACGCCACTACCTAGTCCTCCTTTTGGTATCTTTGTTTCCCACCCGCCAGCAGCACCTCCAATCACCTTCTATCACAGGAAAAGGTCAAATGAAATAGCCACTACCTAGTCCTCCTTTTGGTGTCTTTGTTTCCCCGCGCCAGCAGCACCTCCAATCACCTTCAGTCACAGGAAAACCTCAAATTGAATAGCCACTACCTAGTCCTCCTTTTGGTATCTGTTTTTCGCCCCTCCAGCAGCACCTCCAATCACCTTCAGCCACAGGAAGAGGTCAAATAAAATAGCCACTACCTAGTCCTCCTTTTGGTGTCTTTATTTCCCCCCTTCACAGCAGCACCTCAAATCACCTTCAATCACAGGAAAACGTCAAATGAAATAGCCACTACCTAGTCCTCCTTTTGGTGTCTGTTTTTCGCCCCTCCAGCAGCACCTCCAATCACCTTCAGCCACAGGAAAAGGTCAAATGAAATAGCCACTACCTAGTCCTACTTTTGGTATCTTTGTTTCCCACCCGCCAGCAGCACCTCCAATAACCTTCACCACAGGAAAATGTCAAATGAAATAGCCACTATCTAGTCCTCTTTTGGTGTCTTTCTTTCCCCCCTCCAGCAGCACCTCCAATCACCTTCAGCCACCGGAATATGTCAGATGAAATAGCCACTACCTAGTCCTCCTTTTGGTGTCTTTGTTTCCCCCCGCCAGCAACACCTCCAATCACCTTCAGTCACAGGAAAATGTCAAATGAAATAGCCACTACCTAGTCCTCCTTTTGGTGTCTGTTTTTCGCCCCTCCAGCAGCACCTCCAATCACCTTCAGCCACAGGAAAAGGTCAAATGAAATAGCCACTACCTAGTCCTCCTTTTGGTGTCTGTTTTTCGCCCCTCCAGCAGCACCACCAATCACCTTCAGCCACAGGAAAAGGTCAAATCAAATAGCCACGACCTAGTCCTCCTTTTGGTGATTTTGTTTCCCCCCGCCAGCAGCACCTCCAATCACTTTCACCCACAGGAAAAGGTCAAATCAAATAGCCACTACCTAGTCCTCCTTTTGGTGTCTTTGTTTCCCCCTGCCAGATGCACCTCCAATCACTTTCACCCACAGGAAAAGGTCAAATCAAATAGCCACTACCTAGTTCTCCTTTTGGTGTCTTTGTTTCCCCCCTCCAGCAGCACCTCCAGCCACCTTCAGCCACAGGAAAAGGTCAAATCAAATAGCCACCAACTAGTCCTCCTTTTTGTGTCTTTTTTCCCCCTTGACAGCAGCATCTCCAATCACCTTCAGCCAAAGGAAAATATCAAATGAAACAGCCACTACCTAGTGCTCCTTTTGGTGTCTTTATTTCCCTGTTTTTCTCCCCGCCAGCAGCACCTCCAATCACCTTCAGCCACAGGAAATGGTCAAATGAAATAGCCACTACCTAGTCCTCCTTTTGGTGCCTGTTTTTCTCCCCTCCAGCAGCACCTCCAATCAACTTCAGCCACAGGAAAAGGTCAAATCAAATAGCCACTACCTAGTCCTCCTTTTGGTGTCTTTATTTCCCCCCTTCACAGCAGCACCTCAAATTACCTTCAATCACAGGAAAACGTCAAATGAAATAGCCACTATCTAGTCCTCCTTTTGGTGTCTGTTTTTCGCCCCTCCAGCAGCACCTCCAATCACCTTCAATCACAGGAAAACGTCAAATGAAATAGCCACTACCTAGTCCTCCTTTTGGTGTCTGTTTTTCGCCCCTCCAGCAGCACCTCCAATCACCTTCAGCCACAGGAAAAGGTCAAATGAAATAGCCACTACCTAGTCCTACTTTTGGTATCTTTGTTTCCCACCCGCCAGCAGCACCTCCAATAACCTTCACCACAGGAAAATGTCAAATGAAATAGCCACTATCTAGTCCTCTTTTGGTGTCTTTCTTTCCCCCCTCCAGCAGCACCTCCAATCACCTTCAGCCACCGGAATATGTCAGATGAAATAGCCACTACCTAGTCCTCCTTTTGGTGTCTTTGTTTCCCCCCGCCAGCAACACCTCCAATCACCTTCAGTCACAGGAAAATGTCAAATGAAATAGCCACTACCTAGTCCTCCTTTTGGTGTCTGTTTTTCGCCCCTCCAGCAGCACCTCCAATCACCTTCAGCCACAGGAAAAGGTCAAATGAAATAGCCACTACCTAGTCCTCCTTTTGGTGTCTGTTTTTCGCCCCTCCAGCAGCACCACCAATCACCTTCAGCCACAGGAAAAGGTCAAATCAAATAGCCACGACCTAGTCCTCCTTTTGGTGATTTTGTTTCCCCCCGCCAGCAGCACCTCCAATCACTTTCACCCACAGGAAAAGGTCAAATCAAATAGCCACTACCTAGTCCTCCTTTTGGTGTCTTTGTTTCCCCCTGCCAGATGCACCTCCAATCACTTTCACCCACAGGAAAAGGTCAAATCAAATAGCCACTACCTAGTTCTCCTTTTGGTGTCTTTGTTTCCCCCCTCCAGCAGCACCTCCAGCCACCTTCAGCCACAGGAAAAGGTCAAATCAAATAGCCACCAACTAGTCCTCCTTTTTGTGTCTTTTTTCCCCCTTGACAGCAGCATCTCCAATCACCTTCAGCCAAAGGAAAATATCAAATGAAACAGCCACTACCTAGTGCTCCTTTTGGTGTCTTTATTTCCCTGTTTTTCTCCCCGCCAGCAGCACCTCCAATCACCTTCAGCCACAGGAAATGGTCAAATGAAATAGCCACTACCTAGTCCTCCTTTTGGTGCCTGTTTTTCTCCCCTCCAGCAGCACCTCCAATCAACTTCAGCCACAGGAAAAGGTCAAATCAAATAGCCACTACCTAGTCCTCCTTTTGGTGTCTTTATTTCCCCCCTTCACAGCAGCACCTCAAATTACCTTCAATCACAGGAAAACGTCAAATGAAATAGCCACTATCTAGTCCTCCTTTTGGTGTCTGTTTTTCGCCCCTCCAGCAGCACCTCCAATCACCTTCAGCCATAGGAAAATGTCAAATCAAATAGCCACTACCTAGTCCTCCTTTTTGTGTCTTTTTTTCCCCTTGACAGCAGCACCTCCAATCAGCTTCAGCCAAAGGAAAATGTCAAATGAAACGCCACTACCTAGTCCTCCTTTTGGTGTCTTTATTTCCCTACAGCAGTACCTCCAATCACCTTCTGTCACAGGAAAACGTCAAATGAAATAGCCACTACCTAGTCCTCCTTTTGGTGTCTGTTTTTCGCCCCTCCAGCAGCGCCTCCAATCACCTTCGGCCACAGGAAAAGGTCAAATGAAATAGCCACTACCTAGTCCTACTTTTGGTATCTTTGTTTCCCACCCGACAGCAGCACCTCCAATCACCTTCAGCCACAGGAAAAGGTCAAATGAAACAGCCACTAACTAGTCCTCCTTTTGGTGTCTTTGTTTCCCCCCGCCAGCAGCACCTCCAATCACCTCCAGTCACAGGAAAACGTCAAATGAAATACCCACTACCTAGTCCTCCTTTTGGTGTCTGTTTTTCGCCCCTCCAGCAGCACCTCTAATCACCTTCAGCCACAGGAAAAGGTCAAATCAAATAGCCACTACCTAGTCCTCCTTTTGGTATCTGTTTTTCGCCCCTCCAGCAGCACCTCCAATCACCTTCAGCCACAGGAAAAGGTCAAATCAAATAGCCACGACCTAGTCCTCCTTTTGGTGTTTTTGTTTCTCCCTGCCAGCAGCACCTCCAATCACTTTCAGCCACAGGAAAAGGTCAAATCAAATAGCCACTACCTAGTCCTCCTATTGGTGTCTTTGTTTCCCCCCTACAGCAGCACGTCCAATCACCTTCAGCCACTGGAAAAGGTCAAATGAAATAGCCACTACCTAGTCCTCCTTTTGGTGTCTTTGTTTCTCCTTGATAGCAGCACCTGCAATCACCTTCAGCCACAGGAAAAGGTCAAATCAAATAGCCACTACCTAGTCCTCCTTATGGTGTTTTTGTTTCCCCCTGCCAGCAGCACCTCCAATCCGTTTAAGCCACAGGAAAAGGTCAAATCAAATAGCCACTACCTAGTTCTCCTATTTGTGTCTTTGTTTCCCCCCTCCAGCAGCACCTCCAATCACCTTCAGCCACTGGAAAAGGTCAAATGAAATAGCCACTACCTAGTTCTCCTTTTGGTTTCTTTGTTTCTCCTTGATAGCAGCATCTGCAATCACCTTCAGCCACAGGAAAAGGTCAAATGAAATAGCCACTACCTAGCCCTCCTTTTGGTGTCTTTGTTTCCCCCCACCAGCAGCACCTCCAATCACCTTCAGCCACATGAAAAGGTCAAATCAAGTAGCCACTACCTAGTCCTCCTATTGGTGTCTTTCCCCCCCCCCTCCAGCAGCACCTCCAATCACCTTCAGCCACACGTAAATGTCAAATGAAATAGCCACTACCTAGTGCTCTTTTTGGTGTCTTTGTTTCCCCCCTTGACAGCAGCACCTGCAGTCACCTTTAGCCACAGGAAAAGGTCAAATGAAATAGCCACTACATAGTCCTCCTTTTTGTGTCTTTGTTTCCCCTTGACAGCAGCACCTCCAATAACCTTCAGCCACAGGAAAATGTCAAATGAAATAGCCACTACCTAGTCCTCCTTTTGGTGTCTTTGTTTCCCCTTGACAGCAGAACCTGCAATCACCTTCAGCCACAGGAAAAGCTCAAATGAAATAGCCACTACCTGGTCCTCCTTTTGGTGTCTTTGTTTCCCCCCTCCAGTAGCACCTCCCATCACTTTAAGCAACAGGAAAAGGTCAAAACAAATAGCCACTACCTAGTCCTCCTTTTTGTGTCTTTGTTTCCCACCCGCCAGCAGCACCTCCAATCACCTTCAGCCAAAGGAAAATGTCAAATGAAACGCCACTACCTAGTCCTCCTTTTGGTATCTTTGTTTCCCACCCGCCAGCAGCACCTCCAATCACCTTCTATCACAGGAAAAGGTCAAATGAAATAGCCACTACCTAGTCCTCCTTTTGGTGTCTTTGTTTCCCCGCGCCAGCAGCACCTCCAATCACCTTCAGTCACAGGAAAACCTCAAATTGAATAGCCACTACCTAGTCCTCCTTTTGGTATCTGTTTTTCGCCCCTCCAGCAGCACCTCCAATCACCTTCAGCCACAGGAAGAGGTCAAATAAAATAGCCACTACCTAGTCCTCCTTTTGGTGTCTTTATTTCCCCCCTTCACAGCAGCACCTCAAATCACCTTCAATCACAGGAAAACGTCAAATGAAATAGCCACTACCTAGTCCTCCTTTTGGTGTCTGTTTTTCGCCCCTCCAGCAGCACCTCCAATCACCTTCAGCCACAGGAAAAGGTCAAATGAAATAGCCACTACCTAGTCCTACTTTTGGTATCTTTGTTTCCCACCCGCCAGCAGCACCTCCAATAACCTTCACCACAGGAAAATGTCAAATGAAATAGCCACTATCTAGTCCTCTTTTGGTGTCTTTCTTTCCCCCCTCCAGCAGCACCTCCAATCACCTTCAGCCACCGGAATATGTCAGATGAAATAGCCACTACCTAGTCCTCCTTTTGGTGTCTTTGTTTCCCCCCGCCAGCAACACCTCCAATCACCTTCAGTCACAGGAAAATGTCAAATGAAATAGCCACTACCTAGTCCTCCTTTTGGTGTCTGTTTTTCGCCCCTCCAGCAGCACCTCCAATCACCTTCAGCCACAGGAAAAGGTCAAATGAAATAGCCACTACCTAGTCCTCCTTTTGGTGTCTGTTTTTCGCCCCTCCAGCAGCACCACCAATCACCTTCAGCCACAGGAAAAGGTCAAATCAAATAGCCACGACCTAGTCCTCCTTTTGGTGATTTTGTTTCCCCCCGCCAGCAGCACCTCCAATCACTTTCACCCACAGGAAAAGGTCAAATCAAATAGCCACTACCTAGTCCTCCTTTTGGTGTCTTTGTTTCCCCCTGCCAGATGCACCTCCAATCACTTTCACCCACAGGAAAAGGTCAAATCAAATAGCCACTACCTAGTTCTCCTTTTGGTGTCTTTGTTTCCCCCCTCCAGCAGCACCTCCAGCCACCTTCAGCCACAGGAAAAGGTCAAATCAAATAGCCACCAACTAGTCCTCCTTTTTGTGTCTTTTTTCCCCCTTGACAGCAGCATCTCCAATCACCTTCAGCCAAAGGAAAATATCAAATGAAACAGCCACTACCTAGTGCTCCTTTTGGTGTCTTTATTTCCCTGTTTTTCTCCCCGCCAGCAGCACCTCCAATCACCTTCAGCCACAGGAAATGGTCAAATGAAATAGCCACTACCTAGTCCTCCTTTTGGTGCCTGTTTTTCTCCCCTCCAGCAGCACCTCCAATCAACTTCAGCCACAGGAAAAGGTCAAATCAAATAGCCACTACCTAGTCCTCCTTTTGGTGTCTTTATTTCCCCCCTTCACAGCAGCACCTCAAATTACCTTCAATCACAGGAAAACGTCAAATGAAATAGCCACTATCTAGTCCTCCTTTTGGTGTCTGTTTTTCGCCCCTCCAGCAGCACCTCCAATCACCTTCAGCCATAGGAAAATGTCAAATCAAATAGCCACTACCTAGTCCTCCTTTTTGTGTCTTTTTTTCCCCTTGACAGCAGCACCTCCAATCAGCTTCAGCCAAAGGAAAATGTCAAATGAAACGCCACTACCTAGTCCTCCTTTTGGTGTCTTTATTTCCCTACAGCAGTACCTCCAATCACCTTCTGTCACAGGAAAACGTCAAATGAAATAGCCACTACCTAGTCCTCCTTTTGGTGTCTGTTTTTCGCCCCTCCAGCAGCGCCTCCAATCACCTTCGGCCACAGGAAAAGGTCAAATGAAATAGCCACTACCTAGTCCTACTTTTGGTATCTTTGTTTCCCACCCGACAGCAGCACCTCCAATCACCTTCAGCCACAGGAAAAGGTCAAATGAAACAGCCACTAACTAGTCCTCCTTTTGGTGTCTTTGTTTCCCCCCGCCAGCAGCACCTCCAATCACCTCCAGTCACAGGAAAACGTCAAATGAAATACCCACTACCTAGTCCTCCTTTTGGTGTCTGTTTTTCGCCCCTCCAGCAGCACCTCTAATCACCTTCAGCCACAGGAAAAGGTCAAATCAAATAGCCACTACCTAGTCCTCCTTTTGGCGTCTGTTTTTCGCCCCTCCAGCAGCACCTCCAATCACCTTCAGCCACAGGAAAAGGTCAAATCAAATAGCCACTACCTAGTCCTCCTTTTGGTGTTTTTGTTTCTCCCTGCCAGCAGCACCTCCAATCACTTTCAGCCACAGGAAAAGGTCAAATCAAATAGCCACTACCTAGTCCTCCTATTGGTGTCTTTGTTTCCCCCCTACAGCAGCACGTCCAATCACCTTCAGCCACTGGAAAAGGTCAAATGAAATAGCCACTACCTAGTCCTCCTTTTGGTGTCTTTGTTTCTCCTTGATAGCAGCACCTGCAATCACCTTCAGCCACAGGAAAAGGTCAAATCAAATAGCCACTACCTAGTCCTCCTTATGGTGTTTTTGTTTCCCCCTGCCAGCAGCACCTCCAATCCGTTTAAGCCACAGGAAAAGGTCAAATCAAATAGCCACTACCTAGTTCTCCTATTTGTGTCTTTGTTTCCCCCCTCCAGCAGCACCTCCAATCACCTTCAGCCACTGGAAAAGGTCAAATGAAATAGCCACTACCTAGTTCTCCTTTTGGTTTCTTTGTTTCTCCTTGATAGCAGCATCTGCAATCACCTTCAGCCACAGGAAAAGGTCAAATGAAATAGCCACTACCTAGCCCTCCTTTTGGTGTCTTTGTTTCCCCCCACCAGCAGCACCTCCAATCACCTTCAGCCACATGAAAAGGTCAAATCAAGTAGCCACTACCTAGTCCTCCTATTGGTGTCTTTCCCCCCCCCCTCCAGCAGCACCTCCAATCACCTTCAGCCACACGTAAATGTCAAATGAAATAGCCACTGCCTAGTGCTCTTTTTGGTGTCTTTGTTTCCCCCCTTGACAGCAGCACCTGCAGTCACCTTTAGCCACAGGAAAAGGTCAAATGAAATAGCCACTACATAGTCCTCCTTTTTGTGTCTTTGTTTCCCCTTGACAGCAGCACCTCCAATAACCTTCAGCCACAGGAAAATGTCAAATGAAATAGCCACTACCTAGTCCTCCTTTTGGTGTCTTTGTTTCCCCTTGACAGCAGAACCTGCAATCACCTTCAGCCACAGGAAAAGCTCAAATGAAATAGCCACTACCTGGTCCTCCTTTTGGTGTCTTTGTTTCCCCCCTCCAGTAGCACCTCCCATCACTTTAAGCAACAGGAAAAGGTCAAAACAAATAGCCACTACCTAGTCCTCCTTTTTGTGTCTTTGTTTCCCACCCGCCAGCAGCACCTCCAATCACCTTCAGCCAAAGGAAAATGTCAAATGAAACGCCACTACCTAGTCCTCCTTTTGGTATCTTTGTTTCCCACCCGCCAGCAGCACCTCCAATCACCTTCTATCACAGGAAAAGGTCAAATGAAATAGCCACTACCTAGTCCTCCTTTTGGTGTCTTTGTTTCCCCGCGCCAGCAGCACCTCCAATCACCTTCAGTCACAGGAAAACCTCAAATTGAATAGCCACTACCTAGTCCTCCTTTTGGTATCTGTTTTTCGCCCCTCCAGCAGCACCTCCAATCACCTTCAGCCACAGGAAGAGGTCAAATAAAATAGCCACTACCTAGTCCTCCTTTTGGTGTCTTTATTTCCCCCCTTCACAGCAGCACCTCAAATCACCTTCAATCACAGGAAAACGTCAAATGAAATAGCCACTATCTAGTCCTCCTTTTGGTGTCTGTTTTTCGCCCCTCCAGCAGCACCTCCAATCACCTTCAGCCACAGGAAAATGTCAAATCAAATAGCCACTACTGAGTCCTCCTTTTTGTGTCTTTTTTTCCCCTTGACAGCAGCACCTCCAATCACCTTCAGCCAAAGGAAAATGTCAAATGAAACGCCAGTACCTAGCCCTCCTTTTGGTGTCTTTATTTCCCTACAGCAGTACCTCCAATCACCTTCTGTCACAGGAAAAGATCTTTGTTTCCCACCCGCCAGCAGCACCTCCAATCACCTTCAGTCATAGGAAAACGTCAAATGAAATAGCCACTACCTAGTCCTCCTTTTGGTGTCTGTTTTTCGCCCCTCCAGCAGCACCTCCAATCACCTTCAGTCACAGGAAAACGTCAAATGAAATAGCCACTACCTAGTCCTCCTTTTGGTGTCTGTTTTTCGCCCCTCCAGCAGCACCTCCAATCACCTTCAGCCACAGGAAAAGGTCAAATGAAATAGCCACTACCTAGTCCTACTTTTGGTATCTTTCTTTCCCACCCGCCAGCAGCACCTCCAATCACCTTCAGCCACAGGAAAAGGTCAAATGAAACAGCCACTACCTAGTCCTCCTTTTGGTGTCTTTGTTTGCCCCGCCAGCAGCACCTCCAATCACCTTCAGCCACAGGAAAAGGTCAAATCAAATAGCCACTACCTAGTCCTCCTTTTGGTGTTTTTGTTTCCCCCTGCCAGCAGCACCTCCAATAACTTTCAGCCACAGGAAAAGTTCAAATCAAATAGCCACTACCTAGTCCTCCTATTGGTGTCTTTGTTTCCCCCCTACATCAGCACGTCCAATCACCTTCAGCCACTGGAAAAGGTCAAATGAAATAGCCACTACCTAGTCCTCCTTTTGGTGCCTTTGTTTCTCCTTGATAGCAGCACCTGCAATCACCTTCAGCCAGAGGAAAAGGTCAATTCAAATAGCCACTACCTAGTCCTCCTTATGATGTTTTTGTTTCCCCCTGCCAGCAGCACCTCCAATCCCTTTAAGCCACAGGAAAAGGTCAAATCAAATAGCCACTACCTAGTTCTCCTATTTGTGTCTTTGTTTCCCCCCTCCAGCAGCACCTCCAATCACCTTCAGCCACTGGAAAAGGTCAAATGAAATAGCCACTACCTAGTTCTCCTTTTGGTGTCTTTGTTTCTCCTTGATAGCAGCATCTGCAATCACCTTCAGCCACAGGAAAAGGTCAAATGAAACAGCCACTACCTAGTCCTCCTTTTGGTGTCTTTGTTTGCCCCGCCAGCAGCACCTCCAATCACCTTCAGCCACAGGAAAAGGTCAAATCAAGTAGCCACTACCTAGTCCTCCTATTGGTGTCTTTGTTTCCCCCCTCCAGCAGCACCTCCAATCACCTTAAGCCACAGGAAAATGTCAAATGAAACAGCCACTAACTAGTCCTCCTTTTGGTGTCTGTTTTTCGCCCCTCCAGCAGCACCTCCAATCACCTTCAGTCACAGGAAAACGTCAAATGAAATAGCCACTACCTAGTCCTCCTTTTGGTGTCTGTTTTTCGCCCCTCCAGCAGCACCTACAATCACCTTCAGCCACAGGAAAAGGTCAAATGAAATAGCCACTACCTAGTCCTACTTTTGGTATCTTTGTTTCCCACCCACCAGCAGCACCTCCAATCACCTTCAGCCACAGGAAAAGGTCAAATGAAACAGCCACTACCTAGTCCTCCTTTTGGTGTCTTTGTTTGCCCCGCCAGCAGCACCTCCAATCACCTTCAGCCACAGGAAAAAGTCAAATGAAATAGCCACTATCTAATCCTCCTTTTGGTGTCTTTGTTTCCCCCCGCCAGCAGCACCTCAAATCACCTCCAGTCACAGGAAAACGTCAAATGAAATACCCACTACCTAGTCCTCCTTTTGGTGTCTGTTTTTCGCCCCTCCAGCAGCACCTCCAATCACCTTCAGCCACAGGAAAAGGTCAAATCAAATAGCCACTACCTAGTCCTCCTTTTGGTGTTTTTGTTTCCCCCTGCCAGCAGCACCTCCAATAACTTTCAGCCACAGGAAAAGTTCAAATCAAATAGCCACTACCTAGTCCTCCTATTGGTGTCTTTGTTTCCCCCCTACATCAGCACGTCCAATCACCTTCAGCCACTGGAAAAGGTCAAATGAAATAGCCACTACCTAGTCCTCCTTTTGGTGTCTTTGTTTCTCCTTGATAGCAGCACCTGCAATCACCTTCAGCCACAGGAAAAGGTCAAATCAAATAGCCACTACCTAGTCCTCCTTTTGGTGTTTTTGTTTCCCCCTGCCAGCAGCACCTCCAATAACTTTCAGCCACAGGAAAAGTTCAAATCAAATAGCCACTACCTAGTCCTCCTATTGGTGTCTTTGTTTCCCCCCTACATCAGCACGTCCAATCACCTTCAGCCACTGGAAAAGGTCAAATGAAATAGCCACTACCTAGTCCTCCTTTTGGTGTCTTTGTTTCTCCTTGATAGCAGCACCTGCAATCACCTTCAGCCACAGGAAAAGGTCAATTCAAATAGCCACTACCTAGTCCTCCTTATGATGTTTTTGTTTCCCCCTGCCAGCAGCACCTCCAATCCCTTTAAGCCACAGGAAAAGGTCAAATCAAATAGCCACTACCTAGTTCTCCTATTTGTGTCTTTGTTTCCCCCCTCCAGCAGCACCTCCAATCACCTTCAGCCACTGGAAAAGGTCAAATGAAATAGCCACTACCTAGTTCTCCTTTTGGTGTCTTTGTTTCTCCTTGATAGCAGCATCTGCAATCACCTTCAGCCACAGGAAAAGGTCAAATGAAACAGCCACTACCTAGTCCTCCTTTTGGTGTCTTTGTTTGCCCCGCCAGCAGCACCTCCAATCACCTTCAGCCACAGGAAAAGGTCAAATCAAGTAGCCACTACCTAGTCCTCCTATTGGTGTCTTTGTTTCCCCCCTCCAGCAGCACCTCCAATCACCTTAAGCCACAGGAAAATGTCAAATGAAACAGCCACTAACTAGTCCTCCTTTTGGTGTCTTTGTTTCCCCCCGCCAGCAGCACCTCCAATCACCTCCAGTCACAGGAAAACGTCAAATGAAATACCCACTACCTAGTCCTCCTTTTGGTGTCTGTTTTTCGCCCCTCCAGCAGCACCTCCAATCACCTTCAGCCACAGGAAAAGGTCAAATCAAATAGCCACTACCTAGTCCTCCTTTTGGTGTCTGTTTTTCGCCCCTCCAGCAGCACCTCCAATCACCTTCAGCCACAGGAAAAGGTCAAATCAAATAGCCACTACCTAGTCCTCCTTTTGGTGTCTTTATTTCCCTACAGCAGTACCTCCAATCACCTTCTGTCACAGGAAAAGATCTTTGTTTCCCACCCGCCAGCTTTGTTTCCTTTTGGTGTCTTTGTTTCCCCCCTCCAGCAGCACCTCCAATCACCTTCAGCCACAGGAAAAGTTCAAATCAAATAGCCACGACCTAGTCCTCCTTTTGGTGTTTTTGTTTCCCCCTGCCAGCAGCACCTCCAATCACTTTCAGCCACAGGAAAAGGTCAAATCAAATAGCCACTACCTGTCAAGCTCCCAAGAGAAACTTCAAATGATTCACGGCCTCACGTAAAAGTTTAAAGGAATGTCCGTTTATTGAATGTAACATCATGGCGAGCCTCGTTTGTAGCCAGAATTGGCAATAATTGGATGGCTTCTGCCCTTTACCCCCTTACTGCCCCCTCCCCTCTGCTTGTCATCAGTCACGTTCCCCAATTACATTTAAAATAATTGCATGCATGCGCAGTGACAGGCTGTCTTGAGAATCCTTTCCTGCCACAGGAATGTCAAGAATTTTCAGTTCGTTAGGCCAACAGATAAGATCCCATGGCAACATCGGGATGTTGACATCCGGCTCCCCTTACTTCTCGAAAGCAACCTATGGGAAACAAAACAATCTAAATGCAGGTATATGACCTAGGGATGCGTCCCCCTCCCCCCCGGCTTGCTTGGGTTTTCTGCATGGAATTTTGCTATAAGGCGGTCAGCTTGGATGTTTCTATGTTTCACCCACGATGCTTCCGATAGGGGATAACCCTTCCACTTGATTAGGTATTGGAGTTGTCTTCTGTGCCACCTCGAATCAAGAATTCGTTGGACTTCATAATGGGTTTGGCCCCCTATGACCACAGGGTCTGGGGGCGCACGGGGCAGTGGTCTCAGAGTGGAATCGATCACAGGTTTCAAAAGGCTACTATGAAACGATTGGTGTGTCTTCCCCAGCAATCGAGGCAGTTTCAATACCACTGTGACTGGGTTGATGATTTTTATTATGGGGAATGGCCCCACAAATTCTGGCCCCAGTTTTTTGCTGGGCAGTCTTAGTTTCAAGTATTTTGTGGAGAGGTAAACCTTCTCTCCTACCTGGAACGGCCGTTGCGGAGCCCGGTGTTTATCTGCCTGTTTCTTGTAGGTTTGTGTCGCTTTGGCTAGGGCTTTCTTGACATTTTCCCAAGCTGCTTTCAGCATCGACATCCAATCAGTCAAGCTGACTGAGGAGGAGGGGGTCTCTTGGATACTCAGGCATTGGGACGAAGTCCATGCCGCTCACTACTTTGAACGGTGTGAGTCCTGTGCTGCTGTGAACAGCATTATTGTATGCAACCTCAGCGAAAGATAAAAGGTCTGCCCAATGAGACTGCTGATAGTTCACGTAGCACCTCAGGTACTGCTCTATCATGGCGTTCAGTCTTTCTGCTGCCCCATTAGTGCTCGGATGAAAAGCTGAACTAAGACCCTGAGATGATCCAATGGACCACAGGAACTCCCTCCAAAATTTAGCTGTGAACTGAACCCCTCTGTCTGAGATGATTCTTCGAGGTACTCCATGCAGTCGGTAGATATGCTTCACAAACAGTTTAGCCAGTTTGTGAGCCGAGGGTAATCCGCTACAGGGAATGAAGTGTGCTTGCTTAGAGAACAGGTCTATTACAGTCCACTTCACTGTGTTCCCCCCACTTTTTGGCAACTCTACTATAAAGTCCATTGCAATCTCTTCCCATGGCCTCGTTGGTTCTGCCACTGTTTGCAGTAGTCCCGGGGGTTTTCCTGGTCGTATTTTCATTGTAGCACAGACTGTGCAACTTTTTACATAACTATCCACATCTTTCTTCATTCCGGGCCACCAGAATTGCCTCCGGGCTAGGTGTAAAGTTTTTAGGAACCCAAAATGGCCTGCCAATTTGGCATCGTGGCTCCTCTGGAGAACTAGGATACGTAGAGATTCTGGAACGTAGAGTTTCGTCCCCTTCCAGGCGAGGTCATCCCTCTTCGTCAAGATGTGTTGGTTGTTTTGGAACCAAGGGTCCGTTAGCAGCTCAGTTTTGAGTCTTGTGGTTAGATCGCTTGTGGTTTGACCCCATCGGTCACGGTGTTGCCGCCTGGTGGTTACTTGGGCAGCTGGTTGAGTAGAAGGAATAATGGCGTCCACTACGTGCTCCCGTTCGCATTTGTACTGAGGCATGCGGGAGAGGGCATCAGCTAGAAAGTTCCTCTGCCCTGGAATGTGCTTTAGTACGAAGTCGAAACGGTTGAAGTATTGAGCCCATCGGACTTGTTTGGGTGATAGTTTCCGTGGGGTTCTGAGAGCTTCCAGATTTTTGTGGTCGGTCCAAACTTCAAACGGTTTCTGGCTCCCTTCTAGCAGGTGTCTCCAGGTCAGTAGTGCCCATCGCACTGCAAAAGCCTCCTTTTCCCATGCGGCCCATCGTCTCTCCGTGTCTGTGAGTTTGCGGGAGGTATAGGCACAGGGTTGTAAATTTCCTTGGTTGTTTCTTTGGAGTAGTACTGCTCCTACGGCCATGTCGCTGGCATCTGCCTGTATCACGAAAGGTTGCTCAGGGTCAGGATGCTTCAGTACCGGCTCCTTTGCAAACATTTCTTTCAGTGTTTCGAATGCCTCCTGGCAGGTTAGGCTCCACTGTAGGGGTTGTCCCGGACGAGGTTTCGTTCCTGGGCTCCCTGTCTTCAGGAGGTCTGTGAGGGGTTTGGCAATCTTCGCAAAGGAGGGAATGAACTGCCTGTAGACGTTTGCGAACCCTAGGAAACTTTGTAGCTGTCTGCGAGTACGAGGGGGTTGCCAGCTTAGGACGGCTTGCACTTTAGCTGGGTCCATCTCTATTCCCTCATTTGACACTCTGTAGCCTAGATAGTCTAGTCGCTCACGGTGGAATTCGCATTTTTATAGTTTGACATACAGGTTGGCTGCCAGAAGTTTTTCCAGTACTTGGGGAACCAGGGGTATGTGGTCATCGATGGTCTCAGTGTAAATAAGGATGTCATCTAGAAAAACAAGGACCCCCTTGTAGAGGTGCTCATGCAGTACCTCATTTATTAACTGCATGAACACTGCTGGGGCTCCCTGTAATCCAAAAGGCATCACTTTGAATTGGAAGCTTCCTAAAGGGCAGTTGAATGCTGTTTTCCATTCATCTCCTTCTCTGATCCGTATTCGGTAGTATGCTTCTCTGAGGTCTAATTTGGTAAAGATTTTTCCCTTGGCCAAGTGAGACAGCATATCTTTCATGAGGGGAAGCGGGTATAGGTTGTGTACGCACACCCCATTTATCCCTCGAAAATCAACGACCAGGCGCATAGTTCCATCTTTTTTCTCTTTGAAAAGGACTGGTGCCGCAATCCGTGGCTTGGCTGGCTCGATGAACCCTCTTACTAGGTTTTTATCTATGTATTCACGCATTTCTTGCATCTCTCGAGGCGTCATGGCATACAGCTTGGGTTTGGGTAGTTTTGCCCCAGGGATGATTTCAATGGCACAATCTGTTTCGCGGTGGGGGGGGGCAGGATGTCGCATTCTGTCTCACTGAACACTTCTGCGAGGTCCTGGTATTCCACTGGAATCAGTTCAGCCTCTGGGGGTTTGTCAGATGTGGTTGCCAGTTGTTCTCGTGGGCTCTCTTGGGGGACTCCCAATGTGAGTGGTATTTCTGCTTGCTCATGAGGGAGGGGTTGAGGACCCGATGATATCCTAAGTCTGCGGGTGCCCCCTTGCCACCAGATGGTTGGTCCCCACTTGTCTAACCAGGAAAGTCCAAGTATAACTGCCTCTGTCATTTTGGGGGCTATTATAAATCGAATTATTTCCCAGTGATCTGCCAATTCTAGTCTCACTGGTTCAGTTAGGTGAGTGGCATAGGCTCCGCCCATTAGGGATCCGTCAACCTGCTCAAATCGAATCGGGTGGGCCAATCTTTTCGCTCTGATCCCCAGTTTCTGAATTGTGGTAAGTTGATCAAGCACCTAGTGCAGCCTGAGTCTACAAGGGCCTGAAAATCCCCCTGTTTTCCCGTTTTTGGGGTTGTGAGGCGTATTGGGAAAAGGAAAGGGTAAATTGATTCACTCACCATTGGGTCGTTTTCTCCCTCGTCCTCACTGTCATAGGGTTCGATTGACTGGTCATCATTGCCTGGGGTTTCACCACTTTCGCCTGGGAGGGAGGAGACCCCTGCAGCTTGAAGAGCCCTCCTGGAAGTGTTGATAGCCCGTCGGGGCCCTCGTTCTTGTCGGGCCCTGGGTGGTAGGTCCAACCTTGGTTTCGGGACTGGGGTTGGGCATGCAGCTACCATGTGGCCCATCCCTCCGCATCTGTAACACCTCACGGAACTTCGAGGGAGGGCTGGTCTCAGGTCTCGCTCTGGTGCCATTTCTTTCTTTTGGCGGGGTGGTTTCAGATTAGGTTGACCCCTCTCCTTTGTGTCTGGTTCCTTCCTTGTGTCGTTGGCACGTAGTCCACTGTCGACTTTTGTTGCCACTCGGAACCACTCAGAGAGTTGGTTTGGGATGTCACGATATGCAGTTACTTGGGCAATACGTTTATCCAGGCTTATTCTGAAAAAATGCACCAGCAACCGTTCTGGAAGGGGGGGTAGTCTTCCAACTATCCTCCTGAATTCACGGATGTGCTCTTTGATGGGGCGGCCTCTTTGCTTTAGGTTGCTGAGTTCCTCCTCTGCATAGGGGTCCTCCTCCCCCTCTTCAAATCTGGCCTCTAGCACGTGCAGGAAGCCATCTATGTCTCTCAGTTGAGGAGCTCTTCGCTTATGGAGGGCTGAATCAGCTGATATCAGCTGAATCAAGGAATAGAGCTAGCTGGTCTGAGTCACCATCAAACTTTCCCCTGAATCGGGGTGGATCGTTTAATTCCCTCCCTCCTCTGTCTTCCTCCCGGCCTCTATATGCTCGTGCTTGATATGGCCAGTCATCTTCTTCAGCTCTAGGAGGGGGAGAGGGAGGGAGTTGTCTGCTCTTAGCAGCACGCTTGCATCGTGGGAGGGGTGCTGGCTGCTGTTTTGGGCTTCTTCCTCTTGGGTTGAGTGGGGGAGGTGGGCTACGCTCCAGCCTCCAGCGTCTCCTCCCTTCAGCAGGATCAGATATGCCTCCTCTCTCTTTCGGACGGCAGGCTGGCCCCTCGTCCTGAAGAGTGGCTTGTTCAAAATCCTCCCTCAGCTTCTCTACTGCACCCCCCAGGGGTCCCATCTGGAGCCGTGGGCGCCTGGCTTGTTCCCAATCCCACATCCAGTCCACCCTTGCTAGTTCACTGGAGATTCCCCCTTTTTTCTGGGAATTGGGGTAAGGAAATTCGAGCTCAGCTGCTTTAGGAGTGAGACCCCACCGGTACTTATCTTCCTTTGCTCCTGCTGCTGGGGAAGGTTTTACAGGCTGGACGTCTGAAGCTCCGGGGTTTGGCTGGCCTCCAGCCGAAATGAGGCTTTCTTCGGATAGCCCACCTTCTGCCATGCTGGCCTGATCCCTCCAGGCGTTCCAGATATTAGGTGATGCCTGGAGGAGACGGGACTCAGGTTGCCCGGAAATCTTGATAGATTTCTTTAAAAAAAAAGAATTCTGGCTATCTGTCAAGCTCCCAAGAGAAACTTCAAATGATTCACGGCCTCACGTAAAAGTTCAAAGGAATGTCCGTTTATTGAATGTAACATCATGGTGAGCCTTGTTTGTAGCCAGAATTGGCAATAATTGGATGGCTTCTGCCCTTTACCCCCTTACTGCCCCCTCCCCTCTGCTTGTCATCAGTCACGTTCCCCAATTACATTTAAAATAATTGCATGCATTCGCAGTCACAGGCTGTCTTGAGAATCCTTTCCTGCCACAGGAATGTCAAGAATTTTCAGTTCGTTAGGCCAACAGATAAGATCCCATGGCAACGTCGGGATGTTGACAGTCCTCCTATTGGTGTCTTTGTTTCCCCCCTACAGCAGCACGTCCAATCACCTTCAGCCACTGGAAAAGGTCAAATGAAATAGCCACTACCTAGTCCTCCTTTTGGTGTCTTTGTTTCTCCTTGATAGCAGCACCTGCAATCACCTTCAGCCACAGGAAAAGGTCAAATCAAATAGCCACTACCTAGTCCTCCTTATGGTGTTTTTGTTTCCCCCTGCCAGCAGCACCTCCAATCCCTTTAAGCCACAGGAAAAGGTCAAATCAAATAGCCACTACCTAGTCCTCCTATTTGTGTCTTTGTTTCCCCCCTCCAGCAGCACCTCCAATCACCTTCAGCCACTGGAAAAGGTCAAATGAAATAGCCACTACCTAGTTCTCCTTTTGGTGTCTTTGTTTCTCCTTGATAGCAGCATCTGCAATCACCTTCAGCCACAGGAAAAGGTCAAATGAAATAGCCACTACCTAGCCCTCCTTTTGGTGTCTTTGTTTCCCCCCTCCAGCAGCACCTCCAATCACCTTCAGCCACATGAAAAGGTCAAATCAAGTAGCCACTACCTAGTCCTCCTATTGGTGTCTTCCCCCCCCCTCCAGCAGCACCTCCAATCACCTTCAGCCACACGTAAATGTCAAATGAAATAGCCACTACCTAGTGCTCCTTTTGGTGTCTTTGTTTCCCCTTGACAGCAGCACCTCCAATAACCTTCAGCCACAGGAAAATGTCAAATGAAATAGCCACTACCTAGTCCTCCTTTTGGTGTCTTTGTTTCCCCTTGACAGCAGAACCTGCAATCACCTTCAGCCACAGGAAAAGCTCAAATGAAATAGCCACTACCTAGTCCTCCTTTTGGTGTCTTTGTTTCCACCCTCCAGTAGCACCTCCCATCACTTTAAGCAACAGGAAAAGGTCAAAACAAATAGCCACTACCTAGTCCTCCTTTTTGTGTCTTTGTTTCCCCCCGCCAGCAACACCTCCAATCACCTTCAGTCACAGGAAAATGTCAAGTGAAATAGCCACTACTTAGTCCTCCTTTTGGTGTCTGTTTTTCGCCCCTCCAGCAGCACCTCCAATCACCTTCAGCCACAGGAAAAGGTCAAATGAAATAGCCACTACCTAGTCCTCCTTTTGGTGTCTGTTTTTCGCCCCTCCAGCAGCACCACCAATCACCTTCAGCCACAGGAAAAGGTCAAATCAAATAGCCACGACCTAGTCCTCCTTTTGGTGTTTTTGTTTCCCCCCGCCAGCAGCACCTCCAATCACTTTCAGCCACAGGAAAAGGTCACAGGAAAAGGTCAAATTAAAGAGCCACTATCTAGTCCTCCTTTTGGTGTCTTTGTTTCCCCCCTCCAGCAGCACCTCCAATCACCTTCAGCCACCGGAATATGTCAGATGAAATACCCACTACCTAGTCCTCCTTTTGGTGTCTTTGTTTCCCCCCGCCAGCAGCACCTCAAATCACCTTCAGTCACAGGAAAACGTCAAATGAAATAGCCACTATCTAGTCCTCCTTTTGGTGTCTGTTTTTCGCCCCTCCAGCAGCACCTCCAATCACCTTCAGCCACAGGAAAATGTCAAATCAAATAGCCACTACCTAGTCCTCCTTTTTGTGTCTTTTTTTCCCCTTGACAGCAGCACCTCCAATCACCTTCAGCCAAAGGAAAATGTCAAATGAAACGCCACTACCTAGTCCTCCTTTTGGTGTCTTTATTTCCCTACAGCAGTACCTCCAATCACCTTCTGTCACAGGAAAAGATCTTTGTTTCCCACCCGCCAGCTTTGTTTCCTTTTGGTGTCTTTGTTTCCCCCCTCCAGCAGCACCTCCAATCACCTTCAGCCACAGGAAATGGTCAAATCAAATAGCCACGACCTAGTCCTCCTTTTGGTGTTTTTGTTTCCCCCCGCCAGCAGCACCTCCAATCACTTTCACCCACAGGAAAAGGTCAAATCAAATAGCCACTACCTAGTCCTCCTTTTGGTGTCTTTGTTTCCCCCCGCCAGATGCACCTCCAATCACTTTCACCCACAGGAAAAGGTCAAATCAAATAGCCACTACCTAGTCCTCCTTTTGGTGTCTTTGTTTCCCCCCTCCAGTAGCACCTCCCATCACCTTCAGCCAAAGGAAAATGTCAAATGAAACGCCAGTACCTAGTCCTCCTTTTGGTATCTTTGTTTCCCACCCGCCAGCAGCACCTCCAATCACCTTCTGTCACAGGAAAAGGTCAAATTAAAGAGCCACTATCTAGTCCTCCTTTTGGTGTCTTTGTTTCCCCCCTCCAGCAGCACCTCCAATCACCTTCAGCCACCGGAATATGTCAGATGAAATATCCACTACCTAGTCCTCCTTTTGGTGTCTTTTTTTCCCCCTGCCAGCAGCACCTCCAAATCACCTTCAGCCACAGGAAAATGTCAAATCAAATAGCCACTACCTAGTCCTCCTTTTTGTGTCTTTTTTTCCCCTTGACAGCAGCACCTCCAATCACCTTCAGCCAAAGGAAAATGTCAAATGAAACGCCACTACCTAGTCCTCCTTTTGGTGTCTTTATTTCCCTACAGCAGTACCTCCAATCACCTTCTGTCACAGGAAAAGATCTTTGTTTCCAACCCGCCAGCAGCACCTCCAATCACCTTCAGTCACAGGAAAACGTCAAATGAAATAGCCACTACCTAGTCCTCCTTTTGGTGTCTGTTTTTCGCCCCTCCAGCAGCACCTCCAATCACCTTCAGCCACAGGAAAAGGTCAAATGAAATAGCCACTACCTAGTCCTACTTTTGGTATCTTTGTTTCCCACCCGCCAGCAGCACCTCCAATAACCTTCAGCCACAGGAAAATGTCAAATGAAATAGCCACTATATAGTCCTCTTTTGGTGTCTTTGTTTCCCCCCTCCAGCAGCACCTCCAATCACCTTCAGCCACCGGAATATGTCAGATGAAATAGCCACTACCTAGCCCTCCTTTTGGTGTCTTTGTTTCCCCCCGCCAGCAACACCTCCAATCACCTTCAGTCACAGGAAAATGTCAAATGAAATAGCCACTACCTAGTCCTCCTTTTGTTGTCTGTTTTTCGCCCCTCCAGCAGCACCACCAATCACCTTAAGCCACAGGAAAAGGTCAAATGAAATAGCCACTACCTAGTCCTCCTTTTGGTGTCTGTTTTTCGCCCCTCCAGCAGCACCACCAATCACCTTCAGCCACAGGAAAAGGTCAAATCAAATAGCCAGGACCTAGTCCTCCTTTTGGTGTTTTTGTTTCCCCCCACCAGCAGCACCTCCAATCACTTTCACCCACAGGAAAAGGTCAAATGAAATAGCCACTACCTAGTCCTCCTTTTGGTATCTTTCTTTCCCACCCGCCAGCAGCACCTCCAATCACCTTCAGCCACAGGAAAAGGTCAAATGAAATAGCCACTACCTAGTCCTCCTTTTGGTCTCTTTGTTTCCCACCCACCATTAGCACCTCCAATCACCTTCAGCCACAGGAAAAGGTCAAATCAAATAGCCACTACCTAGTTCTTCTTTTGGTGTTTTTGTTTCCCCTTGACAGCAGCACCTCCCATCACCTTCAGCCACAGGAAAAGGTCAAATGAAATAGCCACTACCTAGTCCTCCTTTTGGTCTCTTTGTTTCCCACCCACCATTAGCACCTCCAATCACCTTCAGCCACAGGAAAAATTCAAATCAAGTAGCCACTACCTAGTCCTCCTTTTGGTGTCCTTGCTTCCCCCCGCCAGCAGCACCTCCAATCACCTTCAGCCACAGGAAAAGGTCAAATGAAATATCCACTACCTAGTCCTCCTTTTGGTGTCTGTTTTTCGCCCCTCCAGAAGCACCTCCAATCACCTTCAGCCACAGGAAAGGGTCAAATGAAATAGCCACTACCTAGTCCTCCTTTTGGTATCTTTCTTTCCCACCCGCCAGCAGCACCTCCAATCACCTTCAGCCACAGGAAAAGGTAAAATGAAATAGCCACTACCTAGTCCTCCTATTGGTGTCTTTGTTTCCCCCCTACAGCAGCACCTCAAATCACCTTCAGCCACAGGAAAAGGTCAAATGAAATAGCCACTACCTAGTCCTCCTTTTGGTGTCTGTTTTTCGCCCCTCCAGAAGCACCTCAAATCACCTTCAGCCACAGGAAAAGGTCAAATGAAATAGCCACTACCTAGTCCTCCTTTTGGTGTCTGTTTTTCGCCCCTCCAGAAGCACCTCCAATCACCTTCAGCCACAGGAAATGGTCAAATCAAATAGCCACTACCTAGTCCTCCTTTTGGTGTCCGTTTTTCTCCCCTCCAGCAGCACCTCCAGTCACCTTCAGCCACAGGAAAAGGTCAAATCAAGTAGCCACTACCTAGTCCTCCTATTGGTGTCTTTCCCCCCCCCTCCAGAAGCACCTCCAGTCACCTTTAGCCACAGGAAAATGTCAAATGAAACAGCCACTAACTAGTCCTCCTTTTGGTGTCTTTGTTTCCCCCCTACAGCAGCACCTCAAATCACCTTCAGCCACAGGAAAAGGTCAAATGAAATAGCCACTACCTAGTCCTCCTTTTGGTATCTTTCTTTCCCACCCGCCAGCAGCACCTCCAATCACCTTCAGCCACAGGAAAAGGTCAAATGAAATAGCCACTACCTAGTCCTCCTTTTTGTGTCTTCCCCCCCCCTCCAGCAGCACCTCCAATCACCTTCAGCCACAAGTAAATGTCAAATGAAATAGCCACTACCTAGTCCTCCTTTTGGTGTCTTTGTTTTTCCCCTTGACAGCAGCACCTCCCATCACCTTCAGCCACAGGAAAAGGTCAAATGAAATAGCCACTACCTAGTCCTCCTTTTGGTCTCTTTGTTTCCCACCCGCCATTAGCACCTCCAATCACCGTCAGCCACAGGAAAAGGTCAAATGAAATAGCCACTACATAGTCCTCCTTTTTGTGTCTTTGTTTCCCCTTGACAGCAGCACCTCCAATAACCTTCAGCCACAGGAAAATGTCAAATGAAACAACCACTAACTAGTCCTCCTTTTGGTGTCTTTGTTTCCCCCCTACAGCAGCACCTCCAATCACCTTCAGCCACCGGAATATGTCAGATGAAATAGCCACTACCTAGCCCTCCTTTTGGTGTCTTTGTTTCCCCCCGCCAGCAACACCTCCAATCACCTTCAGTCACAGGAAAATGTCAAATGAAATAGCCACTACCTAGTCCTCCTTTTGTTGTCTGTTTTTCGCCCCTCCGGCAGCACCACCAATCACCTTAAGCCACAGGAAAAGGTCAAATGAAATAGCCACTACCTAGTCCTCCTTTTGGTGTCTGTTTTTCGCCCCTCCAGCAGCACCACCAATCACCTTCAGCCACAGGAAAAGGTCAAATCAAATAGCCAGGACCTAGTCCTCCTTTTGGTGTTTTTGTTTCCCCCCGCCAGCAGCACCTCCAATCACTTTCACCCACAGGAAAAGGTCAAATGAAATAGCCACTACCTAGTCCTCCTTTTGGTATCTTTCTTTCCCACCCGCCAGCAGCACCTCCAATCACCTTCAGCCACAGGAAAAGGTCAAATGAAATAGCCACTACCTAGTCCTCCTTTTGGTCTCTTTGTTTCCCACCCACCATTAGCACCTCCAATCACCTTCAGCCACAGGAAAAGGTCAAATCAAATAGCCACTACCTAGTTCTTCTTTTGGTGTTTTTGTTTCCCCTTGACAGCAGCACCTCCCATCACCTTCAGCCACAGGAAAAGGTCAAATGAAATAGCCACTACCTAGTCCTCCTTTTGGTCTCTTTGTTTCCCACCCACCATTAGCACCTCCAATCACCTTCAGCCACAGGAAAAGGTCAAATCAAATAGCCACTACCTAGTTCTTCTTTTGGTGTTTTTGTTTCCCCTTGACAGCAGCACCTCCCATCACCTTCAGCCACAGGAAAAGGTCAAATGAAATAGCCACTACCTAGTCCTCCTTTTGGTCTCTTTGTTTCCCACCCACCATTAGCACCTCCAATCACCTTCAGCCACAGGAAAAATTCAAATCAAGTAGCCACTACCTAGTCCTCCTTTTGGTGTCCTTGCTTCCCCCCGCCAGCAGCACCTCCAATCACCTTCAGCCACAGGAAAAGGTCAAATGAAATATCCACTACCTAGTCCTCCTTTTGGTGTCTGTTTTTCGCCCCTCCAGAAGCACCTCCAATCACCTTCAGCCACAGGAAAGGGTCAAATGAAATAGCCACTACCTAGTCCTCCTTTTGGTATCTTTCTTTCCCACCTGCCAGCAGCACCTCCAATCACCTTCAGCCACAGGAAAAGGTAAAATGAAATAGCCACTACCTAGTCCTCCTATTGGTGTCTTTGTTTCCCCCCTACAGCAGCACCTCAAATCACCTTCAGCCACAGGAAAAGGTCAAATGAAATAGCCACTACCTAGTCCTCCTTTTGGTGTCTGTTTTTCGCCCCTCCAGAAGCACCTCAAATCACCTTCAGCCACAGGAAAAGGTCAAATGAAATAGCCACTACCTAGTCCTCCTTTTGGTGTCTGTTTTTCGCCCCTCCAGAAGCACCTCCAATCACCTTCAGCCACAGGAAATGGTCAAATCAAATAGCCACTACCTAGTCCTCCTTTTGGTGTCCGTTTTTCTCCCCTCCAGCAGCACCTCCAGTCACCTTCAGCCACAGGAAAAGGTCAAATCAAGTAGCCACTACCTAGTCCTCCTATTGGTGTCTTTCCCCCCCCCTCCAGAAGCACCTCCAGTCACCTTTAGCCACAGGAAAATGTCAAATGAAACAGCCACTAACTAGTCCTCCTTTTGGTGTCTTTGTTTCCCCCCTACAGCAGCACCTCCAATCACCTTCAGCCACAGGAAAAGGTCAAATGAAATAGCCACTACCTAGTCCTCCTTTTGGTATCTTCCCCCCCCCTCCAGCAGCACCTCCAATCACCTTCAGCCACAAGTAAATGTCAAATGAAATAGCCACTACCTAGTCCTCCTTTTGGTGTCTTTGTTTTTCCCCTTGACAGCAGCACCTCCCATCACCTTCAGCCACAGGAAAAGGTCAAATGAAATAGCCACTACCTAGTCCTCCTTTTGGTCTCTTTGTTTCCCACCCGCCATTAGCACCTCCAATCACCGTCAGCCACAGGAAAAGGTCAAATGAAATAGCCACTACATAGTCCTCCTTTTTGTGTCTTTGTTTCCCCTTGACAGCAGCACCTCCAATAACCTTCAGCCACAGGAAAATGTCAAATGAAACAACCACTAACTAGTCCTCCTTTTGGTGTCTTTGTTTCCCCCCTACAGCAGCACCTCCAATCACCTTCAGCCACCGGAATATGTCAGATGAAATAGCCACTACCTAGCCCTCCTTTTGGTGTCTTTGTTTCCCCCCGCCAGCAACACCTCCAATCACCTTCAGTCACAGGAAAATGTCAAATGAAATAGCCACTACCTAGTCCTCCTTTTGTTGTCTGTTTTTCGCCCCTCCAGCAGCACCACCAATCACCTTAAGCCACAGGAAAAGGTCAAATGAAATAGCCACTACCTAGTCCTCCTTTTGGTGTCTGTTTTTCGCCCCTCCAGCAGCACCACCAATCACCTTCAGCCACAGGAAAAGGTCAAATCAAATAGCCAGGACCTAGTCCTCCTTTTGGTGTTTTTGTTTCCCCCCGCCAGCAGCACCTCCAATCACTTTCACCCACAGGAAAAGGTCAAATGAAATAGCCACTACCTAGTCCTCCTTTTGGTATCTTTCTTTCCCACCCGCCAGCAGCACCTCCAATCACCTTCAGCCACAGGAAAAGGTCAAATGAAATAGCCACTACCTAGTCCTCCTTTTGGTCTCTTTGTTTCCCACCCACCATTAGCACCTCCAATCACCTTCAGCCACAGGAAAAGGTCAAATCAAATAGCCACTACCTAGTTCTTCTTTTGGTGTTTTTGTTTCCCCTTGACAGCAGCACCTCCCATCACCTTCAGCCACAGGAAAAGGTCAAATGAAATAGCCACTACCTAGTCCTCCTTTTGGTCTCTTTGTTTCCCACCCACCATTAGCACCTCCAATCACCTTCAGCCACAGGAAAAGGTCAAATCAAATAGCCACTACCTAGTTCTTCTTTTGGTGTTTTTGTTTCCCCTTGACAGCAGCACCTCCCATCACCTTCAGCCACAGGAAAAGGTCAAATGAAATAGCCACTACCTAGTCCTCCTTTTGGTCTCTTTGTTTCCCACCCACCATTAGCACCTCCAATCACCTTCAGCCACAGGAAAAATTCAAATCAAGTAGCCACTACCTAGTCCTCCTTTTGGTGTCCTTGCTTCCCCCCGCCAGCAGCACCTCCAATCACCTTCAGCCACAGGAAAAGGTCAAATGAAATATCCACTACCTAGTCCTCCTTTTGGTGTCTGTTTTTCGCCCCTCCAGAAGCACCTCCAATCACCTTCAGCCACAGGAAAGGGTCAAATGAAATAGCCACTACCTAGTCCTCCTTTTGGTATCTTTCTTTCCCACCCGCCAGCAGCACCTCCAATCACCTTCAGCCACAGGAAAAGGTAAAATGAAATAGCCACTACCTAGTCCTCCTATTGGTGTCTTTGTTTCCCCCCTACAGCAGCACCTCAAATCACCTTCAGCCACAGGAAAAGGTCAAATGAAATAGCCACTACCTAGTCCTCCTTTTGGTGTCTGTTTTTCGCCCCTCCAGAAGCACCTCAAATCACCTTCAGCCACAGGAAAAGGTCAAATGAAATAGCCACTACCTAGTCCTCCTTTTGGTGTCTGTTTTTCGCCCCTCCAGAAGCACCTCCAATCACCTTCAGCCACAGGAAATGGTCAAATCAAATAGCCACTACCTAGTCCTCCTTTTGGTGTCCGTTTTTCTCCCCTCCAGCAGCACCTCCAGTCACCTTCAGCCACAGGAAAAGGTCAAATCAAGTAGCCACTACCTAGTCCTCCTATTGGTGTCTTTCCCCCCCCCTCCAGAAGCACCTCCAGTCACCTTTAGCCACAGGAAAATGTCAAATGAAACAGCCACTAACTAGTCCTCCTTTTGGTGTCTTTGTTTCCCCCCTACAGCAGCACCTCAAATCACCTTCAGCCACAGGAAAAGGTCAAATGAAATAGCCACTACCTAGTCCTCCTTTTGGTATCTTTCTTTCCCACCCGCCAGCAGCACCTCCAATCACCTTCAGCCACAGGAAAAGGTCAAATGAAATAGCCACTACCTAGTCCTCCTTTTTGTGTCTTCCCCCCCCCTCCAGCAGCACCTCCAATCACCTTCAGCCACAAGTAAATGTCAAATGAAATAGCCACTACCTAGTCCTCCTTTTGGTGTCTTTGTTTTTCCCCTTGACAGCAGCACCTCCCATCACCTTCAGCCACAGGAAAAGGTCAAATGAAATAGCCACTACCTAGTCCTCCTTTTGGTCTCTTTGTTTCCCACCCGCCATTAGCACCTCCAATCACCGTCAGCCACAGGAAAAGGTCAAATGAAATAGCCACTACATAGTCCTCCTTTTTGTGTCTTTGTTTCCCCTTGACAGCAGCACCTCCAATAACCTTCAGCCACAGGAAAATGTCAAATGAAACAACCACTAACTAGTCCTCCTTTTGGTGTCTTTGTTTCCCCCCTACAGCAGCACCTCCAATCACCTTCAGCCACCGGAATATGTCAGATGAAATAGCCACTACCTAGCCCTCCTTTTGGTGTCTTTGTTTCCCCCCGCCAGCAACACCTCCAATCACCTTCAGTCACAGGAAAATGTCAAATGAAATAGCCACTACCTAGTCCTCCTTTTGTTGTCTGTTTTTCGCCCCTCCAGCAGCACCACCAATCACCTTAAGCCACAGGAAAAGGTCAAATGAAATAGCCACTACCTAGTCCTCCTTTTGGTGTCTGTTTTTCGCCCCTCCAGCAGCACCACCAATCACCTTCAGCCACAGGAAAAGGTCAAATCAAATAGCCAGGACCTAGTCCTCCTTTTGGTGTTTTTGTTTCCCCCCGCCAGCAGCACCTCCAATCACTTTCACCCACAGGAAAAGGTCAAATGAAATAGCCACTACCTAGTCCTCCTTTTGGTATCTTTCTTTCCCACCCGCCAGCAGCACCTCCAATCACCTTCAGCCACAGGAAAAGGTCAAATGAAATAGCCACTACCTAGTCCTCCTTTTGGTCTCTTTGTTTCCCACCCACCATTAGCACCTCCAATCACCTTCAGCCACAGGAAAAGGTCAAATCAAATAGCCACTACCTAGTTCTTCTTTTGGTGTTTTTGTTTCCCCTTGACAGCAGCACCTCCCATCACCTTCAGCCACAGGAAAAGATCAAATGAAATAGCCACTACCTAGTCCTCCTTTTGGTCTCTTTGTTTCCCACCCACCATTAGCACCTCCAATCACCTTCAGCCACAGGAAAAATTCAAATCAAGTAGCCACTACCTAGTCCTCCTTTTGGTGTCTTTCCCCCCCCCTCCAGAAGCACCTCCAGTCACCTTTAGCCACAGGAAAATGTCAAATGAAACAGCCACTAACTAGTCCTCCTTTTGGTGTCTTTGTTTCCCCCCTACAGCAGCACCTCAAATCACCTTCAGCCACAGGAAAAGGTCAAATGAAATAGCCACTACCTAGTCCTCCTTTTGGTATCTTTCTTTCCCACCCGCCAGCAGCACCTCCAATCACCTTCAGCCACAGGAAAAGGTCAAATGAAATAGCCACTACCTAGTCCTCCTTTTTGTGTCTTCCCCCCCCTCCAGCAGCACCTCCAATCACCTTCAGCCACAAGTAAATGTCAAATGAAATAGCCACTACCTAGTCCTCCTTTTGGTGTCTTTGTTTTTCCCCTTGACAGCAGCACCTCCCATCACCTTCAGCCACAGGAAAAGGTCAAATGAAATAGCCACTACCTAGTCCTCCTTTTGGTCTCTTTGTTTCCCACCCACCATTAGCACCTCCAATCACCTTCAGCCACAGGAAAAGGTCAAATCAAGTAGCCACTACCTAGTCCTCCTATTGGTGTCTTTGTTTCCCCCCTACAGCAGCACCTCAAATCACCTTCAGCCATAAGAAAAGGTCAAATGAAATAGCCACTACCTAGTCCTCCTATTGGTGTCTTTGTTTCCCCCCTACAGCAGCACCTCAAATCACCTTCAGCCACAGGAAAAGGTCAAATGAAATAGCCACTACCTAGTCCTCCTTTTGGTGTCTGTTTTTCGCCCCTCCAGAAGCACCTCCAATCACCTTCAGCCACAGGAAATGGTCAAATCAAATAGCCACTACCTAGTCCTCCTTTTGGTGTCCGTTTTTCTCCCCTCCAACAGCACCTCCAATCACCTTCAGCCACAGGAAAAGGTCAAATCAAATAGCCACTACCTAGTCCTCCTTTTGGTCTCTTTGTTTCCCACCCACCATTAGCACCTCCAATCACCTTCAGCCACAGGAAAAGGTCAAATCAAGTAGCCACTACCTAGTCCTCCTATTGGTGTCTTTGTTTCCCCCCTACAGCAGCACCTCAAATCACCTTCAGCCACAGGAAAAGGTCAAATGAAATAGCCACTACCTAGTCCTCCTTTTGGTGTCTGTTTTTCGCCCCTCCAGAAGCACCTCCAATCACCTTCAGCCACAGGAAATGGTCAAATCAAATAGCCACTACCTAGTCCTCCTTTTGGTGTCCGTTTTTCTCCCCTCCAGCAGCACCTCCAGTCACCTTCAGCCACAGGAAAAGGTCAAATCAAGTAGCCACTACCTAGTCCTCCTATTGGTGTCTTTCCCCCCCCCTCCAGCAGCACCTCCAGTCACCTTTAGCCACAGGAAAATGTCAAATGAAACAGCCACTAACTAGTCCTCCTTTTGGTGTCTTTGTTTCCCCCCTACAGCAGCACCTCAAATCACCTTCAGCCACAGGAAAATGTCAAATGAAACAGCCACTACCTAGTCCTCCTTTTGGTATCTTTCTTTCCCACCCGCCAGCAGCACCTCCAATCACCTTCAGCCACAGGAAAAGGTCAAATGAAATAGCCACTACCTAGTCCTCCTTTTTGTGTCTTCCCCCCCCTCCAGCAGCACCTCCAATCACCTTCAGCCAGAAGTAAATGTCAAATGAAATAGCCACTACCTAGTCCTCCTTTTGGTGTCTTTGTTTTTCCCCTTGACAGCAGCACCTCCCATCACCTTCAGCCACAGGAAAAGGTCAAATGAAATAGCCACTACCTAGTCCTCCTTTTGGTCTCTTTGTTTCCCACCCGCCATTAGCACCTCCAATCACCGTCAGCCACAGGAAAAGGTCAAATGAAATAGCCACTACATAGTCCTCCTTTTTGTGTCTTTGTTTCCCCTTGACAGCAGCACCTCCAATAACCTTCAGCCACAGGAAAATGTCAAATGAAACAGCCACTAACTAGTCCTCCTTTTGGTGTCTTTGTTTCCCCCCTACAGCAGCACCTCCAATCACCTTCTGTCACAGGAAAAGGTCAAATGAAATAGCCACTACCTAGTTCTCTTATTGTGTCTTTGTTTCCCCCTTGACAGCAGCACCTCCAATCACTCTCAGCCACAGGAAAAGGTCAAATGAAATAGCCACTACCTAGTCCTCCTTTTGGTATCTTTCTTTCCCACCCGCCAGCAGCACCTCCAATCACCTTCAGCCACAGGAAAAGGTCAAATGAAATAGCCACTACCTAGTCCTCCTTTTTGTGTCTTTGTTTCCCCTTGACAGCAGCACCTCCAGTCACCTTCAGCCACAGTTAAAGGTCAAATGAAATAGCCACTACCTAGTCCTCCTTTTGGTGTCTTTGTTTCCCCCCTCCAGTAGCACCTCCCATCACTTTCAGCCACAGGAAAAGGTCAAATCAAATAGCCACTACCTAGTCCTCCTTTTGGTGTTTTTGTTTCCCCAGGCCAGCAGCACCTCCAATCACCTTCAGCCAGAGGAAAATGTCAAATGAAACAGCCACTACCTAGTCCTCCTTTTGGTGTCTTTGTTTCCCCTTGACAGCAGCACCTCCCATCACCTTCAGCCACAGGAAAAGGTCAAATGAAATAGCCACTACCTAGTCCTCCTTTTGGTCTCTTTGTTTCCCACCCACCATTAGCACCTCCAATCACCTTCAGCCACAGGAAAAGGTCAAATCAAGTAGCCACTACCTAGTCCTCCTATTGGTGTCTTTGTTTCCCCCCTACAGCAGCACCTCAAATCACCTTCAGCCACAGGAAAAGGTCAAATGAAATAGCCACTACCTAGTCCTCCTTTTGGTGTCTGTTTTTCGCCCCTCCAGAAGCACCTCCAATCACCTTCAGCCACAGGAAATGGTCAAATCAAATAGCCACTACCTAGTCCTCCTTTTGGTGTCCGTTTTTCTCCCCTCCAGCAGCACCTCCAGTCACCTTCAGCCACAGGAAAAGGTCAAATCAAGTAGCCACTACCTAGTCCTCCTATTGGTGTCTTTCCCCCCCCCTCCAGCAGCACCTCCAGTCACCTTTAGCCACAGGAAAATGTCAAATGAAACAGCCACTAACTAGTCCTCCTTTTGGTGTCTTTGTTTCCCCCCTACAGCAGCACCTCAAATCACCTTCAGCCACAGGAAAAGGTCAAATGAAATAGCCACTACCTAGTCCTCCTTTTGGTATCTTTCTTTCCCCCCCTCCAGCAGCACCTCCAATCACCTTCAGCCACAAGTAAATGTCAAATGAAATAGCCACTACCTAGTCCTCCTTTTGGTGTCTTTGTTTTTCCCCTTGACAGCAGCACCTCCCATCACCTTCAGCCACAGGAAAAGGTCAAATGAAATAGCCACTACCTAGTCCTCCTTTTGGTCTCTTTGTTTCCCACCCGCCATTAGCACCTCCAATCACCTTCAGCCACAGGAAAAGGTCAAATGAAATAGCCACTACATAGTCCTCCTTTTTGTGTCTTTGTTTCCCCTTGACAGCAGCACCTCCAATAACCTTCAGCCACAGGAAAATGTCAAATGAAACAGCCACTAACTAGTCCTCCTTTTGGTGTCTTTGTTTCCCCCCTACAGCAGCACCTCCAATCACCTTCTGTCACAGGAAAAGGTCAAATGAAATAGCCACTACCTAGTTCTCTTATTGTGTCTTTGTTTCCCCCTTGACAGCAGCACCTCCAATCACCTTCAGCCACAGTTAAAGGTCAAATGAAATAGCCACTACCTAGTCCTCCTTTTGGTGTCTTTGTTTCCCCCCTCCAGTAGCACCTCCCATCACTTTCAGCCCCAGGAAAAGGTCAAATCAAATAGCCACTACCTAGTCCTCCTTTTGGTGTTTTTGTTTCCCCAGGCCAGCAGCACCTCCAATCACCTTCAGCCAGAGGAAAATGTCAAATGAAACAGCCACTACCTAGTCCTCCTTTTGGTGTCTTTGTTTCCCCTTGACAGCAGCACCTCCCATCACCTTCAGCCACAGGAAAAGGTCAAATGAAATAGCCACTACCTAGTCCTCCTTTTGGTCTCTTTGTTTCCCACCCACCATTAGCACCTCCAATCACCTTCAGCCACAGGAAAAGGTCAAATCAAGTAGCCACTACCTAGTCCTCCTATTGGTGTCTTTGTTTCCCCCCTACAGCAGCACCTCAAATCACCTTCAGCCACAGGAAAAGGTCAAATGAAATAGCCACTACCTAGTCCTCCTTTTGGTGTCTGTTTTTCGCCCCTCCAGAAGCACCTCCAATCACCTTCAGCCACAGGAAATGGTCAAATCAAATAGCCACTACCTAGTCCTCCTTTTGGTGTCCGTTTTTCTCCCCTCCAGCAGCACCTCCAGTCACCTTCAGCCACAGGAAAAGGTCAAATCAAGTAGCCACTACCTAGTCCTCCTATTGGTGTCTTTCCCCCCCCCTCCAGCAGCACCTCCAGTCACCTTTAGCCACAGGAAAATGTCAAATGAAACAGCCACTAACTAGTCCTCCTTTTGGTGTCTTTGTTTCCCCCCTACAGCAGCACCTCAAATCACCTTCAGCCACAGGAAAAGGTCAAATGAAATAGCCACTACCTAGTCCTCCTTTTGGTATCTTTCTTTCCCACCCGCCAGCAGCACCTCCAATCACCTTCAGCCACAGGAAAAGGTCAAATGAAATAGCCACTACCTAGTCCTCCTTTTTGTGTCTTCCCCCCCCTCCAGCAGCACCTCCAATCACCTTCAGCCACAAGTAAATGTCAAATGAAATAGCCACTACCTAGTCCTCCTTTTGGTGTCTTTGTTTTTCCCCTTGACGGCAGCACCTCCCATCACCTTCAGCCACAGGAAAAGGTCAAATGAAATAGCCACTACCTAGTCCTCCTTTTGGTCTCTTTGTTTCCCACCCGCCATTAGCACCTCCAATCACCTTCAGCCACAGGAAAAGGTCAAATGAAATAGCCACTACATAGTCCTCCTTTTTGTGTCTTTGTTTCCCCTTGACAGCAGCACCTCCAATAACCTTCAGCCACAGGAAAATGTCAAATGAAACAGCCACTAACTAGTCCTCCTTTTGGTGTCTTTGTTTCCCCCCTACAGCAGCACCTCCAATCACCTTCTGTCACAGGAAAAGGTCAAATGAAATAGCCACTACCTAGTTCTCTTATTGTGTCTTTGTTTCCCCCTTGACAGCAGCACCTCCAATCACTCTCAGCCACAGGAAAAGGTCAAATGAAATAGCCACTACCTAGTCCTCCTTTTGGTATCTTTCTTTCCCACCCGCCAGCAGCACCTCCAATCACCTTCAGCCACAGGAAAAGGTCAAATGAAATAGCCACTACCTAGTCCTCCTTTTTGTGTCTTTGTTTCCCCTTGACAGCAGCACCTCCAGTCACCTTCAGCCACAGTTAAAGGTCAAATGAAATAGCCACTACCTAGTCCTCCTTTTGGTGTCTTTGTTTCCCCCCTCCAGTAGCACCTCCCATCACTTTCAGCCACAGGAAAAGGTCAAATCAAATAGCCACTACCTAGTCCTCCTTTTGGTGTTTTTGTTTCCCCAGGCCAGCAGCACCTCCAATCACCTTCAGCCAGAGGAAAATGTCAAATGAAACAGCCACTACCTAGTCCTCCTTTTGGTGTCTTTGTTTCCCCTTGACAGCAGCACCTCCCATCACCTTCAGCCACAGGAAAAGGTCAAATGAAATAGCCACTACCTAGTCCTCCTTTTGGTCTCTTTGTTTCCCACCCACCATTAGCACCTCCAATCACCTTCAGCCACAGGAAAAGGTCAAATCAAGTAGCCACTACCTAGTCCTCCTATTGGTGTCTTTGTTTCCCCCCTACAGCAGCACCTCAAATCACCTTCAGCCACAGGAAAAGGTCAAATGAAATAGCCACTACCTAGTCCTCCTTTTGGTGTCTGTTTTTCGCCCCTCCAGAAGCACCTCCAATCACCTTCAGCCACAGGAAAAGGTCAAATCAAGTAGCCACTACCTAGTCCTCCTATTGGTGTCTTTGTTTCCCCCCTACAGCAGCACCTCAAATCACCTTCAGCCACAGGAAAAGGTCAAATGAAATAGCCACTACCTAGTCCTCCTTTTGGTGTCTGTTTTTCGCCCCTCCAGAAGCACCTCCAATCACCTTCAGCCACAGGAAAAGGTCAAATCAAATAGCCACTACCTAGTCCTCCTTTTGGTGTCCGTTTTTCTCCCCTCCAGCTGCACCTCCAATCACCTTCAGCCACAGGAAAAGGTCAAATCAAATAGCCACTACCTAGTCCTCCTTTTGGTGTCTGTTTTTCTCCCCTCCAGCAGCACCTCCAATCACCTTCAGCCACAGGAAAAGGTCAAATCAAATAGCCACTACCTAGTCCTCCTTTTGGTGTCTGTTTTTCTCCCCTCCAGCAGCACCTCCAATCACCTTCAGCCACAGGAAAGGGTCAAATGAAATAGCCACTACCTAGTCCTCCTTTTGGTATCTTTCTTTCCCACCCGCCAGCAGCACCTCCAATCACCTTCAGCCACAGGAAAAGGTCAAATGAAATAGCCACTACCTAGTCCTCCTATTGGTGTCTTTCCCCCCCCCCTCCAGCAGCACCTCCAATCACCTTCAGCCACAAGTAAATGTCAAATGAAATAGCCACTACCTAGTCCTCCTTTTGGTGTCTTTGTTTTTCCCCTTGACAGCAGCACCTCCCATCACCTTCAGCCACAGGAAAAGGTCAAATTAAATAGCCACTACCTAGTCCTCCTTTTGGTCTCTTTGTTTCCCACCCGCCATTAGCACCTCCAATCACCTTCAGCCACAGGAAAAGGTCAAATGAAATAGCCACTACCTAGTCCTCCTTTTTGTGTCTTTGTTTCCCCTTGACAGCAGCACCTCCAGTCACCTTCAGCCACAGTTAAAGGTCAAATGAAATAGCCACTACCTAGTCCTCCTTTTGGTGTCTTTGTTTCCCCCCTCCAGTAGCACCTCCCATCACTTTCAGCCACAGGAAAAGGTCAAATCAAATAGCCACTACCTAGTTCTTCTTTTGGTGTTTTTGTTTCCCCAGGCCAGCAGCACCTCCAATCACCTTCAGCCAGAGGAAAATGTCAAATGAAATAGCCACTACCTAGTCCTCCTTTTGGTGTCTGTTTTTCGCCCCTCCAGAAGCACCTCCAATCACCTTCAGCCACAGGAAATGGTCAAATCAAATAGCCACTACCTAGTCCTCCTTTTGGTGTCCGTTTTTCTCCCCTCCAGCAGCACCTCCAATCACCTTCAGCCACAGGAAAAGGTCAAATGAAACAGCCACTACCTAGTCCTCCTTTTGGTGTCTTTGTTTCCCCTTGACAGCAGCACCTTCCATCACCTTCAGCCACAGGAAAAGGTCAAATGAAATAGCCACTACCTAGTCCTCCTTTTGGTCTCTTTGTTTCCCACCCATCATTAGCACCTCCAATCACCTTCAGCCACAGGAAAAGGTCAAGTCAAGTAGCCACTACCTAGTCCTCCTATTGGTGTCTTTGTTTCCCCCCTACAGCAGCACCTCAAATCACCTTCAGCCACAGGAAAAGGTCAAATGAAATAGCCACTACCTAGTCCTCCTATTGGTGTCTTTGTTTCCCCCCTACAGCAGCACCTCAAATCACCTTCAGCCACAGGAAAAGGTCAAATGAAATAGCCACTACCTAGTTCTCCTTTTGGTGTTTTTGTTTCCCCAGGCCAGCAGCACCTCCAATCACGTTCAGCCAGAGGAAAATGTCAAATGAAACAGCCACTACCTAGTCCTCCTTTTGGTGTCTTTGTTTCCCCTTGACAGCAGCACCTCCCATCACCTTCAGCCACAGGAAAAGGTCAAATGAAATAGCCACTACCTAGTCCTCCTTTTGGTCGCTTTGTTTCCCACCCACCATTAGCACCTCCAATCACCTTCAGCCACAGGAAAAGGTCAAATCAAGTAGCCACTACCTAGTCCTCCTATTGGTGTCTTTGTTTCCCCCCTACAGCAGCACCTCAAATCACCTTCAGCCACAGGAAAAGGTCAAATGAAATAGCCACTACCTAGTCCTCCTATTGGTGTCTTTGTTTCCCCCCTACAGCAGCACCTCAAATCACCTTCAGCCACAGGAAAAGGTCAAATGAAATAGCCACTACCTAGTCCTCCTTTTGGTGTCTGTTTTTCGCCCCTCCAGAAGCACCTCCAATCACCTTCAGCCACAGGAAATGGTCAAATCAAATAGCCACTACCTAGTCCTCCTTTTGGTGTCCGTTTTTCTCCCCTCCAGCAGCACCTCCAATCACCTTCAGCCACAGGAAAATGTCAAATGAAATAGCCACTACCTAGTCCTCCTATTGGTGTCTTTGTTTCCCCCCTACAGCAGCACCTCAAATCACCTTCAGCCACAGGAAAAGGTCAAATGAAATAGCCACTACCTAGTCCTCCTTTTGGTGTCTGTTTTTCGCCCCTCCAGAAGCACCTCCAATCACCTTCAGTCACAGGAAATGGTCAAATCAAATAGCCACTACCTAGTCCTCCTTTTGGTGTCCGTTTTTCTCCCCTCCAGGAGCACCTCCAATCACCTTCAGCCACAGGAAAAGGTCAAATCAAATAGCCACTACCTAGTCCTCCTTTTGGTGTCTTTTTCCCCCCTTCACAGCAGCACCTCAAATCACCTTCAGCCACAGGAAAGGGTCAAATGAAATAGCCACTACCTAGTCCTCCTTTTGGTATCTTTCTTTCCCACCCGCCAGCAGCACCTCCAATCACCTTCAGCCACAGGAAAAGGTCAAATGAAATAGCCACTACCTAGTCCTCCTTTTGGTGTCTTTCTTTCCCACCCGCCAGCAGCACCTCCAATCACCTTCAGCCACAGGAAAAGGTCAAATGAAATAGCCACTACCTAGTCCTCCTTTTTGTGTCTTTGTTTCCCCTTGACAGCAGCATCTCCAGTCACCTTCAGCCACAGTTAAAGGTCAAATGAAATAGCCACTACCTAGTCCTCCTTTTGTTGTCTTTGTTTCCCCCCCTCCAGTAGCACCTCCCATCAATTTCAGCCACAGGAAAAGGTCAAATCAAATAGCCACTACCTAGTCCTCCTTTTGGTGTCTTTGTTTCCCCCCTTCACAGCAGCACCTCAAATCACCTTCAGCCACAGGAAAACGTCAAATGAAATAGCCACTATCTAGTCCTCCTTTTGGTGTCCTTGCTTCCCCCCTCCAGCAGCACCTCCAATCACCTTCAGCCACAAGTAAATGTCAAATGAAATAGCCACTACCTAGTTCTCTTATTGTGTCTTTTTTTTTTTTTTTATTGCAAAAGTTTTATTCAGACAAATTTTCCCCCCTTTTACCCCCCCGACATATAATATAAAATCACATACAAAAAGTATACCCCTCACCTCCCCCCGTCTTAAAATAAACTTCTCATTCAAATATTGAGTATTATACCCCCAACCAACATGATATAAATTTAGTATAAAATACATCAATCTCTCCCTGACACCCTTTCTAAATTAATTCAGCATCATAACATAACCATATCTCATTATACCCATCTCTATATTGCTTATCCACTTATATTTCCCCACCCTCCACCCTAACCCACCCCCACCTCCCAGTCAATCCCACCCCCCCTGAGTTCCGCTGTACACCACTTTAAACATTCCAAACATCCCAGATATTGTTTAATCTATTCACCTATCAATCCAAACATTCCTACCTAAAAGCTACATGATATTTCAAAGTCTGATATTTATTCTGTATATAATTAATCCATTTTGCCCATTCCTGTGTGTAGCTCTCCTGCTTCTGGTCTTTTAGGAAAGCTGAAAGTTTTGCCATTTCCGCAAACCCCGCCACTTTTTGAATCCATTGAGCAATTGTCGGTATATAATCTTTCTTCCAATGTTGAGCAATCAACAACCTAGCTGCTGTAACCATATACAAAAACAATTTTGTTTCCCCTTTACGAAAATCCTTAGTTATGCCCAATAGAAACATTTGCGGCGTAAATTCTAATCTTTTCTTAAATACGTTTTGCATAACCCACCATATTTTAATCCAAAAAGCTTTGACCTTATTGCAAGTCCACCATACATGAAAGAAAGTAGCATCTAAACACCCGCATCTCCAGCATTTAGGTTGAAAATTAGGATACATACATGATAATTTCTTAGGATCCAAATACCATCTATAAAACATTTTATAAAAATTCTCCCTTAAACTTTGTGACTGTGTAAATTTAATATTTTGAACCCATATTTTTTCCCACGTATCCAACATAACGGGTTCATCAAAATTCTGAGCCCATTTAATCATACAATCCTTGACCAACTCACTTTCTGAATCCCTTTCTAACAGTACATTATATATTCTTTTAACATGTTTTGGGCCAATCTCTTTTATCTGCTTGATCAACTCCACTTCTTTCTCCATAAAACCAATCCTGCGATCTTCTTTCCATCTCTTCTGTAACTGTGTGTAGTGTAACCAATTTAAAGTAATTCCTGCCTCCAACAGTTGTTCCAAAGTTTTCATCTGCCATTCGCCCCTATCAAAAGTAAGCACATCTTTATATAAACACCCCCCGAGTGACTTAGTATTTGTAATCCACATGGTGTCTGCAAGATCCAACCAAAGCGGTATTTTATAATCCCAGTTAGGCCGGTGCTTCCTCCAAATTCTCATCAGGGCACTTCGGAGAACATGATTGTTAAATACTTTATCCACCTTTTCTTCATAAAACAGATATGCATGCCAACCCCACACAAGATCATGACCTTCTATATTCAATAGTTCAGATTTTGTTTTCCCAAACCAATCTGCCACGCACGTCAATGCCGCCGCTTCATAATACAATCGGAGGTTTGGGAGTCTAAGGCCACCTCTTTCACGAGTATCCTGCATAATCTTCATCTTTACTCTCGGCTTTTTCTCCTTCCAAACAAATTTATTTAATGTTGCTTGCCAATCTGACAAGATTTTATCTGATTTAAGCACCGGTATCATCTGAAATAAAAAAATGAATCTAGGTAGAATATTCATTTTAATTGCTGAAATCCTTCCAAGCAGAGATAGTTGTAGCTTATTCCAAGCTTGAAGATCCTTCTGTATCTGTTGCCACAACACTTCATAATTATTTGAAAAAAGTTTTGTATTTATTTCTGCAATTTGTATTCCTAAATATTTAACTTTAGAAACTATTTCAAAACCTACCAACCTTTCAAGTGACTTCCTCTGAGTCTCTGACATATTTTTAACCATCATTTTCGTTTTGCCTTGATTCAGTTTAAACCCAGACACCACGCCAAATTCTACTATGATATTTTTCATCTGAATTACTGATTGTGTCTTTGTTTCCCCTTGACAGCAGCACCTCCAATCACTCTCAGCCACAAGAAAAGGTCAAATGAAATAGCCACTACCTAGTCCTCCTTTTGGTATCTTTCTTTCCCACCCGCCAGCCGCACCTCCAATCACCTTCAGCCACAGGAAAAGGTCAAATGAAATAGCCACTACCTAGTCCTCCTTTTTGTGTCTTTGTTTCCCCTTGACAGCAGCACCTCCAGTCAACTTCAGCCACAGTTAAAGGTCAAATGAAATAGACACTACCTAGTCCTCCTTTTGGTGTTTTTGTTTCCCCAGGCCAGCAGCACCTCCAATCACCTTCAGCCAGAGGAAAATGTCAAATGAAACAGCCACTACCTAGTCCTCCTTTCGGTGTCTTTGTTTCCCCTTGACAGCAGCACCTCCCATCACCTTCAGCCACAGGAAAAGGTCAAATGAAATAGCCACTACCTAGTCCTCCTTTTGGTCTCTTTGTTTCCTACCCGCCATTAGCACCTCCAATCACCTTCAGCCACAGGAAAAGGTCAAATCAAGTAGCCACTACCTAGTCCTCCTATTGGTGTCTTTGTTTCCCCCCTACAGCAGCACCTCAAATCACCTTCAGCCACAGGAAAAGGTCAAATGAAATAGCCACTACCTAGTCCTCCTTTTGGTGTCTGTTTTTCGCCCCTCCAGAAGCACCTCCAATCACCTTCAGACACAGGAAATGGTCAAATCAAATAGCCACTACCTAGTCCTCCTTTTGGTGTCCGTTTTTCTCCCCTCCAGGAGCACCTCCAATCACCTTCAGCCACAGGAAAAGGTCAAATCAAATAGCCACTACCTAGTCCTCCTTTTGGTGTCTTTTTCCCCCCTTCACAGCAGCACCTCAAATCACCTTCAGCCACAGGAAAGGGTCAAATGAAATAGCCACTACCTAGTCCTCCTTTTGGTATCTTTCTTTCCCACCCGCCAGCAGCACCTCCAATCACCTTCAGCCACAGGAAAAGGTCAAATGAAATAGCCACTACCTAGTCCTCCGTTTGGTGTCTTTGCTTCCCCCTGCCAGCAGCACCTCCAATCACCTTCAGCCACAGGAAAAGGTCAAATCAAGTAGCCACTACCTAGTCCTCCTATTGGTGTCTTTCCCCCCCCTCCAGCAGCACCTCCAATCACCTTCAGCCACAGGAAAATGTCAAATGAAATAGCCACTACCTAGTCCTCCTTTTTGTGTCTTTGTTTCCCCTTGACAGCAGCACCTCCAGTCACCTTCAGCCACAGTTAAAGGTCAAATGAAATAGCCACTACCTAGTCCTCCTTTTGGTGTCTTTGTTTCCCCCCCTCCAGTAGCACCTCCCATCAATTTCAGCCACAGGAAAAGGTCAAATCATATAGCCACTACCTAGTCCTCCTTTTGGTGTCTTTGCTTCCCCCCTCCAGTAGCACCTCCCATCAATTTCAGCCACAGGAAAAGGTCAAATCAAATAGCAACTACCTAGTCCTCCTTTTGGTGTCTTTTTTCCCCCCCTTCACAGCAGCACCTCAAATCACCTTCAGCCACAGGAAAACGGCAAATGAAATAGCCACTACCTAGTCCTCCTTTTGGTGTTTTTGTTTCCCCCCTTCCCAGCAGCACCTCAAATCACCTTCAGCCACAGGAAAACGTCATTTGAAATAGCCACTACCTAGTCCTCCTTTTGGTGTCTTTTTGTCCCCCCTCCAGCAGCACCTCCAATCACCTTCAACCACAGGAAAAGGTCAAATCAAGTAGCCACTACCTAGTCCTCCTTTTGGTGTCTTTGTTTCCCCCCTTCACAGCAGCACCTCAAATCACCTTCAGCCACAGGAAAACGTCAAATGAAATAGCCACTATCTAGTCCTCCTTTTGGTGTCTGTTTTTCTCCCCTCCAGCAGCACCTCCAATCACCTTCAGCCACAGGAAAAGGTCAAATCAAATAGCCACTACCTAGTCCTCCTTTTGGTGTTTTTGTTTCCCCCCTTCACAGCAGCACCTCAAATCACCTTCAGCCACAGGAAAATGTCAATTGAAACAGCCACTACCTAGTCCTCCTTTTGGTGTCTTTTTGTCCCCCCTCCAGCAGCACCTCCAATCACCTTCAGCCACAGGAAAATGTCAAATGAAACAGCCACTAACTAGTCCTCCTTTTGGTGTCTTTGTTTCCCCCCGCCAGCAGCACCTCCAATCACCTCCAGTCACAGGAAAACGTCAAATGTAATAGCCACTAGCTAGTCCTCCTTCTGGTGTCTGTTTTTCGCCCCTCCAGCAGCACCTCCAATCACCTTCAGCCACGCGAACAGGTCAAATGAAATAGCCACTACCTAATCTTCCTTTTGGTGTCTTTGTTTCCCCCCGCCAGAAGCACTTCCAATAACCTTCAGTCACAGGAACAGGACACATGAAATAGCCACTACCTAGTCCTCCTTTTGGTGTCTTTGTTTCCCCCCTCCAGTAGCACCTCCCATCACTTTCAGCCACAGGAAAAGGTCAAATCAAATAGCCACTACCTAGTTCTCCTTTTGGTGTTTTTGTTTCCCCAGGCCAGCAGCACCTCCAATCACCTTCAGCAACAGGAAAAGGTCAAATGAAATAGCCACAACCTAGTCCTCCTTTTGGTGTCTTTGTTTCCCCTTGACAGCAGCACCTCCCATCACCTTCAGCCACAGGAAAAGGTCAAATGAAATAGCCACTACCTAGTCCTCCTTTTGGTGTCTTTGTTTCCCCCCTCCAGTAGCACCTCCCATCACTTTCAGCCACAGGAAAAGGTCAAATCAAATAGCCACTACCTAGTCCTCCTTTTGGTGTTTTTGTTTCCCCAGGCCAGCAGCACCTCCAATCACCTTCAGCCAGAGGAAAATGTCAAATGAAACAGCCACTACCTAGTCCTCCTTTTGGTGTCTTTGTTTCCCCTTGACAGCAGCACCTCCCATCACCTTCAGCCACAGGAAAAGGTCAAATGAAATAGCCACTACCTAGTCCTCCTTTTGGTCTCTTTGTTTCCCACCCACCATTAGCACCTCCAATCACCTTCAGCCACAGGAAAAGGTCAAATCAAGTAGCCACTACCTAGTCCTCCTATTGGTGTCTTTGTTTCCCCCCTACAGCAGCACCTCAAATCACCTTCAGCCACAGGAAAAGGTCAAATGAAATAGCCACTACCTAGTCCTCCTTTTGGTGTCCGTTTTTCTCACCTCCAGCAGCACCTCCAATCACCTTCAGCCACAGGAAAAGGTCAAATCAAATAGCCACTACCTAGTCCTCCTTTTGGTGTCTGTTTTTCTCCCCTCCAGCAGCACCTCCAATCACCTTCAGCCACAGGAAAAGGTCAAATCAAATAGCCACTACCTAGTCCTCCTTTTGGTGTCTTTTTCCCCCCTTCACAGCAGCACCTCAAATCACCTTCAGCCACAGGAAAGGGTCAAATGAAATAGCCACTACCTAGTCCTCCTTTTGGTATCTTTCTTTCCCACCCGGCAGCAGCACCTCCAATCACCTTCAGCCACAGGAAAAGGTCAAATGAAATAGCCACTACCTAGTCCTCCTTTTGGTCTCTTTGTTTCCCACCCACCATTAGCACCTCCAATCACCTTCAGCCACAGGAAAAGGTCAAATCAAGTAGCCACTACCTAGTCCTCCTATTGGTGTCTTTGTTTCCCCCCTACAGCAGCACCTCAAATCACCTTCAGCCACAGGAAAAGGTCAAATGAAATAGCCACTACCTAGTCCTCCTTTTGGTGTCTGTTTTTCGCCCCTCCAGAAGCACCTCCAATCACCTTCAGCCACAGGAAATGGTCAAATCAAATAGCCACTACCTAGTCCTCCTTTTGGTGTCCGTTTTTCTCCCCTCCAGCAGCACTTCCAGTCACCTTCAACCACAGGAAAAGGTCAAATCAAGTAGCCACTACCTAGTCCTCCTATTGGTGTCTTTCCCCCCCCCTCCAGCAGCACCTCCAGTCACCTTTAGCCACAGGAAAATGTCAAATGAAACAGCCACTAACTAGTCCTCCTTTTGGTGTCTTTGTTTCCCCCCTACAGCAGCACCTCAAATCACCTTCAGCCACAGGAAAATGTCAAATGAAACAGCCACTACCTAGTCCTCCTTTTGGTATCTTTCTTTCCCACCCGCCAGCAGCACGTCCAATCACCTTCAGCCACAGGAAAAGGTCAAATGAAATAGCCACTACCTAGTCCTCCTTTTTGTGTCTTCCCCCCCCTCCAGCAGCACCTCCAATCACCTTCAGCCACAAGTAAATGTCAAATGAAATAGCCACTACCTAGTCCTCCTTTTGGTGTCTTTGTTTTTCCCCTTGACAGCAGCACCTCCCATCACCTTCAGCCACAGGAAAAGGTCAAATGAAATAGCCACTACCTAGTTCTCTTATTGTGTCTTTGTTTCCCCCTTGACAGCAGCACCTCCAATCACTCTCAGCCACAGGAAAAGGTCAAATGAAATAGCCACTACCTAGTCCTCCTTTTGGTATCTTTCTTTCCCACCCGCCAGCAGCACCTCCAATCACCTTCAGCCACAGGAAAAGGTCAAATGAAATAGCCACTACCTAGTCCTCCTTTTTGTGTCTTTGTTTCCCCTTGACAGCAGCACCTCCAGTCACCTTCAGCCACAGTTAAAAGTCAAATGAAATAGCCACTACCTAGTCCTCCTTTTGGTGTCTTTGTTTCCCCCCTCCAGTAGCACCTCCCATCACTTTCAGCCACAGGAAAAGGTCAAATCAAATAGCCACTACCTAGTCCTCCTTTTGGTGTTTTTGTTTCCCCAGGCCAGCAGCACCTCCAATCACCTTCAGCCAGAGGAAAATGTCAAATGAAACAGCCACTACCTAGTCCTCCTTTTGGTGTCTTTGTTTCCCCTTGACAGCAGCACCTCCCATCACCTTCAGCCACAGGAAAAGGTCAAATGAAATAGCCACTACCTAGTCCTCCTTTTGGTCTCTTTGTTTCCCACCCACCATTAGCACCTCCAATCACCTTCAGCCACAGGAAAAGGTCAAATCAAGTAGCCACTACCTAGTCCTCCTATTGGTGTCTTTGTTTCCCCCCTACAGCAGCACCTCAAATCACCTTCAGCCACAGGAAAAGGTCAAATGAAATAGCCACTACCTAGTCCTCCTTTTGGTGTCTGTTTTTCGCCCCTCCAGAAGCACCTCCAATCACCTTCAGCCACAGGAAATGGTCAAATCAAATAGCCACTACCTAGTCCTCCTTTTGGTGTCCGTTTTTCTCCCCTCCAGCAGCACCTCCAGTCACCTTCAGCCACAGGAAAAGGTCAAATCAAGTAGCCACTACCTAGTCCTCCTATTGGTGTCTTTCCCCCCCCCCTCCAGCAGCACCTCCAGTCACCTTTAGCCACAGGAAAATGTCAAATGAAACAGCCATTAACTAGTCCTCCTTTTGGTGTCTTTGTTTCCCCCCTACAGCAGCACCTCAAATCACCTTCAGCCACAGGAAAAGGTCAAATGAAATAGCCACTACCTAGTCCTCCTTTTGGTATCTTTCTTTCCCACCCGCCAGCAGCACCTCCAATCACCTTCAGCCACAGGAAAAGGTCAAATGAAATAGCCACTACCTAGTCCTCCTTTTTGTGTCTTCCCCCCCCTCCAGCAGCACCTCCAATCACCTTCAGCCACAAGTAAATGTCAAATGAAATAGCCACTACCTAGTCCTCCTTTTGGCGTCTTTGTTTTTCCCCTTGACAGCAGCACCTCCCATCACCTTCAGCCACAGGAAAAGGTCAAATGAAATAGCCACTACCTAGTCCTCCTTTTGGTCTCTTTGTTTCCCACCCGCCATTAGCACCTCCAATCACCTTCAGCCACAGGAAAAGGTCAAATGAAATAGCCACTACATAGTCCTCCTTTTTGTGTCTTTGTTTCCCCTTGACAGCAGCACCTCCAATAACCTTCAGCCACAGGAAAATGTCAAATGAAACAGCCACTAACTAGTCCTCCTTTTGGTGTCTTTGTTTCCCCCCTACAGCAGCACCTCCAATCACCTTCTGTCACAGGAAAAGGTCAAATGAAATAGCCACTACCTGGTTCTCTTATTGTGTCTTTGTTTCCCCCTTGACAGCAGCACCTCCAATCACTCTCAGCCACAGGAAAAGGTCAAATGAAATAGCCACTACCTAGTCCTCCTTTTGGTATCTTTCTTTCCCACCCGCCAGCAGCACCTCCAATCACCTTCAGCCACAGGAAAAGGTCAAATGAAATAGCCACTACCTAGTCCTCCTTTTTGTGTCTTTGTTTCCCCTTGACAGCAGCACCTCCAGTCACCTTCAGCCACAGTTAAAGGTCAAATGAAATAGCCACTACCTAGTCCTCCTTTTGGTGTCTTTGTTTCCCCCCTCCAGTAGCACCTCCCATCACTTTCAGCCACAGGAAAAGGTCAAATCAAATAGCCACTACCTAGTCCTCCTTTTGGTGTTTTTGTTTCCCCAGGCCAGCAGCACCTCCAATCACCTTCAGCCAGAGGAAAATGTCAAATGAAACAGCCACTACCTAGTCCTCCTTTTGGTGTCTTTGTTTCCCCTTGACAGCAGCACCTCCCATCACCTTCAGCCACAGGAAAAGGTCAAATGAAATAGCCACTACCTAGTCCTCCTTTTGGTCTCTTTGTTTCCCACCCACCATTAGCACCTCCAATCACCTTCAGCCACAGGAAAAGGTCAAATCAAGTAGCCACTACCTAGTCCTCCTATTGGTGTCTTTGTTTCCCCCCTACAGCAGCACCTCAAATCACCTTCAGCCACAGGAAAAGGTCAAATGAAATAGCCACTACCTAGTCCTCCTTTTGGTGTCTGTTTTTCGCCCCTCCAGAAGCACCTCCAATCACCTTCAGCCACAGGAAAAGGTCAAATCAAGTAGCCACTACCTAGTCCTCCTATTGGTGTCTTTGTTTCCCCCCTACAGCAGCACCTCAAATCACCTTCAGCCACAGGAAAAGGTCAAATGAAATAGCCACTACCTAGTCCTCCTTTTGGTGTCTGTTTTTCGCCCCTCCAGAAGCACCTCCAATCACCTTCAGCCACAGGAAAAGGTCAAATCAAATAGCCACTACCTAGTCCTCCTTTTGGTGTCCGTTTTTCTCCCCTCCAGCTGCACCTCCAATCACCTTCAGCCACAGGAAAAGGTCAAATCAAATAGCCACTACCTAGTCCTCCTTTTGGTGTCTTTGCTTCCCCCCGCCAGCAGCACCTCCAATCACCTTCACCCACAGGAAAAGGTCAAATCAAGTAGCCACTACCTAGTCCTCCTATTGGTGTCTTTCCCCCCCCCCTCCAGCAGCACCTCCAGTCACCTTTAGCCACAGGAAAATGTCAAATGAAACAGCCACTAACTAGTCCTCCTTTTGGTGTCTTTGTTTCCCCCCTACAGCAGCACCTCCAATCACCTTCTGTCACAGGAAAAGGTCAAATGAAATAGCCACTACCTAGTCCTCCTTTTGGTATCTTTCTTTCCCACCCGCCAGCAGCACCTCCAATCACCTTCAGCCACAGGAAAAGGTCAAATGAAATAGCCACTACCTAGTCCTCCTTTTTGTGTCTTTGTTTCCCCTTGACAGCAGCACCTCCAGTCACCTTCAGCCACAGTTAAAGGTCAAATGAAATAGCCACTACCTAGTCCTCCTTTTGTTGTCTTTGTTTCCCCCCCTCCAGTAGCACCTCCCATCAATTTCAGCCACAGGAAAAGGTCAAATCAAATAGCCACTACCTAGTCCTCCTTTTGGTGTCTTTTTCCCCCCCTTCACAGCAGCACCTCAAATCACCTTCAGCCACAGGAAAACGGCAAATGAAATAGCCACTACCTAGTCCTCCTTTTGGTGTTTTTGTTTCCCCCCTTCACAGCAGCACCTCAAATCACCTTCAGCCACAGGAAAACGTCATTTGAAATAGCCACTACCTAGTCCTCCTTTTGGTGTCTTTTTGTCCCCCCTCCAGCAGCACCTCCAATCACCTTCAGCCACAGGAAAAGGTCAAATGAAATAGCCACTACCTAGTCCTCCTTTTTGTGTCTTCCCCCCCCTCCAGCAGCACCTCCAATCACCTTCAGCCACAAGTAAATGTCAAATGAAATAGCCACTACCTAGTCCTCCTTTTGGCGTCTTTGTTTTTCCCCTTGACAGCAGCACCTCCCATCACCTTCAGCCACAGGAAAAGGTCAAATGAAATAGCCACTACCTAGTCCTCCTTTTGGTCTCTTTGTTTCCCACCCGCCATTAGCACCTCCAATCACCTTCAGCCACAGGAAAAGGTCAAATGAAATAGCCACTACATAGTCCTCCTTTTTGTGTCTTTGTTTCCCCTTGACAGCAGCACCTCCAATAACCTTCAGCCACAGGAAAATGTCAAATGAAACAGCCACTAACTAGTCCTCCTTTTGGTGTCTTTGTTTCCCCCCTACAGCAGCACCTCCAATCACCTTCTGTCACAGGAAAAGGTCAAATGAAATAGCCACTACCTAGTTCTCTTATTGTGTCTTTGTTTCCCCCTTGACAGCAGCACCTCCAATCACTCTCAGCCACAGGAAAAGGTCAAATGAAATAGCCACTACCTAGTCCTCCTTTTGGTATCTTTCTTTCCCACCCGCCAGCAGCACCTCCAATCACCTTCAGCCACAGGGAAAGGTCAAATGAAATAGCCACTACCTAGTCCTCCTTTTTGTGTCTTTGTTTCCCCTTGACAGCAGCACCTCCAGTCACCTTCAGCCACAGTTAAAGGTCAAATGAAATAGCCACTACCTAGTCCTCCTTTTGGTGTCTTTGTTTCCCCCCTCCAGTAGCACCTCCCATCACTTTCAGCCACAGGAAAAGGTCAAATCAAATAGCCACTACCTAGTCCTCCTTTTGGTGTTTTTGTTTCCCCAGGCCAGCAGCACCTCCAATCACCTTCAGCCAGAGGAAAATGTCAAATGAAACAGCCACTACCTAGTCCTCCTTTTGGTCTCTTTGTTTCCCCTTGACAGCAGCACCTCCCATCACCTTCAGCCACAGGAAAAGGTCAAATGAAATAGCCACTACCTAGTCCTCCTTTTGGTCTCTTTGTTTCCCACCCACCATTAGCACCTCCAATCACCTTCAGCCACAGGAAAAAGTCAAATCAAGTAGCCACTACCTAGTCCTCCTATTGGTGTCTTTGTTTCCCCCCTACAGCAGCACCTCAAATCACCTTCAGCCACAGGAAAAGGTCAAATGAAATAGCCACTACCTAGTCCTCCTTTTGGTGTCTGTTTTTCGCCCCTCCAGAAGCACCTCCAATCACCTTCAGCCACAGGAAAAGGTCAAATCAAGTAGCCACTACCTAGTCCTCCTATTGGTGTCTTTGTTTCCCCCCTACAGCAGCACCTCAAATCACCTTCAGCCACAGGAAAAGGTCAAATGAAATAGCCACTACCTAGTCCTCCTTTTGGTGTCTGTTTTTCGCCCCTCCAGAAGCACCTCCAATCACCTTCAGCCACAGGAAAAGGTCAAATCAAATAGCCACTACCTAGTCCTCCTTTTGGTGTCCGTTTTTCTCCCCTCCAGCTGCACCTCCAATCACCTTCAGCCACAGGAAAAGGTCAAATCAAATAGCCACTACCTAGTCCTCCTTTTGGTGTCTTTGCTTCCCCCCGCCAGCAGCACCTCCAATCACCTTCAGCCACAGGAAAAGGTCAAATCAAGTAGCCACTACCTAGTCCTCCTATTGGTGTCTTTCCCCCCCCCTCCAGCAGCACCTCCAGTCACCTTTAGCCACAGGAAAATGTCAAATGAAACAGCCACTAACTAGTCCTCCTTTTGGTGTCTTTGTTTCCCCCCTACAGCAGCACCTCCAATCACCTTCTGTCACAGGAAAAGGTCAAATGAAATAGCCACTACCTAGTCCTCCTTTTGGTATCTTTCTTTCCCACCCGCCAGCAGCACCTCCAATCACCTTCAGCCACAGGAAAAGGTCAAATGAAATAGCCACTACCTAGTCCTCCTTTTTGTGTCTTTGTTTCCCCTTGACAGCAGCACCTCCAGTCACCTTCAGCCACAGTTAAAGGTCAAATGAAATAGCCACTACCTAGTCCTCCTTTTGTTGTCTTTGTTTCCCCCCCTCCAGTAGCACCTCCCATCAATTTCAGCCACAGGAAAAGGTCAAATCAAATAGCCACTACCTAGTCCTCCTTTTGGTGTCTTTTTCCCCCCCTTCACAGCAGCACCTCAAATCACCTTCAGCCACAGGAAAACGGCAAATGAAATAGCCACTACCTAGTCCTCCTTTTGGTGTTTTTGTTTCCCCCCTTCACAGCAGCACCTCAAATCACCTTCAGCCACAGGAAAAGGTCATTTGAAATAGCCACTACCTAGTCCTCCTTTTGGTGTCTTTTTGTCCCCCCTCCAGCAGCACGTCCAATCACCTTCAACCACAGGAAAAGGTCAAATCAAGTAGCCACTACCTAGTCCTCCTTTTGGTGTCTGTTTTTCGCCCCTCCAGAAGCACCTCCAATCACCTTCAGCCACAGGAAAAGGTCAAATCAAGTAGCCACTACCTAGTCCTCCTATTGGTGTCTTTGTTTCCCCCCTACAGCAGCACCTCAAATCACCTTCAGCCACAGGAAAAGGTCAAATGAAATAGCCACTACCTAGTCCTCCTTTTGGTGTCTGTTTTTCGCCCCTCCAGAAGCACCTCCAATCACCTTCAGCCACAGGAAAAGGTCAAATCAAATAGCCACTACCTAGTCCTCCTTTTGGTGTCCGTTTTTCTCCCCTCCAGCTGCACCTCCAATCACCTTCAGCCACAGGAAAAGGTCAAATCAAATAGCCACTACCTAGTCCTCCTTTTGGTGTCTTTGCTTCCCCCCGCCAGCAGCACCTCCAATCACCTTCAGCCACAGGAAAAGGTCAAATCAAGTAGCCACTACCTAGTCCTCCTATTGGTGTCTTTCCCCCCCCCCTCCAGCAGCACCTCCAGTCACCTTTAGCCACAGGAAAATGTCAAATGAAACAGCCACTAACTAGTCCTCCTTTTGGTGTCTTTGTTTCCCCCCTACAGCAGCACCTCCAATCACCTTCTGTCACAGGAAAAGGTCAAATGAAATAGCCACTACCTAGTCCTCCTTTTGGTATCTTTCTTTCCCACCCGCCAGCAGCACCTCCAATCACCTTCAGCCACAGGAAAAGGTCAAATGAAATAGCCACTACCTAGTCCTCCTTTTTGTGTCTTTGTTTCCCCTTGACAGCAGCACCTCCAGTCACCTTCAGCCACAGTTAAAGGTCAAATGAAATAGCCACTACCTAGTCCTCCTTTTGGTGTCTTTGTTTCCCCTTGACAGCAGCACCTCCCATCACCTTCAGCCACAGGAAAAGGTCAAATGAAATAGCCACTACCTAGTCCTCCTTTTGGTCTCTTTGTTTCCCACCCACCATTAGCACCTCCAATCACCTTCAGCCACAGGAAAAGGTCAAATCAAGTAGCCACTACCTAGTCCTCCTATTGGTGTCTTTGTTTCCCCCCTACAGCAGCACCTCAAATCACCTTCAGCCACAGGAAAAGGTCAAATGAAATAGCCACTACCTAGTCCTCCTTTTGGTGTCCGTTTTTCTCACCTCCAGCAGCACCTCCAATCACCTTCAGCCACAGGAAAAGGTCAAATCAAATAGCCACTACCTAGTCCTCCTTTTGGTGTCTGTTTTTCTCCCCTCCAGCAGCACCTCCAATCACCTTCAGCCACAGGAAAAGGTCAAATCAAATAGCCACTACCTAGTCCTCCTTTTGGTGTCTTTTTCCCCCCTTCACAGCAGCACCTCAAATCACCTTCAGCCACAGGAAAGGGTCAAATGAAATAGCCACTACCTAGTCCTCCTTTTGGTATCTTTCTTTCCCACCCGGCAGCAGCACCTCCAATCACCTTCAGCCACAGGAAAAGGTCAAATGAAATAGCCACTACCTAGTCCTCCTTTTGGTCTCTTTGTTTCCCACCCACCATTAGCACCTCCAATCACCTTCAGCCACAGGAAAAGGTCAAATCAAGTAGCCACTACCTAGTCCTCCTATTGGTGTCTTTGTTTCCCCCCTACAGCAGCACCTCAAATCACCTTCAGCCACAGGAAAAGGTCAAATGAAATAGCCACTACCTAGTCCTCCTTTTGGTGTCTGTTTTTCGCCCCTCCAGAAGCACCTCCAATCACCTTCAGCCACAGGAAATGGTCAAATCAAATAGCCACTACCTAGTCCTCCTTTTGGTGTCCGTTTTTCTCCCCTCCAGCAGCACTTCCAGTCACCTTCAACCACAGGAAAAGGTCAAATCAAGTAGCCACTACCTAGTCCTCCTATTGGTGTCTTTCCCCCCCCCTCCAGCAGCACCTCCAGTCACCTTTAGCCACAGGAAAATGTCAAATGAAACAGCCACTAACTAGTCCTCCTTTTGGTGTCTTTGTTTCCCCCCTACAGCAGCACCTCAAATCACCTTCAGCCACAGGAAAATGTCAAATGAAACAGCCACTACCTAGTCCTCCTTTTGGTATCTTTCTTTCCCACCCGCCAGCAGCACGTCCAATCACCTTCAGCCACAGGAAAAGGTCAAATGAAATAGCCACTACCTAGTCCTCCTTTTTGTGTCTTCCCCCCCCTCCAGCAGCACCTCCAATCACCTTCAGCCACAAGTAAATGTCAAATGAAATAGCCACTACCTAGTCCTCCTTTTGGTGTCTTTGTTTTTCCCCTTGACAGCAGCACCTCCCATCACCTTCAGCCACAGGAAAAGGTCAAATGAAATAGCCACTACCTAGTTCTCTTATTGTGTCTTTGTTTCCCCCTTGACAGCAGCACCTCCAATCACTCTCAGCCACAGGAAAAGGTCAAATGAAATAGCCACTACCTAGTCCTCCTTTTGGTATCTTTCTTTCCCACCCGCCAGCAGCACCTCCAATCACCTTCAGCCACAGGAAAAGGTCAAATGAAATAGCCACTACCTAGTCCTCCTTTTTGTGTCTTTGTTTCCCCTTGACAGCAGCACCTCCAGTCACCTTCAGCCACAGTTAAAGGTCAAATGAAATAGCCACTACCTAGTCCTCCTTTTGGTGTCTTTGTTTCCCCCCTCCAGTAGCACCTCCCATCACTTTCAGCCACAGGAAAAGGTCAAATCAAATAGCCACTACCTAGTCCTCCTTTTGGTGTTTTTGTTTCCCCAGGCCAGCAGCACCTCCAATCACCTTCAGCCAGAGGAAAATGTCAAATGAAACAGCCACTACCTAGTCCTCCTTTTGGTGTCTTTGTTTCCCCTTGACAGCAGCACCTCCCATCACCTTCAGCCACAGGAAAAGGTCAAATGAAATAGCCACTACCTAGTCCTCCTTTTGGTCTCTTTGTTTCCCACCCACCATTAGCACCTCCAATCACCTTCAGCCACAGGAAAAGGTCAAATCAAGTAGCCACTACCTAGTCCTCCTATTGGTGTCTTTGTTTCCCCCCTACAGCAGCACCTCAAATCACCTTCAGCCACAGGAAAAGGTCAAATGAAATAGCCACTACCTAGTCCTCCTTTTGGTGTCTGTTTTTCGCCCCTCCAGAAGCACCTCCAATCACCTTCAGCCACAGGAAATGGTCAAATCAAATAGCCACTACCTAGTCCTCCTTTTGGTGTCCGTTTTTCTCCCCTCCAGCAGCACCTCCAGTCACCTTCAGCCACAGGAAAAGGTCAAATCAAGTAGCCACTACCTAGTCCTCCTATTGGTGTCTTTCCCCCCCCCCCTCCAGCAGCACCTCCAGTCACCTTTAGCCACAGGAAAATGTCAAATGAAACAGCCACTAACTAGTCCTCCTTTTGGTGTCTTTGTTTCCCCCCTACAGCAGCACCTCAAATCACCTTCAGCCACAGGAAAAGGTCAAATGAAATAGCCACTACCTAGTCCTCCTTTTGGTATCTTTCTTTCCCACCCGCCAGCAGCACCTCCAATCACCTTCAGCCACAGGAAAAGGTCAAATGAAATAGCCACTACCTAGTCCTCCTTTTTGTGTCTTCCCCCCCCTCCAGCAGCACCTCCAATCACCTTCAGCCACAAGTAAATGTCAAATGAAATAGCCACTACCTAGTCCTCCTTTTGGCGTCTTTGTTTTTCCCCTTGACAGCAGCACCTCCCATCACCTTCAGCCACAGGAAAAGGTCAAATGAAATAGCCACTACCTAGTCCTCCTTTTGGTCTCTTTGTTTCCCACCCGCCATTAGCACCTCCAATCACCTTCAGCCACAGGAAAAGGTCAAATGAAATAGCCACTACATAGTCCTCCTTTTTGTGTCTTTGTTTCCCCTTGACAGCAGCACCTCCAATAACCTTCAGCCACAGGAAAATGTCAAATGAAACAGCCACTAACTAGTCCTCCTTTTGGTGTCTTTGTTTCCCCCCTACAGCAGCACCTCCAATCACCTTCTGTCACAGGAAAAGGTCAAATGAAATAGCCACTACCTAGTTCTCTTATTGTGTCTTTGTTTCCCCCTTGACAGCAGCACCTCCAATCACTCTCAGCCACAGGAAAAGGTCAAATGAAATAGCCACTACCTAGTCCTCCTTTTGGTATCTTTCTTTCCCACCCGCCAGCAGCACCTCCAATCACCTTCAGCCACAGGAAAAGGTCAAATGAAATAGCCACTACCTAGTCCTCCTTTTTGTGTCTTTGTTTCCCCTTGACAGCAGCACCTCCAGTCACCTTCAGCCACAGTTAAAGGTCAAATGAAATAGCCACTACCTAGTCCTCCTTTTGGTGTCTTTGTTTCCCCCCTCCAGTAGCACCTCCCATCACTTTCAGCCACAGGAAAAGGTCAAATCAAATAGCCACTACCTAGTCCTCCTTTTGGTGTTTTTGTTTCCCCAGGCCAGCAGCACCTCCAATCACCTTCAGCCAGAGGAAAATGTCAAATGAAACAGCCACTACCTAGTCCTCCTTTTGGTGTCTTTGTTTCCCCTTGACAGCAGCACCTCCCATCACCTTCAGCCACAGGAAAAGGTCAAATGAAATAGCCACTACCTAGTCCTCCTTTTGGTCTCTTTGTTTCCCACCCACCATTAGCACCTCCAATCACCTTCAGCCACAGGAAAAGGTCAAATCAAGTAGCCACTACCTAGTCCTCCTATTGGTGTCTTTGTTTCCCCCCTACAGCAGCACCTCAAATCACCTTCAGCCACAGGAAAAGGTCAAATGAAATAGCCACTACCTAGTCCTCCTTTTGGTGTCTGTTTTTCGCCCCTCCAGAAGCACCTCCAATCACCTTCAGCCACAGGAAAAGGTCAAATCAAGTAGCCACTACCTAGTCCTCCTATTGGTGTCTTTGTTTCCCCCCTACAGCAGCACCTCAAATCACCTTCAGCCACAGGAAAAGGTCAAATGAAATAGCCACTACCTAGTCCTCCTTTTGGTGTCTGTTTTTCGCCCCTCCAGAAGCACCTCCAATCACCTTCAGCCACAGGAAAAGGTCAAATCAAATAGCCACTACCTAGTCCTCCTTTTGGTGTCCGTTTTTCTCCCCTCCAGCTGCACCTCCAATCACCTTCAGCCACAGGAAAAGGTCAAATCAAATAGCCACTACCTAGTCCTCCTTTTGGTGTCTTTGCTTCCCCCCGCCAGCAGCACCTCCAATCACCTTCACCCACAGGAAAAGGTCAAATCAAGTAGCCACTACCTAGTCCTCCTATTGGTGTCTTTCCCCCCCCCCTCCAGCAGCACCTCCAGTCACCTTTAGCCACAGGAAAATGTCAAATGAAACAGCCACTAACTAGTCCTCCTTTTGGTGTCTTTGTTTCCCCCCTACAGCAGCACCTCCAATCACCTTCTGTCACAGGAAAAGGTCAAATGAAATAGCCACTACCTAGTCCTCCTTTTGGTATCTTTCTTTCCCACCCGCCAGCAGCACCTCCAATCACCTTCAGCCACAGGAAAAGGTCAAATGAAATAGCCACTACCTAGTCCTCCTTTTTGTGTCTTTGTTTCCCCTTGACAGCAGCACCTCCAGTCACCTTCAGCCACAGTTAAAGGTCAAATGAAATAGCCACTACCTAGTCCTCCTTTTGTTGTCTTTGTTTCCCCCCCTCCAGTAGCACCTCCCATCAATTTCAGCCACAGGAAAAGGTCAAATCAAATAGCCACTACCTAGTCCTCCTTTTGGTGTCTTTTTTCCCCCCCTTCACAGCAGCACCTCAAATCACCTTCAGCCACAGGAAAACGGCAAATGAAATAGCCACTACCTAGTCCTCCTTTTGGTGTTTTTGTTTCCCCCCTTCACAGCAGCACCTCAAATCACCTTCAGCCACAGGAAAACGTCATTTGAAATAGCCACTACCTAGTCCTCCTTTTGGTGTCTTTTTGTCCCCCCTCCAGCAGCACCTCCAATCACCTTCAGCCACAGGAAAAGGTCAAATGAAATAGCCACTACCTAGTCCTCCTTTTTGTGTCTTCCCCCCCCTCCAGCAGCACCTCCAATCACCTTCAGCCACAAGTAAATGTCAAATGAAATAGCCACTACCTAGTCCTCCTTTTGGCGTCTTTGTTTTTCCCCTTGACAGCAGCACCTCCCATCACCTTCAGCCACAGGAAAAGGTCAAATGAAATAGCCACTACCTAGTCCTCCTTTTGGTCTCTTTGTTTCCCACCCGCCATTAGCACCTCCAATCACCTTCAGCCACAGGAAAAGGTCAAATGAAATAGCCACTACATAGTCCTCCTTTTTGTGTCTTTGTTTCCCCTTGACAGCAGCACCTCCAATAACCTTCAGCCACAGGAAAATGTCAAATGAAACAGCCACTAACTAGTCCTCCTTTTGGTGTCTTTGTTTCCCCCCTACAGCAGCACCTCCAATCACCTTCTGTCACAGGAAAAGGTCAAATGAAATAGCCACTACCTAGTTCTCTTATTGTGTCTTTGTTTCCCCCTTGACAGCAGCACCTCCAATCACTCTCAGCCACAGGAAAAGGTCAAATGAAATAGCCACTACCTAGTCCTCCTTTTGGTATCTTTCTTTCCCACCCGCCAGCAGCACCTCCAATCACCTTCAGCCACAGGAAAAGGTCAAATGAAATAGCCACTACCTAGTCCTCCTTTTTGTGTCTTTGTTTCCCCTTGACAGCAGCACCTCCAGTCACCTTCAGCCACAGTTAAAGGTCAAATGAAATAGCCACTACCTAGTCCTCCTTTTGGTGTCTTTGTTTCCCCCCTCCAGTAGCACCTCCCATCACTTTCAGCCACAGGAAAAGGTCAAATCAAATAGCCACTACCTAGTCCTCCTTTTGGTGTTTTTGTTTCCCCAGGCCAGCAGCACCTCCAATCACCTTCAGCCAGAGGAAAATGTCAAATGAAACAGCCACTACCTAGTCCTCCTTTTGGTGTCTTTGTTTCCCCTTGACAGCAGCACCTCCCATCACCTTCAGCCACAGGAAAAGGTCAAATGAAATAGCCACTACCTAGTCCTCCTTTTGGTCTCTTTGTTTCCCAACCACCATTAGCACCTCCAATCACCTTCAGCCACAGGAAAAGGTCAAATCAAGTAGCCACTACCTAGTCCTCCTATTGGTGTCTTTGTTTCCCCCCTACAGCAGCACCTCAAATCACCTTCAGCCACAGGAAAAGGTCAAATGAAATAGCCACTACCTAGTCCTCCTTTTGGTGTCTGTTTTTCGCCCCTCCAGAAGCACCTCCAATCACCTTCAGCCACAGGAAAAGGTCAAATCAAGTAGCCACTACCTAGTCCTCCTATTGGTGTCTTTGTTTCCCCCCTACAGCAGCACCTCAAATCACCTTCAGCCACAGGAAAAGGTCAAATGAAATAGCCACTACCTAGTCCTCCTTTTGGTGTCTGTTTTTCGCCCCTCCAGAAGCACCTCCAATCACCTTCAGCCACAGGAAAAGGTCAAATCAAATAGCCACTACCTAGTCCTCCTTTTGGTGTCCGTTTTTCTCCCCTCCAGCTGCACCTCCAATCACCTTCAGCCACAGGAAAAGGTCAAATCAAATAGCCACTACCTAGTCCTCCTTTTGGTGTCTTTGCTTCCCCCCGCCAGCAGCACCTCCAATCACCTTCAGCCACAGGAAAAGGTCAAATCAAGTAGCCACTACCTAGTCCTCCTATTGGTGTCTTTCCCCCCCCCTCCAGCAGCACCTCCAGTCACCTTTAGCCACAGGAAAATGTCAAATGAAACAGCCACTAACTAGTCCTCCTTTTGGTGTCTTTGTTTCCCCCCTACAGCAGCACCTCCAATCACCTTCTGTCACAGGAAAAGGTCAAATGAAATAGCCACTACCTAGTCCTCCTTTTGGTATCTTTCTTTCCCACCCGCCAGCAGCACCTCCAATCACCTTCAGCCACAGGAAAAGGTCAAATGAAATAGCCACTACCTAGTCCTCCTTTTTGTGTCTTTGTTTCCCCTTGACAGCAGCACCTCCAGTCACCTTCAGCCACAGTTAAAGGTCAAATGAAATAGCCACTACCTAGTCCTCCTTTTGTTGTCTTTGTTTCCCCCCCTCCAGTAGCACCTCCCATCAATTTCAGCCACAGGAAAAGGTCAAATCAAATAGCCACTACCTAGTCCTCCTTTTGGTGTCTTTTTCCCCCCCTTCACAGCAGCACCTCAAATCACCTTCAGCCACAGGAAAACGGCAAATGAAATAGCCACTACCTAGTCCTCCTTTTGGTGTTTTTGTTTCCCCCCTTCACAGCAGCACCTCAAATCACCTTCAGCCACAGGAAAAGGTCATTTGAAATAGCCACTACCTAGTCCTCCTTTTGGTGTCTTTTTGTCCCCCCTCCAGCAGCACGTCCAATCACCTTCAACCACAGGAAAAGGTCAAATCAAGTAGCCACTACCTAGTCCTCCTTTTGGTGTCCTTGCTTCCCCCCGCCAGCAGCACCTCCAATCACCTTCAGCCACAGGAAAAGGTCAAATGAAATAGCCACTACCTAGTCCTCCTTTTGGTGTCTGTTTTTCGCCCCTCCAGAAGCACCTCCAATCACCTTCAGCCACAGGAAAAGGTCAAATCAAGTAGCCACTACCTAGTCCTCCTATTGGTGTCTTTGTTTCCCCCCTACAGCAGCACCTCAAATCACCTTCAGCCACAGGAAAAGGTCAAATGAAATAGCCACTACCTAGTCCTCCTTTTGGTGTCTGTTTTTCGCCCCTCCAGAAGCACCTCCAATCACCTTCAGCCACAGGAAAAGGTCAAATCAAATAGCCACTACCTAGTCCTCCTTTTGGTGTCCGTTTTTCTCCCCTCCAGCTGCACCTCCAATCACCTTCAGCCACAGGAAAAGGTCAAATCAAATAGCCACTACCTAGTCCTCCTTTTGGTGTCTTTGCTTCCCCCCGCCAGCAGCACCTCCAATCACCTTCAGCCACAGGAAAAGGTCAAATCAAGTAGCCACTACCTAGTCCTCCTATTGGTGTCTTTCCCCCCCCCCTCCAGCAGCACCTCCAGTCACCTTTAGCCACAGGAAAATGTCAAATGAAACAGCCACTAACTAGTCCTCCTTTTGGTGTCTTTGTTTCCCCCCTACAGCAGCACCTCCAATCACCTTCTGTCACAGGAAAAGGTCAAATGAAATAGCCACTACCTAGTCCTCCTTTTGGTATCTTTCTTTCCCACCCGCCAGCAGCACCTCCAATCACCTTCAGCCACAGGAAAAGGTCAAATGAAATAGCCACTACCTAGTCCTCCTTTTTGTGTCTTTGTTTCCCCTTGAAAGCAGCACCTCCAGTCACCTTCAGCCACAGTTAAAGGTCAAATGAAATAGCCACTACCTAGTCCTCCTTTTGTTGTCTTTGTTTCCCCCCCTCCAGTAGCACCTCCCATCAATTTCAGCCACAGGAAAAGGTCAAATCAAATAGCCACTACCTAGTCCTCCTTTTGGTGTCTTTTTTCCCCCCCTTCACAGCAGCACCTCAAATCACCTTCAGCCACAGGAAAACGGCAAATGAAATAGCCACTACCTAGTCCTCCTTTTGGTGTTTTTGTTTCCCCCCTTCACAGCAGCACCTCAAATCACCTTCAGCCACAGGAAAACGTCATTTGAAATAGCCACTACCTAGTCCTCCTTTTGGTGTCTTTTTGTCCCCCCTCCAGCAGCACCTCCAATCACCTTCAACCACAGGAAAAGGTCAAATCAAGTAGCCACTACCTAGTCCTCCTTTTGGTGTCCTTGCTTCCCCCCGCCAGCAGCACCTCCAATCACCTTCAGCCACAGGAAAAGGTCAAATCAAATAGCCACTACCTAGTTCTCCTATTGGTGTCTTTGTTTCCCCAGGCCAGCAGCACCTCCAATCACCTTCAGCCACAGGAAAAGGTCAAATGAAATAGCCACTACCTAGTCCTCCTTTTGGTCTCTTTGTTTCCCACCCACCATTAGCACCTCCAGTCACCTTCAGCCACAGTTAAAGGTCAAATGAAATAGACACTACCTAGTCCTCCTTTTGGTGTCTTTGTTTCCCCCCTACAGCAGCACCTCCAATCACCTTCAGCCACAGGAAAATGTCAAATGAAATAGCCACTACCTAGTCCTCCTTTTGGTATCTTTCTTTCCCACCTGCCAGCAGCACCTCCAATCACCTTCAGCCACAGGAAAAGGTCAAATCAAGTAGCCACTACCTAGTCCTCCTATTGGTGTCTTTGTTTCCCCCCTACAGCAGCACCTCAAATCACCTTCAGCCACAGGAAAAGGTCAAATGAAATAGCCACTACCTAGTCCTCCTTTTGGTGTCTGTTTTTCGCCCCTCCAGAAGCACCTCCAATCACCTTCAGCCACAGTAAAAGGTCAAATGAAATAGCTACTACCTAGTCCTCCTTTTGGTGTCCTTGCTTCCCCCCGCCAGCAGCACCTCCAATCACCTTCAGCCACAGGAAAAGGTCAAATCAAGTAGCCACTACCTAGTCCTCCTATTGGTGTCTTCCCCCCCCCTCCAGCAGCACCTCCAATCACCTTCAGCCACAAGTAAATGTCAAATGAAATAGCCACTACCTAGTTCTCTTATTGTGTCTTTGTTTCCCCTTGACAGCAGCACCTCCAATCACTCTCAGCCACAAGAAAAGGTCAAATGAAATAGCCACTACCTAGTCCTCCTTTTGGTATCTTTCTTTCCCACCCGCCAGCCGCACCTCCAATCACCTTCAGCCACAGGAAAAGGTCAAATGAAATAGCCACTACCTAGTCCTCCTTTTTGTGTCTTTGTTTCCCCTTGACAGCAGCACCTCCAGTCACCTTCAGCCACAGTTAAAGGTCAAATGAAATAGACACTACCTAGTCCTCCTTTTTGTGTCTTTGTTTCCCCTTGACAGCAGCACCTCCAGTCACCTTCAGCCACAGTTAAAGGTCAAATGAAATAGCCACTACCTAGTCCTCCTTTTGGTGTCTTTGTTTCCCCCCCTCCAGTAGCACCTCCCATCAATTTCAGCCACAGGAAAAGGTCAAATCATATAGCCACTACCTAGTCCTCCTTTTGGTGTCTTTGCTTCCCCCCTCCAGTAGCACCTCCCATCAATTTCAGCCACAGGAAAAGGTCAAATCAAATAGCAACTACCTAGTCCTCCTTTTTGTGTCTTTTTCCCCCCCTTCACAGCAGCACCTCAAATCACCTTCAGCCACAGGAAAACGGCAAATGAAATAGCCACTACCTAGTCCTCCTTTTGGTGTTTTTGTTTCCCCCCTTCACAGCAGCACCTCAAATCACCTTCAGCCACAGGAAAACGTCATTTGAAATAGCCACTACCTAGTCCTCCTTTTGGTGTCTTTTTGTCCCCCCTCCAGCAGCACCTCCAATCACCTTCAACCACAGGAAAAGGTCAAATCAAGTAGCCACTACCTAGTCCTCCTTTTGGTGTCTTTGTTTCCCCCCTTCACAGCAGCACCTCAAATCACCTTCAGCCACAGGAAAACGTCAAATGAAATAGCCACTATCTAGTCCTCCTTTTGGTGTCTGTTTTTCTCCCCTCCAGCAGCACCTCCAATCACCTTCAGCCACGCGAACAGGTCAAATGAAATAGCCACTACCTAATCTTCCTTTTGGTGTCTTTGTTTCCCCCCGCCAGAAGCACTTCCAATAACCTTCAGTCACAGGAACAGGACACATGAAATAGCCACTACCTAGTCCTCCTTTTGGTGTCTTTGTTTCCCCCCTCCAGTAGCACCTCCCATCACTTTCAGCCACAGGAAAAGGTCAAATCAAATAGCCACTACCTAGTTCTCCTTTTGGTGTTTTTGTTTCCCCAGGCCAGCAGCACCTCCAATCACCTTCAGCAACAGGAAAAGGTCAAATGAAATAGCCACAACCTAGTCCTCCTTTTTGTGTCTTTGCTTCCCCCCGCCAGCAGCACCTCCAATCACCTTCAGCCACAGGAAAAGGTCAAATCAAGTAGCCACTACATAGTCCTCCTTTTTGTGTCTTTGTTTCCCCTTGACAGCAGCACCTCCAATAACCTTCAGCCAAAGGAAAATGTCAAATGAAACAGCCACTAACTAGTCCTCCTTTTGGTGTCTTTGTTTCCCCCCTACAGCAGCACCTCCAATCACCTTCTGTCACAGGAAAAGGTCAAATGAAATAGCCACTACCTAGTTCTCTTATTGTGTCTTTGTTTCCCCTTGACAGCAGCACGTCCAATAACTCTCAGCCACAGGAAAAGGTCAAATGAAATAGCCACTACCTAGTCCTCCTTTTGGTATCTTTCTTTCCCACCCTCCAGCAGCACCTCCAATCACCTTCAGCCACAGTTAAAGGTCAAATGAAATAGCCACTACCTAGTCCTCCTTTTGGTGTCTTTGTTCCCCCCCTCCAGTAGCACCTCCCATCACTTTCAGCCACAGGAAAAGGTCAAATCAAATAGCCACTACCTAGTTCTCCTTTTGGTGTTTTTGTTTCCCCAGGCCAGCAGCACCTCCAATCACCTTCAGCCACAGGAAAATGTCAAATGAAACAGCCACTACCTAGTCCTCCTTTTGGTGTCTTTGTTTCCCCTTGACAGCAGCACCGCCCATCACCTTCAGCCACAGGAAAAGGTCAAATGAAATAGCCACTACCTAGTCCTCCTTTTGGTCTCTTTGTTTCCCACCCGCCATTAGCACCTCCAATCACCTTCAGGTACAGGAAAAGATCAAATGAAATAGCCTCTACCTAGTCCTCCTATTGGATTCTTTGTTTCCCCCCTACAGCAGCACCTCAAATCACCTTCAGCCACAGGAAAAGGTCAAATCAAGTAGCCACTACCTAGTCCTACTTTTGGTGTTTTTGTTTCTCCCCGCCAGCAACACCTCCAATCACCTTCAGCCACAGGAAAATGTCAATTGAAACAGCCACTACCTAGTCCTCCTATTGGTGTCTTTGTTTCCCCCCTACAGCAGCACCTCAAATCACCTTCAGCCACAGGAAAAGGTCAAATGAAATAGCCACTACCTAGTCCTCCTTTTGGTTTCTGTTTTTCGCCCCTCCAGAAGCACCTCCAATCACCTTCAGCCACAGGAAATGGTCAAATCAAATAGCCACTACCTAGTCCTCCTTTTGGTGTCTGTTTTTCTCCCCTCCAGCAGCACCTCCAATCACCTTCAGCCACAGGAAAAGGTCAAATCAAATAGCCACTACCTAGTCCTCCTTTTGGTGTCTTTTTTTCCCCCCTTCACAGCAGCACCTCAAATCACCTTCAGCCACAGGAAAACGTCAAATGAAATAGCCACTACCTAGTCCTCCTTTTGGTGTTTTTGTTTCTCCGCGCCAGCAGCACCTCCAATCACCTTCAGCCACAGGAAAATGTCAATTGAAACAGCCACTACCTAGTCCTCCTTTTGGTGTCTTTTTGTCCCCCCCTCCAGCAGCACCTCCAATCACCTTCAGCCACAGGAAAATGTCAATTGAAACAGCCACTACCTAGTCCTCCTTTTGGTGTCTTTTTGTCCCCCCCTCCAGCAGCACCTCCAATCACCTTCAGCCACAGGAAAATGTCAAATGAAACAGCCACTAACTAGTCCTCCTTTTGGTGTCTTTGTTTCCCCCCGCCAGCAGCACCTCCAATCACCTCCAGTCACAGGAAAACGTCAAATGTAATAGCCACTAGCTAGTCCTCCTTCTGGTGTCTGTTTTTCGCCCCTCCAGCAGCACCTCCAATCACCTTCAGCCACGCGAACAGGTCAAATGAAATAGCCACTACCTAATCTTCCTTTTGGTGTCTTTGTTTCCCCCCGCCAGAAGCACTTCCAATAACCTTCAGTCACAGGAACAGGACACATGAAATAGCCACTACCTAGTCCTCCTTTTGGTGTCTTTGTTTCCCCCCTCCAGTAGCACCTCCCATCACTTTCAGCCACAGGAAAAGGTCAAATCAAATAGCCACTACCTAGTTCTCCTTTTGGTGTTTTTGTTTCCCCAGGCCAGCAGCAACTCCAATCACCTTCAGCAACAGGAAAAGGTCAAATGAAATAGCCACAACCTAGTCCTCCTTTTCGTGTCTTTGCTTCCCCCCGCCAGCAGCACCTCCAATCACCTTCAGCCACAGGAAAAGGTCAAATCAAGTAGCCACTACATAGTCCTCCTTTTTGTGTCTTTGTTTCCCCTTGACAGCAGCACCTCCAATAACCTTCAGCCAAAGGAAAATGTCAAATGAAACAGCCACTAACTAGTCCTCCTTTTGGTGTCTTTGTTTCCCCCCTACAGCAGCACCTCCAATCACCTTCTGTCACAGGAAAAGGTCAAATGAAATAGCCACTACCTAGTTCTCTTATTGTGTCTTTGTTTCCCCTTGACAGCAGCACGTCCAATAACTCTCAGCCACAGGAAAAGGTCAAATGAAATAGCCACTACCTAGTCCTCCTTTTGGTATCTTTCTTTCCCACCCTCCAGCAGCACCTCCAATCACCTTCAGCCACAGTTAAAGGTCAAATGAAATAGCCACTACCTAGTCCTCCTTTTGGTGTCTTTGTTCCCCCCCTCCAGTAGCACCTCCCATCACTTTCAGCCACAGGAAAAGGTCAAATCAAATAGCCACTACCTAGTTCTCCTTTTGGTGTTTTTGTTTCCCCAGGCCAGCAGCACCTCCAATCACCTTCAGCCACAGGAAAATGTCAAATGAAACAGCCACTACCTAGTCCTCCTTTTGGTGTCTTTGTTTCCCCTTGACAGCAGCACCGCCCATCACCTTCAGCCACAGGAAAAGGTCAAATGAAATAGCCACTACCTAGTCCTCCTTTTGGTCTCTTTGTTTCCCACCCGCCATTAGCACCTCCAATCACCTTCAGGTACAGGAAAAGATCAAATGAAATAGCCTCTACCTAGTCCTCCTATTGGATTCTTTGTTTCCCCCCTACAGCAGCACCTCAAATCACCTTCAGCCACAGGAAAAGGTCAAATCAAGTAGCCACTACCTAGTCCTACTTTTGGTGTTTTTGTTTCTCCCCGCCAGCAACACCTCCAATCACCTTCAGCCACAGGAAAATGTCAATTGAAACAGCCACTACCTAGT